>CAKMXS010000001.1:1258731-2517462 GCA_928852645.1 Mycosarcoma mackinlayi | reverse complement strand
CCTAACCCTAACCCTAACCCTAACCCTAACCCTAAGTATTAATGAACTTGCGTAGGGTCTGATAATCAAAAGTACTTACTTTGGCCTTCTCTACAACTTTACTTAAGACACCCTACCCTGTTTTCCGGACAGGACACCTTGTAACCCTAACACCACAGGCAGGACCAGAACTGCCAGCCATGATGATGACCCTGGACCACATCAAAGGTGTCCCAGCCTTGAAGGACCTCTACCTGGCCATCAAGAACCTCCTCCCCTGTGCCACCTGCCCCAATGTGAGGGGCCCCTACCGGTGGGATGGATGGACATGCCAAGCAGTTCCGGCTCAAGTGCAGCAGCTGTGGTGGCAAGCTCAACCAGACCCAGGCTAGGGCACACATCCTCCATCTACTTCAGACAGAAGCAGAATCGTTCCACCTCCCTCCAGAGTTCCAGCCTCTGGCTCCAGCTGCAGCAACAACCCGGTCCCCTACCCCAGCCGTCCTGATGGACCTTAGCAATGCAGAGGCAGCCACTCCAGAGCCCCCAGCAGCCACCACTGCTATGCAGCTGCGCTCTAGGACCCTCAGAGAGCGCTCTCCATCTGTAGGCATCATCCTTGAGCTGCCCCAGGTCCCCTTCCTGGCACCTACATGGACTCTGCAACCCATGGTATCGGTCTCCAGCATGCAAGGTGTCAGACGCTCCACAACCATAACCATTGGACAGGATGGCAACTGCCTGTTCAGAGCAGTGGCCCAGCATGTGTATGGCAACCAGGGCATCCACATGGAGGCCAGAGCCAGAGCAGTGGAGTATATGGAGGATCAGCCAGAGCTGGTGGCCACCTATGCTGCAGAGGGGGCTGCCCACTTAGGTGCCATGATCTGCCTGACAGAGATGGCCAAGGTAGGCACTTGGGGAGATGAACTGGCCATCTTGGCACTGGCACTGGCACAGGCATATCACCTGCACCTCTGGGTCTACTCTGACCACCACAAGACCGCCTCTGTCTACCCTGGGGGTGCTAGTGGACCGTACCTAGGTCTCATCCACCTGAACGGCAACCACTATGAGATCCTGAGCTTGTAAATAAGACTGAGACCCAACTGATCCCTATGTATGTAGATACACCCACACAGAAAACCCCCCAAAAAAATCCACTTGTGCATACCCCCAACACTCATACATGTGTGCTGACTGTGACTATATAGGGTAGGGTTAGGGTTGGGTACCAAGGTCACCATATCTCCATGACTGTGGGTTAGATCACTCCAAAACTCTGGACTTAGCATCTCCTAGCATCCCTCTACAACTTATATTAAGGCTGCAGAGCAATCCAAGGGGGTCCATTTTGGCCCATCCCAAGGGGGGACCCTTGGAGGATTTTCCATTTTGACCAAAAACGGAAAGTGGACCGTAGCTCCATGGCCACTTTAGCTGAGGTGACAGGACTTTGAGCATGTTCATTTGACACCATTTTACACAACTTTCATTATGGATGCAAGTGGAAATTCCCACATTTTTGGCGTCCCAACTTGGACCGAGCCAAACTTTGCCGGGCCGTACCTCGGCCAAGTATTAATGAACTTGCGTAGGGTCTGATAATCAAAAGTACTTACTTTGGCCTTCTCTACAACTTTACTTAAGACACCCTACCCTGTTTTCCGGACAGGACACCTTGTAACCCTAACCCTATCCCTATCCTGCAGGATGAGGCCCAAGGGAAAGCGTTTTGCCATAGCCGACTTCACTATGATCACGCATCCATTGTGTTCAGCCGCTCGCTGAGCCTCGGCAGTACTTGTCAATGTCGTGTTATATGTCTGTAAATGTACTGGCACGGTACAAATACGAGGTATACAAGAGAATGCTACTATGAAAGAAATCTATATCGAGACTGTTTGCTCTATGCTCGACGATTCATGCCTTGTGTCTGTGGCATTTCTGTGCGTGCTTGAACCAAGCCTTGTAATCGCGTTTGCGAACAGAGCCGAAAGAGATGGGGATCCACTCTTGGCATCGCTCACAAAGGCCTTCAGTTCTTTCCGTGGCGTCGTTCCATACGCGCATGTGGACAGGTGGCTCGAAGGCTTTGCGCGTCAAGCTGCAGATGCCGTGGTCATACTGAAGATGGTAGAGGTACTGACTTCGCTTCATCGAGTACCATTCGCCGTGGGTGCACATACTGCACCAACCCTCACGACCGTTGGGACCACGTCGAGTGAAGCGAGGAGCGTAAAGATCTGCAGGAAAGACGACCTGTGTCTCGTCGACGGCATCTTCACCGCCCTGACTTGCCGAAGGACCGTCGTTGCCTTCGGCCTCATTGTGATCAGCTGGGTACTGTGGGTAAGGAACCTCTTCCTCGTCCACATCGGTACGAGGACGGATGACGACTTGGCTGGTGATGGAAAAAGTGTTGCCAGACGTCTTCGATAGGCCACGTTGGCGCTTGCGTGAGGTAATCGTTTGTGTTTCCTGCTCCGTTTCCTGCTCAGTCTCCGAATCTTCGTCGAACACGGACTGGCAGGGAGAATCGCACCGAAGGATGGCGTCAGAATCGAGCTTAGAGTTCAAGTCGGCCTTGTCATCTGATGACACAGCGGTAGAGCCCATTTCGACTTTGCGCGGACGCCCTGGGCCCCGTCGAGCTCCTGTTTTTGAAGCTTTGCCGGCGTCTTGCTGGGCCTGTCTGTTCTTAGACGAACCGTTTGGGCTCGACCTGATGCGTTTGCGATTGGCTTTGGTCACTTTGCGGCGTCTTTGGCGATCGCAAGTAAAGTTCCACGAGGAAAGGATTCGGTGCATCTGCGGCAGGTCTGTAGTATCATCGAATGATGCCGCCTTGACGAGACTGAAGCTGGATTTTGGAGACATAGGACGGCCCGTAGGTGAAAGAGGGGTGCTATGAGGCGAATAGCCCCGGTCAAAGGATGTTAGATCTGTGTCAGAGCCAAAGACATCGTCATCTTGCTCAGAGGATGAAGGCGAGCTGGCATTGCTGTCGTTCTGACCGGCCATGCTGACCATACTGGCCATGAGCCCACACGATACGAGTGGAGGAAGCTGTCCCACGGCGTTGCGTCGACGGCGGCAGAACTTGGCGTCCCATGTTGAGAGCTGTTCGAGCCCGTTGTCTGTGGGAGTGTTGCGTTCGGCGACGGGTGTGGCAGAATCTTGGCCCTTCATCTCGTCCAGAAGCTCCGCGAGAATGTCTTGACCGAGCCACAACGCAAGACCATCCGCGGCCGAGACTTGAGAAGTAGCGGTGGACGAGATCGATTGAGATGATGCTTGTGGAGGCAGATGATCGATGCTGGGCTGCAAAGCCGGGACAAATTGAGTGAAGCCACTGAAGCCATCTTGGACACCGAACACATTGCGATGCGGGTCGCCGAGGGAGGCATGGCGAACTGCAAGTGGAGATGGGCGATGCTCGGCACCAGTCGTGAATCGACGCGTCGGCAGATTCTTGCCAGGAGACAATGGGGCACCGACCAGATTTGGGCCACAATTGACTTGCGTATCGAGCGGACGGAAGATCGGGTCCTGATAACCGGAGAGGCTCCGGTCGTGGGCCCACTGGCTGTGATCGGCATCCGCCGGAACATGATTCGAAGGAAAGGCACCGCTAAAAGCGTCGTTGAACGACGAGGCCATGGTCGGCGGTCGCGAGTCGGTGGCAACAGATGACCAAGAGCCAAAGACGTCCGGGAAAGAGGTCGATGCTGAAGAGAAGGAGCTTGCTGCCGTCATGATCGGAGTTGGCATGGAACAGACGCTGAGAGGATCGACGGTGTCTGCTTCGATGCTTGTGGTAGCGTTGAGAAGATTGCCAAAGAAAAAGGGTGTCGCTGTGTCGTCGACGACCGGATCCTGCTTCAGTGGTGGCATAGACAAGCTATGGTCAAGGACTGTGTGAGAGATGTCCATGGTTGGAGCGCAAGTTGATTCGTGGAGAATCGAGTTTGAACGATGGTCGAAGCGCAGATACGGTCTCGATAAAGATACATGCAGCTGAAAGGGAACACGTCGATCGTAAAAAGATCTTGCTTGAGTCGAGAATATCGACAGAATGATATTCGGGGAGATGGGGATGTACGTGAGACCGCTTGACGTTGAACGAGGTCGATGTGATGGGATAATCAAGATAGATTTCTTCTTGACGGAGTGTTTATAGGGATTGTCAGAGATCTCAATCTGTCGCAGTGGTCTAGGGACAGGTAAGACGCGAGAGGAGCAGCGGAGCACACAGATAAGGCTGGATGCGAGAGTCTCCAGGAAGAAGGAGAGGCACCTGAGCCGCAAGGTCTTCGAAGGAAGGGCCGTCGCTCGCGTTTGACCACGAGGGTGTCGACACCACCGCTACGGTGCAAACAATCATTTGCGTGGTCGCCACAGCAAAGTGCCTCTGTGTCACTTGCTGGGCGAGCAAGGCAAGCAACCGACACGATGCTCAACGTGGTATGTCGCTTTTTTTGCGCGTGGATACCAGGAGTCGGATCCGTGCACGACCGGCAAAACCGCCTGCGGAAAGGAACGGTGGACTGGATGAGCGTTCCTTCGGCAAGATCGCATATCGACAAAGAGGGTCTCGCGAATACCAATGACAATTGGCGACATGCAGCATAAACGCCGAGGTTGGGCTCCGAACCTGTATGGCACCACCAGCCGCGCTCTGTGCCGAACTGTGGCTGAGCGTGAGAGACCGGCGGCGGTCGCAACTACGCAATAGCAGCCGAGGGAGGATCAAGGGCAAGCGAGATGCATGAGGGTTTGTCGCTTTGCCTCGGTGAGGCTGCAATAAGCTTCAGAGGTGTCGGCGTGGAGAGAGCTTGGCGTTTCCGTTGGACGAATTAGCAGTAGGGCAAGTGCGGCGAGTAAAGGCGTCACACAGCAGCGGCTGTATGATTGGACAATGGACCAGATCGTGTTCGCTCGCGAACTCACCAGGGTCTACAGCAGCGAGGCAACTTGAAACTGATATGTACGTACGCGGCCTGTGTCATGTACGACAATGGAGAACAAGCCTAAAAGTGGTTCGCAGCGATAAGGTCCAAAGAAGAAAAGTTCCGGCGGAATTGGATCTCGGTACGGATGGCCAGTGCGGGGGGAAGAGACAAAAGTAGGCTGTCACGGACGAAATCGCCTTGAATAGAACCCTCTCTGCATTCGCTTGACAAGACGTGGAGAGTTCAGTGCGAGCAGGCAATTGTACTGTGTGCCGGAACCTGACGAGTCGGAGCAGAAGTGCACGTTGAAACCGGACAGACCTGCTGCTGCATCTCGGCAAAAGGACCCAAATCACGAGCCGCAGGTTGCTTGGACCCGCGAGCTATCAATAAGTCGCCGAAACACAAATGCTCCGCTGTTCCCTGCATCTAAAAACGATCCAGATTCGATCATAAACCTTGTTTCTTAGAACCCCCTGCGGCGCAGATAGTCGTTCGAATCAAAGCGTGATCGGAATCCCTTGGGGCGACGGGAGCCGCCTGAAACGCTCTAAATTAACATGCATGCAGCAGCATATCTCTCTTTGTTCGACGAGTGCCGGGGTGCGGATCCTGTTCAGTTCATACTATGACCCTGATTTTCTTTGTTCGGTGACAAAGGTGAATGCTGCAGCCGTCAAACCTCTTTTTTTTTTTACGCGGTCTACCACGGCAAAGCTATCCAGGCATAGCAAAGTCGCCGGTCAAGCTACCGCAGCAGCGGCTCTTACCCATCCGTGACATGATCCTTCATGCGTGCGCGGTGGCGGGACTCGGACCTCGCAAACACGTTCTGCATACTCCACCCAAGTCTGTTTGCATTGCGTCGGAGAAGCAGCTACGGTTTGCGTGCGAGAGACAATGGCGATACGGACCACATTCAAGCCACACTCGAGCTGTTAGGGCTTTGAATAGAGGGAGATCGGTATCACTGCGGGCAACTCGAATCTTGATCATGTTTTGCCACTCTGCTCGTCAGGTCAAGACCAACGCATATCATATTCACCTGGCATAAGATTTCTGTGTTGACTGGCCATTGAACTGTACTGAGATCATTACTACTGCGAAAAGGTCAAGAGATACCTCGATCTGATGGCGTTGCTCTTGAGACACAATATATAGACGGAACTGAGAAGGAAGGTGTCAATGGCTGGGAAGCGGTGTCCCCATCCTCTGAACAAGAAAGCCGCCCCAAGCACTCAGTATGACAGTTCCTGCCGCCGTCATCATCGACATCGTCTTTCTGCCAATCTACCTAGCTCTCGTGGCCGGGTCCATTTTTGGCGGGATCAGGTTTGGGTTTGGCCGACAAGCAGGCTTTATCTTTCTCATTCTCTTTTGCTTACGTGAGTACAAACTTCCATCCGTTACGATGGCACGATACATGCTCAAAACGGTCCTGTTGAGGCTAACGTGTTGGCCTGTGTTGTTTGGCAATCAGTACGACTCGGTGGAAATGTGATGCTCGTATACGAGTACTATCAGCACTATACCAACGAGACCGTCACCACTTGGGGGTACATCCTGCAGGGTCTCGGGTACAGCTTCCTCAACTCGGCTGTTCTCGCGTTTGCTGCGACAGCCTACGGGAAACAGGTCGATGGAGGTGGTGTGATTGGTGATTTCAGCAAGCGCAAGCCAATCATGCTGCGCTTGCTTCATCTGGTCAACATTGGTGGTCTTGTTCTGCTCATCATCGGCTACACGGACAGCTCGAGCATCTTCACCAGTGGATCCGCCCAATCGATCGATCCCAAGGCCAAGACCGGTGACCTACTTCTTGGCGGAGTCACGCTGGCGCTCTTCATCTTCTGTCTTGCCATCTACGTGCGCAGTTCCCGGGCCAAAGCGTGCCGACACATTTTGATCCGGGCGCTGATTGCAATGGTCCCGTTCATGGCCATTCGAATTATCTACGGCATTTGGCGTACGTTCCAGGCGCACTTTATCAGTGCAGGCGGTATCTGGCCACGTTTTGCGCTCGAGTACCTCACCGAGGTAGCTGCAGTCCTCGTTCTGATTACGCTTCGTCGCGTTCAGGGCGATGAGGAGTATGTGGCTTACTGCTCGCCTCTTCCCATGGGCGCTGTCTCGCCCTGATCTCATTCCTTTTCACTAGAGTGTCGCATCGCAATATTCGCCAAGCATGTTTTCGAACCCTTCATCAATATCAATAGTCGAAGCGAATTCTGCGCCTCTGATCTGTATCTGAGCCAAACCTCAGCACCAGAGCCAACGAGCTCGCTCACCCTTGCAAGCATCAGTGAGCACGTGCTGTGAACGACGATTCATGTTGGCTAAAATTACAGCGTGGGAACGGATATTCTCAAACACATATGGTTTTACAGCTCGCCCGCTGCTGCCATGCCGTCGGGAGCGGGCTTGGCTTTGCCCCACTTTTGCTCTTGCGCTTCCATCTTGAGAATCCAGTCAGATGAGGGTTGTGGTGCTGGGCCGATCTGCGGCTGGACGACGATGCGATATTTGCCGTGCTTCTTGATGGTAAAGCCCTGCTGCTCCTCTTCACCAATAGCCATGCGGCGACGCTCAATCATGTCGATCTTGTCCTGCTTGATCTGCTGTCGTCGAAGCTGCGCCTCAGCCACCTGCTGTGGTCCGAGGCGTTTCTTTTGCTTCTTGGAGAGTTTTCCGACCTTGGCAGCCTTGCGTTCGGCTAGGATCTGCTTGCGTTGCTGTTTGGGCAGCCTTCGGAGGTCCTCATTGACGTCCGAGTCATCAGAGGAGTCGCTGCTATCAGAGCTTGAGCTTGAGCCGGAGCTGGAGCTGGAGCTGGAGCTGGAACTAGAGCTTGAACTGTCTGCGCCAAGAGGCAGGCCGATCTCGACTGGAGGCGAGGTGAGATAGGAGGTATCGCCGGGATAGTGACCCGAGATGCGCCTCGTGCCAGTAGCGATGAAGACGTCGAGACCTCGTGGCTGGAAGAAGCGATGCTGGTAGGTCTCTACAAGAGCAAGCACTTCGGGGATGTGTCGTTTCTTGAAGGCGTTCATGATGGCCTTGGTGATAAAGTAGTTTCCATAGGCCGCTTTGAGCACGAAGAGAGGAGCAGGGATCACGTTGGCAACGAGATGTTCGTACCCACGAAGCGCGCCAGCTACACGAATGTTGACGAGGAAACGGTCCCAGTCGACTGCGCTGACATCGTGATCGACAAAGATATGGGCAGGATAGCGAGGCTCGAATCCTTCCTGGATATGCTTTTTGTGTTTGCCAGGAATGTAAAAGGGTGTGAACGAAGAGTATGTCTTGCTGAGCGGATCGACGGCACGCTGTGCGGGTGGCGATGGAGGCGGCACTGGACGCTCGAAAGAAGCTGGGAGCGGCTTGAGAGGTTTTCCTGCGGAGCGAGCAAACATTGTTCGCACCTTTCCGATGAAAGTGCGAGCCGGGAGCACTTGGGGTGCTGCCAGATCACGTTGTGTGGGATGCCAGTCTGCGTGGATGGGTACCAACAAGGCTGGACACCCCTTGACAAACTCGGCCTCGATGGCGTCCTCCTCTTCTCGATCATCGGATCCCGATGCGACTGCCGTTGGAGGTATCGCTGCGACTGGCGTGGTCGTGGCGGCGTTGGCCTGTTGCGAGTAAGCAGGAGGTTGCGAGTTTGGTTGGGTCAGCATACTGAAAGTTAGATTTGCGTTGGATCAAAGATGGGCGCCGGAAGATGCAAACAAGATCTGATGGATAGCATTATATAGACATGTTGGCCACAGAGACGATAGATGACTGCCAGCAAGAAACACCTGAATTCGAGCAAAAAGCTGAACCGGTTCCATAATGGTACTGTACAATGCGTAACTGATATGCTGTCGGTGCGCAGCTCGGCTAAATCGACCAAAAACCACTGCTGGTGGTTCTGCCGCCTTTGGCCTGCACTACTTGCGACGGCACCAGACGAGACAAATCGGGGTGGTTCTCAGCTTTGAAGGTTGCGAGCGGCTGCAAATACGCGCCTCGGCACCGCCTTGGGACCCATTCTCGTCCATTTAGGAAAACTAAAGTCGCCGAATGTGGGCCCGAGCCAAGTGCCGAGTCGAAATCCGAAAAGTGTTCCGACGGTTCGTATTGTATTTGTGTTTCTTGTTTTGATTTCTTCCTCACCTTTTTTTATGGCTTGGATTCTGCTTAAAAGCTGTTTGAAAGCTGTCAAAAGTAGGACGGGCAAGGCAGCGAGGCAAAGGTCACAGAGACTGCACAACTGTAGCGGGGTAAAGGGTAGCCGAGCTCGCAACCTCGCATGATTTCGCTGAGTATCAGCAATGGCATGAAAACGAGATGGCTGATCCAGCCATCCATTCCTTCGGCCATCACGTTCGTTTTCAGTCATGACAGCATGACCGCGTCCACGTCCACATCGTCATCCATCCAACAGGAATATAGTGAACGGGAGTTGCTCACGTCTCTCCAGAGACTGGCTTCAACAGCGCCCAACGCTCCGTTTGTCTACCTCCAGGACGCTCCACGGAAGCAATGCGCAGCATCACAGGTGAAAGATGCAGCCCCGTTCGTGACGGTCACGTATGAGCAAGCATATGTCATCGTTGGCCATCTCGCGCATCGCTGGCAGACCCGTCTGTCCAAGCAGTACGGCGTCGATTGGAGCCAACCACAAGTGCCGGTCACGGTGACGCTGCTCACTTTGCCCACTCAGCACTCTTTCTTCCATTTGTTTGCGCTCTGGGCCATCGGCGTGACTGTACAGTATGTCGATCACTGCCTTGGGGAAAGCACCCTCTCGAGCTTGATTCATGGCGCACGATCCGACCTTGTTTTGCATTGCGGTCTCGATGCAAGCATCATCTCATGGCTCGACAGCTTGACGACGAACTACAGAGTCCCATGTTTGGAGCTGCCATCGGACGAACATGCGCTTCACCTTGCCCGACTCGCCGCGGAGAGATCATTGTCGCAGCTTGACTCTCCAGCTGAGACGCCTTTCGATCTCTACTCGCGGATACCAGAGCCGTCAATCATTTCGCATTCCTCCGCTTCCACAGGCGAGCCCAAATTGATCCCGTACAGTATGCGGTATTGGTGCTTTGACATTGCTCGTCATGCAAGTGAAGTTCTGGCGCAGAATCTTAAGCAGGCATCTGCAACTCGGCCACGCCTGCTCATCGCCCGGCCTTTCTACAACACCTTTGTCGGCTTTATTGTCCTCCATCTCATCTCGGCACGCTCCCTGGCTCTTCTGCAGCCACAGAACGGCTACTCACCAACGGCTATCGAAGTGTTGGATGCTCTTGTACAGGCCCGAGCTGGCGAGGTGGCAACGTACGTAGAGCAGGGACGAGAGATGATCATGCTTGCACGTGATCACCCGGACAAGGGCTGGCTGAAAGCGCTGCTCGGCTTGGATCAATTTGCCATCAGTGGTTCAGGCGTCGATGTCCATCTCTCGTCCTTGGTCGAGCAGAATCAGATTCGAGCGCTCAACATCTTTGGCGTCTCGGAAGTCGGTGGCATGCTGGTCGGACCAGGCCCTCCCACCGCCCCTCTGCACGTCCTCTTTGCCAACCCGAGCCAGCGACACCATCTGTTTCTGCCTGTAGGCGACGAAGATGTTCAACTTTGGTCGCTCGTCTCTGCTTGGCCCCGCTTGCAGCATGTCCTCGAGTACCAACCACGTCTGAAAGCCGGTCAGCAGCTGCCCAGAGTCCTCCAAGCCCAGCCATATCCGGGTCCCGGACCCCATCACGGAAAACCTGCTGTGAACTGGAAAGATCTCTTCCGTCTCTTTGAGAAAAAGCCAGACGACGACAAGACTCCTCGCGGTTATATCCATCTCGGACGAGACGGTGATGTGCTGCGCCACTCGAATACACTCGGCACCAATGCCATCGCTGTCGAAGCGTCTCTACTGGACAACCTGCGTCAGAGACTAGGTTTTAGCAGCGTCTCCCAGGTGCAAATGTTTGGAGCCAACCTGCCTGGCGCCGCTGCTGTCATTGTTCTCCATGACGATGCCCAGCACAAGCTAGGAGGTGGAGATCAGATTTGCAAGGGTGTGCAAGATTCCCTCAAGACCACAGCAGCCGAGTTGTCCCTGCCGCCTTACTCAATTCCGCAGTCGCTCGATTTTGTCAAGGTGATCTGGGACACCGAAGAGCCTTCGCTGCTCACCACGCACAAGGGCAATCTGCGACGAAGCATCAATACGCGCCGCTTCGAGCCGTGGCTCGCTTCTCTACCGTGGCGCAAAGCGTACCTGTAGTCCGACAGGCCGAGCTGCCCGCGCAGGCAGAGGCATATCATTCCTGGGCGACAGATAGCGCGCTCTGCCGCTCAGGTTTGAAAGTCTTATCTGCCACTTTTCTCCCGTCCGCAGGGTGACGTCAAACAGATGGCCGTTAGCGCCTGCGGAGTGTGAAATTTTACCGGCGGTCTGCTAGGCTTCTATGGCCCGGAATCCTGTAAGAAAAATTGATTTTATTATTATTTTACGGTTTAAAAATGCACACCCAGACGAGTTAGTCGCCGGTGAGTGCTGCGAATGGGTATCGACGATATGCGAGGCCAGTCCCACCAAGAGAGTCGAGATGCAGGCGGGCTTGCGAGGAACCACGTTGCAATCATGTGTCCCTCGCTGCACGTTGTCCCCGCCGAACACACAATTGCAGAAATCAAATCTCGGCGTCTAGCAATACTCGGAGCCGGCCAGCATCTCGCGGTAGCACCCTCACTTGGAAAGGGATCGGGGTGCTGTCCCATTTGCGTCCAAGAGGCGTAGGAGGTAGTGTGCAAGGCGCATGCGCGAAGAGAAAAGTCAATTTTGGTCCTGAACTGAGGGGAATTCGAAGCAAGCACAAGGATACTCACCTGGATAGACTGTCGGTGTGGAAGGCTGTGTCATCGAGTCGAACCCGTTGCCCTGTTGCAGGATCTACTGGAGCTTCTATGTTGAAAGCCCACAAAAGGCATGCAACCGTAAGTGTAAGAGTGCGCATCGCCAATTGCCTGATAGTAGAGACGATATGAGCCGGCGGTCAGTGCATCTAGCAGTGTCACTTTGAGCGCAAAATACGACACTTACTCGCCAGGACAGATACGACGTCCGAACCCAAACGAGAACAGATCGCGCCGAGATGGAAAGGCACCGCGATTAATCCATCCATTGCTTTCCGTTTCTAGATATCGCTCCGGGATGAACTCCTGTTATGACATCGGAATCACACAGTGACCGTCAACAAGGTCAGAGATTACAGAAGATGGAAAACCCATCATAGAATCGCAAGCCGACCAACTTACCTGCGGATTCGTATACAGGCGTGCATCTTGATGGATGCCCCAGACGTTTCCATAGACGGTAGCACCACGCGGAATATGCATGCCATGATATTCGTCATCCTTGAGTACGCGATGCGGTGCGGCGCCATGTGCAAAAGGCCTCCATCGAAGCACCTCCTTGACAACAGCAGTGCAGAGCGGCAAATAATCAGTGTCTTCGTGAGTCGGCAGCTTGTCCATGCCGACAAGATGATCAATCTCTTTCTGCACACGCCCCATTGCTTCCGGATGGTTGGCAGCGGCAAGGAAAAAGACACTCAGAGCCTGAAAGGTCGTATCCACGCTGGCACCGTACATGGTGCCGCACAAGTAGGCGGCTTGTTCCTCTGTTAAGCCCGACTCGGACCTTGTGGTGTATACCTTTTGTGCTAGACTGGGCCTCCTAGTCGGGTCATTTGTGCTTGACAGCATCTCGTTGAGACTGGATGATAGGGACAAGAGGATCTATCCGCGTCAGTTTGGCGCAAATACAAGGTCAATCGCAAATGTTGGGAGTCAAAGACTTACAAGAGCTGGAGTTCTTTTTCAAACCAAGGCTCGCACATTTGCTTCCAAGGGTTGATGCAGCGAGGCAGCTTGGCGAGGACCGGGAACTGGTCGACGAGGAATCCGCCCGGCTTGTTCATTGCGAAGAAATTTTCGTTGCATTCTCTTGCGGTCACGACGAACTTGTCGGTGGCAATGTCCTTCACACGTCGGCCGTACGTTGTGTGCATCGTCTGGGATGTGACGAAGCGATAGACGTGATCGTACCAGTCCATGCTCGCTTGAAGCGAATCTGGCTCTGTAGTCATAGTAGCAAGGCTCTGCAGCAGAACTACCAGGTCAGAACGGACATTGCTGTCGTATTGTGGCACAGCGGCGCGCGCAAAGGCAGCGGTGAACGCGCGGCGATGTCGACGGAACAGGTCGCCATAAGGCGTAAAGGGAACGCTCAGCCCATTGCTTCGTAGCTGATTTCCCGTCACCGCAACAGGCCGGTCCGAGTATATGGCGGATCGGACGTCTAAAAGATCGCTAGCTGCCTGCGCATTGTTGAGCACGAGCACCACTGGCGGTGGTCGAAACCAGCGGAGAATTGACAACCACCAGCCCAAAGAGTTGCCTTTGTCGTCAACACGGAACACGCCTGCTTGTGTTTGTGCAGGTTGTGCAAACAAGTACGAAATGTGGCGCTGCTTGATGTCTGCTTCAGAGAGCTGCAAGAGCGGAGGGAGGGGCCGTGCTGCTTTGCTCTGCTTTGTTCTGAAGGTATTGCGAGCGGCAAACAGCACGCAGGCGATCGCAAAGGCAGCAATTGCCAAAGCTGCAAGCGGCTGCTCTTGTGACCAGCCTTGGACTCGAATGTTGACGTGTGGCATCGTCTCCTTGGTCATAGGGGCTTGTTAGACGAGATGGTTGTATTGATCAACGAGTGTTGGCAGAAAAATAGACTCTCGGATCTCAACTTTTAGTCTCGTCACTCTTCCGACTATTCAACTCGACTGATATCGTCGAGGGCCGGAAAGGTTGCCGCTCCCGTCGTCCAGACTTAGAAGGGCGTTGCCGGTAAGACTTTCAACAAGTCGTGGCGCGGAAGCTCAAAGCTGAAGATGCTGCAGTCAACAAGCGTTCACCATTGGGCATGCATTGTCTTACACAGGATACAACCCGGGTATGACCCGAGTTTTGCACGCTTCTTGTCAAGATCACATTGCATCTTTTCCATCATGCCGGCATATGGTGACACTGAGGATATTCGGTGTTCAGGCGGATGCAACAAACTCTACTAATTTAGTGTGGGAAAGATCAAGTGGCGCGGGACAGCCTGGTCGTCAGATCGCCGCGCTCCGTAGCCGAGACGCAGGCGTCTATTGCCGAGGGAACCACGTCACTTGCCGCAGGCTTCCATACGTTGCCCTGAGCCGTGGGACCAAGATCTTTACGGAGCACGTTCCGAGCATTTTGGGCGTACATTTGCATGCTCGTCAACAAGATGCACTGAAACAGGCAAGGCACAGACAAGAAAGCCTTTGCCACTGTGGATCTGGACCTGAATCGCCACATCGCTTTGCGCGTCCAGGTCCGTGTTCATGTGGTTGTTTTCTTTCCTCTGCTTGCCGGCGTGCAAGGCAGTTCCAGTCCGTGCATTCTTTGCACTGTATATCGACCGGCAAGGCGACCGTGTGCGTGTTATCTTCCCGCTGAATACCACTGGAGACCCCCCTCCCCCCTTCTTTTGATCACTGCACCCATTTGTTGCAGGCGATAGACGCCGAGCAGCTTCCCGAGGCTGCTTGCCTAGCTGCATGACCCAAGACGCTAGTGTTTTCTTGTGGGAGCCTTTCCTGCGTTAGCTTAGGCATCGACACAATAGCCTCTAGGCCGCCTCGCCGAATTGATATGCCTTATGCCGTTGGACTTTGAGCCCATGCAGCCTAAGCTTTAATCAACTCGCATACAATACCTCACCATGTTGGCTCGCTAGAGGTATCGGTGAAGGGTCGTCTTGCATGAAGGACGGCAGAGCTCTTTAAGGTGCATTGATCGTGCTATTGCAGTACAGCGACTGCGACTGCCTACTCCACTCACACACACCGCGTGAAAGTCCTCCTCGCATTGGTCCTTGCCTTGCTTCCACACAGACACACATAGACACGACATTGACTCGGTTCACCGCCGTCTCTCGCTTCCTTTCTTGCTCGTATACATTTACAACCAGTATCTCTACACAGCCCATACACGAAACGGCTGCTGGCTTCTCGATGCTCGCCAAGTTTATATAGACACGACGTATTGCAACGCCTCGACAGTATTCGCCAAATAAAATCAAGATGGCCAATGACTTTGATGCTGAGTACAAGACGCAAATCCTCCGATACGTCACTGTGTCCTGGACCGTCATTTGCTTTTGGGAACACTTGATCTGGATAACAAGCGAGCTCAGGATCTGGAACGACCTCTATGTCTGCTCCAAGCAGGCTCTCTGTTGTTACCTGAATCGCTCAGGTTCGACACTGGCATCGCCAGTCTTGCAAAACGCCAACGAAGCTCCCGGAGCATTGTGGCGCTTCCAGCGTCGAGCAAGCGTGGCCACGGTGGCTAGCAACGGTGATGCTGGCCACCGACTCGCGTTGGCCGGTCAACGTTCGCCTCCTCTCGGAAAGCTTCTCGTCCTCCTCGTACGCTACACGCTGCTCGTCTGCACCACGCTCAGCTTCATCCTATATCTTGCTAGGCCGAGCAATTGTACAGGCATGTTCACGGCGCTCTGGGCAACCTTTGCTGCATGCTGGGCCTTTGGCTCGGCCATCTTCCTTCTTCGAGTCTACATCATTTGGGACAAGAGCCGCAACGTGCTGGCTTTCTTCCTCGTCTTGTGGCTCGCCACTCTGGGTGGATGGGCGTATGACGTGACCCAGTATACCTCGTACACTCTCACTTCAATCCCAGAGCCAGAACCGTGGTGTGTTCCGGCGCCGGATACCAAGTTCCGCGCTTTCTGCTGGGGCATGTGTCTGTTGTTCGATTCGGCGGTGCTCATTGCCACCCTGATCAAGCTAGGGCGTGATCATGAGGCTAAAGCCTTGTTGTCAATGTCCAGCGGCTCCATAGGATCGATCAAGGAAAAACGAGGTTCCGTCGGCTTTGGAACAAGAAGAGCAACTGGCTTTGCCTCTGCTCGGTCTAGGCCAACGAGCGATGCTCCCTGCGACATCGAGTCGGCACTTCGAGCGCCCTTCGAGATCGACCCCAGCATTAGCGCCGTGACGAATCGCGCCACCATCACGAAAAAGTACCTGCTCTGGTCCAATTTGGTCTACTTCTCCATTGCTTTTGCTGTCAACCTCAGCTGCTTTGTCGTCGAGCTGACCGTCTCGGACTCGATTCTCAGCCACATTCCCAGCCCCATGGCGTTTGCTCTCAATCCTTTGGTCGCTGTCCGCAGTGTGCTTGTCGCGGACAACTACATTCGAAGACAAATGGATCAGGTCCAACAAGCGCAGACAGACCGAGTCGTTCGCTCCGGAAGCACATCTGGTGCCACCTTTTGCGACCATTCTGACCCCTTTGATCTCGTCACCAGCTTCAAGCTCGGGCCGCCTTCTTCTTCCACAAGTATCCTAAAGGAGCCTCGAGTAGCTGCCGCTACCGGGACGGTATGCCGAGGACCACCTGTTTCCACTTCACGGGTTTCCAAATCTGGATCGAGTCTCTCGCCGACAATTTCTTTGGGCGACTTCACCCCGGAGCTCGGCGCAGCAAATGCGACAGGCGCGCAATTTGGTACTACCGCTGTGTCAGCGGAGCGATAGTAATAGCACGCTACATGCAGACAAGGTTGTTTTGTATCATACGCGCGACTCTCACAGTTCATCGTTAGAAAAGATAATAGGATCTATCACAAAGATAGCGACGTTTTGCGTGCACTACGTATGTACGGAAACAAATATGCAATATTGAGAACAGGAAACTCTGTGTCGAGGATAAAACATCCCATGTGGTACGAAAGAGTTACAGTTTGCTCGTAACGGGGGGGAAGGAGTGTGATTGTGTGGTGGCAAGAAGGGAACGGCTGATGGAATCGGCAATGGCATCTGGCAACTCTTGCGGAAGGCTGTGACTGCCTTGAAGAGTCTCAAAGATGAGGTTCGAAATGTTGTTGCGGGCAACAGCTTCGACCTCCTGCAAAGGTAGAAGAAGCGGCTTTGCGCAGGAAATATAAAGCACCTTGAGTCGGTCAGGCAAATGACGCAGGGTGTGGGTGGCCAATTGAATTCCGGGACGATTGCCTCGAATGCAGAGAGCTTCGCTGACACGATTGCAGCACCGCTCGACACTGCTCTGGTGACTCTCTCCCGGATTTGAGGCCGAGCTGTTCGAGCTTGTAGGAAAGAGGCCGCCAGCTACAAAGGCGGAGCGTACTCGAGGGTCCCATGTCGATAGCATACGATCCTTGGCGAAAGCTTCACTGGCTGCGCTGCGGCTTGACCACTCGTCGTCTTTGAGCAAAGTGAAACGAGCCAGTGGGATACGCGCAGCTTTGGCAACCAACTCGTCACGCACTAGGATAGGCTCGATTGCACAGATCGAGTCGAAAAGATCGGGCAGGTGCACACCTAGCTGCAGCAAAGAAGTGGCGCCGAAGGAATGTCCTAATCCAACAATGGGACGAGGTGGTAGAGCGGGCTGAGAAAATGCCAGCACTGTGGGTAGAGGCGAATCTCGCTGTGCCAAGTCCAGGGCTCCGGGCAGGTAGCACGTGAGAAACTGGAGCAGGTCACGCGCATAGTCGTTTGAGTCGACAATGCGATGCTGGCAAGACAGAAGCTTTTGTTCGTCTATGGATCGAATGCTGGAGCTGTTGTAGACCGCGGACATCCCATGACCGAGTGCATCGACCAGCCAAACTTCGGCAATGCCATGATCTCTGTCGGGGCTGGACACTGCGAGGCGATCCAGGAGAGGAAGCCAGGTCTCTTTGCAGAAGCCGAGCCCATGGGCAGCAACAATGACTTTGGCATCGCTACGTTTCGATGGTCGCTTTGGTACGAGACGTTCCCATACCAAAGTAGGAGGTTCCTCGGCGTCAGAGCGACTTGTTTCCGTGGTGTCTCCAATCTGGAAAGCGCCTGGCTGCGGCGGTACACGATCCTGGAAAAATGGCATGGATTCTGCTAGCTTTGGATCGCGGACGAGATCCTGGTATGTGCTGGCTGGAAGTTCGTGACCAGCATCGCCCCCTGCTAGAGGCTGCGAGTACGAGCTTCGTGGCGTCGCAGCTGGCACGAGATGAAGCGTACGGTGCCAGCCGTCTGGTCGATAGCCAGTTTCGAGGTACTGTGGTTGCAGATGACGAAGCTTGTCATCGCCACTGCCCCCGCCGTGATTGCTAGCCAGGTGAGCTGTATGTTGGCGTGCCGCAGCGAGTTGCAATGGGGCCAAGGCATAGCCAAAGGCAGTGTCGATGCTTTCGGGCAACATGATTGATCGCATGAAGAAAGAAGGAGAGCTGTGGTAAGGCGGCGACTTGCCCAGGATACAAGATTGACAATGATATTATGAGGCGTCCAAGGTAAGGCGATGTCAGTAAGCGGTTGGTTCTTGCGGCAGCCTCTTCCAGCCCGGTCTTTTGTTACAGACGGAATCCAGCTGGTGAGTAGCAAGCAACAAGTCGATAGACAATGGTAACGGTGCACAGGCCACTCACACAAACACGCCATCGGAGTCGCGGAATGGAAGTCGGACCCGCGGAAACTGGTGAAACATTTGACAGTCGGAGTGCGAAGTTAGTTGATTCGGCTAAAATTTAGAGCTGTTCGGCTGCAGCTCTTTGTTCTTTCCGTCTCCGTTGGAAAATACAGACATCAACTCGCCGAAGTGGTTAGAAGCCGGATTTCCACACAATGGGAATTATCACCGAAAGCACCACCAGAAAATTGGGGTTGCAAAAATATCGACACGAAATTGATATGCTCGATATGCTAAGTTCATGCACCCAGGCGATGGCAACCTGTACAAAGAAACAACAGGGACTTGTTTCCCTCCACAAGGCAGCCGTCAGCTTCCAAAGACTGACAGGTGTTTCATGTATTGTATCGCTGCGGAATCACCTATCGGCTAGGCCAACAACGTGGATGCGTTGCCAGACGTCTTGAACGGAGAATTCGGTCACACCATATGACCGATAAAAAGCACAGCTTCCGGTCAAGTCACCTTTTCCTTCTTCATTGACACATATCCGCCTCAAGATCTGGAAAAAGAAATGTTGCTCACCACGCGCAGACCTAGCCTTGAGCCTTCAACAGCGAGCGCGAGCTCGAGTGTTGGTATCGATGCCGCACAAACTCGAGGGGTCAAATCCAAGAACAACGGAAACGACGATCAACCCAAGCTAAGGCATCTCAGATACTGGAATCGAAACGTCGGACAGCCAATTGCTCACTTGCTTCAAACCAACGCGTACACTTGTGAGCAAGTGAAGCGCTTCAAGCACTTCTTTGGGGCCCACGTTGCTGGAGCGCTTGGCGAGAGCTTCGATGTTCGAACGAGCCTGAGCGGCTCAAGATGGAGTTCGCTCATGTGCGACGATGGCTCTCCTGTCGAGATTGGGCTGGCGTGGAAAGCCAAGAACAAATCACAGGATGCGCAGGTCCGCTTTGCAGTTGAGCCCGTCGACGATGATGAAGTGCGCCTGCATGGTACCAACTTGGCAGCCACACACACCCTGATCGACAGCCTTGCCAAGGATGGCTACCTTTCCGACCACGGCAAGCATCTCTTCCATCGACTTGATCGTGCCGTTTCAGACTGTCTCGGTGGCGATCAAAAGTCTACCTTGGGCCGAACGAGATACATGATTGGCTTCGATTTACTTCGCCCGTGTTGCTCGTCCGATCCTCTCGTCTCGGTCAAAGCCTACTTTGTCCTTCCCGGTCTTTGCTCTGCGCAAACGGCCAACCAGACTCAAGAGCCCGAAGAACAACTTGCTTCGATCCTTCAAGCCGTCAGCGATGTTGCTCCTGCGCCAGGCTTGGCTCAACTCCGCCAGTATCTGATCACATTGACTCCTAGCCAGAGGGGCAGACCTGTCATTCTTTCGGTCGACCTCGATGCTGCAAATGGCCCGACACCCAGCACACGAGTCAAGGTGTACTGGCGCTTTCCTGACGCCGTGCCGGACTCGATTGCATCCCACATGGACTTGGGTGGACTGTGGAGACAGAACGTCGACGTCGGTCTCACAGCACAGCAGGCTTGGTCAACGCTCATGGCGCCCCTGGCAACGCCTTCTTCTTACGTCGCGAGAATTGACGACTGCTATCGCCAAACGGTCGATCCGTTCACCTCAACCGGAGGCTCTCTGTTCTACTTTGATCTCAGTTGGTCGTCTCTGTCCGCCGATGCTTCTGCGAAGCCCGCACCATCCAAGGCCTATGTGCCCGTGCGCCACCTCGTAGCCTCTCCAGCCGACTCAGATCCAGCCCACGAAGATCTTTTGGAGCTCGAGATCACCCGACGTTGCGCTGAGATGCTTGGAGCTTCGGGTCGCTGTGGAGCTGCCGAGGCGTATCTGGATTCGCTGCTGCCCTTTTGCCACCGCTCGAGCCACAATGACAATCTGTTCGGCTCGTTCCCTGCACGCGGCCTACATACCTATGTGTGTGCAGAAGGGCATCCCGACAAGCCGGATATTTGCATCTATCTCAAACCGCATCTTCTTTCACCAGCTTAGCTGAAGACACTGCAATCGCAATTGAATACGTCAACGTTTGCGCATAGTCAATCTCGAGTGTGTGTGCCTTAACAGCGATAAAGTGATTTAAAGATCGGTCGGGCGGAAGAGCCGCCACACGCGAGATACGGCCTGCCTGCGAAGCTTGCAGCGCTCCTTTGTTCCCGAGCCTATTGTGCGCCATTGTGCGCCCAAGTCAAGCACATGTCTCGCATATCAAAAATAAGAAAGTAACAATTCGCCGCAATCCGGGTTCTGTCCGGGTTCGTGCACGTTCTGGCTAAGCGGCGGCTCAATCGGCTCGGCTAGGCTCAGCCCTACATCTTCCCGCGGAAACACACTCGTTTTCCGGGTGCGACTTGCCATGCTTCCCCCATCTCGCTTTCAGAGCTTTGTCGTTGCTTCGGTTATCAAGATTTGATAGTAACACCAGGATAAGAGCCCGCACTGAACTCGCAGCTGAAACAGTCAAGCCTCCACCATTTCTTGCTTCCGATTTGGCGATCCTGGTCTGTGCGTGGGACAGGCTCAACAGCTTTGCTCAACATGCCTGTCTCCTCCAAGCGGAGTAGTCTCGGAAGCAGTCGATGGCCAAAAGTTTCCCTAAAATGCCAAAGATCGCTCGGTGCCTGAGATTCTATAAAACGAAGAAGAGGATGTATTTCTCTTGTGGTTACGGTGCACGTCTCATTCCGTCCAGTTGTTCGACCTCCAGCTGTCTTCAAACATGTCCCCCTCTCTTCACAACGGCTCCACAAAGCTCTCGAGCAATGGCAACATCAACAAGGAACCCTGGCTGGAAAGCGCTCACAAGGGCTGGGTGCCATTCAAAGAAAATGACGAGCCACCTTCCCTCAACGGTTCTTCACTGGATCTAGCCCAGCTGATGCGGATCGTGGCGTATCGACGCACTCCACAGCTGTCGAACGACCGACGTGTCGATATGAACGCTTCCGTGGCAAGTCTCGAGAGCGAACGCAAGACCGAGAATGCCATCTACGGCGTCAATATCCCCTTTGGTGCTGGTGCATATACCACGCTCGACCATCAGCAGCTCCAACAACAGCAGAGCATTGACAGGGCGCTCATCACGCTCATGAACGGAGACCTCGGCGCTGACATGCTTCGACACACCCGCACACCTCAGGTACCATCCTCCACGGCTCCACTATCGCAGCAAACGCCTGCACCCATGTCGGCATTCGGACACGACGACTCCCGTCTCACTATGCCTACCGCATGGGTTAGGGCGGCCATGGTCTTGCGAATCAACTCGTTGCTACGAGCTGCATCTGGTTGTCGCTGGGAGGTCTGCGAGCGAATGCGGGACATGCTCGATCGCGAACTGTATCCAGTCATACCCATCCGCAACTCGATTTCTGCCAGTGGCGATCTATCGCCCCTTGCCTACATCGCCTATGCTGCAGCGGGAAGCAACAAGGTCCAGATCCTCAACGGCGTCACCGGCCAAGTCAGTACGGCAGATCGGGCGCTCGCCGATGCTCGACTTGAGCCCGTATTCCAACTGCATCCACGAGAAATGCTTGCTTGCATCAACGGAACCGGTGCCTCTTTGGCTGTGGCTGCTCTCGCACTCGACAGATTGCAAGGCCTCACATTTGCTACCCACGTCGTAACAGCGGTCATGTGCGAGGCTCTCTTGGCCTCGCCCAGTTTCCTCGATCCGTACCTCCATGACTTTGCTCGACCTCATCCCGGTCAGTGTGAGTCGGCCAGAATCCTGCGCCAGCTCTTACGAACCAGCCACAAACATGGTCAAAGCGATTTGCTCCGTCACCACGACCAAGATCCGCTCGAATACATCTGGACCCTGGCTGTCGAGCCTGTGCTCCAGCAACGTCGCGGACAGAGTTCAGTCTCCTTTACTGCACCCAAGAATGTAGGGCAGCCTGCTGCCGCTAGCTACCTCCGTCAAGATCGCTATCACCTTCGATGCGCGCCACAATACATTGGACCGGCGCTCGAAGAGCTTGTTGCTGCACATGAGACCCTGCAGATCGAGTTTAACAGCGTCACTGATAATCCTCTGCTCAAGCCACAGGCGGTCGATGACGACCTCCATCGTTCTAATGGCACCGTTCGGCCGACGGCAACGGTGCACGGAGGCAACTTCATGGCATCAAGCGTCGGCCACGCAGCGGAGAAGATGCGCGATGTCGCGTCGTCCTTGGGCAGGCTTTTGCACGAGCAGCTTGTCGGCGCGATCGATCCGAGCAAGAGCAACGGCTTGCCTGCCTATCTCGCAGCCTATGGAGCCGACAATCCTGCCATGACCGGCGGTCTCCGCAGCCTTGACATTGCCAGCTCTTCTTATCTGGCAGAGTTGACCTTTTTATCCCAACGACTCATCCATCTCAATCGCAATGCCGAATGTGGCAACCAGAGTCTCAACAGCATGGCACTAGCCTCGGCACGCTATACGCTTGAAGCGGTCGATCTCTTAACCACCATGTGCGCAAGCACCCTACTTGCTGCTTGCCAAGCTCTTGAGCTGCGTCAGCTTTCCGTCCTGTTTTTCCGCCGACTCAGCAAAGGTGTCTTAGACCTTTTCGAGTCTGCAGGTGAAGCGGCTCGTATTCGGCTGCCATTGGAGCTGCAACGTGATACGCTCTTTCGCATTTTTGCCACCTGGAATGCCCATTGGCCAGTCCAGCTGGAAGAGCGTGTTCGTCGGGTGGTCGAAGCCGCCATCCCTCCCGTGGCAGTCTCGATGCTCGCTCAGCCCACCAAGGACAGCAATGCCGTCACTAGCGCCGATATCTCCACTATGCTGACAGCGTTGGAGAAGGGTCTAGGCGGCTTGCTCTTGCGAGGATGGCAAGATGTCATGGATACCTATATTGTTCCGACGAAGAGCAACACATCGGCTGGTGATGGATTGACAGACCTTGCACAGTCTGATGCTTCGACGCAGGTGCTGCAATTTGTGAGGCATGGATTGGGCATCCCTCTTGATGCTGGAGGAGGGCTCGATGCCATGCACTCGCTCAAGCCGGAGCTTGCCTTTGCTACGTATGGTCACAGCGTGACAGAGCTGGCCGCGGCATTCCGTGATCGTCGCATCGATGCGCTTTGGCACAACTTATCTCAAACCTTGTAAACAGATTGAAAATGACTTTTATTGTCTTCTCAGGGAGTGTCGAGTGCTACATTTGAGCTTATTTGTCCTCTGCCAGCGACTGCATTGCAACCAAATCAGCATAGTCATGATTGCTGGCGAGCAGCTCTTGATGAGTGCCACTTGCCTTGACAACACCATTGGCGAGATAGAAGATCTTGTCTGCGTGCACAACCGATGCCAGCCGGTGGGCAATCGAGATGGTCGTTCTCCCTTTTTCAGCGGCAGCTTTATCCAGAGCCGCTTGTACGAGTTGCTCGGATTGGACATCGAGTGCTGACGTGGCTTCGTCGAGAAGAAGGATTCTTGGGTTGCGTATCAGAGCTCGAGCCAGTGCGATGCGCTGCTTCTGACCACCACTCAGCTGCGTACCCGAGTGACCGACCGTGGTGTCGAAGCCGTCTGGAAGTGAATCGATGAATGAGAGAACGTTTGCTTGCTCGGCAGCCTCTCGAATCTTGGCCATCACTTTGTCACTGAAAAATTGGCCGTGCGCTTCTGAACTTTCTTCAGCATCATCGGCTAGTCCTGCGGCAATGTTGAATGCGATGCTGCCTTCGAACAGTGTCGGCTCTTGAGAGACAAGCGCAATGTGACGTCGGAGCTCGCGAGGTTCCATGTCAGCGATGTCCATGCCGTCGACGAGAATCCTACCGTGTGTAGGCGTATAGAAGCGTTCGATGAGCTGGATCATCGTCGACTTGCCGCATCCACTTGGGCCAACGAATGCGCACGAAGTGCCGGGTTCAATTTCGAGGCTCATGCCTTGCATCACGCAGACGTGAGGCCGTGTCGGATAGCTGAAGTGGACGTTGTCGAACTGCACGTGTCCCAGTGCCTGCCATTCTTGTAGAGCTTTGCCCTCTCGACTGGTTGCCTGCTGGCACTCTGCATGCTTCGTGATGTCGGCTGCAGATGAGACCGACTGATGCGCCTGTGATTTTGTAGCAGGAACACCGTCGTACGGAACACGAGTCTCGAGCTGTGGCTGCCTGTCAAGCAAGCGGATCGATTCGTTCGCTGCCTGTCGGGCTGAACTGATGTCGGGGGTAAAGGTGAACACGTTGCCAGCCTGGAGCGAGCCAAAGACAACGGCGGTAAAGATGGTGAAGAACTGCTGAGAGGTGTACTCGCCTTGGGCGAGTAGGCGAGATCCCTCGTAAAACGCCAGAGCCGTGACCCAAAACGAGATGCTTTGGGTGAATGCGAACAGAAGATTTCCGTACACGGCCGTCCTTCTGGCCATCTTTGTAGGCGCCTCGAGATCGCTTGAATACTTGTCGAGACAGGTGCTTTCAAGAGTCAGAGACGCCACGGTCCGGATTGCTGCAACTGCCTCACATGCTCTCTGAGCCGAGATTCGATGGGCCGCCTTGAGCTTGGAGTCCTTCAAGACGACGAGATGGAGACGTACCAGGCCTGCCGAAAGCGTGAGAGGAATGCAGGCGGCAACGATCAGGGAGAGCTTCCAGCCAAAGATGAGAGCAATGACCACTCCGCACACGAGCGTAGAGATTGACTGCACGATGCTTCCCATCGTAATACCGAGGAGTCCGTTGATCCTATTGGCGTTGGCAGCTAGCGAGCTGGAAAGTGCACCGCTCGAATTTCCGTCTTGATCAAAGAAGGACGTATCGGAGTGGAGCATCGTATGCAGACTAACACGGCGAAGCTTGGCCATGAGGGAGACACTGTTGCGAATCAGACACAGCGTCTGGGTTGCCATGGCGATCGTAGCGAGCAGAGCCACGACAAAGAACCACAATGCGTTGCGATCCGCTTCTGCACGCATGTGTGCGTTTGCCGGCTGAGGACACTTGGTCCCTACGGTTTGGTTGCACTCGGAGAACGAGTTGAGTGTCCGGCCAAGCAGAATCGCAAAGCAGGGATACACAGCGCCGAAGGCTGCTGCTCCTAGAAGGCCAGGTACGTAGAGACTCCAAAGACGCTCTCGGTTGATCATTGCAAGACGGAACAGGACGTAAAAGGTCGATCGATCCGCTTCGGGGCCACCGCTGGCATGTTTATCTTGATGTGTGTCCTCTGTGGTATCGCTTCCACTTTCCAGCTTCTCGGAACCTCGTTCTGCATCTGGTCCAAGCACTATGCTGGGCTGTCCCGCGCATTCACTTTGACGACTTCGAACGTCCAGGCTGGATCGAAGTCTTCGACCCATGGCAAATGCCTCTATGGAGAGTCGTCGCAAGGTATCGCCCAGATCCGTACTTGATCTACGTCCCATGGACAAGCGCTCGCCTTGAGGTGTTGGATGGCCACTTGTTGGAAGCGGTGCTGCGATGTCATCTTCACCTCCGGGCAATGCGTCTTGCTTCCCTGAGAGCTCTTGAGCCCTCACCATGGCCGCATACACGCCGCCCTGCGCAAGTAGCTGTGCGTGAGTTCCTTCTTCCACCACGCCGCTACCACCACTGGCCATGACGACAATCTTGTCACTGTTGCGGATGGTACTGAGACGATGGGCAATGTGAATCGTTGTGCGCCCTTCAGAAGCTGAATCGAGTGCCTTCTGTACTACAGCCTCGCTCTGTGCATCCAAGGCCGAAGTTGCCTCGTCGAGAAGCAGAATGCTCGGATCCTTAACGATGGCTCTTGCAATGGCGATTCTCTGCTTCTGCCCACCCGACAGCAGCATACCTCGATCTCCTACCACTGTTTCGTAGCCGTTGGGCAGGCGTCGGATGAATTCATCGGCGTTGGCCTTGATAGCCGCTTCCTCCACCAATTTCAGCCGGAGATTGGGATCAGAAACCTGGAAGCTACTGTTGGTGAGGCCGTACTCGATGTTTTGGCGCACCGTGGTCGCAAAGAGAGTAGGTTCTTGCGAAACGAGTCCGATTTGAGAGCGAAGATGTCGCAGGTTGAAAGAGGAGATTGGGCTACCATCAATCAATATTTCACCTTCTATGGGGTTGTAGAATCGCTCGAGCAGCGATACAACTGTGCTCTTGCCCGATCCAGACGGGCCCACCAGCGCAGTCGTGCCGTTTGGAACAAAATCAATGCTGCAGTCTTGAAGGATCTTGACGTCTGGACGTGAGGGGTAGCGGAAGCTCACATCTCTGAATTCCACCCTTGCGCCCGTTCGCTGGGCGCTCTTGTCGTTGCCGAGGATGGTAACCAGGCCTTGCTCGCTGGACGCATCGATCTCGGGAACGCGGTCGATTGTTTCGAACACCTTGGCGGCCGCATTGACGGCGTAACCGAGCGCTTGAAGGTTGGGTGCGAGCATGGCTATGCTGAAGGTGCCAACCAGGATGGAGAAGACGACACTCATGACGCTGCCTGCATGGATCTCGCCGTCTGCCACCAGCTTGGATCCAAAATAAAATGCTAGAGCATAGGCGGAATAGATGATGAAGAAGAACACGCCCATTCCGACCGCAGCTACGTTGGCACGAATGAAGCCCAGCTGCGCAGAGTAGAGGTTGAGGCGATCGTAGATGCGGACGAGGCGATTCTCGATTCTGAAAGCCTTTGCCGTCCTCACAGCAGCCAATGCCTCTTGAGCGATGTTGGCGGCTTGAGTGACTGACTCGAGTTCGTTGGCTTGCACCTTGGAGACGATGGCATTCATGATTCCACCTGTCACAACGACGAGCGGGATCACGGCGGTCAGAGCAAGGGTCAGCTTCCAGCACCGGATAAAAGCGACCACAAGGCCCGAAACAAAGGTGGAGATGAACATGAACGAGGTCGGAATTTTGTCGCTGATGCCCTCCTGAATGAGTTGAATATCGGCTTCAAGGCGACTGGTGACCTCGCCAGCACCGACCTCGTCAAAGTAGGCCATGTCCTGACGAAGTACTGCAGCAAAATAGGCTTGGCGGATGCGGCGTGTGATGACGTCGCCAGTGTAGACCCAGGCCGACATGTACGCGTAAGTGGTCACCAGTGTAGCTAGACCCAGGTAGACGAGGTACAGGAGACTGTCTCGCGTCTCCGCATGCAGTTGGTCTCGTGCGGCCTGGATTAGCGCCTCGTCAAGCACCGTTCGCTTGATATGCGTAAACCTGAGGAAGGAATTCGTGAGATTGCCGAAGACCTGGGATGCCACAGATCGTCACATTGCCCAATAGATGAGAAGGAAATTATAAAATGGAGTCAAAGTGTGTTGGAAGTAATGCTTCAATTGTAAAAAAAAAGATGTAAATGCTAAGGGAAACTCACAATGGTCATGAGAGGCTGTGCCGCTCCCGCAGCACATGCTGCTACGATTCCTACAAGGTTGAAAGCAGTATTTGCAGGCGTTGCGAAGCGGACAAAGTCGGACAAGGTCACTTTTCGAACGGTAGGCTTTTCGGCTTCCTGGGGCTTGTCGTCATCTTTGACAGCAATTCGCTTGTCTCTGATGTCCTGGCAGTCTTGAGTTCCAGCGAAGGTGTGTCCAGACGCCTTCGATACCTTGGCTTGAACGTTGCATTTTCCATTATAAGCCTGAGATTCCTCTGTGCCGTGCGTCGAATCGGCGCTGCTGGAGAAACCGGAGGACGACGGATGAGAGGGACTCGTCTTGTTTGTGTCCATCTCGATGATGCAGTAAGGAGGATTCTCGTTGATGCCGCTGAACCCAATAGCTTCGTGCTTTGCAGAATCTTGACAGTACCTTTCAGGGCTATCACTACCTTGCAGCAGACATGCCTTCCTCAGGGACGCCAATGAGACTTGAGCAGTGCAATAGAGGTCGTGTTCGAGAAGTGAGTCCAGAGCTTGATCCTTGGGCTGATGCTTTCGGATATAAAGGGCTCAATGAGAACGGGGGATGGGGCAATGAGATGAGTGCCGCTGGACATTCGTTCGACCAAGGAACGAGAGGTGTAAAGGTAGAGCATCTTATAAGCAATCTAGCTTTCTCCTCCTGCATCGAAGCGAAGAGCCCTCAACTGATTGTAGTCAAGCATATACTTTGAGTGACATGAAGAACTTGTTCGATGCTTGGAGGCTTTCAGGGCTAAGGCGAGGGATTCGAGGAAGAGGCAGCCATGCCAGCATATCAAGTGCGGATTTTCAAAACAACGATTCGAATGCAATATACAAGGTGGAAGCCACAGGCTCGAGTTCGCGTTATTTTCAAGATCGCTAGGCACTAGCGCAGTGTAGATTTTGAATCACGACTTGATATGCACAATTGCCGCGACTGCACTCTCGAAGCGCACCCTGAAGCATGTCAAGTTGCGCGCACATTCGTTCGGCGTAGCTCGGTTGGGTCAGCTTTGAGAAGGAGAAGTCGTGCAGCCACAGAGGCAGACGACATGCTACATCAAGGCGAACGACGTCTGACGATGAGTGGGCTGCTAGAAGCCGCCAATGTCTTATAAGGCCTCATGCGGTTCGAACAGCCACACCCATCCAAGATTGAGATTCTGCACACTCTCGAACACACAACCTCCTCCAACAAAGAGATGAGGGGCGCACCTCGCGTTCTCTTTATTACCATCGGCCATCCAGGCCAGCTCAACCCACTGCTAGCCATTGCAACCTCTCTGCACGAGCGTTGCCCGGAGGTGGAAATCCATTTCGCCAGTTCCAAGGATGTGGGTTCCCAGATCGAACAAGCCGGACTTTACTTTGTCCCAGTGTGGCCGAGCTCCAAGCTTCCCGAGCACATGATCACCTGCTTCAACAAGTCAGGTGTGCGCAGCGTCGAGGCTATGCGAATCTATGCCGAGTGGGCCAGGAGCGAGGACAACTACGATGACGCCCGTCAGGTGCTGACTCGTGCTATCGAGACTCTCGGCCCCTCGCTGATCGTCAGTGACGTGCTGAGTGAGGCAGGCATGGCGGCTGCGCTAGAAAGAGGCGTTCCTTACTTCATCAACAGCCCACTGCCTCCCTACACCTGCTTCCCAGAAAGTCTACCTCGAATTTTCCCTCCCGTGGGCTCTGGCACGAGCCTTTATAAGACATCGCTTTGGCATCGCCTTTTCGACTTTGCTGCAGCTTTGCGGTACGGGCTTGGCTTGATCCGAGACGTTGTACCCATCATCGAGCATCAACGAAGTTTCAAGAACATCCCACGACCTGAGGAGTTCGCCCAGAATGCTCAACTATTCCTCAACAACACGAGCGAGCTTCTCTCAGATCCGCGCGTCAACTGGCCTAGGAATAAGATTCAGTGGATCGGTGCTTCCCTGCCAGCTCACGATTCAAAGCTGGTTGAACCTCGTCACTTCGACGCAATTTGGCGTCAGAACAAGACCCAAGATTCGACTGGTCTCTGTGAGTGGATTGACAATGCAGTGGCATCATCAAAGCCTCTCGTCTTTCTGGCGTTGGGCACGCTTTACCAGTTGGACGAGGAGAGAGTTCTAGCTGTCTACGATGCTCTATCGTCTCTGCCTGTTAAAGTTCTCTGGAAGCTGCCCGCGAAGGAGCAGAGTGCCTTGATGCAGAAACGACCTCAGCTTAATGTGCAGGATGTCCGGTTGGAAATCTGGCTGCCCTCAATCCCGCTCATTCTTGCGCACCCAGGGGTCAAGCTGTTCATCAACCACGCAGGAGGTAATTCTCTTCACGAGGGTCTCTTCTTTGGCAAGCCCATGGTCTGCCTTCCAGCCTGGATGGACTGCTTCGACTTCGCCATGCGCTGCCAGGACATTGGTGCTGGCATTTCGATCGACACTGCACCGCGCCTGGATGGCAAGCGGCTTCGTTCGGCAGTTGAAAAGGTTTTGTTGGACAGCGAGCTTGCTCCCGGGTTTGCTGCCAATGCTAAGAAAGTTGCCAAGGACCTGCAGTCTCTTGGGGGCTCGGACGAGGCTGCAGCGGCGATAGAAAGGTGGTTGGCCGACAATTCGGCGGGGATTCAGTCAGAAGGCAATGGCCTCGACTTGAATGAGAAGTTGGTCCAGCCTGCCAGTATCGCTACGACAGACTTGGCCGTGCCAGTGTAGGATGTCTATCCTTTCACCTGGCCTAGAAAGCTCAGTAATGACACGCGTCTGGATGATACCAGAAGCTCGCTTCTTTTTTGTCTTGTCTTGTGAGATTGAGTTGTGTCTTGCAATGCCGCATGAATCGCTTCTGAGGACAGACACAGAGTCCGTGTTGAAATGCGAGAGAAGACCATGATGATCAAACGTGGCGAAAGAATGTTCCGTCTCAGCCCACCGCCATCGTTTCCATAGCAGTCTGAATGCTTGTCGAAGGGGAAAAACTTGAACCTTACTGTTCACGTCTCGTTCAAGCAACCATGGTTGACTTGGGCCATCAAAATGGATCACGAAGACAGAATTTCGCTATGCATGCCTGCCAAGTCCAGTATTTGCCATGTGTATTGCTTGGGTAAAGTTGATATGCCCATTGCTGTCAAAAGCCTTGTACAACTTGTACACTACGATGTCGTCACGGATTCTTGCAGCTCTCGCTTTCCCAGGAATGGTGGATCTCTCGGCACCATATGAGGTCGGTTGACTTGTCGCTCGGAACCTTTCTCGGTAATTGGGGGGACACCTCCCATCGTCACAGATCGTCAAGAGAGCACGCTGCTTCCGGGGCACAGGTGAAGCTTGTTCGGCCCTTCCATGCTCCTGTAATCTTTATTCGGGGCCTTACTCGGCTTTGAAACTCTGCACCCAACGGTTGAGCAGCGGCCTGATAGCCTGAGGGGGCGCTGAGTATTCCTCCCAGGCGCTCGATCATTGCCTGGCGACACAGATTCCCAATCACAGCTGTCCATGGCTTCGATCTGCGCACCAGCTGATGCGGCCTCAGCAGCAATCTCTTGTGTCGCAAGGCAAACAGTGGAAGCAGCCTAAGAGTACTTGTCAGACGTCGTAGCGGACATCGCAAGTTTCAAAACATATAAAAGAAGGTTACTTGCGCAAAATCCATCCCAGCTTTTGGCATCATCCAACCACATCAGACTTGGTCTTCTCTTACACGCTCCTAGCAAGCCTGTCAAGCTCGTTCTGATCTCGTCAACCTTTCAAGCAGATCACCAAGAACGAGTCAACCATCAGCTACAACAACATCAAGAAGCAGTAACAATACTTTGATCGGATGCCGTGGCTTGTCTTTACCGAGGACGCTGAGTTTTTCGAGGCATTCTGGTTTGCTCTTTCGATCGTTTTTGGCTCAACTGACGCCCCCTTGTAGACAATCAAGCTTCGTTCAACAAAATGTCGGCTCCCGTTGTCATTATCGGTGCTGATGCACCTCAACCACTCAAGCGAGACAAGAGCCGACCCTTTATCAAGGAAAGCGGAAAGCTTGCATCGCATCCTCCTCCGGTTCAATCAACCACCTCGATCGGCGATGACTTTGGCTCGACTTTGGATCTCGCTTCCCTACTAGACAAGACACCCGAGTCGGACGCCCTGCTGCGGGATCTCTCGATTCGTGTCTCAGAGCGTGGTGTCGCTTTCTTCCGAAACCAATCAATCACTTGGGACCAGCAAAAGGAACTGGTTGTGCGCATGGCTCATCTCACTGGAAGCCCCGAATCGTCTCATTTGCACGTGCATCCTGTTGCTCAAAGCGATGGTGGCAAGAAGTTCGAAGTCTCAAGTAAGACCATTGAGGAACATGGCCCCTCGATTTTCCCCAACCTATTTGCCAACCACTACTGGCACGTCGATGCCACATTCGAGCATGTTGCGCCAGCATACTCTTGCCTCAAGCTTCACGTTGTTCCTGAAGGTGGCGGAGGTGACACGCTGTGGTGTAGTCTGTTCGACTGCGTCGACAAGCTTTCGCCGTCGTTTGTCTCGTACTTGGAGACTCTGACAGCTACGCACGATGCCAGCTGGTACAAGGGGTTTGCTCAACAGGCCAACATCAACATCGCCACCAACCGTGGTAGCCCGGACAACTCAGACACATCGCTTCGTGCAGTTCACCCTGTCATTGCTACCCATCCCGTGACTGGATGGAAGGTGCTCAACGTCAACCGTGCTTACACAAAGCATATCAACGGCGTCACGGCTCAAGAATCGGACGCAATTCTCGAGTACCTGTACCGCATCATTAGTGACAACCACGACATTCAGGTTCGTCACCGTTGGGAAGAGGGCTCTGTCGCCTTGTGGGACAACAGAAGCACAGCTCACTGCGTTACTAACGACTATCACAAAAAGTCCCGATATGGTGCACGCACTCTGAGCATTGGCGAAAAGTGGTGCGTGGACCCTGACAGCCTCACCAAAGCACAGGCTGCTAAGCTGAAGATTGCGCAGAAGGACCAACAGCGCAACGGCACCGTCCATTCCTCGGCCCAAAGTCAGGAAACGGACAAAGCCCGCGTCAATCGCTAGCGAAAGCTGCAACAGCACTCTGTTGAATGCATACCAAATCTCGACGTGAAACGTTTTGCTTCCACCACATCTGTTCTGATCCCTCCTTGTAGCTATGCACTCGTAATCAAATTCGCTTTGACCGTCTGTACGCTTCGATTCGGCCGTGGAGTGAATTGACACTCTGTGCTAGCAGTATTTAAAGCTCTCGGACGGTCTAAAGGAAGAGGGTCCTCAACTTTCTCAGCACCGTAGCAATCAAAGTCCAGAAGGATTTGCAAATGAGGACAGAGCCCCTCAATTGACTGCTAGCCTGCTTCTCGCTCTGCCCCTTCTTCCCCTGTTTCAAACTTTGCAGACCCCAACCTCAACCATTGCGCATTGTAGAAACTTTCGACAGCACTTGCTTATACAAAGCAACCATCAGCCTATTCTGCGGATGAGCCGCAATCTATGACTAGACCAAGCCAAGGTGGCCTGCGTCATCAACCTTGTGTAGATCTTCGACTTCATCGCTTGTGATAAACTCGCGGATAATTGAGTTCAGTTTTGACAATTTCAGGGATGGCAAGACACGATGCAAGCATTTTTCCCCAAGGGTTGGATAGTTCGTAATGACTTCTTCGAGGACACTTTCAAGCTTGACATTCTCGAGTTTGGTATCTCGTCTAACTAATTCTAGGATATGCATGCTGATCAGGTCAGCCTCTTTTCGACCAACAATGCCTTTAGAGAGCCCTCTTGATCTACGAACAGCATGTTCTGCTACTATTTCGCAGAAGGCACCCGATCAAGCAACTCGCAAGGTGCTGATAACAGTCAAGATAAACATACGAAAAGTAAACAGCAGAAGAAATTTCAATCCGAAGAAAAGGGGCAAGCAGCATGTACAGTCTTCCAAGCCAACAGATTACTGCCATCTGCTGCCGCGATCCACGTACAGAGCAGCGAGAAGGGGGAGAATGGAGATATGGAGAGATGTGCCTCCAAGCCAAAAGAAGCCATCTTCCTAAAAGCCAAACATCAACACGCGAGAAAGAGACACTAGAGAGGGATGAGGAACAGAACGTATGAGGGAAATGGTGTGTTACCGGGACTGAATCAGACCTTGGGGCACTCGACAAAGTCGTTTCCAAGCACCGCACGTGTAAAGCGCATGTCAAAGTCGGGGAGCGAGACGAGGTGGTCCAGGTATCCGACCAGAGGAGCGAGAGGGTTGTTCTTGCCAGCCTCGGTCTTGACATAGTCCTTGAACTTGGCCGCCCACTCGTCGTAGGGCAGCATCTTCCAAGTGGCATCAGCCCCCGAGTTGTCCTGGAACGTAACAGAGTGGGGACTCTTGATGTGGAAGGCAGCATGCTCACCGGACCATGCTTGGCTGTTGGTGATAAGACGACCAAAGACAAGGCCAAACCAGTCGATGGGCGTCTCGGAAAAGTTGGCGCTGACGATGGGCGCGTAGCCGAATTGAGCACATCCAATGATGGAGCGCGACATGAAACTGTCCTCGCTGCGACCCTGGCTGAAGTTCTCACGAGTGACGCTGCCAGCTCCGTTGAGCGCTTTGCCACCAAGCGTGCCTGGACGAACAACCAGGACCGTCTGACCGCGAGCGCGAGCCTTGGCGACCAGGTTCTCCGAGACCCACTTGCTCTGCCTGTAACCGCCCTGCAGGCTGTCCGAGAGCGTAGCAAGGTCAAAGTCCTCGTGCACAGTGCCAGGGTCGCCACCCTTCTTGGCACCATCGAGCGTGGCCCACATGTTGGTGGAGCCAAAGTAGCAAAGAGCCTTGGGCTTGGCGGTACCGGCGAGCTTGAGCACCTGGCTCGTCGAGTATGCGTTGACATCTACCAAGCTCTGGTAACCGGCGACGTGGTCAGCCTTGCCGTGTGCCTGGAAGATGAGATCGGTCTCGTGAGCAAGCTTGGTCCAGTCGTTGCTCGAAAGACCAAGCTTGGCCTTGGTGACGTTTCCAAGCACAACGTTGACACGGTCAAGTGACGAGGCATCGAGCTGGTACTTGGCAAAGGTGGCCTTGAGACGGTCAGCGCCCGCCTCGACGGACTTGGCCTGCACCAGGACAGTGACGCTTGCCTCAGGCAACGATGCGAGTACCGAAGCGAGCACGGTGCTGCCGAGATAGCCCGTTGCACCTGTGACGAGGGCTCGAAGATCCGCATTGTTGGCATTGATCTTGGTCAGGTCAAACCCGGCCAGCTTCTCGGTGGTCAAGGCGTGCTTGTTGAACTTCTCGACATCAGCGGCATAGTTGACTTTGCCGATGGAAGCAGCGCTTGACTCCTTGCTGGACTTCTCCACCTTGCCGGCAGCGGCATCTTCGGTCGCAGATTCGGTGGATGCAGCCACGATCTGACGCAGCGCGGATACCGAGACTGGGCCAAGGAGCTGAAGCTGGGTCATCTTGACATCAAACTCGGAGCTGAGCAGCGAGCTGAGCTTGGATGCCGAGAGCGAGTCGAGACCAAGCGACGAAAGGAAAGCGGTATCTTCGATAGCTTCCAACTCGAGGTTGAGCAACTTGGAAAGAACGGTGACCACGGGGTCGACATTGTCAGCCTCATCGTCGTTAGCTGCGTCATCGTTGTCATCGTCGTGCTCAGCAAGGTGCGAGAACGAAGTTCGGCAAGACTCGGCAATCTTGTAACCAACCGTCCAGTCGAGGTTGCCGGGAATGTAGTAAGGGACCGCCTGGCCGGTGGTGGTGCGGGCAATAGCGTCGCCAATGCGCTCGCAGAGCTCACGCGAAGTGCATGCAAGAGCAAGCATCGACTTGGTCGCAGCCGTGTTACCTTTGGCCTCGAGCAGCTGGGCAAAGACACCGACGTCAGAGATTGCAGGAACAGCGAAACTGATGATGTTCGAGTGCTCCGTGGCGAGTCGGTTGAAGTAAGCCTGGGCAGCATTGTAGTTAGCCTGACCCGGGTTGAAGTAGAGCGCAGCCGTCGACGAGAAGAGGAAGAGGAAGTCAAGGCTCGACACATCGACAAGGTTTCGAACCACATTGAGAGCGCCAATCTTGCTGCTGGTGACCTTGTCGAACTTGGCCTTGTCCATGTTGACGAATTGGTCGTCGGCCAGTGTTACTGCCATGAGGTAGACACCACCCAGCGGAGCCATTTCGTTGGCAGCGTCAAAGACGCGGGCCATATCACCCTCGTCGAGAGCGTTGGCAGCCATGGCTTGCACATCGACACCAGGGTACAGCTTGTCGCGAGCAAGGTTCTTGATGGCTCGGATCTCGACCAAATCAAGCTTGCCCCTACGTCCCGTGAGAATGAGCTTTCGGGCACCGTTGGTGATCATCATGAGTGCCAAACGAGGACCGAGACCACCGCAGCCACCGACAAGCACGTAAGATTTGCGAGGATCGAAGATGGGCTTGGGAGGAAGCATGGCCGTGGTTGCTGCCGATTCACAAGCCTCGCTGAGGTCGACGACAATCTTACCGATGTGCTTGCCAGATTCCATGAGCGCATAAGCACCGATCAGACCCTGTGCTCCGTGGAAGTGATGGCCGATCAGGTGGTGGAATGGCTCACGAGCGTGTTCGGCCGCGACCTCATCCATGAGCGAGGCCATGCGCTCGGGGTACTTGTATCCGAGCAGACCAAGCTCGATGGCGTGGTAGCTGATCGCCTTGGCGAAGTGGCCCATGGTCATTGGATTGCCTGCCAGATGATCACGCTTGGAAATGTCGACAAATCGTCCGAGGTGACCAAGGCTGTCCAGACCCGCCTGGAGCGAGGCACCCTGAAGCGAGTTGAGCACAACGTCGAAGCCGATGCGGCCACGCTTCTTGAGCCAGCGCTTGCCATCGCCTGTCCATTCGGCGATAGACCGAGAGTTGGACATGTTGGCGTAAGGAATGCCAAAGTTGCTGTGCAGGTAATCGCGTTTCTCCTGAGATCCAACAGTACAGAAGACCTCGAGACCACGGCGTTGAGCAATCTGGATGGCGCAAAGACCGACACCACCAGCAGCGGCGTGAATCAGGATCGTGTCACCCTGGCGGATGTTGGCCAACTGCACCAATCCGTGGTAGACAGTGCCGTAGGCGATGGGGAATGCAGCAGCATCCTGAGTGCTCATGTTGTCCGGCACTTTGGTAAGGGAGAGTTCGCCAGCAACCGCCTGAGTGCCCTCGCGGTTGAAATTGGACGATCCCATAACGCGGTCACCGATCTGGAAACGGTCTGCTTTGGCTCCTTTGGCGATGACAGTACCAGCAAACTCGGACAAGCGGTCGTGCGGGGGCAGCAGACCAGTGGCAGAGAGAACGTTCTTGAAGTTGAGGGCGACAGCCTGAGTCGACACCAGCACCTCGTCATCCCGAAGCGGTGCGGGTTGATACTTGTGCGGCACGAGAGCTTCAACGCAGGCGGTGGGCACCTTATCGCTGAGATCCAAAACCCACTCGTCGGTCGACTGCTGGGCTTCAATTGAAGGCGCCTTGATGATACGGCGTTGGAACACGGAGGCGCCATCGTCACGGATCAGAGTGAAGGGCTCCACAGCGCCGGTGGGCTCGAGAGCCATGAGCTGCTCGAGAAGCACGTCTCGTCGACCGCGACCGATGTCCATGCCAAAGGCGACGCCGTATCCTTTGATACCGGGGAATTCGTTCTCGATGGTTCCGGCTAAGGCAAGACCTCGCGAACCATCTGGGCTGTCATTGCACACCACCCAGACCTTGCCGGCAGGGTTCTCGCCAAGATCACGGACGGCCTCGACCAGCTGCGTCTCTGTGTCGGGCTGATAGTAGTAGACCACAGTGGAGCGGTCCGGGTTCTCGATGTTGCACGTGAGGGCACCCTTGATGGGCGACATCTCGAGCACGTTGGAAAATTTGGTGACCTTTTCGTTGGCCTTGCCGCTGTCGAACTCAAAGCCATTGGTAGGAGGAGTTCCAGGGGTCTCAGCACCTCCCTGACAGCTACCGTGAGAAGAGAGCTCGGTGGGGGAAGCGCGGCCAGAGTCGCGGCTGCTGCCGCTAGTGGCCGACCCAGAGCTGTTGCTGGTGTCGAGCGACGACCAGCGTGAAGCGTATTTCTCGGTAGCCTCCCTGGGGTGGCTGAGCCAAGGCGAGGTTCGACGATCAACGGCAATGTGGTGGATGGCGCCCTCAACATTGAAGAGAGCGTCCTGCGTGACAACAGCGTTGGCATCAGCGTCATCCAGAGCAGCGGCAATCTGCTGGTTGGCAGAAGAGAATTCGGCGAGGGCCTTGACACCGCCGGGAACCAGAAGATCGTCGATCTTGAGTGACACGTCGATAGAACTTCCAACGGTGCTTCCCAGCACATCAACGCCAAAGACAATGTCGAAGCTAGCAGGGCGAACGCGCTCGCCGGCCTCCTCTACCGCCTGCACAATATCGAAGGGACCGGTGAGGTACTCGTCAGAGCCCTTCTTGCACTTGGCGATGTTGAGCGGAACCACCTCGAGATGGACACCGAGCTTGGATGCAAAGGTGGAGAGGGAAGAAAGCTTGAGCTTCTTGTGGTGAGCGTAGACCTCGAGGACGCGCACCACTTTGCGTCCTTGCTTGGCAGCTGCCGTCGACACAATCTGCTTAACCAGGGTCGAGGCGGCATCAAAGAGGGACGAACGAACCTCGTTGACGCTGTAGATCTGCTGGATGCTCTCGGGTCTGGGTGTCGAGGCATCAAGCTGAATCTCAGCAAGGGCAGCCACCGCCTCGGACTCGGAGAGCTCGATCTTGGAGCTAAGCAAATCTTCGCTGTCAAATTCGAGCGCACGAGGCTCCCAGGTCTCGGTGTAGGCGACAGTCTCGCTCTTGTCATCCTTGACACGGGGCGAGTGGAGGCCGCGGATGATGACGAGTGTCTTGCCGGTGAAACGGTCGAAGAGGGTCATGTCGTGGATGGTGATGTGCTCGTTGGCCTCCAGACAGGTGAAGTGGGTGAGGAAGCCTTTGACCTTCTTGAGCTCCTCGGGAGAAGCGATCAGGGAGACTTCGTTGAAGGCACTCGGCATGTAAGTGTCCTTGATAAGCTTGCTTTCGTCTTCGAACGAGAAGCCAAGCATCCAGGTCGCCAAAAGCAGCGAGTCCAGCAGACCTGGGTGGATGCTCATGCCACGAGCCTCCTTAGTGGTCCACAGATCAGGCAGGGGATCGACGTAGCAGAGATAGTCGCGCTCACGCTTGCTAGAGGCCATGAGCTTGGTAATCATGGCAAACTCGCGCGTGTACGAGGCCCCAGTGCTGTCGATCTTGCTGAAGAACTTGTCCGAGGGCAACGAAAGGTCAAAGTCGTTGAGGAAATCAGCTCCACCAAAGTGTTCGTTCATGTCGACGGGACCAATGGTGGACGCCTCCTGATGCGCCTCACCCGAGGCGTGGAGCGTGTCGAGGATGACACCGCTGTCATCGACAGTGACTTTGGATGCCGAGCTGAACGTCCAGCCGCCCTGAACACCGGTCTGACGGAAACCGCAGTACTTGGGAGGGCCATCCTCGTTGAGGACAAGGGCGCGGTGGATCTTGACATTCTTGAGCGTACGAGCGCCCGATTCAAAGGCTGCCTCGAGATAAGCGGCACCGGGTACGACGATGGCACCACGGATCTGATGACCAAGAGTCCAGCTGTGTGTTTGAGGCGACATACGGAACAAAGGCGAGCCGAGCGGCTTGGGGTTGTAGCCCAGACGACGGTGCTTGCCAACAGGGTCCTCAGAGAAGTCATGGCGAATTTTCTGCAAGGGGAAGCCAGGAAGGCGGCCAGTATTGTAGCCGATCTCAGCATCGTGCTTGGTCAGGCCCTGAAGCGTACAGATGTTGAGCTGGCGAGCACCCGAGGAGAGGATGCGACCGGCAGCATCGAGGAACTGTGAGACTTCAGCTGGTGTGTCGCGCGTCTCGCCGGTCTTCTTGTTTGGTCGACGAGCGCACGAGACAATGGTGGTGCCTCGCTGACCCGAAGCGGCAGCTGCCGTGTCGTCCGACTCGGTCTGCTGAGCCTTGGCGTCGGCCTCGAAGGCCTTGCTGATCTCGTCCAAGTACGACGCAAGAACACCGTGAGGAGCAATCTCGACAATGATGGAGCTGCGCTCCTGCTCAGAAGCCAGCTGCTGGAATGCATCGATGGCAGGCTTGAACAGTACCGGCTTACGAATGTTATCCCAGCAGTATTGAGAGCCAAGGTTGGTACCAGGAGCGTGAATAGCACCATCAACCGTGGACACGAAGCGGCGTGTAGGTACATTGCTGGTAGCATCGAGCAATGGCTCTACCTCGTCACGGAACGATTGCTCACAGAGATCGACAAGAGGCGAGTGGTAAGGGCCACCGACACGAAGCTGACGAGCAAAGATACCGCGCGATTCGGCTTCACGGACCAAGGAGACAATGAGACTCTCCTTGCCCGACACCGAGACAGCACTGACCGAGTTGTGGGCAGAGAGCCACAAGCCTTCGGTGAGACCCTCGCTAGCAAGAACATCGTCAATCAGCGTCGAAGCCTCCTGAGGGTCGATCCCCAGAGCGGCCATGGAGCCGTTGACGGTCGCCAGCTTGGCGAGCGCGTTGGAACGGGCGATGGCGAGACGAATCGACTGCTCCTGCGAGATGGCACCGGAAGCATACATGGCAGCGATCTCACCCACCGAGTGACCAGCAACAGCGTCGGGCTCGAGACCGATGGCGGTCCAGAGGTCGAAGAGAGCGATCTGGAACATGGCGATTGAGATGACGATGAATTCGACGGGCCAAACACCGTCCTTGTCGGTGGGAGCCTTTGTCCTTGCAGCAGGGTCGAAGAAGCCGTAGTCGCGAATGAACGATTTGCCGAAGTGACGCTGTAGGATGGCATCGCTGCGGTCAACCGACTCGCGGAAGGCAGGGTAACGAGTGTAGAGCTTGCGACCCATCTCGTCATGCTGAGGACCTTGTCCGCTGAACACAAAGAGCTTGAGCGGGTTGAGCTCCTTGGGACCGGTGAGCTTGTGATCGCCGAATTTGAGTTCAGCTCCGTGGGTAGCCACAGCGTAGCTCATGAGAGAGTGGCCACGAGCCCTTTCGGTGATAATACGGGCGAGTAGAGCCGAGGACGAGGCATCAGCAACGGAACTCCATGCCTCCTTAATGTTGTTCTGGACGTTTCCGAGCGACTTGGTCGTCATGCCACCCGTAGCGACGAGAATGGGATCCGTCTCGCTGATCTGGGGTTGAGGCGCGTCAGGAGCACGCGGACGACGCTCGAGGACCATGTGAGCGTTGGCACCACCGAATCCAAACGAGCTGACCGAAGCGACGAACTTGCCATCAGCGGTGAGCTTGGAGGGCGAGATGGGCTCTACCTCGGTCTGGACCTTGATCATGTAGTCGTTCCACTTGATTTTGGGGTTGGGGCTGCTGAAGTTGAGTGAAGGAAGCAGCAGACCAGAGTCGAGGATCATGGCGGCCTTGACAAGCGAGACGACACCGGCACCGGTCTCGAGGTGACCGACGTTGGTCTTGACGGAGCCGATGGGGAGACGCGAATCGTCAGAGCGACCAGGCGTAAAGACTTGGCCGACACCATTGGCTTCGATAGGGTCACCAACGTTGGTACCGGTGCCGTGGCACTCGACGTAGACAGCATCGGTGGGGCTTCGACCCGACTGCTTGTAGGCAGCGAGAGTGGTGGCCATCTGCATCTTAGATTCAGGCATGGTGAGCGAAGTGCCCCTTCCGTTGGCATTGATAGCACTGCCAGAGATCTCGGCGTAGATGTGGTTGCCGTCACGGATGGCATCGGCGGTACGCTTGAGGACGACGACTGCACAGCCCTCACCTCGGACGTAGCCGTTGGCGCCAGCATCAAAGGCACGGCAGACACCGTCGGGACTGAGGGTGCCAAGTTTACTGAACGACTGAGAGGGGTTGGGCGAGCACATGATCGAGATACCGCAAACGACGGCGGTGTCGCAGTCGCCAGCGAGGATCGAGTTGCGAGCAAGGTGGACAGCGGTGAGACCACCGGAGCAGGCCGTGTCAACGTAGATCGAAGGACCGCTAAGATCGAACGAGAACGAGATTCGATTGGCCTGCACAGAAAGCGCAGCACCGGTGGCAGCGTAGGCGCCAAGCTCGTAACCATCGCGAGTGATGTTGTGAGCATCCTGGGAACCGGCGACAAAGACACCACAGTTGGTGCCTCGGTACGCCATACCGGCATCTTCGAAGGCCTGGAGGACCGAGGAGAGGAGGATCATTTGATGAGCATCCATGTCGTAGGCCTCGTTGGGCGAGATACCAAACTCGAGGTTGTCAAACTCGTGAATGTCTTCGAGGAATCCGCCACGGTCGGTGCAGATTTTGGAAGGGATACTGCCCTTGTCGGTGAACTTCTCGGTGTTCCAGCGGTCTTCAGGGACCTTGCCAATGCCCGAGATCTTGTTCTTGAGCATGTTGAAGAACTCGACCTTGTCGTTGGCTCCGGGAAGCTTGATACCGAGCCCGACGATGCTGACCTGAGCATTATCGTTGACCTCGGGTTGAGGCTGCTGAGCGGCAGCGCTGATGGCGTTGGTGTTTGCGATGATAGTCATGTTGAAGGATCGTTAGAGGGAATAATGGTTAGCTTGCAGAAGGAAAGGAAGGGGGATCAGTGAACGTTGGCTTAGGTTGGCTTGGCTTGGCTTGGCTTGGCTTGGCTTGAGTGATGTGGCTTGGGGAAGAAGAATCATCACCATCAGTGTCGATCTAAGTTGTTCATATATGCATCATCGTCGCCACAAGTGCAAACAAGTGTACAGCTAGATCTCACGACAGGGACCTAAGGAGTCAGGGTCGTCAAGCCTGTCTGCGTCTGGGAGTATCAGAGTAGCGAGCGTCGAGATGCAAAGACGGGTGCCATGATACCGATTATCGAGCATGCATGTCACAATGAGAGCAAGCATCTATTTGGCGATCGTTCAGCAACTAGATGGTTCCACTGTTCGATAGAGGCCAGAACGATCCAGCGAATCGGTTCCTTGGCTCAAGCTGAGGGAGAAGCATATCATCGTGGCTAGCGACGGATTGCAGATCATGGTAGTTTCGGAACGGTGAATGAGCAGATGATCAGCACAACGGTACCAAGGTCAGGCTCTAAAGATAGCAAAGGCGAGCCAAGGCAGTACAGAGAAGCAGCATAGCATATCGTTGAGCGGCGAAGAGGAGCAATATGTGACATGTGTGACGTGACGAGAAGGTGCTGCGCTTCCTTCGGCTCTCTTCCGGCTCAGTTGATTTGCAGCAGTGGCAGCGGGGTGCAGTGTGCAGTGGCGGCAGTCTCGAACTTGGGAGTTGACATCGCAACTCGATGTAACATTGATGTTGAAAGCAAAAATTCAATCGGCGCGGCGGAACAAAGAAAAAAGAGAGGATAAAAAATGGACGATATGCATGCATCCAGACGGCAAACAAGCATCACACAGGATAGGCTTCCCTTGGGCAAACGCTCGATAACATCGCAGTATGCACGCAGATGGCCGAACCCGAAAGATAAGTGAGATCAAGTCTGCTGCAGTATTGGCTCGCCCACAAGCAGGGCCTCGAGTCGATGATCGTAACTTGATACCCCGATCTCGTCGGTCCGCGATCCGAGTTTTTCCCACACCAACTTCCAACTCCAAAAGCACCAAGGAAAAATTCCACAATTTTTGATCAAGGTTGGAGCCGAAGAAAAAGTCAAAATTTGGAACAACGGCAAGCCCGAGATTGTGAGCTTGTGCCTAGAGGTGGCACGATCCTAGTGCATCCTTCCTTATACCATCAATTGGAATCCGGATCAACACCTTGTCTCATAGAGCAAACATGTCTGCCACTCCAATCGGCTTCTTCGGGCTCAAGCTCGTTCCGGGCAAGGTCCACAGGATGGACGTCTCGCGCGACTTCAAGATCACCAACGTCTCGTACGCTGATCAGCCCAAGTCTAGCACAAAGACGCTTGTCAAGATCCACTATACCCACGTGCCAGGCTTCGAGGATGACTACGACGAGGATGATGAGCAAGAGCCCAAGAACCCAAAGGACGAGGAGGAGATCGAGGAGAAGGTATACACGCTCTGCAGCCTCAACGGAAGCAACAAGGACCACGCCGTCGTCGACCTTCAATTCTGCCAGGAGGAGCTCATCGGCTTTTCCATCACCGGTGACGCACCCGTCGACCTTGTAGGCAACTACGTCGCCCCTCCCGACTTCTTCGACCAGGAGCCCTCGGATAGCGAGCTTTACTCGGACGACGACGACGAAGAAGGCATGTACGACCTCGACTCGGATGACTTTGATGAAGATGATGACGAGGATGAGGATGAGGACGATGACGAAGACATGGAAGAGAACTCGGACCGCTTTGAGGAACTCGTCGAGTCCTCCGCCTCTAAGCCTAAGAAGGCCATTGCCGCTGCCGCTGCTCCCGTCGCCGAATCCAAGAAGCGCGCTGCCGAGAAGCCTGTCAAGGAAGTCGCCGCCAAGAAGCTCAAGGCGGAAGCTGCTCCCGCTTCCACTCCTACCAAAGTCGCAGAGATCAAGGTCGAGAAGCAAACAAAGAGTCCCAAGGACACTAAACCCAAGACCGAGACCGTCGAAAAGAAGACGGTCGAGAAGCCAGCTTCCAAGATGACCACCACCAAGCTTCCCTCCGGTCTCGTCATTGAGGAGAAGAGCGCAGGTACCGGTCCTGCCTGCAAGCCTGGTCAGAAGGTCGGCATGCGCTACGTCGGCAAGTTGACCAACGGCAAAGTCTTTGACCAGTGCACCAGTGGCAAGCCATTCTACTTCAAGCTCGGCAAGGGCGAGGTCATCAAGGGTTGGGACGAGGGCGTCAAGGGCATGCGTGTTGGTGCAGAGCGACGTCTCACTTGCCCTGCCAAGCTCGCTTACGGCAACCAAAAGATCCCAGGTATTCCCGCTAACTCGACCCTCATCTTTGATGTCAAGCTTGTCGAGATCAAGTAATTTGACAACTACACCTAGAGAAGCTTGGTCGCGTTTCTGCCTGCATGATGCGCAACCTTGGACCCGCACGACTCAGAGAGAGGCCCGGCATCGGCACGCGACCACCCACTCCATAGACATGCATCTCTTCTGCTCCACTCTCTTTTGATCTCCTTTTGTACTCTAATTACACGGTCACGCACCCACATTCAATGCACCCAGCAGTCGTTGCTTGTCAACTTGAACGTGCCAATGCATTGGCCAAGATTTGAGAGCGGTACCATTCGCAGCACTACCCACTCAACTTTGTGGAACTGTGGGTGTGTCGGACGGGACAATTTGCGCGAATGAAGATTGGGACGCCTTAGTGACGCAACCAATCTTCCCACTCGACCGCTCCTAGAGTCACGGCTGTTGTTAGGAGCTCACACCTCGGCATCGTCTTGTGCCACCACATGTGGTAACAATTTGCGCCGACATTTCCACTACTGTTGTTGGCAGACACAGAGAAAGAGTCAGCGATAACAATAGCGAGAGCAACAGTGACGTGTTCTGATCATTCTACGGGCACAGAGTCAACCAACGTCGACAAGACATAAATATACGGGTCAGAACATGTCATCACACCTCACAAGATCCACCATCATCTGCCTGCGCTTCCAGCTTTCGATAGCTTCACCGGTCTCCCAACTCTGTTTTGCTTCCCATAGCCTTGCGAGCTAGCCAACATGATGATCAAGCTCACCATCGCATTTGTTGCCGCCGCGGCCGTTATGTCAGCCACCGCCAGGGCTGCGCTGCAGTGCCACTTGCAGACGTTCCAGTCCAACATTATCCAAGTCGAGGTCTATTCTAACGATGACTTGTCTTCCAAGCAGGTTCGTGGCAGCGATGACCATCATTGGGCTGATGTCACCCTGACTGGTAGGTTCCACTGCTATGCGAGTATCAACTCGATCTACAGAATTCTGACTGCATGATTCACCCTTTCTCTGAATTCTGTACTGAGCAGAACGTTACCACACGGATGTCCGCGACGCACATCATCACATCACCATGCGTCACAATGGTGCCGATTGCCGCAGTGTCTCCGGAGCCAAGTACGACATCTGCAACATCAACTACGTTGAAGAGGAGCTGGGCAACTCGTGTGCTCAGGTCACTCACAGGTCACACAAGCTCGGCTGGACCTCTGGAAAGGCCCTCGATATCTCTGGAAACGCTCCGGGCTATCCAGCTCATTTCAGGGCCTCCTTGGCTCCTTCGCTCCAGTCTTGGTCCGCTGGTCTTCCCAACACATGCGCCACTCAGACGTTCGATGGCCCTGATAAGGGTTTCAAGGTGATGACGTTCTCGGCGTCGAACTTGCACGAGTGGAGCACCGTCGTGGTGACTCTCGACGAGCCTGACAATCTCTTTGGCGAATCTTGGCAGTGTCAGTACGACGGCACTCTTGCCGCCAACACTCCTCGAGGCACCATGTACGACAATGGAAAGATTTGGGCGTTCTACAATGTCACTTTCGACCCTATCCTCCGTTCTGTCTCGCGAGAGCCTCAGGCTTGAGCTTTGCAAAGCTTGCCCTAGCGTCTTTGATGCATCCTCTCAGCACACCACGCTACGTTTCACCCACTTTCCACTTTGCTGTTCATGCTTCAATGTCTCGCACGAGCAATGCTTATTCTAATTCGTATTCGTCCTAAAACTTCTTTCGTCGGTCGTGTTGATTCTGCGCATGTGAGCCCAATAGGACAGCCTCATGATAAGGAACAAAACTTGAGTTCTACATGGCTGCCGGCGAAAAGCGACGCACTGGTACATCACATGAGTTCAACCTTAAAATGTCTGCATGTGGTGGCTCAGGACCAAGCCGGCGACTGTGTCAGACGTCTCGAGATAGTGATATTGATGTGGGCACAGCTGTGGCCGAATCTGAACCCGGGGTCTCCTTTGTTCCGAAGCCAATGCAGCAGACTCAGCCTCAATGCGCCGACCCACCGTGTGTGTGCGTGCCGAACTGTCGTGTTGTCACGAGGCTCGTGCAGCATGCATGCGTATCGTTGAAAACTGAGCACACCTGAAAGGGTTGAAGCATACAGGTACACTCTATAGCGACTTGTCCTCCGCACACCCCTCCTGAGAACAGTTTGCTTTCCTCGCTTTCTTGTTCTTCAATCGCTTCGTCAGCGCTCACCATCCTAGCACCATGCTACTCAAGATCCAGGTGACCATCGCAGCAGCTGTGGCGCTGATCCCGGTGGCTATTGCCCGCATGCACTGTGCTATGATGAGCTTCGGGTCCAACATTGAATCGATGAAGCTCGAGTCGTTGGGAGATCTAGGAGGTGATAGGACGGTTTCAGTACCTTGGGAGACAGCCAGCGTTACATTAACCCGTAAGTGCAAGTACGACGATGAACTCGACACCTGAAACTAGTCGCTCCTGCAGAGCTGATAGTTTCTTGGATCTTTGATGTATGGAGCAACAGCCAAGTACTATGGTGATGTCAACGACGCGGGTCAGTACATTCGATTCACGCACTATGGCTCGTTTGCTGGAGGCCATCTCTGCAACTATGCTAGCGAGGACAAGACAAAGAGCGTCAAATCAGCCTCAAACGGGACCGATTGCGCCTGGCTGGTGCATCAAGACCAAAACGTTAGTACGCAGAAGCGTACCACCGCTGGTGTAGCTGTGAAGGAGACGATCGAGTTCAGCGCCAACCTCAATGATAGCCGTTGGACCACCGAGCTGGCTGGCACTCGCGCCAGCCAGACGTTCCATTGGACAGCTCCGGTGAAGGTGATCACTTTTTCCTCTCACGTGCCGCATCGTTGGGTCAAGGCCACCGTCAAGCTCGATAGTCCGGATTTCAGCTTCGCCAAGGGATGGTTGTGTGCTTATGACAGCGGCACCACCTCTACTCGACCAAACGCGCAAAGCAAAGATGGGATCACATGGGAAATTGAGGAAATCGGGTTCATCGCCAGAGAGTCTCACGGAGATCGGGGCGACCTGGCTTTCGAGGACGACTCTTGGGGCCTTCTGTGATAGTGACACCGCCAGCTGGTGGCCTTATTCGGTTCTGAACCTCTTGATACCGTCTAGAGTTCATGGTGCGTGCTCCTGACGTTCTCAGATGTCTGAGCCGCTCGGCCTTGAGTATATTCCTCACCCACCTCATACAGTAGCGAGTTTCAACAACAAACCAGGTTCACGAAACAAAATCCATTTAAAATTCCGTACACAAAACTCTGCGAGAATTAGATGAGAGCCTCGATACAGTCAGGTTACCGCTTTATCAAATCGCGTTGCAGTGTCAGACTGAGCTGCAAAGAGATGCTCAGCAAGATCGCGAGCGTGTGTGGTGGCGACCGTGCAAGTGAAAAGAGTTGCCACCATTGCTTGCCTTATGTTCAACATCAAGGGATACCTTGTTTGCACAAGCTACACTGGCCGCTGGTGACCGCTGGAACGGCGACTTGTTCAACCGGGCAACGGTGAACTCTCTCAGCTCGCTTGAACACGGTGCTTGGGGGTCGTTGCGCACACTTGAACGATCAACGCTTTCCTTCTAATCCAAGACAGTTTGACGTCTGATAGACCTTGCTTGTTCTCTTTTGCGGCCACATATTCTTCTGCTGGCACATTTCTATACCATGACGTACAGTGTACAAGATATTCCAGACCTCAAGGGCAAGACGGCGCTCGTCACAGGTGGAAACGCTGGAGTTGGCATGGAGACGGTCAGACAGCTGGCACGAAAAGGCGCCAAAGTGATCCTAGCCGCTCGTTCTCTTGAAAGAGCATCCAAGGCTATCCAGACAATCAAGCAAGAGGATCCAAAGGCGAACGTCACTTTCCAGCTCTTAGATCTGAGCGATATGCAGAGTGTGCAAAAGGCAGCACAGCAAGTCAATCAGAGCAACGATCGACTCGATATCCTCGTCAACAATGCTGGCGTCTCGGTACTGCCTTATGAGCTTACCAAGGACGGACTCGAAGTGCAGATGGCAACCAATGTTATGGGTCACTATGTCTTGACACTTTTGTTGTTGCCTCTTTTGGTCAAGACGGCTAGGAAGAGCGAATACGTCGAGACAAGGCGAACAGTACGCATCGTTCACCTTTCCAGCCTAGGCCATTGGTTCACTCCTCTCGATACCTCGTATAGCACCTTGCAAGACTTTAACAAGCAGCACTGGCCCGAGTCGCTTGCTACGATTCACCGGTACAACAAATCCAAGACGGGCAACATACTGCTTTGCCAAGAGTTTCAAAAGTGCATACCCGCAGATGTCGCAATCACCAACCTTTGCGTGCACCCTGGAGTCGTTGCGACAGACTTGTTGAAGGATATGCACAGGTCATACGCTCCGTGGTTTTCGGACAAAATCAGATGGCTGGCGGGCAAGCTCTTGACCCATCCTCGAGATGGGGCTCTCACGCAGATCTACGCTGCCACCAGCCCCGAGGTTGACTTGCTTGGCCTGCGCACCGACTATTTGACACCGGTTGCAAGAGTGTCAATGAAACGTCCACTTGCTGCCGACCCCAAAGGAAAGCTGGGTAAAGAACTCATGCTTTTCTGCCACGAATTCACCAAGTACCGCCTTGATGTAGACGCGGAAAAGCTTCTTACAGAGGCAGGTCTTCGATGGCCCTACTGAGCCTGTGCCAGAATGTTATCGGATGCCGTCGCACGAAGCTCTCGGCCGGTTCGTACAGATGATCAGACGAGATCTAGTACAAAGTGATATAATCTATCGATGCAATGCACTGGAATTGTGCAAGGCTGACTTGTGAAAATGCTTCGCTCTGCTCAAGTTGGCCTCAACCCCTACCGTACCAAATGTCGTCAGAGCTAGTTCAGCAGAGATACCCGACGACGAGATTGTGAAACATATAAGTATGAGGCGAGTCAGGCGACACGCAAACAAATTAAAGCTATTCAGCGCGTGGGAAGTGAGACACAAACTAACCGTTGGAGCAAAGGGGTCTGGGCTGAAACACCGGCAATGCAGGGATGAGAGGACGTGGAGATTGTTGCGCGTGGGTAATGAGAGATGAGGCAATCCGATCCAGGCTCAAGGTCATTCATTATCTTTGAAAACGACAGCGCTGAATGTGAGTACAAGGCCAAGCGTGAAACGCATATGAGATTTTGTACAGCATATCTGGGCCAGTTGTATGTGGGAGACGAACCGCCTTCAAATCGAGCTCAGTTCGCTCACTCTCCGGTAGCAGCAGTCTACGTCAGGGAACGCCCTATCGAGATGAACTGGCAAACGAAGCTTGGTACGTTGACAGACCTCCTGCGGCGGCCGTGATTCAAGTCATGCCTACGCTCGGCTTGAGCAAGCAGACTCTCTCTCTCTCTTATTTAATACTTGCCTGCTGATCTCGGCAAGCACGTTTGTGAGGAGCATTCATCTGGCTCGGGCACTTGCCAGGCTTGAAACCATTCCGACTTCAGCAGAAAGCTCATAGGCGCTAACACTCTTGTAGGACCGTACTTCGAGATTCAAGCTAAGCGGAGCCGGTGAATTGCATTGTTCAATTTCTGTCAAAGCAGACCGGATAAGCGCAAACAAAGAGGCAAAGATTGGTGATGCCGGCTTCCAGTCGGATGTACAGAATTTGGGTGCAATTCTAGACAAATCTCAACTCCGACAACCAGGTGAAAGCACGTTTGACATTGCGGCAACACCGATGGCAGTCCAGACGAGGAAACGAGCCAGCGGTGCAGGTTCCAAAATAGCCAAATTACAGCTAGCCGATCTGCACACGGGGCTCTTGGGCGCAGCAAAAACACGCCAACGGATGGTACGGTACTGTACTGTATTGCAGAATTTGGCATCGAATTGGCGCGTGATTTTCAGCTGCACACTGGGGACCTGTCGATCTTGTGCCTTGAACTCACTGGATCGTCATCGTCATCATGATCTTCAAAGAAACAAGAAAAAAAGGGCCGTCCTCGCCTAAGCGAACAACAGGCGAGCTTCTACACCGTAAATAAAGTACAGCGTATATGATACCGTATCTTTGTGCCGAAGGTACAGTGCAATCTATGGTAGCCCTGCACATGCACTGTGCAAACAGCAAGCACTGCACCCTTGCACCGCCCTTGCCCCCTAGCAGGTCCGGAATCGCGTATCAGGCCTTCCCCTTTTTTCTGCTTTGCCTGAGTCGCTTTCCCGCTCTTGCTTAAGGTTTCAGATGATCGCTGAGTTTTCGGGTATCCGTGGTTTGACAGTTGCCAAAGCCACTGTCGATTCTCGTAGCATTGTCCTTTCGATATTCTCTGTACTGGCCGAGCGTCATGGAATTCTCCTCATCCCTTTCCCCCTTTGCGATCCAGCTTATCTTTGGACGAGCATCCCCTTTTTGGCCCCGGCAAAGCTGCCACTTTCTGATGATGATGCAAAGAGGCTCGGCCCCTGATGCAACGCTTTGATGAGCTGCAAGCCCCGTCCTTGCTTTCCGTGTGAGCTCTCTCTACCCAGTGTCGAGGTCTTAACTGACCTCATCATCGAAGCAGCCTTTCCTTTATTCCCTGCAATCTATCCGCCGTCCGTCCCACGACCACCTCCATCGTCACCATCATCAGCAACAGTCCCCTGATCGCTATTCGAGAGATAATACCGCCACCCATCTGCCAGCCTTGTCGCAGTTGCAGGGAAATCTGGGCTTTGTCTGCAGCTAGACACTCCCTCTCTCTCTTCACCATAGAGCCAACGAACAACTTTTTCAGCTTCTCATCGACCACCAACAGTATGTCAATGTCCACCTCACCTAACCGCCCTCACCCATATTCGATCTTCACCCACTCGGTAGGCGCCAATGTCGCCGGACACTCTCTCCTTTGTAAGCTCCGGGCGATTGCTCAGGCGGGTTTTGACGGCATTGAGCTCATGCAGGATGATCTCGACGCATTCGCAGCCTCGGACGAGTTTCGTGTGATCCAGGAGCGCGGTGATGCTCTGATCTCCACTCCACCTATGAGCTCGCACTCGTTCACCTCGGCCCTCACTCCGCCCGAGTCACCCATGAACCTTGCTCGACGCTATTCCGAATCGTCCATGTCGAGCAACTCGTCTTCGACCAGCACCAGTGCTACGTCATATACGGCTGGAAAGTCATATACGGCTGGAAATACCCACACTGTCAGCAAGCACTTTGCTGTGGCAGGTCTGGATGACGACCTGCTGGTCCGCAGTGATAAGGGTGAGCCGGTCATCGGTCCCGATGGTCTGCCTATGACCTACAACGCGTGGGGACCGTGTACCGCGACAGCATACAGACAGGAGCTTGCAGCCGCTTCCTACATTGCTTCGTATTGCGACTCGCTCGGGCTTTGCATCTACAGCCTGCAGCCACTTCGAGACTTTGAAGGCTGGGCTTCACCGCAAGATCAGCTGCTGGCACTGCGTCGTGCCCGTTCTCGATTCGAAGTAATGCGTAGGCTCGGTGCCGACCTGCTCCTCATCTGCTCCAATAACCAGCATTCGCCCGTCACCGTAGGCAATGTCGAAAGGATCGGATGCGATCTAGCGCACCTCGGCGAGTTTGCCGAGCAGTTTGGCCCAATCCTAGCCTTCCACAAGATCAACGCTGATGGCTCTATCCAGCGTCAAGCCAAACCCATCAGGATCGGTTACGAAGCACTTTCGTGGGGAGCACACGTCGATGTATGGGCACGTGCATGGCAGGCGGTCCAACACGCGGACCGAGCCAACGTCGGACTCATCCTCGACTCGTTCAACACTTTAGCCAGAGAGTACGCCGATCCGTGCACAAAGACGGGCATCACTGATCGGTACGACGATCCTTACGCTGTCGTTATGGAATCGATCAACAAGCTCCGCTCAGTCCCAGCAGACAAGATCTTCTTCCTGCAGATTGGCGATGCACGAAAGATGCCAGAGCCGCTTGCGCCTTCGCCCAACGCCGACGAGCCGAGACCAGCAAGGATGATCTGGTCCAGAGGAAACCGACTCTACCCATGCGAGTACGATCGAGGTGCCTTCATGCCTACTCGCGAGTTTGTTCGAGCTGCCGTGCTCCAGGCTGGCTACCAGGGGCCTTGGAGTATTGAGGTTTTCAACAGCAGCTTGACCGAGTCAGGCGCAGAGGTACCAGTCGAGCATGCAGCTCGTGCAAGAGCAGGCCTAGATAGGCTCGTTGAAGAGGTCTACGTTTGAACATGCTTGCTACGCCCTCTGCCCGGCCTTTGAAGAGTAAATCTGCCGTTTCGTATCCACACCCCCCCACCCCCCCTCTATTGAAATTCGTCCCCGCATTGTACTGTATATGTATCGTCCCGCTCTAGGTTGCACGCACTCGCTCGTTTCTCGGTTTGTTCTCCTCTGTCGCTCTGCGTTATTCTTCTTGGGTATGGTTTCAATTGGATACTCTGGTTCATACAGCTTGGCTTCGATTAGCTAGCGAGAGTTCGACTAACGCCATCCTCTACCAAAACCGGTGAGCTTTCTGTTCGATCATCTATGATTTGGTGTGATCTTGGAGTAGCAGATGCATTTCATCACCCACGGCTTTGGTGGATGCTAGAGTATTGCGTGCTGCACGCTGACCGACTTCGACGGCGGTGTCGATGATCTTGTTCCATTGCTCTCTGCTTTCTCTCGGCCGGGACGCAAGAAGGTGAGAGAGCGTAGCCGTGAAAGCACCGGCAAAGCTGTCACCACATCCCGTCGTGTTGACCACCTGCACTTGGCCAGCGGGGATTGGATGGTGTTGTGTTTTTTCCGCGTCGATTGTAATGACTCCATGACGGCCTACTTTGAGCAAGATGTTCGAGAAAATGCCTGCCTCGACCAATGATTGGCCTTGGGCGACGGTTGACGGATCGATCATGGAGAGATCGACGTTGAACTTGGCGTTTGTGGCCGTTGCGTGTGATGCAGCGACAAGTCCGAGCTGTTTTGACGCCGTGTAGATTTGTTCCAATTCGACTGCGTTTGGTGTAGCAAAAGTGATTGGTTGTGTAGCCCGACCGCTCGACCTCGCAGCGGCAAAATGATGTAAAACGACTGTCGACTTGGCGATGCTCGTAGGCTCAAAAAGCGTCAACAAGGGTCTTCTCGCGCCGCCGCCGATGCTGCGGGCATTGAACGCCTCACAAGCAGCCAACAATGTCTCTGCTTGGTTGCTACCAATGTTTCCGTCAAACACGACCACCTCGGGCGACTCGCTCTCCAGCAGATCTAGCAATCCCTCTCCGTCCGTCTGAGGGTAGAGCGCAGAATGACCAATGTCCATATCAGCCACGCCCGAGACTAGATCACCGGCGTCATCTAACATCAACGAGCACACGGCCGTTCTCAACTCGTCGCTCTGATTACAGGGAACAAAGAGCCCGTCGGTCCGCATGCCAGCCTGTTGCATGCCTGTGCGTAAGAGCAACCCAAAGTCGTCGTCTCCGTGCGGTGAGATGAGCTTGACCGAGGAAGGCGAAGCGGAGGCGAGTACGCGAGTGGCGCTCTCTGCGATATTGCGTGCTACGCCGCCCAGTGTCACCGAAACGCGACCTGGATAGGTGGTGGCTGCAAGCTGCCTGAAGCCAGCCGAGTGAGTTTGTGAGGTGACGTCGACAGCCGCTGCTCCGAAAACGAGGATTCTTGCTCTGTCTGTTTTGAACTGGACAAACGAAAGAGTCACGAGGCAAAGGCAGGCGCGACGATGATTGTTCAGCACATCTTTCACACCATATGAGGGTGATCGGGTCGCAGAGCACGATCGGACTCGTTGGTGGATTGTGTTTGACTTTGCGAGCGTATGTACATAAAGAGCCGTCGAGATCCATGGAGAGACCGATAGGCAAGCTTTCAACTCACAGTCGTTTTGATTCCACCAAGGGCATGCGTGTTGCCTACGCGCTCGACCTCCTTCTCCAGTCTGTCGAGCTCGACTGCGACTTGGGCGGCTTTCTTGGCGTTGTTGACCACAAGCGCACGGTTGCTTTGCTTGCTCTCTGGAATGAGCTCTGCTAGTCGTTTGAGGAGCCAAGGCGTGACCTCTTTGCCGCGTTTGTCAATGCCTTGTTCGACCGACTCGCGAACGGCCTGCTCAACACATTGCTGGATCCTTGCGCCGACTTTGTCGAATTCGGTGGGGATCGGGTTGGCGAAGACCTGACCGCTTTGCAGACCCAGCTGGGAGTTGACCAGGATGGAGGTCGCAGCTTGGGCATCGCTGCCAGCGTAGGGAACAAAGAGACCTGAGTTGGAAGTGTAGAAGGCAGGGAACTCGCCGGTCGGATTCAAAGTCGTGACCGAGACACCAAATGTCTCAAGCACTTCGAGCGTGCGTGGGATGTCGAGGATCGATTTGGGTCCTGAGCAAAAGACGGCCACCGGTGTACGGCCGAGCTCAGTCAAATCGGCTGAGATGTCCATCGTCGACTCGGCGCCACGGTGGGCACCACCAATTCCGCCGGTAGCAAAGATCTTGATGCCTGCCATGTGCGCCAAGACCATGGTACCGCTGACTGTGGTCCCACCTACGGTTCCATTGCCTTTGGCGAGAACATGGGCGATGTCCCTCCTGCTCGCTTTGATGGCCTCATTCTTGGACTGATCGATTGCGCATCGCGCAAGCCTCTCGAGTTGCTGCGAGTCGAGCCCGACGAGCGGCTTCCCATCGAGCAGAGCCACGGTCGCAGGCACTGCTCCGTGATCGATGACAGTCTGTTCGAGCTCTTGGGCCACCTCGAGATTGTAAGGATAGGGCAGACCGTGTGTGATGATGGTGGACTCTAGGGCGACGAGCGGCGCTTTGGTCGATGCAGTGAGTGCTGCCCGAACAGTCGGCGATAACGAGAGCGACGGATGAGGCGTGCGTGTGAGGCTCTGTGCTGCTTGTCGCAGCAGTCTTGTTGACCGGACCATGATTGTCGAGGACAGATGCGAGCGCGCAGAGGAGAGGAAGAAACCTCGCTCGTGCCAGCGATTCAAGGAGAGGCGCCCTTTTTATCGTCGGCAGTCTAGGGTGAGATCATGTGCTCGACAATCGTGAGGAAAGAAAAGAGCGCCGTCGATCCGATGATCCCATTTGCCCAATCCCCGACCAAGCTGAGCCGTTTCCCACGAGGATAGCAACGTCGGATCGCGGCACGTCGGTCCCCTTCCGACGGTCTCTTCGCAAAAGTCACACAAATTCACCGACGACGTGTAAAATCGGCAGCCCCGCCTAAAAGGAAGGAAGGTCGGATGCTCGGTCGTGCAAATAACCTAACATTACAAGAAAACGCGACTTCCACGGACAGCGACGACTCATACGAATCCGCATCAGGCAGTCAAGGTCACGCCCACGTCCATCTAGTAGTGCAACTTATACTGTCTATTGCGAGAACGAGCCAAGAAGCAGAGTCACGTTCGATCCAATGGCGACTGTTGTGCAGAAATTCGGCGTAGGCGAGAGCGTCATTCAAAGCTCCTGGTGAACTGAGCCGGTGGCTGCGTGGCTAGCTGCTGCGCTCGGCGTACGTCCAGATACCTTTTCCAGCACTGTAGAGATGAATTCACGATGATCATTGTCAGCAAGTGTTGTACGCAAATCCAGGCTTGGCTGCGGCCACACGCTCGACTTACCTTTCCGCAATGCCGGGTCGACAGTGTCGGGCAGAACGAGCTGCCATTCCAGATACAGCTTTCCGAAAATCATATCACGACCAGCGCGCGCAACCTCTTCTGGTGCATCAGACAGCATCGTACCATGGACCGGCATACCCTCATTGTCCACCACCGAGACGAAGCCAGGCTGGGTGACACCATCTCTTTGGATGGTGATCGTGCGTCCGTCCATATGCGTGAGATTACGTTCGAAGCCCAGCAACGCTTCCGAAAGCGAGATGGGCAGCGTCTTGTACAACGACGTACCGCCACGTCGGAACTGTCCCTGAGAGCGTCGTGCACTGCGCCGTAAAGATTCGTGATTGGGTTTAGAAAGTCAATACCTTGCGCAATGGCCACTGATCCGCGAGCCCGCATTTCTACTTACTTGACTTTGATGATCACATCGCCCGCCTCGTAATCTGGCGCCTCATCCGCCTCACCCTCAATGACAATCTGCACACCTTCCTCAGCGCCTCTTTCCAAGTCCACCTCGATCGAGTTCGCCTCTTGGACAATCTTCTGGCCGCTGCACTTGGAGCAATGGTGCTTGATGATCGAGCCGGCACCGCCACATCGATCGCACGTCATCTGAGCATTCGTGATGAATCCAGGCATGATTTGTTGTCGCACGATCCGTACACCTCTGCCGTCGCAAGCATCGCACGTATGGATGTCTCCCGGGGACTCGGCACCGCTTCCGTCGCAATGCGAGCAGATCACGTTCCTTTCGTACTCTATCGTAAACGTCTTTCCCCTGTAAAAGTCCTCGATATCCGTCTCGACATTAAACGCCTTGCTCGGACCTTTGCGCACGCCGCCGCCTCCACCACCGCCTCCACCAAAGAAGCGAGAAAAGATGTCAAAGGGATCTTGCGCATGCTGATGCGGGTTGTCCTTGCGCGCCTGGTGCTTCTTGACGCCGTCGATACCGTACCTGTCGTAGATCTTGCGTGTCTCAGCATCGCTGAGAGTCTGGTACGCATCGCTGAGTTCGAGAAACTCGGCGTGCTTGTCCGGATGCTTGTCGGGGTGGATTTTTTGTGCCCGCTTGCGGTAAGCGCGCTTGATATCACGGTCCGAGGCGGTTTTGTCGACCCCAAGCACCTTGTAATAGTCCTTGGCTGCAGCGACCAATGCGGCAAACCAGATCGAGGCAACGATGGACAATAGCAAGAGCCACGATACGCTCAAATGTCTTTGATGTGATTTTCGGTTCGATATCAATGGCTTCATCGTGTATGACTGCTCTGCTCTTGGCACACAAGGTAGGGCACCACAGCACTTTTGGTCGACTCGATCCAAGCAGGCTCCGTATAGTTTCTATGTAGCCGCCGCCCACGCCGATTTGCCGTTTTGCCGCACAGTATTGAGTGGCCACCGCCGCACAAAGCAAGATACTCGTGCTTATAGGGAACAGATGATGCAGTGAGGGATGTTAGGCGGTAGGAAACAGTGGTAGCTGAGGAAGAAAGATGATTTGGAGAGCAAGAGCGGATATGCGGTCGAAGCGTGGCACTAGACTCCAAACTGGCTCGGCTTTCGGTGAGGGATGAGCTGGAAGCTCGTACTCTTTCTTCTTGAACCTGCATGCCGCCTGTCGTGCGACAAATCTCCGAGCTCCAAAATGCAAAGCGCGTCTCACTTGCACAATATCATATCTCTCATACGCAGCTCATACCTTTCAATATCGCTCCTTAATGGTAACAGAATAAGGTCAAAGAGGAGCTAGAACTGATCAACGCGATTGCAGGCAATCAAATGTGTTCGTACATTCCATTTTCCGTTGCATTACATAGCATCTAAACGGGACTACAGCGCCAAGTGGACTCGTTGCGACGATTCAGAAAGCCCAGTTGAAACACCCAACACTTTTGAGAAACATAGCCCAATCGGTAGGCGTCAAACCGCTGTCGATCAAGCTCCACAGATGCTCGTTGAGCTTTTCCATACGTTCGAGGTCAAACTTGTAGTAGGGTCGAAGCTCGTTGAGCATGATGCGAATGCGATCTCGATCCTGGTACCGTGCAGAGAAAGCGGCAAAGGAGAGAGGAAGCATTAAACCTTTGGTGATACCGGCTTGGATCGCCTCTTCGGAGCGATCCAGCACGATGGCCGTAGGTTCAGAGAAACATGGATGGTCCGCAGGCTTCGAAAATATGACCGAATGGATGTACAGCTCCGCTGCTGCCACGTATAGGTGGTTCATGATCACCGGTAAGAGCGTTTGAAGCGTGCGCGTTGCCTCTGGTGGAAAGGGCATCTTGGCCCAGATTGGAATCTCTGCTACCAGGGCCCGCGCTGTCGACTCGAGCCACAACCTCGTCTCTTCGTACTCGGGTGGCAGTGCAGGTGGCGATCCGCCACCAACCGTCTCGGAAAGTATGATGGTCACGCTGGTGCGCTCCTGCAGCTCGCGACGTGTTGCCTCCACGCGCGTCATGCGTGCTAGCATATCAATCATGCCTCGATGCAGTCCAAACGTCTGCAGCACGCTGTCTTCCTTGATGCTTCTTGGCGAGTCCATGAGCGCGTACCACCAATCGTCCCATGGCTGTAAAAAGAGGGTATAGTCATCGGAAGTGAGCGAGCTCAGAGCGTCAAAGCAAGCGATCTGCTCGATCAGGAAGAGGCTCGACGGGTCGGATTGGTCGACAAAGGCGGCGGGGCCACCGAGCTCTGCGATAGCCCTGGATGCGATATGCAACGCATCCTGCCAGTCTTGTTGAGCGGCCAGCCTGTCTCGCGTGGCGAGGCCGAGGACGGTGGCTAGCATGATAGCAGCGTTGCTGCGATCCAAAGGTGCGCGTCTCTCCTTTAGCGTGGTGCGCAACAATCGCAGACTTTCTTCGCGGCGCAAATTGCTAAGCTCGAGCAGAACGTTGGACATGATGCTCTTAGTATTGGCATCAGCTGAAGCGTGGATTGAGGAAGACGCACTGTGTGCGTTGTCGGTGTAGTGCGAGCTCGAGCTATGCGGAGACGGTCCCGAAAGACTTTGTGATGCTCTGCCAACATTGTCCTCGGAGCGAGGTCCGGCCATTGGGAACAGATCTGGTATGTGTGACTGCGACAACTTGTGGCCGATGTCGAGGCTGGCCATGCTCAGTAGCGCCGAGCGGAGTGCATCTTCGTAGCCGTTGATACCATGCGGATGACGTACAGCAAACGTAGCGTGATATCTGATCCATCGATTGTCCGGCAAGGGTATCTGCATGACACACAATTGTGGCGCGACCTCGAGAATGTAGTGTCGGAAGAGACACTGTTGCTCGTACGTCGGAAAGTAGGCGTCGAGATGGTCAAAGCCGAATCCTGGTGGAAGTTCCGGCAGCTTGACTTTGGAGATGTCGATGGATGACGAGCCAAACGAGCGTGGATGACTGTTGTGGGTATAGATTGGCGGTCTGTGATGGTCGTAATCCGAGCCTGGCTGCCTTGCAGGCTGATATGGACGGTCTGGGTCGTTGTGCAGACGATAGCGGTCGTTATGAGTACTGGTCGATGCTCTAGCGCGGCCGTTGCGATGGACGAATGGGGATTGCGGGCTGGCTGGATCGAAAGATGATTGGGGCGATGCCGATGCGTGTGCTGCAGGGCGATAAGATGACGAGGCGGGGCCGACGCCTGCTGGTGGAGAACAGTAGTAGGAGCTATTGCTGCCGGTCTTGGGCGCAGCTTGATCGTTGTGAATAAGCGAAGACACATGAAGCCCGGGTCGAGGAGGCGACGCGGGCTTGCGCAGGTTCTCAACGGTAGAGCCGGTCCGCTGCGACCCAAGATCGTTCGAACTCGATGAAGTGGTGATGTCGGCATAGACGCATTCGCGGTCTCCACAGGCACACCTGCGGCAGATAGGCTTGGCCTCATCGCACTTGACTCGACGCTTACGACATGTCAGGCATCCAGCCAAGGACCTTTCGTGATAGCGCTTGACACGATTGGGGATGTATTTTGCTTTGCCCTTAGTGCCCTTGAACGGACCCACTCGAGCTTCTGATTCTGTCGCCGTCGTGTTGGATCGTTGCCGTTTTGGGCTGATCGTGGATGGGGAAGCGGATGCGCCGTCCGCGTTGTCAAATGTAGTGTCGGGAGAATGCAAAGTGTCTTGAGGAGGATTGTCGAATACTGCCACTCCAGACGGTGATGCCGAAACAGAGTCCGGCTGGTCCGAGGTGGTTGACAAGGACGCCTGGCTGCGAGGCGTCATGCTGGCGATGAAGGGGACATTCCCGATACGAGACTGGCGGTAAAAGTGGAAGATCTTTCCTTTGTGTCTTGGGAAACCGAAGATGTTGGAGCTGAGACTATCGATGCCAATCTGAGCTCATTGAAGGGAGGCCAAAGAAGCGAAGCTCAGCTGTACAGCAGGAATCGGAGTGGCCGATCAGGAGCGGGATAGTCGAGTGATGGTGGATCGTGATCCAAGCTGACGTCGAAGTGGCCGTTAGCGCAGGTAGCGAGCTGGACGCATGTGAGAGGGCGAAAGGCCATCAGCATCCGGGTGAAGGAAAGGAAAGGAGAGGAGAGGAGAAACAGCAAAGTCTTCGCGGTCGGCAAAGCCGTTGCGACACGAGAAAACCTTACCAAGCGACGGTGTGCAGTATTGTGCAGGGTTCCGAGGCCATCAGCCTCTCAGCACTGGAAAGGGACCCTGAGAAACAGAAATGGTTCTTGTCTCTGGATCACATCCGAGCGGGGTTTTGTGTGCCCGATAGACAGACAGGCAAGCCTCGTTGTTGCGGCTGGGGCGATAAGTGTGGACGAAGAAGCAACATCGCAATCAGCCGTGCCGAGTTCTGTTGCTGGTCGGTGACGGCCAAAAAGCCGCACATTTGCGTCCGCGTCCGCGTGGGTGTGTGTGATACCAGCCCGTTTCCTATCCTTGTGCTGCCAATCAAATCGAGTCAAATTGAGCAGCGGCTGGAGCAGCAGCAGCTAGTCCGCTTGACGAGGCTGGACCCTGTTTCCTTTCTCCAGGATGCAGCCCGGGAACGACCTCATGTTACTTGCATTCGGCGCTTCTGATGGGCCGTCACCCAAATCTCAAGGAAGGGGACTCGATGGCAAAGCAAATTCCAGTACGACTGATACGCACAGTAGCTTCAAAGTACCTTACCCCGCTAGACGGGAGGCGGATGGAGTGCGACCTTTGTTTCAGGCAGAAGAACCGCGCATATCGCCTTTATCGAATCGCGACATCCTTATCTCTCTTCCTGGCCTTACCTTGCCTTTCTGAGTCGGAGAGCCCCCAACCACCAGGAGTTTCGATTGCCCGGTGCCTTGTAAGAAACAGCAGAAGGTTCGCCTAGTCATGCTGACCATTGCCTGTTCTACCCTCCTGCTTTCCGCAACTGAATGGCCGGTGAACAAGCTGCATCGAGAAGAGAAGCAATGTTAGGTTTGCACGTCAGAGGCAGCCTCGTCTAGCACATCTCCAAATTTGCAATTCAGAGCAGCACAGCTCTTCCGCCCAAATTGCCGACCCGCTGTTGTGCCAAGCCTAGCAAAGCCAGCCACTTCGGCACACTACTATAGAAAGGAAGCCGATCAAGCAGTTCTCTTACCTGCATCAAGGGTCCTATGGTCGCTCCAATGACGAAGTTTGCCACTTTCTCGCCTGCCTGCTTGCCGCGAAGCGACAACCCGGACCATCAATGCGACCATGTAGCACAGCTTTTCCGCAGACCAGCCCATTGCCATTGCGCACCGCCTGCCCGAGAGATCGATGCGCGTAAAGTCCCGGCATGTGTCATCGATCTGATGGTTGCAACAGCCGATGCTAGTTAGCCGACAGCGGAATTAGCGATCTTCAAGGCGACTGACATTTGCCTCCCTACTGCCATCTCCATCGCGCTCGCCGCAGTGGACCCTGGTAGCTTTCGATCATGGGGCTCAAAGCCAACTTTGAGGAGACGCCTACGCTGCTGGCACCACCGTCCTACCTCGCCAGTACTTCAAGCCACGACACCCATGGACGGCGCGGCACTGTCGACATTGCACCGCGCTACACGGCTTGGAAGCTCATCCTCTCCACTTTTCTTGGCGATGCGCAGGCAAACAAGATCGATGACGATCTCGACAGCGAAGAGCAAAGGGCGACAGCGCTTCTCGATATGCTTTGCAACCTGCGGCTCGTCTCTCGACTCCTTTACTCGGTGTCCATGTCGCTGCTCCGACCCATGTACTTCCCCGAGTACCTCCAGGCCATCTCGGCCACTGTATACTCGACCAATCTCATGCACACCTCGCTCGATCGACCGTGCCGTGAGATGCGCGTGCTTGATCACTACATTTCGTACCGTATCAATCGACGCCACCTCGCCTCACGCTCCTCGCTCTTGCTCATAAACGATGACCTCGATTCGGATCAGCGGCAGGTATCACAGGATCTGTTCAAATGGCTGCAGCCCCAGACGTATATGGAGGACGAGATCGGAAAAGGGTTGAATAGTTCGAATCGCATTTCGAACGGCGTCCACTTCGAGGATCTGCTCGTCAGATTCAAGTTCACGCGCGCTGCCGTCACTCTGCCATTTCTCCTCGACTCGTCTCTGGTCCAGTCTGCGACGTCTGTGGCCAAGACTGTGCGCAAGGAATGCGTAGCGGTGGATCGAGCGTCGAATGAGCCCGTCTTTGTCACAGCGCACCGGCTGCTCGAGCATCTCAACCGGCTAGTCTTTGTCAGGAAGGTACAGGGAGGGAAAGCGTGGTACGAAATTGTGGGACAGACCGGGTGATCGCTCTTTCCGCAAGGGAGAGGCTGAGTTTTCAACGTCTTACACACGTGGGATCGACCACTCTTCGAAAACGGGTGCCCATCTATTCCATCGCTGGCTATGCTTGTTTCCGACGTGTCTTGTTCATGCCGTCCATGCTGGTATTGGACGCCAGCAGCCAATGCGCAAAGTCGGTAGCCCAGCTCGGCAAAAGGGCGAAGATCTCGGACCAGTTGGCATACCACGGCATGGCTATTGTGCCACCGCGTCTTTTTTGCACTGCATCAACAATCTGCCTGGCGACAGCATCCGGATCCACGGACGGGCCGAGAAAGCGGGCGAGCCAATTCGTCGGCATGCCCTCGAACAGCCGCGTCTTGACATGTCCGAGCACAAGAAGTGTTGTGCGGATCTGCGGACAGCGGTGGCAGTAGTCTAGCTCATATCGCAGCGCCTTATGCAAACCTACCACGCCATGCTTGGAAGCGCAATAGTCGATCATCTGCGAAACACCTGTGTGACCCATCACAGAGGCGGTCGAAACAATGTGGCCCGATCTGGCTTGCTTTTGGCAGCGTTGAATCATAGGCGGAAGCAAGCATTGGAGGATCCAGAGATGCGAGGTGAGGTTGACATTTACGAGCCGTGAAAGTTGCGCCGAGGAGAGTTGCGTGATGGGCAGCGAATGGGTGAATCCGGCATTGTTGATGACGACTGTTGGCGTGCCATGAATAGCCAGGACGGATTTGAGCACTTTGGCGAGTGCATCTTCGGATGCGAGGTCGCAGATGTAGGCCGATATGTTGCTGCGTGCTGTTGCCTCTATGAAAGAAGAAGATGATGGTGACGACGACGGCGGCGAGCCGGTGGTGTTGATAGCGGGAAGCCTTTGTAGATCGATGACAATCACCTTCGCACCCTTTGCGGCAAAGCGGACAGCTGTTCGATAGCCGATACCGGATGCTCCACCGGTGATGACGACAAGCTCCCCTGGCCACTGATCGCTACGAATTGGGCGGAGGTAGATACGATTGTACCATAGATGAGAGGACAGGATGAGCCACCATCCGAGCAAGACGATTGCTGCACCGAAAGCCACGCATACGCGTTGATGATGGTCATGAGGCAAAAAATCTTTGGAAGCACGCAGCCCAAACCGTAGCCATTCGTTGGACGTAGCACTGTAGTATCGATCGCAAACAAGCGTAGCAAGATACGCTACACTCAACAATGGATCTGCATCAGAGAGGAATGCAAACGATGTCAGCCGCTAGTACGCAACAAGCTCAAACATGAAGCGAAATGTAGCGACGAGCATACGCACTCAAGATGGTCCACTTGGCGAGCGTAACGATCGTATCAATGCTGAGCGCCGGCATTGTCGCGTTGGCACACCTTGCAAGGTGGACTGTGCTCCCCGAGTCGTTGTTGTCGTTAGCTTTGTCCGATGCCTCGTGGCACGAAAACGGGGCTGCTGTGGAAGCAGAGTCCCAGGGTCTTGGTTCTCGGTCGTGAGCCAAATCCGTTTGCCGAATTTGGTGTGAAAGAGGCGTCTACAGGTCCAGAGCTGCTCCGCGGCGATTCTTGCGAAGGAAAATCCGAATCTCAATTGTGCACAGCCAAGATGAACTGTAAGCGGCTAGTCTAGCTCTCACATGAAGTGCAAAAGCCAAGAAAAGCTGGCTGCCACCAAAGCTTGGCTCGGCTTGGCTCTAGCAGCGTGACTGATACATTCGTGCATCATCGTACCTTGGTCTAGACTTGGTCGGCCAAACTGAAGTTAGGAACGCAGGAGATGAAGCTGCGCCGTTTGCGTACAGCATGGGTCAGTCAGGAGGTTTGTTTATCCAGCGAACCGCCGGGGAGAGCGAAGGTGACGCAGTTGGTGCATCGATACAGTGTAGATGAGTGTGGGCGTTGAGCGCGACCGCATTCTCGGTCGCTGGCGAGCTGTGTCCATCTGGGCTGTGCAGAACGCCAACTCGGCCAACGAACAGCACAGCATCGGAACGTTCGGGACAGGTGGGACGCGTGAGCAACGCTGGACGGGCATAAATCGAGAGAGAGAGGGAGAGAGAGAAAATAATCAAACAGCAGACCCTAGCTCAGGTTGAAGATGAAATTGAGGCATGTAGCCCCTGTCGCAGTAACGCGTTGTTTTCCTGTTCTTTGATTTGTTGCTTTTATTCTTTTTGGAGAGTGGAGTGGTCGAGTGTCAGTACAAATGACGTCGATATACGCACGGTCTCAGTGTTTCCGCAGAATCTTTCGTTTGGTCACACACACTCCAGGGCTGGCAACCGCACCGTCACAGTGAATATTTTGGATTCATGCCAGTTTCTCTCGACTCGAGACATGCTGCAACTGCTGCGACACTTGCATTGCTGTGACTGTGTCTGCTTTGCTGCCTGTTTTTCCACTCGTTGCCAATTCCGTATCTAGCACAACTATATATACACCTCGACGCTATGTTTGCTGACTACCGGTAGTTTCATCCACCAAGCCTGAATCCGATTAACGTCGCCGTCCTTTTCCTTGCCATCAGCAACTCCTTCGCACTTACTCGCCCAAGATGCCTTTCACCTGCAGCGACATTGTCAAGATCATCTTGGCCATCTTCCTCCCACCCCTGGGTGTCTTCCTGGAACGAGGTTGCGGCGCGTACGTATCTCCATCTCCTGCTTTCACTTCTATTCACGCATCCGCGCATCGACGGGCGTCCAGAGATGCAGAGCATCATGTCGTATGCTTTGGACTCGTGCTGACTACCTTCTTTGCTTGCTTCTTTCTTGCCGCTCAACAGTGACTTCTGGATCAACGTCCTCTTGACTATCCTTGGTTACCTTCCCGGTATCATCCACGCTCTTTACATCATCTTCAAGTATTGAGCATCTTGAACTATGTCATACACACCGCCCCCATTCCGGAAAGAGGCAGCATCGGGTACGATTCACGACAGAGCCGATTCAGCTGTGACCTTCTTTCGATCTGCAGCTTGCTCAAATACCATCTTCGGCGCTGTATCTCTATGAACTTGTTCCATGCTCTTGTCCTCAGCAATAATGATACCATGATTCTCTGCTGTTATAAGTGGGTTCCAAATGGCATTGTGACAGCGATAGTAGCGAATAGACAACACCCGAGTTTGACGGCTCTCAGATCTTGGCCACGCAGCAAGCAGTTGTGATCACACGGCGCGCACAAATTGTCTGTAGCGTGCAATCCCTCATGATGTGTACAGCGCAACAGAAAAGAGCATCTCCTTGTAGGCCACCTCCGCAAAGCTGGGCTGCATCAAACAGCGCCTTGGGTTCCATCCCCAATCTGTGTCGAGAGCTTTATCGGCTCTGCCGAGCCTGCTTGCTGCCCCGTCGCCGTGAAATCCTTGAAAATCACAAACGCATCCGTCAACTCTTCACCGCCATCTTCCGTCTTGAGCAGCCCGGCCATGGGCAGTCTTCCGACAATTGTGAAACCGAGTCTCTGCCAAATCTTGACACTCGCCATGTTGTTGACGTAGACCAAATTGAATACCGATCCTTTGTAGCCGGCAGTAGGGCCGAAATGCAGAAAGGAGCGACCGAGCACACCACCTAGGCCGAGACCTCGGCTGGTGGGAGGCACAACAAAGCCGGCATTGCACAGATGCGAAGATCGGCCTGGATAGTTGGGCTTGATGTAGTAGAAGCCCGCTACTTGGGTTTCGTAGGTGATTTGCGATAGGTCGGGGAGGTGGGCTACGCTGGAGATGTCCAGACCTCCTTCGGGAACTGTCGAGTCCGAGATCGATACGAGCTGGTCTGAGGAAAGGAAGAAGCCGACCAAAAGGTCGTAGCCCAAGAAGTAACCCTCAAACTCTGCTAACTCCATCGGCCCACGCTGCGGATAAGTAACACCGCGCTCCAGCTCGTCGTTGAACACCTTGGCCAGGTACCCGATAAGCGCCTTTGGCGGTCGCAAGGTCTTCCCGGTGCCCGCAGCGATGTAAGCAGCTTGATCGACCCCCTCAGCATTGAAGGGCACAATGACCACACCCTGACGCTGCTGCGTCTGTGCTCGCGGTGGAAGTGCATAGAGTCGCGGTCGAAGCGTGCTGGGATCAGACCCGGCCGGTCTTGGTACGTGTCCGTATGCCATCTTGTTCTCTGGCGTCTATGCGTGAATCTTGTCGGCACTGTCCAGCTTGGATTCCAGCGATGACGGGGATATGTTCGATAGATGCTGATGATCCTTTTAGGTGGTGAGTACCGTGGCAGAAGACAGGCAAGCGCCAAGATGCTGTTGTCCCAGCCAGAGCAGGAAGGACGAACTCGCTCGGTGTCTTGATCGGCGCCTCGGGGCAATACTCGCCATTGTTCCCCGATTTGAGGGTGAGCGCACCCGATGGATACCGCGACCGATCTTGTCTTCATCTGAGCTAGAGGCGAGCGTAATCGCACATGAAGCTCGTAAATTCGCTGCGGCACGGCACGTCATCGAAGAAACTTTCCGAACACCGGTCCTTCCTTCCCACAGTTTCGGCGACAGCGCATCGTGACACACCGAATGTCCACTTGAACGCCGTGCAGCACACGAAAGCGTGCGTTTCATCTCGACCGGCACAGCGCTGCACAAGGCGTGTGGAGATTACATTCAGCTAGCTCAGGAAACCTCTGCAGTTGACGCCTAAGCCGCAGAGGCGGAAGCACCAGCGCCCGACCGTTTAGACAGACGCCTCGGCAATACAAACGCTAGTGAGACTTGAATTTGAGCTTGCCCTTCTTGTGCGCACAGCTCCGCGAACCGGATTACACATTGGCTCACGGTGTTGGAAGCGTCGATCCATACCGGAGTGGACGATCAAGAGCCTGGCCCGCGAATGCGAAAGCAAAGGTGTAGAAGAAATCTAAACATCTTGGTTGTAAGCGCAACTTCCGCATCTTAAGTCCGGGTCACCGTGCACCCATATATACCACTTGGTCGCCGCCGACGACTCAATCCCCCTTCGCATCTACCACATCGCTCCCTCTTCACATTCGCAACCATGTCGCACCTCGAAGTTCTCAAGAAGCCCGTTGTTTTCTCCAACGGCATCTCTGCGCCCAATGCCACGCTCAAGAGTGCCATGACCGAGCGTCTGTGCACGTGGTCCGACGATGATTTCAAAAAGCGTGGCTGGCCCACACCCGAATATATCAACTTGTACAAGACCTGGGGCGAAGGCGAGATTGGCACCATCATTCTCGGCAACATTCCGTGCGATGCCCGCTATCCCGAGGCAAAGAAGAACGCATGCATCGATCCCGAGATTGCATCGCACGAAGAGTACGTCAAGGCATACAAGCCGGTGATTGACGCTGCCAAGGCACACGGCTCGCTCGTCATCGCTCAGGTGACGCATGCCGGTCGTCAGACTTCCGACGATATCGCACCTACCCCAGTCTCTTCGTCCGACGTACAGTGCCCTCCTGGCATGGGTATGACCTTCGGCAAGCCCCGCCCTTTGACCATTGACGAGATCCACGACATTGCGCGTCGATTCGGCTTTGCCGCCAAGGTGCTCTATGAAGCCCAGTGCAACGGTATTGAGCTGCACGCTGCTCACGGCTACCTGCTCTCGCAGTTCCTTTCTCCCCGCGTCAACAAGCGAACCGACCAGTACGGCGGTGACCTTGAAGGTCGCTCGCGTATCGTCTTCGAGATCATCGAGAGCATCCGCAAGGCCGTCCCCGATCCCAAGTTTATCATCTCGATCAAGATCAACTCGGCCGACTTCGCCGATGGTGGCTTCGACAGCGAAGAGTCGTTCACCATGTCCAAGAAGCTCGAGGCTGCTGGCGTCGGCCTGATTGAGCTTTCCGGTGGTACCTACGAAAGCAGCGGATTCGAACACAAAAAGGAATCCACCATTGCGCGCGAGTCGTTCTTCATCGAGTTTGCTGAACGCATTCGACCCCACCTCACCACCGCCCGTCTTGCTGTCACGGGCGGCTTCCGCTCGTCCAAGGCTATGGCCAAGGCTGTTGAGGAAAAATCGTGCGACATTGTTGGTCTTGCGAGACCTCTCTGTGGTGAGCCTCACCTGGTCAAGTCGCTACTCAGCGGTAAGCAGGACAAGGCACGAGACGTCCACCCCGACTTGCCGCGACAAATCGAGATTGGCGCCTGTGTCGTCCAGCTCAACCAGATCGGTCACGGTGCTACCCCGTGCGACACCTCGACCGCTGAGGGTGCCAAGTTTGCCACCGACGCTGTCATGCAGCGCAAGGAGCCAGAGCACGGCGGCGAGAAGGACCAAGAAAAGCTTTGAGCAGTCATCGTTATATGTATCGCAGACCCTTCCTTCACTCTGTTAGACTCGCTCCTCGTAGAATTTCAAAGGCTCGCATGGACATTCATTGGATGCTTTTCTTTGAGGGTATGCAGATGTGCTCGACTTGGATTCAACGCTTGTGACATTTCCTCGTGTCACCAAAGTTACACGATAGAGCTGGACCGACGACATGAGAAAGGCTTTTCGGGCACCATACGCCATGGTCAAATCGAGTCAAGGCTCTGCCAACAAGATCAGTCGGTTTCGGTGAGGGTGTGGATGCAGGACAGGGTTCGATCGACCAGGGTCTGCGTATACCAAACAGTAGCCCTCTGCTGAATTTCATCTTGTCCGAGCCCCGTGCACTGTTCCTTGATGCGCTGGAGCATTGTGAACACGGTGGCTATCATAGGTTCGGGGACGAGACGCGGCGTCAAATCGAAACCTTCCTGGAGCAGGTCAAGAGTGGGCACGAGCGCAGGCAGAGCTGTCGGCTCGGAAAGCGAGTCTTTGACACGTTCTAGCGCTTGCTTCACGTCTTTGAGAAGGCTGGTGGTGTATGCGTCGAGCGGTCGCCTCGCGCTCTCGTCCCCTAACACAGACAGCGCTGCAGGCCTGAAAGCGCCTGAAACAGCCCGGAGAGGAGGGGATGATGCGTGCTTGCGTCTGGTCTTGGCTTGCTTCCTGAAGCTGTCGAAGCTACCGCTCTCGATGAACGGTTCAACTTCATCCTTGAGTGTTGGCCTATTCGACTCATCTCTGTGGGCATTCATTGGCGACCCGCTTCCATGATCGATCGAGGTGATCGTCTTGCGACATGACCTTGCCAGGGACGAGCGGGTTCTACCTTTGCGTTTGTGCGTGAACTTCGATGATTGCTTTGACTTCTTGACGCGAGGGACAGGGACCAGAACGCCACTGACACGCACGCCATTGAGAGTACAGACTGCATGCATCTCGCTGCAATTATCGCAGATCTTTCTCCTCTGCGATGTGTAAGTGCACAGGAACTTACGCCTCTTGCATCGGTCGCATGGTTCCCTGCGATCAATCGCGTCTGTCTGAGCCTTTATTGAATCTTCCGTCTCGGTGTCGATGGAATATTCTGCACCGATTCCCTGATGTACGTAAGCTGACACGGTGCTGCCTGAAGGGCTCGATTCGAGCACCAAGGGCTTCTCCGGTGCCTTCATTGACAGCGGCGTGCTTGAACGACCACTTCTTGGACCGAGCGGGCTGGTGACATCATCAGAAGTAGACGCTGAAGCAGACGCAGCACCAGTGACCCAAGCGACGATGCTCACTGGCGTTGGTGTGCTTGGCAATCGTCTACCCCTGCTTTGTTTTCGACGTTCCTGTGGCTGCCGTGCTTTGGCTTGATCATCGGCAAGAACAACAATGCCTTCGCGAGGTCCTTCAGCAAGGCCAACGTCGGCCTCTTGCCAAGCTGTGGCCCTCTTGTTGGACAGGTTGTGGACGACGAGATTTTCGTCGAGCTGGAATCCAGCATTACCTTCGCTGGTTGTGCATGTCGCCTCGTTAGACGACGGCGTCGAGCTTGAGCTTGAGTTGGAGCGTGCAAATTCTTCGAGAATCTCCGAGACCATATTCAAAGGTATCTATCTGCTGGGCTACAGCGAGCTCGCATTCCGCTACATTTGTGTCGTGCTCGTCCCACGAAGAGGGCATTGTGTAGATGCTACGATGTTTTCTACTCGTTGGAGCCTAGGATGCGGCTATTGAAGGAGATGGAGTCGTGTTTTGAGGCAGCCTCGAAGGCAAATGAGATCTGCACAGCACAGTCTGCCGGAGTGCTGAGTCTGGCTCTGATTTGACTGGCGCCGGAGCCAATTTGCCCGAGCGCAGCAATACCCGTGTCGCCATCCGTGACGATCGCGGGAGTGGACTCTGCGCAACTTTGGGCTTTTGAGCAGTGCGCTGCCAATGCAAGCCGTAATACTCCTTGAGCAACTCACTCTCCAGGGGGCGAAGCTCAAAGGCAGTTGCTTGCAAAACATGCGCATCGAGAGCGTTGTCATGCAGCACAAGCGCGAAAGATCTGCAACCCTTCCTTCTTTTGTCCATTGGCCTTTTGACCAGACAATCGGAACACTTGCCGCCAAGTTTCGCACGGGCTCACAGTCTCAGTCGGCGAGAATTCCGAAGGGCTCGACCGCAGTAGGCAGTCGCCGTTCAGCTTGAAAAACGGTGAAAGGGGAATTGGAACGGACGCAGAAACGAACGATGGATGCGCTTTGTTCTCTGCAGCTGAGTCGCTCTGCTACGCCGGATGAAGGCAGTCGGATCGGAAACGTCCGACTGCAGATTTGCAGATTGAGCTACGGTTACTGCATTTTGAGGCCTTGATCAGGGTTTTGACACATACGTCGCTATCACAATTCTTGCTGCATCACCCTCCCTTTGTTGCAGAGGTCGACACGCATGTGGCACTTGAATGTTCACTGGTTTGCATCCCGCTTGAACTCAAAGGTTAGCGCCGACCAATGCTCAGCCCAGAGGGAGTCAATCTCAGTATGTCTGCACCTCCATCACTCTTCTCCTCGACAACGTCAACTACATGCCCACCAAGTGGCTCTTGAAAGCTTTCTTGCTCATCACGGCTAACATGGCAAGCGCATTTGGCTCCGTTACCTCGCAATATCGCTCGCCTGAATCAACTCGGTCGCTCGAAGAGGGCGAGCAACCGTCAAGCTATTTTGTTCCTGACAGTGACGTCGTCGACATGGCTGACAACGCTCCTGACATGACACATTGTGATGCTCTTTCCGTATCGACCAGTGTTACATTACCACTGCAAAACAGTTGCGTCCCAGGCGACATGACCCTCGGTCGAGAGCATTTCCAGGCTCGAAGCAGCCGCGACGGTACCTCATCTAGAACCCGGAGTCTGTCCACTGCATCTCAGTTCGCCGCCGCGTCTGCCAACCTTGGCGGCCAGAACAATATCAACGCAACAAAACGTTCACATAGCTTCAGGATGGCCTCGTCCTGCAACAATATCCACTGATGCACTGCCACAATCGATTAAAATGGAAGAAGTTCAACATGATATAGCTTCAGCCGAATCGGCCCATCCTGGGTCCTTTGACGTTGCTTCTACAGATGAGAAAATCGTACGACGACGTCCACCAAGACTTCCACCATCTTCGCCTGAGCTATCGCAAGAAGCTGAGCTGCCAAGCATGGAACTCAAAGCGCTTCTGCCGGAGGCTCGAACCGGCGCAGACATTCGTCGTAAATGCAACCGTGGCCCAATGGGACGATCTAAGCTTCAGATGATTCAGCGCATCGACGAGCAAGGAGACCAACCTGACGATATCAGATGGATTGAGCCATGCGACAATTGTGACAAGAGTCGCATGAGATGCTACAGTACTCCAACCATCTCGGGACGATCGTCAGCCTGCTTCAATTGCTGCTTTCTGCACAGGCTATGTACCATCAACGAGCAAAGGGTCTGCACAAAGCCAACTCTTTCAGAACAAAGCAAGAAGCGCAAGGCAAAGCGTCAAAAAGCCGCCAAAGCCCGACTCAAGACATCGCCGAAGTCTCAAGCCAGTTGTGCTACAGCTTTAGAACACATGCCGTCAGAAGAGCACGGCAAGAGCAGTGTCGGGGTTCGTAAAACCAAGAGCGGTCGCTTGTCGAGAACGGTGCAGCAGAGCCCGAATGTCCTGACAAGTAATTTGGGGCCATCTTCTCGAACAAAGCGCCAGCGAAGAAGTAACGTCAAACCACAGAGTCGAGAAGCTCAAGGCGGAAGAACAGCAGCCACCCACTCGGATCTCAGCTCTCCTCCTCCAAGCGAAGAAGAAAGTCTGCCGGAAGCCGATGCTGCGGCCAGACAGACTAAGGTCTCTTCCGATCCATCAGCCTTGATGCCAACCCATCTTTGTGGGACAGCTGCCGTAGTAGAGAGCCCCGCTGCTGAGGGTTCAGGAACGGATTCAGGACCTGGTGCGGATCAGCGCATGTCTCTGTACGCTGCAGGACTGTTCAAGGACATTATCTCGGCAATACAGCGATGTCGGGACCGCCTGAAAGGTGCGACAGATGGCGTCGGTCTGCCCTTTTTGGAATCAGTGGTTGGTTTGCTCGTTGACGACCTTGGTAAGGTGCTGACTGGCGCTAATAAGGCTCTCGATGGTAGTCACACGGCTTACTGGATCTTGCCGCAGCTGAAGGATTATCTTGAGCGGATTCTGCTCGAGTGCCAACGTGTGTACGAGACACCTGGAGGAAAAGAGCTGGATCCAGCTGTGAAAGATGCTCGGCAGGTGGCAGCCATTATGACGAGCGAGACGCTGTTTGATCGGTGTTTAACGCTGATCTCGACAATTGTTGGTGAAGACTGTATTTGATCTTTTCTGATGTCCCAGCCTTGTTTGTGATGAAAGGCATTCAACGAATTCATCATAGCAGGCGTCTTTTGAAGAATGAAGTACAATTTGCCTCACGACGAAGACTGCAATCTGCAAGTGGAAAAGGAACAATCAAAGGTCGAAAACTTCGGGCATTGATGCAAGAGCTCAGACCCACCAAGCTGCAGGTTTCAATTGAATTGCACGCATGCACTGCACTTGATCACTTGCTGTACTTTGTCTCCTTTGTGCTGGTTTCACACTTGGTGTGCAAGGGTCAGAAAGTCGTCAGTTACTGTGTGGGCTCATGCCGCGCTTGTTCATCTGGTGCGCGATCTCGACAAGCTATATAGTCTCGCCAAATGATGGCCCTGTGTGCTTCCCCTGTCACATCGGCCATCAAGCCATTCAAGCGTGAACAGCAACTAACATGGCAAGAACGATATCTCAACCTCGCCTGCAGATCAAGAGCGCCAATGTAGATGACGTGCCCACCTTTTTCACAACCAACTCGGGCCCTTCTGCAACGCTGACGTTTCGAAGGGGCCGAAGCTGCATCAATTCAAGGCCAAAGGTCATCTACCGTCCTCAACCTCCATCTCCCTCTGCTACCACCGATTCGATTGGCGAAGTTTTGGCAGTGTTTATCGAGGACGAGGATGAGGATGAAGCACCGACCAATTCGAATTCTTCAGCTGCAGACGCGCCGAAGTATCGAGAAGAGCAAAAAGATGGACAAAGGGGATATTTGCTCGTGTCCAACTCTGCACATACGGGAGTTCTGAGCCTAACCGCTCGCCAACGCGGTCCGGCTAGCAGCAGCGATAGCAACAGCGGTGCAAAACGCCAATACAAGTTTACGACGGATACACAATCCGAAGCCAGGTGCATGGCTTTACGCAGCACTCCCAGGCAACCTTCTCTGTTTGTTGGGTCAGAAGACAACGAGATAAAGGCTGTGAAGCAGGAGAGCCCTGGGGAGAAATCGTGGCGGGACATGCAGGAAATTGCAATTGGAAGTAGCCGCAGCAGCTCAGGCGTGACGTCGAGCGGTATCGTCAAGGTCGAGGACTGTGCATCTAGCCCCTTCGGTACTGCAACATCCGAGATAGGCAGCACTGGCATTTTTCAGTCATCTGCACTAGAGCCTCCTTCGCCTGCACCGGCTCGTCTTGGTCCAATTCCGCTCATTGTCGTCACTAGCGCACCGGGGCTAGACGGCCATGCATTCAACGGCTCACAAAGCCCTTCAGCCGAGCCCGGCAATGTTTTAACAATCGAAGAAGCACTCATCCGCGCACGAGACATTGCTCACGAAAGCCTGTCGCTCGCAAGTGTCCTCCAACGGCCTCTGCTGCGACATCTGCGATGTCTTGTTCACCACCTTCTCAAGATTACAAGCTCTTGCCACATTTCCAGCGAGTCTTTGCCTCAGGAAGAGAGAAACACACTCAGACATCTCCGTGACATTCTCAAGGACGTAGTTGGACTGACGGCCATCACTAAGCTGTCCTCGTTCGAAGTAAGGACGGAAGAGTACGAAGCAGTCAAACGAAAATGCATACGACGACTCACAACGTTTTACGAACTTGTGCAGAAGTCACTTAATGTACCTCGAGCACCGTTGAGCTCAGCAAGCACGTCACTGCCAGAGGTCAAGATGGAGCATAGTGCCTGTACAGCATAGCGCAGTGGCAGGGTCACAACCTTTGTATGCTTTATTATTTGGTCCATGTCAAATCGAGTGAGGAATCAAGAAAAATCAAATAGACTGGCTAGGCAGTACCGTTTTCCTTCTTCTACACGTCGCAGTGGACTGCTTTGGTTTTCAATTTTGGTATTTGCCTCCACTTTCTGAATCGCTCAGCTGTCTCGATCTCATCACCACGAACAAGACCATCACGACCACTATCACTGAAGCGTTGCATCACCTCTCTGCACCTCACAACGAATATCATGCTCGCTGCGGAACCACGCTTCTCTCTCGACACTGCCTCCTCAGGTGCTACCGACGAGCTGCTAACCTCCGCTCACTCTGCTGCCTCAGCCGGTCTGCTCGAAGAACCTCTGCCCACCCGCCTCAAGATCTTTTGCTACTTCCTCGCCAGCGACGAATCGCGCACAGCTGCTTTGCTGGACTCGCCAATCCCTCTGTCTCTGTTGCCTCTGTGTCTTGTGCTGCGCTACCTGATCCTCAAAGAACAAAGGCGGTTGGGAGAATCGAGCAAGCGTTTCAACTGGTCTTTGAAACAGGTTTATGCTGCCGTTGCAGCAGCGTTTCGAGCCTACACCATTCACGAGGCACTCAAAGCCGACCCTGCACTCACACAACTTCCGGAAGAGCTGTCATACCCGGATGCACTCAGCGTAGATCCAACCACGCGCGACATTCACTTTCAGTCGAGCCTCCAACTCACCCTTAACTCGGCGTATCAGCTGGCGCAGTCACTGCTGCTCTGTCCAGCCCCCTTCAGCGCACCACCTAGCGCTCTCGTGCTCGGATCCCTGTTCCACACCATCGCTCAGTCAACAGAAGATGCAACACGCGACTCCATCGCATCAGCCTCGTCTCCCGTAGAAATGGCAATGCTCGATTGGATCCTCTTCGACACACAAGAGCATCTGGCTATCGATGTAGAAGCATTGAGGAAAGCAAAGCGCGAACGCAAGAAGGAAGAAAAGAAGCTGCAGACAGTTGCAGCTGAAGCGGAAAAGAAACGTGCTGCCAGCGCAAAGCAGACCGCTGTACGTTCTGGCTTTGGACTTCTGCAGCTCGACAACGAGAAGGGAGGGGAGGAGAGCGAAGAGGACGAAGACGAGTAGATGATACCAGACCTGTGACAGAGGTACACATGCAGAGCACGCAATGTTCAGGCCTTGCCTTTGACGATCTCCACTTTAGAGTCGAAAAAGCCACCGGTGGACAGCGAAGCAGGATCATCGGCCGGACCGTCTCCACAACCTTGGACCTCGTGCTCCGTCAGCACGATGTCCACCTTCCTCTCTGCACCAGCCTCGCCAGGGAACAGATCATCAAAGCTCATTCTGCAGCGCGAGGTGTGCCGCTTGCCATCAATCATCACTCGATCCACGTAAGCCTTGACACCCTGCGGAACCTTTGCGCCAATCGATCGTTCGTCGAATCCGGTTACCGTCACCGTCGCCTTACCCAGCACTGGATTGTCGATAGTGTAACCCGGCATAAAAGGCGACAACACCAGCAGCTCCTTGGTGCCCGGCGTCGGGTAGAAACCGAGCAAGAACCACCCGAGCAACGAAGCCATGGCCGCATTATCATCGTTGCCTGGAATGCCGCCAGGCTCGAGCGAAAAGTAGGTGTGCACCACCTCCCTCACCCTCTGCACGCTACGGTACGGCTTTCCGATGAAATGATACATGGTCGGCGTATCGAAACTCGGCTCGTTGCCAGGAGCATAGTAGCCCTTGCTGAAAAAGTGGTCTAGTCGTCTCTCGAACGTAGCATTGCCCCCCATCAATTCGACCAGTCCAGCCCGGTCGTGCGGAGCATAGTAGCTGTACTCCCATGAGGACGATTCGTACACGCCAAAGTTGTTTTCGGGCTGCAAACTGCATGCGTGACTAGAATTCTTGTCCAGCGGTGAGCAGAAGGTGGGATCGGTAGCCATAAATGTACCATTGGTAAACCGACGCTGAACAAAGGTGGCAAAGCCGTCGCTGATCGAGTGGTGGTCAAAATTGACGCTGTAGTTCAATGACGCCTTGGCATATCGCTCAATGTCTGCATCCGGCTTGTCGAGTGCCTGGGCCGTCATGGCAGCGGTGAAATCGCCAAACGCATACTCGAGCGATCGACTCGCCTCCCGCGTCTGCTCGCCCACCGAAGCAGGGTCGAGATATCCAAATGGGACGTAGCCGTACAGCTGGTACGGCGCGGCTTGTCGACCCTCGTACTCCCATTGAGGAGAAGGCACGTCGAGATCGTGCTGCATGGCTTGGTACAGCTCATCCGTGTCGACGCCGAGCGACTTTGCAGCCTTGGCATACTTGACCGCAAAGTCTGCAAGCACAGGAACACCGTTGTTAGCTCCCTGAACGTAGCCCTTGACCTGGTTAGCTCGGCATTCCGGAAGCCAGCCCTCCTTCCTCCAGCCGTCGATGTACGTCTCCACGATCTGAGCAAATTCGACCGGGCTCGACAGCGAAAGGAAGGGGAATAAGGTACGAAACGTGTCCCAGGTGCAGTACATGCCGTCAAAGTACGGCGAAGTGGTTGGGAATGGTCCAGACCCTGTAGCATTGTTGGGTGAGAGGAAGGTGCGGTAAAAACTAGTGTAAAATAGGCGTCGAACGTAATCTGGCGTCGAAGGGCTCAGCTGGATCCGTTGAAGCTTTTCCTCCCACTGCGACTGGCTAGCTGCAATGGTAGCGTCAAAGTTCCAATCGCCTATCTCGCTTTCCATGTTGCTGCAGGCATCTTCTGCAGAGGTAAACGAGACTCCACGACGTACCATCACGGTGACATCTCTCTCAGCCTTGGCATCGGCCTCGAATCCGACTACAGCACCTGCTTGGTACTGTCCGACTTCCTGGGAGAGTCTGACCCAATGGTCCAGATCAGATCTCTTGGTATCGTAGCCTTGACGATTACCTCCAAAGAAAGCGTGGCTGGACAGTTGCTGTTTCCCATCGAATTTCAGATCGACACACTGGAATGCGTGATAGTGGACATCGCCGGGTCCGAACGAACTCAGCCAGGTGCCGTTCATCATCAGACGACCGCTGGTCCAATCAGCCTTCATCTCGCCTCCCTTTAAAGGTGCCGGGCGAATCGTTGGTCCAATCGAGCACTAGATGCGGGCTCGACTTCATGCGCTGCAGTTCGGACGCTGGAAACGTATACTTTTCGAGCGTGCTTCTGCGTGTGCTGGTGAGCTCAATCTTGATGCCATTGTCGAGCGTGGTGGTAAAGTAGCCGGGTCGGCCGTGATCGGTGTTGTTGCGACGTAGACGTTTGCGCGCATCGAGGAGCGTAGGACAGGCGTCAATCGAATTGTCGGTGCACAAAACGGGCATGATGCAGAAGTTCCCATAGCTGCCATCGCTCGAACCGGTGCCCGAATCGTGTAGCGGACTGACACCGCGAGTGGGCTGGTCCGACGGCCAAACGTAGCCGGCGGGTGCATAGCCTTCGACGTTGATGGTTGCCTTGGCCATGCCGTAGGGCACGGAGGCTCCGGCAAAGACGTCGCCCGGATCGCTGTTGGCTTCGGTGCCGACAAAGATGTTGACGTACTGGGTAAGGTTCGAATCGACGTTCGTGGTGGCGACGACCTTGGGCGACCTAGAATCGAGCGCAAAGGGTTGTTCGGGCGAGCTTCCAGCTTGCAAGGGAATACTCCGAGCTGCGGCATCTTGACCAAGGTATCCGCCTACAACGAGAGCAAACAGAGATGCTCGCATTGCCTTGTGCATCGTGGCAAAGATCTGAAAAAGAGTGAAACCAAGGAACGAGAGGGAAATCGAGGTAAGGGTGGTTTCAAGGGGATGAGGGAACACTCGACGAAATGCTCCTTTTGTAGCCGTCACAGGATAGCCACACCATACACTTTTTCCCTACTGAGCCCGTGGGAATACAGCACAACCTTCGTGAGCCCACTTGTCTGTACCGTCCCACAATCACAAATGACGGTCTGGCTACCTGCATAGGATTGCCCCACGTCCTACAAGCGACTAATTCCTGTATGCGCACAGCCTCCACACGCTGATATGAAGTTGCAGGTGGGGAGGCTAGATCAGCGATCCGATCAGAATCGCGAGAACGAATGAAATTTGATCGGCGACTGCAGAGCTGTCGAGAGAAACGGGGGACGGAAGTATGAGAAACTGTGGACCTCTTGATCAACTTGGCAATTGCTGCGGGCGTGCATAAGCGCTGACGGCTCGAGCGGGCCGTTGCATTTGTTGCATTCGCGTGGGAGCAAAAGGAGAGCTAGCTCGGTGGCCAACGATGCAGCCAGAGGACAGGAGAATGGAGGTGGGGCACACCTTGGCAGCTTGCAAACCTCCTGACATTGCTGACGCTGAGTGGGTTGGAAGGGACCAAGCCGTACGAGAAGCCCAGGTTACGAGCTGATTATCGCTACTGGGAAACCTTGCTGTCTTGAACACACTTTTCGTACGGCGGAGGTGAAGCCATGGTCTCTGACATCAAAACCGAAGTGAAAGCCGAGGCAACGGGCAGAGGCGGTGACAATTTTGGGATCGGCATCGTGATAGGCTCGCCATCTTTCGGGACAGTCGTGGGTAGTGTGGGTTCACTTCGTCTCCCGTATCCGCTGTTGGCGTAGAAAGCCGGTGCGCGTTGACCGTGGCAGCAGCACATTTTCGGCGAGTTGTTCGGTAGACGATGAAAGCTGCTAAAACCGAAGGAGACGGTCAAGGCAAGGGGGGATAAAGTACAGCAAAGTGAGGAGTGGAAGACACAAACATGTGGCAGCAACAGGAGGTGAGCAGGCTTGTGTTCGTGAGGCGGTTAAGTACCTCGGGCGGCTAGCTGCATTCCATGCGGGAAGCTTGCTGTCATGCTACTTTTTCCGCGTCGTGCCAAAGAGCAAGTGATGAGAATCAGTTCCAAATCAGATCGTTACTGCTGAAGGGTCAAAGATTCAAGGAACCTTCTCGACAAGGCCAAGCGTCTTTGGTAGTATCCGCTGACGTATCCGGTCAACAGCATGGATGCCTTCCAATGGAACTGTCGGCTCTTTGACATTTGGATGATGGTAGCATCGAAGAAGAGGTACAATTTGTCAACCGGTGCTGTTCTGTCCTTGGCAAGCGAAATCCCATTTTATGCAAAAACGTCACCCGCCGTCGTGAGCTCGATGCAAGTGGAATGGTATACTTCGGGTTGTTCCTGATTCATTCCTCAACAGCAACGATTCTCGCGCACATGATCTGTGCACTCGCATCCCCCATGGAGGGCGCGTTCCAAAGAAGTTGATTCAGAAGCAAACAAGCTCGACAGCACGTGTCAGACCCGAACCCCATCGTTCAGAGATTCGGTGACGCAAACGATCAAGCGCAAAAGTCATGACAATGCGTGAGATCAACTTGTTACAAGACTGCCGCTCGGAAACTACCATGTACGGAGCTCAATTCTTGGAGCCAATGAACGGCACAAAGCAAGGTACCTGCTCCTTGTACCTCTTCCACTCTGGCTTGTCCTTGTGCTTTTCATCGCCGCTCTTTTCCAGCATGGGTACACCCGAGATGAATCGGATGAGGCCATACTCGAGCAGCGGGCTGAGTGCTGCTAGACCTACCGCCCAAGTTGGGTAGAAGGTGCCTGCACTAGCAATCGCCGTGGTGGACAGCACGAACTGACCAGCCCACAAGCTGACTTCGCCAAAATAGTTGGGGTGACGCGACCAGCTCCATACTCCCGAGCTGATAAAAGGCTCCTTGTGCTTGCCATCCTCCCTATCTTGTCGCCATTGCGACTTTTGACGGTCGGCGGTGACTTCGAGCCCCATACCAGCGATCCAAATGGCGAGGCCGAGGTAATCCCGAGGACCCAGAGGAGGCTGTGAAGCCTTGGGAATCGAGTTGACCAGATACACGGGAAGCGCGGTAATAGCGATCCAGGTAGCCTGCATCATCCACGCGCCGAAAAACTTGGGCGGACTCTGCTTGATCTCATCAAACCGGCTATCACCGCCCGATTTTTTAATACGCTGGAAGAGGAAGCTTCCAAGTCGGATGGCCCAAAACAGCGTGAGACCGGTCATGATGGTCTGCCTCGGGTGGAAAGCCGAGAGCGAAGTGGGGAACGAGATGTTTTTGAAGCCATCGACGTAGCGTGCACGGATCCAAGGCATGTAAAGCGAGGCGCCGGCGGCCGAGATAAAGCCGAGCGAGCCGCACAGATCGTAGTACTTTTCCGTCTTGAGCGGGACCGCGATGCTGGCGCAGGCTGCTTGGAAGCCGTAGATGAGGCCCAAGGTGGGAAGCAGGGCCTTGAGACCCACGGTGTAGGTGCTCATGATGAGCCAGTGGTGCGGTAATGGGGTGACACAAGGACGACGACGACAACAACAGGAAGAACAAAGGTGATGAGGAGGAAGAGGAGGACCGATGTGATGAGGTAGGAGATGGAGCAACGATTCGCCTTGATATATATCGCCTGGTTGGTAGTTGCGACCGCTGCAGGCTCGTCGAAAGAGCTTACCGAGACTGAAAGCTTTGGGAAGAAGCAAGGATGAACCGCGTGGCTTGTTATCCGGTGGTTGTTAGGCAAGCAACACTTCCGCGGCCATACAGCTGAAAGGATGAGGAAAGCAGGCTGATTCACTTTTTCAGGGTTTCGGAAGACAGGCGTATCCGACCGCCTTGCTGAATCGCATACAACTTGACCGCCGACAACTCTTCAGAGCTGCATGCTGAGGTATATGTGGAGGAGATTTCTCCGCGGAATCACCACAGACCAGTTTCACTCAAGCATGTCGGAGATGACGACCTAACATACTACTTCTTTTATGGCCACCGGAGCTGCAGCCAAGAATCTTTTTCCATTCATTTAGGAGAGACGCCGGTGCGGATGTGCGGATGCTACACCTCGGCAAAGCGTATAGTGGATTGTGCCGTTTGCGTTTGCATCTAGACCTGGCTTGTTGAAGATGAATTCGGGGTAGGTTTATACACAGTTGTTTGCTGCCAGCCGACCTGATTATGATTGTGTTCAAACAGTATCTCGAAAGGCGATGAGCCTCGCCTGTACTGTACTACACACAACGGGGATGCAGAAGTACACAATGCATGTGCGGCACGTCAGCGCCAGGAAACGAAAAGGCGCCTCAGCTGCAGCCACATGTCGCATGTCGATCTTGGCATTTCCTCTGAAAACCAGCAAAAACACACTGGAATCCCGGCTTGAAAGAACAGCGATCTGCATAATTGCACTGGACGTACTGTAAAAAAAATAGAAGACAAAAATGTCAAAATATCATGTTTGACAGTTCTAGACTGTTGTGTTGACGTAGAACAGCATTTCGTCTTGCAAGTAAGTTCATTTCGGATGCCGATGGCTTTGTCTAGCTTTCAAGCTCGAGTTTTGGCGTTTGCATCCATCCCACCGACCGAGCCCGGACGCTCTTTGCTTTCCCCACCATCATCTTGCTGATCGAAAGACCATGTCGCAACAGTATTCGTACGGCGGTGCAGGTGGAGGCGGAGGCGGAGCAGCCTATCCACCTCCTCCGCAAATGCAGCAACCGGGCGCCTACGCGCAGGGCAACTATCAAGGTCAGCCGCACGGTGCTCAAAATCAGTACTACAACGGCCAGCAACCGCAGGGCAATGCTCCGCAGCAGTACTATGGTGGCGACCACAAGCAGCCGCTCAAGCCCGAGGGGTTCGAGGGAGAGAGGTTGCAGCCCAAACCCAAATTTCGCGATCCCATCTTCCTCGTCCTCTTCCTGCTCGTCTTTGGCGGCTTTATCGCCTTGTCCGTCATCTGTCTTCGTGGCTATTCGAACTCGAACGTCAGCGAATCCATCGGTCAAGCCAATGTAGCTGGCAACACGCTCAATGGTCAGACGGCCATCATGTTCATGATCTGCTGTGCCGTCGCGTTGGTCTTCTCCTTCATCTACATCTTGCTTGTCCGCACGTTTCCCAAATTCATCCTCGAAGCAACGCTGCTCTTGACGACACTGGCCAATGTCGCCTTCTGCGTCTACCATTGGGTTAGGGGCAACACGGCTGCCGCCATTATTTTCACCATCTTTGCCGTGTTTAGCGTGATTGCTTACTTTTTCATGCGCAAACGCATCCCGCTCGCCAAGCTCATCCTCGTCACCGTCATCCGCACCGCAGAGCAGTACAAGAGCGTCTATGTCGTCGCCCTCGGCGGCCTCATTGTCGAGACGGCGTTCAGCGCTTGGACCAGTTGGGTGATTGTCGCCGCCTATCAACGATTCGAGCCCTCAGGCCAGGCGGCGGGCAGCAGCTCGAGCAACGCCTCTGTGATCGGTTTGATGGTCTTTATCGTCTTTGCCTACTACTGGATCTCGGAGGTGATCAAGAATGTCGCATTCACCACCGTCGCAGGCATTTTCGGTGTAGCCTATTACAACGCAACCAAAGTCTCGCACGCCGCCTGGGGTGCTCTGCGTCGATCCATGACCTACAGCTTGGGTTCCATCTGCTTCGGCTCGCTCATCGTCGCCATCCTCGATCTGTTGCGGGCGCTGTTCAACTTGCTACAGAGCCAAGCTGCCTCGGATGGAGACTTGACCGGCCAGATCCTCGCCTGCATCGCCGGCTGCTGCGTCGCCTGCATCCAAGGCCTCGTAGAATACTTTAACCGCTACGCCTACATCAACATTGCCCTCTACGGCAACGGCTACATTTCGGCAGCCAAGGAAACCTGGTCGCTGCTCAAAGATCGCGGCATCGACGCACTCATCAACGACTCGCTCGTCAACATTGTCTTTAATTGCGGCGCCTTCATCGTCGGTCTCCTTACCGCCCTTTTCGCTTTTATCTACGAGCAAAAAACCAACCCGCAGTACCTCCAAAACGATTCCGGCTACTACTCAATCATTCTGCTCGTCGCCTTTGGCTTGGGCTTCAACATTGCACTCAGTGTCGGGTCGGGTAGCATCGCCAGTGGTGTCAGCACCTACTTTGTCGCCTTGGCCGAGGATCCGTACGTGCTCCAGGGCAAGAACCCGGAGCTCTTCGAGATGATTCGACAGCAGTATCCTCACGTCGTGCAGGGCGTCCAACACTAACTTTGCACAACGACTTGGTTATACTCAAACTCGCTCACCCACTCTCCAACGTAAACACAGATCACACTACCTCGCTTTTGTCCGAACCTAATCTCAATACCATTGTTCACCTTGGGTCATAGCGATCCACCTACAACTTGGCCATCGCACCCGGAGCCGTGACCTTTCTCGACTGTTTGACGATCTTGACCCTGAATCCTTGACTTGCAGCAATGTCCTTCCTCAGCAACTTGCCCGTTGGATTCCTCGGCGCCGCTGGAGCGAACAAGTAGATGCTAGGCCACTTGTAGTAGGCCGTCTTGTCGCCCACCCACGTATGAAGGCGTTCTGCCAGCTCTCGCATGTGTTGCTCCTGGTTGAGCAAACCTTTGTCTTTGGGCACCACAAGCAGCAGCACTTGTTCTTCACCTGTCGATGTGTCTTCGACAAAACCAGTCGCGGCGGCATCGACAATTTCCGGATGGGTGGCAAACAAGTCGTCAAGTTCGGCGGGCGGTACCTGGAAGCCTTTCACTTTGATCAGTTCCTTTGTTCGGCCCGTAATCCACAAACGACCATTGGCGTCGAGACAGCCTTCGTCGCCGGAGCGGTACCATCCATCGTCGGTGAATGCGCCCGCGGTGAGCTCGACGTCGAGCGCCGAATGCGTCTCGGAGGAAAGACCGGAAAAGTAGCCAGACATGACTGCCGGTGCACGGATCAGCACCTCGCCCACCACGCCCGGATGCAACGGTGCCCTTTCACCCCGCGCTCGAGCTTGACGTGAAACAGCAACGATTTCCTGTCGTCGATGCTCGGCCTGCTCTTTGCTCGTCCCTGGCAGAGGTCGGATCTGAATCTCGGTATTGGGACAAGGGAAACCGGCACTGCCGAGCTCATCGCGTGAGACGCTCCCGTCCGAATCCAACCCCAACCCACCTGTCTGCGAGGTTGAGCATGTCTCGGTGGTTCCGTAGCCAAGCTGGATGTATTTGCCCGTGCGTTGGTAGACTTTGCGCACCACTTCGACGGGAACGGGTGCGCCACCGGTGAGGAAAGCAGCGATACTCGAGAGATCAATGTCTTTGCTTTGTGGCGCGGCTGGGTCGAGGTGTGGACAGGAGCGGAGCGCGACGGCGACGGCTGGCGCAATGTGGCTAAAAGTGGCACGATAGCGTGTGACAAGACGCAAATAGTAGCCTAGATCGAACTTGGGCGAAGCAGGGATGATGAGCGTCGTGCCGAAAGCCACAGTGGGGAGCAATACTGTTGCGAGACTGTCCGACACAGAACGATATAAGAAGGTCAGTATCGATGCTCGGTCTCTTCCAAATTACTTCTGCCGCCGAACGTGGTAGAACTCACCCATAGACATGATACCAGGGAGCCAGAGTGATCCACCGCTCTCCTCCATCAGCACCTCTCGACGTACCGCTAAAGTGCGGATTGGTATCCCACACGCCCAACGTATTGCTCACAAGCGCACGATGACTGATGAGCACACCTTTGCTCTGACCCGTAGTGCCGCTGGACCATAGCACAAACGCGATCCTTCTTTGCTGTTCCTCCGGCGTCATACGAGCTGGCGTAAAAGCGGGTCTGTCAAGACTCGCAATGCTGCCCTCAGCTTTGCTTCCCGGCGGAGGCAGAAGCAGGTGAGTCCAGTCACGAGGATCGTGCGCTGAGGCGACCCCGTGTCGGTTCATATTGTTGCCGTAATAGTCCATGCCCGACGTTACATCGACGGTCCACACCCTGCGACGGCGGAAGGGAATCTGATTGCTCTTCTCCAAGCGTGCTGCTTTGGCCTCATCCCAATCTGCCGCAAGCTGACGCGCCCATGCCTGGATCACTTCGCCCTTGACCTGTCCGTTGTCGGTGGGCGGAGAGTCGAGCAAAAGTTGCAGAGCTTTTCGAAGCGGGATCTCTCCTTCTACACCGACGGTGGTGAAGAGCAGCTGAGGACGCGCTTTGGCGAGGATATAAGCGAGCTCGCGAGGGCTGAGATAGGTGGAGATGGGGCAAACAGTAAGATTTGCCGCCACTGTTCCAAGGGCAACGAGGGGCCACACCATGCCATTGGGGATATGTAGAAGCACAGTGGTACGTGGCGCATGGATAGGTTCGCGCGATCGTGCAGGGTCCGAGACAAAGGCAGGAGGCGCACCAGTCAAAGTCTGAAGAGACCGAGCAAGACGCAAGCTATCCGCCCTGAGTCTTGCCCAGCTGAGCTGCGCACCTGTTCCGTCATGAACCAAGATCGGACGCTGCTCGGGGATGGGTGTGCCATCAAACGTGTGATTGGGATATCGATCGGCGTAATGATTGGAGTGGTGCTGGAGCGGATTGCTGAAGAGAAACGTGTGAAGGTTCTGGTCTTGCGGGAAAGCGACCTTGAGACCGCTCGTGGTGGCCGTCATTTTCAGCGCAAAGGGGGCAGTGTATGACAAGAGCGCAGAGGGCGGCGTGGCAGGTGGGGATGGTGCAGATGGGAGATGAACGGAAGGACGCTATGACTTATATTGAGGCCAGGAGAGAGCGATCGAGCGCCAAAGGGTGGAAAGAGTGTGGGGCACCGCAGAGCAAGCTCGAAAGTGCGGAGGACGAAAAGCCCTACGGCATGGGGACCGGGAGCCACCACATGTGCTGGCCTGAACTGCACTATACTGTACGAGAGAGTGGACACGAACAGCTTCTCTCCGCCGAAACCAGGCGTTTGCATCTCCGGCTGTCACGGCAAAGCATGTCGGTGTACATAGCACGTACTCGCTTCCTCCTTCGCCTTTCTCTCTCTCCCTCTCCCAATTCACCTCTCTGTCTGAATCATTCGCTAACACTCTGACACTGCGGTAGCTTTCTTATACATTGGAAACACGAACCGTCGTCAATGTCGATGACCTTTTCTGGACCAGCGGATACCTGACAGTCTCTTCATCAGAAGCATAAAAAAGTGGGTCGCTGTTGAGCTGTTGCGCTTCCAGTTTCACCCCGCACAGACTCTGCAAGGCGAGCGTTGCATTCGACTGCTCTGGTGCGCTGCATCGCCAAACCGAGCAATTCAGGGTCCAGATTGTGGTGTGTTGCAATGGCTTTGTCGGCCGTCGGACTTGGTGCTCCAATTCGCTTCTCGCGCGAGATTTGGTCAGACAGCAAGCAATTCGGCCGTGTAGCCATCTGCTCCCCGTGAATCGGTTCTTTGTCGTTGCCATCATTGTACATGCATTCTCCCATACAGATCCGCTCTTGTCACGGTGAATCGTCAGATGAGCTATAGTCACTTTTAGCTCAGTTGCGGAGGATCTGAGCCGGACAGGGAGAATAGGGTGTCTGCAAAGTTACCTTGAGCTTGAGGATGTAATCTGTGTAGCTATAACATTTCCGTTTGTTAAAGAACATGCGCCTCGCCGGCGTCTTGGTCCCTCTGAAACTCAAATCAAAACTTCTTGCCGAGACGTTGAGAGGAAAAGGCTGTGCTAAAGAATAACCAGTAGGAAGAAGCAATTCACCGAGCAAGCCGGAAATCATGCCTTGCTTGCTGATCCGTCGTGCGCCACAAGCCCCTTCCTCGGACATGGATCAGATTGTCATGGCGACTGGGCTGTGATACGAATCTTTGACGGTGGTGGGTGTAGGGCAATCCATGACCTCTAGAAGCCGCTCGCACCGAAAATGAAGCAAGCTCATTTTCTCCGAGATGTGTGACAGGTCAATATCTCATCAACAAACAGCCACGCGTTACTGCATGTGCTCCTCCGGTTTCAATTATCTGACTCTAGATAGAGACTGCAGTCGTGTCATCATGCCTCCGATCCAAATAAGCTTTGAAAGACCAACTTGAAGAGGATCGCTGTTATACAACACATAGTGTGGATCGTGGAGAAGAAAAGAAAAAAAGAAAGATTGGTTAATTGCCCCTGCCGAGCTGGCACGAAAGCGGATAAGCAAACAGATTACAGTACAGCTTTATGCGTGCCAAGTTTATTGCTGCCGTCGGGTGATTTCGAGTGGCGAGCAAGCAACGCGTCGATCTTGGTGTGCAAATTCCAGACCCTCGATTCAGGTGTGTCTCTGTGTTGTTTGTTTGACTCCTCTCGGCTGGCCGACGGCGTTTGAGGATGAGTGGCAATCACGATTCAAGAATGCTGTGCCCCTGTCTCGGCACCCATGATCGGTCAACCCTTGCCTCTTGAGCACCATCCGTTCAGACAGTCCTTCTTGTCATACCCTCTTTGCCACTACCTAGAGCGCTGGACGCACAACTATCACCCTCTTGGAGTCTCTACGAGTTGCATATATACGTCCACTTCCTCGACGCCCGGTGCGTTTGCCATCTCTTCTCTCTGTATACAAACACCTCAAGATGAAGCTTTCGTCGACCCTATCCACCGTGGCGCTAGCCACCGCAGCCCTCAGTTCGACCTTTGCGTCTGCTCTTCCCCCGCTATCACGCCGTCAATCCGACTCGGCCGGCTACTACAGCCCTCTCACCAACGGTGGCTCCATGCTCACTGGCAGCAACGAGCCGCTCAACATGATTATCTCGGCCAAATCCTCCGCCGGCGTCCTCTACCAGGCCGGATTCGAGGAATTTGCGCGTGCCATCTACTTTTCACCCGGCAGCTGCCTCGGTATCAGCCAAGGCGGTTACCAGACCGCCAACTTGGGAGACGGCAACGGAGCCAAGGCGCAAACCAACATTATGCGCTACAACTACAAACAGGGCGACGGCGGTAGCTGCATCGAATCACTCAAAGGCGGTAACCATTTCCGTTACTGGATTCAGAACGGCTCTGCTGCCGATTCAGGCGCCATCTTTATCGCCGCTAGTGTCGAGCTCAATTCCACTTTGAGCCACACGATCGCTCCCAACGGCTACGATGATGGCCGAGACCAGATCGCCGGGAATGCTACCGCTGGGACCCTGACCAGTCCCGGTGGATTCCAGTATACGGTTACCAAGACGACCAACACGCTGCTGAGCGGTATCTCGGCGAGCCAGATCAACCACGATATTGGCATCGATGGAGTGGTCGACGTTCTCACCGTCACCATCACCAAGAACGGCACTGTCGGCGCCAATAGCAACAGCAGCAGCTCGAGCAGCGGTAGCAGTGGCAGTAGCACGAGCACGCCCCAGAGTGGAGCAGCGCGTTTGACATTTGGCTCCAAGGATGCAGCAGCGTTGGGCTTGATGGCGTTCGGTGTTGCGACGGGCGTTCTTGTTTTGCTTTAGTGGCACAGCATCTCTCCTTTGATAAAGTGGACAATCTAGAAAACTGTGCTCCTCTAGAGACGTCTGTGAATTCCTGTGTGCTACACACAGCAGAGACGAGAGGTTTCTGACGGGATTGCACAGTTGACTGACCTTTGACCATCGCCACACATGTGTCGCTGTGATTTCTAAAAACCCCGAGTTCCGCACAAGCTTCCAAAATTTTCAGCAGCGGCCTCCTCCACTTTGTGTATTTTGTTTGCTTGGCTTGTGTATCTCGAATAAGACTTTGTTTTTGTACTTCCACCATCGTCCCCATCAGCTTTTGCTGCTTTTCACTCTCTCTTTCTCATTGCCTCAATTCAACACCGAGGCAGCTCTCGCATCAAGATGTCGGCAAGATTCATCTCAGCCCTCGCACGCAATGTAGCATCGAGTAGTCGGCTGACGCTCCCGTTTGCGTCCAAGCAAAGCATTGTTCCTCGCTCATTGCAAACCCAGCTGCGATCGCAATCGACACTTGGGCCGCTATCCAGCCGTGTTGTACCGCGAATTGCCTCTCACTTGCAGCAGCGCACTTTGCGCACCTCTTGCATCCAGCACAACTCACGCTCTGCAGTCCAAGCCTTTATCCCCGAAACCTCGCCCTCCTCCTCCTCTTCCAATTCCACCACAACCTCGGGCCGCGACACAGACGAAGCTGAATCTGCAGCTTCAATCCCCGTCACCGGCCAACGCACCCCCATCGGTCAAATCGATCAACGCCTCTCAATCACTTTCACATGCACTGTCGACGAATGCGGCCATCGCAGCTCGCACGAGTTCTCCAAACGCTCCTACACAAAGGGTATCGTCATCGTACAGTGTCCCGGCTGCAAGAACAGACATCTCATCGCCGATAACCTTTCGTGGTTTACAGAAACAGAGCAAGAACCCAGGACAATCGAGCAAATGATTCAAGCTAAAGGTGGGAAAGTCAGGAGGGGAACAATGGATGGCCAGACAGGCGAGACAATCGAAATTCTTTCATAGAACGCGATCCGGGTCGAGTCAGACGGGTAGAAGCGGGAATTGGACGCCATCATGTTGGAACAGGGAACAGACGTTGGGAGTAGGCTAGACTACAGTGTAAGAGCTTTTGCACCATCAATCCGAACCTCTTCATCTCTGTGCGCAGAATCTAGACACAATCATCGTGGATCTTCTTGGCAACCGCCAACGTAGCCTCGTCACGCAACCTCTGACCCACCACCTGCAAGCACATAGGCAGACCATGTACCTCTTCCGGCTGGTACTGCTTCCACACTGTGGCTTCCGTCTGATTCTTAGCCTCAAATCCAGCAGGGACGGCATCCTGGTTCTTGTCGACGTGCAAGTTGGCCAAGGGCGTGACGACGGCCGGCATGTCCATGAGATTCCAGCATGCCGTGTAGAAAATGTGGTGGTAGGCGTCGTGCGAGGTCGACACTTCGGCTGCGACGGGCGATACGATAGCGTCAAAGTGCTTGCCACCGGCGAGTTGCTGGATGCGCTGCTGCAGTTCGGTCTGCCATGCGGTGCGCTTTGCCTGTGCCTGCCACATGTGCTTGACGCTCAGCTCGCGGCTTGCATCGGTCGGGGCAAGGCCGTTGACCCAATCGGCGTGCTCGCCTGACACTTCCATGATCGACTGCACCGTGGCCCCTCCCTCAGCGCGGAAAAAGGTTTCAATGTGCGTCAGACCGCGTGCGAACAGATCCACATCTGCAGCGTTGCTCGAAGCGTCCCATTCGATCACATTGTGGCCCGCAGCACGTAGTCTAGCGATGGCGTGCTTCATGGCGCGCTGAAGCGGCGGCGTTGGCGCACAAATGCCATTGTCGGTCAGCATGAGCAATGTGAGTGAAGCAGGAAGCAAAGATGCGGCGGTAGCGACGGGTGTCCAGGGCATTGGCAGACACTTGGGATCCGAATGCCACGGCTCTGTGTCGACTACCGTCTTAGCGTAGATCTCGAGTCCTTCGAAGTCAATGCACATGGGACCGTTGATGGAGAGTACAGCCTCTTGACCCGCCAGTCCACTCTTGCACTTGGCCGTGGGGAAGCGGCCGAACGAAGGCTTGAGCCCCCACAGCCCGGTAAACGAGCACGGGATACGAATGCTGCCGCCAATGTCGGTGCCCACGCCAAGCGGGCTGCCGCGCATCGCCAGCAACGCTGATTCACCGCCTGAGCTTCCACCAGGCGTCAACCTCGTGTTGGCGGGATGCAGCGTACGCCCGTTGGCGTTGGAAACCGTCTCGGCAATCATCATGGCGGTAGGCGTCGCCGTTTTGCAGTACAGCACCGCACCCTGCTCGCGCAAGAGCGTCACGAGCGTCGAGTCGTGGTCCGATGCATCGCCAATCCAAGCGACAAAGCCAAGATTCGAGTCCTTGCCCTGGAGATTAAAGTTGTCCTTGAGACTAATGGGCATACCTGCTAGCGGACCTGCATGCTTGTTCGTAGTCTTGTACTCTTCGTCGAGCTTTTTGGCTTGTGCGATGGCCTCGTCAAAGAAGATCTCAGTGAGACAGTTGGTGAGCTGATGCGCGATAGCCGCGCGCTTACAAAAGGCAGTTGTAACCACTTCTGATGTCCACTGACGAGACTGAAGGTTGGCCAGAATCTCTGCGACCGGCGTTTCAGTGATCTTGAGCTCGTCTGCACTCAAGATGTCGCAGGAGGCTGGGATCGAGCGCACATCGGATCCACTTTGTTCGTTGATGTTGCTAAGAATCGAGGCTGGTAGATGCCATTCTGAAGGGATGCTAGCGAGTCGAGATTGCACCTTGGCTGCAGCCGCCTGTCGCCAAGATGAAGAAGAATGCGCAGTGGAAGACGACAGCTTGGTAGCGGCACCGTTCGAGGCGGGGACAGCGGAAGATGCAACGGCTGCAGGCATCTTTTGGGTGGTGTGGTGGTGGTGGTTGTTTCGATGGAGCGGCGATGCGGTGACACAGCAGAATAGCAAAGGAGAAAAGGAGCAAGTACGATGACAGGTGCAGGTGTGGGTGATGGTGGGGATGAAGCGATCAAGGAAGAGCTTCTTCCTTTCTATATATCACAAATGATGTGTCCGCACAACTCTGTGCTAGGCGGAACAGCGCACAAGGAGCTCATTCGGGATTCATATAGCCAATGTTGTCACATTGCTCCAAGCCACAGTCACAGCAACGTTGGGATCGATCGAGCATCGGTACCGTTTCTGTCTCTCGGTCAATTTCGCTCTTGCTCAAGCTCTGTTGCAATCCGGTGCGGCTCAGAAGGTTCGTGTGACAAGCCGGATGCAAACACACAGAAAGCTTATCTTTGCTTGAGTGCCTTTTTTGCTCGCCAACCTTGGCAATATCCTACAGTCGTACACGGGTATTGTGACTTGACTGTCGGCGTCGCGGCAGTACAGTCGCGCGCACTCTTGCTTGCCAATCATAATATCTCGGCGTCCAAGCCGGCCCGTGTCGAATCGAACAAAGGCGTATTGGACCCGTATCAGTCAAATGGTCACAAATCCGAAAGACTGCGTGCTGATTTCCTTCTGCGCTCGCACTTGGCAAGCGACAGCGTAATTTTCCCTGACTTACTTGGCCCGTCAAGAAGCAACGGCGTGCCTAATTCCGACCCGAGCAATTCAAGGCCATGTGACTGGCTAAACCAATCTTTCTCGCTATCTTCTCCGCGCTACATCCGCGTATCATATCTTTCTCACCGAGTCGAGATGGCGACAAGCAAGTTTGTGGCTTTGATGTCTCAATTCTCATCTATCGAGTAACTCATACAAGAGCGTGTGCTGCATCCTAATCGTCGCCGTCATCTTTGTCGTCGTCCGTATCGCGGCCCAACCTCTCGTCGCCACCCAACAGTGTCCAGGTTTCAAACTCTCTACCTTTGTGGTCCTTCTTGATCAAGAACTTGCCACCATCGCCTTGCTCCTTCCACAGCAGCTCGCGCGTACGTCCCAAACTCTCGATAGCCGAAACGCGGTCCATGACCGACTCGAGCTTGTCGCCGTAGCCCTCGGATTCGGCGACGCGACGCATGGCTCGAAGCAGCGGCATGGAATCGGAGCGGATGTGGTGGTGGCGATCAATGTGGATGATGTTGAGATGGTCGAGCTCCATGATAAAGTCGGGGCGTGTCATGACTTGGCGTGCTTCGCCCCAGGTGAGGTGCGGGTTGGGGACGTCTGCGCCACGCACGTCAGCTTCTTGGTCCATGCTAGGGTCGGTGATGAGCGACTCGGTGAGACGACGGTGCGCTGTCGAGTCCTGCTCGTCTTCGTCATCGTCATCGTCATCGTCGGGTTCGTCATTGTCATCAGCAGCAGCTGTGTGGGCGTGCTCGAGGGTAGACGGTTTGTCGCTCAGCTTGTTCTTATCGCTGTCCTTCTTGCTGTAGCTTTGACTGGCCATGGTGAAGCGTGTGAGACCGGGTACAGGCGACGCTTTGGCCTTATACCAGCCTGCATCGTTGTGCAATTGCGCAGCCAGACTGTTGTACTGCGGATCCTCCATGAGATCCTGATGGACAAAGGCTGGCAGCCTTCCTCCGTTTTCGTCCAACAGTTGCTCCAACTCCTTTTGCTTCCTGGATAGCTCGCAGAAGAGCAGCCAACTGCACGTCGACCACTTTTGCTCGTCCATCACGTCATCGTCGTGGTCTTCAATGATGCCCGTCTTGCTGAGCACCCATTGCATGTCGTCTTCGACCAACTGCCTCGCCGCCCTGAGCATGTCCTTTCGCCGGGCCACCTTGTTGAGCAAGCCGAGTCGACCACCACAAATCTCGTAAACTTCCTGAAGCACGCGCGGATCTTGGGACGACGATTTCTCGCCCCAGTACTGCTTGCGGCATCCTCGCAGCACATTGATCGACTGGCGTCGAGTGAGGTCGCGGAACGAGAGCGTGTCCATTCGATTAGATGCTTTGCGCAGTACATCGTACACCCAGTAGTCGGCGGTGGTAAACACAAAGGTCGCTGTGCCTGCCGACGCCCACTTTTCAGCGCGCTGCTGGAAGATGTGGAGCAGCTTGGTGCCCTCTTCGTCGCGTGGAAGCAGATGGGCACTGTTCATCACAATAATGGCGGGCTTGCCCGTCTTTTGCTTGCGTGTGATGAGTGCCTTTTCGAGCTTGTGCAACGCCCGCTCCAGCTGCTGGTAATACGACATGCCCGACAGATCTGAAAGCCCTAGCAAATTGCCCAGATAGTCACGATTGTTGCTAAAGTTGATTGACTCCGAGAAGCGGTCCACAACAATGGTTGGGTCGAGATGAGCATCGAAAAAGGCACATCCGTCGGCATCAATGGCAGCCATGGCTTCAATGATCGAGGTGGCTTTACCGGAGCCTTTGCTGCCCATGACGAGAAAGTAGCGACCGGCCTCTTTGCCCGAGACGATGCTGCGAATCATCTCGTCTTCGGGTCTCGGCGGCTCAATCTTGACATGGGCGAGCTGGTCGCCGCTCTTGGCCAGCGCAAGGACGGGATCATAGCCCGGATCAAAGGCAGCCTCCATCTTTTTAAGCACGTGACGCTTGTACCAGGAGTGGTAGACCATGGCAGCGCCTCCAAGCAGAAGAACACCGAAAGAGGCGCCCATGGCCGTCTCCCATCCGGTCGAGTTGAAAAAGGAGCGGAAGCCATCCGAGGATTCCTTTTCGGATCTGGTTCCTTGCGAAGAAGACGAGGATGAAGAGGGGCGGTGATGCTGTTGCTGCTGCGACTCGGATGCTCGAGGCAAGCTTGTAGTTAATCGTCTCGAATGCGCTTGGACCCGTTGCGTGTGAATGGCGGGTGGTACGGGAAGATTGACACTAGACCGCAGACCTATTGTCAACATACGCCGCGACGATGCTGACGCTGCAGCTGGCGAGATGAGTCCCATTCTTGAGCGACGGTCTAGAGGGCTGAATGGTGGGCGGGAGGAGGAAGAGGGATGAAAGGAACGGATGCGATGAACTCAAAATTGCCGTTCACTGTCATATGGCTTGTCGCGGACAGTGCATTTCATGTACACAAGAGCTCGGCGAAACCTGATGTGTTGGTCTCTCTAGCGGCTGCATGTCTATCTCTGATTGCTTTCTTGGCCTTGGCACATTCAGTATGCACTCGGAGCGTCATCTGCAGCAACGTCTTTGTTGTCCAGTCAGGCGTTTGGGCTGTGCTGTCAAGAAGAAAGCGTCGGCCTGTTAGGTTGTTGCTGCAACTCCCGACTTCCGATTCCAAGTGCGGCATTTTAGAATTGCAACAATTAAGTCTACGAACGGCATTCAAAGCATTTCGAGACAGTATGGCTGTCGTGCTTCCACAACATCGCCTCTCGCTCCACCACATCGCACGCACACAGTCGAGCCAAGGCAGATCATGTCGCTGTTCAAGAAATTCGAGCCGAAACCCGATCTGGGTCCTGCTACAGCACTCAAGTCTTCCGTACGCAGAGTCATCCGCCAAAAGCTCACCGACCAATATCCAGTGCTGGCCAAGGACGAGGGTGCGCTTCTCGAAGCAGCATGGCCCAACAAGGCCTCGGTGACCACGGTCAAGTTTGCAAGGGAGCACGTACAAATGCTCATTGCCGATAAGCAGGTGCTCTTCTTCCAGCACTACGATGACTGGTACCTGCCGAGCTTGAAACTTTTGCACAAGTGTATGTATCCGCAATGGAGCCAGGTACCTTTGGTGGCGATGGAAAAGCTGAGCTGACATCCGCTTCTTGCTGTGTGCATTGATCATTATACGGTATATACCAGTCCCTGACATGCTTCCATCAGTACAGGTCGACCGTGGAGCCATCAAGTTTGTGCTGTCGGGCGCCAACGTCATGTCGCCAGGTCTCACAAGCGCAGGAGGCAAGCTTCCGGATCCATCAAAGGGAGAAGAGCCGCTCAAAAAGGGACAGTGTGTGGCAATCCGCGCTCAGGGTAAAGACGAGGTTCTCGCCGTCGGTGTCCTCTCGATGGACACGGAGGAGGTGCGCAAGACTGGAAAAGGCATCGCGATAGAAAACATCCACTACCTTGGAGACGACCTATGGTTGACACTGTCCAAGGGCGGCATCTAAGCATGGACAATGTGTACCACTGGAGGTGACCACTTTCCTGAATTGGATTCAGTAGCACCCTTGTACCTCTGCATTCACCAAACATCTCCAAAATTTGTGCCGCGCTCCTGCTCAGCAAGAATAATTGTTCGCACCCATGCTGGCTTTAGTTGTGAGATGATGACGATACCGAACTGCTCTGCATGCGATCACACAGCTGTGCTCAGACTTGCCGCCTTCCGGCGTTTTGCTGAAACAGCCTGTGAAGAGCGATGTCAACGATCAGCGGGACAAGGAGATGGTCTCTTTTGGCCAAACAACCTCCACCCTTTAAATATTTGCTTGCATTTCAAAGCCTCTTTTTCCAAGCAATTTTGTTTTTTGTTGCAACTTTTTTTGTTCTGGTTGGAGGGGTTTGAGAATTGTTGGTCATCAATCAGTCAGTCATAGCTGCGCTTGGACCATACCCTGTCCTTGCCCAGCAACGACCATCTCTCATCCAAGCCAACAACGTCAAGATGATTGCGACCAAATCGGTTTGCACAGCTTCTGTGTTGAGGTCACATTCGAGGCCTCTGTGCTCATTGGCAGCTTGCTACCGCGCAAACTCTCCAAGGTCAATATCCACGAGCACAGTCGTAGCGCAATCGAGCTCTTCAGGTGCAGAACCCTCCTCTCTTTCAACACGGACAGCACCACCGGCATCGACGCAGCTCTCACCGCTGCAGTCTCCGCGCACCTACCTTATGGAAGAACTGGAAAAGCGCGATCACCCTTCGTACCTGGCCCATCACTTCTACCCCAAGCACCTGCAAACGCATTTTGCGGCCATTCGAACATTTAATGTCGAAATCGCCGGTCTCAAGGATACAGTCTCGAACGAGCTCCTGGGTCGAATGAGGATGGGCTGGTGGAGGGACGCTGTTCAAGGTGCCTACCAAAATCGACCTGCCAAGCATCCCGTGGTTCTCGCGCTGCGCGATGCTTGTCAGGATCCAGCAGTTGTCTCGAATCCCGCCGGCGGCTTGATGCTCGACCACTTTCTGCGCATCATCGACGTCAGAGAAGCCGATCTCAGCGACGATTTCCAAGCGCCCTCCCTGGAGTCACTCGAATCCTACGCCGAGAGCACCTCGTCGCGCCTCCACTATCTTTCGCTCAACTTGCTCGGCGTACGCAGCGATGCGGTCGACGAACTCTTTTCGCACCTCGGCAAAGTCTCGGGTCTCAGCCTCGCCATCTCTAGCATTCCTTACCACACCCACCCTCCCCCGCACATGCGCAACTCAATCACAAGGGGCGCCCGCAAGCTCATTCTCCCACGCGAATTCGTCCACCAACACAAGGTGGTCGAAGAAGACGTTTTCCGCAACGGCCCCGATGCTCAAGGCTTCCGCGATGCCGTCTTCGCCCTGGCTACCCGCGCCAACGACTACCTGATCACCGCGCGCAAAATCATCCATGACGAATTCGGTGGCAAGCTGCCCACCGCCATCGTTCCTGCTTTGGTCGGCGTGGTCCCCGCCAGATCATACCTCGAGAGACTCGAGAAGGCCGACTTCAACCCATACGACGCTTCACTCCAGAGTGGAAAGCATTGGAAGCTGCCGTGGGATATGTGGCGTACCAGTCGCAAACGCACCATCTGATTCTAGACTCGTCTGCTGTACTTGCATATTGTCATCTGACTGGTATTTCTTGTGTAATTGTACAAAAGCTGCTGCAGTCGCCGCTGCTCCTCGATCCAAGTCGCAAGCTCAGCGCTTCAACTCGAGCTCTGCATCTCCCAGTTCCCAATCGACGGTGAGGCCAGCCTTGTTTACGTCTCGATTCCACCAGCATTGGTGCTTCCAACCATCGTACCACCTTTGCCCGCAACGAGCCTGGGACGAATGCCTCCGAAACCGTTTCCATCCGCGGCTCGATTACTCCTTCTTCTTCTCCTTCTCTGCAGCCTCGGCTTCAGCCTTGGCGGCCTTCTCGCGCACATTGTCCACCAGCTTGTTACCCCAGAATCCGGTGCCGAGCACCTTGCGACGCTGCTTGATCATGTACGTGTACATGACATACAGTCCGGGCCACCAGATGGCAAAGAGACCGGCAAACACGTAGGCGCGCAGATCCCATGCGCCAGGATTGGTCAGAGGAAGGCTCTTGGGAAGCGTAGCGAGGATGCACATGGCTTCGGAAGCGGCACCGATCGGGTAGAGGACGTAGAAAAACGTGTAACGCGCCCAGAGCAGACCAGGACCCTCGGCACCTGCGAGCTGGTTGGCGTAGAACGGGTATCGGACGCATTCGGTGATGGTCCAGGCCAGCACCATGGAGGCGTAGAAGGGGCTCGACCAGGCCTGCGAGAACCGCTCCGTGACACCCCATACCATGAACAGACGCGAAGCGACCTGGATGGCGGTGGTGGTAACAGGGCTCCTCACCCAGCCAACAGCAGCATGGACCACCTCGAGAATGGCAAGCGACTGGACGACCGCAACAGCGGGTCCGACAAACGTGTGCGCGTTCGCAGCGCGTTCGAGCAGGACTGCCACGGGCGCAGGGAAGAGGTGTGCGTACGACTTGACAATGCCGATCTTGACCAGACGGAAGCGCGCCAGCAGATCAACAGCAAGCTTGACGACGGGCGAGTAAGGTTGAGGACCCTTGGAGAGGTGCTTGACCAATGTCGAGAAAACGACCACCCACCCGAAGAACGAGACAAAGTTGAAAATGATGAGGTAGTACTTGATGAAAGCCGGGGGACCGCTCTTGGCTGGCTTGCCGGCGGCAGGGGTGGCGGTGGCCGAAGCCTTTTTGCTGCTGGATGCTTTAGGAGGCATCGTGTTCAAGGTGAACCGAATCAAGCGGCAGACGGAGGATGATCCAAGATGGTGGCCAGATGGATAGGTGGATGGATGGATGGAAGAGTGGAAAGAGCACGGAGTGACACAGGTCGACGTGGAAGACTGAGCCTTATTTTTCTTTGCCGTACACCTATATTGAGTCTCACCAGACTGGAATGCCGAATCGCACGGACGTCTGACATCCGCATAGGCACTGAGTTGCTCGCTCCGTTATCAAGTGTGTTCCAGGACAAACTGTTAAGTCGACGTTACACACCAAGCGTGCTCTAGATATGCGAACCCTGTCTGAATATGGCTGGATCAAAGAATGCAGTATCAACAACAACAACCTAAAATTGGAACAAAGTTGCGAATTTCTCGCAAAGTTCAAGCCACAACCGGCACAAGTCTACTTGACTCTCCCTCTCTGACGTAGCGCTGCTCTCGGCTCTCGCTGAAGTTACATGGCTGAGGCTAAAACCAAGTAATCAGCGGGAAACGCCGATAAAAGATTCACAAAAATGTTGAGCCGTTCACTGCCGGCAGCAGCCAGCAGGCAGTGTCTCGCCGAGATCTCCATGTGATAGTCAGGACCTTGGTGTGCGGTCTAGCACAGTGCCTCTCCGCTCCTCGCTCCTGTTTGCAGATCAGCGTGGCTGGGCTTTGCGGTGGTGACTGTGGTACCAAGTGCAACTCCAACACCCTGCGTTCCCCTCACCTTTTCTACATCGGATTGGATATCTCATCCTAACGACCGTCTGATCTTCCCTCATTGCCTTGATCCCAAGGGCATCTGTTCTCGAACCATCTCTCGAACCATTTCACCAAGTCTTGCATCGTCTTCCTGGATAGCAACAGCATTCGCGCCACATCGACGACGCTCATCGCCACTCAAGGCTGAGCCAACATCCTCTTTTCACGTTATGACCCTCTGAGCCGTCCTTTGGTCTCTTTGCACCGTCCCAAAGCTACATTGCATCTGATCTCTGAACACACGGATCCTCGCGCCACACGTCGGCAGGTCCGACTTTCGAACACAATGGCACCACGACGACCTTCACTCGGCACTTCCCGATCCTCGCCCATTATCGAATCGCCCCTTTCCAAACGTCCACACCTCGCATCGAGCAGTTCTGCGATTGTCGATGAACCCACGCGGCCTTTCCACGTACGTCGGCGGCTGAGGCGAGCTTCACAACCAGCCGAACTGTCCCAGGCACCGCTGCGATTTCGATATGACGCCACTGACGCTCTCAGCGGCTGCGAAGGTTACAGCAGCGGCACAACACTCACCGCCACCGACTCGGGATCGTCCGATGACGACTGGAACTCTTCGCTCTTCCGCCGACATCCTCAACCATTGACATCGCTCGAGTATCTCGATCTTCCTGCCTCGCTCCCCTACTCGATCGTCTCGTTGCGTGCACATTTGCTGTCGTATCTCACCGAGCTCGAGGTCAGAGCACGTTCTTTCTATTCCGAGCGCATCTTCAACTCTGCACATCAAAGCGTTCCCAGCACATCAGCTAGCGCCAGCACGTCGGCGACCATCAGCAGCAATGATGACGGTGATGCAAAGGCAACAGGGATCGACGGACACTCCGCCGCCTTCTTTCAACAGCTCGAGGCCATGCGCGAAGACTTGAGACGCCTTGTAGCCTTGCTACCCACCTACCCGGCATCGGCATCGTCCGCCCTCGCTTCTCGCTCGCAGTCTCTCGCACATGACTGGGAGCGACTGTCGTCCAGCTTCTCCCTCCCTATCAGTCTTGGCAACGGACTGAGAGAGCGTCTCCCGCGTCTTCCTTCTTCTGCAGATGCGGCACGTCTAAAGGCGGAATTCCCTGCGCTGCCCGCCATGCCTTCGCTACCCCACTTTGATCTCGATTTCGCTTCGGTGCTGGAGCCGTTATCAACGCAGTTGCCGACCCAAGCTTACGCACTCGCTGCCAAGATGCAGTCTCGGCTTGAGGCCATTCAGGAATCCGTGCGCAACATGGCTTGGCGTGATGCTCTGCAGAGCGCCGCCGTGGATGGTGACAGCGCCACACTGGCGCAGCGCTTTGAGGCCAAAATTTCGGATCTCTCGGCACGCTCCCGTTCGCGAGCCAACAGCATCGCATCGCGTGCCGGCCACGCAGTCCACGAAGCAGAGGAGAAGCTGTATCAGCTCGCCGTCGATCTGGCGCGTAACGGCCAAGAGCTTATCCACTACGAGCATCTACCCGCCTTCTTCCGCAACAACGAGCACATCTTGTCTGGCTACCGTTTCATCCCTGTAGAAAATTGGCCGGCCTTGTTGCGCAGCACGTTTCAGATTCACAACGAGACGGGAAACATTCACACCCATCTGTGGGGCTTGGCAGCGATCGTGCCTCTCTTTTGGCCCAGCAAGGGTCTCGATGATCAGACGACGCCTATGGACAGGCTGGTACAGACGGTCTACCTGCTTGCGGCTGCCAAGTGTCTTACACTTTCGGTGTCGTGGCACGTGATGGCGGGATGCTCGGATCGCAAGTGGTTTGAGCGTTTTGCCTGCGTCGATTATACGGGAATTGCCTGGCTTGTCGCTGCTTCCATCTGGACGACGGTGTACAATTGCTTCTACTGCCAGCCCAATTTGGCGCTTTTCTACTCGTTTACGACGCTCGTCGTCGGACTCGCCGGTGCCATCCTTCCATGGGCCGAGTGGTTCAACAAGCGCGAGAACAAGGGCTTGCGCATCGCTGTCTTCCTCACAATGTGCGCTACCGCGGTTGCGCCGTTCTCGCATGCTGCCTTTGAACACGGTCTGGCAAAGACATTTGCGTTTTTCAGTCCGATCTTTCCATCGCTCGCCTTTTATGTCGGCGGACTGGTGTTCTACGCGACCCAGTTTCCGGAAAGCTGGGCCCCCGGTCGGTTTGATACGTGGGGTCACTCGCATCAGCTCTGGCACATTGGCATTGTTTTGGCCATCGTGTTCCACTACCGCGCTGCGCTCGTGTTCCACACCAATCGCTTCGAGTTTAGCTGCGCGGTACCAGGTGCCACTACAGCAGCCAGCATCGCAGCGTCGAGTACGGACTCGTCAGCGACAGCGACGACGCTGATGCAGCATCTGTTTGGCTTGCTTGCCTGGACGCAACCGCTGAGTGCGACGGGCAAAGCTGCAAGCAAAGCGACCAAACCCATTGACACGATGTTTGCCAAAGTGGGTGGTATGGAGGGCATCATCGGTCTGGCTCGTGCCGACAACCAGATTCTGCAGTGGAGGAGGTTGCTAGGCAAGATCGGCAACGGCGCGGTGGGACGTGGATGGGATTCGCTCGTTGACTGGGCTCAGAACTTTTGGTAATTACCGTCCCGGCAATGGATATCGCATGGACCCCTTTCAAGTACATCATGACCTTTGCATCGTCTTTACGTACATACCTTAGATTACTTCGTCAGATTATCTGTGTTTGAGTGCTTTTGCCGTCTTTCCCCGTCGAGGAGGGAAAACGGATGTCTGACAGATTGTTTTGTGCGATCCACTTGTACATTTGCGACGTGTGCCAAGCGTACGGGCGAATTCGACAAACAAAGCGCAGGAGCTTGAATTAGTTGGTAGAGAGTGCCGAATCTTGAGCTTGTGTAGAGATTGAAGAGCGTAGGCGAGTGTCTCGAGGCGCGGACCCGAAACTGGAAGTCCTTCGCGTGCTCTCGCATAGAGTTACAAAGTCGACGTTCGTAATGCATCGCTCTCAAATTGCGGAGTTGTTTCATGCACGTTGGGCAGCGCGCGTATGTGCATGTTTGCGGGGCCACCTTGTGCTTTTGGACATCAGGCATCATTATTACGAACCCGAGGTCGCGTAACTGAGATCTCGGCGCGGCCAGACAGTGAGCCAGCAGATGTGAAATGGCCGTTTAACTCGGATATTGTAGCTTGCACCGTGGTGGACGTGGGGTGGTGGGACTCGACCGGTCGTTTACAATTGAGTTGAGGCGACCGCTGTTCATTTGAAACGAAATGGATGAGAGCCAGAACTGCAATGGATCAAGCGGATGGTAACGACCGGTCCGACTGTTATTGCCAGCGTGTTTGAGAGACGGGATGCTTCTCGGGGCACTGATAAGTTAGCGGTGGTTGCAAGCATTACCCAGACGAGGCATCGTAATCGCGGACCTGATGCTGTCAAAGAGACAAATTTCGGAACTGACGGCCATCGCATCCAGCGTCAGGCACGACCGAATCAAACTGCTGTACTGTACCTCTGTTTGTTTGCTCGTCTGACCGTTGCACACAGCCGAGAAGAGGAAAGGCTTTTGCGATTGCCGTGACATCCTGGATGGGAAGCGAGCCTTGCCCACCGTCTGTGCGTCGGTGGGAGCTCGTGACCCTTTCGCAGCGTTTGCTTTGAAATACGATGAAGCGCTGCTGCCTCTTTGCCTTCTGGCTGTTCAGACCCCGCAATTTTCGATGAAACCTTGCGGCAAGCGGGGTCCGATAGAGACCAACCAGTTGCAACTACAAAAAGGGGCTCCGGTCCTCATTGTGACCATTCCATCGCAAGCTTTCGTGACCACATCGACACATTTTCCCTTTCTAGGCAAACGACAAACGACGAAACTTCCTTTTGCAAGGGTCAACGACAATCTCCTGGTTACGCTATCGACGTCACACAAAACCGCAGTGCACCAGCCATGGTCGAGACCGACCTCGTCCCCCGCATTGGACTTGCGTTCCAATGGGCACTCGAGTCGCCCTCTCACATCGCTGCCACCGTTGTCGGCGCAGTGATCCTCTTCCATCTTGTGCCGTACCTTGCCAACACTGCCATCCTCAAGTATCCTGGACCGTTCTTCGCAAAGTTCAGTGATTTTTGGCTCCTGAGGACCGCCATGATCGGTCACCGTTTCGAGGAGGTGCACAAGCAGCACCAGAAGCATGGTAAGCTTTCTGATTTTGGCTCGCGTCCTCGTTCTTTGACCGCGCGCTGACAATGGTGCTCCTGGATTTCTTTGAACTCGCAGGCAAGTTTGTTCGTATCGCTCCCAACCACGTCTCGATCGCCGACCACGAGGCTCTGCAGCCCGTCTACGGTCACGGCACGGGTACGCTCAAGCCCGCCTACTACGACGCCTTTGTGCCGCCTCGTCCTTTCCCTCGTGGCCTGTTCAACACGCGCGACCGTGCCGAGCACACACGCAAACGCAAGATTGTCTCGCACACATTTGCGCCCAAGACGATTGTCGCTTTCGAGCCGTTTATCCGACGTGAGGTTCAGCTGCTGCTGGAACGATGGGATGAGTTCTGCGACAAGGCGGCCAAGGCTAATACAGAAGGACCGCGAGGGATCAAGGGTCGTGCCTGGCTGGATTCGCTGTTGTGGCTCAACTACTTTGCCTTTGACACGATCGGTGCACTTGCCTTTGGCAGCACATTCGGGATGCTCGAGAATGGCGTTGACGAAGCCAAGGTCGAGTACGAGGACGCCAACGGCAACAAGCAGGTTGACTACTGTTCGGCGGTTAAGATCATCAACGAACGTGGCGAGTTTTCTGGTACAATGGGTTTGGCACCTGTCTGGATGCGACCGTACCTGCTCAAACTGCCCTGGTTCTCGAGACGGCTGACTTCGGTCAAGAAGCTCACGGGTATCGCTCTGGCACGTGTCAACGACCGTCTGCAAAACGGATCAGAACGGGAAGATCTGCTCGCCAAGCTGCAATCGGCCAAGGACGACCGAGGCGAGCCCATGGGCAAGATGGAACTCACCGCCGAAGCACTCACCCAACTCATTGCTGGATCCGACACCACCTCGAACACGTCGTGCGCCATTGTCCATCACCTCGCTACCCACCCAGACAAGATGCGTAAGCTGCAAGCCGAACTCGATCGCGAACTGGAGCATGCCGAAGACGTGCCGCTGCACAGCGACGTTCAGGAGCTGCCGTACCTGCAAGCGGTGCTCAACGAGTCGTTGCGCTTCCACTCGACTTCGGCCATCGGTCTTCCGCGCGTGATTCCAGAGGGCGGTGCGACGGTGTGTGGCCACCACTTCCCTGCCGGAACCATTCTATCGGTCCCAGCGTACACGCTGCATCGCGACAAGTCGGTGTTTGGCGACGACGCCGAAGAGTACAACCCGGACCGATGGCTAGCACCCGACGCCAAGCGGGATTTCGAAAAGGCCTTTATTCCGTTTTCGGTCGGTCCTCGTGCTTGCGTTGGACGCAACGTGGCCATGATGGAGCTCTCGGTTCTCATCGCCGCCATCTTCCGTAGATACGATATTGTACTCGCCGAGCCAGACAAGCCGCTCGAGACGTTTGAGGGATTCCTGCGCAAGCCTGTCCAGCTGGATATCGGTCTCAAGCGACGCAACTGACTGGGTGGGCTACATAGTTTTTCTTGACAGTCGCAACCATCAATGCAGCTTTTCGCGTTTTGGCAGCTCGAGTGAAGATCGTACAGAGAAGCTTGTGTTCAGAGTCGCCTTGTTTGCCCCACGCATAGTGTCAGGTCGTGAGCTTGATACTAACTAACATTGCTGACCGGAAAATTCTGGACCTTGCCAGTAACAAGATTGGTCTAACAGGAAAGCGGTAAAAAAGGCACAGTTTTCTAATCAACAGCCAAGAAGAGAACGTGGACGGAACAAAGGAAAAGTGGCTTGACGAGCGCGACGTCACAATTGGATTTGGGAGAGGTTTCCCAGCGCGACTGGAGCTACTCAAAATTGCGGCCAAGTTCGTGCCAGATCGGCTGGAAACAGGTGGCCCCGAGAACTGGAACTGGTAGCAACTCAGGCGCAAGACAATGCATGTAGGGTTCCTTTGACCTTCTGCTGCGAAATTCAAGGATTCTGCTTGCAAATCATTGTTCGGTGAAGCATCGGAGAGTAATGGGCGGCAGGGATCTGCAGAGAGACACGGCATGCAACAAGATCAAACGGCTCCAATACACATACGAACAAGATTTCGACGTTTGCATTCGAAATGAGGCACACTGAGATGCAGAATGGCTGTGCGACGGATTCGGGTGTCGGCCCCACCGGCTCGCCGCAGAATGGTGCAGCAGCGCTAGGAGCCATAGACCAGCTGAAGGTAGTTTGTGAGAGTTTGACCCCGCCAGACTCAGGATAATGTGGACGAGCATCGATCCAGACAAAACTTTGTTTTCTTTTCTTCTTTTGCTCGCGCTCACGTGTTTCTTGCGCTTCCTTGACGAGTCGGTGTAGGTGGAGGGTTGGGGTTAGGGGTGTGTGTGTCTGTGTGTGGGTGTATGGCTCTCCGAGGACAGAGCTCACCGAACGCGGGGTCGAGACAAGTTGGCAGAAATTACAAACTGCAAAAGGGCAGAAGGGCGTTCAAGAAAGAAGCCGGTCGGGCCGCCAAAACCATGCAGCTGAGTTGGTGACGGACTGACCCTGCATGAAGCTGTGGGGCTCGTTTCTGCTGGAGTCACTCGGTCGTTTGCGGAACCAATGCTTCGGGAAACAGTAGCTGCTGCAGACATCACGAGACCTCTGCATTCCGCAAGGAGCTTTTCCTAGAAAGAAACGAGGATGGTGTGATAACTCCATGACAGCAATGCAGCACAGACCGACTTGGCCCGGCTTGTGTGATGATGATGCACAATGCACAATGAGCGTTGAATGTTTTTGTGGAAGAAATAAAATTTAGAGACAGCCGAACAGATTGAGAAAATTGGTTGAGAGTGGAGCATTCAGGGCGGGCGGGAAGAAAAAGAACCAAAACAAAAATGTCGAGTAAAGTGACACAGTGCGAGGCCAAAGTGAGCACGTTCCGTGGCAAAACCTGTCACGTTCCCTCGCTGCCTTGCTTGAATTAAACATCACCCACCCTCTTGCTTCTATCACCATTGCACCACCCTTGCTCCCGCCTCTTCTTCTCGCTTTGGCTGTGTTGTTTGGCTCGTCCGACGTGTTGCGTTGCTAGTGGGCATACTCGGTAAGCATCCTGGCTTTCTTCTTCTTCTTCACTTCCAAGTCAAAAGCACATTCTCGGTGCGACTCAATCAATCACTCTCAGCGTCTTAGCCATTCGCCACGCACGAGCACCAGCAGATCCGTCCCTTCGGTCTTTCATCGGCTCGGCAGCTGGTTGTCGTCGTGTGCTGTTCCCTTCCCTTCTCTACCTGAGACCTCAGGAAGAGGAGCTCACTGTTGCCAACCTGGTACTAATCGCCGCTTCCGTCTATCTGCTCTACCATCACCATCTGCATCCCCTCGTCTCTTCACGTCGCACCACGACTGCGTCGGCCATCACCATCACCACCATGCGTCCCATCACCAGATCCGCCAAGATGGACATCCAACCCGACATGCCCGAGTGCTGGGGTCACCGTGGTGCTTCGGCCACTTTCCCCGAAAACACTATTGCCAGCTTCGAAAAGGCGATCCTTGACGGCTCGGAAGGGCTCGAGACCGATGTTCACATCACCACCGACGATGTCATCGTCATGTTCCACGATCCTACTCTCGAGAGGACAACCGATGGCAAGGGCCTCATCTACGAGCGCCCTTACTATGGAGATGACGGCATCGAGCACTTGCGCACCCTTAAGCAGCCCGCACAGCAGATCCCCACCTTTGTCCAGGTGTGCGACCTGCTCATGCGTCCGGAACATAAACACGTCAAGCTCAATCTCGACATCAAGCCCGACAACGACCCAGATCGTCTTTTTCCTCTGATGCGCAAAGTGGTAGAATCGTACCCCAACTTTGACACCGATCTTGCCCCTCGTCTCATCCTGGGCTTGTGGCATCCCAAGTTCCTCGAATCCGCGCTGGTCAACGTCCCTACCATGAAGCGTATTCACATCGGCGCGTCACCACGCGCTGCTCGCAAGTACTTTTGGAACGATTGCACCGGCTTTTCGATGTACTTTGCCTGCTTGGTCGGTGCCGACGGCCAGCAGTTTATCGCCGACGCGCAAAGGGCGGGCAAGGATATCTACGTCTGGACCGTCAACCGCAAAGACGAGATGATCGAGGCGACACGATGGGGCGTCAAGGCTGTCTTGACCGACAAGACGGCTCTCTTTCAAGATCTTCGCAAAGACATGACCGACGATTTCGCTCTGACACGTCAGAACGAGGTCGGCATGTTCTTCCGTTGGGCCACTTGGAGGTATTACGCCTTGCCTCAGTTTGTGTTGCAAAACAACTGGATGGCCAACATCGAAAAGCGCGCAGGGTCACCCTTCCGTGAGGTGGATGCTCGTGCTGCTGCGGCGACAAATGCAGCACCGGCAACGTCGCTGCCCGTTTCGAGCGTTGGTTCTTCGACCATCTCGGAAAAGAACGGTCTTCGATCCAACCTCGCTCAGCCCTCGATTGCTGTTAACGCCGTAGCATGATATGGTTCTCTCTCAACTTCGTTTCCTAACATAGACGACATTGTCTGACTCTCAGCATCTCTCATATCTGCACATTCCATGGACCTTTTCCTTGTTCTGCTCGCCTCCTCTTCTTCCCGGTCTCATCGTATCTTTTGTCACCGTCTCCGCCCTCTTTCATCAACACTGTTCCGAAGCATCTCTTTTTTTCATTTCTCGAATTGCACTTTGCATTGCCGCAATTCCGATCATACTTTTTTCGATCGGTCGTTCCGTCTAATCCTATCTAGTCCTTGTTTCGTTTCAATGCTAGTTGTGTGTCTGCGTGCGGTGGCTTGTGCGTGTGAGAGACTTCAGTCGGTCGGGGGAAACGGGGAGGCACTGGGAGAATTTCGTCCGATCGATGCGTGTTGACATTTCAGCCCGAGTCACGAGCTTGCGTCAACGTTGACTGTCCCATATCTCAACAGCACAGCACAGCACTGTTACAAAAGGATCACGCGTTCGCAAAGGATGCAGGTATGTATGGTTCATAGCATGGTAATGAATTGAGGACGTGGATCGGGAGGGTATCAAAGCGGGTCCTTGATTGCGCGAAGTGGGGGACTAATCCAGCGAAATGCGCGAGGCAGAGGGTCTAGGTTGGTGCGCTTGCAAAAACGCAGCTTCGTTTGGCGAATGCGGCGGGTAGAATTGCGCTTGGGGAAGGTGGGTGGGGCTGCCTGGTTGGAGGGCGGGCGGGATGATGGATTGGGGAGCGTACGTTGTCGCGTTGGTGGGCATCACTGTGGGTGAATGCATCGCGTACGGCTGCGCGACACCGCTCGTCCGACGATCCTGCAACATCTCGCCCTGAAAAGAGGCGTACACGGGACTCTGCATCGCCACAACTCCACTCGGCCTTCGTGAACCGTACATGCCTGCACCGGTGGCACCAATCGAATGTCCATTCTCAAACTTTTCCCCCTCGACGCCATTTCCACCGTCATCAAGATCCAACACGCCTCCTGCCTCCTCTGCTCCTCCTCCTCCACCACCCACCGCACCCACTCCACTGCGACTCTTGCGTTGCCGATGCACACCGCCAAATCTACCAATGGCGTCGTGAGCCGGCTTCAACCCTTTATGGAAGTTCAACAAGCAGATAACGCCATTGATCCACGAGAGGGCTAAGCTGGCCAACGAGAAGCCAGAGATAAACGTGATGGTGGTGTGGACATAGGTATACTGATCCCTCGTACCTGGCAGCCAGACCTGGGTCACCTTGAAGACAAAGTAGGCCATTCCCGCTGCCATGAGGAGCAACGAGAGCAGCATGAGGCTCGTCCACTCTCTGCGCACCGCAAAGCCCGCGGCAAACAGCGCAACGATCGCAATGGGAACCGCAGCGATCGTCACGCCGTACTCCCAATCCGTCGTGGATGCCACCAGAATCAAGTAGATCACCGTAAACCCAACGCCGAAGAAAAAGCTAAACTTGAGGAAAACGATAAACAGCTGATACCAAAAGAACATTCTCCTCACGCGCAGATCGGCTCCGATCTTTTGGTAGATGACCCAACCAAACTCCTTCCACAACTTGTACGTCAGGTAGGCCAGCAAGAACTCGATGACGAAGCACACGCCCGTGACCGCAATCAGATAGCGCTCCACAGATGGAAACAGCGATTGGGCGCGACACGTCTGCTCCGGATTGTCCGGACACGGAAATCCATTGCCCACGCGATCTTGGGCGTCGAGCGCATCCCTCGCCTGCCGAATCTCGATCGCTGCGGTCGCGGTCAAGGCGAGATTAAAGATGAGGACGCCTATGAGCTGCATGGTGTTTTTCAACCTGACCGCATCCCACGCGATGAGCACCTGGAAAACGCAACCAAAGACAAAAACGGCGAGGTAGACCGAGACGGTCTTGAGATCCTGCGTAAAGTTGTCGACGCTGGTGGCGATGCGGACAAAGATAAAGGCGACGAGCGTGATGACGATGATTGCTTCGACGGTCGAGACGAGAATGTAGGCGAGCGCGTTGCGCGAGGGGACGCGAAGAAAGGTATCGGGCGATCCATAGAGCCAGGACGTCGTGCTGCTGCGGGCAGACTTGGAGATCGAGGCGGTGCCATCGCGCTTGGACTTGGCAGAGCGAGCGTCGCCCGCATATCCATGGCCATTGCGTTGGTCAGCTGTTGCGGCGGAACCTGCGTGCACAGGTGACGGGGCAGCAGGTTCCTGAATCACAAGCGCCGACGCAGGCGGTGGACTTTTTAGCGGCGTAGCACGCTCGTAACCAGCAGCAGCAATCGCATCGTGCGAAAGGCCCGGCGTTTGTCCTGGCGAGAAAGACGAAGAGGTGGTACGAGGTGGAGGCGACATGCTGCTTCTGTACGCAGCTGCGGAAGAGAACGGTTCTTGTTGGCCATGAGGTGGAGGTGCAGCTGGAGCAGTTGGATAGGAATCGTACGGGGCGGTGTCCGTCATTGTCGTCCCGCTCTGCGTCGTCGCCGCCGGTGTTGCCTTCTGACCACGCGACAGATCTGGTGGTGGAAACGGCGAGACACTCATTTCTTGAAGGTGGACAACAGGTTACGCTCCCATTCAAGCGAATCGCTCAGCGTGCAGTAGGTTCAACGAGAAAGAACCCGATGGTGATGATCGCAGACGAAGCATGGAAAAAGGAAGAGGAGCGGATGGATTGGTAGATGCTCGAGCGGTAAAAGCGTGAATGCGCCCCTCTACCGTATAGCAGTCTGTGTTGCTTTAAGCTGTACTAGGGCGTCACAAGCGTCGAATTTGAAACAGCGCCGAAAAGGGACTCTCCAAATTTAGAACGTTGCGCACTGAGTGTGCTGCTGCATGCAACGTCGCTCATGGCAGATCTGCCATCAAAATGTTTCGGCTATATAGCAAGCGCAAACCCAGTTGCAGTACAGCACAGTACAGTACAGTAGCGACGACTCCTGAAATTCAGGCACCTGTTGTTCGATTTTTGCGAAGCAGAATCGCGAATCGCCGATTTGAACTTCACCGCAAAGGCAAAGGTTTCGATTTCGGTCAAGCCGATCCCTTGCGCACCTCTCTTTGCTAGCAACTGCACTTTGAGCTGCTGTATGAAGCAAGCGCCGAGCATGGATACAGAGCGCATATGAGCACTAGGATGCAACCGAGAGTGCAAAGCCGTTGTCTGAGCTAGAGTGAAAGCGTGTGCAGCCAACGGCGTCTTTTGCGACCGGGAAAAGGCGGACGAGAAGCAGTTGCGAGCTCTATTTCCTGTCCCGCACAGACTTCGGATTTGCAGCGAGGTTGTGGTACAAACACGCGCTTGGCCATTGGTTGATTTCCTCACTTTCTCCATACCACTTCCTTCGCAACCTTTTAATCCGACAGCCAACCGGCTCTCCGATCGACTGAGCGCAATGTATGCCTGCTCTTCTCTGACACTATCTCGCCTAGCGCAACCGGCGCGCCAGGTGGGCGGTCGTCGTCTTGCGCTAGCATCCCGTCATTTGACACTCACTCCATCGCATGCGCCGCTCACCAGTGCGACCAATTTGACCAGCGTCCGAATGCTTTCATCGAATCAATCGCAACGCTTGCCATCGCAACGAAGCTTCACCACCTCTTCCACGTCGCACTCGGCAGCCAAGGCAGGCAAAACAAAGGCCTCCAACCCCATCGAACGATACGACGAGCTCGTCCGATCCGGCCTGCTCCGAGACGACACTCACCAACGCAGCATCATCAAGGTTCTCCAATCGCTCCACGATCAACTCAAAACCTACAAACAGGCCGACGTTCCAGATCCGGAAGAACACCTGCAAGCTTCCAAAGGCTTGCTCTCTTGGCTTCCGTTTGGCAAAAAGTCGAGCGCACACGAGAACCCTACCATCTCTGAAGACATCCCTAAAGGGCTCTATCTCTACGGTGATGTAGGTACAGGCAAAAGCATGCTCATGGACTTGTTTTACGATACGCTCCCGGCCAACATCACCTCGAAACGTCGAATTCACTTTCATCAATTTATGATCGAGGCGCATAAGCGCGCGCATTTCTACAAGTCCAAGACGCACAAACCATCGGGAATCGTCATGATGATGTCTTCCTCTTCGTCCAACTCTGCTTCGGCCTCTTCAAGCAGCAGTTCGGTCAGTGCGGGCGAGGAGAGCGATGCCATCGAAGCTGTGGCGCGCGAGATGGCACGCAATCACTCGGTGCTGTGCTTCGATGAGTTTCAGGTGACCGACATTGCCGATGCCATGATTCTTCGCGGATTGCTCGAACGAATGCTCGCCTATGGCGTCGTCATGGTCATGACCTCGAACCGACACCCAGACGAGTTGTACAAGAATGGCATTCAACGCCAGTCGTTCCTCCCCTGCATCGATCTACTCAAATCCCAACTTGGCGTCACGGATCTCAACTCGGGTACCGACTATCGAAAGGTACCCCGCGCTCTCTCCAAAGTCTACTTTTCGCCGCTCGACGATGCCAACCTGCTCGAATTCGATAAACTGTTTGACGCCGCCACATCCAGCAACCCCTCGGATCCCGTCGTCGAGAATCGCCCGCTCAAAATCTGGGGTCGAACCCTCCAGGTCCCACTCTCGACCCAACACGTCGCCCGCTTCACGTTTGATGAGCTTTGCGGTCGTCCCCGCTCCGCCGCCGACTACATTGAGATTTGCAACAATTTCACCACCATCTTTGTCGACAATGTGCCCCGAATGGGCCTCAATCAGCGCGACCTCGCTCGCCGCTTCATCACGTTTATCGACGCCGCCTACGAGAGCAAGACCAAGCTGCTCGCTTCCAGCGAGGTGCCCATCCTGCAAATTTTCAGCGGCGATGCGGGCAAAGCCAAGCCCACAGCCGACCAGATGCGCGCTCTCATGGACGACCTCGGCTTGACAATGGACGACATTGGCGGTTCGCCCATCTTTACTGGCGATGAAGAGCTCTTTGCATTCGCCAGAGTCATCTCCAGGTTGACCGAGATGGGCTCACGACAGTACGCCGAGACCGCCAGTGGTGCCGGTCTCGAGGCTCCGCCCGAGTACTGATGCCTCTACAAGCCACATACACTTTCATCGCAACACATTGCCAATACACATGCCGACGTACACCAGCCACCAACTCTTGACAGACGAAAGGGAAAACCCAATGAGCATTCAGCCCAGAACCACGTACAAGTACAAATGAGCGATGCGAACAAGACAACAACAAGAAACAGAGACTGCAAAGACGGAAAAGAGAGGTGGTCACGATATTAGTACACGGTGAAAAGCAAAGAGCGATGCGGTGCAGTGTGGTGCGCACGACAACGTTCGCTGAAGGTGGGGTATAAACCAGACGCCGAAGCCATAGGAGCCGTTGCATGCCTTAATTGATCTCGTGGTAAAAGATGATCTTGTTGGCATCCGGATCGAGCACATGCAGCTCCCTTGTGCCCCATTGCTTGTTCTGCGGTTTGCCGAGCAGCTTGCCTTTGCCCCAAAACACCTCAGGAAAGTACTCCCTGCCATTAGGCTTGAATTGCTGCTGCTTGGCAACAATTTCCTGGAACAACTCATCGACGTTGCTCACCACAATCAGCAGTTGCGGGGGACCGCTCCCGTCGCCCTTGAGCTCGCCCCACTCGGCAGGCAGGTAGCGCAGCACAATGCGAACGCCCTCCTCATCGGCCGCTGACGGGATCGCAGAGTATTGCTGCTGCGCAGATCTCGGCGGACGGGCGGCAGGACCGCGTCGCATGATCGCCTGGTGCGATGCCGGCTTGCCTACAGGCGTAAAGCCAATGAGCTTCTGGTAGAACGCAACCGAGTTGGCCAGGTTCGAGACAAAGAGGCAAGGGAACGCATTTTTAAATACAGTCTTGCCCGGCTTTGTCGCAGCACGAAACCTGCCATGGTCGACATCCACGTCGTCGTCCTCCCAGCCCAAAGCGTTGGACCGCGCATAGTTGAACGGGTTGACCGACAGCAAAGCAGCCGCATCGACGTCGCTGAGACCCATGTTTGTCGACTTGGGCAGATAGGCTGTGTCATCGGCAAATTTTTTCTTGCTCTGCTGAATGTGTTCCGAGAAGCGTTGCTTGTCTGTGGGTGAGAGAACCAGCTTGGGTCGATCGGAGCGCGTGAGCGAGAGAAACAGCTCGGGCCTCTTGATGGAATTGGCGGCGGCGTTGACCGAGGCGGCGGCCGAAGCGGTAATGGGATCGACGACGAGCACGCGGCCCACATCGGCAACGTCCGGTGGCGTAGCAGGCATCGAAACCTCGTCCATAGCCGAGAGAGTGTCGGAAGCCATAGCCGATGCTCCCATGGATGGAGAAGAGGCAGCACTGATGGGCGATGATGAGACGGACGAGATGGCGCGCTGCATCGACGCCGAGCCAGAGCCGACTTCGGTCATGATCGTCTACAGAGGCGTAGGCGGGCTTTGCCAGTGAAGGCTCAGTCGGACAGGTGTGCGCGTCGGCGCGAGTGCCGTTGGTCTGTGTGTGCGTGCGTGTAAGGGTGTGTGTGTGTGTGTGTGTGTGTGCGTAGGAACGAGGTCGGAGGAGCCGACAAGGTCGATGTGGTCGATGAGTTCAAAGAGCTGGTCGATGTTGCAGCTATGAAATGCAGATGTTGTCGTCAATGGTTGACCGCTTCCGATACGAGATAGATGGTGGAGCTGAGAGCAGCCTCGGTGGGAGCAAACAAGACGAGCTGAGCAGCAAGTGATGGATCCACGACTTTGCTATGCAGAGAGGCAATAAGATAGACTCAGTTCAGGCGTTCGGCATTCTCGCTGACCGGCAAGTGCGTTGCAAGAGCGTTGAGCGACACAAAAGAGGATAGCGGCATGTGGTGTTTGGGCACTGTGTGGCAGCTCTGAAACGAAATAATGGCTCGGATCAGCGTGCAATCGATGGAGGTCGACTAAACTGCGCGCGGTGCAGCACGCGGACCGGGAATCCTATCCAAGCAAAAGGCTAAAAATGCTCGACTGGCAGCATGCAGGGTATATGTTGGAGGCATGAGCACGTTGTGCTGAGCTTGTTTTTGTTTTCCTTTTTCCTCCATTTGGTCGTCAGGGCCACAGCTTTTTTTTTTTCGTTATGCGGGGCACAAGAGAAAGGCGGTGGCGGGCCGCCGCTGATAAGGATCTCTCTGCTTGCCACACGCGGAGCCCACTTGCCGAGACGGCCAATTTTGTCATGGCTCTTTTTGGCACGCGAAGGGTTAAACTTGGAATGGCAGGCAACGTAAGACTTCGTCTAGAAAGATCTGGCGAAAGGCTAAACGGCACGCCAGTCATCCCAACTGCACAAAACAAGGACCCTGCTTTGACCAGGATTCGGCTTAAGAGACAAACAAAATCCGAAATAGAGCCTTCCAAGCGCCCAACAACCGTGCCGTCACTCTTGAAAATCCAGTGTGGCCCGCTCCTGTTTCGCCGCGGAGCAAATCACAGAGCCGCATGCCATGCCTCTCAATTACGCCACAGTGCTGGCTTGCTCGATCGACACCCCGGGCGTGAGGAGCATTCTGCTTGCGTTTGGCTATCCACCGTTTGTGATCGATTCATCTGAAGATATATTCTAACAATAGGAGCATGAGGGATGTTCGGTCAAAGCATGACCTGTGACTTTGGCAAGACAAAAGTGGGCGAAGGACGGCTTAGAATAGGTCAGTGCGCCAGCAGCCTTGTGCGGGCCACAGGCTTGAGACAACGGTGGACTCCCGTGATGCCTAAGCGAGGCTCGCAGCGTCACAACCTCTCGTCGCTTTCTTTTCTCCTAAACATGTCAGTTCGAGACCGACCTAACCAATGATGTTAATCCTGTACATGGTGTACATGTAAGATTTTCATTATCCACAACACAGTATTCAGCAAAATGAAACAGCTTCGAGGTCGCTTCGCTCGCCTAATCGTGCGGGGGATGGCGTGCTGCAGCTGTCGAATGGTGGTGTCCATTTGCGCCCTTTCCCTTCCTTGTCCTCCGAAGCGAAGCACGCAACCTCCAATCTCTTGCTCTTACGCCTATTCTGCGCAAAGAGATAGTCCTCCAGCTCTCAAGATGTTCAAGCTGACCGCGCTCGCAAGTTGCGTGATTGCCGTCTGTGACCGTCATTGATGATCAAAAACATGCTTCGACTTGCCTCCGTCATTGCGCTCCCAAGCCCCGCAACGCCGGCTTCTGAAGCAAATGAATCCGGCTGCAGATGCAGATTCTCCGGAGTCCGCCTATTGCTGCAGGCGAACGAAGGCCGTACCAAGTCAAATAGCTTTGATGTGAACCTTGGGTCGATTGCAATCGCGCTACTGTGGTTGGTATGGCAACATCACTTTGTTCGAGGAATTGTCAAAAGCGTGGCTGCGGTGGGATCCACGGGGCGAGTTCGGCTATGCAATACAGTTGGTTGCTGCCCTGACTAAGTAGAAGAACGACTCGGACGATGATGTACGTTGATCTTCGTTGACATTCACATGGCAGGTGTGCGACCACGTTGTCTCTGCGGTCGTGGTACTATATAGACTCGGATGCGATCCGTGTCTTCTCCCCCCCTCCTCCGACCCCCTGCCTTCCACTCACACCAAAACCAAGACCACGAGCTATCGCCCTCGCAGTGTCCTCCATGAGCGAGGCAACGCCCACCTCGACGCCGCCCCCGGGCAAGGCAGGCTCCTTTTCTGAAGCGCACGAAGTACCCACCAGCGATGTCATTGTCGTCGACACCGCATCGCACGGAGAAGTCCGATACACACGTCAGGAAGAACGTCGCTTGGTGCGCAAGATCGACATTGTCGTCGTCCCGATCCTCCTCGCACTCTATCTCTTGAGCTTCCTCGACAGAAGCAACATCGGCAATGCAAAGCTCGACGGCTTGGTCAAGGACATCAATCTCAAAGACTACTCGACCGCTCTGACGCTCTTCTTTATCGGCTACGTCGTCGGTGAAGTGCCGGCCAACATTGTCCTCAAAAAGACATCTCCACCTGTATGGCTGCCAACGCTGACGCTGATCTGGGGCATTATCTCGGGTGTGCAAGGACTGGTGCATAACCAAGCGGGTCTTTTCGCCGTTCGCTTCTTTCTCGGACTCAGTGAAAGTGGTCTCTTCCCAGGCTCGGTATTTGTGTTTAGCATGTTTTATCCGAGACGAGAGCGTCACTATCGCGTGGCACTGCTTTTGTCCGGTGCTGCCTTCTCGGGTGCCTTCGGTGGTATCCTAGCCTACGGCATTGGATTCATGCGAGGCGTTGGCGGCAAGAATGGGTGGAGCTGGATCATGCTCATCGAAGCATTCTTGACCGTGGTCGTTTCGCTGGCCGCCTACAAGCTGGTGCCGCACTACCCTATGAAGTCCCGCTCGTTTACGGAGCGTGAAAAGGCCATCATCGCAGCACGAATGCAAGCGGACCGCGACTCGCTCGACGAAGAGACGTTCTCATGGGACGGCGTCAAGCAAGCTTTCACAGACCCGTACGTCTATCTCTACGGTCTTCTCTTCCACGGTTTCGCATTCGCGCTCTACACCATCTCGCTGTTCATGCCGACCATCATCAATGATCTCGGTTTTACCGCCGCCAACGCCCAGCTGCTCACAGTGCCGCCCTACTTCCTCGCCTTTATCTTCACCATGACTATCGCCCACGTTTCCTTTGTCGTCAATCGTCGACTTGTGTTCATCATCGGCTGCGCATGCCTCGCCATTGTCGGGTACATTGTTCAGATCACTTCGCCCACCGTAGCCGGACGATACGTTGCCATCTTCATCACCACACCGGGTGTCTATGCTGGCAACGCACTGTTGCTTTCGCTGCCGAGCGAGAACGTTTCTGGCCAGACAAAGCGTGCCACGGCGCTGGCGATGCAGATCGGGTTCGGTAACATGGGTAGCATTGTCGGCGTGCAGCTGTACCGTCGACCGCTGGGAGGACTCAAGAACGCAAACTACCACATCAGCCACGGATTGAGCATCGTTTGGCTCGGATTTGGTATCGGTGCAGCTTCGGCCCTGTGGTTCCTTCTCAGTCGGGAAAACCGCCGAAGAGACGCCCTGCAGGCTAGCAAGCAATACGCAGAGAAGAGGGGAGAAGAGACTGACGAGGAGCGCAAACGGCTCGGTGACCGTCGCCTCGATTGGAGATACCATGTTTGATGCTGTATATGTAGGCAAATTTGAGTCTTGATTCATCCCGCCCATCGGCTTGAGTTGTGAGAGTGGGCCCATTGACGGCAGCTGTGCGGACACGAGCTCGATGAGTGGTGACGGCTAGGAGGTACTGCGAAATTGTTACGCCGAAATATCTTTCAGTTCTCTAAAATTTGGTCCTGCTCCACATCGGCAATAAGTGAAAGTGAAAGGTAACATGCATGCTGCAGACGCAACAGCAGCAGCAGCAGCAGTCGTGGAGGTGAGGTGCAACCTGGATGGTCCAAGCCAAAAAGCATGCCGTTGCACTGCACACTGCGCACCATCAGACACTTCATCAACCCAGCCTCGGCAATCGCGATGCATGCTTAGGTCGCCTTTCCTCGTACGCTCCGCCCACCTCAGACCCTCCATCCCGTATCACAACGCCAACATCATCAAGTCGAGGTTTCGTCCCTCCACCTCCCCAATCATGACATTCACACAGTCAAAAGAGGAGCAAATTCAGAGCTTGCGGAAGCTCTTTGCCGCCTCCGAGGTGCCCAACGATCCCAAGGCATGGGACCAGGCTTGGATCGACAGCACCACTCCATGGGATGCGGACCGGCCTCAGCCTGCCCTCGTCGAGCTTCTTCAAGGCGCGCACGATGCCGATATCAAAGTTCCGGATGTCAACGGCAAGCCAGTCGCCGTGTCGCAGGCGATTCCGAAGGGAGATGGCGTTGCAGTTGTTCCAGGATGCGGAAGAGGTTATGATGCCAAAGTATTTGCAGAGCGTGGGCTGACGGCCTACGGAGTTGATATCAGCTCTAATGCAGTAGCTGCAGCCAACAAGGTGAGTCTGCGCTATTTTACTGTCTAAGCTCGCCCAACACTCGGCACGAGATAACCCGGATGGACTGACTTTTGACTCTTGGCATATCTTCTCCGTCAACAGTGGCTCGGTGATCAAAAGCTTCCTGCCGACCTTGACGACCGAGTCAATTTTGCCGAGGCCGACTTCTTCACCCTGGGAACCATCAAGAGCGTAGTATCGGAACTGTCAAAGCCAGGACAAGCAACGCTTGCATACGACTATACATTCTTGTGCGCCATCCCTCCTTCGCTTCGTACCCAGTGGGCAGAGACCTACACGAGACTGTTGGCCAAGAACGGTGTCTTGATCGCGCTCGTCTTTCCCATTCAAGGCGATCGACCCGGAGGACCGCCCTTTTCCATCTCGCCCCAGCTGGTACGCGATCTCCTTGGCGCACAGAGAGATGCGAGTGGTGGTGCTGCGTGGACGGAGCTGGCGGAACTGAAGCCAAAAGGTCCAGAGACACGACCCGACGTTGAAAGGGTCATGGTTTGGCGCCGTTCGTGAAAGGTTACTAAGATGCCGGTTTGACTGGCAGTGCGGCTTGAGATCACACTGTCCTGATCCACAAACTCGCAGAATAGGCAATCCAAACTAGTATCAGAACACTTTGGCATTCGCTTCTGGTACAACAGAAGACAGTACATCTTGAAGGGGAAGAGAAACAGTGACAGAGCAGACAGGAACAGAATCCGACGTGATCATTACAACTACCGGCTTTCGGTGGAGGTGGTCATCAGATGCTGTAGGAAATGATGCCAGAGTCCTGGGTGATGTATCCCGAGTCGGTCGAGGCAGGGCTGGGGGGACGCGAGATGGTGCGGAGGCTGTAAGCGGAAGCCTCGATCTGCACCCAGTCGTCGAGGCGACGGTAGAGGCTGCGGTAGCCCGAGAAGGCGTCATCGCTGATCAGGCAATTTGTTGCATGGCCGGCTTGACGAATCTCGTAGACCGATCGTGCCACAAGAAGGTCCATCCAGTCGATCAAGTTGTCTTTGGTGACGGAGCGATCTTCGACGGGCTTGTTCAGGTCGATGTGGATCATGTCTTCGACAAAACACGTGATGCGGTGGAACAATTCGTCGACCAGGTCCTCGTCACCGCAGTAGAGACCTTGCCAGGGAGTGGTCGAGGCGGGGTCGCAGCGATTTGGATACATAATCATGTACTCGATGTTGTAGTAGTTGAGAAAGGCGGTGCAGATCTCGGCACGGAGGTAGTAGTCGTGAGCGTGCACGTCCTCATCGACAGGGCTGGGAGTGTCAAGGTGTTCAGGTGGCGAGGGGATGTCGTCGTCCACTTTGAACTCGAAGGGCACGTCTGACATTTTGAGTCTAAGACGAACTGAGACGGCGATGAAGTGAGTTAGCTTTGCAGTGTGAAGCCTCAAAGAGCAGGGAGACTGGCGACTGTACGGGGATTACAAAGGGCTAGAGATGCAAAGATCCCTGTTCTTGCTTATAAGAGCCCACGGCAATGATTCAGAGTGCGCAAAAGAACCTGTGCGGGCTCTATCGAAGCTATCAGAGACACGATTGCGCAGTGCCGCGCAACCAGAAAGCATTGCGGCAACGCTGGAACGTGTGTTCCGCTTGTGGACGGCGCAGAGATGGTACGCTTTCGGGTACCGTTGCCACTGGATGATGGGTCAATATGTCTAGGGCTACACCTGCGCACAGCACCATGCTTCGTGGCCGTCCGAACTGAAGCCGGAGCGACGAGGCAAGAGCAAAACGCTACGGGACACAGATTCGAGCTGCATTGCTCTTCAGCAAACTGTGACGGTGGCCTAGCTTACTTGATGAAATTGCGTTACGTCTGTCCAAACGGTGCGGAGATTCACGTACGTTGGTGCCCCACAGCGCGACAAGATAAAGTACGATGAAGATGAGTGGGCGCACAAGCGCAGGAACAAGCTCACACGCATAGCGATGCAGTATCTATGCGCGTCGCCTTCGCGCTCCTTCATCTGCACGCCGCCAACGTAAAGGTTCAAGCAAAGTTTACGACCTCCATTTCTGCTGGAAGCATCAGATCCTACAGTGCCTCGTTGACTCGACGTGCACAGTTGGCTCACTGTTCGAACAATCCGGTCGCTGCTTTGTCCGGACTGATCCTGTTTGCATGGTAGTCAGCAGTGTGTCTTCGCGTTTGTGGGCCTGGATGGCGCCTAAGCTGCAGACGTGAATTACACCCGCGCTTCCAGTCCTGTATCGCTCTCCTTCTGCAAGCCCAAAGGTGAGGGCGCTAGTTGAAAAGGCTGAAATGCGAGCCCTCTCCGGTTGTGGCAAAAATATGAAAGCCGAACGGACTTCTCCGCATCTTCGACAGTCTGCGCAGCAAAAATTTCCGTTCCTTTGGCCAAGGAACAAAGGTCACGGTGATCCCAGGTTTTGTACGCGCTTCGATATCACGTTGGGACGTGCGCCTCCATCGACTCTTCATCACAGGCCTACATTTGATGGCAAGCACAGCGCAGTCTTTGTTCTCGCTCAGCAATGCAGGGGGACAGGGAGCGATTCCAAGCCCGTACTTTCAGTCGACAGGGTCCAGTGCAAATGCGCTTGCGAGCATGATGTCTGTACAAATGGTCAGGACTTCTGTATTTGATTGCCGCCAGCTATGAAAGAAGCACTACGGCTGCTCCTGCTACGGTGTAGCCTCGTCAGCAACTTCGGCAGCATCAGCAGCATCCGCATCCACCTCATCCTCGGTGACAGCTTCTAGCACACGTCCAGCCGCATGCACCGCGCCCTTGGCTCCGTCCCTCGCCGGCTTGTACAGGATATCGAGCATCCTCTGTATCGTGGCTAGGTCGAGGTTGCCATCGTCGTCAAATTGGGCGTCGAGCTCGCCCTCGGTGCCAAGCTTCTTGCGCAATGCATCGAGCGAGTCGGTTGATTCTTGACCGGGTTCCAGGGCCGGTGCTCCGAGAGCGCCACCTTCGGGCGCCAGCTTGTTGAATTTGGTCCTTGCGTCGCTACCCACTGCAGCGCCTACCGCATTGCTCGAACGACCATGCGCGCCGTACTTGGTCTTGGTCCATGCTGAGAGCGGAGACAGTGCTGCGTGACCTCGATAGTATAAGCGTGCTACCTGATAGCCGACCAGTATCAGCGTCGTAGCTAGTAGGATGTACAGGAGCGACTGAAGCTTTGGCGAGTCGCTTCCACCGATTCCGCGCGCCTTGCCGCCTTTACCCTTGCTGGCGGGACCACGCGAGACTCCGCCTGTGGATTCTAGGGCTCGCTTGTTGCGCTGTCTTGCTGTTGATGAAGGCATTGTGTATGAGTGCCGTGACGCTAAGATATGTGGTGGATGGGACGCAAGCTGGTCCAAGGACAAGATTTTGTTCGTCTTGAGAGGGAGGACGGAAGCAGCATGCATGCATGCAGCCTCCACGTCATAGTCTGAGCGTGGCTTGCTCTTCGTTCATCGCTTCCAACGCGCTTTCCAAAGTGTTGAACATTCTGACTTGTTAATCCTCATTTTCCACCGTCGGCAAGTTTGGCAATTCCTTCGGCAATAAACGATCGCAACTGTTAGACTGCACCAACTCTTTACAAATAATTATTCCCTCCTCCACACTTCGGCGTTTTGACCAACGAACTGAGCTTCGCAAGACCCTGACTGCGATTAGCTTGCTTTGCATCCTCCTTGTCAGCAATCTCTCACTGCGTTCTCGTATCATGTCGGACCTGCAACGCTCGTTCGTCAAGAGCAAGCTCTCCAAGCTGCCACCTGTGCCACCCTTCTCGGAAACGGACGAAGATGACCAAGACCAGGACGTTGTTGCTCCTGCATCAATACACCGGCTTTCCAAGCGACGACAAAAGGTCGACGACTTTTCACCGCGCACGGCGCAGGGCTGTTTTGAGCAGGCTCTTGAAGTCGACGTTCCGCTAGCGAGTGGCTCTGCTTCATTCCGCGTCTACTATACCCCGCCGCGGCCAAAGGCGTCACCGACTCGACAGACAGTGCAGCCGAAAGCAGCAGCCGCATCGCTGTCCGATCTCGCCGTCAATGTCGATTCCCCTTCCTTACCGGCACTCAAACCCGGAATTGGGCTGCCAGCAGAGGAAGTGGATGCAGAAGAGCAGGAAGAATCTTCCGTTACCCAGCACAATGCCCTGCCAAATCCGGGGACGCTCTTCGTGCTGCATCACGGAGCAGGCTTCAGCGCTCTCTCGTACGCCTTGACGGCCATCCAAATGACCAGAATTAGCGGAGGTGAAGTCGGGATCCTTGCATACGACTGTCGCGGTCACGGACGAACAAAGTTGCACGGAGTCGACACAAATCCGCTCGATATGTCCATCGACGTTCTTTCGTTGGACCTCACCTCACTTCTATCGACCATGTTTGCGAAATTCGAAGAGATGCCTTCGCTCGTACTCGTCGGCCACTCCATGGGAGGGTCCGTTGTTACTTCTGCAGCACATGCTCTTTCCTCAAAAGGCTTCAATCGCATCTCTGGTGTGGCAGTACTGGACGTTGTCGAAGGTACAGCGATGGACGCGCTCAGCGTGATGCGAAGTGTAGTACTCAGTCATCCGGCGGGGTTCCGATCGGTGGAAGATGCGATCCGATGGCACGTAGACAGCAAGACCATCGCAAACCTCGAAAGCGCACGTATCAGCGTGCCACCGCTGATCGAGCGCGATCCTGCCTTCCCTTCCTCGACCTCATCTACCCCAGATGAGCAGGACGAACAGCAAGAAGTCCTCGACGACGCACCATCCGATACCGACTACCATCCACATACTCAGCACTACGCATATCGATGGAGAGCCGACCTTTTGGCTACCGAGCCGTACTGGCGCAGCTGGTTCCAGGGTCTCTCTTCGCGCTTCTTGACCGTCAAGACGGCTCGTCTGCTATTGTTAGCCGGTACCGACCGCCTAGATCGCGAATTGATGATCGGCCAGATGCAGGGCAAGTATCAGCTCGAGGTAATTGCCGACGTGGGGCATTCACTGCATGAGGATGCGCCTGATCGCACCGCGCGTATTCTGATCGACTTTTGGCGCAGAAACGAGCGGATTCATCTTCCGCTCAAGCATATCAAGAAGGTTGGTGAGGCGTAGGCTGTTTCAATTTCACCACATAGCACTCAGACGTTCTTTTATCGGATGGACGCATACACAGGCAAACGCTGATGACGAGATGTGCTCTGCAAGAAAGAAAGAAAGCAATCTTGTCGTGGGTATCTATGATTGATAGAACAGATGAGCGTCGGGAAGCATCAAAGTTTGGGACTCTTGAGCGTAGCTGGGCGCGAGAGCGAATCCCTAGCGCCTGCAGAGGCGACCGTGCCGACATTAGAAGATCTCTGGTCGATGCTAGTATCTGCTTGATCTTGCTCTTCCACGTCCTCTAGCTCGTCGAGTTGTTCTCTCGGGTCGTCGTAGCCCACGGCCACTTTGGCAAACGCTTGACGGATCCTTCGCAACGTCAAAGCATACGCCTCATCCTTGAGCTTCTCGGGCTTTGAACCTTGCTTGGTCATCTTGTCCCAGTTGTGACCCTGTCCTTGGGCCTCCCAGTGTACTACGGAGCCGGAGAAAGCGTCGCTCGAGTCGAGCTTGTCGGCGAGCTTTCGGCCTTCTCTTGCGAGCGAGTCTTGTTCGGCCGTGATGATGGTGACTGAGCTGGGGAATGAGGCGGGGTCTGCGTAGAGCGGAGAGATGAGCGGCTGCCTGCGGTCTTTGACCACGTCGATGGGGACGTAGAGTCGGTAGAGTAGTTTGCGTAGCCACGGTGGGAGCGTGCCACCTGCTGCACCCTTGACCGGCGAGAGCTGCGGTTTAGCGTATGGGTCCTCGTCCAGGTTGGTTGATGGGTAGAATGCAACGATTGCTGCGACGCCGCCGTGCACTTCGGAGCGCATGGAGCCGATTAGGGCCAGGTTGCCGCCGGAGCTGAATCCGACAAGGGCTATACGGTGCGGATCCCACATCCATTCCTTGTGCCCTGTCGCTCCGGCCGCGCCATGTCTACGACGCTGTTTGCGATTCTCCCTTGCAAAATGGCGTGCAAACTGAATCGCCGAATCGACATCTTCGACCGCCGCCGGCCAAGGATGCTCTGGAGCATGCGAGTAGTCGAGATCGATCACAATCGCAGGCAACGTCCTCGCAGCGTACGAGCAGAAACGTGCATCGTCGCCGTGCGTGTGCAAGCAGAACCCCGAGCCATGCAGGCTGACAACCACCGGCAATGCTACGTCGTCGGGCTGACCGGATGGCCAGTAAATGTCGGCTTTGAGCCGCCGCCGCTGCTCCTTGCGCGTGATCTTGCCAGGAACAAACGGCGATGGAATGTACGTGGTCACGTTGGGCTGAGGCGCAGGAGGCTGCTTGGGTGTGATCAGAGGTGTAGCGATAGGCACGATGGCCCGCAACGCCTTGATGATCAAAGTGTCCAACATTGTGTGGTCGCCGTCGCTTCCACTTGAGGTCGATTGGATGCCGAGATGGTCGTCAAAGGTCGAAGGTGAAGCGCGTCGAGACTGCGCCGCGGGATCGGATCAAGTTTACAACAGCGAAATGCCCTCAAAACGTCAAGCTGGCTCTTGCTTGCCACACGCAGGGTCTCGAAGATCTTACAACACGCATATTGCCTACGAAGCACCTTGATTGTATAGCCCAATAGTCACAGCAGTCAACAGTCAACACGACAACTCAGTCATGCTTTCAGTGCGAGGAAAAGAAAGGTGAGGTTGCCGAACAGCAGCAGGTGTGATTGCATCATTTTCCTTTCTTTGCAGATTTGTGCCGAGCTTTGTAAAGAGCTTGGAAAAGCCTAGACCTCGAAAGCCTGCCAAACACCCTATTTTTCACAGTCGCCGTGAAAAGACCGACCGAACAAACCGAGAGAGATCTCATTGAATAAAAGGCAAGGAAGGGCACAAGAATCGATTCAACGACCTAACAATCTGGCTCCTGCTTCGTCGCCCCGACACGGTGTCAACAAACTATTGACCACACGCTGCCCAACCAACAGACGGGCAGATACGAGCAGCGATAGCGCTCAGTACCACTTTGCAGCACCTAAATACGACTTGAGCGGCTTCAACTTTGACTCCTGAGTACTGCAGTCGAAGCTGGCGGGTCGCAGCTGGTCTCCTGCCGGGGTAAAGCCGTCTGGGTGCATCGAGTCCCACGACTTTTGCATCGTCGCTTCCTGCCTAGCCACGCTCTTGCACGCGAGATGCTCGCTGACACTCATACCCGCTACACCCGCTGAGACGAGCGCGACAAGTCCAGCACCAACCCCAAGCGCGATATTGACCTTGTCTTCCAGCGTGCCCACCGCTTTATAGTGGCGACTGGCAGTCTCGATGGCGTCGGCTTGTCGAGGCAGCAGCTTTGCATCTGAGCATAGTAGCCAAGATCAACGGTCAGCGCCTCAGTCTCTAAGCGGGAGCTTTCTCAGTCGAATTTCGACTCACTTGCTTGATGTCGGTTCCGGTTCCCGTGCGCCATCGGCTGTGCTGCAGCGAGTTGGCCAACAAGCAGCGAGGCAATGAGACAGAGTAGGAATCGCCTCATGATTGACTGTTTGTTCGAAATTGGTTCAGTCCAAGTTGCGACGATGGTGGCGCTCGAGCAGCTTGGGCCACTGACTCCTGCGATGGTGCAGGAGACAGTCCAGGTCGACTTCATCTCCGTTGATCGGATCCGCATCCACCCAATCCCACCCATCGGCAATCTCTTGTCACAGGCTGCATTGACGCGCAAAATGAAGGCTAGATTCTGGTATCACAGTGCTTGGGAAAAATCCCGCTCTGTCCGGTGTCAAGGTTCACAAAGAGATGGGAGCAAGCGGACGGCCATAGTCATCGATACCTGCGCGCTTCTGACGGAAGCGCCACGCGACACAGAGCACCAGCAGAACGAGCTGTAGTACGCCTGTCAAGACGTAGGCGGCGAGTGATGACCAATCGGTCCCCGGCTGCAGCGCCAAAGAGTAGACAAAGACGGCGCTTCCAGGCACCTGCAAACACATCATGGGGATGCTCAAGCTGCCGACGAGCTTGGAGCGCGCAGTGTAGACAATCTGTGGGAGGTACTGGCCTGCAGCTAGAATGGTCGCCGAGCTGCCGAGGAAAGCGGCCCATCGAGAAACGAGCAGACGCGACGAAGGCCGGCTCAGTGTGGCGGTTGAGAGGCTGCCAACGGCCTGTCTCCAGCTCGAGAGCGCCGACACCTCTTCAGGTGGTGGGAACGACTTGGACGGCAGCGAGCTGACGAGCAGCAAGGTGATGGTGCTGATAAAGATAAAGTGGATCAAGACGACCCACGCAAGCGCTAGAGCCAGGCTCCACTCCTCGGTGCGACGCTTGCGTGTGCGAAGCGCCCTCCGACCCATCTTGGCGCGCCTCTGACGTTCGATCCTCTGCATCCCACGCGGTGCGCTCGAGAGCATTCCGCGTCCATTCGAGGGTCGACCGGAACGGCCCGACCCGGAAGCCTGGACGCTTTCGCCGTTGGGCGCCTTCCACATGGGCCAAAAGGCCGGAGCCAGGCGCGAAAAGGCGCTGCTGCTAGCATCCCGCCTCGAGATGGCTGAGTGGTCCGGAAGCGAAAGACCCGAAAGTGCCTCTGCATCATGGTCGTCGTCCTGTGTTGGCTCTTGTTGCTCGTCATTGGAAGAATCGTCGTCGGCTGTCGCTTCTGGCGGATTGGCGTAGTTTTGAGCAATATGGCTGTCAATCGAATCGAGGTCCGAGTTGTCGGAGCCAGCCGACGACGCATCCTCTGCCGAGGCAGTTCCGAGATTTCGGGAAGATTTGGGCGGCACTGCCAGTCTCGCGGGCTCCTCATCGATCTGCGATGGAATGTGTCGTTCAGCTGCGGCTCTGCGGGCAGCGCTGCGGGCCTGTGCGCGAAGACGTCGGTCGTGGTAATCGCGTTTGGGTAGAGCAATGGCGCGTTCGTATCTCTGGTCTGCGGGGTAGTAGATCAGGAAGAGCACAAATACCGAAGCGAACATGAACCACTGCAGACCGACCTGAAAGATGCCGAGCAGCGACTCTGTGCATTCCAGGGCAGGCAGGCTAGGGCAGCATCGGACGATCCCCCACTGGAGTGCGACCACGTTGAGGAAGCTGGATGCGCTCGATGTTGCGCCTAGAAGCAGAAACCAGGGCGAGAAGCCTTGCGATGATTTGTTGGAGATGATGCGGAGGATTTGCGGGAGATAAGAGACGACGAGACCGACGCAGAGGAAGGCCGAGAGATAGACGGCGACGGGATCGTGATCGATATGGCAGCTGCCATCGTCGTGGACGCTTGCATTTGCATCGATCGAGGCGCCAGCCCACAATGATGACAGGGTCATCTGCATCGTTTTAGGGTTTCCGACGAAGACGAGTGCCCCCGTCTATGTGTCTGAAAATGTGTGTGTGTATGAGGTAGCAAAAAGGTAATGATGGTGGAAAAGGATGGAGAGCCCAAAAAAGGAGAGGAAAGAAACATGGTAGTCGCGCTGCTGCTGCTGCTGCTCTGCCGAATTTCAGGGACCGACCCCGACAAGCACAGACGCACGCGGAGGCGGGTCGCAAACGCCGGCTAGCCACCCGTGCAGAAAGCCTCCCTTGTCACGCCAGAGACGCAGTCAAGAGCAACAAACCTGCACAGTTCCTTGACTGCCATGCCTGGACCGCACGCACTCGCGGCTCTCGACGCAAGCACGGCACTCTTGCAAGACCCTGACCATCGGGGCTGTCGTCGGCTCGCATTGTTCCAAATTTGCCGTGACAAAGAATCGGCGGCTACGTTACCTTGCAAGTAAGTGGGTTCTGCTTGCATGGATCTGTCACTCGCGCGCCTGCACGGTTCGTGTGACACGACAGACGATGGGAAAGGTGGAACAGTACAGTAACGTCTAGCATTCACCATCTATCTCAGTAGATCGTCGTTTCCTTGAAGCCAACCCTCTAAGACGAGACATAGTTTGCACGTGGACAGCTGTCCAATGCATAACTAATTCTCATTACATGTGATATATATGCAACAGTTTACCACATCGACCATCGTTGGGGGTTTAGCTCAGTTGGTAGAGCGTTCGCTTAGCACGTCTTGTGTCTAATATGCGAAAGGTCGCGTGTTCGACTCATGCAGTCTCCAAAAACGAAAACTTTTTTTCCTGTCCTGTCTCTTTTCTTTTCTTGCTGCGAGGATGATTCTATCGCGTACAGTCGGCCGCGGAGAGTTCTTTTTGCTTGCGCTCGGCAGCAGATGCTTATCGACTGCCTCGTGACCCTGTCTGCCATGGTTAAACCCTGACAACTGGAAACGAGCCGATAAAAGTTCCAATAACGCCAAGCGGAGTCTCATTGATGTTGTTCATTGTTTCCTTCGGGCAAAATTTCATCGTGACTGCATTAGCTGGCCGCACAGGATTGCTGTAGTGCGTCCAATGGCAGTCCTCCGCTCGCTCCTATCTTAGGTTCCAAAGGCTCTAGCTTGCCGTTCGGCTTTCTTGTCCTTTCTTCCTGCATCGTCTCGTTGTTCTCTTATCGTGTCCATCCCCGTTCCTGGTGGACCTCGTGTCCGGTTGTGTCTTTTTGGTTGTGGCTTCTGTTCATCGTCGTCGTCTTTCGTCATCCTCTCCCACCTCCTACCTCGTATCGAAGAGTCGACACGGTCTGCAAGGAATGTCGCACAACCACCATCTTGCCCATATCTTGGTACGACCATCTCAATGGCGATCTCAAGCCTCGACCAGCTGGATCACCAAGCTTGCGTCGCCTTCAACCCAGCCACGCACCAACAGGGTCGTCTTTGCGAGCAGGCGTTGGGCTTCTAATCACGCCCGACCAGCTTTTGCTCGTGGTTACCCCGCCAATGGCCATCGCTTTGGTATTCTTGCCCTGCGTGCGGCGCTCGGCGCGACTGCTTTGGCTGCAGTGACGCTTTCCATCACCGACCCTCTCCACCTCGAAGCTCAAGACGCTACGCAGGCCAGATCGATCGCCCGGGCCCACGAACAAGATGTCGAGCGCGAAGACGAGAGTCACCGTCCCCACCGCCCGCTCCGTTCGCAGCCAGTTTCGATGCTGCTCACCAACTACGCCGTCTTCACGCTTTGCTCCTTTGGATCCCTGGCAAAGGCAGGACCGTCGCTCATCGAATGGAGCTCCAGCACCTCGCTGCCTTTCGTCTGGACCGTCACCGAGTACATCATCCGTCGCACATTCTTCCGTCAATTTATCAGCGATGACACCGCCGAGGGCTCGTTGCCGCTGCTCTCTTCGCTCTCGCGTGACAATCTCGGTGCCATGCTCAACTTCTCCGTCGAAGTTTCCCACGATGGCAAGCCAGCCCAAAATTCCGATACCGCCCAAGCTCCCCAGTTCGCCGTACACCGCCCCTTTGTCGACGAGCTGCTGCACAGCATCGATGTTTCTGCCAAGTTAGCCTCGCTTCCTCCTTCTCACGGCGTTGTCCATGACGACCAAGCTGCTCAATTGGCGGTGCGACCTGACCGGTCCGGCAGCACGTTTGTCGCCATCAAGCTGTCTGGGTTGCTCTACGATTCCTCGGTGCTCGAGCGCGCTTCGGCTGCCATCGTCCCCAGAGAATGGTTCAGCTCGCCTCCCGGTCCGCTTCCGCCCCTCAGCATCAACGGAATGGGTCCTTGCGGTGGACTGGCCATCCCCGTCGCTGCACTACCACCCAAGGACGTCGTCGCGCTCAAGCAGCTCTGGGAAGCGCTTCGCGAGATTGCCGAGCGGGCCAAGCAGCATGGCAGCGTGCGCCTCGCTATCGATGCCGAGTACAGCTGGTACCAGCCTGCCATCGATGCCATGTACGAGGCCATCGCTGCCGAGTACAACCGACCCGCCAAAGAACCCAGCGACACCCCTCGGGGCAGCGTCACCGGCCCCTTGGTCTACAACACGTTCCAGGCTTACCTTCGTCGAACACCCTCGCACCTTGCCGCCTCGTTTGAACGCGCCAAGCTCAACGGATACACACTTGGTGTGAAGCTCGTTCGAGGCGCCTATGTCGACATTGAAAACCGAATCTGGTCTGACAAGATTGTCGATGCGCCTCCCATTCCCGGCAAGGGTGCCGATGCCGCAGCCTACCAAGGATGGGGCAGCCCCGTCTGGCCCAACAAGGACCTCACCGATCGATGCTACGATGGCTGTGCCATCCGTCTCGTGCAGGAGATCCACGAGGATCTCGTTCGCGGCGCCAAAAAGGGCGCGCAGCCGAGTCTTGCCGTTGTCTTTGCGAGCCACAACACACAGTCGTCGCTCAAGGTGATCCGCGAGATGGTGCGTCTGGGCATGGCCAAGCCCGCACCGGCGCTGCTGCAGGCCACAAAGGACGCCAACCCAGGCATGGAGCACAGTGTGTTGCTCCAGCGCGTTCCTCTTGTTGATCTGCAGCTACAAGAGTCGGTCCGTGGTCGCATCTTTTTCGCTCAGCTCTACGGCATGGCTTCGGTGCTCACGGCACGCATCCAAGCTGCCTTTGATGCAAATTCGGGTGGAGTCGGCCCACACATGGTGCTCAAGTACATCCCCTACGGACCGCTCAAGCTGACGCTGCCCTACCTGATCCGACGTGCTCTCGAAAACGGCGACATCATGACGGGCGGTGCTGCCGCCGAGAAGGCGCTCGTTTGGGATGAGCTCATGCATCGCATCGGCCTGCGCCGTTGAGCCGATCAACTGGCGATCCTCGGTTCCAATCTTCTCGTGTATTGTCGATATACGCCAACAACGTTCTGTAGACACACGCCCTTTGTCTCGCTGCATCCCACCAACATTCTCAGAGATACCCGGCACGATGCCTTGCCATTAACACCAGGCATACCTTCCAATACCCGCGCGGCACGGTGCCTTGCCATTAACACTAGGTACACATCTACGTCTCTCAACAGTCACTAACAGCTGCCTCTTTCAAATACCCAGGCACGACGCCTTGCCCTTAACACCAGGCGTGCTTCTTCTTCTTCCTTGTCTTGTCTCCTCGCATGCATTCTCTCTATCTATCTCTTGTATATCTGGCAGCCTCACACGCATATCTCTCGCATACACACTGTAACATTAAGGTCGGTCGAGCCACTTAACACATCGACGCATGGTTGTTCTCTTCATCGTAATGGTATCTCTTGATTGAACTTGTGTTGTGTCTGCGATAAGATTGGAATGAGCTCAGATGGTATGGTATGGGGGATCGGCACTATTTCTCGACCCGAATATCTCAGGTCAGTTTTCTAGCTGCTTTGTGTGCGTCCGGTACTAGAAATGCGGAGTCAGGGATTCTATCGTTACTGCACCCTTCGAGAAGCCACGGCAATTCTTGATTTCTCTTTAGACAAGTGTTAAAGCGGATCGGCATCGGTGCCTAGTTCGGCGAGCTGTCGAGACTGAGTAGCCGTTTGGCTTCCGCGTCGGTCGTGACACGGCGAGCTAGACGTCGGCCAAACCATCCTCACGCGGTCCGAGGTGCCAGCCAGCAGCACTATGGAGCAGTGTCCCCCGTCAACATGACGTTCTGCGTTCCGCATTGCACAGTTGGCCGGCTTGTCAGCTTGCTCCCGTCTCTGAGTTCTGTTGCCTCTTGGAGGCGGCGGTGTGGCTCACACCGATTTGCTGGTTCCAATTCTAGCAATTGTGCTTGCTATCCCTGTCAGTCAACGCGGACAATGCCGTCGGTACTTGGACGGCCTCCATCGCTGTTGCCACATGACCGGGTTGGCGACCTACCAGCCTCCCCACGCATCAGCCTGGCACCCCGCACAACTGCCGATGCCCCCCACCATGTCACCGAGCATCTACCGAATTCGCCGGCCATGTTCCCCTTGGATGAATAGGAGATCAAAAAAACTTTGTTTTGCCCCCGAAAGGGTGCTGTGCCGTGCCTTCCCTTGGCGATGTATGAGACGGCACGTCGATCCCGTGCTTCTGTGGCTTGACGTGCGACGCAATGTCAGCGCGATGAAGGTACCATAGATATAGAAGAACCCCGGATGGAAAGTTTCGTTCGACGGAAGCCCCACCAACATCGACCGTGCTTGTTCATCTTTTCCCACCACCATCACAGCAAAGCATCTCCCAGTCAGCATGGCACCAATCGCAGTGGAACCAATCTCTATGGCCGTTGTTGCGCCAAGCTCCAAGGCGGCGCCCTCCATCACTGTCAAGGGCACAGCCATGGACGCCATCTCGGACGCCGTAGACGAAGTCAACGTCTACCGCGGCACCCACCCCTCTGCACCTCAACCCGCGACCGAAGACGACGAGGCATGGCGTACCGAAGGCTCGCGCTTTGACTCTGAAAAGGACAAGGCCGACTTCCGTCGCTACGAAGACGCTCTCGACCACGTCAAGGCCTTCTACAAGACGCAGCACGAAAAGCAAACGGTTGCGTTCAACATTGCTGCTCGCGAACGATTCCTTCACAACCACCATGCAAGCATGACTGTCTGGGAAGCCATTGAGAAGCTCGACACGCTCGTTGACGAATCCGACCCAGACACGTCGCTCTCGCAGATCCAACATCTGCTGCAAACTGCCGAAGCAATGCGAAGGGACGGCAAGCCTGACTGGATGCAGCTTACCGGTCTCATCCACGATCTTGGCAAATTGCTCTGCTTCTTCGGCGCCGATGGCCAATGGGACGTTGTAGGCGACACGTTTGTCGTCGGCTGTGCTCCCCAAGGGACCGTCTACCCTCACACGTTTGAAAACAATCCCGACTCGCACGACCAGAGGTACAACACCAAATACGGCATTTACCAGCCCAACTGCGGTCTCAAAAATGTCATGCTGAGCTTCGGACACGACGAGTACCTCTACGAGATCGCCAAGCGCGAATCCACCTTGCCGCAAGCAGCTCTCGACATGATTCGCTACCATAGCTTCTACCCGTGGCACAGAGAAGGTGCTTACCGCCACCTATGTGCTCCAGAGGATGATGAGGCGTTGCAGAACGTGCTCGCGTTCAACCCGTACGACTTGTACTCCAAGTCCGACTCGCCTCCCGACCCGGTGGCGCTGCGCCCGTACTACGAGGGTCTGGTAGAGAAGTACTTTGGCGGCAAAGACCGCAAGATCCAGTGGTGATCGTTGAGAGTAGAATAGCAAACAATAGAGTTCGAGCTTCACTTTTTCCGTGTCATTCGCTATACCCATGTCCTCGTTGCACGTTCCTGTATCCAACCTCAATCTGACGCTTGATCCTTTATAGTGATTGCCGGCTCGTTGTGCTGCCAGGGCGAGGAAAGCGATAGAATCGGCCTCTGAACTGTAATCATGTTATAAACCTGTAAACAAGGGGCCTATATTGTCATGAAACTATACTGCCATGATAGCAATCTCCATCCCGTACATATGAGGGTTGGATTATCGTAAAGGCAATTTGGTCACAAGAGCAAGGCAAGAGTAAGGCAAAAGTTGGTCTCTACTTGCGTTTGAGATGCGAACCGAGCGGATCCTTGCCTGGCTTCCACAATCCAAAGAGCAGCTGTACGATGCCCACAAAGATGATGCAATTGAGTGCGGCGATCTTTTTAACGAGCATCGTTGCTGTCTCGCCTCCAGGAACCAGACCGAATGGCAGCCTACGATAGCGCGCCAAGCACAGAATGATTAGGACAAAGGTCAGCGGCCGTCAATCTTTCTAAAGCAGTAGGACCAGAGTCGGCTTACACTTGAGGTGCATAGAGATCCTGCTGGCTCTTGACGTAGAATTTCCCATCGGCACCACGTTGAAGCTGGAGACCGACGACAATGCGTGCGTCTTTGGAGATGATATCTCGAACGACGGGAAGGTTGGGTCGCAGTGTTTGAACTGCTTCGATGAAGCTGCGAGGTCGGAAGGAAGCCAGGGCATCGAGGATACAAGGGGACGTCAGATCGCATGGCGACATTTGGAATGGCATTGCAATGACGTGAGAACTTACAGCTTGTTCGTCTGCTGATCGAAGCCTGTACGTATCAGAATGATGTAGGGACAAAATACCGATCGTATCAATATGTGTTCAAGCCAAAGCCCGAATGCTCGTCGATCGACACTTACCAACGTGAAAAATCTCGATATCTGACTTTGAGATGACCCTCAGCCACTGATAGATAGGCAAGATGCCATTGTCCCTTGAACTGGGTCCACTCGTTACTGTGCAAAGGACGTGGTCGAAAGAAGCGTCGGGCGCAAAGTACCTCTGCATGCAGTATTTTTGTTCGGAAGCATTCCTAGCAGCGACAAGCCCCTTGACAACGCCGCGAATCTCGTTGACCGGATCCTCCATCTTTGTAGTGTATAGTGTACTGTGCGGAAACGACAGAGTTGAAGAGGTGATGGTGAGAAAGAAGCGAGTCTGAGCTGCCAGAGCTGCACAGCATACGTGTGGAGGCATCATCGTGCGCCTGCAATCCTTTTTCATTATGGAAAGCGTGTGAAATCGCACCTACGCCTAAACTGACGGAATTTGGAAAAGATGTCAGATCGTGTCCTGCCTACTAGATACAACGCATCGGCATGGTCGGGAAATATCAATCGGCGATGATAACAAGCCGACAAGTTGCGACTCTTGAGCTGCTACTTTTCAGATTGGAGCCAACTCATTCGACCACTTCAGCCGGCTTTGCCACACAATATTGCCGTCAGATGCCATCAGTAACACAAACAATCCAGCCGCGATTTCAGTATGATGTCAGGATGTCTTCGCTGAAGACCACCGAGTTCATCTGAGAGATAGCTCTACGTACAAAACAAATTGTAAGCGCGGTTCGCCGCTAACGAGATGGTTACCGCCTGCCAATCTACGGCGACCTAGACCGTCAGGAGCTAGAGTCTGGACTACGTAACACTCCTACGGCCCGTTGAATGCATTAGCGTATTCGCTTAGAGATACTATCTGGACAACACGCCACTTCAAAAAGGCCATGTAGGGCCCCAGGATGAGCGCGTGCTTGTGCTTGTGTCAGACAGGCGTTTGTGCGTTTTGGGATCTCGAAAGCGAGGTGCTCAGTGAGCCGATAGGTGAACGTGCGCGTGGCGAGTTGCCGGGTGTTCTCTAGCGACAAGATGCCGTGACATTAGTCTGTAGCTGCGTGCCCCCCTCCGCTCGGCTACGATGTAAAGCAGTCGCGTTGTTCGGTTAGTCTGCTTTTACCAAGAAGCTCTAGGTTGAATCGACCTTTCCCCCCGAACCAACTCGGCGATTCGTACTCAGACTGATAATAGACATGCAATGGCATGACCTCTGGTACAAGCTAAGTCGTTAAAGTTTTGCCTGGAGGGTTGACCGACGGATGACGGTGGCGAGAAGGTCGCGTCGCCACTGTCGCCGTCATCACCGCCATTCCTACATCAAAGGACTCTCTCGGCTCCGAGCAGCTTGCTGATACCACATGAGCGTACTGAATGCTCTGGAGGAGCCCACCCTTGTCGTCCTGGCACGATCTTCACATAGTCGAGCGTGCTTCATTGATTTCGGCAGCAAGATTGAGGTTCGAGGCTAGCCCCAGATGTTGAATTGCACTCGGTCAGGTCGCGGAAGTCGAAGATGTTCTGTTCTCGATGCAGGTACATGCAACCTGCTGGAACGTTGATGAACGGCGCGGCAACAAAGTTAGACAGCTCTTCCTGCGGGACAAATCGTCGGGGAGTATAGTTCGAAACAAGATTCAAGGTTGCCATACAAATCTGCGATGCACACGAATTTTACCGGCACGGCATATTCGCCAATGGGAAGAAAGATATGGCTCACCTTCAGCACGGCGTGCCTACAGCGCGAGGAGAAGCTTGGAACTTTACAGCGTCGGCGATTTACGCACGGTCAATCCTTGCCTTGACTCCGACGCCACACGGAAGGGGGTGCTTAAACAGACGAGCGTGGATACGCGCTGAACAGCATGCTCTCTCCTGTGCAATGGGCTCGTTCGACAAATCGATGCCATCGTTGAGTAGACCAACACACGTTCGACCCGCCTGCTTGATCCGCCTGATTCTTACGTATCCAGCACGAAAGGAGCAGCAAGCGAACGCCATCGACGTCGACATAGACAACGCGAGGTGGAGACGGGCCAGGTTCTGGGTCCGGGCTTTTCGGACCACTGACCAACCCGTCAATCAAAGCTGCTCCCGGCGACAATATCAAATTCACATTTTGGCAGGAACAGCAAGTGGTTCTGAGAGCGATCAAAAACTTTGTTGTAGGCCGGCATTCGTACAAGTCCAAGCAGGGTCGCGAGGATCCCGGAGACCGCGATTAATTTCACGGTAACTTTATCGGTCTCTGCAGCACACTTTCGCAACGCTCGCTCGCTTGTGCAAGGTTAGGCATGCCAAGCCTTCCCAGGTGCAGCTTCGTCAGCAATCCGTCCTTTGCACGAAATTGCACGGTGTAGACTGTAGATCCGCTGTTTCTGTCTATGAACAAGACCCAGCATTCAGGGGCAAGTGGCAGAAGTGGACTGACACGCTCACAGGCCAATAGTGGCAACAATGTAGCCACGCGAGGAGCCTCAACCAATCAGAATGCGTCAAAGGCCAACGTGTCAATGCGGAGTGCAGATTTTCACGAATGCATCTCGAAGAACGTGGACATCTTGCATGAAATTTCCGTCCAAAATTGTCCACGCAAACCTGTCACAACTACACAAAACACCCAGACTTTGGCCGACCACTACCTTTACTAGCTTTGCAGAGCAACCGTACGACCGTCAAAGCCTGGCATGTGGTGTCCATGAGTATCTTGAGTGTCCGGTGTGTCTCGACTGCATCGTGCGACCTCGGCATCGATACACTTAGCCAAAGGGCGGGTCATTTGAGCTTAGACACCGCGGACTGGAATTCTCCACATTGGCTGCCAAGAACGTGCTCGATATCGAAATCCGTCAAGCCAAAAGGTTGGGCCAGCCAACTCTCCCGTCCTTGGTGTCGCCGCAGAGGGTTGGTTTGGCCGGGGGGCTGATCACTCGCCGAGCCGTCTGTACACGTTCCCTTAGCCACCCGCGGTTGGTAATGGTGCCGTCTTTGCCCGCTCTTGCCGCAAGACCACTTGTACGATACCGCGGCGAGTCGGATCCCGCCGATCCAACAAGCGAGAGGCCTTGATCCGTCGGGACCGCTCTTTCCCACTGATATTCATAGCTTTGATCGATGGATGAAATGGGCAGGTAATTTACTGCGCAGCAATGTACTGTACATCTGTCGATGCGTGTGCTGGGCTGTCTAATGCAGTCCAATCGATGCTGGCTTCCCATTCGATGAGAGGGAGAATTCAGGCTTCGCGGAGACCCTGGATGGTGCTGCTGCAAGGCACCGACGCAAAGCCATTGATGTGCCTAAGAGATTTGCTAGCAAGACAGCACGAGGTGCGAAACAATGAATGAGCCACGACAACGCCGAAAAGCTGTTCCAAGCGACTGTGGCCAACCCAGAAGTGGATTGTCCCACTGCAGCGCAAAAATTTCTTCTCGAGACAGCGTGATAGACAAAAACCGAAAAAGTTGACCGGAGTCTAGATTTCGTGGAAATGTTTCTTTAGTCTGCCCGCTCACCGCGGCCAACAGTTTTTCACTCCGCATCCGCTGATTCGACTCGACCGCCCGCAAGAGGCAAGAGATCTCTTGGTGGCACCCAGCTTTCACCGACGGCCTATCACTTGAAACGTGTTCCTTGTGAATTTGACTTGCATACTCTCTGGTTGGTTGAAGAATACCTCGTGTGTGTGAGGTGTGTGGGTGGGTCGACGTGTGAGCCCTAGATGCAGCTGCTGGAAGAAAAAAAAGTTCAACAAGGTGGACTCGGACCAATATGGCCTCTCCTCCCACTAGCTTGAAAAGTTCAGAGGCGGACTACGGCGCTCTGCGTCTGTGCGGTTCATCCCGAACTCGTATCTGATCCAGCTGCCAAGCTAGGGCAGCAAGGCTTCCTAGCACCTTCAGCCACCGACCTTGCTCAATCCTATATCAAGTCGGACCTTGAGCACCTAATCCTTGTTTGTCCAACCACCCATCACGTCAAGACCTTTTCTCCCATCACACCCTTTTCCCCTTCACTCTATCTTCCATCATGGTTTTCGGTAAGGATTTGGACGCCTGGGCCGGCGACACTGGTCTGGCTCTGGTCGAGAAGGATGAGAAGAAGTCGCGCTTCGCCGTCTCGTGGGCTGAGGCCAAGCTTCTCACCATCGCTGGTGTCGGTTTCCTCATGGACGCTTGGGACTTGTTCATCATCAACATCATCTACTCGATCATCCTGGTCGCCTACTACAAGAAGGGCACCAAGAACATCGACTGGGGTCTCGAGGGCGGTGTGCTCAAGGCCTCCGCCAACATTGGTAACATTGTTGGTCAGCTTTTCTTCGGTTTCTGCGGTGACATGTTTGGTCGCTCCGCCGTTTACGGTAAGGAGCTCGTCATTGTCATCATCGCAGTCATCCTCCAGATCTCGGCTCCCGACTCGATCGGCGGCCACGGTATCACCATCTGGCTCGCCGTCTTCCGTTTCATCATGGGTATCGGTATCGGTGGTGACTACCCCATGTCGGCCACCATTGTTTCGGACCGATCGCACCTCAAGAACCGTGGTTTCCTCCTCGGCTGGATCTTCTCTAACCAGGGCTGGGGTAACCTCACCGGTGCCGTCTTTGCCGTCATTGTCATTGCTGGCTACCGCCACTACGTCGATGCCGGTCACGTCCACAAGCTCTCGGGCGCCTGGCGTATCCTCCAGGGTCTCACCCTGATCCCCGCCTTTATCGTCCTCTACTTCCGTCTGACCCTGGTCGAGTCGACCCGTTTCACCCAGGCTCGTAAGCTCCAGGACGACCCCGAGCTCATCACCAAGGGCCACGCGAACCTCAACCGCTCGCCCTCGGACGAGGATGAGCTGACCAAGGAGAAGGCTCTTGGCGGAGACGTCACCCCCATCGAGGCCACCGCCGTTGGTATGTCGTTTAAGTCGGTTGGTAAGCCCAAGAACGAGTTCTTCGCCTACTTCTCGCACTGGAAGAACGCCAAGAAGCTCTTTGGCTGCGCTGCTTGCTGGTTCCTGGTCGACATCACCTTCTACGGCATCAACCTTAACCAGTCGTCGATTCTCTCGGCTATCGGTTTCACCAACGGCTCCACCTGGGGTAAGCTCATGAAGACTGCCACGGGTAACCTTATCATCACCTGCGCTGGTTTCTTCCCCGGTTACTTCTTCACCATGTTCACCATTGACATTGTTGGCCGCAAGCCCATCCAGCTGCTCGGCTTCATCATGAACGCCCTCTTCCTCGGTATCCTCGGTGGTCGCTTCAACCAGCTCAAGCACCAGACTGGCCCCTTCTTCGTCGTCTTTGTCTTCCTCCAGTTCTTCTTCAACTTTGGTGCCAACGCGACCACCTTCATCGTTCCCGCCGAGGCCTTCCCCACTCGTGTTCGTGCCACCGCTCACGGTTTCTGTGCCGCTTGCGGTAAGTGCGGTGCTATCTTGGCTTCGCTCTTCTTCTCGTACCTCGCCAACAAGACCAAGCTTGGCAACGAGGGTGTCTTCTGGATCTTCTTCGGTGTCTCGATTCTCGGTGCCATCGTCACCTTCTTCTTTGTTCCCGAGACCAAGGAGTACGATGCCGACGAGGAGGACCGAAAGGAGCTTGCTGCTGCCGCTGGTCTCCAGTAAGCAAGTCGTGCATCGGTTTCGAGCCCTTGTACACCGCTTGCAACAGCTTTAGTAGTAATTGTTTCTCGTTCCCTATTATCACTTCTACTTCCAAAAAGTCTCGTCTGGACTTGGACCGTCCATGTATATCCTTCCGCTTCATACCATGCGGATCAATCTTTGTTTCCCATAGGCCCTCATGGGCGCTTTGCTTTTGTCATTTAATCGGGGTTCAGGCGTCAATCACAATTTCCGCACCATATAGTTCATGTTTGCCACCTTGTGCGCTCACAAGCCATGAGCATTCGACATTGCCGATAACAACGGGTTTTGAATGAAGAGTCGCTTCTTTCTGAATGAAGAGTCGCTTCTCGTACAAAGTGACACAGAGAGCATGGCGCCGAAGCTGTCCAGCATTGCCATCGTGGGTAGCGCGGGAGCAGTATCGTTACTCGATTTAACAAACGGTAAAGACACAGCACGTTCGATTGGAATATGGCAATGAATGTTAAGTTACGAAATCCAAATAGCCGTCGAAAGCCGAGAATGGGCCATTGTGCCGATGCGTGGAGGGGAAAAAAGTGAAACCCCTGGGCAAGCGCTTGTGCTCCGGTGCCTTGATGCGGAGCGACTTGAACCCATCCCGCCTTCTACCACCACCATTACACTGTAGTCACGGTAAACAGCGGCAAAGGGAAGCTGCCATCGAACTTCTGTTCCCCCTCCTCCTTGCCTTGTTCCGACTTGCCAAGCTTCTTCTTGATCAACCGGATCGACTCTTTTCCGTCTACGAGCTCAACCTTACTCCGACGGCTCTTGCAGTCGCTCCATAACGCTGTCGAGGCTCCGGACTGCGCCGATTCACGACCTCGATCTTTTCCGATCATCTTTTGCTTCTGCCGGGGACTGAGGCTGCGCTATCCCGCAGCTTTCCAGCGTCAGCGACCCGCGGACCCTTGGGCTGGCGGCGATTGGTAATCTTTTCCGTGGCCAGTCTGGGGCCACAATCTCCACAACCCGATGCATGAACCAGCGTTGTCGACGGAAATCAACGGCGCCGACGACGACCATTCATACTCCCATCGCACGTCCAATTCCCCACACGGCGTGCGCAGCAATGGCGCCTACTCGCCTGTTCGAGACAGCCAAAAGACGATGAGCGATACCACCGGCGTTCCCGTCGCGTCCACGGCTCAATCACCCCCCTCTCGGTCAGGCAGTGTCCCGGATGTCGATGGTGGATCAGCAAAGAAAGACTTTCAGCGCTCCTTCAAAGCTTGCGATGGATGCCGCACAAAGAAGGTCAAGTGCGAGCTCGGCGACCTCGCGGCACCGTCGGAGCCTCCCTGTGCACGATGCAAGCGCGAGATGCGCCCATGCGTCTTTACCATGTCGACGCGCGGTCGGGGACCGAAAGCACGCTCGTCTCGATCGCAGGCCTTTGGTGCCCACCATCTAGCTAAGAATCCACGTACTTCTTCTGCGCATCATATTGACGACGAGGACGATGACGAGCACAGCACCGCCGCATCCGCCATCGATGCGCTCGCTGGCGCTGCCCTCGCCTCTCTACCTTCCTCCAGCATGCGACTTCATTCGACCCGACATGACGTGCCGGTCTCTGCTCTTGATCCTTCCGATGCTCCTAGCATTGGCATGATCTATGGACTCAATCGCCACGATGGACCACGTTCGCAGAACAAACGCAGAAAGCTCTCGAGCGAAGCGGAACCTTCTGGTCGATCTGATGGTCCGGCAGAGCCCACGGACGATCGAATCTCAGAAGAGCAACTTGAGCCGTCCACTCGATCTGCCAGCCCCTCGGCCGCCACTCACAACCATGCTGAGCCTCTCGGCCTCATCTCGAGCTTAGATTCTCTCCACCAGTACGCAGAGGTGGGTCTGCAGCATAGCAAGGATGCACTCAGGGTGCTTGCGGGCGTCGCAGTGGATTCAAGAGAGGCGAACAACGAAGGTGGTATGGATGAACACGAGCATCACATTCGCGATGAGGGTGTCGCAGCAACCGACGGGGATCAGCGTGGCTCGACCGGTCAGCACGGCCTCCTTACCGTTGCAGAGGGTCGATCGTCCGAGCAAGTGGCCTCGTCTTCCACTTCTGCCTCTCAAGCGGCATCCGGTCTTCCCCGCAACGCCACCTCTGCACAGCGATCAGCAGCGGCACTCCTCTACCGTCCAGTCACACCACCGCCACTCAAGCACAACTATGGCTGGAGCAAGTTCGAGCCAGTGCGTCTCAAGCTGATCAAGAGAAGCGAAGCCAGGTACTTTCTCAACTTTTTCATTAGGCAGATGCACTCATTTGCCCCTCACTGTTCACCTCATCTTCTCGACAAGTCACCCGAGGCTCTCTCAGAGCTCGTCTATCGCGAACCAATCCTGCTGGGCGCCATGCTCTCTGTCGCCTCTCGATACGACGTCACCAATCACAATGCGCATGTTACCGCTGTCGACACATTCCATCGCAAGATCTCCAAGTGGACGCAGGAAAAGATCAGCCGTTCCTTCTTTCTGCCCGCCTCGCACACGATCGGTACCATTGAAGCTCTGCTGATCCTCAGCGAGTGGGCTACCTTGGATCTGCACGATCGACGATCATCGCCAGACGCCAGCTCGGACTCGGAAGATTCGGAAGACGAGATAGGTGATGGAGATGCGTCCGATTCGGAAGGTGGAGCTGATGTCGAAGATGCCTCAGCGACAAGTCCGGCTACCGTTGCGATGACAGGCGACGATCTCAGATCCGAACACGAAGGACAGATGCCACGGCCGAGTCGAAGGAAAGCAGCGGGGGCGAAGCCTTCGCCAAAGCCACGACAGGCCGACATGCGCGAGTCGGAAAAGTTTGACGATACTGCCTGGATGTTGACGGGAACCGCGCTTCGACTGGCCGAACGACTCGACCTGCACAACGATGCCACGTATAGCGGTATCTCGAGCCGCAATGCAGCTTCACGACGAAACGCTGAGCGTCGGATGCGCGTATGGATGTCTAGCGTCCACGCCGATTGCCATTTGTCGGTACGGTTGGGCCGCCGCATCTCGAGTCCTGGACTAGCTGCGCCTTTTATGAACCTGGTGCGGGATCGTACGCATCCTTTCCTCCTCAACGCGGACATCAGCAACAGTGGCGAAGTAGGCTTCCCTTCGGGCTCGAACCGGGCGTGGATCGCACTTCGTGCGCATGCCGAACTGCTGCAGATCGTGTTTCGCACGTGCGAGAACCTCTATCGATCCAAAGCGGTCACCGAAAGGCTGTTGGAGGACGAAGACTTTGTACCGGCGCTCAAGTCGATTCGCGATGATCTGGACAACTGGGCCAACTGGACCCAGCCGAGGATCGAGCCCACGCGCGACATGACTTCGCTCAGGGTTCGAGTCGAGTACCACTACGCTCGTCTCTACGCTAACGGCATCGCGCTCGATTCGGTCAAGCGCAGTCTGAGGACGCTGCGCAACCACAGGCAGTATCGTGCCTCGGAAGCAGCCGAGATCGGATCGAAAGGAAGGCTAGGCAGAGCAGGAGCAAGCGCTGCTGCCTCTGCCGCTGCTTCGTACACGGTGAGCTTCTCGACGCACCCTGCATATCCGTTTGTGCGCGAGGCGCTCGCAGCTGCTCAGAGCCTCATCCGCATCCTGACAGTAGAGCTCGAGACGATGATGTGCGCACCGGCAAGATGGTTCTTGCTGCTCGTCATGGCGGCGGTGTTTTGTGTCAAGGCGACGGCGGTCTCGGATGTGATCTTGCCGCTCAAACGATGTGCCCAGTCGCTGCAGCAGGTGATCACCGCTTTGGAAAGGGCTGCTCCGGACGGCGTGCATCTTGCTAACAAGTACTCGATGTATCTGCGTCAGTTGGCCAAGCAGCTGGTGTTGACAGATGCAAAGACACGCACGGCGTCCAACGGTTCGGCTCAGGCACGAAACAAGGCGCGAACGCAGAGTTCCTCGCAAATGGCGCAACAAGAGACTACAGGCGATGCGGCGTCTACAGGCGAGGTGGAGCAGATTGCCGCAGAGAGGCGAAAGGACAAGCACGCGGCTCGCGTGAATGCTGCTGGCCGTGGTCCGACTGCCGCGTCATCCGAGACAGCTTCGACGCCGGCTGGTACCGCAGCGCCTGAGTCAAGCTCTCACTTGGGCGGTGCATTTGCAAATACGGGTGCACAGCCTGGCCAAGGTGCAGAGGGCGACGTTGCGACGCGGTCGCACGTTGTGATGGGAGCGCCTTCATCGGGATCTCCTTCCGTGTTTGTGCGTCCTGGAGATGGTCTGCGCCACGAAGCGACGGCAGGCAGCTACAACACCTGGGGAACCGGCTCCGGCGTCGGATGGACAGCTGCGCCGCTTCCTGCCACGCAAAGTCTCGCCGGAGGCTCGGGGTCGTGGTGGAGCACCGCCGACATATTGCCTGGAGAAGTTGATCCTCAATTATTCCTGAAATGGCTGGACGACCAGACGTCGACACTGGCGCCTCCCACTTCGCACCATCCTATGACATCGTGGGCGAGCGGCACGCAACCGACGCAGCCGCAGCAGCAGACCCATCGACCGCACGCCGGCTCGTTCGGCAGCATCGCAGCGCCTTCGCCGCGCAATGTGCAGCGATCGCCGGCTTCGGTCGCCAGCCCGGCTGCCACTTCGTTCTCTTCAAAGCCACAGCACGCCTTGGATGGTTCCCAGCATGGATTGATGTCCTCGCAGCCATTCCTGAATGCAGATGCGTCGAGGCCTCAAGCGGGACAGGAGGATCTGTTGACAAAGATGTGGCTCGACGATGCATTGACTGATCTCGCCGCTGCTGGGCTCGATATGCCTTTTCTCTGATATACATACGCAATGGAACATGCTTTCACAGGGATCAGGATGAGACTGAAGGTTGTGGGTTGCACATCAGAAAGCTGTCGCGGTTCATTCCTTGAGCCAAATCACACACACGAGGAGCTGATGCAGGCAGGGGGTCGCACGTGTTCGGCGTCTGGTTTTGAGAACAGGGGAGCGGCAATGAGAAATCTGTCTCCTTCACACGCGTCGGACACATGAGGAGGAGTGAGAGGGGAGCAAGGGTCTGAGCGCGCTTGCCGCCCTATCCGCACAGCGGCCGCCATGATCCCACGATCCGCGGCGATGATACCATGACCACTGGCAAAGAGACAGCTGCCTGTTCCGTGCCTTGATGATGTTCTGGGCAGCACACCGCCTCGCCGCGACTTGTCCCGCGATCGAGGCTTCTGGAAGATGCTGGCGCTCTTCTCAACGGTGCGCATGATTCCTTCGATCACAACAGGAGAGACGCGACGCAGTATCCAAGGCGCCTTGGCGGAATTCTTGCATGCAGCGCACATGTATGCAAGGCTCACTGGTCTCACGGTGGACGCAGAGGTAGTGCTTGAATGCAAGGGCTTGATGGAGACCGAGGCGCTCCAGGCGCAACACCCCAAGCCCATTGCCAACATCGACAACCTGCAGAGCTTTATCAGAGACGGCATCTATGGCCATTTTGTGCTGCGATGCCCTCGAGAGCAGGTGCAGCTGGCAGCCTTTAGTCTCATCGTTGCCTTTTGCGCGGTGCGGCCCTCGGAGGCGATCCATTCTCCAAACGGCTCAAGATCTGGATTACGCTACCAGCACCTCCAGTTCTACCTGTCTCTGTGGGACGAGGATGATCAAGTGTGCCAGGACTTGAGCGGTGCGGACAGGGCAGACAGCCGGGCCAATGAAGACAGTCTGGACGAGGCTGCAGCCACGTCACGCAACCGCTGTCGACTGCACTGCGACATTTTGTTTCCACATCTCAAGGGCGGCCGCGCAAGCTGTCCCAGGTGGCGAGAACAGCCCCTGTACAGCACCGGCAAGCAGATCTGCATGGATCCAGTGCTGCTTCTTGCTCATCTTGCCGAACTTGACGGAGCCTTTCCAGCAGGTCTGACCGTGGCATCGATGCTGGCCGACACCGACCCTAGCCTCTTTGACACAAAACAGTTCCTTCCAGTTACCTTGCGTGACGAGGTGCAGGATCAATTCGTTTTTCGGGCATTCGAACGGCAACATTGCGACAGTGGCGCCTGTGTCTGGGAGGTGTCGCCGGACAAGCCGCTGACAACAAGTCATACCTGGCGCTCCGTTCGTACAGCTGCACGTGCTGCTGGTCTGATTGGATTTACGCCTTACTCCCTTCGACGTATGACGATGAACGCGCTGGATCGACCTGACATTGCCCAAGGAAGCAAGAACCTCGCCGTGGGTCACGGTCTCTCCAGCACGTGCATGCAGCAGTCGTACCTCTCCAGACGCACCACCATTGACATTCAGGGCCTTGTCACCAACGGGAGCGAGAACCACTCGCTCATCATTGGACATGGCGTCCGACACCTCACGTCGGTCAAGCTTTGGTCCCAGCCTCAGGTGCCCGCACCCAGCCAAAGAGAAGGTGGATGCGCTGCCCATACTGCAGCAGCACCGTCATGAAGCACAGCAGGCCGACGCAAGATACCAGGAGGCCATCTTGTCAGGTGATTCAGATGCGGCACTGGTGCAGCAACTTTCTCGCAAACGCACTGCTGCTCGCGCTCGCTTGAGTGATGCACGGCGCGGCCTCTTGATCCAGGAGCTTGATGCTCTTGCTGTGCAAAAAGAGACGGAATTCGACACAGCTGCTCTCCTTGGCAATGGGCCTGCTTCCGCAGCAGAAGCACTCTTGTGTCGATTGCGATCGGATTTGTCTTCCACCTTGGAGCAACAACCAACTCGAAAAGTGCTCGACACTGGCAGCAATTGCATTGACGAGAGCAGCAATGGCTTGGATGGCAGCGTTGGCTCGGATGGCTGCGATGGCAGCAGCTGCGAAGAAGACGACGATGGCGATGTAGATGATGGCAACACCTTGCCACAGTGGCAACAGATTGCCAGCGGTTCACAGGCATGGCAGAGATGCAATGCTCTGCTGGAAGAGATCAGCGAGGATATGCAGCAAGAGATGGCTCATGTTACCGTTGATGGCGCAATTGGAGACGTCGCTGGCAATCCAAGCCAAACCGCCGCCGTGCTTACCGAACCTTCCAGCAGCATCGACCCAGCTGTCTTGATGGACGAGACCCAAGTTTCAGCATCAAGGGTTCCATCATCATCCTTGCACGTATTGCCGCCGCCAGAGTTGTTGCAGCCACCCGGCGCTTTGCAGGACCAGACGTTCCCCGCTGCCTCCCAGTTGCACCACCAATTGGAGGCGCTGCAGCTCCGCTTTGACACCTCACTGCCACTACCTGCACCCAACTATGACATCCTCATGCGGCCGCCTCGTCATCAAGACATGGCAACCGTCTTTGAGGCTCTGTCAACGGGCAACACAGGTTCAAGCAATGCCATTGTTGAGCTGCTGGAGCAGAGCACTGCTGGTGTTTGTCCCTGGTGCAATTGCAAGCTGGTTGATGTGCTCAACAACGTCAGTCGAGAGTCGGCCACGGTCCACTTCCACACTTGCTCCCGCAAACATGCCAAGGAGGCATATCGTCAGGCTTGCCACCAAGTGCTGGCCGGAAAAAGTTGCCCCCACTCGTCGTGCGTTGCTCAAGGCACCAGCATCCCTCTGGAGGCAGACGACTTCTTGCGTCACCAGCGTCGCCACCACGCAAACGAAAAGGATGGCCTCCACGCGCTTGCTAGGAGTAAGGTCACAACGTATCGCTGCCCTTACTTTGTGTCGCACGCTACCAAATGTGACTGGCAGTTGCACTTATCGGGTCACCGCAGTGTCGACTTCCAAACAGCATTGGTCCACTTTGAGACGGCGCACGCAGTGCCAGATGTGAAGGACGATGCTATACAGCTATGTCGCGCCCACAACCAGACAAGGTTTGGCATTGCTCAGATCGAGCGACACCATCGCTCTGACGCAGAGGCTGCGCTGATGGACCTAGAGGGCTTCAACTTTTTTGACTACACCCTCTGTCCCTGGTGCGTGCAGGACGAGTCGTTGCCCTGGTTGGTCCGCGGCAACACATTTACCCGCAGGAAGCAACGGGAACACATCTGCATACAGCATATGTATCCTCAACGTCAGGCAGACATCGCCTGTCCGATCTGTCAAGAACAGATGCATTGCCACCAGCGGCCCAAGCATCTTTACAACCGACATTGCCTCACCGTTTTTGGCGACAATCGCAAAAGCAACCCTGATCACAGCCTCGATAATGTCGGCGACGATATTTCATCCGCCAAAAGGGCACTACGAAGCGATTGGCTCACTTGGATCAAGACCATCAAGGCGCAGGACGATGAGAACGATGACGCTGCCGCTGCTGGCATTCCAACCATTGCAGCCAATGCAGCCATTGATGCCACCAATGCCATTCCTTTCTCCATTGATGAGATACAACGCGTCCGGCGGCCTGCTTCTGCAACATCAACCGTCACGCAGCCAACGCCTCGCAATGCAGGCAGAATAGCTCACATTGGCCACACAACACGCACTTCTGTTGACAAACCATGCCACTTTTGTCTCCAGGACATGAACCTCCCTCAACAGGTACGCGAGCGAACTTGGGTACCACGGAAGCTGGCAGCCCATGTAACAAAGATCCACCTTTATGAAAACAGAGACTCGACAAGAGACTGTCCTGTCTGCCATCAGAACGTCGACGCGGCCATTTTTGCACATCACCTTGATTTGCAGCACGGCTACCAGCTCTCTGGATTGCGCAGCGAGCCGCTTGCCGACGATCTCAGCAATGTGGGCGGTGTCAAAGCAAACAAGCAACGCGACAAGTATCTTGCATGGATCAAGAGCGGCTGCATAGCCAACGACCCAGCTTTTGCCACCGATGGCCGCACACTGGCAGCCTTCTGGAACTGGATCCAGAGAACCTACGGCAAGCAACACCTGCGTCCAGCTGGCATACCTACAGGTACAAAGCCCGTGACACGCAAGAGAAAGAGAGCTCAGAAGCAACCATTCCAAGCCAGTCACGAGGCTGCAGAGAGGAGCCGCAGCACCAGCAGCAGCAGCAGCAGCGATGAGCTAGCCGTCACTACACCTGGACCGAGTCGGCGACGCAGCAGCAACAACAAGAACAACAATGACGACGACGAGTTTGTAGCTCAAACTCACGCCAGAAGCAATGCCGTGCAAGGACCAGTGCGACGCAGCGCTCGCCTTTCCTGAGTGACGGTGTTGCCTCTTTGGTCGTGCGACATCTCTGTCTCGTTGCTACAAAGACCTCAAATCTACGACCGCACTTCCCAAGCCCCCTGTCCTCTGTGCCAATCCAAATTGTTTCGACTCTGTACGTGACACTGCAATTTCAGAGTAACTTACGCACATTGCTACTAACCGAGACAGCCAATCCAGCGATGAAGTCGGTCTTGCTTTCCTCACCATCGGCTCGGGTATTGCACTTACAGCGCCCATTGAAGGCTGGTTCAACAAACGCTTGCTTGAGGCATGCATGGCTGCTGGCGGCAAACCCGTGTCCGAATTACGTCTGCCACAGTGGCTCCCTCGGCACCCCTGTTTGCGATCGGCTTCTTCTGGTTTGGCTGGACTTCCCGTGCATCAATCCGCTGGATCGTGCCCGTTCTCGCCGGTCGAGACTAGCGGATGGAGATGGGTGATTGCGTTCCTCTCCATCTTTGCCGGCGTCATTACCGTGGTTGGGGCGATCACGCTGCCAGAAACGTACGCTCCTGTATTGCTTCGATGGCGAGCGCAGAAGCTGCAAGAGGCTACGGGAGATGAATACATCTGCAAGCTTGATAAGGGTCGTGATCTGCGTCTCGAGACGCAGTTCAAGGTGGCGCTCGGCCGTCCTTGGTTGCTACTCATCTACGAGCCCATTGTGAGCCTCCTCTCTATCTATATCGCGATTATCTACGGAGTGCTCTATTCGCTCTTTGGAGCCTTTCCGATTGTCTTCCAACGCGGGCGAGGATGGAGTCCAGGCATCGGCGGTCTTGCTTTCCTTGGTGTCCTGGTTGGCATGCTTTTTGCGCTCGCCTATATCATCTTCTTCGAAAACCCAAGGTACGGTCGCATCTGTGACAAACACGGAGGCATCGCACCTCCCGAGGCACGTTTGCCTACAGCCATGATTGGCGCCGTCGCTATTGTCGTCGGTCTCGCTATCTTTGCCGCCACCGACAGTCCGGACTTGCCGTGGATCGCGTCCATCATTGGCAGCGCTCCGTTCGGTTTCGGCATGGTGCTCATCTTCCTGTCGACCATGAACTACCTCACCGACTCGTATCTCATCTATGCTGCTTCTGTCTTGGCCTCGAACAGCGTCATCCGTTCGTTGTTTGGATTCGCGTTCCCTCTGTTCACGTCGAACCTCTACTCTATTGGAGGCAAGGATGGTATCCACTGGGGCCCAGCGATTGCGGGCTTGCTGTCGCTCATCTGCCTGCCCTTCCCGTTCATCTTTTACAAGTATGGCGCCAGCATTCGTGAGCGTTGCAGGTACGCATCGGATGCCAAAAAGATGCTCGAACAGATGCAAGCATCGTCCAAAAAGCAACAGGCTTCCGAGCCCAGCAGCGTCGACGATGACCTCGAAAAGGCACAGAGTCACAACGACGACGAAGCCACGCGCACCAACAGCCGCGACGGCGAGACCAAAGCCAACAAGCCTGCCGGGACGGAACGCAACAGTGTCGACGTCGACCATTCGACTCGAGCGCATACACCGCATCAGTCGCTCTCGACATCTTCCAACTCGTCTGATGGCATTCAACGTGGATAGACCTTCATGGCGCCAATCGACAGGTCTATGCTTCCGGCTTACTGCACAGACATTCCCTTTGCATTTCATCCCCTTTTGCATTTCATCTTCCAGTCGTCTACTTGCATGCTTTGATCGAACCCCCAACTTTCAAACGCCCACATCTTGCTGCATTTGACCCTTGTTTGCATCTCTGTACTTTAGCCACTTGTATTTGGTTCACGTAGCAAGATTCCTGTCCACCATGCCTGCATTCTGCCTTATGGAGGATTGTATTGGTTTCAGATGGACCAGGAGCATGCTCGTACCTTGAGACAGTGTTGAGTAGGGTTGCCAACTCTCGGGGTGCCGGTTGGAAGAAGAGTCCAGTGTGCGGGAGGGATGCTCTTACGTAAGGGTCGAAATTGCTTTCATCATCTCGACGTATGGACGACGGTTCAAGAAGTGGAGAGGAACGCCTTATTTTGAAATCCTTGCACTTTTTGAGCCGGACAGATCCGACTACCGAAAGGATTGGCGTTGGTTGCGTTGTCCTTCTCGGTTTTACTTGGTTCCACCTTGTCTCTGTTTCTCTGTCACCCTTGTCAACACCACCTGACCCACAGTACCACTGATTCTAGACTCTGTCAACAAGAATGACGCTTCGGACCGCAACCGGTGTTATGCGACGTGCTTTGCCACGCAGCACATGCACCTCTCTTGCTGTCAGACCCGTCCCGCGCACCTTTATTGCAAGACTATCGACGTCGTCTTCAACGCTGAAATCTCGTCCAGACGTCTCTCGCCCCGATCCAACGGTCACCGATCAAGGCGCCACAGGACCAGACCAGCGCAAATCCAACGCCAGCGGCCCATCCGGCGTCGCTCCGGACACGACGCTCTCCGACCCTTACCCGCTCCCCTTCTCGCCCGACATTGTCTCTCTCAACACCGCCGACTCGGGACCGGATTCAGGTCCGCACTCGAAGTGGTCCGGCCTCAACCTCGCCTCTTCTTCACAGAACCTTGAGGGCATCGACGCTCCCATGCGTGTCCCCGGCCGCGAAACAGAAGATCGCTCGACCAAGATCGCCCGCCTCATCTACCAGACGCGCAAGCGCGGCACGCTCGAAACGGATCTACTGCTCAGCACGTTTGCAAAAAAGGAGCTCGCCAACCTGCCAGATGCAGAGCTGGATGAATTCGACCGTTTGCTAGACGAGCCCGATTGGGATATTTTCTATTGGTGTACATTGCGCAAAGAGATCCCTGACAGGTGGAAGGAGAGTTTCCAGACCGAGGGCAAGTTGGGCCAAAGACTGGTCAAGCATACCAGGAACGACGAGAAGGCTGTTAGGTGGATGCCCGAGCTCTGAGTTAGAGCTCAACAAAAATACAAATGTGGCTGCAAGCACCATTCGATGCCGGTTCAGTGTAGAGATGCTTGTCAATGTACAGTGCGGAATGTACCACTTTTTGGCACCCTTGGCTCAAAACTGTGATCTTCCAATAACGTTGACACTGCGATGAAAGACTGCGATTGCGAAAGTGACTGAGAATACACAACGAAAACAGAAGCTGGGAAAACTCGCCGTGTCGTGACTGTGCAAATGCAAAGCTGCAATGCAAGTCCGAACATGCAGCGAAGAGGAGGACGAGAAGCGACGATTGCGCACAATACATTCCGTGCTTGCTCAATCCGCCGTGTTTTGGCTTGGGATCAAGTGGCTTGCGTGGCCTGGTCGTAACTAGCCGTGCCATCGACATTGGACGGAGAGGACAGATGGTGTCCTCGCTGGGTATTCGGAACCATTTGCTACGATTCGATCGTGATCTGATGCTTGTGGAGCCGTAGAGCAAACTGAACTCCTTTTGGGTGGTGTTGGGGGGTATACGCCTGGAAAGAAGCGGTTTTGGGGCTGGTTTCAACGAAAGCAATGTCGTGTCACATCCACACCTTTTGAGAGGTTCACTGCAAAGGCTGAGCACTCTGATGCATCCTCCTCAGCGCACCAAGCGTAACGATCTTTGGGCCTTTTCCTGCGGCCAAATCCTGCCTCAACTGGCCCAATGTCGCATTGGCATTGGCATTGGCACCTCTTGCCTCGACGCCTGCTGCAGCTCCATCCACCGCGGCTTCCGCGTCAACCTTGACGAGTGGCGCCTGGAGGAACGGATAGATCTTGACCCTGTCCACGTCCCACACGCTGCCCTGTGCATACTCGTCCTGCGCCACCCTCGCCCTGACATCCTCGATGCTCTCTGCAAGCACCACCAGCACGCTGCCCGCCATGTGCGGACCGGGTCCCACTTCCTCGTCGATCTCGGCAAAGTCTTTGCGCAGCAGCGCACCGCCCATCTCGATGCGGCCGACGCGCTTGCCGTTCTGCGCCTGCTCGAGGTGGCGCTCGCGCACTTCAAAGCGGCGCGCGTTGGCGCCAGCGTCGCCAAAGTCTTCGGCGACAACGAGGTAGCGGTTGAGACGCGAGGTTGACGGGCGGTCGGCCCACGGTCCGGCGGGCCCGGCGCCAGAGGCCGACGTGTTGGGCGTAGCAGCGGCGGCAGCGAAGCGTGGCAGCGAGCTGAAGGAAAGCAAGCGTTGAGTCGAGGGCGTGCGCACCACGGCTGACGCGTGAGTGGCCGATCTGAGAATCGACATTGTTGGATGATGGTATCGAGTCGAATGAAGAGAAAAGGTGGTAGAGTATAGGAGCGATAGGATGGAGTTCCGTATCATTTGTGGGAAATGTATCTCTGCACTGTTTTGACTACATATATGCGACTTCTCTCCGGCCGCCAGGCAGCGGCGGTGAAAAAAAAAGTGTGAAAAAAAGAATGCCGACGCCCACGAGTTGTGCCCGTCACTTATTTCTCCTATCACACCATCACCTTGAAACAAATCGAAAATTGCAGCGGCGGCGGCGGCAGCTGACTGAGGCGAGCGCGGGGATACACTTCCAAAATTCCCACGGAGAATCCGCAACGCCTGGCCAGTCCAGCCCGTGCCGTGAGCGAGCTTGTGCGGTGTCTCGCCCGTCTCCGAGAAATGCGCGCAGCTCACTGAGTGTGGGGCAAAAACGCGGCTCGGTTAGATTTTTTTCTGACTTGCCTCAATGGCTCCCGATTGGCTTCTGATAAGCTTTGGAACCTTCCCGCTTTGTTGCCAAGATAGAAAATTCACGCTCATGTCCGAAATTTGTTGCTTTCTTACAATCACGAAAGGGCGCAAGAGTAAGCTAAGATAGCTGCCGGACAAGCCCACATGTCATGGCTTAGCACTTTGCCGGCCTTCTGATCTGGGACGTCATCACATGTACGCCATGTGCGAAGCAGCATCGAGCGGATGACGGATGGGCTGCATAGCGCGATCTCGAAAAGAAAACAATTCTCCGGCAGCGGTACATACCCGCCATTTGGCTTTGCTGTAAGCTTAACTTTTTGTTCTGCTGTGCAGAGAGTAAGCGGCAAAAATAAGCGCTCGTGGTGGCACACTTCCGCCAAGCAGCGATCTCGATCCATTCACAGGCACATAGACACTGACTCCAACATCGCACTACAAGATCGAATGAAACACTGAGCATGGAGACTCTGCATCTACTAACTTACACGAAACCAATGTAGAATGTTCGGAAAACAAGGGCAGATAAAGGCACTTAGATCTTGGCCGCGGGCGCCGAGAGATCGAGGTCGAGCGGGTTCTTTCCGTTTTTAATCTCGGACAGCTTGGGCATGGCACGGATGCGGATGAGCTCGCTGCACTGCACCATCAGCGGGTCTACACCCATGGTGGCCACCGCCACCACCTCGTCTCCTTTTGCATAGTAGGCCGCAAAGTTGAGCTCCTCGGGCTTGCCGTCGACATAGACATTGTCGAACTGCGGTCCGCCGCTGCCGCAGTAGCGCAGCTGCGAGCCGAGCGCTGACCAGAAGATGGCGACTTTGTCGTAGTCGGTCTCGTTGCCCGCCAGCGTCTTGGCGACCGCGCGGCCATGGTTAGAGGCGACGTTCCAGTGCTCAATTCGTGCGTGGTCGGAAGCACGCGTGGGAGCAGCGGCGATGTCACCAATCGCAAAGATATCCTGATGGCCTTGAACACGCAGCTTCGAGTCAACGGCGATCCCTCCATCCTTTTCGAGCTTGAAGCCGGATTCCTTGAGGAAATTGGTAGCGGGCGCAACACCAACGCCGAGAATGACGACGTCGGCATCGATCGATTCTTGCTGTCCCTGACTGTTCTTGATCACAACTGCTTTAGGTCCGGTGGACTTGTCACCCTCGATCTTCTCGACACCAGCCTCCATGTAGAACTTTAGACCGTTCTTGACCTGAGCTTGCATCAGACCCTGACCCACCTCTTGGCCGAGCACACGCTCGAAGGGCACCTTCTCCATGCCCACCACCGACACGTTGGCGCGCTTGGTGAGCGCGATAGCTGCCTCCATGCCGATAAAGCTCGATCCGATGACGACCACATTTTTGCTCTTCTTGCTCTCGTCGCCCTCCTCGTTGCCTACGGCCTCGTTGATCGCTTTGGTATCGCTGATTTGACGCAGCACCAGCACGTTTTTGAAATCCGAACCTGGGATGGGAATGCGCTTCGGAGTGCCACCGGTAGCAAGCACGAGCTTCTCGTACTCGAGCGACGATCCGTTTTCCAACGTCACGGACTTGGCGTCGGCATCGACCTTGGTCACAGAGGTGTTCTGCAGGTCAACGCCCAGCACGTTGTTGAGGTGCGACTTGCTGCGCCACGTCACCTTGTCGGCGTCGGCGATGAGCGCTTTGCTTAGCTTGGTGCGGTCGATGATGGCCTGCTCGTTCGAGACGATGGTGATGCTACCCTGATAGCCGCTCTTTCGCAGCTCCTCGACGCAGTTGATGGCACCCGCACCGCCGCCGACGATGACGACACCTTTGTCCTTGGTGACACTCGAAGCACCACCTTTGCAGCTAGGAGCGACACCAGGCTTACCCTTGAGCTTCTCCGGGTCGGCCGTAACAAAGAGATTGTCGCCTTCCACTTCCAGCTTGAGGCTGAGCAGGCTATCGAGAGCGGGCGCGTCTTCGATCTCGCCATTTTTGGCGTGGAAGCACGCGCCATGCCAGGGACAAATGATACGACCGTCGCCGGTGAGGACACCGTTGGCGAGAGGAGCACCATAGTGAGTGCACTTGGAAGAGGTAGCGTGAAGCTGGCCTTTGACATTGGAGACGAGCACCTTGACAGCATCGTCGCCTTCGCCGGCAAAGGTGAATTCCTTCATCTTGCCTTGGGCTACATCCTTGGCAGAGCCGACGCGGACACGGTGTTCGGACATGTTGACGATCGACGAGGAGAGATGCGCTCTGGAAAGCGAAAAGGTGTTGCAAAGCGGTGTCGACGAAGAAGTGCGTGCGGTGTGGAACAACAACCGAGACTGATGTCGAAGTAGAAGCATGAAACGTGTTGCAGGCTGCAGTATGTCTAGAGGACGATGGTTGAGAACCGTCGACAATGGGAAGGGCACTCTAAGGTAGTGTGAAGGAAAGGGTGGAGGAATCGACTCGGGGAAGGAAGCTGCTCAAAAGATCATAGCCAGGAGCGAGAGAAAGACAAGCCCTCTTCAGAGAAGGATCGAGTAATCTGGCGCGCTTGCATCGATCGCGAGAGTCTACGACTTTCTGCTTCCTCACACCTCTTTCCAGCCATCGACGTTCGACAAGGCCTTCTTACGACGAGCTCGAACGGCCCGACACAGCTCGGTCAGCATATGCAGAGCGAGCTTCGACGATCTGCTCCGTCCTTTCCTCTTCACCAAGACGTAGAGTGCGAGGGTGACCGGGGATTCGCTCTGGTGAAGCTTTGCTGCTTCCTCCACATTATCAGCTAACGAATGCTACACGCTGTCGGTTCGGCGTTGTGACAATGCAAGCGCACAGGACATGCCGTGCTTTCCGCCGCTTCTTTCCAAAAGGTCTGCGTCATCGAGCTCAATGGGATGCACTGCACCCTGCAGAAACTCAACCGACCGCAGATCTCGCTCGCCCGTGGAATTTTCTGACCAATCCGATTCCGCGCATTTGCTGACGCTCGAAGCAGATTCAAGACTAACAAGATGTTTTCTGAAGGTCTAACATTCATCAAACTTTTTTTCAGTAGGTGCGGGAGTTGCGGAGCACGGCCGTCAAAATTGACCGAGCCCACACCAAGAAGCGGGGGACAGAACATCAAACAGACCCTGGATCGTTCATTGTTCGAACATTGTTTCCCCCACCCGAGCAAAAGGCCGTCTCGTTGCGCTTCTTGTCCGCGTGGGAGGGGCTCCTATAAGAAGGAATCCTCTTCTAGGCGTGCCCTGTCCGCCACTACTTCTCTGCCTCGTGAACCCTACCAACCACCTATTAGCCGCAACCAAGCCCCGTCAATCCTCTCACAATGGCGATCGAACAGCCGGCCTCTCCACTCCATCTCTCCAACTCGCTCCTGGCTCAGCTATCCAAGCACACCAAAGTCGACATTGACAACAATGTAGCCTCGATCGCCGTGCAGCACAACCTCGCCCATCGTCGGATGCTTGAGCTCTCCGAAAGCACCAACAGGAACGCTTCTCAGATCGCGCAGCAAGCCATCGCCGAGTTTCATTCGCTGTTCCAAGATATGACGTCGAACCAGATCATCGTCTCGTTGACCTACGCTGATCTATTGGCAAAAGACCCTCACAAAGCGGCGAAACTGCTGGGCACGTGTACAGCGGCAGCGAAGCAGATCGAAGCAGGCATGTGGAATGGCCAGCCGTTGGACGGTGCTAAGCTCGAACGACTTTCCGTCGAGGGTCTGACCGGATCCGAATCAAAGGAGGAAAGCCACCAGCAGCTGTCTTCCGACATTCTGACCGTCTATTTTGGCCTTGATATGCTACCGAGTCTGCTTGCTAGCGGCAACCTTCATGCACAGACCGCCACCTCTCAGGCATACAATGCCAAAGCCACGGTAAAGCACGCTCGACGATTCGTCGCCCTGTACGAGCTGATTTCCGATGGAACAGTCGATCGCACCCGCGTTTGTATCAAGATTCCCACCACCATCCCTGGACTTCAAGCCATGCGCTTCCTTTCCTCTGGTGGGCAGCTTAACGAGTTTGAACTCGGTGGGCCACAGAGGGAGGGCACCATCCAAGTGCTCGCCACCACGGTGTTCGCTGTAGAACAAGGTCTCGCAGCAGCGCAAGCAGCAGGGGCGATCTACGTGGCGCCCTACATTAACGCTCTGGCTGCGCACTTTTTCTCCGACGAGAACCCGAGCGAGGAAGAAAAGCAGATTGCGATCGCCGCAGGCGCCCAATCGATCGGCGGAACCATCTATCCTCTGCAAAGGTGCTTGAGGCGACTGCGTCAAGAAAACGATGAAATCAAGACAAGCGTTATGGCTGCTTCGTTTCTTGACTTCGAAGAAGCAGTTGAGCTTTGTGGGCTGGACCATGTTACCCTTGGTGCAGCCATCGTGGAAGCGCTGGCGCGTACCGAGCTGAGTCCTGGGTTTGCAGAGGCGATGCAAGAGGCACGTGGTCAAATGCAGACTGCTGACGATGCAGAGCTCGAGCAGTACGGGGCAACGTTGGCTACTGCCGAGGCAAGGGAAGAGCGAGGATGCGGAGGATGGCTGAAGCAAGGCTGTCGTTCGAACACGCGCCTCGAGGCGGTCTTGACGCAAGACGAGCGGTGTCGATTCATGCTAGCGGATGCACTGGCTCGCTTCACCAGCGCCGAAGTCGAGATTCGAGAGCTATTTGCTGTGTGAGTTTTCCCTTTCGATCCGACATGACGAGATTTTTTGTACAGTACAGTGAAAGCGGGTATCAATGGAATGGATTTCGTCTTTTCTTGAACACCGGAAGCGCCCCTCTAGAAGCCGTCATCACCTTTGAGTGTGCGCATCCAGAAGCCGTCCTTCTTCTTTTGCTGCTTTCGACCCTCTGCTTGCAAAACAGGGGCTCCACCCGGTGCAGCCGCTGCGGCAGTGGCCGATCCGAGGCCCATAGCAACAGCCGCACCTGGTGGCGGATTTAGTTTTGCTGCATCCTCGGTATGATCGAGCCCACTCTCTGCTTGTGCAGCGACAGAGGGAGGAACCGGATCTCCGCCTGCTTGATTTCCCACCGCCACCGTCTTGCCGGTCTCGTCGACGAGCTTAAAAGGCACCGTCGTATCGGTTTCGATGACAAGTAGTCCTCCGTCGGTGATGGTGGCATTCGGACCACCCGTAACACGGATGGTACGATCTCTGTCAATGTACCAACCTGCTGAACTCAGGACGCTTCCCTGCAGCAGTTTTTGGAGTGCAGACTTGGATGCCTGTGCAGCCTTGTCCTTCAACTGTTGCTCGACCGGTTTCGTCTTTCCATTGGCACCCTTCGCTCCCGCCAAGGCGCCGCCGCCGATGCCGACAACTTGTCCGATCTTGGCCACAGTTTGACCTTTGGATGCATACTTGAGCAGACGTTTCGCCGTCGGAGTGTGTGTGGCTACCGCAGCCGAGATGCGCGCTGCGACAGCCGATACAGCGGCTACGGTGCCACCGGCAGCAGCAGCAACTCCAGCAAAGTAGATGGCGCCTGCACCGAGCGATAGCGCACCGATGGTGATCGCTGCGATGGGCGCGTAGGTCTGGAACTTGTCGTATCCGTTATCGCCGCGATCTATTCGAGCTTGGATGGTGAACCATACACGACCGGTGTGCATGGTAGCACGGCCACCGTTGGGTGGGACCGAGTTGGCATAGTGAAGTGGCGAGACCTGCTTCAAGCAGATGTTGAGCGGTACTTGGGTGTCGTTGATGATGGTTACGTTGGGCATGTTTCGATGTTGAAATGGTGGTGGACGGGTGAGCGGGAGAAAGGACGGCGAGGGGGTGACATGCAGCTGAGCATCCAGCTCGAAAAGTGACAGGTCGTTGGTTGCTATGTTGCCGCACCATGAACAAGCGAGGCTGTGTGTGGAGGTGTGGATGTGCCCAAAAATAAACATGACACAAGAGCGCTTTCTTTGAGATGCGTGCATCACTATGCAATCAGGGGGTTCAACATATCGGCGACTTTTTTCAGTTACGATAGCTCGTGGCTCCACGTTCAAGCTAAGTCAACGGGTAACCTTTTACTCTTGGTCTGCAAAGCGAACGAGATGTCAACTCTGTCGAGTCTCTCTATGTGTCCAAAAGTGGTGTCGTAGTCGAATGCGACTTCGACATCAACCAAGAACGTCGGCGTCCGACTTTTTCTTCTTCTTGGCCCCCTTTTGAAATGCCCTCCAATCCGCAACACGATGGTCGCGGGTCTGCTCCCACGCAGCTTCGTGCTCCGCTTTGCGCTTCCTCTCTTCGACCGCTTGCTCCTTTTTCCTTTGTGCCTCCCCCTCCGCCTGATGCTGAATACGGATCGCTTTTCTGCGACGAAGCTCATCATCCACCATCAGCTCTTTGGTGGCACTGCGTACGCGCTCGTCCCAGCTCGGGCTGAGGTTGGCCAGACGCGGATCGTCGTAAGCTGTAGCAAAGGGCAAGTTGAGCTGTTTGAGCACCATTAATCTCGCGTCCATGACGGTCTCGTCCAGCAGCTTGCGCTTGTCCTCGTCGAGCAAGTGCGAAGAAGCCTTCTTGAGCAGGTCAAATGCTTCCACGGCTCTCTCGTGCTTGACCTTGTCTGGATGGATGAGGAGCGACTTTTTGCGGTAGATCTTGTTGATCTCCTTGTCGTCTGCTTCTAGTGGCACCTCGAGCACGTCGTATGGGTTGAGGCGGAAGGCACTGAGGATGCGATCAATTTCGAGCTGCTGGAATAGAGACGTGCGTGCGAGTGCAAATGCTCGCTTATCGTCTACTGCTGCTGGTGCCGCCTCGTTGCTGACGATTGGATTTTTCTGTTGCACGCCGTTGCCCGAGGGGCCATTGCTGCTAGATGGAGCTGGCGCTGCTAAACTGGGCGCAGATCCATTGGTGCCGGCCTTGGCTCCTGCATGCGGAGGTGGGGGTGGCGGCCCCGGCGGCGGGCCTGGAGGCGGACCGGGCGGTGGTGGTGCTCGCCCGGTCATGTCTTACTCTTGAATACAGATAATGGAAGCAAGGACCGGAGTCGATGAGAAAGCTCGACAGTGCGGTATTGTCGAATGCTTTGCCGTTATTTCGGCGCAAATCTCTCCAAGCGCCCGATGATTGAATTTTTAAAGTAAAGATGTGATTAGGCGAAAAAGAGGGTTCATGCAGCTCCGCTCTGCTGTGTGAAAAGCGGGAGGGCCGATGGACACTTGTTGGCTCCACCTGCTCCACCTGCTCTGCAAGGTCCTCACATTGGTCACCATCATCTGCACCGCTGTCGCTCTGCACCACTCAACTCTGTATGGTACAGCAACTCTGTCATGTGGATCTCCAGTCATGCTGCCTTCTCTTGCTCTAAGCAGCTCTAGTCTGGATCAATTCCGCAAGAACGTGTACAGACCTCGACTCTGCCTTTTGTTGCTCGTCCTACTTCTCAGCCCGTACAACACGAGCCAGCTCACATCATCGGACGACACCTCTGTGGTCAGCGTAAGCCAACCGGCGCAATCAGGATGGTCCATCAGCATCATTGACGGGCTTGTCGTCGCGGCTAAGCCGCCAGCATCCTCGTCAACCGTTCCAAAGCCGATCCAAGACAAGAAACGAACTAGGTCAAAGAAACGCGAGAACGCAGGCCCATCAGGAGCACCTCGGGGGTTGAATGGCAAGGACGACAGCCGATCATCTGACCAATCCGCGTCTCAGCAGGTTCAGCCGCCTCCTGGCTCCCTTTTCCGCCTCCCTAAACTCAGCTGGGCTCTGCTCGTCGATGAGCACGTTCTACCCGCGCTGTTGTCGCTCCACCTCCTCTGGGCCATTCGTCTTGCAGCGGTGGTAGTGGAGGATTCAATAGTCAAGAACTCCTTGCTAGGATCCAAGTCCCACTTTCATTCGGTGACGCTTCCGCTCATCTACCTTGGTGTGCTTGGCGTTCTCGCTATCCTCATCGGTCAGCCAGCGACCATGGCCGCGGTCCGATCGCGCTGCTATGCTTGGAGGGGGCAGCTAGGCTTTGATGTGCTGGAAACACCATACAAGGAACGGCCGAGAAGTTCAATCCTGCAGGCAGATGGCCTGCTTCCTTCTTCCCTCTTTGTCATGCTCGAGACGGCCTCGGCCCTTCTTCACGTGCTCAGCATCCTGCCCAAGGTGGACGCTGCATCGATTACCAGCGTCCTGCCGATGCAGCTTCGGCTTCCTTCGCCCTCGCATTTGCCGCCTTTGATTGAGATGCTATCTGTTCCTTCGTTTATCAGAGCCGCGCTGACCGGAAACGGTCACCAACACAGCGACAGCCCGGTATGCGAGGAGCCGCAGACCTATGATGCCTTCCCTCAATGCCCCTGCTGCAGCGTTGCCACAATCTCAAGGTGTACAGTTACTGGCCAACAGCGTCGAACAAGACGGCACAACTGCGCCTTCTCTCGAGCCTCAGCCGCAGGATGGTGGTTTGGAGCGCTTAGAGGATGCGCTTCCACAGCAACTGTATCGTCGAGTCGGTGCTCCAGAAGACGAAGTGTTGCGATCTACCAGCGTCGCATATCCCATTGCTCCTCTTCGACTGCCTCACAACGATGCAGGCTCTGCTTCACAAACCGAACCGTCCTCGTCCGATGCACGTCGAAGAAGAGCGCCTCGTATGCGCGGTCAGTCTGTTCTCGTCTCGACCAAGTGGATCTCGGAAACGGCCACAGCGCTATTTGACAAGGTCATGGGCACTCTGATCTACGCCATCATCACGCTGCGCTTGCCCACGCTGTCACCGACATCACTGCCTCCAGTACTCTCGCTGCTTAGCTTGCGGTCTGAATTGGCATCGTTGACGCAGATCTGGTCGAAAGCGCGCAACTCGGTCGAATGCCTTGAATTCGTCCGCCGCAGATGGGGCGTGCAGCTAGACCAAGGTCGAGATCCCTACACTTCGGTTTCGAGACCCCGTGCCGCCGCAGCCGTGGGCGACTACAAGTGGAAATCATACGATGATGTCTACTGCGCCATTTGCTTTGAGCAGACTCGATCGGCTGACGTCCCACCGATACCGAAGGCGAGTGACAATGGCACTGCGGTAGATGATGACAAGCCTCGCAAGTTTGAGTTCTGCCGACTCGATTGCGGGCACGAACTGCACGATGTCTGCTTAGTGTCGTGGCTCACGGCGCAGGCGTTTTGCCCCACTTGTCATGTGGTGCTCAGCTTCAGCCCGCGAGCAGCGACATCTGCATCAAGGCGTAGCGCTGTAGGAGAATAAAAACTTTCGTTGAGCCCGTAGCTAACGGTTTCTTGGCAAACATCACCTATCTATCTGGTGTGATGGCCATGGTGGTGTGTGACATGCAAGGATCGTGTTCGGTGCATTGAGCGGGCTTTTTAGGCAAGGGGGACAGAACGTCTGGAATTGCGGTCGATGACAAACGAACAGAAGCTTGCAACGTGGGAGGGCCTGACAGTGTTGCCCGGTGAGTTACCATAAGAGGAAGGAGCCCCATGTGACGGTGCAGTTCCCTCTAGCCGCGGCTTTTCTTTCGGCTATGAAGGCTTCTCCGAAAATTGCTAATCGGCAACGCAGGGTTCGCTTCACAACGGAAATCAGACGTGGCTTGCAGCTGTCACACGCAACAGAGTGTTCTTCGCAGTGCGTCTTATCTCTTAGTGTGTAGTTGTTGAATGGGGGGCTCGCGTCTAGCTTTGGGATGCATCATCGTCGGGTTTCGCTCTCGACCACCATCGCTCCCGCCGAAAGAATCAGCATCGAACAGGATTTCCCGTCGGCAAGTCCGGTTCGTCGCGGCTGCTGGAAACCGTGCACGACAGGCGAGCAGACTCTGCCTAACATGTTGCCTACAGGATCATCTGCCTGTCTGTTGCGGCAAGGTGCTCGGTCTGCATCGAGTGCAGCTCGACTCACATGCACTGGATACCCCATATACGCCCCTCGCGCTCGAGCTGGCCTCTCAGCTCCGTTTCGCAGAGCGGCCATAGCACTTTCCAGCGACTCAGGGCACGCAGCACGTCATATCAGGTCACTGCACAGCACCACAATCACTTCCTCATCCGACGCCTCCGCAACTATCCTCAAAGATCCCACACCCATCGAAGCAAGCGAAACAGAACATGCAGTCATCTCGACCTTTGACCTCTTTTCTGTAGGCATCGGTCCCTCCTCCTCTCACACCGTAGGGCCAATGCGTGCTGGTGTCATCTTCGTCTCAGACCTCGCCGACATGGATCTGCTCGACCGCGTACATACGATCAAAATTAACCTCTACGGATCTCTCGCTCTCACTGGTGCCGGGCATATGACCCCACAGGCACTTCTCGGTGGGCTCGAAGGAGACGACTGCGAAACGGTCGACCCGCCCTCCGTGCCTGTTCGATTCGAGGACATCAAGCAGGCGAAGAAGCTGCATCTCGGCAAGAACCTCTTCAAAACGCTGGGTGGAGGAGTGGATGGTGGCAGGGAAATCACCAAGGGGAAGGTGATCGACTTTGATTACGATCGTGACATGAAGTGGATGTTTGGACAAGTGTTGCCGCACCACTCGAATGGGATCCGAATGAGCGTGTTTGACGAGGAGGGGGAGATGATCGCTACCAACGACTACTATTCGGTGGGAGGAGGCTTTGTAGTCAATGGTGCACTTGCGACGTCCTCTTCAGCCAAAAGCAAAGTCGAGAATCCGCCAGCCAAAGATTCCGCCGCAGCCAGCTTGCACGATGAATCGCTCGAAGTGTCGGCTCATCCCATCGATTGGGGTGAAAACGTTTTCTACAAACAGATTCGACGCGCCGATGCCGAAGATGGTCGTCGAGCCGGATCCTCACCTACGGTCGAAGGCCTCTTACCCCAAGTCGAAGCACCTACATCTCCCGATTCCACTTATCCTCCCATCCCTTTCAGCTCCTCCTCCTCATCCTCGGAGAAACTCACATCCCGCCCGCCCACCGGTCCGCCTTTTCCCTTTCACAATGCAGCCAGCCTGCTGCGCCAATGCACGACGCGCAACCTCACCATTGCTCAGGTGGTCTATGAGAACGAACTCACGTGGAACAGGCCCGAGGTGGTGCACGAAAAGCTCGTCAAAATCTGGACAACCATGGACGAGTGTATCCGCGCTGGGGTAGAGAACGAGGAGAAGGTGCTGCCGGGCCCGTTGGCGGTGAGGCGGAGAGCGCCGAGTCTGTACGCGCGCTTGCTCAAAGGCGTTTATCGAAGTGGATCCCTGACGAGTGGCTATGGGAAAGCCGAAAATCCGGGGATTGATTCCGCTCCGCCACCACAAGCGTCGAAACCGCCATCGATGGAGCTGAGCAATCCGCTCTCGACGAATCTACGCCCTCGGATCATCGGTAGCTTTAACCATCCCATTATGCCCTGTCCTCCACGCAGAACGAACTTCCCCGCTATCGACTACCTCACGTGCTACGCCATCGCCACCAACGAACAAAACGCCGCCGGCGGACGCATCGTCACGGCGCCCACCAACGGCGCCGCCGGCGTCCTCCCCGCGGTACTCAAGTACTGCTTCGAGTTCATCTTTGACGACGACCCCGTGCGCGATCTGACCAATTTTCTGCTCACCGCCTCAGCGATCGGCATGCTCTTCAAGCGCGGCGCCACGCTCAGCGCCGCCGAGGGTGGATGTATGGCCGAAGTGGGTGTCGCAACGGCGATGGCCGCCGCCGGCTTCGTCGCCGTGCTCGGCGGCAGCCCGCAAAAGGTCCTCCAGGCCAGCGTGATTGGTATCGAGCACAATCTCGGCCTCACATGCGACCCGCTCAACGGTCAGGTGCAGATCCCGTGCATCGAGCGCAATGCTCTAGGCGCAGTGAAAGCCGTCACCGCCGCCCAGCTCGCGCTGGCGGGCGACGGAAAGCACTCGGTCAGCTTGGACGACGCCATCACGGCCATGCGCGAAACAGCAAGGGACATGCATACCAGTTACAAGGAGACCAGTCTCGGAGGCTTGGCGACGGCAGTCAAGGTTCCCGTTGCGATTCCGGATTGTTGAGTACCCCATTTTATCTCAAGTAGGACAATGCATGAGGGGCAGTGCAGAAAAATTTATCAGTTCCAAAAGCGTGACAATTTGCATTCCAAACAAGAAACAGCGCCTGCGTCTATTCAGATGATGGCAGAGAAGATGAGGATGAAGTGGCACGGCTAGAAATCGGTGCGCCAGATGTCCTGAAGAATGCCGGACCACTCGGACGAGCCGAGCACGTCGTTCAAGATGAAATCAAGCGAGTCGTAGCTTGTCGTACCGTTGTTGACGCCATTAGCAGCCTCGCCTAGACCGAAATCGGATCCGTTGCTGGCACTGTTGACCATCGCAGCGCCGCTGCCGCTGCCAACACTGGCGTCATAGTAAGAAGGCGGTGTGTGCGTGTGAGACGATGCGTTGGAAGACGTCGATGCAGCCTGCCGAGCCGAGTTGGGATGGGCGAGTGATGGGTACGACGCAATGTAGTGGCCTTGTTGCGGTTGCAATGGCTGCCCATGAGGCTCCACATACAGGTGCGCGCCGTTGCTCGCGGCTGTGAGGCTTTCGCTGTGGGGTAGTGCAGCCGCAAGCGATTCAGATGCGTCCGGACCGCCGGAACGATGAGTCGTGGGACCGCCCTGAAGATGGTTGTCCTGGTACGAGATTGATCCATTTGCTTCGTATATGGGCGCTGTCGTGCTGTAAGAGGACGCAGCATTAGTTCCGGACGCATAAGATCGGTACAAATCGGGTTGTCCTGGTCCGGACTGATGCGCGCTTGCGCCTGGACCAAAGGCCGGCTGCAAAGTTTCAAATCGCTTCTGCGATGCATCCACCCCGTTGAGCAGAGTCGAGTAGCGTTCAATGGTCGAGTAGCGCTGAATGCCCGAGCGGCGTTCCATTTCGGATTTGGCGCCAATGTAGTTCCTTGTTCCTGGCTGTTCTTGCTGTGCAGCGCCATTCGGTCCATCGTGAGGAAGCCGCTGATCTGACCGCGCGATAGCGTCGGATGCCGAGGCAGCGGAAGCGCCAGAATTGGTTCTCTGATGGTCCTTCTTTCGACTACAGTCGGTCCAAGCGACAATCACCTTGAGCATGCCTTGCAGGATGAAGGCACACGTAGCGGGAATGCTGCCACTTTGAATGGAACCGCTGGGATCCAACGAGCGCATAGCAGTGACGACATTGGAGAATACGAGCTGCCAAGACTCGGATCGCTTTGGCGGCGCCTTCCACAGCTTGAACATGGTAGCGTGCATCTCCATGGCATTGAAAGCAGCCTCGAGTGCGTATCCGCACACATTGAACATGGGCAGCACCGTCCGTGATTGACCCTCTACCATCCAACGACTCGAGGTCGGATCCCATCCGTTGCGATCCTGCTCGCTTTCAAGTGCCACCTTTCCTGCTTTAGCATCTCGGCAGAGCGTGCTAATCTTGACGAGCACCTTCTCTGCGGCGAGAGCAAGGGGACCGCCATGTCGCACTAGGAAATCTCGCATCTCTGGCGACGCATTTTCTCCACGAATGAGCGAAAAAAGCTGACGAGCGGAAACATTGAACTTTTGATCGATTCCAAGTCCGCGAAAGATGGCGGCACCGAGGATGAGAAGGTGGCCGGCGGTGGATTCGATGGTGATCCAGGTTCGGAGAAGGTGGCCGCCATGTTCGGTGTTGGCCAGACGTCGTTCAACTTCACTACTAATCTCTGCGAGACGATGCTCGTGGTCGTCCAGGATCTCTGACAGATTGGCAAGGCGTTCGGGCTCGGGAAGGGAGATGGAGGACTTGTTGATAGCATCGAAAGTGACGAGCAACTGCTTCATAGCGAGGCAGCGCATAGCGAGGCCGGTGCTGCCGAGTCTGCGGGTGGATGACCAGCGTCGTTGCGAGAACAGCTCTTTTTCCGTAGGCGACGGGCCAGCAGGCGGCTCGCTTCGCTCCGACGACGATTCTTCTGGAGTGAGAATGAGGGATCGGCTCCAATCATCGGAGAAGAAACGGTCGTTAATGCTCTCGTAGAGTTCATCGTCGCCGAGGGTAAAGCAATTATACCACGTTTTGACACTGGCCCACATCATGGCTGTGCGTTTGGTCTCAAAATCGTCGAGCTGATTGTTGGTGGTGACAAATGAGTAAGGAGCGGCAGCGGTCAGAGCGACGCGGTCGAGTCGAACCGAACGGGCCACTCGTTCGGCAGCATTGATCTGCGAATCGGTGCGGATGCGGTTGCGTGAAGGGCCGGGAACGGCCGAGACGTCGACAGGAAAGAGAGCGAGCAATTCCAGAGCTTCCACCGCCTTACTGGAGCGAGGAGAGGTGATCATCAGGCGTGCCAGGTCGCGAATGATGAAGCGCGTGACAGAGAAGCGCAACACGTCGTCCTGAGGATCGCGAATCTGCTGCATGGCAATGACATAGAGCACTTGTTCCAAAAGCTGCGTCGAGAGCGTCTGCTTCCCCTGTTTCGCCTCTTGTCGGATTTGGTAGGCGTTGGAGATGTGAGGCATCCAGAGCGTCAAGTTCTGCTCGCACCAGTCGCTTAGCTGTTTGGACTTGTCATCCGAAATGATTTCGCTGACGTCGGTCTCGATGGTGGCTCGTGCTGAGACGAGGCGAAACACCTTGGAAGCAAAGCCATTCTGCCGTGGGACGAGCTCGGTCAGGAGCGTGAGTGGGCGACTTCGGGTAGAAAAGCGTTCCCAAGCATCAATGTTGGAAGCGTCCCTTGGATTGCGTTGGGAGGTTTTGATGTGACCTTCGGGTGCGGCCGAGGCTGTCCTCTTGCTGCTTGAAGCTGTTGGATGGAAGGTGGAATGGGGTGAAGATGCATCGTCTTCGTCCGAGGACGAATCTGGCGTTCTAGGAGCCAGGCGTGCCTCGGCGGGATAAACAATCTGATCACCCAAGACGCGCCCACCAGCAAATTTGAGGTCATTGTCATCGGCGAGCGGGACGCCAGAGGCTATGAGGCTGGTACTGCTGTTGCTGCTGGCCAGGCCCGGGATGCTCGTGGCCTCGCCAAGATTGGATGAAAGAGACGTACTTGTCGAAGACTTCTGCATGGCAGGCCGATCTGAAGAGGCAGGGGTTCGCCGTTTTGAGAGAGAGGTGCGAGCACTACGTGGCTCGGCGGGCGGCTTTTTGGCCATCCGCTTGTTGGCGTCGTCGACGATGCAAGAGATCTGAAGCGTTCTGCATCGATGACATGCTTGATGATCCGGAAGCGGAAAAGAGCTGGATGGAACTTCGAGATCCGGGAGCTCGCATCTGGCTTTGCGCTGCTGGCACATCTGACACGAACGGCGAGCATGGGTGCGACGTGGGCGCTTTTGGATGCGGGGTGCTTCGTCCTCGTTGTCGACGGACGAAGCTGCTTTTATGGGCGTCGCATCCGAGCTTGCAGCAGCCGAAGCGGAAGGGTCCGCTTGCGCCTTAGATGTGCGTATACCACTGTGATCCATTTTCGACGCAGCTCGGTCAACGCTCAGGCGGATGGTGGGAAGTGCAGCCTTTAGTGTAGAGATCGCCAGTTGAAGGAGGTGCTAAAGCGAATGAATGCTATGATGTCGACATGGCAACAAGCCGTGTTGCCGCCGATACGGTCTTTGGCGAGCTGAAAGTTGGTTTTTGCGAGAGAATCAAGACTGCGTGCTGCGCGATTGAGCTACGAGACAACGTGGGCTCGAGGTGAGATCACGTTAGGTCGAGTCGATGCATCAAGTGACGGAATGATCAAGTCAAAGATGCAAGCGGTGTAGTTGATGGAGAGGCTGTGCAGAAACAAAGGAGGGAGAGGGATGCAAAGTGACAGGACAATGAAGGACCGTCATGAGCGCCATGTATGTCGGTCACGGAGCGCGAGAGTCAGGAGCGGCGGTACGACGGAGCAGGCAAGAAACGAACCGAACAGCGGTCGATGTAAGAAAGGCCGTCAAGTCCGGCTTTGCATGATGGCTTGAGAGGGTGAGCGATGCATCCTGGAACTCGACGCTGGCTGTGAATCATGCAGAGCGTTCTGAGACAGCGACGATGAAAACGACCTCTACAGTACCAGAGATGCATGGATGAGGAGTCGACGGAACTGAGCTGGAATCCACCAACCGCAAAAGAGGATTTGATCGGATGCACAATTTGAGAGACACGGAGAGAGAGACGTGCATGACCCAAAAAGGAACATGGCTGAGTCGATGCAGAACTGCTGCAGAGAAGCTGCTGCACGCCAGAGAACGACATGCACCACCGTCGGCTAGACCGATCTGGTTCTTTAGAATGCCCACGCCTCCTACGTTGATGCCCTTGTGACTCGCCAAGAGCATCTCAAGTGTCACAACTTTATCACCATGTTTGTGAATCAATCCATGGGAATTCGCTGTTCGAAACGAAATTTCGGCTAAGACTAACAAGACTCGTTTGTCGCTTCTATCAGGCATAACTCCCTATTTCCATTCACCCCATTTCAGCTCGCTCTTCTTGAGACAGCTCGAAATGGGATGCGGAAAAGCCAAGTTGAGCCGACTCGAGGGGCGCATTCGTCGACGGAGAATCAGTTCTGGCTCAGCTCAGGCACCCCATGCAACTCAACTCCGATGAACCAGTGAGTCGACTTTCTCGGTTCCGAAGCGCCCGAGCATCCGGTCCAGGAACGTCGACCGGCATCGTTTTCCTTTGATGCCCCGTCGCCGGGGTTGCTCGACAAAAGACGTTGTCAGCCTAGACCGTCTGGATCGACGATTCTATGGGATGTACACTTTCCCAATCCGTGCAAATCCTGTGTTCTGGCGTACGAGAGACAGGCTGGACGAAGGTGAGCATGACGAGCAAGGAGCAATGAGCGACTGAATCTTCAGACAAGCCCAATCAGCGTCTGCCATGATCGCCAGCAAGGAAGCATCGAAGGATGAAGCACGCATTGAATCCATGCAAACAAAATTTGGCTAAGCCAATCACCGACACGAGCGCAGTGAATGCCCGGGTCCATCGAAGTGACGATAAGCACCTTCTCTGCCAGCGATCCTCTTCCAGAAGGGCAGATGCATTTCCGCAACTCGGCCGCCACCAACCGGCATTGCTGTGGCTTTGGGTCTCCAGGGTCCCTTTGAGCCTCATTTTACGAAGTTGTCGGCTTGTTGCCGTCGGAGTATCAATTCATTCAGCTTCCTGCTTTCATTTTGTTTCGCCAAACACTTGCAATTAAGCCTCGGTGATCTCGCCGTCGTCACGTTCCCGCTGAGTTGCCCTCGCTTGATCGCACAACAAAAAGCCGGCTCGTGCATGGGAGTCTCGCAAAAGGGTCTGATACAGCGCTGCAACTCTTTACGTTTGTCCTGCTAATCTACCGAAACAGTGGTCCTGCTACCGTCGCCCTGCTAATCTATCGAAACAGTGCGAGTCCAAGCACGCCATCTGACCGGAATCCGGACAAAGCCGATCTCGAATGCATGGATGCACCAGTGGATGACCGACAAAAACCGACCCGCGCAACCGGTGTTCCTGATATCGCACGGCCAACAGTGATTACCGAGATCTGAGCAAATCTTTTTCTGCATTTCCGTCATGATTCTATGGACCGCGGCTCAAGAGGCGGCTGTCATGACTCTAATATGCTGCTTTTTCTTCGCCGCTCATGCCAAATGTTCCGGCAACGGCCCCATGGGACACAACTGGAAGAAGCGCTCCTTACCAAACTGCACCAGCGCCGCTCTTTTATGCGGAAAGTCGATCCACTTTTCCACATTTCCTCCTACCATCATCTCGTATTGAACCATCTTTGTATTGGACAACCGAGGTTCCGAGACGCACTGCGTCGTCGAGGGATCCAACAGGAACATGAGGTGTACTACACTTCCCATCCACGATCTCACCCTGTGAGGACCACGGAACCGCTCGTCGCCGACCAGCGCATGAAATCCGCGATCGTGCTGGCCAGGCGTGTAGAAGTCGACCAGATTCGAATGCTTCGAGTAGTAGATCTCGACGTAGCCCCACGGTTCTCCGTCCCATTCGCCGATCAGTCCGATGCTGTAGGCGTTCTGTTCGCCCTTTTGCATGCCCGCTAGCTGATCCTCGCGGCTGAGACGCTGTCGCCAGCCTTCGTTAACGCGGTCGGTTGCGTGCCAGGATGTGATCAGGTCGACATCCTTCGAGTTAGACGACGATGCGACGCGAAACGTGAGGTGAGAGTCTAGACCTGGGATGAAACGTGAGTAGATCGGACCTGCCGACGGAGGTGGCCTGAATGGGGTTGCAAGAGGAGAGTCGAGCGTCTCTGCATTGGACGACGTCAGAGCCGTGAGAGTAGCTGCATCGGCCAAAGGCAGAACCCACGGTGCGAATGCTTGGATCGGCGAGCCACGTCCCTGCCAAAATGCAGCACGAGCTACGAGAAGCCGCTTCGTGTCGACCTGCGTTTTGGCACCCGGTGTCGAAAGTGATGTAGGAGTTGAGGGATCCAGAATGGCGAGCTTCGACGTAATCAAGGAGGAAACGACGGGTGGTGAGAGCCCCTTGGTCTGTAGAAGCACGTGTTCCTGCTGTGGCCAGAGTGCGAAGAACACATTGATCCAGTTCCAAATGTGGCATGAGGTGACCGTCTCGCCCTCCTTTGCAGGCTGCAGCGAGAATTCAGCGAAGCGCTGAGTGCGAAACGCCAAGCTGTTGGTATCCGGTTCCGCAGCTGGGTTGGGATAAGGTGGGCATGGTGCTTTCACGACGAAGGAGCTGGTGGTATCAATCCAGTCGTGTAGCCGGTGCGAGGAAAGCTTGATGATGTGATTGACGCGCTGAGTCTGCCCTTCAGCGATGCTGTCCTCGCCTGTTGTCGTCGATGGCTTCTCATGGGAGACGATGATGCTGAACTTGGAACCATCGGGAAGGCTGAAAGGGTAGTTGCCTGGCTGCACCACGACGGGAGCTTTCTTTGTCTGCGGCGAAGCCACGTGAACCAGTGCCGACATGTCCTCAAGCTGTAGCGGAGTCGATGCTCAGCGTTGCGTATGAAGATGAGAAAGAACTTGTAATATTCAATTATCCTCTGGCATGATCTGGCTCGCCCCGAGCGGTTCGATCAAAAGGGACAATGCGACAACAGGGTCCGAGCTCAAATTTTCATGCGGAAAGCCTCCACTCTAGCTCTCTCTCACGGCCGACATTTTTCAACCTGTATTTAAGACATGGTCTAACATCCCAGAGCACAGGTGCAAGCTAGAAGCCGGAGACCGGTTCTGCTGCAATGTGCCGGTGAGCCGGCTGCAGAACCAGAGGTGTGCGCGTGCCGCTTGTGCGGGGTCACTGACCTTGTTCTTCGCACAGGCAGCATATCTTTGCTCTGTCAAATGTTGCCACCTGCCTATCATCATCCGTGTTCCACCTCGCCTCGCTTCTGTCAAACATGAGGGCCTTTTACCTGCACGAGGACATTGCTCCGTCCGAGCTGCCGTCGACGCTGTCAGACGATGTTCCCGAGCCCAAAGTCACTCCTGGTTCCAACGAGGTGCTGGTCGACATCCACTCGGCCGCGTTCAACTTTTTCGACATCCTCGCCGTCCAGGGCAAATATCAAGTCAAGACGCCTCACCCGTACGTGCCCGGTGTCGAGATGGCAGGAATCATCTCCAAAGACTCGCCCATCCCTGAAGGATGCGATTTTGTTCCCGGAAAGACACGCGTCTTTGGCGCTGCTCAGGGCGCTTATGGCGAAAAGACCAAGGCCGACTACTGGCAGCTCATGCAGGTGCCCGACGGTATCTCGCTCGAGCAAGCAGCTGGATTGTTCATCACTTGGCCGACGAGTTATGCTGCTCTCAAGTTCAGAGCCGATGTTCAGCCAGATGAATGGGTGCTGGTGCATGCAGGTGCCGGTGGTGTGGGCATCTGCGCCATTCAGATCGCCAAAGCTATGGGTGCACAAGTCATTGCTACAGCCGGCTCGGATGACAAGTTGCGCGTCTGTAAGACAGTCGGAGGGGCCGATTATGCGGTCAACTACCGAGACAAGGACTGGCAGGCTCAGGTCAAAAAGATCACCGACGGCCACGGCGTAGACGTCGTCTACGACCCCGTTGGCATGATCGTCCCTTCGCTCAAAGTGATTGCTTGGAACGGCCGACTCATCGTCGTCGGTTTTGCAGCTGGCACCATTGAAAAGATCCCCGCCAACCTTATCCTGCTTAAAAATGTCGCCGTCACGGGAGTCCACTGGGGCGCATACGTTCGCAACGAGCCGGACAAGATCGGTGAGACGTGGGAAGCACTGCTGGACATGTTCAAGACGAAAAAAGTCACGCCGACCGTGTTTGAGCACATCTACGAAGGACTTGAGAGCGTTCCCGAGGGATTGAAGGATCTGGCCGACCGGAAGACGTGGGGAAAGGCGGTGGTGAGGATCCGGGCTGATCCACAGTTCCCTCCAAAGGGCAAGCACAAGCTTTGAAATTTGTCCTCAGAAGAGTTTACGCTGTCGAGTTTTTTGTCGAATCAAATGCTTGCAACCAGCCATGATCGATTATGTTCAATGGGTGTGTAGAGAGTGTGTACATGAATACCCTGATGAGTTCAAAAGGCTCTTGATGGGCGATCACTTTTTGGCCGCGTGAACACGGTGATACTGCGGATTGCCAGCAGCTCTGGTCCCCGTCAGTGCCACACTGGCGTCCTCGGTCCAGCTCGGGTAGGACATCAATCCACGCGCCAACAGCACCGCATCGCACTGTCCGTTTTGAATCGACTCTTCCGCCAGCTTTCCGATCTGCGATCTGTCTAGACCATTAGGGGAGTCGTGCGAGCCCTCCATCATTCCCACGGCACCCACAAGCATGCGCTTGTTGGCATCGGGTTCAAGCTTGACCAGCTCATCGCGCACAGCTTTGGCGCCGAACAGCTGATATCCTGCGCCCGGGGTGATTTTCTGGAACGGCACGAGACCGCCCGAGCTGACGTCGAGCAAATCGACTTTGGCGGCGTGGAGCAGCTTAGCCAGTTCGACGGTTTGGTCGACGGTCCAGGAATCGCCCTTGCCGGCTTGGTCGGCCCAGTCGGTGGAACTGACGCGGACCCAGAGACCCTTGTTGGGGAACTCGGCGCGGATTCGTCGTGCTACGTTGAGCGTGAACCTCGCGCGGTTTTCGAGACTACCGCCATACTCGTCGGTACGGTGGTTGGTCAAGGGACTGAGGAAGGAATGCATGAGGTAACCGTGAGCGCCGTGCAACTCAACGAAATCGTAGCCGGCTTCGAAAGCCCATCGTGCCGACTGGACGAACTTGTCCTCCAGCTTCTTGACGCCTTCGGTCATAAGCGCTTTCGGAGTAACGTGGCCCTCGTCGTATGCGATCGCCGAGGGAGCAACAACCTGCTCCGGCCAGCCACCTTCCTCCTCTGTCACGTAGTGAGCTTGCTTCCTCTCGCCACGGTGAAACGGCGACCAGGTCGATGCCTTTCTTCCCGCATGTGCCAGCTGCACTCCCATGCCGAGTCCGTCGGTGAACGACTTGAGCACCGAGACCAACGCCTTGTGCGCATCGCGATGCTGTTCGGACCAAATGCCCAGATCTTGCGGCGTGATTCGACCCTCAGGCTCCACCCCCGATGCCTCTACCATCACAGTGCCGACTCCGTGCAGAGCAAACGATCCAAGATGTGCAATGTGGTAAGGAGTAGGCAAGCCGTCGTTGGCAGAATATTGACACATGGGTGAAACAATGACGCGGTTCTTGAACGTCATCTTGCCCGCATTGTCCGGTGCAGCAAAGGGCAGGGTGAGGGATTGAAACAGAGCCGGCTTGTTGACGCCCTCAGGCAGGATTGACTCGGGGATAGAGCCGGGAGGAGGGTGGCCACTGCGGGTTGGGACAAAGTTGCTGATCTTGAGTGCCTCGATCGAATCGACGAGCGGAGCGGTGAGGCCAGACACGAAGCGTGAAGCGTCCATGTCAGCCGAGGCTGCGTTTGCGGATGAGTGCGAAGGCATGTTGTGCGGCCGATGTGCTTGCGGTGGAACCTTGGCCGCTTTGGACTGGATTGCAGAACTCGTGAGATTTCGATAGAGGAGACGAGGCAAGTTTGATTTATATAGTCGCATCGATTCGGAGAGCTGTAGTGATGGAGCAAGGAGATAAAGGTAACCTCGAGAAGCTTGGGTGCTGACCGGACTGAAGAGATTACGGCGTTCGAACGGGTCAATGCGTTGCCGGCTATAGAATCCAAGCCTAAAGCGTATTTCCGCGCGGCTGTTTTTACGCTGACCCAAAGTTTTCTTCGAGATGACGTGCGATGGTACAGTACTGAAATCAAAACCTCGACTCGGGGATCAGCGGCTATGTAAATTTTGTTTTTCGATAGTGATCCGCATTGACAACACTCCTCGGCGGCAATGTGCGGAGATTGACAAAAGTCGGCTGGCGAGAGAGTAGTGCGAGGTGAGCAGAGCTCGTTTGTGGCGAGGGTGCTCTCGGTTCGGGCCACCACAGCTCGTTCGGATACGATGCCCCCCCTTGCACGAGGCAATCGGCAAAGCCGAAGCACCAAAAGTCTCACACTTTAGCGCTATCCGAGGGGCAACCAAGCCACACACGAAAGAGGAATCATGATTGTGCGACAGATGGTTAGCTTCGCGGGTATTAATTCATTGGATAAGCAACGAGCTGCTCTTCGAAGTTACTTTTCCAGCGAAAACGGGCTTGCCAGCTCGATAGATGACCGGTCTTCCTACCGGTCCTTCCCCGGCCGCTGTCTGGGAAGAGAGCGATCTGGCCCAACGCACCTCCATTCCACCCTCCAACAATCCATGTGTAGGCGAGCCAAAGCGATCATTCCACACGATCGAAACACACCGCTCGACCATCTCTGCTGCGCTTTGCTCATCTGCTTTAGCCGCAGAATCGTGCGGTTGAGCAAGCACATGCATCGCCGCAAGGGGCACGTTGCTCGAACAAACCTGTAGCAGTGCTTGCTTACTGAACCCTGACGAAGACAGGATGATTCCAGCTAAAGGTTGTCCACCATCACCCTCTGCACTTGCTCCATCGGATTCTTCGCAATGCGAGTGCGGTGCAGGCGAGGACGAGGAAGCTCGAAACACCACGCCTTCCATCTCGCGAATCAAAACAGGCCCCATCTTTTTGCCTCCTTCGTCCTGACATTTGCACTGCGCTACGATGCGAATCCGTCTTGGTCGCGACTCGAAAGAGCCCGGTATTGACGGAGGCTGCCACCATCCGCGCAGATCGACGCCGCGATCGCCTGCTCCGCCTGTACGCTCGAGCTCCATACCGAACATTTGGTGGAGGACGGCACGACAGAGATGCTCGTATCGCGTTCCTCGCGCAACGGAGCTTTCTGAGTCATTGGGTTGCAGAGAAGACATTGGCCCGGGTGTTGGTTGCGTGATTTTCGGCCGGGGTGCCGAGCCGGAGAAGGGCCGTGCTAGGAACAGGATGGCATGGTGGCATGGTAGGACGTGACGTGTGCGCGATGGTGCATGGGCTTTGCACGTCAACAACATGGCGTTAGCGGAGTAGGTTGAATGAGCCATGACATCATTCGCTCGTCGCCGTGAACAGAGCGTGGAGAACTTGACGACAAGAAAGCTTGGTGACGAGGGAGGAAATGAAATCAAGAAGCACAAATGCGACATTGGTTGACACGACGGTCAGGGTCCAAAGACGAGCAAAAGCGTAATTCCGGCCGAGTCGCCCGGCTTTTTTTGCTGAGCTGGAAGAAAGGTCGCGAGTCGGAACACACGCTCTTTCAAGTCTTCTCACTCTTCCACTTCCTCAGCCTATCTCCTTGTCTTGACGCTTGAACGACCCAACTCTCCCATCATGCTGGCATCCACATCACGTCTCACTGTCAATCTTCTGCGTCAAGCAGTAGCCACCACAGCCGTCTCTCGTGCCGTCTCTCGAAAAGTCTCTTCAGCACCTTTCGCCTCTCTCCCTCGTGCATCATCCTCCCGCCCCCAGTGCCGCACCTCGGATCGTCGCAGCTACGCCACATCCACCACCCCGACGTCATCCTCGCTCGACCCGGCCGACGAAGAATCTCAACGCTTCCTCGAAGAAGGTACCACCCACCTCGAAGCGGGTGATCTCGCTGCGGCCAAGCAAGCCTACCAACGCTCGCTCTCGATCAAGCGCAACTCGTCGGCGCTGTTCAACCTCGGCGTCTGCCTCTACCACGATCGCAACCTGCCTGCAGCCATCGATGCGTGGAACGAGTCGCTCGAACTCGCTCCAGACTCGGCCGACGCGCATACCAACCTCGCATCGGCGTATGTGCTGAGCAAACCCTCGCGTCCCGATCTCGCCGTCTCACATCTCAAGACTGCCGCGGGTATCACGCCGGAAGATCCCGAGATTCAGTATAATCTGGCGGCGGTGTTGGAAGCGTGCGAACAGCTCGAGGAGGCGCTGACGGCGTACAAGCGGGCGCTAGAGGGTGGCATTCAGCGCGCTGAGCAGAATATCAGGAATTGCTCGGCCAAGTTGCTCAGTGCTAAATTTGCGGTGCAGCAGCAACAGCAGGAGGAGCAACAGGCGCAGCAGCACAAGGAAAAGGAGTGATTGCAGCGTAGAGCAGAGCAACTGGACACATGCGCGAGCGTACTGCAGCAATGAATCTGTTTGGATAGTCGCCCATGACATGGTAATTTGTGGCCCTGTAGGGATTGAGTCGTGCTACGCGTGCGTCCGAGAGTGTGTGCATATGTATGTCATGGTCGGAGGGTGACTCTTAGGCCGTGTTTGCGAACGCCTATGTATCGTCTCGAATTCGAACAAGTGCTTGAGTTGAACAGTCGCAACCCTGACAGGCTCAACTCCCCATTGGCTTTGCTTTCCGCCGTCCAGTGCAAGCATCTTGACCTGCGCAATCCGCACGCCTCTCGCGCTCTCCTCTTCTTTGCTTTTTCCTGGCGTATCCATATCATGTCGGCTCCACCTTACTATCACTCTGCAACTTCGTCGCCTGCGCTCTCTCTGTCACACTCGCCCGATTGCCTCTCTTATACCCCTCAATCACTGTCCGCATCCTCATCTGCTCCGCCTTGAAATTCCGCCTGCACGTCTCCCAGCTGGCCAACGAGACAAAGCAGAAACTGCCCACACCCCAATTCAGTCCTCTGCGCACACCACGTCCTGCAACGAGACTGATGCCGGTTACGCCGGCGGCCGTCGCCATGCCCATCAGCAGCGATCCACGTGCACACGGGATGCTGCCAATCCGAGACATGTCCTTTACCGGGTCGATCGACGTCAGTGCCGCTCTGATGCGCGTTGCTTCCGCCTGCAGATTTGGGAAACAAGGAACGGTATGTCAGTGGAAATCTTGAATGTGTGTGTGAGAAGATGAGAGAGAGAGAGAGAGAGAAGAAGGGAGAAAGAGGAGAAGCCCAAGAAGTGGTGCAGAGACGGAGCAAGACGAACCTTTGTTCCCGACACGCCACCGCTACTTTCACTCCCGTCACCTATTGACGGCTGATTCGCCTCGTGTAATCTTGACATTATGGCGGTCAAGCGCTTTGTTGGAGAGCGACTCGGATGATCCGATCCGCAGCTGATGGGCAGGATGATGAAAGGCAATGCATGCACAAAAAGCTACGACGAGCAAAGGCAAATCGAGTGTGGAGATCAAGAGAGTCTAAGAAGAATCCGCTTCTCCTTTCCAAAAAAAAGTCGAATCTCAAGTTCCCGATTTTACCGAAGATCCTACAAAAAAGCTGATTTCAGTGCGTCAATGCATTCTTGTGTAAGCGCCTCTTCCACCCGCCTCCCCGACTCGTTCTTTCAAGTTACACAACCACAAGGTCCTCTCATCCAGCTTCTCCAGCAGGCCCTTTCTTACATTGTATTGTCTCTGGCTCCACCAACCTTGAGTACGCAAGATCCTGGCTCTTCACACATATACGCGCACGCACAGCTCAAATATAGCAAGCAAATGGTGAAAAAGCTTGTTGAATCGGCTAAATGTACAAGGCTCCAAGTCCTATTCGAGGGTGAAAAAGCCGCCTACAGCGTACATCTTCCTGTACAACTAGAAAGAAGGAAGAGGTCGACAGACTGAGGTGGGACAAGCAGATGGTAGAGAGCAAGAAAGAGAGATGCAATCCATGAGCGAGAACCAGGTAGAAGAAGAGAGGGTGCGCCAGAGTGCGGGAGGATCTAAGTGCGTCTGCACGTGGTGCTCAAGCTCACGCTATTGCTGCGCAGAGCTGCTAGCAAAGATGGAGCAAGAGACTGCCAATGTGCAGGATGGCCTTGTCGTAGATAAATGAATGTGGATTGACAGCGGTTGCAACGCTGGGGAAGCGGCTTTGTCTGCCAAGTTGGACGGGCAAGGTATCATCGTTTTAAGAAAGGAGAATGGATCTGGTGAGCGGAGACCCCATCTAGTAAGCACCGCGCTCGCTGTAACGCCTCGATCGGCCGCCACGATACGCAGCCGGTTCAGGAGTCAAATGTGTCCTGCTTCCGTACGCATCACCGCCAAAGCTTCTCCTAGGGGCCCGGTCATCGTAGCTCCTGCGGCTGTAGCGGCGGCTGTTGCGAGGCTCGTCATAGCGGTCCTCGTAGTCGTCGATCGGAGCCAGATCGCGGCGGCTGCGACGCGATTCTCGACGGCTGACGTTGCCGTAGACGCGTGCATCGTCGGGTTCGTAGTAGTCGTCGTAGCGCGACCTGCGGCTTGCACGGCTGATCGGACGCTGCGGCTGCTGTTGCTGCTGCTGGTAGTAGTAGTCCTTCTCCGCATAGTCGTTGGCCGCGTAGACGGGTCGCGCCGGCTCGTAGTCGTCGTAGTAGTTGTCGTTGCTGCGCGAGCGTTTGAGCCACCATCCGAGCGCAAGCATCATGAAGCCAAAGAAGACTGGTGGAAGCGAAGCCACCTGCATCCAGATGGCCGGACCGAGCTCACTGCCGGTGGGCGTCAGCGTACCGGTGCTCTGGAAGCTTCTCGCCTTGTTGCGCGCGAGGATGAACAGGACCAGCTCAATAACGAGCGCCGCCATCGTGAGGAACGAGGCCCAGAGAGCAGCCAGCGGCCACAGGAACGTGTTGGTGCAAAGGTGCAGGAAAGCAGCGCCCGCAGCCAGGCCGGTGAAACCCGCCGATATGGGCTGAACTACCAAGGCGTAAGGCAGCTTGTTGACGAAAAATAGGCTGATGGCGCTGTTGATGCCGTTGTACGTCTGCTGGTAGCCGAGTCCGGTGGGCGTGCATTCGCTGGCTCCGTTCTGTAGGAAGCATTGCGACCAGATACCGAACGTGGTACGCAGAACCGTTCCGCTCGATGAGTCAGTGAATCGAATGTAGAGGAAGTAAATTCCTTTGATGTAGGGCAAGCCGAGCGCCACAAGCAGTTGCAGAATGAATGATGCGCCGATGGCAAGGAAGCCCACGAAGATGACGAGGACAGCTGGGAGCCTCATGTTGGTGACAAAGAGAAGATTGCAACGATGAGAGCGCTGTGAAGCGATATCGATGAAACGCGATCCGGCAAAAGGTTGAAGAGGAGATCAAAGCGGCTCAACGTGCAAGTCGCGCGAGGCGGATGGATACTTCGCAAGGACCAGCAGGGTCGTAGCGAAAAAGAAGATTAGGCCAAGTGCGCCTACACAGCGGTACGTCACAGCTGACGGTGATGAAGGAGGTGATGATGGACGTGGTGATGGTGGGAGCTAAGACGGGTAGGAACCAAATCGAGAAGGCGCAATCGACTGGGCGGACGCAACAAAGGGAGAGAAATTGAGCGCTAGTGGCAGCCTGATGCAAGAGACGAGGTACTCTAGCGTTGCAACCTGTCAGGCAGGTACAGCAGGGAGGCAGGGCAGGGCAAGACAGAGGATGAGGGAAAGAGAGGAGAGGCGTGACGGCGTGGATGGATGGATGAGGGGAAGCAGACGGGGAGCAGCAGCAGCGAAGCACAATGGATATGGGGAAGTGGCTCGAAGTAGCACAATTGCCCTGTCCGCGTGGAAAGGAGCGAGGGAGGGAGGTGTACCGTCGAGTCAAACAGAATTTCGCTGATGGGGCTCCAAACGCAGACACGGGCAACAGACCTCAAGGCATAGCAGCCTTAGGCTATGATCATACATACGGACCGACCAAATACAGGAGAGGCTCGCCGTCGCTCATTGAAATGGCGGCTGAGACAATACACCGGATTGCGGTGTGCGGTGAGAAGCACCAAACGACGACCACCGACAAGACGATCAAGAAGACAACAGCATCCCGACTGTCGGACGCAGACTTGTCTCACCAGTCGGCAATGGCAGTCTCGGGAGCGAGTCAAAAGGACGCAGTGTGCAGATGCAAGCGTTTTGGTGGCTCTCGAGATTGAAACTCCGCCATGAATGAAGGAGGGGTAGTGAGCTCAACATGCTTTGGACCAGGGGTACTTGTGCCCTTAGACTGACCCGAATCTCGTCGCCATACGATTACTACAGAGACTCTGCCCATTGATCCTCATTGTTGTTGTTGCTCTGATGCTGTTTTATCTTGTCTGCCACTGCACCGATTGTCCGCCTTCGGATTGTATTTTTGTAGCTGCCCTGTACACAATGACGAAGAGAAAGCGGTCGAGCTTGCGGGTCAATCGAGCGTCGTGTGCGTGTGTGCTCTATCTCTCTCTCTCCTTCAGATCAATTTGCGTCCAAGCGAGCACATTTGCTGCATCACATCACACTTCGCTTAGCGAAAAGCTTGCAGAAACAATGCGACCGTAGAATTGGGTTGGCAAGAAATACCGTTCACACTGATCGTGTGTGCCAGAGCACAGGAGAGCGGTGTGCCTCTCTCTCCCGCTTTACAGTATTATTTTCCCCCCCTCCTTAGCGAAGGCACTCTAATTGCTCTCGCGAGTTCCAAATCACATTGCGCCCACTAGTCGAATTTTTCGAGCGCCGACATGCGGACGTGCTGGAGCGTGCATCTGGCCGCTTTTCCCCTTGCGCTTTCAGAATCATTTCCGTCAGCTGGCTGTGCAGGCCTTGCCGCACCGGCACTTGCTGTTTGCCTTCGAGCGCGGCTCCCCACAAATTTTCTTAGACGAAGCCGCCGTGCATGACAAGCCAGTGGCTGCTGTCTGTCAGAGTTGACCCGTGATCACACCCGATACATGAAGCAATGCAGGTTGATCAAGTAACGTATTGATTGTTGCTTGTTGACACGACGAGTCGGCCGGTTCTCTCCAAGGCATGTGGTTTGAAAGGAATAGTCTACACAGAAGGTCTTTTAGCAGTATCCGAGCGCGAAGCATGCAGGCGGCCATCAAAAGAGAAAATTCAAAATTTTCCCTTGAACATCCACACCTCGACGCCTCACAACAGGATTTGCGCTTTCCGCTCCGCCTTGCTTGCTTCCGTCTTCTTGATCGCATTTGTTTGTCCGATGTCTACAGCTTCTCTGGCATGCCCGCAAGAGACCCCGGATTGGCCGGGGGCAAGGTTTCCGAGCGGCGGCATGCGTCTGAGAGAAGATCGCTTGGCACACGCCGGATACACGATCGACACCCGTCCCGTGGCTTAGATATCGTGGCCTTTAGGAGAGGGATTTGGCCCGAGCTGCAAGGCAAACATGCGAGCATGTAGGTCGTAGATCTGGGGCAACACAAATGTTCAGAATTTGCCGGCCAGGTCCAGACGACGTGATGCTCCAGCAACTTCGAATCGCTTCCCGATCTTGTTGGATCACCGATTCTAATCGACCTTCGCTGACCCCGATCTTCTCGAGTCGAAGGCCAGGGTAGTTCCACTAAAGTGATGCAACGCAGACTCGAAACACGGCTCGGGGGATCAAAAGCAACACGGGTCTCAATTAAGTAGAAGACGTTATGCTACACAAAAGTTGTATTACAAAGCGAAAGAGGAGCACTGGCGGGCTCCAAGGCCGCAACTGCAAAGGTATCGAAGGCAGCGCAGGATATATATACATAGACGAGTGGGGGGAGATTAGCAATGCCAAGAAGACATCGATATGCGAGTTGAAAAAAGGGCTTTGCTTTATTGAGCTGTATGTTGTTGCATTACACATTCGCATGCTCTGTGGTCTTCCTCTCGTCCCTCGGCACGTACGCCGGAGGAGGAGCACCAGGTGGAGGCGCGTAGATGGCAGCATCACCTTCGTTGCTGGTTGGAGGAGCACCGGGAGGAGGTCCGTAGGCCTGTCCGTAGACCTGTCCGTTGTATGACTGCTGCCCGTACGGAGCCGATTGCTGACCGTAATTTTGCCCAAATCCACCGGCATAGCCTTGTTGATACTGAGACGGCTGATTCTGCTGATAGGTCATAGGGATGGTAGAGTTGTTCTGCAAGTAGCGCCTCCTGCGTCGTCGTGCCAATGTCGAGAACAGAATGATTAGCACCACGACACCGACAGCAATGGCGACACCGATGCCGATACGAGCTCCGGTACTGAGACCGCCATTGCACCCGTAGTAGCTGTAGTATCCTCCATTACAGTAGTACGACATCTTGATACGTCTAGACGGGGTGAACTGCTGAGGAGAGAATGCAGCTCGCGTGCCTTTCGAAGAAGAGCACGAGTCAATGCAATTTGAGAAAGGCCGTGTACGTCTCCGGTTATAATTGAGCTGCGCTAACTACTAAGGGTGCGCCGTCGTGAAAGGTGGTGGTTGAGGGATACGGTGGAGGGTGGAAGCGCAAGCCTGGGCACGAGGATGAGAACGAAATTGTGGATAGGTGATGGTGGTGGATGCAAAGACAAGGATCCAAGATGCATCTTCTTCCTACACGACAAGCTTCTGTATACGCTCACTTAAAAATTTCATCATGGCTGAGTCCGCAACTGCGGCCGGTCAACCACAAATTGACTGTGACGACAGACATTGCCGCCGAAGAGAGAGGGAGAGTCAGAAACCCTGAATTCGCGATAGCCAAGGTAGCAGGCTGTGCACTGAGCAAAGAAGCTGCAGCGCCAAGCTGCAGGGTCGGCTTCTCGTTCTGAGTGGAGGTCGATAGGAGACGCACGGCCTCTGCTACAGCGCCTCGCCACCGCCGACTCTAAATTACTCGAAACAGAATCGTGAATGCCAAGCCAAGCCAGATCAGGACCAGACCAGAAAGCGTCTCATCCAGTCAGTCTTTTATGAAAAAAGAATGAAATCATCTGATGCGCGGCAACGCAAAAAGTAAAAAAGAGAGAGAGGCAAAGACACAGAAGGCGTCCGAGAATCAGAGTCGATTTCGAGCAAGTCGGGAGCACTCCCTGAAGTTAGAAAAACGGTATTCTGCAGTTCCGTCATACTTCGCTCCCGAACGTCGAGGCCTCCATCGGTCAATCAACCGCTCACTGCAGAGGGTGGCTGCTTTTCAAGATTCTCATCGGCATGCAACAGTTAGGCAAGTTCAAACATTTTTCACACGATGCCTGCAGTGGTCGGCTTTTTGTCCGCTTTTCACCGCTTTGCAGGCTGCAACAGCGGCAGAGAACGACGTCACTTGCGGCATCCTTTTGCAGGCTCGGATGGCCCATCTACGGCAGTGCTGCCGCTTGTTTGCGGCGAATTCACGATTGCCCTCTGGACCCTCGAAGACTGTTTTGGGCCGTGTTGCTTTCGATGTTCTCGAGTGACCAGCACTCAAAGATTGTCAATCTCCACGAAGTCAGTCAATTGAGACCGCCTGTTGTCGCAGCAGCAGACCAGAATCCATCCAGGAACAGAGACACGCAATGATGGACCTGCTAGCAGCGCACATGCACGTGAGCTGGGAGATAGAAACGAGGCCTCGATTGAGTAGCATCGAGGCATATTGGGAAAAATGACAATCACAATCGGCTCTTGAAGATGCGCGTATCGTTACCGTCTCCAATCCGACCCAACAAGTGCCTTGCAACGTACGGGTTGACAAACACCTCGTCCGGATCGTAACGTTGTCGGGTAGCTAAAAAGTCGTTCCAGTGCGGATAGAGCTGCGACAGCTCGGTAGGCGAGCACGAGTGCGCCTTTGCCCAGTGCGGACGACCCGAGTAGTGGCGCATGAGCGTCTCAAACTTGGCGAAAAGCTGTCGGTAGCGAACGGGTCGGTTGTACGGTCGATACTGCACAATGCCGATGTAGCACGTCTTGCGTCCCTGGGCGTGGCTGAGCCAGATACCATCGGCGTCGGTGAATCGGATCTCGACGGGAAAGTGGATGCGGTCGCCGTCGACGGCGGCCTCTTCCTCGTCGAGCCAGTCGCGCATCGCCCGGATGGCGGAGGCGGCTCGGTTGAACGGGATGGCCCATTCGTCGGTGTACTGAGGGAAGAGGCAGTCCATGTTGAAAATGCGGTCGGAACGGCCAACTTCGGACCAGACAGGATTGCCTGCGGTAAGAGGACGCGGTGCGGGCGAGTCGGGAGCGAAGGCATCAACCTTGCCTGCAGGAATGCTATTCTGCAGCCACGAAAGCGAGGGTTCACCCTCGGCATAGGCACCTGCATTGCCGCTTGGCGCAAACGACTGTCCAATGTCACGGATGAGACGTTGCTGCTGCTCGTCTCGAACGTCTCGGTTGACCGTATTGGCGGATGTGTCAGCCACTGGCTCCACAGCTGGAGCTTCTGTTGTCGCCGCAATGCGATTGCTGGGAGATAAAGCTGGCTGCTTCGAGTTCGACTCTGGGAAAGCAGGATGCGTAAGAGCATGGATCCAGCGCACAGCCAGAGGCGACCATTGCCTGTTGAATCGCGATGTGTAGAGCAAGAACTCGGTGAGCCGATGTCCGACTAACGACGCCTTGATGCGAGCCGACAACGAAGGAGGTGCAGAGACAGGTTCGGTGGAGCGATTGGCACGCAGCATGGTGATGCGCTGTACTTGGGGGAACCACATAAGCCTCACGTGCTGGGCGGAGCCCACAACTTGCTCCAGAGCGAGCTGCGCCTGCCTCGTCTCTTGATCGTCCTCCGGGTCAGCACGAGCTAGCTGGTCGACATCCTGATTTGCATCGTGCTGGATAGGATGGATCTCGGAAGCGCTCGCAGAGCGGTAGGAAGGCCGGTAGGTGTCCGAACACGCGGGGAGGCGCTTGTTTTTGCTCAGAAGACCGCCGATGGATGCACCTGGACTTGAATGAGAGCTCTTGGGCACAGCTGGAAAGCCCGTCTTGGTGCCAAAGAGCGAATCAAAGGTGAGCTCTTCCGAATACTGCTTGAGGTTGAAAGCGTTTTGTACGCGGAGAGTGACGGATGTGATGAGACCGGTCGAACCGAGCCCGCAGAGCGTTGCATTGAACAGCTCCGAATTCTGCTCGTGGCTGCACGTGAGATGCTGCGTTCCTTCCGGCAGCGGGCAGAGAATGGTGAGCTGCGAGACATACGACGAAACAACGGGGAAGACGATGCCGGTACCGTGCGTCGCTGTGGAAATGAGACCAGCGATGGTTTGTTCAGAGATGGAACCGACGTTGCACATCGCCAGACGAGGCTGGGCAGCATCGAGCGCTTCGTGGATGTCCGAAATGTATGTGCCTGCTAGAGCTGTGATAGTATACGCAGAGTGGTTGATGTCGACGACACCATGGAGGCCCTCCATGCGCATGGCCCAGCCGGTGGTAAAGGGCAAGTCGCTCGGACTATGAGCTCGTCCGATAGCACGAAGCTGGGCACCTTGACGCCGAGCCAGCTCGACGATCGCGGCGCAGTGGGTCACGGTGGTAGGAGCAAACACTTTTGCGGGTGTGCTTTCGAAGGATCGTCCCCAATTTTGAAACTTGGCCTTGGGCGAGCTGGAAGAGAGCACGATGGGCAGCACCAGCTTCTCGAGCTCAGCGGTGGAGCGTGAGAAGACGCCAGAGTCCACCGTCGTGGACGAGGCTTGCTGCAACGTCGCCGAGTCGCTCGAGCTGAGCGTCACTCTGGATGTGGACGCCATCCTTGTCTATAATATGAACGGGGAGACTCCTGCACCGACGGCGCTGCCTTTTCGTGAGGGAGATCCACGATGATCAAGGCTACCGAAAGCAAATGGAGGTCCTTGTGAAGTCAGCCGAAACGATATAGTGGGAAGAAGGAGCGAGTGAGAGGAGCGATGGACTGGATGGAAGAATGGACTCCACCGCCGCGGTTTCAAGCTCCAACCGAGAATGTTTGATCTAGTCACTTTATTTCGTTCCGGACCCGTTTCCAGCAAAGCGCAACAGACTCAGCCGAGGAAGTGCGCTGTGCACAGTCGATCTCGCTTTCCACGCTGGCACCGAGGAGTTTGTGCCAAGCTCACGAGAGTTTGCGGTTATCCCAGTCGTGGACAACTCGAGCTTGGCTCGCACCTTTGTGCATCACAAGGTGATTTCTGTTGGCCGCGGAAATCCACACGAGAAGATTAGACAAAAACAGGGTCCGCTGTGGCTGCTCAGGGAGAAGGAGACTTTCGGGTCGGGTTCCAAACGAGGCTCGCGGTGAGGAGGCGGCTGAGCAGTCACAGAGCAGCTACAGCACTGCACAGTAAATTGCTGAGCGACCAAGGTGGAGGTTTTGCAGCTATTTTGAAATCAATCTTCTCATCGGCTTTCCAAAAACTTCCTGTTCAATTTCAACCACGCCGTTGTTCCCTTATCGTCCAACGCAGATCGCGACGCTCGCTTTCCATCACTGCAGAGAGCGTGAACGTGCACTCTCTCTTGATAAAGCCGATTGGTGACGCGTCTCGACAGCGCATTCACAGCTTACACAAGCCGATCCTCTGTTCAAGAGGCAAGAAGGATCAGTAGGCACAGCTTGCTCACCCAAACTTGCTTTGCAGCAGCCGCTCCTGGCACACGCTCGCCTGCACAATCACGCCATACTGTACAGATCCACTTTACAGCTGTCCAAACTTGCACTTGCCGCGGAGAGGCGAGAAGCATGCTCAGATCCATATCAATTCACGATCTGTCCCGATCCTCGGTGTAATGGACACTTCTACTTGCAACACTCTTGAACTCGTGCTTCTTTTGATTGTCTGGAACCATCGTGCGTTTCTACATCAAGGTAGCACTGCTGTAATGATACCGTGGCGCGAACGCGGCTGAACGATGCTTTCGAGTTTCAACCCTGCCTTCTCGATCAGCGCCTTGAACTCGGACGGCGTGCGTTCGGTGGCATTGAGCGCAATGTTGACCTCCTGGTCCACCCTCTGGATCCACGTGCCTGTCACACCTCCTGAGCGACACAATGGGTACGGGATTTCTCCGACCTGCTGAACAAGATCGTTGTCAGTGTCATGCTCGCCAGCCACAATGGCGGGTTGAAGCAACGTATCGAGAATGATGAGCTTCGAATCCGGCTCCATCTTGGCTTTGACATTCGCCAGTATCTTCAATGCCTCTCGATCCGGCCAGTCGTGGATGATCATTCGCATCACGTAGACCCTCTTTGGCCCCGACGCCCTGATCTCGTCGAAAAAGTCGGCTGCTTCGAACTGCACTCGTCCGGAGGCTACGGCGTCAGGCATGTTTCGTTCGAAACTGGCCTTGGCTTCCGCTACCACCTCCGGTCGGTCCTGAACGATGCCGTTCAAGTTCGGAAATTGCCGAAGCAGCGCTGCTGTCAACGCTCCGATGCCTCCACCAATATCAATGCAGGCAGTACCTTGAGGGAATTGGGACCATGGATAGTCGAGAAGGACGCCTTCCACCGCACCACGATTGCAAGCCTGCATGCCCACTGCAAAGCGCGGCACCAATTCTGGTATCCGCTTCTGAAACAGATCAAATGCGTCCTTTGCTTTGTGTTGCAAATCGAACCCGTGCAGGAACGCCGCATTGTCCGGTCCGTTGTCGTGCTTAGAATCTTCCTGCATCCACGCGTCAGGGATGCTCGGCACCACTCGAGGATGTATGAACGAGCTGTATTGCACGTACGATTTCACATCGCACTCGTCGAGCAGATGGAGCGAAGCGCGATTGTTGACAAAGCATCCTTCCGACGTTTCTTGAAAGATGTAGTTGTTGGCTAGCGGTCGCAAAATTTTGAGGACTCGCGCAGGCGGCAATCCCACTCGAGCACCTATGTCGCCGACGGGCACCGGGCTTCCTGCTGGCGCGCCCAGGTCCTGAATCACATTGGCCAGGTTGAGACTGGTAGCCATCTGAAGCGAAAAAGCCTTGTAGGTCGCCATACCTTCCGACATGAGTGTCGTCGATGGCAGCTGGATCATCGAAGCCATCATGTCGAGCGCACTCGCCAAAGTGTGTGTGATGGTCCACAGTTCTTTGCCAGGGACGTGATTGCTCTGGTCAAGGACTGGATGTGTTCGAGGCTCGTTAAGGAAAGGCTCGGGGATATTGTCCGCCTTGAGCAGTGCTTCATACTTGTCCAGGTTGGTGTGGATGAGCGCTTTGAGCGCCTGGAACTCGGAGAGCTGGGTCATGATGACGAGCAAGGCTGAAAGATGGTAGCCTGGTGCTAGAACCACATTGTTTTCTTCCATCGTCTTGTATACATCAGGACCAAGCCATGAAGCCAAGTAAAGGAATCCGAGGCCTCATCACCAACCCCTTGCTGGCCTGTGCTTCTCTGGCAGCTTGTCCCGCCTTTGAAGCTAAGGCGCCGTAAAATGCAATGTAGCGTCTGACGGACGCCGTGACAGGCTGTCAACGCACAGACTACTGAGTCATCATGCATCTCTCCAGCAACCCTGAGCGCAAACGCAAAGGGTCTAAGCAAGACTTTCCAATAGAGCGGGTAATTTCCAGCCGCACATACGCGAGCTTGAACAAGCTTTAGTTGCCGAGATGTTTCGGCGATGTCGGCGTTCGGTGTGTGCAGAAAGTCATTGTCGTCGACGGATGACACGTCTGTGACACTTCCGTGACAGCTGCCCGCGTGGGCTGCCCGCCCTTGGTGCAATTGCCGGCACGGAAGCGAGTTCAAGATAGGACCGTTAGAAAGATGACATAAAGAAATCGCTTGTGCAGCCTCGCCGCTCGTACAGTGTCGTAGTCACGCATGCAATCGGCTTTCATTGACGCAGAGCCTCGAAACTGCTTTAGCCCTTGTCTGGTCAAGCCCCTCTAGCTTGTATGTAACGGAGCATTCCTTTCGCTAGCGCTTTTTCTTTTGCCTTCACAGTCGCACCCGATCTGACGTATGCAGTTCAGCATTGTGGGAAGGTAAGCGGCGAGATAAGCACACGACGATCTATGGCATAAGACGACGAGAATGACCTTTCCCTCCATGATTTTGGCTCCGCAAACGATGAATATGCCCTTGGCGCAACACCTTGTCACCGCGTCCCAGCATAGGCTGGGCAAATTGTGGGCTCGGATCAACGCCATAGATGCCCACAAAGGTATCTTCGTTAGCCATCTTTTGACACTCATCAGGCTTGAACGGTTTAGCCGTTACATCATGCTGAGCGCAGGCGTGCAGGCCACTCGCACCGACGTCGTAGTAAGTCGGACTGAAGATGGTGTCGACGGTGGGGCCCGTGGGTTGGATCGCCTTGTACGACTTGAAGCTGGTGGTGGAGAGAGGGGTGCACTGCATAGTGCTGAAGAGCTGCCTCTGGCTGCGACCGGAACAGTCATCGGATGCATACATTAGCAGTACGCCTCCTCCGGCGTACGAGGCCGGTTCCAGGCAGACGGCCGAGGAGCCAGCGGAAGTATCACTGCGCATTTGCATTAGATGTCTCTTTGCAACTGTCTTGCTGCTGGAATGAGCACACTGAGGAGCTTGCAGGATCGGAATGTTGTCCGGATTCCACACATAACCGCCTTGGTTGGTGATAGCGTCCAGCCTGGCCGTCCAGACTCCCACTTGACGCACATCAAGGTTGGGCAGCGTGATGCACTCTTTGGTCTGGAAAGCGTTGTACACCTTGGCAGCTGACATCCAAGCCGTGTTCTGAACAATGTCGTCTGACTCTTCCTCCTTGGCGAACCCGATTCCGATACCTTTGACAGCAGCGAGTACACGCATCGAGCCGAAGGGACGCTTCAAGGAATGAGCCACGGTACCGTCCCAGATCATCTGCTCGTTGCCCTTTATCATCGCACTGGGCGAAGTCCGGACGAGCTGAAGAGGCTTGCCGCACCCTTTGTCCTCGAAAAAGGCAACATTGACGATCTGGCAGTTCTGCGGATCCGTGGCATAGTCGTGATAGCAATTGGAGCCGTCCGAGGCTGCAGCGCGCTTGTCCAAATGTGTGTTTGTGGGTTGCACGCTGCCGAGGATGCCCAAGGGCAGGACGGCGCCGGCGAGCAGCAGCTTCAAGAGCAGTGTGCTGAGGCTAAGATTGAGCATCTTGGAACGGCTCTACAAGTAATTGATGGGAAGGCTGTTCTTCGTATCAACAGCTCATGCCTATATAGGATCATTTAGGCTAGCAGTTGCATCCTTCGCGTGTTGCTGGGGCGCAGATATGAGATGCTTTCAAGGGTGCTGCTGCCGATAGTGCATGTCTGCAATGCGAGGCTTCACCTGCGGCGTTCAGCCCATTTGATCAAAGTGATAAGGGGAATCAGTCGTTGACACGAATTGTTCCGCACTTCATCAGCTACGTGCTCATGCAAATCGATCGTCGGGGCTGCGATACTGAGTCAAGCTGCATTCGAAGCAAATAAAGTGGGGGCCTAATCTGCTTTTCGATGGTGCGAGGCTGGCCCTTTTGGTGGGGGACCCAGTGGCGCTTTTGACGGTATAGCTGATACCCTCGAATACATGTTCTGGCCTGCTTTGTTGTACGCTCCTGTTGCAGACCCACCTGTGGCAGGCACGCCACCAACCATGTTCATTTGTGCATACGCATCGCCGTAGCCTGTGCTGGCGCCACCACCGACGCTCGCCGCTTCATGAGATGAACCGGGGCGAACACCGTACGCTGGCCAGGCAGAAGGCGAGTTGCGACCCGAAGTGAGATTGCTGCGAGTGCCGTTGTTGAAGATGCCGCCCACCATTTCTGCTGCCCTCTTGCCCCCCGTGCCGAACCCACCAAATCCACCATTGACAGAAAAGCCGCCAGAAAAGCCGCCAGAGCTTGAAGCATCGCCCGTCCTGCCGTACATGTTTGCGTTGCGCTCGTAGGCCTGAGCGGACGGCGCGAGGGGCGCATCAGCAAAAGAGGGCAAGAGCTGCAACACGAGGCGATGCAATTTCACCGTCGGCCAAAAGACTGGCAATCGCGAGGGGACAAGGCGATGAAGCGGGCCTTTGCTGTAATCTAACCCACCGCCTGCGCCGAATTCATTCGATGAAGCCGCAAGAGCACCTGATGCCGAGATTCGAGGCTGGGGATGGGCGAGCATGGCCAGCACCGTGCAGAAAGGGAAGATGAGCATGAAGAGCATCAAATTGAGCAACCCGCTCGGATGGAAGAACGACACCGCCGTGGAGGGCAGGCCAAACGCAACAAAATACGACCACCTCTCTTCGCAATAGCGCATCCTTCGGTCGAGCGACCATCCTCGCGAGATCCATGCTTGTTCAAAGCAGTAGTAGCCATCGACCAGGCACATGAACAGGAACGATAGTGGACGTCCGAGGTACGGTATCCGGCCGAGCAGAAGGTAAAGGACAGTGTAGTTGGCGATGAGAATCATGCGGTAGCTCTCTTGCAGCAGGCGTCGTGATGTGCCAGGAGGCAGTCCAGGATTGGACAGTGTGAGACGCCGCGCATGCCCATGTCGAAGTTTGTACGCAGCCTGAGCGATATCGGCAGTCCACGAAGAAGCTAGCAGATAGCTTCCACCGATAAGCGGGTACATCCAGAAGACGTTGCCGAGACCACCGACGATCGATCCAGATTCGGCGATGCCCTGCACGTTTTTCACTGGCGGTTGCTGAAAAAGCACCTTTGGGAAGAAAGCGAGCTCGAAAAAGAAGACGAGCGCCGTTATGGTACCACTGAGCAGCAGACCTTTCAATACGCCGTTACGGATCTCGCTCGAGCTGGCAATAAGTTTGAATGCATCCGTCCATCGATTCCCATCCCGCCAGCCAGCTCTTGCCCAGTTGAGGTGGCATTGTAGGCTCCAGAAGAGCGGCAACCTGGGAAGATGCTCTGCGGGGCCCTTTGCAGACCAGGATGTGGGACGCGCATTCGTTCCTAATGGCCAAGGTAGATCGGCATCGTAAACTTCGTCAATCCTTCCTCCGCCCGCACCTTCGATATCGAGGTCCACGTCCGAGACGGAAAGCGCATTGGGTCGATGATAGAAGCTGCTGGATGTGACGCGACTGTTGGCCGGAACGCCGAGCATGGCTGCGAGTGCGCAGGATGCAGACTAGAGCAGAATCAGCCGTCCTTGCTCTATGGTATCAAGACTTCGCATCGACAGCCTCGTAGGTCGAGCTTGACGTGTTCCAGAGCGGCCGACTTTGGCACTTTTGGGGATGTGAGGGCAGGGCTATGATTGAGCCCTCTTTCCTAGCGGGCTCGATAGCTTGCCGTCGTCGAGGATGCCTGTGCTTGATGAAGAAGCGCAATGCGAGCATGCGGCACCTGCACCTTAATGTTAGCACAAGAAACAAGAGGCTTGTGCGCAACTGCGAAAGTTCGCCAGCGCCGCTTTTCTTCTTGCTCCACCTCATCTCCCGTCTTCCGCCCTCTTTACGCGCGACACACTGAAATGGCTTTGTATATGCAGCAGTATTGGTTGTTTGCTATCCTATCCCGGCTAGCTCAGTCGGTAGAGCGTCAGACTCTTATGATACAAGGGTTTCCGAGCATTTCTCGGGGTTCATCTGAATGTCGTGGGTTCGAGCCCCACGTTGGGAGGATCACTTTTTTTCGTTACAGGTGCTTCATTTTCGTGACCAGAATATTATGTCGAAATTTTTTGGCCTTCACTTTGCAGTGAGTGTAACTTGCGATATCATGTGTCGATCCCCAGTCGAACAAGTGCGTTTCTGGTCGCTCTGTGCTGACAGTCGTGAACTGGTCAAAGCACGCTGTTGCTCGGGAAAGTCGATCTGTCGAGCACTGAGGCAGAGCGCAGTATCTGGTGATCCGGCTCCTCAACAGCTAAGTTAACAAGGTTCAGCACGACAAACCGGATCGAGTCCCTCCCATCACTATCGACAGCATACATCTGTCCCGCTGCGCTCAGATGGAATCCTTTTCTCTGGTTGTTGGCTTGAACATGTATCTTGCGTGCAGTCTTATGAGTAGATTAGAGTCTAAATAGAGAGGTGCGACACTATCTCTCGTTTCCGTGATGCGACGGGCGAAAGGAAGTCAACCGTCTTCATACGATGACGGCATTTGCATGAAGACATTACGCTCGGTTCTGTAACGAAAGAAGAGACCCAAAAATGAGATTACAATCCGCCGACTCGTCAAGCCCCCAAAAATTAGCCGCTCCCGAAAGCAGGTCACTATTTGACGTATTGAACCGCCGACTCGCATCTCTATTCGGTTTTTTTTGAATCTCTGAGCGTTCTTCTCTTTTTGACAAGGTTGAGCACGCGGAGAATTCTTTTTCTCTATGCGAATAATTGTCACTGGCCAACCGGCGCTTCAGCCGCCCTGCGTACTGCATGTGTTGCTCGCGCTCTGCCCCCGCAAAAAGGAAAGCTCGGTAAGCAGGTGATCCAATCGACCTTGTGATGGTCGGCCTGCCTCGCCTCTCAATCCGCTCTTTCCAATGACGAACCATAGCGATCTCGGAAGGTACCGACTCACGGTTCCGCGTCAGCATGCAAGGTCGAACGACGAAGCGCCAATGAGAGCACCGCATGGACCAAACGACGAAAATTTTCATACTGCACACCGAAGCTCCTGATTGGATGCGGGCTTGAGCTTTGCTTCGCATACGGTGTAGCTCGAAACTTTGCAGCAGCATCGTCTCATGACCTCCTCTTGCGCCACTTTGTCTGGGTTACTGAATTATGTTTCGAAGCAATGACCCATCTTTGTCAACGCTGTCGCCGTCTCCATCCTCTTCATAACGGCCCTCTTTTCAGCCCACCTTGTTAATATAGATCGGACGCCCCCACCGAGGCAAGATAAGACTTTCCTCGATGATTGGCTGGGACTACTGGGGACTACTGGGTGCAATGCAGCTCACGAGTATGAGCCAATCTCGCTGCATGTGGGGGCAGACGACCGAGATTTCGATACGGTGTTGCTACAGTTGGCCTTGATCGTCGCCAGGCTTGAGCGTGCCTCCTCACCTTGTTTATTGATTTTTTTTTTCAAACTCGCTACTGAACAGCCGGGTCTGAGTTTGAAAAGCGGACAGCTGAACTGCATCATCGGAATATTTTTCTTTTTGGGAGCACCAGGACCTGCTTCGAAACAGAAGCTGACAGCCGTCGGACTGGCCTTGTGCCTGTAACCTGCCTCGAGGACAAAGCCGCTTCTCTCACACGCTCCTCTCTAAAGCGGAACACCCGCACATCCAGAGCTTGAGTACGTTGCTTGGCCGTCAGCTGCTTCGTGCCAAAGGGGAAAACGAGGAGGCCACGGGCATCGGCAGGTCCGATTGTTCTCGCTATGCTGCGCTGCGCCGCGCCAAATCAATTGGATCATGCTCTCTCGGCGCGACAGCCTGGTCTCGTGTGTGTGTGTGCGTGCGTGTGTGTGTGTTCTCATACAATAAGCGTGGGTCGGTCAAAGGGGAGAAGACCGAGAAGTCGACACTCAAGCTGCTGCGCTCGAGGCGCGCCGGCGGATGAAGGCAGCCTAAGATAATGTAGTGGTTTTGGGTCGGTCGATCCGCACAATACGCGGAATGCCCACACCATTTGCAGGGCTATCGACAGATAAGGGATTCAGTCACCAGTGTCGTGTGTGACCCGGTCAAGGCTTTGGCCGAGAAAGCGAAAGGATCAGGGACGAATGGTAGCCGTTCATGTCACGCGGCCTGGTGGGCGTGCGTGTGCAGGCGTCTCGGGTTTAGTGGCTGTTTCAGCTTTGTCTCTTTTGCTGCTTCTGCTTCTCAGCGTGCTGTGCCATTGGTCGATCCTTTCCGTCTCGTAGTGTGCATATCTCCCTTCCTGTCGCCCTTTCTCTCTTTCTTTCTAGACCATCACCTTCGTCGCCCCTGCGGTCACTTGTGTTCCCGTGCAACCACTTGCTTGATCTTGTCCTGTCTCATCGCTGCATCGTCTGCGTCGTCCGCTACACTTCCTCCAACCTCTCCACTGCTTTTCGGCCCCTCCTTACTCTTCGTTTCGGCGGCCATCGACGGCTATGGCTTCCACAGGCCATCATTCTCCCCTTGGAGACCGATCGAGCAGATCGGCCTCACCGACTCAGACCGTCGATGTCGAAAAGAATGGTGCGGCTTCTCGCGATGACGCCGTCAAGGTCACACAGACTCACCCGACGACGCAGACCGAGTTCGGCGAAAAACGCGAACAATACCGCAGCGAGGAAGACTACATGTACGAGCAGCAAAAGCGCTCCGAAGGTGATCACAAGTTCCATCGTCTCGGCTGGAAGAAGCTTACTGTCTGCCTGATTGTCGAAGCCATTGCACTAGGCGCGCTGTCGATCCCGGCCGCGTTTGCAACTCTCGGCATGGTGGCAGGCGTCATCGTCTGCGTCGGCATCGGTCTCATCGCCATCTACACCAGCTACATTGTCGGACAAGTCAAAGTCAAATTCCCACAAGTCACGCATTACGCTGACGCCGGCCAACTCATGATGGGCCGTATCGGCTACGAGATCGTCGGTGCCATGTTTGCCCTCCAACTGACGCTGCTGGTCGGATCGCACTGTCTCACCGGTACCATAGCGCTCCTCAACCTCAGCGATAATGCAATCTGCTCGCTCGTCTTTGGTATCGTTTCAGCCATTATTCTTTTTATCGTCGCCGTGCCACCCACCTTCTCCGAATTGGCCATCCTGGGCTACATTGACTTTGCTTCGATCATCATTGCCATCGGTGTCGTCATCATTGGAACCGGTGTCAGGAAGAGCCAGCCCGAAGTGACACCCACCCTCACGGGATGGTCTGCGTGGCCAAAGGAAGGCATCACTTTTGCCGATGCCTGGACCTCCCTCACCAATATCGTCTTCGCCTACTCGTTTGCCGTCTGCCAGTTTTCCTTCATGGACGAGATGCACACTCCCACCGACTACGTCAAGAGCATCTGGGCACTTGGCATCATCGAAATCGTCATTTACACCCTCACTGGTGCTCTCATCTACGCATTCGTGGGTACAGATGTCCAGTCTCCTGCGTTGCTCTCTGCAGGTACCACGCTTTCCAAGGTTGCCTTTGGCATTGCTCTTCCCGTCATCTTTATCTCGGGATCCATCAACACCACTGTCGTGGCAAGATACATCCACGGCCGCATATTCAAGAACTCGGTCATTCGATACATCAACACCAAAATGGGCTGGATAACATGGCTCAGCCTCGTCGCGCTCATCACCGTCATTGCCTGGGTCATCGCAGAGGCCATTAGTTTCTTCGACCTATTGTTGAGTCTAATGTCGGCCCTTTTTATCTCTGGCTTCACATTCTACCTGCCCGCTTTGATGTGGTTCCTTCTCATCAAGGAGGGAAAATGGAACGCGACCAGACGCAATACGATCTTCAGTATCGTCAACGCTGCCGTCTTTGTGCTCGGCTTACTCATCATGGTTTGCGGTACCTACGCTGCGATCAAGGGCATCATCGACGAGTACAGAGGCGGAAGCGTGCGAGGTGCTTTCACTTGTGCGCCCCTCTCATAGATGGTTTCGTCCCCAGCATGGTAGCAAACATTGCCGCGTCCGAACCCGACTCGGGCAATCGATTCTAAGAGGACGGATCGTCCAATACCCCCAGCCCACTCATTATTTTCTCGGACACATTTTCTGCATCAGCTCGGCCTTGATGGTCATGGCCCCTTTCGATTCCGCGTCATGAAAGCTCCCTCATGTCTTTCACGTCTCATGCCTTGGCTGTAACTTGTACTCACATACATGCTCTGGGATCCTTGCAACAACGTTCAGTATAGACTTGAATGTCTGCCCTTTGCCTCTATCCGAGCTTGTGTCGTCAGAGAAAGCGTACGACAAGGTCGACAACTGCGACAGTGGAGAATGTGGTCCATCAAAGATCGTGCCCGATCAAATCAAAATCGGGACCTCCACTTTTTCGAGTGCGAAAAAGCTTCTCACAGTACTGCTCATCTACAGTGCGGATTTCAGTGTCTTTACTCAGCTTGCCGAGACTGGCTCTACACTCTTCCTTCTTGTCACAAGACCTCACCCGCTCAGCATTCGACCTCCATTCACTTTGCTCCAGTCGCTTGCCGACAAGCTCTCGGAATCAGCATAACACACTTCGTTTCGAAGGCGTCACTCGCTATTCATACACCATGTCCGGGATGCCAAATGCAGAGCTCGCGCAAGAGCAGCAGCGACCCGGCGATCCTATCGGCTCTTCGGCTCACCCTAATGCATATGTTCCAGAAGCGGGGATGCCAGGATCTGAGCTGCCTGAAGCGCCAAGGGACAAGTTTTTCCGCAAAATGCGCGAGCAGCCTCTTGTTCCCATTGGTAAGCTGCACAGCCCGGTTTGCACGTCTCTCTCTTCGATGTACTCTCGCTGACTCCTAACCATCTTCCTTGGTCATCTCACAGGATCGCTTTTGACATGCGGAGCACTAATCGTAGCCTCCAATCACCTGAGATCAGGTAATCGTGATCAATTCAACAAAGCACTCCGCTGGCGTGTCGGTTTCCAAGGCCTCACCGTCCTCGCCGCTCTCGCCGGCTCTTTCTACTACGGTCAGCAATCGGCCGCCGCGATTCCTGCCCCACCCGCCTCGTCTACCGACGCGCCACTGCAGCAGGGCGCAGTAACAACGCTGCCTGGAAGAGGCGCGACTGTATGGCAGCAAACACGAGCCGATGAACGGGCGAGTAAGGACAGAAGCGAATTTGAAGGTCGAGTAGGCCTAGCGCTGGATCGCGAGCTGAACGAGGACAAGAGGCTGGAGGAGGCGTTGTTGGGAAAAGAGGAGGATTTGGAGCAGCTGAAGGGCAAAGCGGGCAAGCCGAGACCCGTGATTGGACAGGATGCGAGGAGGCAGGTGTGAGACGACTCGCGAATGCAGAGGAACGGCAGTGCGCGCGAGCAAAGACAGTCTTGGCTGCGCAGAATCAATGCAAAAAGGAACGTCACGATTACCACGATTCTCACAATGCGTCCGTGCGTTTGTGTGATCAAGATTTCTGGCATTGCGATCACGACCAAGAGTCGGGGTTTCCGCCGCTTCTTTCCCGACTCATTACGTTTCGCGAAGGACTGAGCAGCTCATCAAGACATTCTTTGGCAACAACATGCAGCATTGCAACGAGCAGGTGGGTATAGTACAAGTGCGGTTCGAACGGAATATGAGTCCACTTTTCAGGGAGACACGCGGCTGAGAAAGTGGTCCAGGTTGTCAATCACCGACCGAGCCGCCCTCGTGATGGTCGTTGTGGCCGAGCTAGCGGCGTCAGCCGCTGTCGCACCTTCTGCCCTTGGCGACGCATTCCCCTGCGAATCGCTTTCGTCGCTCGCCTCGATCTGTTCGAACGAAAAAGCTTCACCCGCAAACTGACCGTCGGGCAGCCTCGAGACGCAGTCTCGGACCGCTAAGAGCGCTTCTCGGATTGCATCCCCCATGGCGGCATCGCCTGCCGGAAGCGAACGAAGCACGAGCTGATCGAGATCCTCGAGCAGGTCCAGCGTGTCCAGGGCAATATGGAGCGGTTGATCGGGTTGCAGCGGACCCTGGGCGTTGGTCGAGACGAGTTTGTGTTCGAGGCACGACACCCACAATTTGGCCCGCAGTGCTTGACGTGCCAGATCGACCAGGATGGGGTCGGCCGAGTGGTGGATGTCGCAGGAGACATCGAGGGATGCGAGCCAATCGTGGATACGAACAGCCAAGTCTGGCGTCAGACGGCCGCAGCTCGGGTGCAAGGGACAGCTGAGCGTCCAACACTCCATGGAATTGGCGAAGTGGTACATCAGCTGATCTCTTAGACTGGCGAAGCCTAGCTTGATCAAGAAATTGAGTGGCTCACGATCAGTACTTGGAGGCCTTCTCGCTCGTTTCGAAGGTAGCTCCTCCTCATCTGTTTTGACCCGTTTCCGACTGCATCCCACATCTTTGCCACTTGCTCGCTGCGCGGTATCCATCTGACGCACATATCCTGGTCTCTGATCGGCCCACCACTTTTCAGCACGGACCAACAGCGCCCACACTTTCGCTTTTTCCGAAGCTTCCTTGCTCGCCGCCTCGACTGCGGCACACCCGACCTGGTCCAGCCCCATGATCTTTGCTAATGTGACAGCTTCGCAGAAGCGAAAGAAACTCGCAGCTTTCCACTCGGTGAGCCTCGGCATGCCCTGGTCGTGCACAGCGTCGTCCAAATTGTATAGCGCCAAAGAGAGGAAGAAGCCGGTCAGGACAACTTCGAGCGTGGGAGCTTGTCCGAAGCTGACACCTCCCTCTGGCGTCGACAGACGTAGCAGGAGGATGCGCTCGATTAGTTGGACTGCTTGCGTTTGCAAGAGGCCGGATTCGTGTGCTTTCGAACGCCGCTCTAAAGCCGGCATGGCAAAAGGGTGCTCTGATTGTGCTATGATGCTGCTCTCCCCACCGCGAGACGACAAGGAAGGCTTCGGAAGGGTCAGTCCCATCATTCCGAGCAAAGAGATGGACAGCGCTAGCGCGGCGAAACTGGCATCTTGATCGTGCGACTTGCGCCCGAGTCTCGGATAGATGTACGCTCGCGGTACAATGCCTGGACAGAGCCGTTCGTACAGATTTTCGTAAAACAGCGCGGTTCGCTTGGTCAATGTCATCGTGTTGAGCGGGTCTTCCGAAGTCATGAAGGATTTTCGAGCCAGGGACGGTTGCGCTCTGTTCCTTTGCTCCGGTAGACTTGATTTGATATCCGCCGACTCATCACGCAAGTGTGTTTTCGGCAATCCCGAGGTGAGTGTCGAAAAGCTATTACGTCTACTACCATCCGCTTCGAGTAATCCCAAACTTCCTAGGATGTGGCCCGCCCACAGCTTCTGCTTGGCCTCATGGTGCGATTGCAGGCTCTGGCCCAGTAGGGCGAGTTGACCTGCTCCGGCCGGTCCTTTTCGCTGTGGATCCCAGTCGACTTCTTCCGCCAGAATGCCGAGCAGATCCAACCCGGCTGTCGTAGCTGCACCGCCTCCCGCCATGCTGTTCTCGATTAACGACGTGGCGACGGACGAGAAAGAGGATTTGGAAGAGCAAGTGGTGGACGGTGTGGTATCGGAGGCGAGCAGGTCAGTTAGCGATGAGATGGGAAGCGTCGATGGTGGGAAGGCAGAGGTGGAGACCGAGAGAAGCTCAGAGTAAGCAGAGTGGGTTGACGAGATAGGTGCCTGCGAGTCGAGCAGAGCCTGGAAGGACGATGCAAAGGCGAAAAGTGACGGTGGGTCGGGCGAAACTCGAAGCGATGTGCTCTGCTGTTGGTACGGACGGCGGATTCGATGCCTCGCTTCGATATCGGCCGCAGCAGCGTGACGGCGCTTCGAGGTCGGCGAGGCTAGGCGCGATAAGGTGGAATCGTCGTAGTGATGATCGGGCACTTTGGCATTGCAACACGCCGAAGAAGACGATGGTGCTTCAGCTGTAGCAGTCGGCGCCATGCCTCTTTCCAGCGCGAACGTTGAAAAGACGCTGGGATGGTGGAGATAATGATGTGTTGCAATGAGCTCCGAACGGCGAAAGGTGTACGACTCCCAACAGTCAGATGCTCGCGGAGGATCTTCCGGAGCAAATTGACCTGGATCGACAAAGGCAAGACCGAGCGGGAGGAGCAAGATTGGGGAGCCTGGAAAAGCTGAGTTACAGCAGAATCGGAGCGGACCGATGAAGAATGGAGGTGGATACAGTGGGTCGGTGGGGGTTGAAAAGCCAGACACAGGGCTGGATACTGCACAGTCAAGGGCGTGGTCGAACCTCAACTTCATCCGGTTGCTCCTTGTCCATGGAGGACGTGGGTGCAAGGGCATCGAATTCTTGAAGGTCGGTCAGGCTTAAACCGGACACCTCTTTCCCATGGGTGGAAGGGGGCGAGCAGCTGTCAAATCAAGTGGGGAGAGACGCACGCGGAGAACCGTCGGGCTACGTTTGAGAGCTACAACATCCCCGCCTTTTCTCGTTCACTTTGGACCGAGGCACGACCGGGGTCGGTGACTTGGTCAGTCTGCTCTTGCCGCGCCAGCGTCCCTTCACTGTTGCAAACGGTATTGTTGTCCAATCCAGGTTTTCTGCCGTCGCAACCGCGAGATGCAGTAATGCATTACCCTACGTCGGACGTTGTCCTGACCAAACCTCTAGAGGAGCAAAGGAAAAGGAGGACATCAAGAGCAATTAAGAAGACAACACACCGGCAACTCGAATTGACCGAGCGCGGGGTCGAGACAGAGGAGGAGGGGGTCAGTCGTATTAGGCTCAGGAACAAACAAGAGCAGCAACACTTGAGCTTGAGCTGAGCGTGGGCGAATCAACTGGCCGAGCAATCACGGAGCAGATTCGGAGGAGCGAGCAAGAAAGCCAATTTCGTACTCCGCCGGCAAAAAACAGGACGCTGTGCGGAAAGATGCGAAAACATTTCTGCACCGCTTCGGAGGAAGGAAGGGCCCAAGACTGTCATTGGCTGTGACCTACAAGGAAGAACGATGAACCGGTCCATACCTGCTTTCCTCAAAGCCTTAATGACAGCTCAGTCTCTCTGTCTCGCTGATCGGTCGGTCGGCGAGAAGACGATTCTAACCATCTAGTCACACTCGCGCTGTCTTCTTGATTGTGACTGATGCATCGTGTCTTGCTCGGCACAACCAGCCCAAAGCAGCGTCTGTTTTTGCACGTGAGCTCGATGCAATTCTGCTTGCCGCGACGACGCTTCTCGATCTGACTGTCCGGAAGGACCGGTGACTGTCAAGCAGAGTTGTAATTCGAGTTTGGCCGAAGATGTACCTTTGTGAACTCTGTTTCTTTCCCCGCTCACAACGACGCCGCCTATCGCTTAAACCTAGGCTCCCCCGCGCTTTGCCCACTGCGAGGTGACGCATGCTTTCTATGGCATGTCAGCGTCTGCCGTTCGACGACCGGTAAATCAATGTCGGCGTCTCGATCAATTACGAGTATGCCGTAACACGGTCTGTGAAGCTTCGCCGGCCAATTAAGACTTCCAATCATGCTCAAATCAGGACACAAACACGAGTTCTTGGCAACACCTTGATGTTCTTCCTGTGTCGATGCTGAACCAATCGTTCGGACTCGCCGGCGCTCTGAGTTCGCTTGTCAGGACTCTGCAGAGCTTTTCCGAATATCCGAAATCCATCTGCTTTCTCCCCCGGCTGCTCGGGGAACCCGGTGAGGATCCTGTCTCTTGGACGATCAGCCTTGCTTACGACCGATGGCAATCCAAGCAACCTCCATGGGATCACGTGTAGTACTTCCTCTCATTGTTTGCCTTGGCAGTATCACCGTCACGGCACACACCACCAAGCTGTCTTGGTCAACTTCTCCCGCGCCGGTCAATTTTACTCTCTCTTGACCCCGTTGACGAACTCTCCACACAGTTTTCACGCCTCTCGGAATTGTCTCGGGGCCCTCTTTGTCCTCTCGCACCCTTTCTCGCTGAACTGGCGATGTGTCCGTACAGTGTGCTCAAGCATCCATGAACCCAAGCTCGCTCGCTCTACCATGTTCTAGCGCCCTGAGCTGCCTGGTCTTCCTTCTGCTGTATACTCAAGCCTACAGGATACTAAAGGGCAGCTTCCATTTCTGCTTTTCTAGGTACAATCGGAACCGTTACCACAGCACTGAGCAAGCCTTTTGATAGGCCTACCAGGCATACAAGAAGTAAATGTTCTTGTTATCCGTCATCTGTGGTGAGTCAGTTGCGAAGCAGAGAGAAATGTCAGCTCGGATTCGAATCGTCGCAAAATTGTCGCCATGTGTCAAGACTCACATCCAGTTCACCGTTGATCTTGCTCTTGAGCACCCTCTCCTCCTCCGAGACACCCATTTCGGCCAACACCTTCCTGCGCCTCTTGTTCTCCATGATCAGATAGCAGAGCCAGCCGACGGACAGGGCGAGCGTGAGCGCCAGCATCGAGGCGATCACGATAAGACCGTGGGTGTAACGAGGCGCATCCTTGGCGCGGAAGACTTGAGGTCCGATCATGTTCTGCGATCAACCAAAGCAACATTAGTGAGTTAGCGTACGTCTCCTGATTAACTTCGGCTTGAACAAACGATGCACCGAGGGGTACTTACACCAACGCAGTAGCCCATGAAAGCGAGTGTAGTCACTACCGTCTTTTTGGTCCTTCCACCAATGTTGGTCGTCATGAGCGAAATCATGAGGAACGCCTGCAGAGCATACCAGATGCTCATCATGTAGACACCCCATTTAATCCACTTGTACTTGGATGATTGAGGCAGCAGTCCCGTCGTCAGCACCGCAATAAACGAGACCAGAACGCTGGAGCATATGAAGAAGAATCGAAGTCGGGGCCACTTGTGGATCATAAAGGCAGCGAAAAGGATCCAGCAGAACGACAGCGCGTATGCGGGGAGTTGGTACAGGATCGAGTTGAGCGCGGTAAAGTTGAACGATTTGTAGATGAGGCTGTTGAACGTGGTGATGCCGCCATTGGGGATGCATGCAGTGATCATGATGAACAGCACAAAGTAGGTGTTAGGGTCGGTGAAGGCGTCTTTGACCTGATCCCATTTCCACTTCTGCGTCTCTCCGGTGCCGACACCGTTGTCGATGATGCGCGCGTGCGCTTGCTCACGTTCAGTATCCGTAAGCCACCATGCGTTCTTGGGCAGTCTCAGGAAGATTCCGGACACGACACCCGCAAGGACGGTGAGACCGCCGAGGAAAAAGTTGATCACTCTCCAGCCGGAAATGTGACCTTCATCCTGCGCCTTTTTCGAGATAAAGTAGATGACCACCATCACCCACAGCGAAAAGAATGTGTTCATCGAAAAGTACCACAGCTGACGTGCATTTTGCTCCGATCGCCTGTACCAACTCGCCACGATCAACGTAAACGCCGGCGTCACCACGCCCTCCATGGCACCCAGGATGAAGCGAACCGCCATCAGCGACTTGAAAGAATTGCAAAGACCCAACGTCACCTGCACAATTCCCCATGTCACCGTCATGGCCGACACGACGTATGCCGCATCCACGCGCTGCATGGCGTAGTTCATTGCCGGCTGGAAAAAAAAGTAGCCGAGATAGTAGATGGTGGTCAGCCAAGCGAAGTCTTGGTTCTTGAGATGCGTGTCTTTGGCAAGACCGAAGAGTACACCGCTGGAGAGCGAAACCTTGTCGGCAAATTGGAGACCGTAGATTGCCAACAGGCACGGCACAGTGTATCGATCAATCTTGTTGCGCAGCTTGCGACCTTGTTCGGGAGTGAGAAGGTTCTCGGTTTCGATGACCTCCTCGATCTTGGCTAGCTGCGTGGTGACGGCTCCGCCATGCTCGAGTGCAGTCACTGAGACGATTTGGGACGCCTTCTCGTCAAAAGGCTTGACGCTTTCATTGCATGGCGTCTGCGAGGAGATAGATGCTTTGTGGCTGCTCATGGTCACGGAGAGTAGCTCTGCCCTCGATCAGGCTGCAACTAGTCGGTGAAGGTGGTTAAAGCTTGGCAAAGGATGAGGTGATGAAGGGTCTTGGAGAAGAAGAGGAGATGTTGAAGCCTATATACACAAACTGCGTTGACATCATGGACCGAAAGGTCTCTGCATCTAAGGAGTGGATTGGAGCACATATCTCTTTCCTTCGGAAGCGGGTCGGCCCGCCCAGCCGTGATGGCAGATGGATGCAGACGTTTGCAGACACTCCAAATCGAAAACAAAGCTTATCTCAGGCTCTTGAAGAAGAGCAGGCGTAGACAACGGCTGCACACCCGAACAATGCGATGGCGAGGCGAAACGACTGACAATGTGTATCATTCGCAAGCACCGAGTTATCGGGCCCGCAATAGATTGCGCTGCAACTCGCCTCTGCACCGCGCAATCTCCCCACATATGACCCTGCATGCAATCTGCACTCAGATAGCGGCGTATCATCGCCACCTGCAGCAGAGCCGACATATGTTCCATGGTAAGAGAGCTCGTCTAGGCGTGGGCCCAACCACCTGCTCCATCGTCGAAGGATAACACGGGTCTCGAGTCTCGAGGCCGGCCAAATATTCACCGGTTAAAGGCGGATAACGAGGGCCAGAACGAGCACATCGTTATCTTAAGACCCGAAAAGGAAGCGCAGATAGAAGATGGAGGGCTGAAAGCTTTGATTTTGCCGACCGTGTTCCCGAACAATGCAGTATCCCGTGGTAACAACTCCGACACGTCACAACTCCGATCAACCTTCCGATCCCTTGCTCCTTCAAGCCGGGCCCGCTAACGATACGATCTGTTCACCCTTTCGCGAAGGTTATTGATACGACGAGCACGATCTAGGCACTCACCGCGGACGAGCACCGATGCCAAAGCTCTATCTCTCACAGATCAAGGCGCTCCACGATACTAGATAAAGGATGGTGGACATGTTTGGACACATTAGACTCTGGCGCAGCACGGCCACAAGATGAATCGGGAACAAGGCCTAGCCGCATTATCTCCGCCGACGTTGCCCACGCGCTAACGGATTACATTGAGTGTGTGTTGATATCGTATTGCAAGAAGATCATACATTCTTATCGATAGGTACGCCTTCGCTCTCTCTCGAAGCCCATCCCATCCAACTCTCGTCGTAAATACTGCTCTGCACGCCAAGCTCTTGCAGCGCTAGCCAGATGGCCGCTGCCGTCATACCCGAGCCACATGTATTGGTAGCGGCGAATTCTCCACCACTCGAAGCTTGCCTCAGCTTATCGAGCGCCTCCATGCCTCCGACCGTGTCGCTTAGCGTCCTCCACAGCTCAATCTGATCCTTAAGCACCGTATATTGCTTTCCATCCTTGCCTGTTTCGGTCTTGAGCAGGCTCGGAAAGGGTAGTGAGAGGCTATGAGGGATGTGACCCGAGGAGAGACCTGGTCTTGGCTCAGGATCTGTGCCGTCATATCTTCCTTTAGACCGTGCGTCGAACACCGTCTGTCCGCGAGCGCCCATCTTCGCATTGGCGACCATCTCATCGAACGAGCGTATAATGCCGTCCTGCAGCGCTGGCTCTGGGTAGTTGGTCTTGGACACAGATGCGGGCGCGCAAGACTCGGTTGGCAAGCCGTGGCTTACCCAGGCTGGCAGACCGCCGTTGAGCACCGACACGTTCAAATGTCCAAACGCTTTGAAGGTGAATGCGGTTCGTGGGGCGGAAAAGACGCCATGTGTGTCGTAGACGATGACATGCGTATCTGGCTCGATGCCGTGTTCCGATGCTGCTTCCGCGAATGTGGCTGGCGACGGCATCATATGTGGGAGATTACGAACGCTCTCGCCGACAGTGGCGACCTTGTCGACATTCCAAAACTGCGCTCCGGGCAATCGTGGACCTGTCTTGAACTCTTCCAACGCGTTGCGAGGCGGATTTGTGTTGGGCATGAACCACGTGGCGTCTAGTATGCGAAGCTTCTTTCCGTCAGCATCATTTGATTCGACCAGAGAAGCAAGCGTCTTGGGCGCGATTACCAGGGGCACTGTAGGTGGCCTCGCCGTCGAGCTCATGTTTCTGAAGCCGCTTGAGGCAGAAAAAGGTCCGAATCTTGTGATCGAGCTTGTGCGTCCAAGAGCAACTGTTCGAGCCGCAAGCATTGTTAAGGAACGTTCTGTGAAGCTTGTCTCAAGTGCCAGCGTAGCGAACGAGAAGATGTGAAGTGAGCATGGTCTCGAGTTTGGAGTCACCGAGATGTGTTGGCCCAAGCACGCCTAAGAGTAGAGCTTCTACCCGCACGAGAGGAAAGAAATCAAGTTGGCATTGTTATGCCGTAATTCGAACCGTTCGGGACATGCAGCGTAAAATCTTCAACGACGGTGAACGAGCGAGAGGGGTCAACGCCATCACACGGCTGTAGAAGCGGCTGCCGCTTGTGAATTCATCTCCGCACTGAACAAAGAAGGACATGCTAAGCGAGTCGCAATCGTGTGATGGACGGTCTGGACGAGAAAGGACCGCGGGTAAAATTGCGGCCACACACGGACCCCGCGGGGAAGCGTCTCGACGAGCAGCCGCATCCTTCTGCGCCCAACATACAGCCATCAGGGTTGACCGCGTGGTGCGGAAGATGCAGCAAGGAAGCATCTCACCCCGCGGGGACTGCATGCCAGCGTAGAAGTGCAAAGCCATGCAGCGTTCGGTGAAGAGTTGGCCAACAAATATACCCCCGGTAAACGCACGAGGATTCGAATGTCAAGGAAGGACAGAACCGCAGGTCCGAAGCCGCGAGAGGAGAAGCACAATTCAGGATGGGGGATCTACCGAAACCAGGTCTGAGCATTGCCTGCCCTCCTCGAAGCAGAGGTACAGAAGCAGCACCGAGCGTTTGCAGAAATGCCAAGAACTCGGGGTCGTAAGCGTGGGGAGGCAGCTATGGCGGCTATTCCTCCGTAGAAGCCGTAGCCGCTAGACGAAGCGTAGGGGCTCTTCCCCGCGGGGGTGCCAGTCGAGACGACGAATTTAGACACCGACGCAATTTGTTTTAGCGAGCTTGCAAGCCACGGTCCGCCTCCCATCCAAGGCCAAGCGAGAGAGAAAAGCGTCAACTTCGGCCATGGCTACAATGGAATCAGCTCGCGAGCCCAAGAGCAAGAAACAATGAAGGGGTGGAACAGGTGTGAGGTCATGACCATTTCACGGGACGAGCCTATCATTGTTCTCGTGCGGGGCTTTGCGACCAATTAGATTTCACGTTCGGCCTATTCGGAAAAGTTTTAGACGCAGTCTCTCAAGGTTGAACAGGGTTTTTCTCCGCCAGGGCAGTGTTGATGCGTTGCACGCCACCAGGGACCAGAGCGGGGAGCGATTTACGGATTTTTGCTTGTTCAAAGGTGATGGTGAGACCTGTTCAAGTCAGTTGTCTGTATGCACGTTGCACCGAGTCTGTGTCTCGCTTCGCCTGTGCCTTTCGTACAGCGTTGCTCTGCTGCGCATCCTTTCCTGGTTGCCACTAGTCTATGCACAACATCGAGACCTGGAGTCCCCATCCACATGTTTACGTGTCTTGCGGTCACGATGCCTCTTCGTCGGTCCCAAGCAGCTAACGAATAGGACGAGGTATTGTCCGGTCCGCGTCCTCCGCGACTGGTCACAGCATCGCCCTGCCGCTCTCCCGTGGTATCGTCTCCCCCACCACAATCATTCTCCTTGCCACCTTGGTTCCCCACAATCAGGTCATACTCCCGCCAGACTTGCTCGTCCCTTTGGCACCCCGCAATTGGGTCGTTTGTGTCGCGAGGGTCCCTCTTGCATGGCCACATCGCCTGCCCCGCAATTCTAGGTTTCGGCAACACGCACTTGATTTTGCTCTCGTCTTTTGCCCACCTACATTCGGTAGTGCCACCACGTTGACAGGTCTCGATCAACCTTGTTGCGACGCTCCGCATTGGCTTTGCCTTCCGACTTCGAGGTGACAACACCAAGAGTTTGTTTTCCTTGCTCGTCTTTTGCCTGCCCCTCGGTCCTTTCGCATCGCGCTCCTGTCTTGCCTATCTTGCAAGACGATACAGTTCGAAGGGCATCAACGCGCGAAAAGTACAAGAAGGAGCGATTTCGCCACCCCCGACATCCTTCCGTCGCACTTTCCGCCTTTCCTCAGTCCGCCGCCTGTCCTAGCTCGCTTTCCCCGTATCCTCTCCCTAAGATGGCTCGCTCGCAGGAAGAGGGTTCATCGACCCTTTCCAAACAGGATGCGACCTCTGTCCAAGCGACCACTGTCCAACTTTCGCCTGCCGACGACGTTTCGAAACGCCGATACAGCGTCGGAGCTCTCGTCGAGGATCTCCGACAACATTGGCGTGTCTATCTCCTCGGCATTTGCGCCTCGATGGGGGGTCTCCTTTTCGGTTGGGATACCGGATTGATCGGAGGCGTTCTCAGCATGCCTGCCTTCCAGAACGACTTTGGCCTTAAAGATGATCAGGCAAAGCTCGCTGCACTCAAGGGCAACATCGTCTCGGTTTTGCAAGCAGGCTGTTTCTTTGGCGCTGCAGCTAGCTTCTACTTGCCCCACCGGTTTGGGCGTAGAAATGCTATGTTCATCTCGGCCTTTGTCTTTCTCATCGGCTCCGTCATTCAGACTGCTTGCCGCCTTCATGGCCAAAGCGCTGCATCGGCGTTGAACCAGCTCTACGTTGGGCGCGTCATTGGCGGGTTTGGCGTCGGTCTCGCCTCCTCGGTTGTGCCGACGTACCTTTCCGAATGCGCGCCTCGCTCTATTAGAGGACGATTGGCCGGCATGTACCAGCTGTTGATCGTCACGGGCATTTGCATTGCCTACTTTGTCAACTACGGCATGGTCCAAAACTACCCTGACCAGCAGGCCAGCGCCATGTGGCAGATTCCTTTTGCGCTGCAGTGTCTGCCCGGAACGCTCTTTGTCGTGACCCTTTTCTTCCAGCCCGAGTCTCCACGATGGCTCGTCGAGCACGGCAGGAGCGAAGAGGCCCAAGCATCGCTCGCTAGGATCAACCGTGCATCCATCAGCGATCCAAGCGTAATTGGCATTTTACGCGAAATCGAAAATGATCTTGCAGGTAAACAGGGCCTCACCATCCGCCAGCAAATCAGCATGACGTTTTCGGACAGGATCACGACATATCGAGTCTTCATCGGAGCGATCCTCATGTTCTTCCAGCAATGGACAGGTACGAACAGCATAAACTACTATAGTCCGCAAATCTTCAAGAGTCTCGGAATCACTGGTCAGTCCAGCGGTTTGTTGGCCACAGGTGTCTACGGAGTGGTCAAGATCTTGACCACTGGCCTTTTCATGGCGGTGGCGATCGAACAGCTGGGTCGCAAGTGGTGTTTGATCATCGGCGGTCTCGTGCAGGTGTTTTGCCTCTTTTGGATCGGTATCTACCAAGCTGTCCGTCCTAGCGGAACGCCTGTCGACGGGGTCGGATATCTCACGATTGCGATGATCTACCTCTTTGTGGTCGGCTACGGTTTGGGTTGGTCTTCGGTCACTTGGGCGGTCAGTGCGGAGGTGGCCCCGAACCAGCTTCGTGCGCTTGCCATGTCGCTGGCCACCATGAGCCAGTGGTTCTTCAACTTTGTCATTGCGCTCATCACTCCTCGCGCGCTGGAACACATCAAGTACGGCACGTTCATCCTCTTTGGTGTCGTCACATCGGTGGCGGTGCTTTGGGCCGCTTTCTGCCTGCCCGAATCGAGCGGCATCACATTGGAACTGATGCACAAGATATTCGAAGGCAACATTGTCGCCAGATCCATTCAAGATCTCTCACCCAAGAAGAGAAGGATTTTCCGTGCGAGGCTGATGGCGGAGGTTGGCGGCACTGCCGACGAAGGGGTGATCGCTGATGGAGACGTGGAGCAGTCGACAGCATACGCGACACTGGATAGAGAGCAGTCGAACCTTCACAAGGGTGGCGAGGACGACATTGTTCAGACCGCTGACGCTGTCTCTTCTGATCACGACCACAGCAAGAAGTAAAGATTATTCGCAACCCGTTCCAAGACATTTCTGTTCACGTTGACGCTCGATACACTGTCGCTTGTCTCTTCGTTTCTTCTGTACTTTTATACCAATGATACCTCTGCTACATCTCTTTCGCAAGCCTGTCGTCTGTGCCTGTCCTTATAATGGTGGAGCTTTGCACGACGTGACAGTGATAGATACCTTCTGACGTGGTGACGTGCAGGTGAGAGGGACACGATGTGTGACGCATTGTCTTGTCCTGCCCTGTCAGAGCTGGCCCGCAGACAATGGAGCGGCCCGGTATCGAAATAGCTTCACGCGATGTGCATGAAAGGGCTCACGGGTCTGCAGCGCCGCGCCCGGCATCGTCTCCTGAATGGCAGCGTTTGGGAGCGTTTGCGTGCGGGATTGCTTTCGGGTTACACGTGAGTCACGGCTCGTCTTTCCAGGGTGCATCGACACGGATGAGCAATATGACAGGCTGTCCGTCTGGAACCGTTTTTCCGCATTGCGCTCGTGTCGTGTCAAAGCGCTGATCTATACCTGCCGTGGAACTTCACAACCTCGTCATACCCTTCGTGCGATGGCTCCCTTGCAATCTGTCATTATTGATGCGTGAGCAGCTCAGAGGGTGAGTGATGAGCAGGCAAGCAACGTCCGAATTTGAGCCGTGATGGATGGGACCGGACTTGCGATTGCACATGTGTCGGCCTTCATCACATCTCCTGCTCAGCAGGGCATATGGACTTTTCTCTGCAGTCGTGCCAGCTTCCCGCTCAATCAGGTGACCCCCTGTTGAGCATGTGCCTTTTGAGCACTGACTGCGCATGCTGAGAATATAAGGAGGTTGAAGTTCATTTGAACCCACCTCCAATTCCCTCGCCTCAGCACCTTCTTCACCCCTTTTTCCAACCTCTACCATCTATCTCACCATGTCAAACATGCAAACCGCAACACGAGGCACACGCTCGCCGCTCGACGCTATTGCCATCTATGCCTTTCACCGCGACACGACACCTGCCGACCTTGCCGAGCTGCCGTTCCCCGATCAAGCCATTACGGACATTGTTGCTCTCAAGCGCTTGGACGACAGATACGAGCAAGGAGGCTTCTTCTGTCTCATCATTCAAGCCCAATGGCAAGTTCTCGAGCGCAGAGTGGTAGATTTCGTTGCTCAAAATGGGGGGACATATAAGCTAGGCTCCTTTGACGCGCTGAGGAGGGGATGGGCGGATGCAGAGGAGTTCGAGTTACCGATGCCGCCGTCGAGTGAGACGAACGAGCGTAGTGGTCACTCAGACCGCAGACTTCAATGCGTCTGCGAAGCGTCCAACGACGAGATCGGGGTCGATAGGTGAATAGGCACTTTATTTTCCATCAAGCTCAACCTTCTTGATCTCAAAAAAACACACTCCTGCACCACGGCTCACACACAATCCACATTTCCACAGGAAAGGGTTCCGAAAGATTACATCTTCAATTGGTTTACCACGATGTTCATGTTATGCTAGAGCAACTGAAATCCCACTCACTCCATACATCAAAGCAGCGTTCTCGCGTGGGGCATGGGCCACTCAGCGGCATCAACAAACGGGTTATCGTCAGTCGAAACAAACGTCGCTCCACCCACCGACAATCGCCTTACGCTCGATGACCTGGAGATCTGCCTCGAGAGAGGTTCGCCGCCCATCCCGACCTCGACCGCGGCCGCTGCCTCAATATCGTTGCCCGAAAGGTAGGCGGGGACGCTGACACGCGGAATCTTGAAGCTCGGCGTAGCAGGAGACGGACGGGTGGACGGGTTGAACGTGCTATCCGTCGGACTGGTGATTGGGCTCGTGTTGATCGCGGGAAGCTCGAGTACGAGAGGGGTAGACTTGCATCGCGAGTGGGAAGCCGAGTGGGTCGGGTAGATGGGGATGTCTTCGGTCGACTTGGCTTTTGCAGCTTCAGGTGTGCTGCGTGTCCTGTTGAGCGGTAGGTAGGGATTGGACAAAGTCGATTGGGAAGTGAACGGCTCGTGCGCAGGTGCCGTCTGCGGACCGGGCGTGAGTTGGAAGGGAACCTGAATGACCTGGATCTCCCGCTGCGCTTCTGCACACGGCGACGAGGCGAGCATGTTGGTGATTGACAACTCGTCACGGGCAGAGTGGACCGTGTAGGCATCGGATCGGCGTCGCGAGCTTTCGCTGAGTCTTCCAAGTGCCGCTACCTCAAGCGTGTCTCTTGAAGCATACAATGTCGCGGTCTTTTGTCGCAGGCTCCTTGGAGAAGCAGAGCCATCTCTTTTTGACGCTGCAGACAATTTTTCCGACAGCGCCAGCGGACGCAGCTGAGACATGCGTTGCGAATATCGACTGACCTTTTGCGTTCTGCGACGGGACGAGCACCAGCGCAGCAGAGTCAAGGCAATGAGAAGGAGGATCAGTCCGCCAATGACAGCGCCAGCAATGGCGCCTTTGTTGACGCTGTGACTGGGAGCGGAGGCCGAAGCCGAAGCGGGAGAGAGGGACGAGAGTGGTGCTGCTGAAGTGATCGATGTTGAAGTTGCTGCAGCCATTGGTGTCGACGAAGAAGGGACGCCTGACTGAGTCGCAGTAACTGAAGCTGAAGTAGCCGACGATAGACTTGCACTAGCTGAGCTCGTAACTGCGGCAACAGAGGCGCTGGTCAGCGAGGAAGAAGCGGCTGCTGCGGAAGCAGCGGCCGAAGAGCCATTGCAGTCACCGAACGTGAAAGTGCTTGGGTCGACAGCTGTCACCTGCACCGCTCCGCCGCTCATGGAGCTGGTCGTGGTGAGAATGTTGCCGTTCATGTCTGCGAGCCCTACGCCGATGCTGTACACTCCGCTGGGCCGAGTGCTGCCAAAATTGAGGACTTTATTGTACGTTCCAGGCGTGGGAAAAGCCCCGCCGTTGAGTGCCGAGTAGAGCACAGAGTAGTTCTGGCCGCCCTGTTGCGAATCGAAGAAGAGTTCGACGTACGAGGCGATACTCCATTCTGTCTGAGAAAGACTGACGGTCCAGTCAAGTTGCGTACAGTTGACAGACTGGACTGCAAAGTCGAGAGCGTTGGCCGGCAGTGTAACGGCTGCGACGACCAGCGTCGCCAACCAACCCAGTCTTGTTGGGATCATCGCGGCTCTTAGAGGTGGTAGTTGCTTGCGATGATAGTCGAGACGAAACAGACGCTGTCAATGGTGGTGTTAGGAGGTCGAAGGTGGTGGTGATGGAAAGCAAGGTTAAAGGGAGATGAGGGGATATGCGAAAAGGGGGACAACCTTGACGAGCAGTCCACTGGACCCTCAATATACGCGAATGCTTTGATCCAACAAGAAACGAAATGGGCGTTATGTTTGGCCCAATGTCTCGTCTAGAGTCCCTGTTGAATGTGTCAGTGCGGGTGAAAACTGACGTTGAGCTCCTGGATCTGACAAAGAGACACAAAGCTGCGCCAGACCTCATCGTGGCATTGGTGTGAGAAGTGGACGGAGGGGCGAGTGTCCCCGCCCTATCCCGTTCGAGACATGCAGCAGAGTGAGACCGGGCGAAAAGACAAAGGCTGGTCGAACATGCGCCATGCAACTCCTCGCGGACCCTGTCTCGGAACCACGGGTGGGTGAAGACTCGCTTCCCATGGTCAGACGCTAACCTGTCAATCACCACACCTCCGCTCACACACGGACAGCCAGCCCTCTCTGTGTCTTTAATGTCGCGGACCCCAGCTGTGTCTCATCTCTGTCCCTCCCGTCGTAATATGTGGCGGAGACTACAGGCAGACGAACGCAAATGAGGCAGTTCGTGATGGCAGAACCCATCAAAAGCATCTCCAATAGACCATCGACCATCGTATGCACTATGGGACATGCGGAACGCCCGGGAAGCCGCCCAGTGCATTTTTTGCTTCTTTTTCTTACCGCCCTCTGTGTTCCTGGCTGGACCCTCATCTTCGGCTGAGCTGCCGTGAAAGCGGGATTTCCCCTCTTTTTCTTCTGCAATGCACACAGAGGATAGGGTTGAAAATCAGGTGGAAAAACCAGCGCTTCTTGCGCCCTGACGCCTCGCTTGTTCGCTTGGGCGTAGGCGTCGAAGAATTTCAATCTCAGCCGCAAATCAACCTTTCGCCTGCCTCTGTACACTTCTCCTTGGAAACAAGAATGCAAAGGCGCCATGAAGGCATCAGGTGGATCATCAATCGACTGTTTCGCCCAGGTCTCTGGGTGATCGCGCCGTGTGCAGCTGTCGCAGTACTGATCGTTCCTCCACGAGCCGGCCGCAAGCTAGGCAGAGCAATTGGAAGCGTCGATGGTACGGCCACCGTCACCTTGCACAGAGTCGACCAAACATAGTGAAGATATAAGCGATCCATCCTAAACTCCATGACGCCGCCGCCGACGGGGCGTGAATTAGAGACTCAGCTTGACATCAGACGATCTTGCTTTGTGTGCCTAGCCCCAAATGTAAATGCATCGGACGATTCTGCCATGGCCACTACGGGAGCAGATGTTCAAGCTGCATCACGTCAATGACGAGCTTTTTGATTGTCTTGACAAATGGGGCCGAGGCGCCGTCCGTACAGACGTTGGTAGGCGATGTTGCCAAAGATGAGGGGGAGGCCGGCAGAAGGTATCAAGAGACCATTTTCCCAGAGAACTCCGCCAGATTAAAAAAACATCCTCCAAAAAGAAATGCATTGACGGGGACTCGAACCCCGGTCGAGTCGAATCGGTAATCACGCCCTGTGCAGGCGATGAGTGGCAACGACTCATGATACCCCTACACTATCAATGCTTCAGTGTCAAAGTGGATTCAAAGAGTATATATAAGTTGATGTTTGTTTTTCGAGTGCTCTCGGCAAGAGTTTAGCAACAGCTCTAGATATGACAATGCAATCTGTTTGAACAAATAAACACGAGGAGTCGAACGAAGTGATTCTGACAAGCCTGAGAGTTCATGAGCGAGAAAATGAAGCCAATGACCCGTTTGTACGTCAATCGATCAAGTCAGTATGAGGAGCAGATATGCACAGACAAGAGATCAGGACTTCATGTGAGAGGTATCATCTTCTGCATTGACTTCAAATCGCCCTACAAAAGGCTGGACATGATTGCCAAAGACAAAAGTGGCTGCGAGCAGATCTAGGAGGTTTCCATCGTCATGCGAGCCGAGTTACGTAGAGACGAGTCGTGACGCTTTCGTTTTGTTCGAGTGACATGGTGGGGTTGATGTGTGAGGTTTCTGGCTTTTTTCTTTGATAGTTCGCTTTTGAGGTGTTTAGGCCTTGTTGGCGAAACCGACGCGGTTGTTGTCAGTGTCAAAGATAGCAACCGTGTTCTGGAGCCACGAGTCACCAGTGACCCAGGCGTTGATGCCAACATCTTCACCGACGACCGAGAGGACACACTGGCCGTTGTTGGTGGTACCGAAGCTCACCGTTGACGACGAGAGCGACTTGGTGTAGCTGCCATACTTGAAGGTGATGGTGGGAGGCGAGTTGCAGTTGTAGTAGGCGTAGGTGGTGCCATCCTGGGTGAAGTAAGACAAGCCGAGCTTGTTGAAGAACGACTTGGCCGCCGAGGTGGGCGCAACAATGAGCGTGGTACCAGTGTCGACGATCGACTCGATGCTGGTGCCGCTGATGGTGGCGGGCACCTGCCAGTAGCCTGCGCTCGAATCAACGCTCTGGTAGACGGGAGTTCCCGAGTACTTGGCTGAGTTGGTGCCGCCCAGGAAGAGGGTGGATCCCGAGGTGCGCAGGTCGAACTGGAAGACGCCCGACGAGACAGCGCCAGCGTCCTTGAGGCTGTAGAAGTAGGGAGGGTAGTTGGAGCCGAAAGCAGCAAGCTGGGGGAAAGCCATACCCGAGATGCCCTGCGAGCCCGAGGAAGGGTCTTGGAACTGCGAGTTGGAGACACCAATGGCGGTGTTGGGGGCACTCAAACCAGCAATGGTGATGACGTCGGTGTAGATGGTGCCTGAAGCGGTGGTGCCGTCACCGTAAGCGGTGGAGAACTGGTCTCCGTTGGTTGCAGAAGTGGACGATGCGCTTGGGCTGTAGACGCCAGGGTTGACGAGGGTGTCCGAGGAGCCAGTGTCAAAGTCGATGGGGAAGCTCTGAGCGGGTGTACCAAAGGCAGTGGTACCGGACCAGAGCTCACCGTCCTCCTCGTCGGTGAGAGCGACGGTACCGGTGGCACGCTTGGCGAGGTGTTCGGGGAGCTCACGCTTGAGAGGGTTGACCTTGCCGGTGTTCTTCTCGTAGTTGGCAGCGTTCTTGGCGTACTTGGCACGCAGTCGGTCCATGTGAGCCTTGACCTTGACAAAGTCGACCTTGTCGCTGCCGGGAACGGTGAGCGTGGCGCGCTTCGAGATGTCGATCTCAATACCGCGCTCCTGCTGCTCGAGAGGAGCGGCGACGGCGAGCGCGGTGGTGGCGATGAGGCCGGCAACGAAGGAGAGCTTGAGCTGCATCTTGATTGTCTATGTAGAAGAGGTTGGAAGAGGCTTGTAGGGACAAGTGTGTAGGGAAGGGATGACCAAGATGGTTTGGATGATGGAGAAGAGATGGTCGAGAGGATCAGATTGGCCTGTCTTTATAGCCGTCGATACTGGCGGACATGCTTTGTATGATGAACCCAGCAGATTCAGCCACTCTGTCCAAGCTTCGTCCGCCAGAAATATCAAGGATTGCCGTATCCTGATGCTTGGGACGCTGAGACGCTAAACAATAAGCGAGACTATCTCTGGGTGCTTGTGAGGGTCAGATCGAGCCATCGGAAGTCTGTGCACCGAGCGAGAAGCATTCTCGGACAGCTGCGATCAGAGCGCATCGACAGAGGCTTTGCGGACCGCTCCGACAGTGCGAAGCGAACAGTGGGAGGAAACAAGCCGACTTCCCAGTGGCAACGGCAGCGGCAGCGTAGAGCGAGCAAGCGAGCAGGGTCTGAAGAAGAAGAGAAAAACAAATACACAAGCGAGAGGGAGTCGGCTGCACCAGCGCTTGTTGTACGAGCATCGGTGGCATAGCATCAAATCAGCCACACGGCCGCTGCCTCTGCCGTCGGCGCAGTAAGCAGCAGCAGCCACACTTGCCGTATCCGACCAAAACAATGCTTGCGAGACATGCTCGAGTGTGGAGGTGGTTGCAAAGAGATGTTGTGCATCATGCTTGGCGATCGCAGTTTTTTCTGAAAATAGTTGATGAGCGCTATAGTCCAGGTTTCAGACGCGACATATCATATCCAAGCCAGAATTGGACACAACATACACCGGCTGCGGCTGTCTGACACTCGAAAAGCGAACAAACAAGGTTACATTTTTTGTGGTGAGCATAACGTTGTCGTCGTTGCAACAACAGCAGCAGCAGCGATAAGTCGATTTGCAGCCTTGACAGATGGGCGGATGGCTGACCTTGAACTTTTAGCGTGCAAATAGTGTTACGGAGGACGTCAAGCCGTAGGCTTGCGTCGGAGAGCGGCGGCAGCGTTCAGGTGCGGGTGGCAGTGGCTTAGAGCACTTTCTTTTTCTGGACGTGTCGGAGTGACAAAAGTCGACTTTCTGTTGCAGTTCAGCACAGCGCATTAGCTCGTCTCGCGTATATGCACTCTCGTGATCCAAAACGTCACCTTCCTTTCTGTATGCCGACACCCACTGCCGGTGGCGTTCGGTGCTTTGCCGGGGTGCAGACAGACAAAGGAGAGACAAGGAGGAGAAAGAACCTTAATTTCCCCTCATCTTGGACAAGGCAGGCTCACTCTCGTTCTCCTTGGCCGGCTTCTGACCCTTCGTTGCAAGCTGTCATCTCATCCCGATCGTAAAACTGAGCACGTCAACAGCGAGCTATTGATTACCGGCTCACCTTCTTCCGCTGCTGCTGTTATGACCTTCAGCTCGCATATCCGCCGCTTGGACAATACCGCTGCCGTGTCTGCCGCATGGAAGAACGTAGGCTGAAGCATTCGCCGCGGCCGCTTCGTCGTTCTACGCGGCTTGCTCCACAGCAAATTACCGCGTGGACCAGATACAACAAGGTCGTCTTTGATCGGCCTATGCAGCTCGACGGGAAGTTCCAAAGCTTCGGAAGTGAAGCTGCCGAATATACAGCTCATGATTGATGCGCTAAAGCGGAGCCTACAATTCGGTAGCAGCGTTTCGTCATTGTAACCGTCAATGCCGAACGCTGAGCACGTAAATCGATCTGAGTATTGCGGGCATCCACAATGGCAACTCGATGGCTGTGCAGTGGGTTCCGCTCGATAGGTGTGGGACAAAGTTGACGCTGGTTCGGCCTGTATGGTGAGCTTTTGCTGTTCGATAACAGACCGATCAAACACCGGTGAAGCGATGGCCGGCAAAGTAGGCAACGTATCGAAAAGTGTGGGCGAAACAGTATCAACGCAGCTCGAAAGTACATACTTGCAGAACCTTTGCTGCTTTTGGGGATCGGCCTTTTCAGATGCGCTGCGATAAATCGGCACCGTGACAAGACAACTGTCCTACTGAAATGCTTGACCACCACTGTTGCCCTAGGAGCGAGTCCGAACCATTATCGCCAAATTTCTCCAGCAGCCAGGACTAGCCTGCCATTTTCATCGAAAGTCGATCGCGGAACGTTGTCGACGGGGTGAAATGCGAGGAGGAACCAGCTGCTGCAACGGCGAATATCGATTCATGGATCCTGCCATGAAATTGAGCTGCAAAAAAAGGCAGCAGCATCTCATCAACTTCGTCATGGTTGTTTCATTTTTTGTTGCCGCATCCGCCGTTCATGGCTGCAAGTGCAACCGTCTTTAGAGACTCAGGATGCAACCGTTCGTAAGAACAAATTCGTCAGAGATCTTCGAGGTTGGGCAGAACGAACCTGCCAGAACCGCCCCCTATTCGCCTGGAATAATTCACCGTGTGCCGGGGGTTGGCGACAAGAGACGGCGGCAGCCAGTTTCGTCTGACCGCGGTCGGACATCTTTTCCCGCCGGATCAGACGTGCATGGTGGGTGTTTGTGCTGTGCGGATGCCCTTTTCCAGTCTTGGCCAAGTATTGGCGAATTATGCTGGGCGTGTATGCAACATTCTCTAGCGAGCTCGAGGTGGCCGGGCAAGAGAAGCGAGACTGACCAGAATAGGAAGGTCTTCTCTTGACGATAGCTATTCGGTAAGCAGAAGGAAAGAAAAAGCGCGCTAAAACGGAGTGGGCGCTAAGCGAGGTTTATCTCGCATGAAGTGGTTTCGAAGTCCTCCAGATTGCAGCAACGAAGCACCTTTTATCGTAACGGAGCAGTTCCGCGAATCGCAGTGGGTTGGCAAGCTCGCATAATCGGCATTTGTGCGCCGTCGCTGTGGACCGCCGATGCCCATTGTTCTCCATTGTTCTCCCAGAAATGAACTGCGAAAGACGGTTCTTGCTCAGACAAGTCTAGCTGAACAGCTTTTTGAGCCGACGATAGGCCTTTTCTCTCAGGCGCTGTGAAGCGTCGTCATTCCGAAACATCGGACCACTCAAGAGTGCGGCTGATCGACTTTGCCATGCGGAGGACGGCAACGCCGCGGCAGGCAAGCGGGTTGTCCGAAATCCGAGCCTCGTGATCGTTTGCAAACCCACAACCCTCTTTCGCAACCTCAGGCATCGAACGTTGGCCGGCCCACCCGCTTACTGTAGCAGCTGACCTGCATTTCTCCATTTTGACACTCTTGCCGACAACAAGCTTTCGCATGCGAGGCGGACCGTGGGGCCTTTGCGAGGTACTTCCGACGGCTGGCTCGATTGCATTTCTTCGCCGGACGTATCTGTAGCGAGTATCGCCTCTGTTCGCCTTCGCCTTCGCCCTCATGGCCGCGATTCTCCTCGTTTCTTGTGTTTCCTGTCGTAAATATCTTCCGTTGGATTAGGGGCACGCCATCGAACCCACCCAAGTTTCGGCGAGCAGTGTTCCGCCCTCGCCATGCTCGGTTGCAAGCTCGCAGTCGCACGGCTCATGCACAACGATGATCATTGCCTTTCTATTTAGCGTCATCCGTGGCATTGTTTCCACGACACGCTCAGTGAGACCGGTTTCAGTCTGAAGCGGTTGCATTGCCGAGCAATTCTTCTTATCTGCAAAGAGGTTGCCTTCCGAGCTGCACAAACGAGTTCGAAATCGGGCTCTGTTCGATACGGGCACAATCATTTCACCTTTCATTTGAGCTGCGATGTGATTGATCGAGGCGATAGCTGCTTCTACACGAATCTCAAAGGTTGGACTTTACGGCAGCGATGCACTCGATTTCGACTCCGACGTCCTTGGGAAGGCGGGCAACCTCGACAGCCGAACGAGCGGGCTTGTAGGGGGCAAAGCGCTTCTCGTAGATGGCGTTGATCTTCTCGAAGTTGTTCATGTCCTTCATGAAGATGGTGCACTTGAGGATGTGCTACGATGCCAAAGCAAAGCACGATGAGCAATGAAACTCCGTCAGTAAGCAAAGGCAAAACGCTGAATTCTACACAACGAGGATACTTACGGATGGCTCCGAACCGGCAGCCTTGACAACGGCGAAGAGATTGTTGAGTGCTTGCTCGGTCTGCTCTTCAATGCCGCCCTCGACAAGCTTCATCTGAGGGGTAAAGGGGATGCAGCCCGAGACGTAGGCAACACCGTTGTGCACAACAGCCTGCGAGTAAGGTGCGACGGCGCCAGGCGCCTCGGTGGTGTGAATGACCTTGTAAGGAGTCGACATGGCTGCTACTGATGCGGAACTGGACAGACGATGAACGTGGACGGTAGCGTAAACAGGGACTCTTGGAGTCAGTGACTTGCGCAAGGCGGAAACAGGGAGCGTCCATGTGTGAGCAGCGCGTCTGAGCACCGCCGCTGTGAGTGAAAGCATTGTTGAGCGACTGGCGAAGGATCCTCGCCCGCTGTTTGCTTGTTCAAAGTGGACTCACAGATTGATGGTCGAATCGAAAGTGATAGTATGGACAGTAGCGATACTGTGATAAGTCTAGTCTGACTCGAAGAAGAAAAAACCCTCCCATCAATTTGGAAGAAACAGCGCACGGATCAAGCACGAGCTACCAGAAGCCAAATTGAACATTGTTGTCACCCCACGCTGTATTTTTCATGCAAGATGCGTATCCTTCCGTCTTCCAATCTCTCTGGCTTTCAACTCCGCTCGCCCTTGCTCTTCGAGCTTCATACGAACAGCAATGCCAGTCCGCGAAACATTGTTCCGAGATGCTGTACAGTCGAGTCAGATCGGAAAGGCCGCTAATGCGTCGGTCGCCGAATTGAGTTTGGCGGTCTCGTGATATCATCGCAAATCACGGAAGTGCCGTTTCCCACGATCGTGATTCGGAAGGAAGTGATGCGGATCATGTGCTGATCGTATAGGAGTTCTCATACAACGGAGACGAGCTAGGCATTGACGGTCCAATCGGCTTTGATGGATGCTCGCTTACCGAGAGTGTATGGAGATGCGGTTGCGATTGCATAGGATGATCAACAGGATAACTTTGTCTCGCAATCGGCGGCTGTGGAGCAGGGGGGAGGCATGTTGCCTCGCCTGACCATCCTGCGGTACAGCGGCTTCGAAGCGGCGGCATGGGCGGGAGGCACCCTACGGACAAACAGAGCATGACCGTGGCGAGCTACAAGTACATCACATCTGGTCTTCTCCGTGCTTCTTGTGAGCAGTCGGCGGAAGCACCGACGAAATTTCTCGCAGTGATTGGTGGCACGGCTACCTTACGCTTGAGCTGGACCATGGACGTTGTCATGGCTTGAAACATGAACTGCCTGGACAGCACAACGATGTCACGCTGCCGCCTTAGCTCGGAAACGGAGGTGGATCCTCCGCTGTTGCCTTTTCGCACTAAAAAGCATGGTGCAGCAGCTGCACTTCGCTTATCACTTCCTGGGTATTGCAATCTTCTAGTGCGCAGCCGCGAACCCTTGATCCACTTTTTTATCTGTCAAGTTTTCGGTGTCATCATGTCAGATGGAAACTCACCATCTCCAGCGAATCAGGCTCTTGCCTGCTTTCGCAGACGAAGAGTCTCGACCATAGGGACCAGTATCGAGCCAATCGCAGCATGAAAAGATAGCATGGTTGCTGAAGCTCAAGTCGACGCTCGTCGCACACCGTCAGTTGTTCATCTCAGGATGGGGATCTTTTGGTCAGACCGCAATGGTTGTGGATGACGGTGGACATCCTAGTGGGCAACATCGACTCGATCGGGCCACGAAGAGAAAGTCGATCGCTAGAAGCCAGAGATGGGGGTCGAGGAAATCAAGGGTCCAATGGCTCGCGTTTTGCCCCGTGGACCCTGGCAGGACGCGTTCCTGCACCAAACTTTGCCAAGGTCCTCTCCATCTCCTGGACTCGTCTGAACGACATCATAGAACTAATGCTGGAGCCAAGCACTCCCTCCGACCCGGCACGGGCAGCTAAGCGCCAGCGGATACGGAGGTGCAGCGAACGGCTCCAAAAACGCAGCCTCACGTCTCCATCCTCGACCACCTCAAGCACCAGCAGCGAGCACGACACTAGTACACCATCCACCTCGTATTCGCCTGCTCCCACCACCACAGCTTCATCTGACCGTCTCGAACGGTTCCTCTCTTGGTGTCAATCCCAAGGTATTCACATAGACCCCGTGCTGGACCTGACCTACTCAGGTGACGCCATTTCATGGAGCATCTCGATCCACGCTCGTACCGACATTGAAAAAGATAGCGTCGTTGCTACCATCCCGAAGACCGCCGTGCTGTCTCGCAAGACATCGGCGCTGTCTTCTGTTCTCAAGGGGAAATGGCTCAGCGACTCGCACGAGACCGTCGGACTCGAACTGGCTCTTTGTTTGCTTTATGAGCGATGTCTTGGCTCCAAATCGCGATTCGAACCGTTTCTCTCCATCCTTCCACGCCTCCGTGTCCCCTTACCTCTGCTTCGAGACACATTTGACGACGATGCACCATGGCGATGGATCTCTGGCACCGAGACAGCTCGAATCGATCACCGAGCTATCTACTCTCATCAGCTCTCCTCTTCATCCCTACCGTGGCCGTATGACCACGACTACGGAATGAGCAGGCAAAAAGCGCTCGACTATTTCCACTCCACAGGCATCCCCATCCTCTGCCGTAGTAAACTCTTCGATGCAACGCAAAAGCAGCATCTCGATGGATTGGAAGGTGCCTTCTTGACAGCGTACACGCACGTATCATCGCGAGATTTCATTGTCGATACGCACCATGGAGTTGGAATGGTGCCCATGGCGGACCTGTTCAACCACGCTGAAGTGCATACAGTTCAGTTTGAATCGGATCAGGATGTGTGCGAGATTTGCGGCGTGGCGTTTTTGACGGGCCATGAGGAGGATATGTGTCGCTATGGAATATATGCACGACAAGCAGAGGAAGATGTTGAGGAGGGTGAGGATAACTCGGCGGGAAAAGACCCTGTCTCAGACGGAGAAGCGGCGACGGCCGAATCCGATGTAGCTGAGGGCGAAGAAGAAGAAGTGGAAGAGCTCGAAGACCACATCGACACTCTCGACATGCGCACGCTGGCCCACCACAGCGCCGGCTCGGAGATGTTTAACACCTATGGCTCGCTCACCAACGCTCTGCTCCTCACGCGGTACGGCTTCTGCCTTGACACTGAAACTGACATGGAGCGATCCACTGTCGATGTTCGATTCCCTACGGAACGACAGGCTTTCCTCCGAGCTTTTCTAAATCCAGCCCTTGGCTTCGCATCTCTCGCAGAGGTCTCGAGTGCTTTCGACGAGGTGCTCTTGAGCATCGCTGCAAAATTCCCTCGATCGAGCTCTAATGATGAAGACGAGGACGAGGAAGTGGAAGAGATAGACCCGGCCCTACGAATGGAAAGTATCGCAATTGACGCTTTGCACCAGCTCGAGCAGCTCTTACCGGCGCCTTCTCCGGAGGCCAATTGGATCGCAGAAACATTTTGTCCGCTATACGCCACAATTCCAGACCAGCCCGGAGCGATCGACGAAGACATGATCGACAGAGATCACATGCATCCCCTATTCATCTCTTCCACCGGTCGAACCAGTCTGCCGCTCTTCATCTTTTCCTTCCTCCTTCTCAACCACCGATCAGATTCCCAATCGCCGCTCCTACTCGATCCACGGCACCTGCAATTGGGAAGCAATCCGGTGCAAAAAACGCTTCGCACGCTTCACAAATTCTGGTCCACCCGGTTGCAAGAGCTGCACATCTCGAATCGAGTCGAGGAGGCTCTGCAACGCTTAGAAGATGCGCACGTGCAATACGTCGAAAAGGCATGCATCCATCATGCGTACCAGGAATACGCGGCGGTCAAAGCGGCACTTTCGTCGCTGCAAGACCTTATCCTCGACAGCTCACCGTGACCTCATCCATCAGCCAAATTTGCTCACTCAACCACATTGTTTGAAAGGAGCAAATCCCACACTCTTCATTTCCTACCTTCAGAAAGTCTGCCATCCACCCTGATCCATCGCCGCCTCGATCTTCCTCGCCACAATGTTGGCCACGCCATGACCCCAGATCTGTTTCCGCAACTCATCGTACCGCTGCTGATGCAGCTTCTGCGGTCGACCCTTTCTCAATCCGACATCGATCTCGCCATGACTGTCCAGATACGGCGAGAGGAAGTGGAATGTGCCGTTGCCCTGATACAGCAGCAGCACGAGGTTGCTCTTGATTTTGAAGTAGGCCCCTATACTTCCACCGCAGCTATCCATGTGTTGGTTGCACTCGCCGCGTTCGCCGTCGTCTTCGCTCTGACAGCAGAATGACTGGAGGCAGACCACGTCACCGCAGAGCAAGCACAGGGCAGGTTCGGGCGGAACGTTGCCGCATTTCTTGCACGGGCGTCGACGGGTATCTTGCAACAAAGCGGCGAGGTCGGCGGGGAGTTTCGCCAGCTCGTAGATGTGCGGATGCTCGAGAAGCAGCGTAGGGTGCGATTCCGCAGCTTGCAGGTACGACGAGGTGAGCGAATGCAGTCCAGCCGACGAGCGGCCGAGCGTACCGTTAGCCAAGGATGCGCTTCCCGACGCAGTACTTGCTACCGCAGCAGCACTCGACGGTCGATCGTGAGCAGCCGCATTGGACGCTTGACTGCCAAATAACGAGTTGCCCAGCGGCGCAGGCTGGATGGGCAACGGTCGAAAGAGCGATGCCAATGGCACGTAGGCATGCTTGATCCACCCTTCGACCAAGCTCGCCATGGGTGTCTGCTTCTCTGCTCGTACAGGCAAGGCTTCGGAAGGCATCGGAATATGCAGCTGCGCAAGCAGCCTGCGGTACTCGCCTGGCGATCCTTCTCCCACTTGCATCGCTTCTGCTCCCGCTCCCTTAGTGCCGACAGTCGAGACACCCAGGACACGTCGCAGAATGGCAGCTCGACGGAGGAAAGGCAGCGTGTAACTGCAGATCATCTTGGCCAATGTGTCGTCGTCCAAGTTGTCAAAGCCCAGAGTGATGTTACCCCGGGCGTAGCCGACGAATCCGATAATGTTGGCGACGGTCCAGCGGACGTCTGGGAAGATGTGTCTCGCTTCATCGATGTCTTCTTTGCTGATGTGGCCCGGTTTGAGACCTGCGCCCGGTCGAGGTGCCGACGAAGGTCCAAAGAGATTGCCAATGTGCCCGTATACCTGCGGCCAGATGGAAGGCTGTGCTAGACCAAAGACGGTCTGCACTAGACAGACGTAGTACATAAGTGCCGTGCATTGCGTCAGGGCATCCGGCGCTACGACCGCAGCCTCTATCAGGATCGACATGGGGTCACGCAGCAGCAGAGGCGAGCGAACTGCATCGTCGCCGCCCCAATGCGGCAGCAATCGCTTGAGCAGTCCACGACGAATAATGTCCGGACCTTTGGAGCCTTCATGGAACGTCAACGTTGACACCCGCAGACAGTGGATCAACGACCTTAAAAGATCGACGGTCGGATCGTTGAGCGCATCAGCAACAGACCTCTGTTCCGCAGGAACGCTGCAGTCCGTCGAAGGCGAGGGCGTCATGCCTCGCTGTGCGACTTCAAGCATCGCAATTGTGTAAGCGACGAGCTCCTCCGGAATGTACATCTTGCGTCCCTGTGGTGCCAGAATTGTGTGCTGCTGCAGTTTTTCCCTCGCAGCTTTTGTGGAATGCGACATGGGCTTGAGCACGTTCATCAATCGATCAATCATCTGGCCCGTAGAACGGTCGATGTTGGCGATCTCGAGCCGCATCTGCAGCGAGCTCTGCGAGTGGTCGACGAAGAAGGGCACGAAAGCGCCGCTACCGTGCTCGGTCTCCTGGTAGTCGGCGACGTTGGTCTTGGAGGAGTGCTTCAAAATGTCGATGTTGATTTTGCGGATCCAATCTTGCAGTGGTGTCGAGTCGGACGCGACCGAGCCGAAAGACATGAATGTGCTTTCTGCAGAGGTCGGAGAAGCAACGTCGGCCACCGGCAGGATGACGTTGCCGAGACTCTTGCAGAGTGGGCAGATAAACTCGGAGCGGTGCAAGTCCTCTGGGTGGTTGCGAGCAATCTGTTGCGTGTGACGCTGCTCGACGCTCCTGCAGTAGGTCTCGAAGCAGTGCAGATGCATGAGGTGACCGCAGGCCGAAGCGTAGAACCCGAAACGGTGGTCTTCCTGCGGAAAACTGCCGTACGCAGGTCCTTGCCTTGCCTTTGCACTCTGTGGCAAGCCGCCTCGACCCATTGGCGCCGTGCCTTGGACGCGCTTGCCAGCTTGACTGCTGCGATCCATGGTGAGCGGCGCTTCCAGCGCCTGCTGCAAGCTGGGCGCATCTTGCTTTGGAGTCATGCGCATCATTCTACTGGACTGAATGTGAGCCAGACTGCCAAATGCTTTGTCAGACCCTAGATTCTCTTGGCACAGGATGCAGCTGCCCCACGTCCTCTTGGGCGCTTTCGCCTCTGCACTGACCGAGGACGTAGCTGCGTCCACCTCGCCCTCGTCGTCGTCATCATCGTCTTCGTCGGCACCGAGCTGATCGAGCAGACTTTTTTGCTGTGCCGAGAATTTTTGCATGATAGCAGCTTGTCGTGCTTTTGCGGCGGCGCGTCGAGCCTCCTCGGCACTCTTTTTCCTCGGAGCCCCGCTTGGCGGTGCGCCTTGTCCATCGGCAGAGATCACACCGCGCCCTGTGGCGGAAAAGTGGGCCTGGACGACGCTGCGCGCCTTATCGGAATGCAATGCAAGCTTTTCCAGACACCACGTGGTCTTGCCTTTGAATGGCTTGAACTTTTCCAACAGCTCGACGCGGCATAGCATCTCGACGAGGGTTGACTCGGCCGCTGGGTCGCTTTGAACATCTCCGTCCTCCGCTTCGGCGCCTTCCACTCGAGAGACGAGCAGCGTGGCTGCCTTGTTGGCAAAACTGTCACCGTCCTCCACCAAACCGATCATGATGATTTGCAACGCGGCGTCAACGAGCATATCCGGCGCATATGCATAGAGCGCCCGCGTGAGATCCAAAGCCTTGAAGAGCAGTGAGATCAGCAAATCGTTGGAGAGCAATTCAGGCAAGCGGCCAAACAGAGTGCCGCGAAGCTGGTGCAGCGATGGGCTTGGAATCAGCGGCGGGACCTCCTCGTCCTTAAGGTCGGAGACTGCTCGTCCGCTGCTTTGAGCCATACGCTTCTTTTGACGATCGCGGAGCACCTCTTCAACCTTTTCTCGTTGGTTGCGGGTGTAGTGGTAGAAGAAGGGCTCGATCTCGGCGTAGCATTCGTCCTTGAGCTCGAAAATGCCAAAATCATGCGTACCGTCCGGGGCGCGGAAGGTCGACACCTGCGACAAGATTCGCTCGAACGCAGCATGGTCGGTGAACTTCTCGGGGATGTGCTTGGTGACATCAGTGAATGTGCCTTGGCCGAGCGCGAGGAAATGGATAACCTCGCGTCGGATCTGGGCCTCGATGGACCAAGCACATAACGATGACATTTCGGACAAGCATGTGGTGATGAGGAAGAGCAGCTCCTCTGCAAGGAAGACGCCTTGCACCGCGTCAAAGGGTTGATCGCCGGGTGCGTCCGTCTGATTGAACCACGTGAGAAGGCGGAAGCGATCGAGCAGAGTGAGCAGGAAGCGGTCCGTGTCCAGCAGGGCGAAGCCGGCTTGGACCAACAGCAGATCCTGATCGTACATGATGCCGCGCATCGAATTGTCGCGGTAATGATGCGCCTGGGAGCGGATCACAAATCCGTTGCGCACCCACATGTTGCAGCGAATCTGTGCGAGCTTTACGCAGACGCGCAGCGGATAGTCGATGGCGATCAGCAGATTATTTTCGTCGGCCCGGGACCTGAGCAAGTCGTCAAGACGTTCGGCACCCGACCATTTCTGCAAGTTTTCGTGTCCTACGACCGGAATTTGCCTGATCAGCTCGGCAAGGAGCCAGTGCAATGGGTGGTGAAAGCTGACAGGTTGCGATTCGACCGCAAAGGTAACGACCGGCATCGTCTTGGTGCCAGCATCCGTACCGATGGTGTAGCTAGCATCGTGGAAGCTGATCTCTGGATACGAATCCGGGTCTTCGCGCGACAACTTAGCCGAGCTCCAAAAGATTGCATGAATGGTGACGACGATTGCTTCAACGAGCTGCTCTGGCGCAGCATGGGCGAACGCCTCTCCAAACATCTTGGCGGCTTTGCCGAGATGCGAGCTGATGTGGAAGACGGGGATCCACATTTCGCTCTCGAATTCGACGTGAGCCGAAACAGCACGCTTGGATGGATGGATGGCTTGAAAGAGGGACAGGCAGATGAGAAAGTAGTCCAAAGGGCCGTGTCCTCCCTTGGCGATCAGCTTCTGTACGCCTTCGGACGCGAGCAGGTAGCGAATGTCGTAGAAGATGTGATAGCTGCGAGATTGACGCATGAAGATGAGCTGGACATTGGCCTGGCTTTGAGGACGCGTCGGTGGAGGAAGGGTGAGTTCCATCTTTTCATGAACGACCGAGCCTGTAAAGATGGACTGGAGAAGCAAGAGCAACTTGGACAAGAAGTTGGCCTTGTCGACCAGCATGGTGGCAATCGAGGGCACGCTGAAAAGCTGAACGGTCAAGAAGCAGATCGAATACTCTTGCTCGCGATCCTTGATCATGAACGTCTCGACGAGTTTGGGGTAGATCTTGGCGAAGCGCAACGCCACCTCCTTTTTGATCTCGCGGCGTGCGATGAGCGACATGAGGAGCGCCTTGACATCAATGCGTGCCGACTTCCACAGCTTGCAATCCATCAGGAGAAGGCCCTCGTAGTAGGTGAGTTGGCGAGGATCAAAAAACTCTGGACTCATCGAGCCTGCTTCGATCGGCTTTAGTGGCTGGAAGGGGGCAAACAAGCTACGCGCGACAATGTGCTTGAACGCTGCAGCGTCTGGCTTCAGTGGTTGACCGAGCCACGAACTCAGCGGTATGGCCGTCGACGACAGCGTTAAGCCGACGTCTTGGGACGAGGGGAGGTACAGGTTGCAATTGGAAAGGTCCATGAGAAAGTTGAGCACGATCTGGATCACTTCCTCGGCGAAAATGTCAAAGGCGGGTCGGATGGTGACTGCCAGATCGATGGAATGCAGGACACGTGCGATCTGATGGAGACGACGCAAGTCCGAACCGACCTCGATGATTTCCCTGCCGTGCTTGTCGACACGCTCTGCGACGCCCTTTGCTTCGTGCTCGGAGCGTCCTGTAGCGTCGGTGACGATGTCAATCACCTGGCTGAAGCTGTGCTTTTCATCGTTCCACAAGAGCACAGCGTATTGGCGATTGGCGTTGGAACCGGTGTTTTGCGGCTTTGTGCCATCCAGGCCGGGTCTTGTACGTAAAGCAGAAGTGGCAGAGAGCATCTCGCTGAGCGCAACGAGATTGTCCGAAGTACTGTTGGTCTGGGTTTCAAGAGAGTGGGGCGCTGAGCGCCAACTGCTGCCTTCGCCGATGTTCTTGCTGTCAGGGCTCGAGCGGCTACCTCTGCGAGCACGTGAGCCTCCACGTTCTGAGTAGAAGCCGTCATCCTGGTCGTCCTGATCATCGACGCTATCTCCGACAAGCGTCTCCACTTCAATTGCGCTCATCTCCTCGTCACTGTCGTGCGGGCCAGATGTGCTGCTCTTTCGCTTGGACGGAGTGCGGCTGGTCTGCTGCAAGACGAGTCCTTCTTCAAGACTCGGCAGCTGCGACACAGCGTCCGGGGTGTGTAGCGACGGTACCACCTCGAATTCGGGTGCCTGATCGAAAACAGTGACAATGAGCATGACAAGCTCGGAGATGACGTCGAGCAAAGGATCACGCAGCTGACCCGGGACAGCCGCAAGAGCTGCGTCAATTTGGTCGAGACCGTCTGCCTCTTCTGACCCAGATGTGGCGCTAAGCGGAGGCTGTTCGCGCTCTTGCGATTCGCCTTCGAGCTCCATGTCGGCGGGAGCGGCATTTGCGCTGGAGGAGGATTCGGAATGATAGCGACAGCAGACGTCCTGCTTCCATGCTTCGGGATCGCCGCAATCGCAACAGCCTCCACTGGAGGAGGACACGCTGAAAACGACGTCGTGATCTTCTTTAGCGTGGATGGAGGCTTGGAAGCAGGGTGCACATTGGACGCACGTGTCGTCGAGACCGCAGTCGCGGCAGCGGTAGATGGCCTCGCCTTTCTGGAAGAGATGGCCGCAAGGCATGCCTCTACGGGACTCTGAGTATTCTGGCCCAAGGACATCTGGATCTTCGACATCATCGTAGGCGCTCGAGGTGGACCAAGGTGAATGCGCGCGTTGGGCTTGCTTGCCCTTCTTGCGAGCGAGCGCAATCTCGCGCGTCTCTTCGATCTGAGCGCGCGAGAGGTTCCAGCCGTAGGATGAAAGAAGGGTTAGTGCCTCAGCAACGCTGGTGCCGGGATCGCATGGTATGAGCACGGCAGGGCTGGGAACGCTCTCGAGTAGATGGCGGAAGAGATTCTTGTGAAGCGTCGACCTGATCTCTGGCGTGACGATGTACGTAGATGGTGCAGACTGGTCGGGCAGCGGAACCAAGCGTGAGAGTAAGTCGCAGACAGCGACTTTGGCCGATCTAGCGCTGCGCAAAGACGCCTCTCGCCTCATGCTGGCAGAAATACTGTGCTCAGTGCTGTAAGGCGGAGGCAGGGCGGGATGCGAGGCGAGGCGAGGCGAGAGCGCTCTGTTGTTATCGATGGTCAGGCGGGGATTGGTTGTGATCGCCGTGCTTAGCCAAATGACAGCTCGCTGATGTCGACGTTGACCGACAGATGTCGTAGAGGCCAAGAAGCAATATCAGATCGATGCCGTTGTGCGGAGAGGCACGGTGCCGTCGCCGTCCCGGATGATTTGAATGCGATATGGGATCGATCAAACAGCGGTTCACCCCTCGCCTCCCGACGATGACTGCAGTCGAGCTCACTTGCTCTAGTGTGTGATGGGCAGCCCTTTGCAAGTGCAGCGGATGGTCGCAGATGAAGCGCTGAGCAGTTGACAGAAGGGACAGGAGGAAGATTGCGAGACGAAGAGCAAGCGAAGCTGACGAGACAGAGAGCTGCAGAGTGTGTCTTGGCAGGAAGCCAGGAGCCTTTCGGAGAGTGTTCTTTTCGCTGCTCGAATTGGCAATTTTGATAGCCGCTCGAGCCTCTTTTTAGCTCGGTCAGGCCCGACTGTTGCCTTTTTTCCCACCCCGAAAATCACGCACGCTGCATATAGTCGCGATCGGGCGGCGTGTCGACGGCACAACCGATGGGCGATCCCTCAACCGACACGCAGACGCACGCCTCAATCGAGAAGAGGAAGAGAAAGAGAGAGGGCAAGAGCGGCCGATCCGGTCTTCTCTGATCGTCACCATTCATCCTCATGCCTTCTTGCACGAGACAACAGCAGAGAGAAGCACTCGGCAAAATTAGTCGCACGCTCCAGGCTTCTGTGAATCCAGCTGCAAGTGTTCAAAAGAGAGTGAAATTGCTAGCTTTAACATGCCTTTGAGGCAGATGCACGAGTGCCGGGTATGAGGTGCAATGACGGAATCGGATGCTGCGGAAGGGATCTTTGCTGTCTCCACGGGTTGAAGAGAAACAAATCTACGGAAGAATGATGCGAAGGCCGCCGTAGTCGCAGAGTGGATGTTGCGAGCCGACGAGCGTGCCGCGACCGCTCGGACACGAGATGAAAGACCGTGAGATGGGGACGCCCAGCCGATCGGTGATAGCACGAACCACTTGGGGCGTAAAAGACGCTTCGACAAAGACCAGATCAACGGTGACGGTAGGGAAGATCTCATCGACCAATTGGAAAGTCTCGTCGAGCTGCTCTGGAATGGCATCGATCGACTTGTAGCAATGCACCAATTTACAGTTAGACGTGGGCTCGTTTTGTTGGATGTAGTAGAGCGCGTTGGCAAGCACGGAAATGTCGTCAGACTTGGTGAAGTAGATGACTGGATATTTGCGTTCGCCTCGAATCCAATTGATGAGCCCTTTCTCGAGCTTGGGCGGAAGCCTTACAAATGCCAGCGAACGCTGATGCTCGACGAGCCAGACGAGAATGCGAGCGAGATCCACCCTGCGAGCAAGCGCCATGAGCACCGCGGCCATGGCCACAAAGTAGACGAGCGTTTGGACAATGATGACAGGCGAGAGTGCAAAGTTTCCCGCCATGGCCGTGATGCCGATGCCGATACCCAGCAGCACGGTCGTGAGGCTCGCGATAGGTGATCGCGGTAGTGATGGTCGCGCATATTTGAGCAGCAGGAGCGAGATGCCAAACAGCGTCATCACGCAGAGAAAAGAGACGCTGAACACCGAAGAGAGCGTCGTCAGGCTGAAGCTGCATGTTGCGCTCATGACGATCGTCAGCGCGAGGAAAAGAGCGATGGATGGATACGTGGCTCCCGTTTTGGGGAGTTTGCGTTGTAGTGCTTGAGGCACGACCCGGTCGCCGCACAGCGTATCGACAAGACCACAAAAGGCGACGATGCCAGTGATGATACCTCCGCAGAGGACCAAGCAGGCGTCGATAACGACAAGGATTTTCAGCCACGCACCTCTGCCGACCGCCTGACCCAACAATGCGAGCACATTGGAGCCACTGAGAATGGCGTCCATGGGGATGAGCGCAAGGACGAGCAGCATGAGCGGCGCCTCGGTGAGCAAAACAATGATGTGCAAGTTACGTAGCGCTTTGGGGAATTCGCCCCGCTTGACCTGATTGATGTAAGAGGGACTGCATTCGAATCCAGTGAGGCCTACAAAGGCGACGCAGACGCCGTCAAAGATGGCACGTGCGATGCCTTTGCCGTTGTCGGGCGTACGGAGGGCGGCAATACCGATGGCCCAGTTGTCGTGCAAGAGCAAATTGCCGGAGCGAATCCAGGCGGCAATGCCAGCAATGATGAGCATGAACATGGTGACAACGTGGAGCAAAAACATGCCAAGAGCAACGCTGCTCGAGTCGCGCATGCCCAGCAAGCATAGCAATGTCAGTCCAACGAGAAGGAGAATCGAGATGAGGCGACCATCGATGTGAGTGTGACCGGTCAGTGTCTCGCCTTCGATGTAGGCGCTTGCAGTGCCAGCACTCACAGCGCCGGTGGCCACCGCGTCCAGGAGGGTGATGGCTGCCGCCAATACGGCTACAAGCTTGGTCGAAATGTTCGTGAGGTACGAATAGTTGCCGGCGTTGCTGGCGGACAGAGCGGAGGCGAGCTCGCAAATAATGGGACGAAAGGGGTAGAGCAGCAGACAGGCGATGAGGATGGAGATGGGCGACAAGACCGACGACACTGCGACCACCGCGGGAAGCGCATAGAAGACCGAGCCCGTGACGGCATTGCCTGCGATTGCCGAGGCCTTCCATTGACCGAGCTCAAGCCGTGGCGGCTCAACAGTACTGGCTTTGGCCGGCATTGAGGCTGATGGTGGAAGCTCGAGGAGCGATATGGAGCCCCAGCCGGCAAACTCCCATGCTCGATGGATCGCCATGAGCGGGTCTTGGCGATCCGAGGCAAGAGTGGTGGTAGGCGCATCGGAATGCGCATTCGGTGTAGCTTTGAGCTCGCCTCGACGGAGCGCATGGCTCCAGCCAGCATCGGTTGTAAGCGGGTGCTTGGCTCTAGAGCCATCGCTCGCCAAATGCTGTTTGCATGATGCTGAATCTGAAGGTATCGATGCTTCGAGATCGAGAACAGATGTGATGCCGTCCGTTGGAAGATTGCTGGTGGGTGAGACGACTCTCCTTTTCCTCTGACGGCGAATGATGGTAGCAAACTGAGACTCGGCAAAGGAGGGGGGCCGTAGTTGATGTGCGCCATTATCAACGGCCTTGACGCCATCGGTCGGCGCAGACTTGGCCTTACTAGCACGTTGGCGGATGGGTGAGGCGTGTGTGAAAGCAGGAGCTACGAAGCTCCCTTGCAACGCCCCAGCTACGTCATGAGATAGGCTGGTAGACACGTTGTTCCAATCAGAGGATGAAGGGTGGGAGATTCTGTGCCCCGAAGGAAGATGTCGGTTCAAAGCGTGACGAGGTGGTGATTCTTGCATTGGAACTGTGCGATCTCGGTCGTGTTGCTGTATTGGCGCAATATGCAGAGCAGCGCTCGGGTCCTGATGGCTAGATGGGCTCTGCTGACCTGCAGAAGGAGCCGACAGTGGATCGTCGCCAGACGGTGGCGCCGCAGATGAAGCGGGCATGCCGAAGAGGACTGAATTTCGGCTCTTTGATACCTGGGTCCTCTCGAAAGGGGTGGTTGAAGGGAGACTAGTGATCGTCAGTCGGGCAAGCACTTTCTGTCGCATTGTAGAATCGAGAACCCTGCATACGCAACCAAAAAATTATGCGGAACCAAAAAATCAGGCTCGGAAAATCGAAAGCTGGATGCTAGCGGTAACGAACTAGAGTCCACAGGAACACTTTATCAGTATTTAAATGTTACATCACCAAGAGCACACCTTGGTTTGTTTCCCACCTTGTCCTGAGTCTGTGAAGCTTTCACTCGTAATTGCGCATTCAAAGCATTCCCATCGTTCGGTCAATCGGTGTCGATATCGGAAGACCTTGCCGAGCGGAGAAATGATGTCGTGGAGCATGTATAGTAAGGACGTATTTGCCAAGGCAAAAGCGAAGTTTTGCGTCGCTTCGGGATGGTCTGCTGAGGACGCCGGGACACATGGACACAAAGATGCAGGCGAGATCCTGTACTACCCCTCTGCTGCCGCTGCTGCCGATATGAGGAGACGGCGGCTGTTTCGGAGTCAACGCCTTGCGGAGCAACCCCTCCTCATGCATCTTCGCTGCGACTCGCGCCAAGCACCGCCACCACCTGTCACCACCTGCCATGGGAATCAACTGCATGTGTACCCACTCACTTTGCCTGGGTGTTGACCGCTCGCTGGCACGGCTAGTTGAGTTGTACTGCCATTACGAGCTGGAACAGACAAACGTGTCATGGTTCTGGCGAGTGCCTTTCGGATGCGCACAATGCGGCACAAACCGAAGCGGGTCGAGCAAAACCAGTCACTGAACCGTGTGGGGCTGGCTGCTTGTGGCGCTTACAATTGCAGCTCAAGTTATTTGAGAGACGGGCAATGGGCGCTTTTTAGACAATGCGCGAGCGCGCGAGTGAATGGACGAGTGGCTGAGTGCCTGCGTGCCTCTTGCTCTCGCCTCACTCCATCGTGGATCCCAAAAAAGTATCTGGGGTATATTCTTCCATCTCACTCGGCTCTCTCGTTGGTTCAGACTGTCTCTACCATCTCATCTACTGATAAAACCACCATCATCGTATCCGCTGCCGTTCATAACCGATACCGCCAACCTTGCTCGTCACCGCCGCCGCCGCCGCCGTTGCCGCGCTAGCTCTTGGCCCGCGTCTCACTGCACCCTGCGGCCTTTTGTTATTTCCGCACAGACTCTTCGACCTCTTCTCCTCTCCTCTTGCCAATCACCATCCCTCACCGCAACTCACGACCATCTCGACCGACCTCTGTGGGTCGTGCACCTCGGCGCAAAACCTCTCCTCTTTGACCAAGGTCCGTCCGGCCCCCTCTAGCTCTGTAGACAACCATGCCAGCCGACACGAACGACATCATCACCGCCACACACGATGACGGTCAGCCAGCCAAGCGCAAACGCTTGCGTATCCCCAAGTCATGCCTGCCATGCTTGAAAGGAAAGCGTGCTTGCGATCGAGGCCGTCCTGCTTGCGGTCGATGCGCTCGCTCAGGTCAGGCCAACGACTGCAGCTATGACCCTCGCCTGCCGCACCACTCCGCTTCCACCTCAGCCAGGCAGTCTGGAGGATTCGATGACTCGGAGGACGAAGACGAAAAGCCGTCCCAGGATTCGCTTCAGCTGAAAACACTTCAACAGGAGCTCCAAGAAGCTCGCAATGAGTCTCGTCGCCTTCAGCAACTCCTCCGTACGCAGCAGTCTGGCTTTGCGTCGCCGTCTCGTCACCTTCCCGATGCGCACCACCACCATCGTGCTACGACCAGCAGCGCTGCCTGGTCGCACAGCTCTACAGGAACGGCAGCAGTAGCTGATCGTTACTATCCGCGTTCCAGTCCCAATGATATGCATGCCGCTCGTGGCCTTCAGATGCTTGCCGAGATCGCCGGGCCCCAGCATCAAGATGCCGACTCGAATGCTGTCAAGTCGCGCATCCTGCACTGGTCTGGTCCTGCTTCTTCATCACGATCTCGGTCCTCTCCCACCGAACATGACGACTCCTCGCGGCAAAGCGAAAGTGTCTCCAGCAGCTCGTCCTCTCCTGCCGATCGCTTTGCCAATGTAACCCATCCATCTTCGGTGTACAAAACCCAATTCCAACGTCGTACATCTTACCTAAACGCAAACGAGCTCGACTTGCCCAAAAATATCAACGGCACTCAAATGTACTATGGCGACACCTCATCCGGAGACAAAGTCCTTCGCAAAGTCGCTGCAGGCACTGCAGGCTCTTCGCACCCCAGTGCTGCCAACCCTGGCGCCAGCGTTCACGAGACCATGGCGCGCAGAGATATGCAGTCCGCCTTCAACAGCGTGCTCGATCCATCCCGCGATACCTTCCCCTTTGCCACCATCTGGAGCTCAGGCACCGCATTCATCGACGAAGTTCTGCCCTTTTTCCCTACGCCCGACGATTTCGACAGCATCTGTGCCTCTTTTGTGCGCCACTTTGCTGCCATGTGCCCCGCACTCACCATCCCCACCTCTATCGATCATGCAAAAGCTTTTTCCAGAATGTCGCGCAAACAGCAGTCACAAGTACCGCTACCGTGGCTCGCGGTTTTTCTCATGATTTGCGCTCTCGGCAAGAACTGCGATCTAGAGAGCACCACCGTAGGCGTCGACCGCAAGGTGAGGATGCTCGATGCTTTTCTTACCGGCGAAGCTTCTCAACAGCCCAGTCGTCATGCTAGCCGAGCTTCGTCGCCCGTGCTGCCGGCAGAGACCCCAGCTTATCAAATTGGCGCAACAAACGCACAGCAGCCCTCGTCAGCGAATGCGAAATCGCCAGCGATGGTTTCCGATCTCTTCCTCTCAGCTGCCTACCAGTCGCTGCGTCTATGCTCGTTCCTCTCTGCACCTACTCTGCAGACCATCCATTCGCAGCTCCTCATCGGTGCCTACCTCCTCAATACCGAGCGCGCTGCCTCTTTCTGGCCATTGCTCGGCTCGGTCGCCCGTCAAGCACAATCCATCGGGCTTCACGTCGATCCGTACAAGATCAAGCCCGACTGGGATCCCGTTGAGGCCGACACCCGACGACGTCTTTGGTGGGCTGCTGTTCATCAGGATGTCATTCTCTCGAGCATCTTTGGTCGCCCGCTGGGTATCACACGTTTCAGTTGTCGCTTCCCCGGCTCGAGCAACGTCGGCGATCCGCCCGCTGCCGTCACCTATGCTACCTTACAGTGCGAATTTAGCCAATTTGCACGCATCTCCCTCGACGAGAACCAAGATCGCAGCTGGTCTCAAGCGAGGATCATCGAATTCACCGAGCAGGTGCTGCAATGGTACATGAACATTCCTGATCGCTATCGACCTGATTTGGGACGAATTGACCTGCTTGGATCCGACACGGACGCAGAAGCCATCCACAACTACCGCGCTGCAGGCGTCGATATCAAGACCAAGGGGCTGATGGAAGTGCATCAGTCGGGCAATCTTGCCGTTGAAGTGTTTTACACGATTCTGTCGCTGCACCGCTCCAATTTGTTCCCCAACGCAGATGCTGAAGCCGATTCTTCGAACAAAACGGCAGATTTCGGCGGAACAAACGACATCCCAGGCAGGTCTGGCGGTCACGGTGAGCTCAACCAAGTCTCGCTGCACATTTGCGCTCAGGCTCTCCGCCGGATCACACGAGCACAGACCACCATGATTGATCTTCTCGGCCGCACACGCGCCACTATGTTCTGGAAGATCGCCTACTACACGTACCAGGCCGCGATTGCTGGTGCGTACATTGTCTTTGTACATCCGCAAAGCAAGCACGCCGAATCGGCGTTGGAGGATCTGGCCATCTTGACCGACTTTTTCGATCGAATGCCCGAGAGGTGGACGGGACTCAAGTTGGCCAAACCAGGATTGAGGGTGTTGCGCAAGCTTGCCGTAGCAGCGAGGGAGACCCCGGAGGCTGCCAGTATGGCGATGAGGACCTCGCAAGGGCAGCAGCAGCAGTCGGGCGGCGTAACAAGTGTGGACCTTGCTGGTTCACCCATGGCTAATGGGTTTGGGCACACGAGCGGACAGCTACAGCCGCAGCAGGATGGAGCCGGCTTTGGTTCCGAAAACACCGCCGCCACCCCATCGGGAGATGCCGCCGAGCTGGCGAGAGCAGCAACGCCATCATCGCATCTTCCCCTCACACCACTTGGTGGTGCGAGTGGCGATGCGTCTCAAATGGCCTTCAACTCGCAATCGGCGTTTTTGCCGCCAATCTTCAGCTCGTCGTTCATGTCACCTACATCCGGCACGCAGTCGATGATGATGAGCACGACCCCACTTGCGGGTCCCAGTTCGAGCTCCAACAGCAATTTCGGAACCTCTTTTGCCGAGCCACCCAGTCTGTTTGCTGGAGCACTGGCCGCATCGTCCGGATCGCCACTCACGCGGTCTCTGGCCAACGTTCCGCTGGTGACGCTCTTCAACAGCACGTACGATCTACAGGAGAACACGCCCACTGGCCATCCGAAGCAGAGCTTTTGTTACGACCCGTTCATTCCTGACCCGGCTCCAACATACATGCACAACGGGCAAGCAGACAAGAGCTCTGCTTCGCCTTCAGCGTCTGAGAGGCATGCGAGCTCGTTGAGCTCACCTGCGACTGCGCTGTCTACTCACACCAACGTGCCACCCAATGGTAGCGATGCAGCAGGACTGGCGACAAGTGCTTCGGGTGACAAGGCCAAAGCAGGTGACGCCGGGCAGCACGAAGTCGGACCGCCAACAGCGATGAATCAGAAGGATTTGGCTAACTATTGGTCCGAATATTTCAGCTTGCAGTTGGACTGGGACCGGTTGACTGGTTTAGCATAGCCACTGTCTCTTACTTCTGACGTCGACATCATGTGATCTTACAGCATTGCACTTTGGCTGGCGACTTAATACAAACTACAAAAACTAACAGAACTATCAAAAGGGGTATCTAGGCTCTCGCCGCCGCTGCGCCGAGTTCTCCTACACCACCAACGCCAACATCGTCCTCTTTGGATATCGTAATTTCCAGCCCCCACAAGACGAGTGTCAGGCCGACGGTGAGAAAGCGCCAGTAGATCTGATTGGCCTGATCGAGAAGCAGCAGGTGGCTGTAGACGGCGATGAGGATGAGGCGCGAGTAGGAGACGAGGATCGAGATGATGCTGGTAAACGTTTCCGGCGGTGGAGGATGCGGGTGCGGGGAGGAAGGAGTGGGGATGGACGAGGAGGAGGAGGGTGAGGAGGAGGAGGGGGGACGGGGTCGTTTGTGTCGGCGCGCTTCAGAAGGCGGGCGCGAGAGGTTGGGTCGTTTGCGAGCCGTTGATTTTGGCGTATCGAGGTCGACACGTGTGCCGTCGACGGCAGCGGCATCACCGTTAGCTTTGGGCTCTCTCGCTTCAGTCGTGTGGGGGGCCGTTCCACCACGACCGGCTTTGCCGCCGCGTCTTCGATGCTCGCGTTTGCCTCGTGCTCCTCCCACCGCCTTGCGTGGCGGCGGAGGCGGAGACTTCAACGTATCGGCCAGACTCATCGGCTCCTTGAGTTCGTCTGCTAGCCTCTTTTCCTCGCTGTACGCGATCCCACTGTCGTCCTCCGAATACTGACTGCTTTCGGTACCAGTATCCTCCTCCAACTCGTCAGACGGCGTTCTCCTCCTCCTCCTCCTCCGCCTCAACCTCCTCCTCTGCAAAACCCATCGGCCCTCGTCATCGTCCCACACCTCTTCCTCCAACTCCTCAATCTCTGTCCCCGCAAAACTGGACGCCGAAGACTCGCCGCTGCTCGACTCGTCCTCGTCGCCAAAAGTGTTGCTTCTCGCCCGACCCCAACTCTCCCTCCTATGCACCCCATCTTCACCCTGCGCCGTTACACTGCCCTTCAGCATGGGCAAGATCCGACTCGCGGCATACAACACCATCAATCGGTAAATCAGGCTCACAATCACTGATTTCGGCAGAGCTGCCCCAGCAGCGTGGATGAAATCCACCGATTGACCCAACCAATGCGCGATGACCTCCACCAGCCCACTGGCCGCATGTAACATCTTGCTTGTGAGCGGCGCTTGCAGCGATCTCGGTAATTTGGCGACGAACGCATGGCCATGCGTGTTGACCTTGAAGCTGCGGATGAGCGAGATGGGGTCCGGCGTGAATGACAGACTGGGTCCGAGCTGGTAAATGTTGAAGACGACGTAAGCGAACATGAGGCTAGTTTCGATGACGTTTCCCTTGCGGATCGCGAAAGCGATGGCGGTGAGCCAGAGAGTCGAGGTGACCGAGGTGGCGATAGCTGCTGCTGTACCGGGACGGTCTTTGGTTGCGCCGTCAAAGGAAACGTAGAGCGCGAAGGCGGCGGTGACGTAGATCGTTGCCGATACGAGCAGGAAAAAGATCTGCCAGACTTCGCTGGCGCCAAATCCGATCGATGCGAGCGAACGCATGATAAAGGTGTTGGACATCCAGGCGGCGCTTTTTGCCGAGGCGGTGGCCGGTGACGAAGCTCGCTGGTACCGAGGCGGCGTAGGGGTTGCTAGTGAGGATGCGATGATCCATCTGGACGTGGATGCCAAAGACTGAATCACGAGCAGCGAAGCAACACCTTCGAGAAGGCTGAAAAATGGGCTTGAAATGCGGAGCAGCGTATGCCACCATCCGGGCACATGTCGAGCAAGCCAAAAGAAGAAAGCGATGGATGCCGATACGACTCGATCGAGCAGCTCGAAGCCCGTCAGCGAACGCAGACCGTCTGGATCAAGACCATCCAACGAGGCAATTCCGGAACCACGGGCAAACAAGGTGCTGATGGCCTCGCTGGCCGTCTTGTCCTGGCTGTCAGGCCGACGCGGTGGGAAGATGGTCGCAGATGGCGGAGAATAGACGTTGAAGCAGACCAGCAGGCAAGCTGGAATCACAATGAACTGGAAGACGGCAAGTGTCTGGCCGATCCAGGCGAGCCGTGTGCCCCGCGTCAGCAGCCGCACGGTGGAAAGGAAGAGATAATACGAGGCCAACGAAGCCGAGAGCGCGAGGAAAGCATCTTGACCCGCAATGTCGAGCGCGAGTGGAAGGTAAAAGAGCACCTGAATGAATGTGGCCACTCTGCCAAAGTTGATGGCCAACGAACGGACGAATGACATCTTGTTCGTTCAGATGGGCCAATCGAGGCTCACGGTTGGCAGTCGGAAGATACGCTACCGATGGATGACAAGGTGAGGACGTGCCGCGGATCGTTAGAACCGAGCGAGCGACATGGTGCCGTAGGTGGTCGAGCGAGGGTTGACGAGGAGGCGGACCGTCCCCTTATTACGCTTTGAGTCGGATCGAATCGACTGGCGTTTGCGAGCGGATGCGCAGCCAAGTAAAAGGTGATGGAGGTGGAAAGACGAAAAGCGATAAGACGAGCGGAAGCGGATCAACATCCGACGTTGTATCCAGAGGCTGCAAAAGCGTGCCGGTGTGTCTGTCTGAGTGACTTCCGCATTTGAAATGACACGCACCGTTCCATCCGATACACATGCACCTCTCAAAAGAAATGCGCGGATGCATACACACTCTGTCACTTTAACAATGCCATCCCTTTTTGACACTTTTCATGAAATTTTGGCGTAAATTAGCCGAAAACGGAAGAAATGGAGGAGGGAGCCAGGGTCGTGCGATTAACCTTTTTCTTTGGCCTTGGGTCATGCAGCTTCTTCCAGACCGGCCTCCTTCTTCACCGAGATCACCACCTTCGACGTACGCTCCACAATGTCGTCAACAGGAGCAGCAGCAGCTGACGGTGGTGCCAGTGGCTCGGTCGCCTCTGCGCAGGCCGCTGTGTTCGTCCAGTCGCAACCGCTGCCTGCCGACACACCGCAAGTGCTCGGGCCAGACTTCGAGCATCAAGATCCCAACGACCTGCTTGCCTTGCTCGAAAGCATGTCGAAAGTAGGCTTTCAGGCCAGCGGTGTATCAAAAGCTATCGAGATTGTTGAAGAGATGCGACGTTGGCGTCTTTCCAATGATGCTGCTTACCTTACCTCCGACGATCCAGATAAGCCGAGCCTGGCCGACGCACAAGACACACAATGCCGCATCTTTCTCGGTTTCACCTCTAACCTCGTATCATCGGGGCTGAGAGAGGTGATCAAATTTCTCGTCAAAAACAAGATGGTTTCTGCACTGGTCACAACGGCGGGTGGCATCGAGGAGGATCTCATCAAGTGTCTTGGCCCAACGTATCTCGGCGACTTTGCTCTTGACGGCGCAACGTTACGCAAACAGGGTCTCAACCGCATCGGCAATCTGCTGGTACCCAACGACAACTATTGCAAGTTTGAAGACTGGGTCATGCCCATCCTCGACGCTATGCGTGCAGAACAAGGCGACGATGTGGCCAATGCCTGGTCGCCCAGCCGCGTCATTGAGCGTCTAGGCAGAGAGATAAACGACGAAAGCAGCATCCTCTATTGGGCAGCCAAGAACGAGATTCCCGTCTTCTGCCCTGCCCTCACCGATGGCAGTCTTGGCGACATGATCTACTTCCACTCGTACAGGAACCCTGGTCTCACCATCGATCTGGTCAAGGACATTCGCAGGCTCAACGATCTTTCGGTCAAAGCGCCCAAGGCAGGTATGATCATCCTCGGCGGAGGCGTATGTAAGCATCAAATCGCCAATGCCATGCTATTTAGGAACGGTGCCGATTTCAGCGTCTACATCAATACCGGCCAGGAGTTCGATGGCTCTGATTCAGGTGCAAGACCAGACGAAGCGGTGAGCTGGGGCAAGATCAAATCGGCAGCCAATGGCGGAAAAAACGTCAAAGTGTACTGCGATGCCACCATCATCTTCCCCATGATCGTAGCAGCAACATTTGGCAAAGCCTTTTGGGCCTCAAGAAAAGCGACCAAATAGTTTCCTCTCCGTCAGATTAAGAGTCGTATTGTCTTCACAAACACATCTTTGTAATTGTACCCAGATCCTTTAGACCCTTTCATGGAACAGCTTCGAGTAACGATCCCAGTATCCCGCAAATGACCCGAGCTATACACAACGGGCGAGAGTGCGAGAAAAAGAGAATCGGCGATGTTGCTCATGGGAGGGGCAGCTTTGTTTAGATTTTTCGCGTCCCGACCTGAGGCGAGCAGAAACGGCATGTCGGCAGACGAGCGAGCCAGCGGCGTCGCGTAAATCTGGACGATCAACTTTTACTTTGAATTCATTTTTGTTTTTCTCTTTTGGGCAAATTTGCTTCCAGTGGAGCGTCGGAGCGCCAATTCCAAGGCGGACCGCCCCTGACCAAGTGCGCGTTGCGTGTCTGGCGCAGGATTTTCCATGTGTTGGTTTCGTCGATTCGGCGAATGTTTTGGTTTGATCATCTTCTGGTGGAAGCTTTTCCCCCACCCTCCTCCAGGACTCCCGACCCCAACGACTACTGTATGTGCCGTTGCCAACTGATGTTGATTGCTTCCGAAGAAGGAAGAGCGGCGTAAGCAGTGGTTGGTCGAAGTTACGTTCGACTTGGCATGCACTACATGGTGGGAATGGTGCAGACAAAGCGCAGTGCGGTGCAGCGCTGTCAACAGGCAAAACCCCGACGTGCAGGTTCGGAATGCTAGCGTGCGCTTTTGCGTTGTCCGTCATGCGCGGCGCCTCAGGTTTTCTTCCTTGGATCGCCGCCGGTCCAGCCGAGGATCGCCCTGTCCCTCTTCCATCTAGCCATTGAGCTTACCTCTCGATTAGGCACGAACTGTTACCGTCAAAGCGATGAGACCCTGGTGAATCGCGGAGCACCTTGACCAATGTCCCGGGAGCGCGGTGCGCTTAGGGAGTGAGTGTGTTTTCCTGCCCTGCGTGTTGGTTCCATAGCGAAATTGATTCTCTCTTGCTTTCCAGAGGTTGACCATCCATCTTTTCTACCACCACTACCAACCTCCCCGTTTCTTCCGCCCCCCCCCACACTGTCCTTTTCCGGCTCAGATATCACCATCATGGTCAAAGTCACAGCTTTCCACGCCGTCGCGGCGCTCGCTCTGGTCGGCTCGGCCGTCGCTGAACATCCCTCGTCACGTTTGCAGAAGCGTCAGAGCTCGACTTCCATCATGCAGTCCGATTACACCAACGGCGAAACCGCTCCTGGTGCGCGTTCTGGCGACGCTGCTGGACAGACCGTCGTGATCAGCAGCAATGGCGGTCACGACGATGACTCGCAGCGTGCCGGATGCCCCACCATCTTTATTGGCACTGCCGAGGTGGGAGGATCCTTCTCGACAGGCTGGACTGACATGCCCCAAGTGCTCGGCTTCGACACCATGTTTGACCTGACGGTAGGCAACAACGTGGTTCAACCTTACATTATCGAACGCAACAAGACCGCTTCCCAGATCAAGCGTGTAGTCATCACCCAACCCGGTCTGCCTCGCGACTACTGGAAGTACGCCAATCTGGTGCGTAACTCGCTGTTGTGCGCTTCCGTCAACTCGTCTATGGGCATCAACAGGGAGGAGATCTTGATCGCAGCTCCGACGTGGTTCGACACGGATGACGCGTCCGCCGGTGAGGCTGGCTCCAACGATCTCGTTTTCAACTCTGGTGAATGGGCCACCGGTGTCAATTCCGCCGGACCCAACGGTGCTGCCATTTCTTCCTTCGAGGCCCTCGACGACCTGGTCAACAAGTTTTTTGACAAGACGACGTACCCCAACGTGCAGCAGGTGGTCATCGCTGGCCATTCGCTCGGTGGCTCCTTCACCCAGCACTACGCCATGCTTCGTAAGACCAACTCAGCACAGGACAGCATGATGAGTTACTTTGTCGGCAACCCAGGTTCGTACGTTTACCCTACTTCGAGCCGACCCATTTCGAACCCAGGCGGCAACTGTGCCTCGACCTTTGACAACTGGAGCTACGGCCTGCAAAGCCTCCCCTCGTACGGCAGCGGCCAGGGCAGCGCTAGCAGCATCGCATCGCGTTATTACGGTCGAACCATCATGTACGCACTCGGTCTGGACGACAACGAAAGCGGTGACACCCACTGCGAGGCTCAGTACCAGGGCACATCGCATCTTACCCGTGGTCAGAACTTCCAGAAGGAGCTTCAGTCGGCCAACAACGGCAACGTCCCTTCAAGCCAGCAGTTCAACTACGTGGCCAACGTGGCTCACGAAGACTACTTGATTTTCAGCGACCCTAACAGCCAGCACTTTTTGTTTGCACAGGGGACCAACTTTGCCGCTTCCGCCTCGTCGAGCTCGTCGTCGGCAGCTGCAGCAGCCACGAGCACCTCGGCGAGTCGAAGCAGTGGCTCCGCTTCGTCGACTGGGTCGGCTTTTGTGTCTAGCTCGGCCGCATCGTCGACCGGCTCTGCTTCGCAGTCAGGCTCGTCGTCTGGAAGCAAAAACGGCGGCAACTCCAACTCGATCTCGCCCGCCTCGGCCATTTCGGCGCTTCTGGCTTCGTCTGCGGCCCTCCTTGCCCTCGTGCTCTGAGTGAGATCCACCAGCATAGGATCGAACTACATTCTGCATTCCTCACGTTCATTCAGGGTCGTATACCCTTCCTGACCTCGTTCCGTCCTGTATTCGCCATGCTGCACATTGAACAACGTGAAAGGATCCTTTCTTCCGGGCATGGGCGGCAGTATAGAGTGAGTCTATGCAACGAGGTCGTGCAGCGAGCAACAAAGTCTGGAAGAAAGCGAAATGGGAGAACCCTATTTATGCAATCGCGATCCCGGGCCAGGCGCGTGAATTGGTCAGAGTGCAACACAGCCTTTTGGTAAAAATGCAGACCGCGTGCGTGGGTGCTTGCGTGCATGTGACTGATGCTCTCTCGGACCAGATTGCGAGAGGCGAGATCAACACTTTTTGCTCGACATTTCTCTCCCTTGAGACTGTCTGACTCCATCACCATCACATCGACCTCTTCCTCCCTTGTTGTCACCAACCACCTCCGCCATTATCGCCTCGATGGACCACCGACCATGAGTGATCCCGGCTCTTCTGCACCGCCCCTCGGCAACGATCCGATCTACGACGACCGGCTCTGGTCGTTTTCCGCCTTTTTCCCACCGCCTTATCGTGTGCTTCTTCTCGCCTCGATTGGGGTGCTGCTCTTTGCCATCAATGTGCAAGTACTCGCAGGGAAGGGGATAGATCTGTTTGCGCTTTTCAGAGCAGATGCGGCCGAAAAGAGACGCTCAATACCGTCGTCGTCGTCGTCGTCGTCGTCGTCGTCGTCGAATGGGTTCCATCGCAGCACGACGGGTGCCAGTACGCAGTACGGGTCGTACCAAAATGTTGGGTCTGTTTCGGGGGCATCGACGATGCAGGAAGACGGAGGTATCGGGATATTGCCGACTGCCAACAGAAGCTCAACAGACGCGGCCGTGTTGACAGCAAGACCTTTGTTTGCATTCGGCACCTTTCAGCTCGTCTGGTCGTTGCTCGGCTGGGCATCTTATCGATTCTACGTCGACAGTCTGGTCGGCGACGACAAGGGAAGGCATGCACAGGCATTGCAGGGTATTGCGGTCGCCGGAGCTTTCGCAGCTTTAGTGTGGCCGGGCAACCTCTTTTTCAAATCGATGCGGAAAGCGTTTGGTCGAGCGATATGGATCATCCTCTCACCATCGTTGACGCAGCCCATCACGTTTAGCGATGTGATTCTCGCCGATATCCTGACGTCCTTTGCCAAGGTTCTTGGTGATGTCTGGCTAACAGCATGCTTCCTTGTCCCTCGCAAAGAGCACCACACGTGGTGGAACGGCAAGGGATCAGCGGCGGTACCCATGCTCATCTCTTTGCCCTATGCGATTCGGTTTCGACAGTGTCTCTCCGAGTACCTTGTATCGCCCGAGCTAGATAACAAGACCAAGAGCAAAAGACCGCTGTGGAATGCGGCCAAGTACGCCTCCGCTTTCCCCGTGATATGGCTCAGCGCCTGGTACGAGGCGGACAAGAATCCGACGCAGTATCGCGACGAATGGATCACTCGCTACAATCTGTGGCTGCTAGCCGTCTTTGTCAACTCGATTTTCAGCTTCTGGTGGGACGTCACGAATGATTGGGGGCTGTCATTGATGCAAGCTGGGAATATGGGGAGTGTGGCGCAAATTGTCCAGAATGCAGTGCACCTGCATCGGAGGGGGATGAGCTACATGCCACTCCCGCCGAGCGAGGAAGCCGAAGCGCTGCCCATGTCCAACTTTCGCACCGACGAAAAAGTGTCCGCCACCACATCCTCGTCGTTCTCTCTTGCAGTGCCTCCATCGACCAATCCATCCGGCGGTCCATCGGCCGCATCGCACCGCCGCAATCTGTCAACAATGGAACGACTGCTCCGACCAGCACCATCGCTGCTGTTCCCAGCCTGGATGTATCAGCTGGCCATCCTGCTCGATTTGCTACTGCGCTTCTTGTGGTCGCTCAAGCTGTCTTCGCATCTGAATCACGTGGTCGAGTGGCAGGGCGGCATGTTTAGCATGGAGCTGTTGGAGATCTTGCGTAGGTGGGTGTGGGTCTTTTTCCGCGTGGAATGGGAAGTGGTTCGGCGGAGGGAGAGGACACGAGCGCACGTGGCGATAGACTGATCCCCGCACGCCCATTGCTATAACAGACTCACTTGGCTTCTTTACAGGGACCGGATTCTGCATCCATAGAAAAACAATTCACATTGTGATCTCGGAGGACCGTCGATGCGTTTTTGCTTGCTCTTTCACTCCTGCTTGTCCAAGAATCCGACGCCCTGAGCGCGGAGCTTGCGTTCCAGCTGTTCCAACCACTTTTGCAGCAGTGGGACTGTTTGAGGCGCCGAGTCGGGCGCAAACGAGCTCAAGTAGGCGAATGCGTTGCGGGCGATTTTCGGGGCTATGCTGAGCGCGGTAGCTTCCGCGCCTGCACCCGCGGTTGTTGCTGGATGTATCAATGCAAACGTGCTCCCCGCCGCCGGTTGCTGTTGCTGTTTGAGTGTGGCGAGCTGCTCATCTACGACGTGATCTGGTTCGATGCTTATCCCGAGCGTTGCTGTAGCCTGGGTGGGAAGCGTGGAGGGTTTGGTGAGCTTGAATATGGCACTGGGTTTGGTGTTGCGTACTGCACCGAGGAGCTTCCATTCTCCTGCGGAGGTGGCGGGGGCAGCGGAGGAGGAGGGGGAGGGTGCCGGGGCGGGCCAGAGAAGGTGTACGGTAGCCGAGAAGCCGCTGGGGAACGGCTGTATGCCAGTCATGAAGACGACGACGTGCGAGATGGACGAGGCATCTTCGAGAGCAAAGACGCAGTGGGTCTCATCGACTTGTTGCGGGTTGGTGAGGGGCAGCCTGCCTGGCAGGACGACAGAGAACATGTTGGTATGAAAAGGGCGTGGGGCGTTGCTCGGATGGTGATGAAGTGGTGTGGCCCCACAGAGCGACACTTAAAGATGATGGCGACGGGGGAAGCAGAGCGAATGAGGTGGAAAGAAAGTGCGGAGCTTGGGAAGACGAGGTTGCGAAGAATAAAGCTTTCTTTCTGTGGAAGCTGTGTTGTCGGCTAGACTTGCGAGCTCCACATGACAGAGATGAATCATCGGGTATCGGGCGAGCGTCCGTCTTCCGAAACGCTCCTCTTACTCATTAAAAATTCCAGAGCCTTTTTTTTTTTTTTGGCTCAAGCCGAGCCTTTTGGAAACTTTTGCCGATTTTGCTGCTCGCCAACCACGCTGGCTTCCTATCTGCAGACTTTCACCACCAATACCTCCATCAGCAATCACGCCGAATCGCCGTCCTTCTCTTGTCCTCCGACCTCTTTCTTTCGGATACACCGACACTCGGGCACAGAGTCATTTTGGTAATCTTCTCACGTTTCGACTGATCTGTCGACTTCATTACCGTCACAATGGCCAACCCGCGCCAACGTCGTAAAGCCCGTTCCGGGTCGACCATGAAACCTTCGCTCAACGCCAAAAAGCAGATGAAGAAGAAACTTGCTCGCGCACCCACTGTCCACGGCCCGGATGTACTCAAGGACAACTACGATCCTAAACTGACTCTGCGTCAAAACTACGCACGACTCGGCTTGGTACCGAGCCTAGACGTGCGACCTGATTCCGGAGGAACCGAACGCATTGCCACCACATCCAGTTCGACTTCCACTTCATCAGGCGGGGACGGAGTGGTGCGAAAGGGCATGGCACGAGTGATTCGCGATGAAGCTGGAAACATTGTCGACATTGTCGAAGCCTCGGCAGACGAACAAGAGACAACCACGGCATGGGGCAAACCGCTACCGACCAGCATCGCCGATCGAAGCGACGTGGAAACTTTCATGCCTCCCCAAACCTCGCGCAAAGACAACGCGACTCTAGCACAACTTGAAGACATGGCAAGTCGCGCAGCGCCCGTGACACGACACACGAGCCAACTGGAATCCCAGTGGCTCCTTGATCTAGTCAACAAGTACGGCGATGACACCGAAAGCATGGTCAGAGATCGCCACTTGAATCGCTGGCAAAAGACAGAGGGCGAGATCAAGAGGGCCATCAAAAAGGCTGGTGGCGTCGAGGCGTTGCGCCTCTCGGCGTGATTTGCCGGCACCCGCATCGTCGATCTTGGTCAAGTAGCTAGGCGGCTCAGGCCGGGGCTTTTGCATTTCTTTTCTGTACTTTTATCATCTTGTCCCTCTCGCACTCAAGCATAACGATTGAACGCATGCACATTCGATCTGACACACCTGAGTTGAGCCGACTGCAAGGTAGATTTGTATGCATTGCTGGTGATGGATCTGGTTCTGTTTTGCTTTTGATCGCGTCATCACATGCGTCTCTCCCAATCGCCGCTCTTTCCACCGCTCTTCTTGACCACCATGATGTCGCCCATCCGCATTGTTTTTCCGGCAACAGCCTTGACCATATCCCATACAGTCAAACACGCGACTGTTGCACCCGTCAGCGCCTCCATTTCGACTCCTGTTTGTCCCGCCGTCCTTGCGGTGCACTCGACCTGGATCCAGCTCTCGTCGGTTCCATCGACTACGTCGAGCTTGACTTGGACATGTGTTAGCGGTAATGGGTGGCACAAGGGGATGAGATCGGCGGTGCGTTTGGCTGCCATTATCCCGGCGAGCTGCGCAGTGTGTAGGACGGGACCCTTGTTTGAGATTCCTTGGTGCGATTCGGTTTCGCGGAGGAGGTGCGAGGCGCTGTGCGGCAGGTAGACTCGGCCGACAGCGGTGGCTGAACGACAAGTGGTGAGCTTGGACGACACGTCGACCATCGATGCGGACCCAGTGGATGGATCAACGTGCGAGAGGCGGGTCGAATCTTCCTCGTCTGCTGCAGTGGGTCTTGTGGGGTTGAATATCTGCGAGACTGCGGCCGCTCCTGCACGTGCGAACTCAGCTTCTTCTGCCGAATGCTGAGATTGTAAGTCGATCTGCTGACGTAAAAGGTCGTCGTTCGCAGCGAATGCTTCTTTCGAGTTCATGTGTCGCTGTGGCTGAAAGTGTTTCTGTTCGAGGTGCTGCTGCTGCTGCTGCTGCTGCTGCTGCACACTCAAGTGCGTGACCCCCTGCTGATGCTGCAGCGGCAAAGGGACAGCAAATTGCGCTGACGAATCCGGATTGTCGACAAACGCGTCCAATGACGACCAAGGACTATCATCGTCCTCATTCCCGCTGTTCTGCATGTATTCTGACCATTTCGCGCTTGACCCCGGTTCTGTGCCCAAATCGAACGCATGGCTCGCACCAAAGCCTCCTGGCGTTCCCGTGGCTGTCGAGACGGACGGCGGCGCCTCGGAAAACTTCACTCCCGACAACGGGCCCATGCCTACACTGCGTGATGACAGAGGCGTGGTCTTGACCGCGGCAGCACCAGCTTGGGCAAAGATGGCCTCTTCCATCTCGGAGATTGGGTCCTTTGCCGAAGCTGTCTTTGCTGGCGGTGGCGGAGAATGCGTTGATGGGGCAGCGACATCTGTGGAGGGATGCTTGGGGTATACCTGCTTGTACAGCGATTTGTCTGCCAGCTTTTCAAACGCCTTGTCGAGATCGCCCCAGGGATTGTCGTCGTCTTGATCGTCGTCGTCGTTTTCTTTATTTTGATGCCTGCGTGCTGTAGAGTGAAATGCCCTTGGGCGCATCCAAGGCCTGCTATGGAAGCTTTTGCCTGCTGAACAACTGCTTCGCTTCATCAAAAACCCAGATCTTGTGTTTTGCTGCTTGCTCGGTCCTGCATCATGTCGGGGTACAAAAAGGGTTGCGGCAAAGTGAGCAAAGCCTGAGTTTCGAGCGAGACAGTGCGAAGAAAGAGTGCGACTCTGCTTACGCGGACCCACGTTCAGCCGCCAATAGTGATCATGGGCCTGTTGAGCGATTTGGCCAGCTCGGTTGGGTCGCGCATCCCTGCATGCTTGGCATGCTTGCGGCCGACAGCAGCTCCAATGAGTTGCAGCAGCTGTTCGTCTGTTGCTGGCTCGCCATTCGAGCCGGTGCTGAGGGAAGCGATGGGACCGAAACCGGTACGCATGGCATCGCGAAGACTGACTTCGGCGTTGCCAAAGAGGCAGACCTGCGTGAAGGGGCGTCAGTGAAAGGAAGGGAAAATCTCGTGGTCAGTGATATGTGTACAATGATCGTTTTTAGATGGACTGCAATGCGAGCACTTACCTTGAGATTGCCGTCCGCAGTAATGCGGAGTCTGTTGCACGTACCACAAAAGTTTTCTGTCATACTGTTGAGCAGAAGCGCCGCCACAATAAGATGGCGAAGAAGTCAGCCAGTGGAACAAAAAATTCGGGCGGTTAGATAGTAGATGGTGCGTACCTTGTGATGAAACCGACGGTGCCCTGGTGACCAGGCACACGCCAGTGCTTGGAGGTGTCGTTGGGATCGTCGCGAATGGCAACACGCTCAAAGTTGGGAAACTCTGCTTGGATGGTCTTGATGAGATCTCGGTAGGGGACAAGCTTTTGCACCTGCCACTTGTTTCCATCGAAAGGCATGTACTGCAAATGCAACGGATCGATAAGATAGAGGGAATCAGCACGAATGCAAACGAGTGTTGCCGATGAGATGGTAGGAAAAGGACTTACCTCGATGAAGCGAATCGTGATGGGCTTGTCCTTTGTGAAACGCACAAAGTCGACAACATCCTTGGTGTCATTGAGTCCTTTGATGACGACGACATTGATCTTGACACTTGGGATGCCCAGCGCCAGGGCTCTCTCGATACAGTCCATGACAGCCTCGTGACCTCTCCTTCTTGTCATGAATTCGAACTTGAACGGGTCGAGGGTATCCAAAGACACATTGAGATGAGTAAGGCCGTTGTGGACAAGCGTGTCGAGCTTGCGCCTGCCGAGAGCAATGCCGTTGGTGGTGATACCGATCTGTTCGAGTCCATGCTGCTTGAGAGCGTTGAGCGATGCGACGATCTGCGGCAGATCAGAGCGCACAGTGGGTTCTCCGCCGGTCAATCGAATCTTGTTGACACCTTGCGAGACAAAGAGCGAGGCAAGACGCTCCACCTCGGACGTTGAAAGAAGATCTGCGGAGGGTGTCAGTGGGACACCATCTTCAGGCATGCAGTAGAGGCAGCGCAGGTTGCATTTTTCCGTCAACGAAATGCGGAGGTAGGTATGCTGTCGAGAATGACGGTCGCGAAGAAAGCGGGATGGAGACGAGGGTGGTTCGAGTTGCGCGTCAATGTCCGAGATTCGCTGACGAGCTCTGTGCTGTGACAGCGATGAGGAAGACAGAGCGATGCCGTTCGCAATAGATGGATTGTATGTGGTCGTCGATGCCTTGGTTGCTGAAGTTAAAGGTTTCCCAGACAAGGTGGAGCAGGACAGGTGCCGCAACTGTGTTTGTGGTGACCAAGTGCTTGCTGGCGTTGTTCTACGGGACAACAAGCTCGCAGCTGCTATCAAACGACTAGGGCCTGCGGCGGGCATCGACGTCATCATCATCATGACTGTGCTGCACGTTGGTGGTAGCAGCGATGATGGGCGCCAGGCCAATAGTTGCGCGAGTGAGAGAGGTGCGGCAACAGAGTCATGCAGACTGAGATTCCAAGATTAGATTTTGCCACGCTCCAATTCGGTTGTGCGCTTTCGGCCCCATTTTTTCTCCTTCAGTCAAGACGGAAGCAATAGTCTAACAGCAGCTTTCATTTTCCGATCAGTTCGGCCAAATCCGATTTTTGACGCTCGGACAAGAGCGCCAATCACAATCTTATCTCTTTGTCCGTCCATGCTTGGTCGCTCGCTCGCTTCTGATTGGTCCTTGGCGTGCGATATCCGCAATCTCGGGCGAGCTTCACACGCGCTCATTGGCTGCTTAATCGTTTCGCAATCAAACCTTGAGTTCGGCTTGAACGCCACCCCGCACCATTCCAGAGTTCTTGCTGCGGTTCAGCCGGGTCGGGTGGACAATCTTCATGGTGCTGCTGTGTGGGTCGGTCGATGTTCGAAAGTCAAGTTTCAGGGCAAGAGCGGGTGAATCTCCAAAGACAACTCAATCGCCGTGTTATCAAAAAGTAAGGCCCATACACAATCAAGCAAAGCGAATTCATGCACAACCAGCAAGCACATGCTTCCCCTTGTATCACTTGTGTCACAGCAAGGGCGGGTTTGAAAAGCTCGCTGACAAGAAGCCGGGTAATACGGCAAGGCAGTATCACCGCCGGGGGGAGTTTGAATGCATCGGAGTCTCTGTCACTTTTGCTATCTTTTTGTTTGACAGCTGCTGTCCACGTCGAGGTTTCGGTTCTCGTTCCCGTGGCCATTCGAGCCGAGTCAGCCCGGCTTGTTCGCCCGTTTGTCCGTACCTGATCTATCGGTTGAGGCGCTTGAGCCCGCATGACATGCACCCACCTGTACCCTTTCTTCCCACCACACCCTTTTCATATATTAGCGAGCCCATCAACTTGCCAATTGAAGAGCTCGCCCCACTTCCTACTTCATCTGCAAGCAGCGGCCATCTTCTGTCACATCACGTACCACAGCCTTCATCCCCTTTCCAACAGGGCAGTTGCAATTCATTCTTCCCATTCCCCTCCTGCTCCTACCTTTATTAGCACCAGCTCACTTTCCACTCGCTTCCTTTGCTGTGCTCTGTCCCTCGTGCTATCGCTCGAATGGCCGACGACGAGAAACATTTCGGCACCATGTCTTCCAAACAAGGCACCGTCACCACACAGCCTTTCGCCCATCCCGACCCACAGCAGCACATCTCTTCGCACGAGCTCAGCAACGACACTGCCGTCAACCAAGGTCCTTCCACGTCGTGGACCCGTAGTCCGAGTGCACACGCACGCAAATTAGCGAAAAAGTTCACCACACGTCACGGCTGGTTCGGCGACTACAAATTCGGCCCGCTCTGTTTGCCCAGACTCTTTCCCTGGAAGCCCAACTCCAAAGTCAACGGCGGCGCTGCCGAATCGCCTTTCTACGGTGTTCACGACGAGCTTCCCATCGCAGTTGCTGCGCTATGCGGTCTCCAACACGCGCTCGCCATGTTGGGTGGTCTCATCACTCCTCCCATGATCATCGCCTCCTCGCTCAACCTCTCTGGCGAAACCTCGGCTTATCTTATTTCGGCAAGTCTCATCACCTCGGGCATCATCTCTGCCATCCAACAGTCCGCCATTCCTCTTCCCTTTATGGGTGGCCGACAGCTCGGTACCGGTCTGCTCAGTGTGGTCGGCACCAGTTTCACCACCCTCTCCGTCACCACCAGCATCTTCAACAACTTGTACGCCGAGGGCATTTGCCCACTCAACGCTGATGGCAGTCGAGCCGCATGCCCCGACGCCTACGGCTACCTGCTTGGTACGGCGGCTGTATGTGCCTTGATCGAGATTGCACTCTCGTTCTTGCCTCCTCGCGTCCTCAAGCGAATGTTCCCGCCCCTGATCACGGGAACCGTCGTATGCCTGATTGGAATCAAGTTGGTAGCTGAGTCTGCTATCCCTTCGTTCGGCGGCGGTTCTTCGTGCCAAGGAACAACGAATTTGTGCTCGGGAACTGATCACCGCGCGTACGTCTGGGGCGATGCACATTACCTCGGCCTCGGATTCCTCGCCTTTATGACGGTTGTCTTCACGGAAATCTTTGGCAGCCCCGCCATGCGCAACGCTTCCATTGCCATTGGTCTTCTCTTCCCCCTCGTAGTTGCCGGACCGCTCGGATACATGACTTCGGCACCCATCGAATCGGCCCGCCCCATCACCTTCCTTTGGGTGGAAACGTTCAAATTGCGCGTCTACGGTCCAGCCGTCTTGCCCTTGCTCGCAGTCTACATTTCGCTCATGATGGAATGCATTGGAGACATTACGGCCACATCGGAAGTCAGCCGTGTCGAGGTGGACGGCTTGGCGTACGACCGACGTATCAGCGGTGGTGTTTTGGTCGACGGTCTCGCTGGCGTCTTTAGCGCGCTCTTTACCGTGCCGCCTCTGTCGGTGTTTGCGCAGAACAATGGTGTCATTGCCATCACAAAGTGCGCCAACATCCAAGCCGGAAGATGGTGCAGCTTTTGGCTCATTCTATTTGGCATCATTGGCAAATTGGCCGGTTGCGTACGCGCCATTCCGCAACCAATCCTTGGAGGCGTGCTGCTTGTGCTGTTCAGTTCGATCGCAGTATCTGGCGTCAAAGTGTTGCAGGGCGTCACTTTTACTCGACGAAACAGATTCATCCTCGCGCTCAGCTTTGCATTCGGTTTTGGCACCTTGATGGTAGACGACCTGTTCGACAACCTCTTTACCTACAGCGGCAGCAACAAGGCGCTCTCGGGTTTCCTGGATAGCATCATCATTGTTATTTCGACGCCCTTTTTGATCAGCGCGATTGTAGGAATGATCGCCAACGCGATTCTGCCCATGGAGGAGGAGGATAGAGAGCTGCAGCGCCTGCGCGAATCGCCCCGTCTGGCAGCTGGCTCGGACGAAAAACTTTCGGCTTGATTTCAACGTTTGTACATTACTTGCTCGCTCACGGAATGACTTTGTGTCCCACACAATCCATGGATTAAGCACCTGAATTGCTATCAATGTTGAGCTTCACCAGAGAACGAGCGAACCAGCAATCGCGCTTCCAAGCACCACGGTAGCCACCGCGACGAGCCCGCTCAACGGCAGACCGGCCATGTTGCCAACCGCGGCGTTGGTCTTGCCAGTAGCACTGGCTGCGACACTCGATGCGCTGCTGGCAGCACTACCGGTGGCACTGCTGAGCCGTGAACTAGCGCCCGAGGTGACGCTGCCCGCGGCACTGCTAGCTCGCGAAGTGGCCGATGAGGCGATGCCCGAAGTGAGGCTGCCGAGCGCGCTGGTTGCGCTTCCACCGAGCTTTGAGGTTACGCCGCTGAGGACTGAGAGAGATGAATCAAAGAAAAAGGTCAGAGGTCTGGAGATCAAGGAGTGGGAAAATGTACGGTGGAGAGACTTACCTTGAGCGTGTGCAACGGCGACAAGCGCGGCGAGAAGCACGGCTTGGATGGCGATCGTCGACTTGAACTGCATTTTGAGTGGAAGAGTTTCAGGTTGAGCAGAAAGGGAGGTTTCAGTCAAGGAGCGAGAGGTTGCTGGTAAACAGATCGCCTCGAGAAGATCTGTGCTTTTATATTGCGTCCCAGACGGATCACGATCCGGCAGAGGCATAGCGTCAACTCGCTCACATTGTTACGACGGCTCAGTCCAGCCAAGGTGCCAACAACGAAGAGCTAAAGCCGGGCTTTCAACCTTCTACAGTCATCTCGCCAGCGCAGATGACTCCCACCACGCAAGCATTCCTTGCACAGACCTCTCGATGCATTCTGCGCGGACAGCTGTCAAAAATAGGCCCACTCTGCAAATGTCAAGCAACGCTTGCGCAAATGTCGTCACTGGTAGTGTCGAGGTGTACAGCCATCACCCCCCTCAAGCTGTCTCAGCCCCAGCCGTACCTGTGCACTCCGGCTGTGGATGATGCTTGCGAACAATGGAAAATGTTGTCATAAGCGAGGGACGAGGGAATGAATGGATTCTTTTGGCGAGACGAGAGGTGCACGCTAACGGACGCCGCTTTCAGCTCGATCCAACAACGTGCCTGCTTGCGGAACGCGATCCGCGCTCTCCGCCGGTATCGGAACGAGAGGAATTGGCTCTGCGCATTAGCGAGCAAGCCAACGTTCCGGATTGAAATATGGCATGCTCGAAACTTGTTCTTGCCGAGACGGTTCGAGAAGCGCTCGGAGTCCAGTGGATCCATTGGAGGAATGGTGCCCGCTGACGTGGTGAGAGAGTGTTGTCGGCAAGTGTAGCATACCGTTGACTTTTTGCGATTGTTAGAGCGTTCAACGGGTTCCCCGCACTTTTTCAGCCTAAAATTGAGACGGAGCTCTCACGGGCCAATGCGCAAATCGACGGACGACACCATCGTTATCCAGCTGCGCTTACATCGCCTGCCTCAGCCCCGTCGGACCTACCTCTTCTTCCGCCTCCTCCGCCTACCACGGCAGTAATAGCAACGATCATGGCGTCTCCACTCTCCGCCTCCCAAACGACTCCGTCCCGAAACCCGGTCCCTGCTTCCCTGACCGAGCTTCGCTCCTTCTTCGCCGACCCGCCGCTGCCACCAAACGCTCGCGTCCCTGCACGCTCCTTTGCGCTCGGCTACACGGCCAATGTCGTACTCGATGGTATCCTTCCGCTCGCGCTACGCAAGAAGTCAGCGCGCGAAGCATTGACCGCATTGATCTCGGTCAAGTCGTTGCGATCCGGCTCGGTCTTGGCGCTGTTCTCGGCGCTCTATCGGGTTCTGCTGGCACGACTCACCTCGATACGGTTGCAGCTGCTGTCTCAAGCGCCCAAAGCTGACTCGCTGGATCGTAGCGTGACGCGAGACCGTATTCGAGCACGTTTGCTCAAGGTTCTCAATTCGGCAGCACTTGTTCCGTTCTCTGCCTGCCTCGCGGCTTCATCGGTGCTCGCACTCTTTCCCATTCCGTCTTTGCGTCGATCGCTCGCGCTCTGGCTCTCGACCAAAGCCGTGGAGAATCTGTACGTGCATCTGCGGTCGATCAAATCGCGCTCGGTCGCTTGGGTACCAGACTTTGTGGGTGGCGCGTTCTTCTACGCGCTCGCTAACGGTCAGCTACTCTGGACGTTTCTCTTCGAACCTTCGTGCTTCCCCAACTCGTATGGCCGTATCATCCTGGCGAGGAGCACGTCGTACATCCCTCCTCGACCCACAGGCCTGCCGAGTTCGATCCCGTGGCCAGCGCCGCGAGACGTCGCGGACACCATCGCTTTGCTCTCGACGCCCACGAGCACCGCAGCAGCGTATCCGGCGTTCAAAGCGCCCGTGCTGTCGGCATTGACACCGACCAAGTACCCGACGTCCAAGTATGCGCTGATCAATCCAATTCTCGACTACGCACCGGCACATCCGGCGCATTCGCGCCTGTTGTGTGCCGTGCTTCATCCGACACAGCCGAGCTGCTCGCGCAACTTTGCCAGCTTCTTTGTCAACGAGTGGCAGGCAAGTGCCAAATTCGTCGCCGCATTCACCGCCGTAACACAACTACTGTCGTACAAACGTATCCTCAAAGACCCAGAAACTGCTCTATTCAAATTCGCTCTCGCTGTCGTTCAGGGCGCTACGGTCATTTCTGGTTCAATCGGAACAGCCTGGGGCCTCACATGCTTTTTTCAACAATATCTGCCGCGGACTATGCTCCCGCGCGCAAGGTACTTTTTCAATGGCTTTCTCAGCAGCATTTTCATCCTCGCCGTGCCAAAGACCAGAAGAGCCCAGCTAGGCAGTTACACAACCAGGCAGAGTCTCGATGCGCTCTGGGGAGTCGCCAATAAACGCGGTTGGTGCACTGGCTTCCGTGGCGGAGACACCGCACTCCTCGCCATCGGAATCGCAACTTTGGTGGCCATGTACGAGACTAGGCCCAAGAGCGTAGAGACCAGCGTGGCAAAGGCCTTGGCGCTGTTGGTAGGCAAATCGGCCATCACGGATGCCGAGAAACAGGCATTACTCAAGTACGAGCCTGCTGCTACCGTGGATGAGAACAAGTCGCGCTAGTACAAGCTTTGTCTTCCAGCACAACGTGTCGCTGATTTGCAAAGAGAGACACCTCCCAACAAAGCTCACTCATGCTGTTGCATCCTCCGTTGTCACATCAGCATCCACACGACATTGCACCAGACCGCAAACACTGTCTGAGTAAACTAGACCTGCCATTTTCTATGACTGCTAAACCCTCACAGATCCTTTTGCAACTCGCTGAGCATGTTGTACAGCTCGCCATCCCGGATACTGGCATAGATGACCGAGACATAGCCACCGGTGGTGTTCCACTGCTCGAATTCGCCCTTGAACTCGTAGAGGTTCTCCTTGCCGTGCATGGGTACACCTAGTGTCTTTCTGACAAACTCGTAAGCGCGCTTGGTCTTGCCCAACAGGTGGCTGGCATGGCATGCGTGAGGGTTGTCCAGGAACTCGATGGTGACATCTCTGTAGATCTTTTCCGTGTCCAAGACGCCGGCGGCCCGCCACTTGACAATGTTTCGCAGCGGGTCCGCTCCACCACCGCTGGGCAGTTCAGAAAAGTACTTGACCAGCACCGATGAGGCGTCCTGGTACGTCTCGACCAGTCGATCGCGCAGATCCTTCGACGAAGTCTCGTCGAGGCGCTTGCTCATGCTCTTGATGACCAACACTGCAGTGGCTTGCTGTGTAGCCTCATCCATCCACTCGCCAAAGTGCTTGTGCAGAGACGCGAGGATGAGCGCAGGAAGCTGCTCGGCAACCTTGTGTTGCAGAGCGCGGATGTCGAGTGCCTGACAAAGAAGGTACAGCGACCAGGCCTGAATCATCGAAAGACACTCGACGGCCTGGAGCGTCTGTCGACCGCTGATGAGCGCCAACGAATTGATGGCTTGGTTGGCCATCTCGGCACTCTGCACATGGGTCGAGACCGGGTTGCCAAGGAACATGAGTTCCGAGGTGACACTTGCGAGCGCGATATCAATCCCTTTGGCGTGGAAGTTGAGCGAGAGGTCGGGAGTGGACGCCAAGTTGGCAGGCAGACCACGGTTCATGGCCGGGTTGACAAGCTCCGTCATCTGCTGGAACGTCATCTTGCCCATGGCGCACAGAGCGAGGCGAATCTTCTCGACGGCATTGGTCATGGCCATGGCTTGGAAGTTGCCGCCATGGTGGATACGGCCATCGCCATCATAGGGGTCGATCATGGGGTTGTCCGTGGTACTGTTGATCTCAATGTCTACGGAGCGTTTTGCGTTTTCGATATCTTCGAGACCGGGTCCGACCCATTGCGAAGCGGTTCGTAGCGTATATCGATCCTGACGTAGCGTACCATTGTCCTCGGAGAAGAGCACGTGCTTTTCGTTCTCGAGATGCTCTGCCAGCTTGGAGCCAGAAAGAAGCGCGCGGATGTATTGAGCGCTCTTGATCTGACCAGGGTGAGGACGGGCGACCTCGTGGATAAAGGGCGCAAAGCTGGCATCGGTGCCCTTGAGAGCCTCGACGGCCATAGCGGTGGTGAGTTGGGTGAGTGCAGCGAGGTTCTCTGCCTCGTAAGTAGCCAGACCTGCCACCGAGGCCGAGAAGGCGGTGCCATTGAGCAGACCAAGCGCCTCCTTGGGCTCGTATTGGACGGGAGCTATGTTGTGCAGGCGACAAGCTTCGTCGGCCGTCACCTTGACACGCTGACCGCGCGCGTCCGTGACAAAGCAGTAGATGCCACGCTGGCCGGCGAGTGCGCCTGCGACATAACTGAGCGGGCTGAGATCACCGCTGGCCGAGATACTGGATCGAACGGGCACGACGGGAGTCACATTGTTCTCGAGGAAGAGCTTCTGCATTTTCTCCAGCACCTCCCACCGCACACCCGAGTGTCCACGCATCAATGAGCTGAGTCGCACGACGATGGCCCCTCTCACCCATGCCTCGGGCATGATGAGCGACGATTCAGTGTCGGTCAAAGGCAGTGCAAACGGTGCCGAGCTGGGCTCGCCGGTCGGGAACGTCGAAGGAACGGGCAGCACACCGCACTGCTGCATCTGGAGCAACGCGAGCTGAAGTGCACGCGTGTTGGCAGTCCTCGAGTCGGCAGATCCACCGAAACCCGTGTTGATACCGTAGATCGACTCGCCGCGATCGAGCTTGGCGATCAGGGACTGGACCGAGTCATCGATGCGTTTGCGCGTCTCGGCGGAAGAGTCGAGCACGGGAACGTGGCCGTATCTGGCCGAGGCGACGAGACCCTGAATCTTGAGATTGTGACCATCAATGACAACCTGCTCGGTGCGGAAGGACGAAGCTTTGCGAATCTTAGTGTCGGAAGGCTGAACCAGCAAGCTTGGTCGAGCGGATGCCTCGACGGCGGCGGCGGCGGGGAGCACGTCTGCGGTAGGAGCCATCTTGCCAACGATGCGTGGACTTTCTGACTTGCGTGGGAAAGGAGCTTCGAATCGGCTCGTGAACTCGGTTTGGATCTTGTATAGGACGCGGGAGGCGAGCGGAAAGAAGATGGAATCGTCGGCGCGGTCACTCCTCTCTTATACGACATTGCAATCGCTTCGGGCCGCCTGCCATCTGACGATCAGCGCGGGACACCCGACGCGGCGCGGTGGACTTGACGGCCCAGCGAGCGAGCGATTGTCTATGACGGGTCCAAGCTGCACATTGCTGGGCTGGCTTCATTTCACCGCAAGGCTGCTGTCTCTGGTGTATCTGCTGCTGACACGCTCACGCTCACGTTTCTGCGCAGAGATAGAGAGAGGATCGAGCATCGACCAACACTCAGCGCAGCGCACATTGGAAGCACACACTCACACCCTCTCTCTAAAACAGAAAAAAAGTGGCATGCGGAGTAGCTGACGATAACCAGACATACAGGCAAAGTGACTGGCACCCGAAAGGGGTGCTCGTGTGCTTTCAGAGTTGGACAGCCGGCATGCATGCATGCAGCCAGCTAAAGCTGATGCGCCATTTTTTGTGGAGAGGGACGCAGATAAGTGAGGCAAACACGTCAGCTGAAGCGCACTTTCCAAACAGCAATGCTCAACCCTTTTTTAGCTCTTTTTTGGACGGGTGGATCTGCGCTGACTTTTGACCCTTTTTTTTGGTCATGAATTTCGGGCGTCCCGCTTTTATCGGTCGTGGATGCGCACGCCAGGGTCACAAGGGTCAAAATGCTCACACTCGCACATGCTTTCTCGAAAAGAAGGAGAGCTCGTGAAGCGCCCGCGTCTTTGTGTGTGTGGGCCCATCCAGATAGGATCGGATGCTTGTTGACCGACTCAGGGAGGGACAACGGAAACCATTTGCAATCTCGATAAGATCACGCTCGCCCGATAAAGGTGAAGCTCTCGCTGCCGGGTCACCGATCGTTCGCTTCTTCGTCTATTGCAACACTGCCGGACGTTGAGGGAACAAGGATTCACAAGAATCACATCTCAAGGCAATCTCAGTCATACACTCATTCCTAGTCCAGTCCGAATTGATCTCACGGCGATGATGCGATGTGACATTCAGCGAAAGCACCTTACTTCTCCTTCTGCGCAGCCAAAAACTCCTGGAACTCCCTCACATTGGCCTCGAATCCACCCGTATCCACCTTGAACCCGATCCCGCACGCAAAGTCGTTATCAAACTTGGATGGGAAAGTGCCAACCAGCCTCTCGCACACTTGATCCTTCTCAAATTTGATCAACGCGACCGCTTCGTTGCCCGCCACTTTGCGCAGCGCCTCGACTTGCTCTTTGACACTGACGGTGAATCCGGGCAGATTCACTGCTCTCGAGTACTTGGGAAACTTTTCAGCGGGGATATCTTTGGCGATGACAAAGTTCTCCAGTACAGTGCTTGGCGACGAAATCCACAGCTTGGTGGTTTCGAGGACTGGATCATCGGAGCTCTTGCCGATAGGACAGGTGGCGGGCAGGCCTTGAAGTGGTTCTCGGATGATGCCTGAGACGAAAGCCGTGGTAGCGGCGGCGGGGGCTCCCGGTCGAACTGTGATGGTGGGCAGCCGTACCGCACGACCGTCGATGAAGCCTTTGCGAGAGTATTCCGTGACAAGATATTCGCACATGACTTTGGCCGTGCCATAATTCGATTCGGGTCGAGGATAGGTATCGGGTGTGACGACCTCCGGCAATTTGCCGCCGAAGACACCGACCGACGAGGCAAAGATGAACTTGACGCCCGGTACCAGCTCCCTGGCCTTGTCGAGAAGCGATCGAGTAGACTCAAAGTTGACTTTGAAGCCCAAGTCCCAGTTGTCTTCGGCGCCTTTCGACATGATTCCGTGCAGAGAGTAGATGACAGCCGGTAGTCCCATTTCGGTACGGAAGATCGAGTCTACACCCGAAGCCGTTGTGAGATCGGCGCCAAGGCAGACGCTTTTCACACCCGGGCTCTTGGGTGCAGGTGGTGTGTGTACGTCCACCAGAATGAATTGAAATGTGTGCTGCGGCTGAAGTCGCACCAGATTGTCCGCGAGCAACGAGCCCAGAAACCCCCCTGCGCCTGTGATGAGCACGGTCGTTGACATCTTGACCCTGAATTGTCTGCTTGGAAGAAGCTCTCTGATCAGGTGCGAAATTACCCGCGTGTTCAGATGATGCTAGTCAAGAGTAGAGTGGTCGTGGCGGAGACGTTGGTCGTGGCGGTGGTGATCGCAAAGCAAGCAACGATCAGAGTCCGAGGAGAGCAACCAAGGTGTGTGTTCTCCCACTCTCGAGCTTCGCTTTGTGCGAGAAGCGCTGACTTCGACGTGGGGGAGCTCATAAAAAAATGCGGGGGAAAACATCAGTCACATTCGACCCCGCACCTTGCATCTGCCTGTAATAATCTTGTCGTCTACAGTCTCGCACAATCTAGAAGACACATAGTCCTCGCTTTCCTCAGCTCGACAGAAATCTCCCAAGGTGTCTCCAACATCGGACCAATATCGAGACCAGACAGAGGTAACGTCCGTACGATACGAGGTCTGCCTGGAACCTCTCGGGAAAAAAAGACGGTTCAGAAGGAAAAGCGCATCTGAGCCGCCTCCACGTTTCCATGCGCGTCTGCTTTCGACTTGCAGGTGCTCGGACCCCGGTCAAGGCTCCACTGATACGGCCGAACATTCAGCATCGATCTCATACGCACATCCTATTGCTCGGGAGTCTTCAAGGAACGTTCTCAGACAATCAGATGAGGGTTCAGTGCCGACGTCAGTGGACTTGGACAGACGAGTAATACAAAGACAAAGAAACATGATACCACTTCATGCACCTAATTGCAGAGAGCTCCAATCAGCCATGCTTCCCTTGGTTCTCGTCGTATGGTGTGCATCCGCCTTCAATACGCTGTGCGTACTACCAGAATCCACATCGTCCTCGCTCTTTTCGATCACGCCACTGGGCGCGATTGGATCGTTTAACAGCGGAGCCATCCTACCCGATGCATTCCGCTCGTTGATCGGCGCCCTCTTGTTCGGACCTTCCTCTGCATCCTCCTCCCCCTTCTCGTCATGATCAATCTTGTCCACTTTCTGCTTCTTGCTGCCCTTCGACTCACTGCCCCATCCTCCACCACCTGGCGTCTGAATGACAATCCTATCACCTCTGCCCATTGGCGTTGTGTTCTTGCCGCTGAGATTGATGATCCGAGGCGCAGCCTTGCCCTCTTCTTCGCCTTCCCTCAGATCTCCATCTGCTTCTCTTCTCTGCTTGACCCACAGATTCATCCCCTTCTTCGCGCTCCCACCCCCCTCCAGCCCGAAAGGTTGGAAGACCCGCCTCTCGCTCAAGATCGATACCTGAATACCTGGGCTTAGAAATTCGATGTCTCTCACCACCCCATCTCCGCCCCTAAACTCGCCCTCCCCACCAGATCCATCTCTCAATGAAAACTCGCGCAGCACGACAGGGTACCTACGTTCCATGATCTCCGGATCGGTGATGCGCGTGTTCGTCATATGCGTGTGTACGCCCGATGTGCCGTGCCAGTAGGGTCCCGCCCCAGATCCACCGGCGATGGTCTCGTAGTACCCGAAGCCTTCGACGTGGTTTCCTTCCTTGTCTTTGCCTCCCAGACCAAAAGTAAGGTTGTTGGTATCCCCTTGACTGGCGGCCGCCGCATTAAAGGCTTTGAGCACCACATCGGTGATGCGTTGACTAGTGAGAACATTGCCTCCCACCACGGCTGCTGTTTCCGAGGGATCCAGTAAGGATCCTTTCGGGATCTTGATCTGGATGGGGGTCAAGCAGCCCTGGTTCAGCGGAATCTCGGATGAGACCATTGATCTAAGACAGTAGATGATGGCACTCGAAACGACCGACCGAGGACAGTTGAAGTTGGCTGCCACCTCCGGACCCGTACCTTCAAAGTCGAACGTTGCTGATCCATTTTCCGTATCGATATCAACGCTGAGCTCGATAGGTGTCCCATCATCCATGTAATCCATGGCGTGGAGCTTCGTGCCTTGTCGCTTTGCTACATTTCGCAGCAACGATCGAACTGCCTGCTCGGCATTGTTGCGGATATACTCCATGTACTGCTGCACCTTGTCCAGACCCCACTCTGCCACCAGCATGTGAATGAGATTGATCCCCTTCTGATTGGCAGCGATCTGCGCTTGCAAGTCACTCTCGACATCCTTGAAACACCTGGTTCCCGAGCATCCCGGGTACTGTGCCGGCTCTTCCAACATGTACCTCTCCAGCCCCTTGCGATCGAATCTGCCCTCGCTTACAATTTTGAACGACTTGATCCGCGCTCCCTCCTCGAAGAGTGTTTTGGAAGTAGGTGGCATTGATCCGGCGGTGATGCCGCCGATATCGGCATGATGGCCTCTGCTGGCGCAGAAAAAGATAATCTCATCTGAATCCTCCGCGTGGCAGGGCGTGATACAGGTGATATCTGGCAGATGCGATCCACCGGCCATGGGCATGTTGGCCATGATGACATCGCCGCGTTTCATCTTTTCGCCAATCGAAGCGAGGTAGTCGACCTGGAACTTGACTGCAAACGACATGGACCCGAGATGGACGGGAAGATGCGGCGCATTGGCAACCAGAGAGCCATCGGGGCTGAAGAGCGCACAGGAAAAGTCCAGTCGTTCTTTGATGTTGGTCGAGATCGAGGTTTGCTGGAGCGACTTGCCCATGGATTCGGCTACGGACATGAAGCGGTTGGCAAACAGCGAGAGCAAAATCGGGTCAGGGCCCGCATTCTGCTTGCTGTCTGTCGTCATTGTTGGCTCGATGTGATGGTGCTGACCACCAAGGATGATGACAATGACTACTATGCGACACGACAGAGGCGCCGCGATGAGTGTGTCGACGAACAAGGTGATGCAGCCGACCGTCCGTGCAGTCAACAGCACGATTTCGGTTTATGACACGGTCTTTTTTCGGCTAATTATTATAATTTCTTGTGCTCATCTTGGATCGCTCTCCATCGGCCCATCGGCGGATCTCTGGCATGGAAATGCGCACGCATCGGGTCACCCCTACTGTGGCAGGTATACCTAAACAAGAGCTCATGCCTACTCAGTCTGGCCCTTGAGATTCTTTCTTGAGCCAGTGACCATGGACTAATGACCCACACGAACGTCAGAGGATCAGATGGAGAGATGCCTGGGTGGATAGAAGCCGAATTATGTACAAAGTACCGAAGGACTGGCCTCCATGGCACGCTGCTGGCTGCACGACGTGCGGAAAGCTGCGACCACGGACCGAATGCTAAAGGATCGATTGCTGTAGTGTATGTATGCAGACAGGGACGGAGAGCAAGACGTGGATTGTTGGATGTGTGACGAGCGTGTGTGATGCAACGAAGGCGCAATTGTTACGAGGGACCAAGAGAAAAAAGTGTTCAGATGCGATATTGGGCACCGAGCTGAGCTCAAGCGCAGTAGAGAGCGCTGCGCTCAGAATACGGTGCTGAGACCGACGACGAAAGCGACAGACAGAGTGAAAGCCACGGTGCTGGAAGCCGAGCCAGAGAGAGCGCCGTTGCTCTTAGATGAGCTGGTCGACGAAGCGGTGCTGCTAGAGCTGGTCATGCTGACCGAGCCACTGGTTCGCGATGCGGAAGTGCCGGAGCCGGTAGGAGCTGCACTTCCCGATGAGGATGCAGTTGTAGAACCTGCTGCGGCCGTGGAGGACGAACCAGCGGCGGTAGAACTACCTGACGCAATGGTCGAACCGCTTACGATGGAAAGAGCGACGTTGGTGGGGGTACTGCTGTTGTGAGTGATGTAGATCTTGTCGGTGTACGACTGCAAGTCCTGATTTTGCACCGACATGGCACGGAGAGCCGAGTAGTTGCCGGCGTTCCACGAGCTAGGTACGGTGAAGACGAAACCACCGCACTGGGCACCGTTGGGACCGGGCTGGCCGTAGCCAGAGCCGGCGTCGCAGGTGTTGGAAACGGCAGGAGCGGTACCGACGTAGTAGGCGACATCCGAGTTGTTGTTGGTCATCAGGTCGATCTGCACATCGCCCGACGAAGGAGGATTGGCCCAGTTGACCTGTACCTGTGTGCCGGGTTCCCAGTAGATGGTGCATTGGTAAAAGTCACAAGCCGGGTTGTTGATAACGAGCGTCGAGTTCGGATCCTGGTACTGTCGCACCTCAAGCTTGGGTGTAGCAGCAGCCCATGCTGACACAGCAAGAATGGCCGCAGCGGTGAGAAGCTTTGCCAGGGGTGCCATCTTGACGAGTTTCTTGGAGTGAACAGTTGCAGACTGGAGAATATCGAAGATACAGATGGAGCAAAAGAAGCGACCGGAGGAAACACAAGATCGTTGATGATAATAGCAAAGGAATGTGGGCTGGTGATGGTGATTGTGAGGAGCTTAGGTGAGCGGTAAAGTGATGGAGGGAATCACGATCGAGTTTTGAAGCGGAGCTGATGAACAAGAAGAAGGAGCTTGAAAAGGGTTGGCTGGAATTTGCAATCAAAGTCAGTACACTGTACTGTACCGTATTGGGGTCTGTCTGCGTCTATGTCAGTGTTTCTATTTGGAGTGACTTTTCGAAGATCGCGAGGCATTGCTTGTGTGGAGCAACGGTGCTAAGCGAGAACGGCATCTTGCTTTGCCGTGGGTCCAGTAAATCATGGCGTTGCATTGGATTGGCCTAAATTGGATTTCCTGCGGCGCGGCAGAGGAGCAGCCACCAACTGTGACTTTGCCCAAGCTGCCGTGAGTGCAGAGAGAAACAGAAGAGACAGGAGAGCTCTGCGTTTGGGTTATTTTCCTTTTTTGACTTGCCTTGTTCAAACACTGCAACTGTAATTCCACAGATCGGCGACAGCTGTGCAGGATCGACCGAGCGAGCAACGACAGGCAGCTCTGCAGCAGCGTTGATAACAACTGGTCCTCGGCGACCCTGTCGATCCTCCATTGTTTTGCAGCGGCAAAATGGCCGCCGTGAAAGCGACACACGTGTATTTGATGCGCACTAGGGCTCGGCTTCTTTTGCACTGGCCGCACAGCAATGGCAATCAATCATGTTCTCTCTTTGCTCTCGATGATACCAACATGGTCGAAAGCCGCACAACGACAGCGCTGACGTGAATCACACTCTTCTACAGTTCAGTCAAAAGGCACATGCTTGGAACTCGATCATGAGCGCCTGTGGTTGCTTCGGAAGACGATTGTGGCCGAATAGTCCGAGTTCCTTTGATCATGCACACAGGTAGCGAGACCGTCTGTCGGGCTACTGTGACGCTGAATGAGCTGTCTAGAAACGCTCGGGGCGAACGCTGGCGCCGGCAAAATGCACCGAGTTTTGACTGGCTCATGTGGCGCTCTGGAAATGTTGTTGTGCTCGGATCTCCACAGCTGTCCTGCAGCTCGGCCACTAAACTGGTTTGTCTTCTCGGCTTGCATCTGCAGGTCAGATGTCTCTTCGGCCAGATTCAAATGTGCTTGCCCTTCTTTTTTTCGTCCCTCGATGTCGTGCTCTTCGTAAGCGCTGAGTGCGCCAGGTACGAATGTTGAACTGTCGCGACAAACATTGTTAGGCCGGTAACTACAACATCGTGTCCGCATCTCCGAGATGTCAGATCGAGCGACCACTTTCTGATTTTTGGGCCATGCAAATTGCAGCAGCATCCTGGAAAGTGCGAGAAGGTTCGCGAGCTGGGTCTGGGAATGTTCACTCTGAACCCGCGTCTGCTTCCAACTGATTCCACGAGGCTCTGGAAACTGGCAGGCAGGGTCCAAATGCACACGCTCAGCTGGCTCAGAGCTCGATTCAACTCGATTCCAGCGCTTTCTGTCTGCATCTCTGAGAATCCACAAGGATCCACAGGCGTTGTTCGCCATCCTTTTTTCGAGGTTGTCGTCACTCCATTCGAGAATCAGGGTCCAATGCGTGGCTCTGACGCAGTCGGAGTTTAACCTCGTACCTGTCAAGCAGCTCCACGCAATCGTAGAGAAAGGCTCAGTTGAGATGCACCCGTCCGCAGCAGCAGTGCTGAGCATTGTGATTGTGTCTGTAAAGCTCGAAGTCATCATGCTCTATCGTTTCGCCGTACAGCTGTAGCGTCCTTGCGCTCGCATGACTTGATTCACACCTATAAAGCCGTGCCTTCAGCTCCGGTGTACTCATCCCCTTCTCACCATCAGATCAACACTCGACTGTCTCTCACCCGAGTCAGGAACACGCCATCAGCTGCTCCACCACCAATCTGCACTCTCGCACCAACTGCACCCCCACCACATTATCACAGCCATGGAGTTTTTCTTCCCCGCCGACGTCTTCGCCGCCTACCCTCGTCAGGGTCCATCGACCCGTACCGCCTCGTTCGGTGCCGGACCCTCGGCCAATCCCTTTAACGGTTGCGGCTTCGACAGCCACCCGCTCTTCGGAGACGCCTTTGTCGATGCAATACAGCACGAACGCGCTGCTCGTGCTCGTGCCGAGGCTCAGCGTGCCGCCCGCGCCGAAGCCGCCCGCCGAGCCCGGGCAGCTGCTGCAGCTGCACGCCGCGAAGCTGAGGAACGCCAGGCTCAGGCCTACCTCCAGCACGTCCTGGCCATGCAGCAGCGCGAAGCTCAGCGCAGGTACCAGCTCGAACAGCTCCACCGCCAGCGTCAGGAAGCGCAGCGCCGACAGCAATACGCAGAATACCAGCGTCGCAAGGCCTACGCAATCGAGAAGGAACGCCAGCGCATCGCAGCGGCCAGAGCCGCGGAAGATCAATCGAAGCAGCTCTTCCTTGCTCTTGAGGATCTGATCTTTGGCGGTCTCAACTCGTTCTACCGTGCTTGCCAGCAGGATGGGGGCGACGACGACGGAAACGACGACGACAACGTCGAGCTCGCCCACAAGAACGACGCCCAGCCGAGGGCCACCGCTACCTCTGCTGTTCCTCAGAACCCTACAATCGATGTCAAGGGAAAGGGCAAAGCTCAGAACAGCGATGACAAGCAAGACATGGAAGTCGACAATGAAGAAGCTGCTGAACACAATGCCGCCGATGCAGCCGCAGCACTGATGGACGCGGACGAGGACCCTGAAGAGGTCGGACCCGTCCCCACCTCTCCCACGATCGAGGCCTCTTCTCCTCCCGCTTCTTCTGCAGCTCCGACCAAGAACGAACAACTCGTCTTCTCGCACGCTTTCCCCGTCGATGCAGCCTTTGACAAGTCCACCGTCCGCGCTGACCAGATCAATGTCTCTGTCGACGAGGCTCAACGCAAAGTGACTGTCTCTGGTCTCTGGAACGACCAGCCCGCTTCTTCCTCGGCCGTCACCTCGCCCGTTCGCGCTGCGAGTCCCACTCCTAGCGACAGCTCGTCTCGCCGCGGTCGATCTCGCTCCCCGAAGCGAGCCCGTGTTTCCGATGTGGACGAGAACGGCGAAGAGATTGTCTCGCCCGACGCAGACACCAACGACGACGACGACTTTGTTGAGGTCAGCTTCACTGCTGCCGCTGATTCCCAGAAGAAGATCGAAAAGACTTTCGACTTGCCCTCGGGTGCCAACGTCGAAGACCTCCGCGCCGAGCTTACCGATGAAGGCCTGAAGCTCTTCACCACTGTCTCTGCTTAAGGTATCCATTTGTAGTCCCGCACATGCTCCGCTTCCTCGTCCCACACACCATCTAGTTACCCTCTGTACAGCATGCACATAGCTCAAAGCAAAACAAGTTATCACCTTTCAACTTTACACCCAAAGTGTGTGTCCGAATTGCGCCGAGAGGGGATAGCAAGCTGCATTCCAGTCTTTGAAACTACCGTCGGCTCTGTGCAAAATTCACAACCGCTTTGCCCGCCGGATGACTCATACAGAGCCATCGTTATCGCCGCAGCAACCGCCACTAGTCTGAGATTGAAAATGCAATGAGATTGAAATCGAGAGAGTGAGAAGGAGGAGTCTCCGCAAAGGCAAGGCGGCGTTGCATCTACCTTCGCTTTCAACGCGCCAGACCGTTCGTACATTCACCAGTGCCTTACCCCGAAGTCAACCAAAGACCGAACTCGAGACCTCGCTTACCTTCAAGAAAGATTCCTTATCTTGCTCGAAACTTGATCTCCACTCTCTCACAGATCGCTGCATGCAGCCAGCCAAGGCGAATGTGGTGTCAGTATCCTCTCATATTCGAGTTTTCTCCTCCAACGTGCTAATTTAGCGCGCGTGTCGAGTTAGGCGGGGCATCGCTTCCCCTTATCTCTTAACCGAGGGTAGTCTCGTCTGTTCTTTTTGATGAAAAAACCAAGACCAGCGCATTACACGCGCCAAGGGTTCTCAGAAGCTTGGCATCTTCGGCAATTGCTTCCTTATCAGCGTGCTTCGCCGTGTGTCACAATTCGTACTGGTCTATTCTCACTTGCGCTTCTTCTGGACTGGAAGCACACACGCCCCACGCCGAAGCCGATATACACTCTGTGCGTTGACGACGATGACGCATGGACGATTTCCCCGAGAGATAGAGACGAAACGAGAGCTGCTAGCCGACGAATTCCGCTCTAATATTGCAATGGTACTGCTTCAAAGGTAGCGCCCAGTGCTTGCGCGGCATGCCCGAACCCAGATGCCGTTGAGCTAAGTTGGTAGTGCGCTTCTTATCAGTGGCTTCGGTAGATGCAGCTCAAACGAGCAATTCTTTTCGCATGATCCGTTTTCAGACTAGACACGTTGTCTGTACAGCCCCCGCATGCATTGCTCAAGATCTGTTTTGCAAGGCTTGCAGATAAGGACACACGAGGCTTTTGTTTGCACAGATGTGCAGCGCCAGACGAAGCGGCAGCAAGGACAAAGACAAACTTTGTCCCTGTACGCATTTGCTGAGCATCGTATAAAGAGACGAGGATCTGCCGGCCCCTTCACTTGCTTCCTCTTTGAAACAAACGACAGACAAAGACTCTCGTAAAGAATCCTACAAAGCAGACAACTGCATCCTCAACCACAAAATGTCGCAAATGATCTCGCTGGAGCAAGCGACGTGGGCCTGGATTGACGCGGGTCCACGCAAGCACCACATGGCGGTTGGCAAGCGTTTTGTCAAGGGAATCATGGCTGGTTTCTGTAAGTGCTTCAGAGATGCTCTCGTTCCTTTCTGGTTTGCATCGAGACTTGTTACTGACCTTGCAGAATGCGACACTCCCTCTCGGGTGCATTGTTGCCTGTACACAGTGCTTTCGACCGGTGGTATGCTTGTTCAAATCATGAGCGCCAACCCCTGGTTCGCCACCAACGCTCCGGGCCTCCTCAAGATTCTTCAAGGAGCCGTCTTCCCCGTTGGTCTCGTCATGATCGTCCTTCTCCAAGCTGATCTCGTCACCGGCGAGATGGCTGTCTTCATCATGTCGACCGTCAAAAGAAAAGTCCCGTACTGGGCGTTCCTCTACGGTTGGGCCGTCACCTTTGTCGGCAACCTCGTCGGCGCCCTGTTTTACGCAGCCTTTTTGGTCCATTTCTCCGACATCTACACTCCAGCGATGTCGAAAGGTGCCGCTACTGGCGCTGACGCCAAGGTATCTGCCATCAACTTCCGCGAGCTCTGGCTTAGAGCTATCGGCTGCAATGTTCTCGTCTGCATCGCCGTCTTCCAAGCTTCGCTGGCCAAAGACGTCGTCTCGAAAGTTGTTGCCAGCTGGTTCCCCATCTTTGTCTTTGTCGCAGCCGGCTTTGAGCACGTGGTAGCCAACATGTTCTTGATCAACGCCGCGCTCATGACCAAGCAAACCAACTTTAGCGTCGGCGAGTACATCTGGAAGAGCATCATCGCGAGTTTCATCGGCAACATTATTGGTGCGGCGCTGTTGGCATTGCCGCTGGTGTATTTGCACGGCGGTGACGAGTGGGATCCCAGTCAGGGCGCCAGGGCGGTGGACGTGAGCGCGGGTGCTTCCGTCAACAACGTAACGCTACCGGGAAGCGGTCATGCTAGCGCCTCGGGCAAGGAGCAGTGGGCCAAGGACATCGAGTCGCAGATCAACCAGGCTGGTTAAGTCAAATGTGCTAGGGAAGAAACGCTCTATGTATGCTGATGCCGGTGTTTAATCGAAGTATGCTTTTGACGTTGACCTACAAATGTCGATACGCGTGCTCAAAATCCATCCTGTAAGCCTGCGAGTCCCGGACTTGCCACGAGCTTGTCAACTGAGCTGGACTGGACTGAGTTGAATCACAGCTCTGGAATGTGTTCGTACAGACAAGATGATCTGACGAAGCGCCTCTGGCCTGACTGTTGGATACCTTACCATGAAATGGCGGTCGTTCCACAGAGAAGTGACAATGCGTGGAGGTTAAATGGAACAGAAGAAAGTCCGTAACAGAAAATGAAAGCAAAAATTAGAGGCTTCGAAAAGTCGAAGTTCGGCTTTGCATTTCTTCCCATTCTCCGAACACCGATTTCAAGGTGTTCGCCACAATCTCGTCTTAGCCACCGTTCACCTTCATTATCAGGACTAGGTCTGATCGGCCAAGCAGTATCTTGCAAAGGCCTTGGCACGAAATGGAGGGCAACAACGGCTCCTCGAGTCCTGCCAGGGCGCCCAAAAAGAGCTGGGCTTCCACTCCGGCCACAGCGACCTCATCGCGCGAACCCACGCCTTCTTCACCTTCAGCCGCATTCCCACCACTCTCGTCAACGCAGTCACGGCGCGGATCAGTTCGGCCCACACCATCGCCTTTGAACAGCGACTACTCGCTCATCTCCAGCTCCTCTTTCAACCCTTACCCCACTCGCAGACAGGAATTGGCTCTCCGCGCAGCGAGCCATGGCACGCGCAAACGCTCCCACATCACCCGTAGCGATCCCTCGACCTCTCGCATTCACTCGTTGCTCGACTACGAGCACGATGATGATGACGACGATGTTGCCATGCAGGATGTCGGCGACGACGATGACGAAGGACAAGTCTCAGCACAAGGCGCAACCATGTCTTCAATCGTATTTCGCGACTTATCAGCCTCAGCTCCGACCAGCAGATCCAGCTCACCGTGGCAGCAGGGCGGCTTGAGTCCTGGGCTGGCCATGTTTGCAACCACTACTTTTGGAGGTGAGCCTTTACGAGTGCTTGCCAACGTTGATGAGGAGCTTGGTGCAGCACATATGGGGCCGAGGATCTACAAGCGGCACAATCAGAAACATGTCCGAAACAAGGTCAGGGCCAAGATCGATGCGAGTCATGTCATGGTGCCGCGTGTTCCTTCAACCGAAGCTTCACACGGAGCAAACGCCACTAATGGCCGGATACTTGAAGGTGGAGAGCAGAACGCTGTTGAAAGTGTAACTGTGGAGGAGCAGGATCGATTGCGGCGAGTCGACTTGCAAAACCTGGTCGACGAGTGCAGACGGTGTCAAAATATTTCGGCCATTGAAAGGAGAATTGCCGAGACTGAGATGCCTTTGTCAAGCACACATGGGACTACGGCGCTGTCATCACTGCTTGCGGCGATACAAGTTCGACTCACAGATCCTCACACCTGGACTCAATCGCGCCCCATCGTCTCGGACGATCTCTTGCCGGTAGGCCTACAAGAGCTTCCGATCGACTTTGCGGTTCTACCTTCATCTGTACTGTTACAAATTCGGCAAGGTGTACTGCAAGCCCTGGTTCATGTCCTGGACACGGTCTTTGAACAATCACGTCAAGGGGTCGTCCGGGTGCTTGCCCACTTTCTTTCCATGCAATTTTTGCGACCTACCAGCACGGACAACGCTGATCTCAAACCAGCATTAGGGCAAACATTCCTGCATCTTCTCGACACATTTCAGCGTCTACCAGAAACGTCAGGAATCTTACCCGTCGATCTTCTTTCTGAAGTCCTGAAGCAAATGGACCGAGCCGAGCCCGAATCCGACGCTTTGATCAGTCTGGTAGGAGAGCTCGTCGGTCTATGCGGACAACAAATGTCTTCCGACCCTTCTGTACTCACCGAGACGCAGGATCGCACTCTCGTATGCGCTGCATCGTTTCTCTCGCTGTGCTTTGCTCTCAACTCGACACGGCCGGATGCTACCCGCCTACCCGCCCACGCATTCTACTGCACAGTTCTCGATCTCGCACCCTTCCTCGAACACTTTATTCACCACGCTGCTTCTTTCATTCGCTCCACGACAGCGCCCACAGCTGGCATGGCAAGTTTCAATATCTGTCGATGGCCATTTTTGCTTTCGCTCGGTGCCAAGGTGCGCATCCTTCAGCTCGAGAATGAACTTAGGCTCAGTCGGCCACCCTCGCGAGAGTCTACTCACGCAGAGCGGTTCAGCTTCCAAGACGCCGAGCTAATGGTCATGCCAACTAGCCTCAACCTTCGCATAGAGAGGCATGTGGCGTGGGAGCAGAGTAAGTCGCTGTTGCTGCAGCTTCTCGAATCGGGCTCGAAGGCACGCAGCGTGAGGGTGGAGTTTGCAGGCGAGCAGGCAGCCGATGGCGGCGGACCCGCAAGAGAGTGGTTTGCTACCGTCAGCTCTACTTGGTCGGATGCGCGCCGTATGCTTGGCTCACACGGATGGTTCGTCGCTACAACTTCGCCTGAAAATAAGGACAGCGAAGATACGGCTTCCTTCCTCGGCATGCTCCTCGCCCTCGCCGCTCTGCACACGACGAAGCTGTCACTTCCCCTGGCGCTCCCTGCGGTCGCGTTCAAGGTCGCCACAGCTCCCAGCTTGGAAGCTCTGAGGCTCAAACCAGTTGATTTGGAGTTTGCCGATGCAGCGCTGGCAAAGTCGCTTCAGTTGGTGTTGGATTGGACTCCCCCTACCGGCCTACCTGGAGACGAAAAGGACAAGGCGTTCGACAGCACCTTTTCCCTCACCTGGAGCACCAACATTAAGACAGCGGAAGGAGAGATCAAGACGATGGACTTGGTACCCGGTGGGCGACACCGCAGCGTCAAAGTAGATGAGAGGAGAGAATACGTCTCCAAGCTAATTTGGCGCATCCTCTTCGGCTCGGTGAGCAAACAGGTGATGGCATTCCGAGATGCTTGGCAGAGTATCATGCCGTCGCACTGGCTCGACCATGGCGCTACCAGCGGAGCGGATTCTGCGTCGGACGTGCTCAGCAAAGGCGGGCTCGCGCTCTCTCTGTTCAGCGCTGAGGAATTCAGCCAAGCGACTGTTTCCATTCCCTCCTCACCGAGCTCTGGCCTAGCAACAGCACTCGACGTTGCAGATATCAAGGCGTCGACAGAACTCATCTTGCCGACGCCTGCGGTCACTGACGAAGGAGCAAAAGTGGCCGAATGGTTCTGGGAAACATGGTCGACCTTGACTCCGCTGCACCAGCATCGGCTGCTTGCGTTCATCACGGGCGCGCAAGATCTGCCAGCTAGTGGAGCAAGAGGGATCGGATTGCGGATTCATCTTGTAATTCCCGACATGGCGGAGCACATGGGGGCAGATGCACGTTCGTGGCCGCTACCTTGGTCTTCGACGTGCACATCGACGCTGTTTCTTCCCGTCTACTTGGAAAGAGCGGTGCTGGAGGATAAGCTGAGGATCGCTATCGAGCACTACCAAGGCTTCGGACTGCGCTGAATCCACGATGCATGGTCGATCTGTTCCCATTTCGGTCTGGCGAACAAGACTGTGCGCCACTTACAGTAGGTTGATGTACAGGAACACGTCCAGAGGAAATCTCTATTTGCGCGCTTGCGCAACTAACCAATCGCCAATTTCGGTCAGCACTACCCTCGTCTTCTCCTGATCCTCCTCGGACATGCCCTGGACGTTTTTCATCATGACATGCTCATACCCGGGCCAGATCTTGATCTGCTTGTGCGCTTCCGGCGTGCCCACCTTGTCGAAGAATTCTTTGCTTCCGTTTGGGTCGGTGACGCGATCATCTGCTCCGTGATGGATGGTGAGCGGACAGGTGATAAGGTGCGCTTTGGCGGCCAGATCGTCGATGCCATCCAAGATGGCGAGTCCCGTAGAAATGCGCACTTTCCCCTTGTAAGTCAAAGGGTCGTTTTCGAACTCGATTTCCACGCGCGGATCGTCGGAGACGTTTCCCTTGATGGCCGAGGCGAGGGGCAGGCGGCCGGCAAAGAAGCGGAGGATGTGGGCGATGTACTCGATGGCGATGTTGGGTCGCGACTGCGCAGAAATGGTGATCATGGGGGCTGCTACGGCCACGCCGGAGAGACTGGGTCGATAAGGGGCAGGTTTGCCGCGGACCACTGCTGACGAACTTGCGTCGCCGGTGCTGCGTTTGGGTCGATGATGTGCCAGAGGTGTATTCTCGTGCGCATTGAGCGCTTCTTCGATCAACTCTTCATCCGTCGTGGTCTTGGCCTGCTCGCTTGGCACCTGTTTGAGACTGAGATCCGGTCCACCATCTTTTCCAGGTGTCAATGGCGGATACAAGGCTGCGTAGTACAAGACGGTAAATGCTCCCATCGAATGACCCTCTGCAAACAGCTTCCTTTCCCTGGCCGCTTTTCCCAACAAGCCACTCTCCTCATCCCATGTCCTCACGTCCATGACCACTGCATGCATCGCCCTCGCATTGATCTTCATGCTCGGCAGATAGCCATGCAGACCCGTACTCCTGCCAAACGATGGCAGATCGATTGCGATCACACGAAACCCGCGCTTCATGAAATGCAGTGCGTGCGGTGCCAGTTTGCCCGCGTAATCGTTGATGCCGTGTGCCATGACAATGTCGCTATGCAGTTGTTCGGATTCGAGCGCGGCAGGACACGTCCAGATGTAGTATGTGACCCAGGACCATTTCTCCTTGTCCCAGGAGCCGGATTCGAGGAGCGAGTGGGCAGGGATGAGAACGCGGCGTCGGATGGCTGATACTTCTGGGTTCGAGTAGATGAGCCGTTGCTCGGCGGCCGAGTAGGCGATATCGGAACGGCCATAGGTTGGATCCCCGCCTCCCGGGGTGAGCAGATTGAGGTGGCACAGCAGAGGTTCGGTGATGACCTGGTGGGCGAGTCGGATGTACTCCATTGTGTAAAGAGTCAGTCTATCTGAGGCGAGCGGACGTGCGAAAGGTGGGCGTAGCGAGAGACAAGGAAAGCCACGAGGAGAAGCAAGACGGTACAGAATCCAGGTTTGCACGGCAGTGGCTCGCACCGGAGAAGCACGGGGCAAGCAAGAGACCCTGTTGACGCAATTGACAATCCGGCCTCAAACCGGATCGCAGCGAGAAGAATTTCCCAAAGATGCCTCCACTTGAAGTTTAGATGAAACCAAAGCATGTTAAGCTCATTGAATTCCACACAAATTTCTTTACATACAGTTGCCTGGTGATGACAGATTTTTGCATATGAGCGAGCCGCTTTGACTGTTCTGCTTTGGGGCCAAAGGTGTTCTTGCTAATACTGTATACACCTTCTGTCACCTAACAACGACCAGGCAAGTGAAACGCAGCTATGAAGGGAGCCACCACCCACCGTGCAGCCAGCATGCTTCGAAGCTTGCAGGCTTCGACAGCTCGCACAGGCGCCAGCATCGCTTCGACGTCCTTCAACGTGCACAGCTCGAGGACAATCTCGACCGCTCTACTCCCTTCAAGCATACCATGTCAGCGTTGCAGCACCTCGTTTCAGCTTGTAACGAGCACGATGCAGCAAATACGGCTCAAATCCAAACGCTCGTCGGCGCAATACATTGATCCACACGCAGCGGACGATGACGATGTGCCCGTGATCAAGACCAAAGGCAAAGGGTCCAAGGGCAACCGGGGAGCGCAGTCTACCTCGCGTGGGGCCCGCTCCAAACGTGGCGATGCCGAACAACCGTCCGAGAGCGAATACAAGACGTCTACACGCAATCAGGATCTTGCAGATGAAGCATTTGACTTTGACGCCATCGCCTCGCACATGTCTCGCGCCGTTGAACGATGTCGGTCCACCACCTCGACGCTCGTCGGCTCGTTCGGCCGTGCTGACCCAGCATTGCTCGACTCGATCAAAGTCGAGTACACCAGCAACGGTGCCAAATCGCTGCACCCACTGCGCGAGTTGGCCACCGTCGGCGTGCGCGACGCCGCCCTCCTCGTCACCGCGTTTGACGCCGACATGCTCAAACACATCGAACGCGCCATCTACACGAGCAACCTCTCGCTCACCCCACAAACCCTGCCAGGACAAGACAACGTCCTTCGCGTAGCCGTGCCCCAACCCACCACCGAATCACGCCAGGCCATGGTCAAAGACCTTACGCGCATCTGCGAAAATGCCCGTGTCAGCATCCGCGACGCTCGCCACAAGGCGCAGAAACAGATCAAGTCCGATCTCGATCGCAAAGTCGTCGGCAAAAACGAGGGCGACAAGGAGTCGAAAAAGGTAGAGGCGGAGACGAAAAAGTGGTCAGCCCAGGTGGATCAGCTGTTTGAAAAGATGAAAACTACATTGTTGAGCGCTTGAGAGCTGCGCAAAACGTAAGAAACGAATCCAGACCATCCACAAAGACAGGGAGCACAGTTCATGCGGTTGTTCAATGAGATCGTCTGTCCATCACACTTGTATACAAATCGATCCGACCGATGAAAAGCGTCTCCTCGGTCCCGTCTAACGATACCGTCCTAGCAGCAAGGACAGCTTACACTTCCAACCCACCAACCCTCTACTGCGCCTTGCCACCCTTCTTTGCACCAGCCTCCCTCCAAAACTCCTCATCATCTTTGCCCTCAACGCCCACCTTGACCTTTTGCTCGCCCTTCACTACCTTCTGCGCATCCACCTTACCATCTTTTGCTCCTCCCTCCGGCTTGACCGTGAATCTCTTTTGAATCGCGCGGATCATGGCTCGGAACCAGAAAAAGTTGAGACTGTTCAAGATGACGTTGCCGATCAGGTAAAACACCTTCAAATGCCCTGGAATCGGCGGATGATGAGGCTTGGATGGCGCAATGACAAACTTGAAGAAGCTGAAGCTGTTGTATACACCGAACGTCAATCTTGCGCCAACGTAGGCCGAGAGGAGAAAGACGGCGTTGATGAGCTGCCATTTGGAACCAGTCTTGCCGAGCTTGTCAAGAAACCAGTGGATGTTGAGAAACGGCGTCGAGAGTTCCCATAGCAAGAAGCCCATGCCGTCGTACATAAAGATGGGGTGGTAGACGAGCGTGAATGCGATGAGCGCCACCAAGCCGTGCGCGATGAATCCGGGTCCTTCGTGGAGGATCGAGATGACCGAGTCCCAGACAAAGTAGCCTAGCGCGATGGCGTAGACCGAACCCGCCTCGTGGTCGTAGCCGTACAGACGGTCGATGGCGAGCGGATGCGTCTGCAGGCCGAGCGCATTCGTCTGACGTGCCTTCCACCAGATGCGAGCGGCGAGCGGCGTAATCAGCGCCGCATGGACAAACGACACGACGTGGATGTCCCAGCTGATGCGCGTCTTGCGGTTGAACTTTGCAAACGTCTTTGGGAAGATACGAGGCGACACTTGCGACGAGAGCGTCTGGATGGCAAACCAGAGCAGAGCGGATCGGGTGATCGTAGGTACGTGCGTGGGCAAGTGGTGCACGCCGTATTTGTCGGCGTAAGGCTGCAGCCACGCGATAACGGGATCGGTGACCGCCATCTGGTTTTGCGTATTGGTGAGAAGACGGCTGCCCCCAGATGATGAATGGTATATAGGATGATGGAAGAGAAGAAGCAGAAGCAAGGCAGTCCGCCGGGCGCGAATTTGATGGTTGGCGTGTGCGTGCTAAGAGCTCTCTCCCCAGCCGGAGCTTTGAAAAATCGCATTACAGCTTCACTCCGGTAACGCAAGAGGCTCGGTCTCCCAACAAAGAGGCGCGCTCGTCAACTGCATCCATGCTTTGCCGGTGTGAAAGAAAGCGAATCGCATTTCGTCGAGTTCCTCAAAATCCACACAAAATACAGTCGATCTCACACATCTGGAACCTGCGTTGAAAATCAAGTCGAAGTGGAGAAATCGACTCTTTTCTTGGTCAACGGCTGTCATAGCGCATGCAGGTCGTGTTGAGAAGAAATCGTGACGTCTTACCAAAGGCAACAAACACCAAAGTCTTTGGACTCCTTGGGCCTTGTCCCTCCTTCCTTTGTCCTACCCTCCCGCTTCATCTTCGCACATGACTTTCCACTCGACATACAGCGCCATTTAGGAATCGGCCACGAAACTGAATACACAGCTTCGCAGGGAAGCTTCTCCCCATCTCACCGGATCAGAGTCGTCAAGGCTGGAGAGGAGGATTGGACACCATGTCGAATCCGGACGCCATCTATGCGGAACTGAGTGCGCTCTTCTGTCCGCCATTAGACACAACGCTGGTAGCAGCGATAGCGCACGAGCCGGGACAAACGCTGCAGAGCGCCAAGGAAGTTTGTGAGACACTGGCCGCTGCTGCTGTTCCCGACACGGACGATCCCACAACTGAGTCTGCACACGGTGCTCAGGATCACAGTCAAACAAGGCACGGACAGCCGTCGGGAGCTTCAACTAGGAGGAAAGCATTCGGCGGAAAGCTCACTACCGCGGACGGCGCTGATGGTGACGCAGCAACAACCCAATCATCGATGGCCGGAATCAAGACGTACAATGACAACACCGCATCTGCCTCTTCCACTAGCTCTCGGACGACCACCATCCTCTCCTCCGCCGCCGCGGACGCAGCAACGGTCCAACGACTGCTCGACGAATGGTCTCTTGTCGATCGATCCTCACAGGACCCTGAGAACCTCCATCTCACCGACGAAGAGCCGAGCGCATCCGATTCCGAACTCGATGCACCCGCTCACGCACTCCTCTCCACCTCCGATGCGGCGGCGAGCAGACTCTTGAACGCAGGAATCGGCGAAGCGGCGCGCGTAGGTCAGCTGGCCGGCTCGCACAAGCTGGATCCGCAGGCGGTGGCCGCCGGCGAGCAACATCTCAACAGCGGCAAGAGCGAGAGGTGGGCAACCAAGGATACGTTTGATCCTGTCGTATTTTTGCTACATGCTTTTCCATCGCGTACAGAAGCATTTCTCAAAGAGACGCTCGACGATTCGCATGGAGATGTTCAGATGACCGTGGATACCATCATGACGATTGATTTGATCGAAGCAGAGGATGCGAGGAGTGCCACTGCTGCCCAACTCGGTAGGGAGGATTCGGAGGCGGGCACGCCACGCAAAAGCGGAGGTTTGGACTATGAAGCGCTCGCACACGGCGTTCCGAGCTCGAATGGCACAGCAGGAGGGGATGATCCTCATTTGAAAGGCAAGAAGCGTCGCGCGGCGCGCAAAAAGCTACAGCAGGAACAGAAATCAGCTGCCAACGGTCTACCCTTTGCCAACGATACCAAACACAAAGGCAGCAAAATGACGGTCAACCTCACCGATCTACGCCATGGCGGTGCTTCCTCAAACATCCTACTTAAAAAAGTCCAGCAACAACCACAAGCGACAAAATCACGTACCGTTTCCCCTTTGCCGCAACTGACAGACGAGCAGTTGGCAGCAAAACTCGCAGCCGAGGAAGAGGAGGCAGCCAGAGATCCCGACGCCGATCAACCCGTCTCGGACAACCAGTGGCTGCTCACCTCGTCCGTCCTCTCGCAATTGTCCACGCTGCTCGACATCGAGCCCAGCCAGGTGACGTCCGTCTACAATGCATCATCGTTCAAGCTGGCCGTATGCTTAGCGCGTCTACTCGAGCAAGAATCGGACAAATATCCTTCGTTGACCAGCCTCGATCAAGCAGGAGATGCACCCGCCGGCACGGCCGAACAGATCGCCCAAGGGATCGCTGCCATCGGAGGAACATCACTGCCCATGGCTAGTAAAGCTCTGAGAGCAACAAAGGGGAGACAGGATGCTGCGCTGGACCTGATGCAGTTGCAGCTTTTGGTGCAACGCGAGGTCGGAGAAGCCGACGCCCTTGATCCGATGGGAAGATTGAAGCAGCTGGGTGCAGCAGAAGTGCCCAAGAGCGTCGAGGCTGAACATGTGCACGGCTACGCCGTCGATGCAGCAGCGGGCGAGGGCAAGTTCGTACGCACATTCCCGACGCCTTCTCAGGCTGCCGCTTCCAGATCGGCCACGAGCAACGGTTCTGCTGGCGTCTATTCCAATGTCGTGGGCCGCAAAACTCCAGGTCCAGCCTCTGGCGCAGCAGCAGCGCTGCGATCCGGTTCTGCTGCATCCGTCTTCCCAGCTAGCTCAGCATTTGTGGGCGCTTCTGCCGCTGATGCTCTCTTCGACGACCCTGTCGCTGTGGAACGTGGACTAGCATCGCATACTTCGCATTATGACCCAGTACGCCGCATGACCGAGTATCGTCTTGTCGCAGAAGAGTACCGCATGCGTCGTGACGAGGCTCTGCGCAAAGCAGCTTCTGCCTGGAAGTCGCAGCGCGGAGGTGTCCGCACTGGTGGCAAAGGCGGCGATGGCGGCCGCGGAGGCATCGCGTGGCACTATGCAGACGAAGCGCGTCGTCTCGATGCAAAGTCGCGTGCCTGGTCTCTGCGCGCCTCTCAAGCGCTGGTAGAGGATCGACGTCGCGCCGCTATTGGCGTGGTGCGGCCAGGCACGCAGCCTACGGCTTCGCACAACGTTGCGAGCAACACCATCGATCTGCACGGCGTAACGGTGCACGAAGCGCTATCGATCGTACGAGAGCAAGTGACACGATGGTATGCGAGGCCGGGTCCAGGCATGAACCCGCCACCGTTCAAGATTGTGACAGGCGTCGGCCGACATTCGCCGCATCAGATCGCAGTGCTGCGGCCAGCAATCGCAAAGATGCTCGATAGGGAAGGATGGAGGTATGATATCGATCATCAACGAGGATATATCACCGTGAGAGGCACCAAATAGATTGAAAGCCGCCAACATCCAAGATGGCGAATCTACTCTGCTACCAATGTGTGCGACCGTGCTCGGAATTTCTTGAGCCTTGTGTGGACTTTTCTACGTCGTCAGGGCATCGTACCAATCCACAATTGCCCTGTCAAGCGCCTCCAGAGCCCGTGGGGAGCGATAAAAGTGGTCAGCGCCCTTGATCAGCACATGTTGAAAAGTCGATCCACCCCCAGGTCTTGGCATAGACGGCGCCAAGAACCTGCAGTCCTGGGTCCAAGACTCATACGATGCAATGCCGGTGAACTGATCCTGGTCTCCGTAGAGAGCAAGAATGTGACTTGCTACTGGTTGAGAAGCTCCAGGCACAGTAGGCGTTGACTCGGCCATTCTAGCGGCAGCTTTCGCCTCGCCTTCGTCGCGTATCGTGCTTGCATCGGCGCCCAGCACTGTCTTGCTTGTAAGAAGCTCCTTGAGTGCGCTTGTATAAGTCTTGGTGGTGAAGAAGCTGAGTGCCCACGTGACGCCTGCTGGGAAGCTGAGTAAGATATATCTTGGCTGCTTTGCGCCTCGAAACTGCTTCAAATCATAGAGCGACGCTGAAACACTGACTGTGCTTGCATACAATGCGCCAGCGGAATAGCCCGCAATGACGAGCTGGGCAGCCAAACTATCTGGAAAATCGAGGCAGAACTGGTCGATGCACTTGGACAGAATCTCTTGAAAGTCGCTGCATTCGGTCTTGCCCGTCCAGCTTGCTGATCCGCCTGACTTGCCCACGCCGCGAGAATTGAAGCGCACAACTCGGAGCTGGGCGTGTGTGAGCAAGAGCGAAGCGATGTGCGTGATGACAGGATCGTCGAGCGAGCCTCCGAGGCGGCCGAGTGGATGTGCCAGAACAGCCAGGCCACGGCAAGCTGTCGACGAGGAGGCGAGTGACGGTGGATCCTGAACCACGGTCTGTAGATAGATCTCGCCATTGTCAAGAGCGACTGGCAGCATGGTCGGCACTGGATATCGCGGCATTTTCAGCACGGCCGTCTCTGGCTTGAAACTGGAAGGTGAGCGTCACTGGCGCGGGTGGTGATGAGGACGGAAGCAATGCTGCGTTGAGGGGTGAGACATGTCGAAGCGAACGTAGAACGAGGTGGAGAAAAGGTTGAAAGCTCGCTTGTGGGGAAAGCGCCGGCTAAATTCGTCAGAAGTCGCGTTCCGCCAAACGACCAAGTCGATGAAATTCCAGCTCCCAGTGCGCTACTGCTCCTGATGGCCATCATCTGCCTGTGATCCTTGCTGAAGCAATGCTTTCGTGAGGAGGAACGCATAGCTTCCTTCTATTGCCTTGCAATGTGCTGACGACAAGGTCAGTGAATCTGCTATTACCAGTCGAAGCTACCAGGAATGGTCGTCGTCTTTGCTATTGGCTGAGCTTCTCCACTCTTGGTCGTTTTAGCAGACGACGATTGCTCTTGCGCTCCGGCTCCCCACCTCTCGCGCCAACATTCCCGTTCCTCCTTCCATAGCGTCTTTACACATGGGTCGCAGCTGCTTCCACAGCATTCGTCCGGCTTTGGCGGCGGTGGTGGATCGTCGTAGTTGCGCAAAGCAGCTTTGATGAGTTGTTTCTTGCGAATGTTGGTGATTTTTCGCTGGGCTAGGATGGTGGGCAAGCTTTCTACATCCGAGTAGACTGGCTCAGGAGCCACATTGACAGCCCATAGCATTGCGACTGTACCATATGGAGAGAGCGTTTCGTGGTCGTCCAAAGAGAAGAAGCAATGATCGAATTCGGGAAGGGTAGGGAAGTTCGAGCAAGCGGAATCAGGGTCTCGCGTCGGAAGCAAGATCAACCGGACCTCGCCGAAATTGCTTGTAGCGGGCTGATTGTGATAGTGTCGATCTAACATTCACAGACACACGTCTAAAAGAAGAGTGCCACGCGACCTTCTGACATTGCACCGCAGCGGAGACTTTTTGGTGGCTGTTTGAACACCGACGTGCGAGGTGCAATTCTGTACCAGACCAACACCGAACGCACAGCCCGCATGGGATGATTGTGCATGCGGTGCAGACGGTATGCAACGCTTTGTCGTTTCTCTCTCTTCCCTTTCGTCCCTTCATCTCGCGATCGCTAAGGGGAGATGAAACGCTCGAAAGCATGACCGTCGACCGTCTGGCTTCCCAACCGCCGACACAGCAACACCATCGATATCCTCCCACCGCTCCTGTAACTCAGACACCCCGTTCCGCGCACGCCCATGCCGGCACAGCAGCCAACGACGATGCCAATCTCATCAGCTACACAATTCACACCGGCTCGCATGGGCTCAGCGACTTGAGACTCCAGGTCAGCCAAGAAGCATCGTCGAGCAAGCAGCCTTTGCGTCCCGTCTACTTTCGCCAACGTGTCCTTACAGAACACGATGAGATCGTCGACAACATCATAGATGCCAATACGGGAGGGACGTGCTGGTCCATTCATAGACCGACTCGAGGTTGGTACATGTATCTGCGCTCTCCCGCTCTGCCGAAAGGCACTGCAATTTCGTTTCGGTCGGCAAGCCAGGATCAACACGATCCAGGCGCCTCTCCACTCACTTTTTCTGTCAACACCAGACTGAGGATGCCCGCACTTGACCATGTACGACCTCGCATTGCATCCACTCTCTCAAGCGGACGACAGAACGACAGTGGTGACGCCTCAACGAGCGCAAATGGAGATGTCGACGGCGCGAGTCACGGACTTGCGATTCGCCTCGAAGAAGGAGAAGAAGGTTCCCACAGAGATGTTGGTCCGAGCATCGCAGTAGCTGCAACGGGACGAGAAGATCGCAAAGCAGCAGCAGGTGGACATGCGAGGCGGAGGAGTGGTGCGGCTGGCTCGGGCTCGCATTCATTCGACACACGCAACCCCCACAATCGTGTTAGCACCACCGTTGCACGCAGCCCACGGATCCCAGAAACAGACGACGAACCTGCCTCATCTGCCTCAGTCTCCGCCTCTCATCAACCCAACCGTCACTCGCTATCGCGTCTGGCAATCCCAGTGAATAAAGCTGCATCGTCGTCCTCCTCACCGCAATCGTCCAGCGGAGATCGACCCTACTCGCCCACTCTCCCTTCCACCCCCAATCTATCAGCCTCTAGTCACGCCCCTCGCACATCAACCTTTCTCCTCACCGACGGTCAGGGCCCCCAACAAGCCGCAGCATCTCAGAGTTGGGCACGCTGGGCATACTCAATCCTCCCCGCTCAAGTCCGACCTTCCTTATCGCTGGATGCAGATAAGAGTTTCAGCCTGTATTGGCTCAACGCGCCCACCAGTGGTCAGCAACTGAGTTTGGTCGATAGCATTGAGGTGGTGCGCTTCCAAGACCAAAGTGGACGATGGATGTGGAACTCTCATACGCGCGGGAGGTTGACACTGCAGACAAGCGCTATGCAAGCGGTTGGCCTGCAGAAGGAGTTTTGGATCACCGCGGCTTTGGCCTACATCCAGTTTCTTGAGGATAAGGACGCTTACGAAGCTGCTAGAGGTGCATGATATGCATCCCTCCTTCTTTGACACGCACTGCATTCAGTTTTGTCCATTCATTCTTGCACACGCCGAGCATTCGTTGTCAATCAGACCCCACCTGCATTGCGATTGAGACATGTTTTTGAAAGCAATGCTTTGTCGGCATTTTTGCAGCCATTAGTGAAGCTTGCCAGGCACGACAGGCAAACTTGCCTGCAACCCACCATCCACTGGCAGCGCCACACCGTTGACGTACGTCGCTTCATCCGAGGCCAAGAACGTCACTGCATTGGCGATCTCTGCCGCAACACCGTACCTCGCGGTGGGGTTGAGCTGACCGATCTTGCCTGCGGTGCCGCGCTCTCTGGCCATTTCGAACGTCGGCATTGTCATGCCTGTCTCGATCAATCCCGGGCACACGGCATTGACCCTTACGTTGGTCCTCTGCAACTGCCACGCTGTGGTCTGAGCCAGGCTGATCACCGCAGCTTTACTGGCCGAGTAGTCGACGCTGCCGGCTCCGGATCGCAGTCCAGCTACCGAGGCAGTCATGATGATCGAACCGCTTGATTCGGGTTTGTGCTGCGGGTGTGTCTTGAGCATAGCTTCCGAGGCGTATTTGCAGGCGAGGAAGCACGAGGTGACGTTGACGTGATGCGTGGTCTCAAGGTCTTCGACGTCGGTGGCGCTGATAGGTGCGCCGGTGCCGCGAGCGGCGTTGGCGAAAAAGATGTCGAGGTGGCCGTTGTCAGAGACGGCTTGGTCGATAATAGAGATTACCGATTCCTCGTCAGCGGCATCGGAAGCGATGGCCGTGCACTTGACATCCGGGTATCGCTTGGTGATGGTTTCTTTGAGCGAAGGAAGGTTTTCTTCGTCAATGTCGCACACGTAGATGTGCTTCACACCTTCATGGGCGAACTGAAGCGCTGTAGCTCGGCTAAGTCACGTAAAGACGGAGAGTCGTATCAGCCTATGATTACTTGAAGAGCAACGCAGGCTGTGAAAGGCCGTGAAACTCACCCAATTCCTGAAACACTTCCACAACCGGTGATAATGGCCACCTTGCCAGCAAGACGTCCCGAACGAGGCCGCTTGTCAAGGTGATTGCGGATGCGTTCGAGTCGCTGGAGCGTAGCAGCATATGCCTGTTTTTGCTGTTCGTCTTTTGTCTGCGCCATTTTGAAGAATGTTGGAGATACCATGTACGATGGAATGTAGAGAAGAAGAATCGGGTTATACGCGGGGCGAGGAGTGTCTCTTCACCCGCAAACGGCGGCTAGCCGGACGGCGTCGGTCGGCTCAGCGAAAAGCCGGATCCCATTTAGTCTGTTGTATTCTCATTTGGCCGCAGAGTGTTAAGGCGAATGACTAACAGACAAAATTGCGCGAAAGCTGGCCCCTGCGCATGGAGCAGGGTCCTTTCCAAGGCTGCAGCTGGCTATCACCGCACATCCGAGACTGCACGCCGCAGCAAGGCGTACAGACAGAACACAGGGAGAGGGCAGGCAATTACGAACGCGCGTGTGCCTATCAGCTCAGGGCTACCACAAGGCGAAGGTAGAGGTTTGAGAAGGAAAGCTAGCAAGCAAACGAAGGAAGGCCCAGGTGCAAGCCAGAGATAAAGATAGGGAGCGAGCCAGGGTCCAAAACACAAAATCCACAGCGTGGTGCGAGTCTGCGCGTTCCGAGGATCCGAAGCGGCCGTGATACTCAGACTCCAGCACTCCGCTTAGCCGTTTCGACCTTTGCTTCTTGGTCCTAGCCGTCCACCTCGTTCTCATTCTCTATATCTCGCTCCTCCATTCTTTCCCTTCCCATCATTGCCACCACCACCACAGACGTCGTCATCATTAACGCCTTCGTCTGAGCTGATTCCGTCCGGGTTCAAGTCGCCCCTCACCAAGCCACGAGGTCCTTACTGTTCTGCCCTGTTTTGCTCGTTCTCGTCGGGACACTTCAGCATCCAGCATCCGCCTTTACCGTCATCATGTCGCTACCCAACGTTCATGTCGTCTCGCATCCTCTGATCTCTCATCACCTCGCTAATTTGCGCCTAGCGGATACCTCGCCAAAAGGTAAGCCTTGCTTCCACTACCCATCTAGTATGATCATCCTTTGCTGACCCTCGCTTTCCTTGGCTGATTAACTCGATGACGCAGAGTTCCGCTCGCTGGTCAAGAACATCTCGACGATCTTGTGCATCGAGGCTTCGCGTTCACTTGGCGTCAAGCAGGTGCAAGGGCAGGGTCCGTTGGCCACTTTCCAAGGCGAACAGCTCTCGGATCGTGTCGGCCTCGTCCCGATTCTTCGTGCCGGTCTCGGCATGACAGAGGCGTGTCTGGAGCTGCTTCCTGAAAACACGTCGGTGCTTCACATTGGCCTCTTCCGGGAAAAGGTATCCCTCCAGCCCGTCGAGTACTACAACAAGCTTCCCGTGTCCCCCACTGTCGATGAGGTGATCATCCTCGATCCGCTCATTGCGACGGGTGGTACAGCAGTGGTAAGTCTCTTCCTCGTCCCCAAATACGCTCGCCTCCTTCTTTGTCCTCTCTGTACAGCGTCAGCTGACACTTTGCTATTTGGGTCTCTTTCTGCTGTTGCTGTACGGTGATGATAGGCATGTATCCAAATGATCCTGGATTGGGGGATTCCTGTAGAGAAGATCAAGTTCTTGTGCGTCCTGGCATCGCAAAAGGGTCTCGAGAACGTGGTCGAGTCAGTCCCAGGTTTGCAGCTCTGGGTGGGCCATGTGGATGCTCAGCTGAGCGAAAAGGGCCTCATCTTGCCAGGATTGGGCGACACTGGCGATCGCTTGTTTGACACTCTCACCTGATCTTCACCTGCGTGATCTCTTTAAACCATGTCGTCTTAATGCACAACTTTCTGCCGTTCCCAGCTGAGATACAACAACGACTGTCGACATGAGAAGGGTTCAGAGTGTCTTGTACTCACTGAGAAGGCAGTCGACTTGAGCAGGTGGGAATATTGGACCTGAGGTGAGAAAGCGCGACGGTGTAACATGGAAAAGTGGCCTCTCTGTTGTTTGTTTCCGCGGCTCAGAACAGAGCGAAAATCCTCCGACAACTCCGAATTCCTTGTACCACCGTTGTCGACGGTTGGACCGAAAGACATGCCCTCGCTGTTTGACAGCAGCACCAGCCTTGCTTGCCCTACCCTCTCGTATATGGAATCGTACCGCTGCAGCATTGCTCTAGCTTGAACTTGCAGCTTACTCACCATGGGCAAAATATGGTGCGGAGACAAAGGCTCAACGAATCAGAAGTTTGAGGTCGGCATTTCTCGCTTAAAAGCTTGCTTTCGAGGAAGTAAATTTGAAAGTCGAAGCTCGAGAGCGGTTGGTTGGGTTGTCTTGTGTGTGAGTGACTGAGTTTGTGTGTGAATGAGAGGGCCAAGAAGATTGAACGAACCCTTGCAGATCCCCGCTCAACACTCCAAACGGGCGTCATCTGGTTGGCTCCCGCAACCGAAGCTGTTCGCCTTTGCAACTGGTTGCAGGAGTCCTGTGTGTCAAGAACCCACACGACGGCCGCAATAGCTTTCTTTCCTGCCCACCACCATCCCCCGTACCGCCTCTGTTCAGACATGCGGTCAATATTCTCGCGTGGCCGCAACGCCTCCCACCCGCCATCCGCATCGGATCCCGCGCGACCATCGCAAGAAACCGACGATGCCACGCTCACCGAGTTCCACCGCATGGCACACGAGATGGGCGTCGGTGGCGCATACGAACGCAAAGTAGCGCTGCTCAACAAGACCATCAAGGAGGAAATTGGGTTCGGACGCTTTCAGATTTGGCTCACTTGGCTGGCTGGTTTTGGCTGGTTTGTCGACAACATCTGGTTCCAGGCGCTGTCCATGTCGCTACCGCAGATCAAGCTGGAATTCGGTCCCACCCATGTTCAGTTTGCCACCCTCGCGCTATACCTTGGCCTGCTCATCGGCGCAACATTTTGGGGTTTCATGGCCGACGTGATCGGTAGAAGACCCAGTTGGAACATCACACTGTTCATCTCGGCCGTATTTGGCATCGCCGTAGGAGGTGCGCCGAACTTTGTCGCACTGGGAGCGCTCTTGTCGTGCCTAGGGTTGGGGTTGGGCGGCAACTTGCCCGTAGACGGAGCGATGCTGATCGAGTTTATTCCTTCGACGCACCAGTGGATCCTGACATTCCTGTCCATCTTTTGGTGCTTTGGTCAGCTGTTTGCAGCATTCATTGGCTGGGCATTCATCACAAACTACCGGTGCGAGACGGCCGAGGCTTGTCCAAGAAGCTCCAACATGGGCTGGAGGTACACGTGGTTCTTGCTGGGCGCGGTGACGTTTCTCATGTGGGTGGCACGCTTCTGGGTGTACCCAATTCCAGAGTCGCCCAAGTATCTGATCGGAAAGGGACGAGATGAGGAGGCGTTGGAGGTGATCAAGTTTATTGCTGCGCAGAATGGCAAGAGCACGACGCTGACGCTGGAACAACTCAAGGCGGCGGGAGAAGGTTTGACGGTCGAGATCAACACGCTCGATGTCAACGAGAAGAAATTGGCTCGTTCAGATGATCCTGAAGCCAAAGTGGGTTCGACCGCAGACGAAAAGGTGAACGAGGCTGCTGCAGCTACTTCTCGAGCCGTTACGAGCACCACACCGGCGGTACACGATGCAACTCCCGTCACGGCCGTCTCGGCTTCGCTCAAAGGCCGATTCCTCTCGTCTTCCGATCTCGCTCAATTGCGACGCTCGCTCGGCGAGTTTGACTCGCACCACCTTGTCGCGCTCTTCGCTACTCGACGAATGGCATGGAACACGACGCTCATTTGCTTCCTCTGGGGTCTCATCGGTCTAGCCTATCCACTGTACAACGCCTTCATCGCGCTCTACCTCGCCAACGCCGGTGCCAACCAAGGCGAGACCACCCAGGCCGAACAGTACCGCGATCTCGTCATCATCGCCGCGTGCGGTATTCCCGGCTCGTTTGCCGCCGCAGCACTCGTCGAAGTACCCTATGCTGGCCGCCGCGGAACCATGGCGCTCTTCACTCTGCTTACGGGCCTGTTCCTGTTCCTGTTTACCACGGCCAGGACGCCGGCTGCCGTGCTGGGCTGGAATTGCGCAACCAGTCTTACGCAGAATTCAATGTACGCTGTGCTCTACGCTATCAGCTACGAAGTGTTTCCGGCGCCCAACAGAGGTACGGGCGACGGCTTGGCAATGGCGACGCAGCGGGTGTTTGGCGTCATTGCACCCATCGTCGGTGCATATGCGGGCAGCACGCCGACAACGCCCATCTACGTCAGCGCGAGCTTTTTCATCGCCGCCGCAGTGCTGATGCTCTTGTTGCCCTACGAAACGAGGGGAAGATCCGCTTTGTAAATCGGCAATCACAGTCAAGTTCACAAACACGTCGTGCAGTATAACACGTAGCGCACAACCCGGACCAATCACACATGAAATCGGTCGCGCAAGAGGCATCGTATTGAAAATCGTCGAGGCTGCTACTATGAAATCGATGCTCGAAATCAAGCCTTGAGAGCGGCCAAAATTTGCTTTCCTACACCGGCAGCGCTCGCCGGGTTCTGACCGGAGATGAGCAGCTTGCCACCAGACTTGTCGACGACGACCTTTTCGCCCCACGGCTGAGTCTTTTCAAACTTGGCGCCGCGTTCGACCAGCCTGGATTCGACTAGCCACGGGATGGCCTTGGTAAGGCCCGCCTGTTCTTCCTCCTCGTTGGTGAAGCACGTAACCTGCTTGTCTTTGACCAGGTAGCTTCCGTCGCTGAGCTTGACGTCGGTGAATACGGCAGGTGCGTGGCAGACGGCAGCGGTGGGTTTGCCAGCTTCGTAGAAAGCTTTGATGAGTGCTTGCGAGGTAGCATCGACCGGCAGGTCAAAGCAGGGTCCGTGACCGCCTGGGTAGAAGATGGCGTCAAAGTCCGAGACCGACGACGCCGAGAATTCGGAGAGAGGCTTGGTGTTGGACACCCACGACTGTGCCTCGGCGTCGTTGAGGAATTTGACACTGTCGGCATCCGACTTGAACGCCTCGACCGACGACTGGTCGAGCGGCGCCTCGCCTCCCTTAGGTGAAGCAGCTACCAGCGTATATCCAGCATCCTTGAGGATATAGTAGGGATGGGCAATCTCTGGCAGGTAGTAACCTGTTGGGTGATCCGACCCAATGAGCTGCGTATGAGAGGTGAAAACGATCAGAATCTTTTTCGACATGTGGGGCGAATTACTTCAAAGCGATACTGTGAGTGGCGGGCGAACCATTGGACAACCGAAGTCGGTGCTGTGGTACTTATATACATGCAGAGGGAGGGGGAGCTCAGAAAATGCTGCTGAAGCCTGCGGGTTGAGGCAGGGACGTGCGCATGCGTTCGCCGGGTTGACAGCTAAGATTTGGTCCTTCCTACCTGGTTGCTGTCACGCGGTTTAACCTCCACTTTGGAGCGCAAAAACGCGCATCATCCGTCAGAATTCCAACGATATAGCGAGGTGTGTCATCAGTCTATGCTGCAGCGTTGCTCTCTGTCACCGTTCAGCAACGGTTCAATAACAATTCAGACCTCTGACGATGGCGGGAAAAGGGTTCCGGTCCGTGCTTTCACTGCCACGCCGGAACGTTCCATCTGATCGTTCACTGTCTGGAAGTCGTTTCTGACAGCTCATCGCAAGCATACTTGGATGGCATCGATCTTCTCTTGCACTTTCACCAAAAGGCAACATCTATGTGGAATGGAGCGCACTATGTACATCATTGTGCAAGAGCATAACAGAGACAAACGACCATGTAGCTCGCTCACTTGGGCTGATACTTTTCCGCAGCACCATTGAACTGCTCTCTGAAGGCATCGTCCCACTTTTTGACGAGCGCGATGCCCGGTCCGGCACTAATGACATCCTGGTCGGCCTTCAAGCCCTTGACGAGGTCCTCGATAAACTCTTCCACCGTCAACGAGTTGGCGCCCAGATGCTTCTTGTTGTCGTCCGGATTCTCCCTCTCTCTGTGCAGATCAGTGCCGACACTTGGCGGAACGATCTCGACCACCCTGACACTCGTATTTTTCAGCTGGACCCTCTGTGTCTCGCTCCAAAAATGGACAAAAGCCTTGGTTGGGCAGTAAATCGGGTTGATGATAGAGTACGGCACGAATCCAAGCACGGAACTGACGTTGACAATCACGCCGAGCTTCTTGGTCTTGAGATGGTCCAAAAACGCGGTGGCGAGATGCACCGGACCGCGGATGTTGATGTTGATCTCGTTGTCGACCCTGTCCAGCGCAAGGTTCTGCACTTCGAGCGGACGCTGAACTCCCGCGTTGTTGATCAGGCAGTCCACCTCGGGATGTTCGGCCAGCACTTTTTTGGTGAAGGCGGGAATATCGTCCGTGTTTCCGGTATCAAGCACATAGTAAGGAGCATTTGAGAGCTTTTTGGATGCTTCTACCAACTTGGATTCGGTTCGACCGACCAAGATGACCTTTTTGTTTTGCGAGAGAAAGTATTCGGCCATTGCATAGCCGAGACCGCCAGCACCGCCGGTGATGACGGCGCATTCAAAGTCGAGGATCTTGCCAGGCATGGTGTAGAGGTCCGCAGGCGTTTCTTCGATTGTAATGGTGATGGTGATTGTGGGGATACAAGGTGGCACTGTGAATGCTGTGTCAGCTTACAATAACGCAAAACTATAAGAGTCGAAACCAAATGAGTACCATGAGCGCGGTTCTTCGTCAGTCAGAACAGAGATAAACCTCCACCTGTCCCAAATCGGGATTTGATCTATCTAAAGGACAAGATTTGAAATCGGGGTGAACAACTCGGCGGCTATCTGAAGATTCTGCACACGGCAGACTCCCGACAGGCAACGCGAAATTCGCCGAAAGTTTTTCGTCTTGCGACCGCTCATGGAGCGTTTCCAGCTCGCCCTTGCAGGCGTGGATCATACAAGTTAATGCGAAGCCACTGAGTGGTCGAACAGTCGTCTAGTCTCGCCGGGGGTCGTTCCTGAGTTGATGTCTGCGATGGCTTGTGGTGATCAGCCTCCTTCTCTGCACATCGACGTTTTCTTCTTGTTTCAGAAAAGCGATAGACAGGTATTCTGTCCACTCTGGCTTATTTTTTGGTTCTTGGTTTTGTTTTCAAATAGCTGCCATTGCGTTGGTGCGCCCACGTTCCCTTGTCCTCGGGAAGAGACGATCTGCATAACTGGAAAGGTTCTCGTCCTTTTTTTCTTTCTATTTTTCTTCGCTGAAATGCTTCGCTCCGCTCGCGCCGCAAATGGAAGACTGAATCTGCTCCTGGCATGTGCGCTTCGACTGCAGCGCTGGTTGGCAACAATATGCAGACAGCATCGTTGGGCGAGTACTGCAGGACAGACTTGTTCGTAGGCTTGACCTGTCGTGGAACTTTTGAAGATCAATCAGCATTCCATCGGCAGCAGAATGCGGTAGCGAGGTCGAGGGGCGGCGAAAGCGCAAATTTGAATTGCTCGTCCAAGACGCTTGCTGCTCTTCCCGCTCCGAGGCGGCAGAGGCAGGAAGAGAAAAAGAAACGCAGGCCCTGTTCTAGAATCGCTAGATTGCCGTTGCGAAAGCAAAGTTGCGCCATCTGGAGAGCCGTTTTCAGACGAGAAGAAACTCACAACCGCAAGGGTCGTCGGTTTCGGCTAAGAAATCTCGAAACAAGAAGGAAAAGAGAGAAAAAAATCCCATAGGACTTGCTGGTCGTCATCTTCCTCATCCTAACCCTTGGCTCTGCTGCTGTGTACGATACGCAGCCAGTTACCTTGATTCTCCCATCGGCTGTTGGCCGCCATCCTCACCTTCTGCCATACTCGCTTCCTTCCATCTCCCGGTTCGTTGTTCCAAGCTTTTTTTTCGTTTCTCCATTCGACTTGGCGTGCCTTGCATCTTCAACTTGTCGCCGACTTGACCGCCGCCGTCTCCGCCTGCCACCACTGCCATCGGTACCGCTTTTGCCTCTTCCTCGCCGACGGCCTATCACAGTCCGCTTCCGATCCATACGCAAGCCCATCAAAGCAAGAAACAAGCTTGTGCTGCGTTCTCAAACCCGCTCTGCCCTTGCTGCAACTTGGCCGCTACCTTGCCAGTCTGCCGTTCGTATCCATAGGCTACGATTGGCTCCTGACTTTCCGTTCGGTCTACTTTCGTCACCACTTGGCCATCACGACTGTCTCATTGGATCTCTCACCTCGCCAATCAAGCTTTCGGTGTTCCTGACTCGTTCCCTGCCACGGATTCCGCCTGGTTTCTCTCGAAACCAACTCGTCAGCCAGCTCCTTGGTTTCTTATCGCCACACCTTTTCTCTTCGGCGCTGCAAAGATTCTTCCGTCGAGAGGAGATATAAGCACCCTCGTCTTCGAACTGTTGTTGCTCCTCGTTGCCATTTCCACACAACCCTGTCCGTTTCCTCTGCTCACCCCTGCACCAATATGGCTGATCAAGTTCAGTGCACCGGCCCTGTCGACAACGGCAGCGGTTCCACCGGTCTGCGTATTGGCGCCATCTTCATCATCTGGGCCTCGTCCACCGTCGTCACCCTCTTCCCTGTGCTCACACGTCGTGTGCCGCGACTCTCGATCAACCGTGAAGTCTTTGACTTTGCTAAATACTTTGGTTCCGGTGTCATCATCGCCACCGCTTTCATCCATCTCTTGTCACCCGCCGCCAGCGACGAAGAGTTGGGCTCACCATGTCTTAGCGAGGACTTCCAAAACTACCCCTTCGCCTTTGCCTTTGCCATGATCTCCATGTTTGCCGTCTTTGTCGTCGAGGTCATTGCCTACCGAGTCGGTAGCCAGTACGCCAACAAGCTCGCCTACGATGCGCACGCCGGTGGCCACCACCACGCTATGGAGCACGGTGGAAACCCCAACCACAACCACGATGAGCACAATCACAACCCGGTCAAGTCGGTCTCGTCCGACGACATTGAAAACGCTGCGGTGGTGCCAGCCGCTGGTTCCGCTGCCGAGGCCAAGATGGTCGCTGATACCGACTCGTCGGCTTCCGGCAAGATCACCATGACTGCTCAAGCATCCGAGATTCTCGGCGTCATGATCCTCGAATTCGGCGTCGTATTCCACTCGATCATCATTGGCATCACCCTCGGCACCACCACCGACTTTACTGTGCTCTTCATCGTCATCATCTTCCACCAGATGTTCGAAGGCCTTGGTCTCGGTACCCGTCTGGCTTTCCTTCCTCTCGGCATGAAGTCCTGGATCCCTACTCTGGGTGGTCTGCTCTATGGTGTTGTTACCCCTATCGGCATTGCAATCGGTCTCGGCGTGCGTCACACGTACAACGCCGACTCGATCACTGCTGCCTATGTTACGGGTACCTTTGACTCAATCTCGGCAGGTATCTTGCTCTACACTGGTACGGTCGAGCTGCTTGCACACGAGTTCATCTTCAACGACAAGATGCGCAACGCGCCGCTCAAGAAGGTCATTATCAGCATTCTCGAGATGCTCACCGGCGCCGGTCTCATGGCCCTTCTCGGTCGATGGGCATGAAGGTCCCTTTTGTCCCGCTTCTCATCAGCTTTCATTGGATTCTGTATCTCTGTGCATTCGTTTCTTTATAGACCACATTTTCCCGGACACCGTCTGTCTGCACCAAAAGGAAAGGCGTTGTTTCTCGCCTTATACCCATCGCTCTTCTGATTGCAATTGCATCGTGCTGACTCGTCCCCGCTGTTGAGTGAACGCTTCCGAAGCGGAACGGAGCGAGTGTGAGAATGTAAGAAAGTATAATCTTGAAAAGCGAGAATGGCGACATGTGACGAAGCTTAGTCTCTCTTACGCTGGCGGCTTGTTTTGACAGCTACACAATGCGTAGTGACTATACTCGAGCTCAGCTCCGCATCGCTATCACCAGCTTGCTGCTATCCGCATCACGACCTCATCTTCTCGCAACCATCTCTACTCATCCCTCCACCATCATCACGCTCTCAATCCACCTCTACGTGTCTGTTCGCGATCATCGTGCCGTATCTGTTCCTCTCACGATATTCACAAGACTTCCCGAACTATCGCCAGCAACATGACTATCCCCGAACCTCCGTCTACCCCTCTTCACCCGAGCTTTCATGCTCCCAAGATGGCTCCTGCTGCTCCTACAAGTCCCAAGAAAGGCCGGCCCAAGAAAGTCCCCTCGCCCAAGAAAGTCACCACGAAGGACGCTACTGTGGGCCCTGCAGCTCCCGACTCGCATTCCTCTGTTAGCAACCAAAAGTGGACTCCAGCCCTGAAGAAAGCCGCTGTGGCCATGAAGCTTCGTGGACTTTCCGTCAAAACCATCGCCGACTCACTTCACATCAACTACAAGACCGTCTGGAACTTTATCGACAAGACGACCAAAGCTCCCATGGCCAAGGCAGCTCGTGACGATGCCACCGTCGAGGCTATGTCCGAGTCCGACAAGAAGGAAGCGGCGCTTGCTCTCAAGCTCACCGGTTGGACCACCAAGGATATCGCTGAAACGCTTGGAATGAATTACAAAACGGTTTGGAACTATCTCGACAAGCAGCAGAAGTCAGCCGGCCTGCCTCCCGTCGTTCGTGACCAGGACATGTAAGCAAGCTGGACAAGCATCTCAGAGATGGCAGGCCGTCGAGACAGTCCACTCCTCGCGATGGCAATAACATCGGCGTTACTACAAAGATGTCTCGAAACACTCATTTGGAAGGTTGGTGATTCCGCAGAAATTATCCGAACGGCTGCTAGGAGGTGCGGAAAGGGTGCAGGTGACCCGTCGCCAGGTGTCGCCTTGTTCTAGCTCGACTGGAAAGTCAGCGAGCGCTCGCCGAAGCAGACAATCAATCCTGCCAAGGTGTATAAAGCTTGCAATCTTCCTCTCCCCATCATCCCATTCCTCCTCCCTCGTCCCTCATTCGTCCCCAACACACCACCTCACAACAACCTTCCCCCCTCTTCACGAACGACCGTCTTCTGCGCGGCACCATCATCGCCATCTGCGGACAACTTCTCAGGTGAGTAGGCCACGTTCAATCCCGCACTTGATTTACACATCCTTTCGCTGACATTCTTCTCTCGAACATCCTTCCTTCCGCTCCTCAGCATTGCATTTTTTTGCTACCGACAGCAGTCAAGATCGCGATCACGCTCATCTATCTTTTCGTAGCCTCGCCGCTACTGACGATGGTATTTTACACCGGCCTTTCTCTCTTCCACACTATCAGACGTTCCACATCGCCACCATCCACCGCGGTTGCTCCCACCAAGGAAAGATCTGTCTCCGCGTCCATAACTCCCGAGCTTGCTTCTTCTGCTCTCTCTTCTCCCGAACCGCTCTCCTCACTTTCGTCGCCGACCTGTCTCACCATCATGAACGTTGACCACAAGAAACCCTCCACCAAACGCAACGCCACTGCCGCTAAAGTCGAGGATGTCAAGCCCGGTCGCCCCTCCGGCTCTGTCTTGATCGCTCCTCACAGCACTGCCAAAGGACGTAAGACGACCGAAGCGGAACGCGAAATCATCATCACGATGAGCATCAATGGCAAGCGCCCTGGCGAGATAGCAGAAGTGCTCGGCCTGAAGTCGAACACGGTGTCCAAGTTCCTCGAGAGAAAGAAAAAGAAGGCGATCAGCTCTATGGATGCCCATGCTCGGGAGCTCCTCCTTCGAACTCCGTCCCTTGGAAAGACGACGGGTGCTGTGAAGCGCAACAAGTAGACTCCGCACTCTATAGCGTTTCCGCACATTTTCCCCCGACTTGCTGCTTCCTTGCCGCACTTGTTGTGAAACCTCTCTCGTACCGTTACTTGTTTGAATGCAAAGTTTCCCGCACTTGCTCTTTCCTCCTCCTGACGTGATCATCAGAGCTCTCCGCCTTTGTCTTCACATGGTCCCGCTTTACTGCGGTGATGCGTTTCTACTTTCTTTCCTTTCCGCACTTGGCAATATTCCGCATTGTGCAGTACTTCCGCACTGAGCTGAGCTGTGCAGTGTGAAAATCAAAGCTTTGCAGAGGTACATAAACTCCAGCCTTGTCTTCGTGCCTGTTTTGCCTCTTTCTCTGCACATCGACCTTCGACTCTACACTCGATACTTCGAGCTCGATACTGCACACCTTTCTTCCATCCTGTCCGAGCTTGGCATACAAAACATCTTCGACGATCGAGCTCGACACTCGACACTCAACATCCTCGTCGTATCTCAAGGCTCTGTGTTTGCACTAAACACTTCTACATCGCCACACATCGCCTTCCAGGCATCTCCACTTGAATCGCAGCATACCTCTGATATCTCAGTTGCAAACGCACATCGAGCTCCGCACAATGTCTGTGGCATCCTCCGCTCTCACTTTCGCTCCGACCTCAGAGAACGTCGGCTTCCACAGCGCCGTCGAACCTCTCCGTGCTAGCCGCGATGGCACCATCGCTGATGATGAAAGCTTCCTATCGCAAGGTTCTGACGATGACGACGTCATCGACATTGTGTCCGACACCGACGACACCGACGACACCGAGACGGTGATCGACGACGGTGATGACGACGTGACCGTGTTGGCACACTACTTTTGCCCAGCACGCACCACCACTGACCATGCTTCTTCGCTCCAGGCCCTGGGCAACGTCAAGGCCAACGACGAAGACTTTAAGCCGCAGCTCGTCGACGAGAAAAAGCCGGACCTGGACAATGCTGCCACACGACGTCGACGCGGACCCATCATGCCCCGTTTGACCGAAGCCGAAAAGACGCAAATCGTCCTCCTCTTCGAAACCGGCTGGACGGGTACGCAGATCGCAGAGCGCCTCGGTCGCAACATCAACACGATCCATGGCTTCATGTATCGTCGCAGGCTCCAGAAGGAGGCAATGATGGCAACACTCCCTGGTGGAGCTCCTGGGCCTAGCCCGACCAAGAAGCGCCGCAAGGCTAAGCCCGAGCAGCAGGATGGTGGCTTCAGCCTGGCTGAACGTGCAACTCAGCGCCGTAGGATTTCACGGTCTGGCTTTGAGGACGAGGACGAGGGTGACGATGTCAAGCCTGACTTTGTCAAGAAGGAGAAGCATGCCTAGATCAATCCCGCCATCTGTCGCGTTTGATGAGATCCGATGACACGACGCCTCCTCACACAGCCTGCAATTCTTTCCGACCCCTCAACACTATCCGCACTTGGTCACGAATCCCACAAGAGAAACGATCAAGACTTCTCGTGTCAGCCATAAGATCAAGTAGCGGAGAAAACAAACAAAGCATGTCTACGAACTCTAAACCGACTCTACGTTGCCCAAGCAGCCCTCGCCCTATCCTTGCGCCACAGTACATGAGCGCCTCTCCTCGGTCCTAGCAAATAGCCTCGATCTAGCTCGACCTGAATCGGCGTAGCATTCGCGTCGCGTGTCCGCACCTCTTCAAACTCCCGCTTCAATCGACGCACTGCACTTGGCCATGCATAAACCGTGATTTGCTTCATCGTCTTGCCCATCCGCGCATCACCGCCCGGCCACGTGCGCAGCAAATGCAGAGCCTCGATGAACTCGTGCATGTCGCTCTCGAGTTGAAAAACGTCTCCACCCTCGCTCGCGCGCTGAATGTCTGCTTCGGCAGTACGCTCTTCGGCCATCTGCTCGTCATCATCGTCCAACGTTGGCAGCTGCGCAGGCGTCCACGTATCCTGCCCGTTCTGAAACGCACTTCCTCTCCTTCTTGTGACCAATCTCAACTCGAGCTTCTCCAGCAACGGCAACGTGATCCGCAATTCGCTCGCGGTGGCCGCATCCATTCCAAACACGAGCAGCTCGAGTTCGCGCAGATCCTCAAACGTCGGCAGACTGAGGTAGGGGATGGTGGTCAATTCGGTACACAGCCGCACCGGCTGCGGGCCCTTTTCCAGCCTCGACACTGTACCCGTATGTAGTGCGCTCATGCTCAGCAGGTCTAGGCTGAGCTCTTGCAGTCGCGGACTGGCGAGCAGCATCTGTTCGATCCCCACTGACAAAGGTGCGTGGTCGGCTAGCGCTGAAGGGCAGTAACCCGAGGCGTCGAATTCTGAACTGCCGATTTGAAGTTTGCGTACGAATTTGCCTAGCGCCGGATTGTGCAAAGCGAGTGTGACGCGGAAGGAACGGAATGCGGCCGGTGTGTGGAGTGAGACGCTGTGGTATAGTCGAGGGATGATAAGCGTGTAGTAGCGTCGTGAGAGCAGGAGGATGTTTGTGGGCGACGAGCGGGGTTCGTGTGGAGACAGGCTAGGACAAGCGGCAAGGATGAGAATGTGTGAAATGAGCTCCTCGGGGAGCTGGTGGAGGACACTATTGGCGGTCATTGTGAGGGAGGATAATGACGTTGGCGACGTAGATGATTTGTATGCGCTGATAAGAGGCTCTCGCAGGGTCGAGTCGAAAGATGAGCCAAGATCCGTTGGGTCGCTCTGAGCGGCAGCGCTGCGAATGAGACCAGCTGTCCAGCGAGCAAAGCTTCGGAGCCGTAACCCAAACGGGGTATCTAACGCCTCGTGGGTTAGTACGTTGACAAGACTCGAGATCTCTGGATATACAGGCACCTCTATCCTCCTGTGAGGATCCGTCACTGCAATCCAGTCTCTTCTCTGTATGGCGGTTGTTGCCCTTGATACCTCGGCTCCACGTTCTCTAGCGCCTCTGGCTGAATATCCCGTTGACGATGAAAGCCTTTGCAACCGCGGTCGGCTCCTCGCAAACGCACCGAGCACCCCGTTCGTCGCGTTGCCTGTAGTCGAACTGCTGTCGGGAAGGTTTGTACCACCAACACCACCGCCGTTCCACTGTGTGCTAGGGACGATCGGTGCACCAGAAGGCCACGTCGTCGAGCCGAGCAGCAGCAGACTCGCGCGCGAGGTAGCGGATCTCGATGCTAGCCGTGCCTGCAATCGTGCGCCAAAGCAGTCGCAGAGTTGTTCGACAAAGCTCTTGACACCCAGATAGATGAGTCGCGAGATGGTGAGCGCAGCTACCGCATCGAGGAGCAGGTAGGAGACGGAGAGTGTGAGCACGGGGAACCACATGCGTGCGGCTGAACGGAGAACTCGTCGGATCCAGGCGAGTCTGATGAGCGGCAAAAGATAGACAAGACGCGTCGGATGAGGATCGAATATGTAGATGTGGGAGAAAGAGTGGTCGTGATCGAGATGGGAGGTACGCTGCTGGCCATGCTAGTTTGCACAGGCTAGGCTAGCAGCGGTCGTGCTTGTTGCCATATAGCTTTGCAGACCACTCGGTGACGAGCGTGGTTGACATAGTATCGCGGAAGGGATCTGGTAGTGGGATGATAGAAGATGCACAGAAGATAAGATTCGCCCGCGGGCTGCCGTGAGCTGCGACAAAAGTGATGCGCCCTCTCTGACCCTGCATAACGCCGCAAGTTCCCCGCGCTCTCGAGCGCAGGTGCCTGATAGCGCCGTTGGCTGCTCGCCGCTCAAATTAGCTTCTGACATTCAATCTTGATATGCGTACAAAGCCGCCACACGACGACATGAAGGCTCTTTCGTCGGTTAATGTAGCAGCATTGTGAGATCGTCAGTATACAAAGCACAGCCGCCGGCGTAAAAATGAAATAAATAATTGAAATTCAGAATCGCTTTGGCCTTCTTCGGCAAGTCCGTTCCGTGAAGCGGAATGAACCCTTCTTTTCTTTACTGAAATGCGGCCTGCAGCTGAGTCGAACAGCTTCAGACTTCGGACTTTGTGCTCACCATCAAGCTCGTCTTGGATCTGATCCGATCCTCCTTCATCGCGACAGAGACCATCGACGATGCAGCCCTTCTCATCACCTCGGACAAGCATGGCGACTTCACAAGCAAGGCTGCTCATCAGCGGCATCGTGTTCGTATCACTGCCATCAGCGCTAGCACACGAGCATCATACACACGGTCCGGCAGACAACTCGGTACCCATCGACAGCATTCTCTGGATCCACATCGGTGTTCAGACCTTTGCATGGTTCTTTCTCTTCCCCCTTGCTATGGTGCTGGGCATGGTGCGCCATCGCTTGCACGTCCCGGTCGCCACTACGTCGCTTGCACTTACCGTAGGCGGCTACTTTCTTGGCCATGGACACGGGGGTCGCTCTTTCCCTCACACTGCTCATGGCACTCTGGCTTCCTTGCTCGTCTTTTACCTCGGCGCACAGACGTTGCTCGGCGTCTACCTCAAGCTTCACCTACAATGGCGGCCCGAAAAGTGGATTCGCCCGACACTGGTCACCGTGCACGGCATCCTGGGCAAGAGCTTCCCCATCGTCGGCTGGGTTCAAATGGTTTTTGGCGTTTCTACACTCCAATCGTGGTGCTTCGGTGGGCATCTCGGCCAGTGTGCAGCGCACTACATTATGGGCTCTGCATTTCAGGCCTACGCAGCCATCCTGATCATCATGATGAAAGCGGGTGGCAACTGGCTGCAGCGACGCGGTCAAAGTCAGGAATGGTTCGATTCGTGGGTCATCATGCTCTGGGGCATCGTGAACACTTTCACCGAGCATCACGGAGGGCCTTGGACGCACAAGGACCTGCAACACACGCTCATGGGCGTCCTCTGGTGGGTCGGCGGCGCACTCGGAATCTGGCTCAGCCGTGGTGGCAGACGCAACATCTTTCCCTCGATCATCATCCTGCTCACCGGCTGGGCCATGAGTGCGCATTCGCAAGCACTCATGATCTCGACCATGGTGCATTCGCTGTTTGGCTACGCGCTCATGGGCGCAGGTATCGCAAGGATGATCGAGGTCTGCTTTGTATTACAGGACCGACCTACGGGTACAACGGGCGAATCACTGCAATTGGCAAGCGCAAGCAACGAAGCGGTCAACGGAAGCTGGTATCCCATTCGAGCGTTCCAGTACCTTCCGCCTTATCTGCTGGTCGCTTCAGGTGTACTGTTTATGTCGGCAACCGACGAGGAGCTGCGATGGGCCGACTCGCAAGGCGTAGATCACGCCACCTGGGGCTTGATTGACTTCAGCGCCTCCATGTTGATGTTTCTGTGGATCAACGTGCTTGTGGATCTCTATGTGGGATATGGAGGAAGGTACGGTGCTGCGCGCAAGAATGCAGCCCAAGCAATGGGCGGCGATAGAGAGGCACAGGCAAGCAGATCGCTGTATTCGCGTCTCAGTACGGGCAACGCTAACGGCAGTGCAGGTGCCGCAGAGAATTACGAGCTGAACGGCTTGAACGGCAAGCGAGTGCTGCATGGCGAGGAGCACGACGAGACAGAGCCGAGCCACGTGCTCTTTGACGAAGAGGATGAGGATCCATTTGAGGAGAAGGAGCGCGATGACTATGAGAGCAGTGGTAGCGCCAGTGGCAGTGGAAGTGGCAGCGCTGAACGTAGTCGAATCCGCTTGTAGGCTCCTTCGTTATGGCGCATTATATCTCTCTCCTTCAATGCAGTTCAACGATGTCAGAGCCATGAATAGCCTCAGAAACATGGAGACAGCAATGGTGTGAGATCGTTCCATCTGATCGGGTTCCGAAGCTCGATTGAAAGATCGGGGCATCGCTCTCCCAAAGAGCAACTCGAAAACGTGCCGCAAATGCGCTTTTGAATCGAAAATCGCCACGCTTGTCGCCGCTTCGTTTCTCGAGAGCTCGACGTCACTCTCTTTTTTGGGCTTCCACCTGCCACTGTCGAAGCAAAAGGAAAAGGAAAGCGCACCGACCAAGGTTAATTTTGAAAATCGAACCAATGAACGTTGCTCACTCACCAAACTCGACTCGTACACGCACGACCAAAGAAAGGAACACACAAAAACACACACCCGCACATACTCACATATGGTGAAACGTGGGGTCCTATCTGACGAGGCAACCATCATCGAGCTCCCTCTTTCTTTCCCTGTTCGACCATCGCTCTTGACAGGGGTTCCAGATCAACAAGGACATTCCTGATTCACTCTTTTGCGCAGCGACAGCAGGCGTAGCTCGCCGAATTAACAATACGTACCACTGATAGCACGAGCTAGGTGGCCTCGATCATACGGTTCCCACGCCGTTGACTTGGAGATTCTGACGTGCACTTTTTGGCAGACCCATCTTCATCTAGGCAGCATCGTCACGTTGTTGCATTCTCGGATCTTCCTTCTTTCCCACAAGCATGGCCGCGCCATCATCTAAAACCGCCAACTCTGGCAGCGGCAGCAGCGTCGCCAGCTCGGCACCCGCACAGCCGCCCGCCTCAGCGACAGGATCGCATCACCATCATCACCACCATCATCATCACCACCATCACGCCCACCACATTACTGATCCTGCCCGACGCAAAAAGAAGCATCTGCCTGCTCAGCTAGCCCAGCTTCAGCTCGAAAACGAAGACGACGATGCCAACAACTTTATCTCGTCATCGCGAGATGCTTCGGAAGAGGACAATGACGACCAGGAGGAGACTTTTGACGATGATGCATCCATTGCTTCGCTCCGTCACCCCCAACAAGGGCCAAGCTCAACAATGGTGCCCATCTCTTCTTCGCTCTCGTCCATTCCGCCCAATGACAGAGATCAGGCTCTTATCGACTCGGCAGCGCTTCACCAGCCCTCCAAGCTGCAACATCAGCTCAAGCCGTCCAATTTGGTAGAGGACAGGACTCCGGCCAGCTCGAGCCCACCACGCGTCGCAGCAGCAGCAGGAGTAGGAGCAGGAGCGGGGGCTTCTCTGGCAGCTGTTGGTGTGAGTGCCAGAGGTGGTCAGACAGCCGTCCAGCATGGATTTATTTCTCCGCCCTCGGCGCAGCAGCAATTTACGGCAACGCAGGCCCGCAGGCAGGATGCTTCCTCCGATGACGAAGAAAGATTCATTCGACCTTCCGTTGGTGCCACGCTTGCTAACGCCAGTGCCGCTCTTTCCAGCAGCTCCTCCGCCGAGCTCCTGCCCAAAGCGGTCGCAGCACAGAGGCAAGCTGGTGCAGCAGACGGCGCAGCTGCAAAGTCCACCACCTCGGCTTCTGGTCTCAACCTCGGCAGCCTACCTGCTCCTGTCGTCGGCGGCGCCGGCATAACATCGCAACCACTGAGCACGGTGAAGCCGCAGACGAACGCAACAGACCCGTTCTCGTCGGCCAACGTATCTGGCCTCTCAAGTGTTCTGTCTGGCACCGCTACCGCCGCTACGCCCAAAGCGCAGCAGGTCAACGATTCTTCAGCTGCGCCAGCTCTAGATGCATCTGTACTTGGCCAACCGGCCGCTTCTGGAGGCGCTACCGCGTTGTCGAAGCGCAAGACTTCTGGCTCGCATCATGCCTCTCATGCTGCTGCCCGCCGAGCCGAACTCAAGGACGGAGCCGACGACGAAGCTAGCAACAATACCGATGGCGGCACTCCCTACGACGGCGATGTCGAGTACGCTGCTCGCACACCAGTCTCTAGCCAGATTGCAGCCGGCGCATCTGCGTCGACGCCCTCGCAGCGTGAATCAGCGGGCAAACCGACAGCCGTTGCTACCGCCACTGCAACCAAGAGCACCGCCCCAGGCCCTGTACGCTCGCGTAGTTACATCCAGACCATGAAGAGCCGTCACGCCGACTGTCACCCACAGGGCGATGACGTCGACGAAGGCGGCTTTCAGCCTTCCTCGATCCCCTCGGCTGAGGAGATCCAAGCCTGGGTTCACCAAGCCATCTTCAATCCGGACCCACAACGCGACTATGCCATCAATCCGCCCCCCAAGCGATACGACAGCGAGGGTCGCGAGCGGCCCATCCGCATCTACGCCGATGGCGTCTACGACCTCTTCCACTATGCGCACGCCCTGCAGCTGCGTCAGGCCAAACTCTCGTTCCCGTCGGTGCATCTCATTGTAGGTGTGGTCAGCAGCTTCTCCTGCGGCAAGCACAAGAACAAACCCGTCCTCACGAGTCAGGAGCGCTACGAATGCGTTCGCAACTGTCGATGGGTCGACGAGGTGTTGGAAGATGCGCCCTGGGTGGTCGACCAGAACTTGATCGACACGTTGGAAATTGATTACATTGCACACGACGATCTGCCCTACTCGGGGATCGGGATGGAGGACATTTACGCATTTGTCAAGCGACAGGGTAGATTCTTGCCCACGAGGAGGACGGATGGTGTCTCTACATCGGAGCTCTTGGGAAGAATCGTTGACGTCTACAGAGAGGGCAGTTTGGATGGAAAGCTCGTAAAGATTGGGTTGGAGGATTTGACTTCGACGCACGCTATGCATCCTCATCAGACGGAAACGCCGCAGCCATAGCGGCGTAAATACAATTTTGGGATCAATCGAACACTGTTACACGCTGGGTCATTCGATGTTCGTGAGAGTTGGATCTGCGACGACGTTTGTGCGTCGACTTGAAAGGTCGAGGTTAACGAACATGTGCTTTTGATCCCGAATTCCGCGTAATGAGAGCGGCGATTTTTGCGCCGAAAGAACCGAGTGGAGGTCATTTGAGACTGTTCGCTTCTTCCCTCATGACCAATTACATCGACATTGATCAACCAGGTCGCTCTTGGCTCTTCGCTCATATCAGCATCAGAACAAGCTAGATGTACCATCCAACTCGCGGTGGCGCTCGCGGCGGGGCAGCCGAATTCAGTTGGGACAAGGTCAAAGAGTCGAAAGACCGCGAGTTCTATCTCGGCAATTCGGTCGCTGCCCCTACGGGACGCTGGCAAGACGGCCGCGACATCAACTGGTACAACAAGGACAGAAAATCTGCTTCCACCTCTGCAGCAGAGGAAAGGAGGGAGGAGCTGCGAAGGATCAAAGAGGCCGAAACTGCCGCATTGTATGCTAAGCTCGGCCGTGCTCCTCCGACCGCTGGAGGGGATGGGGCAATCGTTGGAGAGAGGCTGGCGGGTGGATCCAATAGCGTAGGGAGGAGAGAAGCGACAGGGGCGAACAGTGCACCGCTGAGCACGGGCGAGAAGAAATGGGGCAAGGGAGGAGACGAAGAGGTTTCGGAAGCGGACAAGAAGTTTGCGAGGAAGTTTGCCCGCGAAGAGGTGAGGAAACGCCGTGCTGCTGCTGCTGATGAGGACGATCGACAGTCGCAAGAGAGGGGTGCAGAAAAGCGCGATAGACATTTCTCCCGTCGTTTCAGCGGTCGACATGGAGACGGTGAGGGTAAAGATGAAAACCGCCGCCATCGTCATCACAGTTCGTCTCGGCATCGGCACGACGATCGAGATGATAGGTCAAGAAGCCATCATCGTCACAGAGATTGGCACGGCAGTCGAAGTAGGAGCCGGAGCCGGAGCAGGTCACCGGCGTCATCGAGTCGGCATCGGCGAAGGCACCCTTATGAAGACCGTCATCGATCTAGGACGTCGCCGTCGAGGACCGAACGAGATCGTCCATACGAGATTTCGAGGACTGCTGATTCGTCGCATCAGAAACGCAGCAGCCGTGACGGCGGTGCTACACATCGATCATCCCGTGGCGAATAATGAAGATTGCGGATGAGCTGTATACCCCCTCGAGCGTTCATTCCAGAATTCCAGTGCCATCATGATACACACTCTTGCCGACGGATTGTGTGAGTGAGAACTGCGCTCACAAGTTGAGAAGTTGCGAGCGATGGTCGGCATTTCGTGTAGATTGAATCGGCAGCACGAGACGCGTTGGATTGCAAGACGCGCTCTGCAACCACGAAATTTTTGGCTCTTCTTCATCTGAACTGAGCCTCCACACGATCAAGGTTGAAGACCCTGGACTGTCACTGAAACCATCATCTCTTCTGGACGCTTTTTGGGCAGCTCTCAATCAGGCAATCTTATGCAGCAGCCCATAATGGCGTCGTAGCGCCTCTTCATACAACATCGACTCGGACTTGCTCTATTTGATTCTTAATGCCGACACAAGATGGCGTCTCCTAAGAAGGCTGCTCGTAGATACGATACCCTTGCGCCAAACGCTTCCGGAGTGTTCTCGTCGCCCTCGGCATCAGCGTCTGCTTCTGCATCAGGACCGTCTGCAGATCCGACGGCAGCCTCAAGATCTATCACTCCCAACGAGCACCTTCTGCCCGACTTGCCCACAGATGACACGCGCAGCAGCCTCGTAGACCGAGCTCCTTCGCTCGAAACTCCAAAGCCGACTCATCAACCTGTACCTGCACACACAAACCTCGAGACAGCGGTACACAGCTCCGGCCCACCACCCTGGCCGACCATCACGTACAAGCATCTCCTCTCTGCCGGCACGCTCAATCCCACCAACCCGCTCCGCGTAGTAGCACACTGCGACGTTGATGCGGCCTATGCTCAATTCGAAGCCTCTCGCCTCGGCCTGGATGCCACCGTCGTACCAATAGCCGTACAGCAATGGCAAGGTCTCATCGCAGTCAACTACCCAGCTCGCGATGCAGGTGTCTCCCGGTTCGAGAGCATCCCGGAAGCTGTCAAGAAATGCCCCGATTTACATCTCGTGCACGTCGCCACCTACGCGCATGGCAGCAACAAGGCCGACTACCACCCGGATCCTCGACCGGAAACACACAAAGTCAGCCTCGACCCCTACCGCAGAGAGAGCACCAAGATCTTGACCATCTTCAAGAAGACGTGTCCCCACGGAGCAGTGGAAAAAGCGAGCATAGACGAGTCGTATTTCGACCTCACGATCGAAGTTCGCAAACTTATGATTGAGAGGTTCCCGCATCTGGCGCATCCACCTCCCGATGATCCTGTGACCGGTGTCAAGGGGATGGATCAGCCTTTGCCTCCGCCGCCAAGATTGGGGCTGAAGCAATGGAAGCAGCTAGGGTACGTGGTTCCCAAGACGGGCGATGTAGGCAGGGCGACGGGGATCGGTAGGCCCGAGAAGGCGGTGGCGAAAGGGGCGCTGCTGGTGGATGCGCCGATTGGAGCTGGTATTGTATCGGCACCACTTCCAGAACTGCCGAGTGACATCGCAAAGCAAGGGACTGAGACGATCACCGACACTACGAACGACCAGTCGAGAGACAAGCAAGCACCCCCATCCTGGGGGTCCGATCAAGAGCGTCTCACGGACCCAGCTTCAAGTCAACCAGACGATTTTGACGCAGAAGCCGCGCTATGGGATCGCATCGAGTACGGCGAGACCACTTGGACGGATGTTGCGCTAGCCCTCGGCGCTGAACTCATGAACCGTGTACGTCAAAACGTACTCGACGAGCTCGGATACACCACATCAGCAGGCATCGGCTCGAACAAGACGCTCTCTAAACTCTGCTCATCGTGGCGCAAGCCCAACGGACAGACCATCATGCGCCCCTGCTCGGTCGCCAACTTTTTCTCCTCGCTACCCTTTCAGAAGATTCGATTCCTAGGTGGAAAGCTCGGCACCGCTATGGGCGCCGAATGGAACTCGGCGACTGTTTCGGACTTGTGGGAGGTGGGGCTGGACGAGATGCAGGCCAAGTTCGGAGAGGAAGCTCGATGGGTATACAATGTGCTGCGCGGGATCGACTATAGCGAGGTGCGCGAGCGCGTCAACAACCAAACCATGCTGGCGAGCAAATCGGTGCGACCTGCCATAACAAAGCCGGAAGAAGCGATGCACTGGTTGGGCATTCTGTCGACCGAATTAGCAATCCGGCTACGGGAGGCAAGACAAGACAGGCTCAATTTGTGGCCAAAAACGTTGGTGCTACGATACATTCGAGCCGGATCGGTGCCGCGTAGCCGACAAACGGCGTTTCCTTTTACGAATCCAAACAGCCAAGACGAGTTGGCCAAGGTGATTCTGAAAAAGGGACAGAAGCTGTGGGAGGAGAGTCTGGGAGACGCGCTTGGTTTGGGTTTGGGCTCATCAGGCTTTGGAGAGGCAAAAGTGCTGACGATTGCATTGGGTTTCGGAGGGCTGGCTGAGGGCGAAGTTGGACAGCGAGGCATCGCTGGATTCCTTGGAACGGCGAGTGCAAACCCAGCGCCAACGTCGCCTGGTTCGACAACAGCAGATGGAGCGTCAGTAATGAGGTCATCAGCAGAAGCAGGACTGGAGGAACCTTGTTCGCCAAAGAAGAAAAAGAAGCGCAATCGACTCGATGTCATGTTCGAAACTCAGAGCAAGCAGCAGCAGTCGCAAGCTCCGCTTTCGAAGGACGTAGAGCCTCTCGACAAAGTAGACGCTGATGACGAGACAGAGCCACAAACGGTCGTCACGCTTCTAGAGGCAGGCGCAAAGCTAAAGGCCGAGGAGCCCGGATCGGACCAGCCAGCCGATGCCGGTGCCGATCGGGAAGACGATCCGCAATGGCGCTGTCCTGAGTGCTCGCAGGTCATCCAAGCTCCCACGGGATCAGCATGGTTCGAAAAGCCATATCTGATGGAAAAGCTCAAGGACGAGCATCTCGATTGGCACTTTGCCGTCTCGCTCTCACAGGCACCTCCTCCGGCATTAGCATCGCAACAGCAGCCACAGCCCAATCGGGCTCCCTCTGCTTCCGCAAGCACTAGCAGCAAGAAGAAGCGAGCGCTCGACAAGTTTTTCACCCGTCGATAGGAACGGCGTTTGCTGTATGACAGCCTTGGCTGTACTGTATATCGTTACTTTCGAGGGTGGCACCCTGCTTTTTTACGGCCTTTTTTGTTGACCCGATTCTTCTTGTCGTTTGCCTTGGCGAGGTGCGCGTTTTGTGTTTTCCAACTCCGCACACGTCTCTTTGCTGTCATCAACCCGCTGCTGCTCTTGCTGTCTCGCAATTTGGGAGCATCGTTTCTTTCGCATTTCAATCTACCGTATACTTTTCAGCCGGTCAAGGTAATCAATCTATGCATGACGAGCCGTTTAGCGAGGCGTCGATCAAAACGCCCTGATCTCGCTTAGCAGAGGTGATAGTCGAGCAACAAACAGAACAAGCGAGGCCAAGGGTGGATCATCGATCGACAGAGTTGGCTTGGTGCAAGCTTGTTACCCCGTTCTTCTAGGGGGATGATAGGGGCTCTGTTTGGATTGCCCGGCCAATACACGTATCATTTTCACCCGCGTAGCCGTTGCCTTTCGCGTAGAGTGGGATGAGCACGACAGCTCGAGTTGGTCTTGTGTCACCGAGCTGAACCAGTGAATTGGCAAGTTTGCGCTTGCTTTGAATCAGCTTATCCGCGCATTGATCCGGGTTCTCTTTCCCCGTCTCAAGCCACGTTCTCGATGCCATCCCGTTGCAAACGAAAATCCATGCTTCCATCGCTCGGCGTTTCAGACAGGCGCGTGATCGGGAAGGTAGGCTTGAACAAAGAGAGGTGGCGTAGACTTGCATTTATCCTGTGTGCCCGCTCGTCAAGTCGGGGACGAAAGAAAAGCCTAATTGCAAGCACCGCACGCACGTGTGAAATCTTCCTCTTTTTGCAGCTGTTCCTGGAAGCTGCCACAAAGACGAAAATGGAAACCCTCTGGCCTAGAGTATTCGTCACTGGTGTCTTTCAAGCGCTCTCGTGGGCAGAGTCGGTGCGCGTCGGCTGGCATCTGCCAAGCAGGAGCGGGATTGGAATTTCGAAATAGTCCCGGCAATCCACGCGAAGAAGGCACAGGAAAGGGTGAAACAGAACCCTTGATTTTTTCTTTCTTTCTTTTTGGATTTTTTTTTTTGCCCACCACCGAGACTGCTTCCCGCTCCCTCGGAAGCGGCTTGTCTTTCATGCGGGCCCTCTTTGACGAGCGAGCTGGCCATGGTCTGGATCTGAGACACTCCTCTGTCTGTCGAAGCAAGTTCCACCGTCGGCCCTCTCCGAACCTGCCTTTGCCCATCCGGTATGCTTTCTTTCGAAAAACTGGGAAAACGGACCTTTTCAAATGTCGCTGCAGTACAGGTGCACGTCGGAGCGCCAACTGGACAGCGCCGCACCTCGGTGTCAACGCCCGAGCTGTCCGGCAGCCCATTTGCTGGCACACTAATTGAGACTGCGACTGCGACTGTGACTGTGCTGCAACTAGCCCCATTCCGTAAGCTGCCGTTGCTCGATTTCGGGGTGATGAGTTCGTGCTTGCGCAGCAACTCAACTTGCTGCTTGAACTTCCCCCGACAGTATCTCAAGCTCTCCGCTCGACACTTCGCCTATCTCGACGCATCTTGCAACGTGAAGCCTGACAATTCCGCCTGGTCTAACGCCTCTTTGGGTCGATGCCTGCTATGGTTGAACAGCTCTCTATTTGCCATGGTCCATTTCCCACCACCGTGTGCGTTGCCAAGAGCGCAACCTGAAAGCACAACAGACGGGACAAGCTCGGCTTGCGAATTTTCCTTCTTTCTTACCCTTTCTTCCGAGAAGGGACCACATGCACGAGTGGTTAAAATTCCCGCTCCGCTCACCCATGCAATTCGTTTACGATGGCTCCGATCGAGTTTGCGCAACAACCCTCGTTTTTCGCCCCCTCTTTTGGAGCTGCTGTAACCGCTTTATGCTTTTCGAGACAGGGCGCAGAAGGTCGAATGTCATCGACTGCACGCAATGCACAAGCAAGAAATGCGACGATACAGATTGTCAAAGGACCGAGTTCCTGCAGGTGGGTACGGTGCCTCACGCAAAGGGCTGTTGGACGCCACCCTCGTTTGGCGACGCGGGCTTCGTTCCCGTTTCTCAGGATCAATCCACTCTATGCGCAGAAGCATGCATTTTGCTGGATCACAAAGGAAACCTTGGGCTGAACCGTGAAGCTTTGTGTAGCCGGATCACATCAGACGGGGTCTCTCTGTCTCTCTGCGCTGATGCATTCAAGCTTCAAGGCATGCTTTTGAGTTACCGGTACCTCATGACTGCCCCGGAAAAAGTTTTCGGCAGCATCTAGTTGGCGTGGAATGAACCCTCGTTTCGAGCTCGATCTCGCAACGTGCTGGAGTCAGGTGCCTGGATCTTGCCCTTCAAACATGTCACATTTGATTCCGCTGATGGTCGTGCATAAAGGTGTATAAGTAGACCGCCAAACTGGACAGACCTCGGATCTCCGTCTACCAGCATCCCCTCCCTCCAGTGATCCTGCTATCCCCCCCTCCCCTGTATAGCAACGTCCTTCTCTGCTGGTTCAGAGTCGACTTTCAAACGCTCGAAAAGATGAAGTTCTTCGCCGTCCTCCTCTCGGCCCTTGTCTCGCTGATCGCGCTGCTCCCCGCATCGACAAATGCAGCGCAACGCGGTCTCGCGTGGGGAACCAACGACAACTGGGGATCTCAAGTCGCCAAGGGCCTTATCACATGGTATTGGCACTGGCAGGATGGACCCAACACGAAGTTCAACGGCAAGCTCGAATTCGTCCCATGCTACTGGGGCCCCAAGTACAAGTCGCAATGGTCGCAACGCAAGAGCGAGATGAACGCCAACCCGCCCAAGGCTCTGCTGGGTTTCAATGAACCCGATATCAGCGGTCAGTCCAACTTGGATCCGCAGACGGCGGCGACGCTGTGGATGCAGGAAATCCAGCCGTGGAAGAACCGCGGTGTGCGTCTGGGAAGCCCGCAGATTGTCTACAACCAGGATTGGCTCGCGTCGTTTATGAGCGCATGCAACAAGAAGGGGTGCACTGTTGGTGAGTATTGAGAGAGTAGATTGGTGAGGGTGTTGGTGACAAGGCGACGATCGACTCCTTTTTTTTCCCCCGTGGGCCTTTGGGAAATAAAAAGCTCAAGATTTGGGGAGGGGAGCGCGATTCGGAAGCGTCACCTGCCTCTGACCATATCAAGGTTGTCGTGTGGTGCTCTTCGTAGCATATGGCTAACTTTGTTGCCACTTGTTTCGGCTTTTGACTCATGAACAGACTTTATCGCCATCCACTGGTATGGATCCTGGAACGACCTTGCTGGCCTGAAAAAGTACGTGACGTCGGTACGCAACCGCTTCAACCTGCCCATCTGGATCACCGAGTACGGTGTTACCTCGTCCTCTGGCGGCTCACAACAACAAATCAAGCAGTTCCACATGGACGCGACCAACTGGCTCAATGCACAATCCTATGTCGAACGCACGAGCAACTTTGGCAGCTTCCCCGTCTCGAATCCGCCCGACGCATACGGTTCGCGTCTCAATGCGCTCTTCAATGGCGATGGAAGTCTCAGAGACCTCGCCTACTGGTACCTGTGGAGCTCGGGCAACTCTAAACGCGACGTCAGGGCCGAGTCGACGGCAGAGGACGATTACGAGGAGACCAAGAAGGAGATTCCGGTCCAAGACAAACCGGCTAGCTTCAGCCATGTGCTCGAGGCAGATGAAGAGTAGACTGAGGAAAGAAAGGATACCCGAGGTCACCAACCTTTGCCGCCATCTCACGCAGGCTTTTGAGTGCGGGGACGAGTTTGGGACCCGAGATCCACTTGGGTGTTTGGAAATGTCGATTTCTGGTCCGCCGCGCGTCTAGCTGATGGCGTGGATGGCGGGTTGTGTATTGCTACTTTTGTTTCGGTTTCAAGCTAATCTCTTTGGTCATGGGCTTTTCCTTGCACTTTTCAGCAACCCTCTCTTGGTCCGTGTCTGACCCGGCCCCCGATCGTGATTTGGACCTCTGAGTAGCTGACGATCATGACGGGTTGGCCGTTGAAAACTGTCAACGAACCAGAGTAGGAACCAAGGCGCGAAGGAGGAGGAGCGATGACAGCTGTCAAAATCGCACTCTGCCGCGGCCATGGTCCGGTTTTATTTGTTATGTCTTTGATGATTGATTACATTTCAGCACAGCTCAGTCGGAAAAAAAGGAGGGAGAGAGCCGCAGAAACGCGGTGTTTTGACCGGACTTGTGGCGTATTCCTCTTTTAATTTCTCCAGCTCTCGGCAAGGCGGCTATGGTCAGACGGACAAAGATCGGCTATGCTTTCTTCAACAGGGCGGAAAGTTTATCCCCGCACTTGCGTCGAGAGAAAGGGTTCTTGACCATGTGCCTTGCTCGCTCCAAGTCTCTGTGCTTCTTGCCGGTACGCACCAAAGTTGCTCTTCTCAAGGTGCCAACATGAAGTCGACGTCGTAAGCCAGCCAAAAGCCAGAGTCGCGACCAAAACTCGTTTCTGCCCACTTTCATATTCGGCTCCCAACAGCCGTTCTCGACCATAGCTTGCACTGCAAAGCATAACTCTAGGTGCGGCGAGAGCCTGATCAAAAGCACATAAACACAAGCCAAGCATGGCCGCGCACGATCGCATCGAGGCGACGTCGTCTCCGCCGACCACGTCTTGCGAGATCAAGGAGCCGATCCAAGACGCGCCGATCGATCTCGCCACCACCGACAACGTCAAGCTCTCCGACGCCCAGTTCAGCATCCGCGAAGGCGGCTACGGCTGGGTCAACGTCGTCTGCAGCATCTTTCTCAACGCCGTCACCTGGGGCGTCAATACCACGTTTGGCGTCTATTTCAGCTTCTACCTCGAACACGACCATTTCACAGGTGCAACGCCGATCCGCTATGCCTACGTTGGCGGCCTCTCGGTTGCATCGTGCATGCTCGTCGCGCCTTTTGTCAACTTGCTCTGGCGTTCAACGGGATGGTTCAAAACTCCGCTGATTTTGGGTGCGATCCTGGTCAGCATGGGTCAGATAGGTGCAGGGCTGTGCACGACGTATGTTCAGCTCTTGTTTACGCAAGGATTTGTGTTTGGAGTTGGATTGGGACTCACCATGATTCCGACGCAGCCGTTGTTGAGTCAGTGGTTCAGGAGAAAGTTGAGCTATGCGCAGGGGTTGTCGGCGGCAGGGAGCGGGCTGGGCGGGCTGGTGCTGGCCAACACGACGAGGTATCTGATTCAGGAGAAATCGCTCGAGTATGCGCTCATTTGCAACGGCATCGTATCGTTTGTCGTGCTGGTACCGTGTATCATCTTGATGAAGTCGACAGAGCCGCAGACAATGCGCTTCCTACCCGCTCGCTTCCGCAAGAACAAGACCGAGAACATGACGACGACGTCAACGACCAAAATCAGAAAGAACCCGCTCGAGCTCAAATGGATCCTCCATCCAGGCTACGCCTTTGTGCTGCTATTTGGTGTGTTTAGCATGGTCGGATACTTTGTCGCCATTTACACGCTTGCCGCCTATGCAACCTCCGGGCTGGGTCTGACGCAGAAACAGGCTTCGACGCTACAGTCCATCCTCGCAGCGGGACAGATGGTTGGCCGTCCACTGTGTGGTTTGCTGCTGGACCTGATTGGCCGTCATCCGTGCACGATTCTGATCCAGACACTGGCCGGGCTGACGTGCTTTGCATTCTGGCTCCCCGCTCGCTCCTTCGGGCTGCTCATTGCCTTTGCTATCACTCAAGGCCTACTCGGTGGCACAATATGGTCCAGCGTCGCCCCGATCTCGGCAGAAGTGGTCGGCATTAGAGACCTGCCTTCGGCCCTCGCCGTGTTTTGGCTCGTGACCGGCGTTGTGCCCGGTCAATCTGGTCAGCCGATCGCCATAGCACTGGTCAACTACAGCGAGACCCACCTGGGTAGAAGAGGGGCCAATGCGTATCTCATCTCGATCGGGTTCTGCGGTGCATGTTTCGTAATGAGCGGTATCTCGCTCTGTTTGAGTTGGCGCTTTGTTCGGTCGAGGACCAAAGCTCAGCAGCTCGAGAGTGCAGTGCAGACGGTAGATACCGCTTCACCGTCATCAGCGACTCCGCAGAGCCGCGACAAATTGTAGAGATACCAGTCTCACCCATCCTTGTCGTCGGTTAGCAAGCAGCATTTCAATATCAAAGTATACAAGGCTCCCGCCAAAATTAGACTAGCAACAAGAAGCATCTTGCCACGAAGTGGGTTGTGTGAGGAGTCGGAGCAGCCATTTGAAATCGACTGTGGACACTCCTTCATGGCAAACGATTTACTGACCCTTATCGTCCAACGACCGCGCAGCCTTTGCACAAGCCTTGCTCTTACACCATCCTTCAGACCGCTCAAAAAATACCGGCTCTCCCCCACCACTGGCTCTGTTCGCATCGCACTCGGAGAAACACGTCTTGTACAATGCGCACGTCAACCAGCCTTGCACAAACGAATTTTTCTTGTCCTCCCTCTTGCCGGCAAACTTCTTACGCAACCTATTGCCCTCCGACTTTTCCCAGTCGTCGCCGTCCTCGGTAGCAGCTTTGGTAGGAGAACGGTTGATGAGCTTGATCGAGGGGTTGTCGAGGGAGAACGACTGCTGGTAGACGTTGACAAATATGCATCCGTTGGTGGCGTCGCAGGCGTCGAGACATTGGGCCAGCGACGAGACGAGGCCCCAGTGCAGGAAAGAGGTGGGGTCAGAGACGACCGATCCAAACCTCTTGTTGGCGTACGTGGCGACGGGACGCGTCGCTCGGGTAAAAGTAGGCCCGTAGCCTAATTGACACTGCGAGGCAACATCTCGTTTGGTCGACGATTTGCCAGTGGCAATCAGAAGCGCTCCTGTGGGAGGCGTTGAGGTGTTGGGTCCGTTGAGACCGGAATACTTTGCCGTGGGCGAGTCATCGCCGCCGATGAGCTCAACTATTTTGGTGCTGTTCGTCGCCGGTTGCGAGGCTGCATTAGCTTCAGCTTTAATTTCGGTTCGGTTGGTGACAGTCGGGGCAACCTTGTTAGGTTGAGCTGCTTGGCTCTTGTCAGAGGTTCCAGTCTTGCCTTGTAGTTTTGCCATGGAGCTGTTGATCTGATCGAAGCTCGGCAGGACCCTTTTCGAGAGAGCGCCGAGACCGGTGCCTTTAGATTTCAAGCTGCTGAGGATTGAGCCCGCTGAACCTGTTCCGGCCAGTCCTGAACCACCTGTTGCAGCACCACCGGTACCTGTACCAGCTGAACTCGACCCGCCGAGACCAGAACCGCCCAAACCTGCACCGGCACTAGCCAGTCCTGAGCTTGCTAAATCTGCGCCACCAGAACTCGCCTCGCTCGCGTCGCCAAGACCTCCTGTATCACCACCCGTCGCTGGCAGAGCAGCTGAACCGGCTGACGAATGAGTCGGTGGATCGGGGAGACCGGCATTGATTCGAGCCAGATGGACTTCTTTGCCTGCAGCGATGCCATTGTTGGCGATCTGTTCGATCTGGTCAAACGTAGGGATGAGTCGTTTTTGGATAATTGATTTGGGCGGCGAGCATGTGCTCGCCGCGGGTGGGTCGACGGGAGTGTTGCCGTGCGAACATAAGTCTGTGGCCTGTGTCCGATTATCTACGACGAGTGCGCTGTTGCGCTTGTGCGCGTTCTTCCGCGTCGACTGCACAGATGCTTGGGTGTCGGTCACTGGTGCATATGTAGTACGACAAGCAGCTCGATCTCCGCCATCCCAGTGCGGAATATTGTAGACGTGACCGAATGTCCAACCAGGGATAGCGTCTTCTCGAAAAGGCTCGAGCGCTCGCCCGTCTGAATCCGCAGAGCGTCGTGCAGGCCCCTGTGCGGGCGTCCATACCCGCACCGCTTTGCCAAACGGTCGTCTCGAAGCATCACTGCGTTTGTTTGGTAAGTGATGGTGTGCTGCATGGTGAGGATAATGGTGCTGCTGAGATGAAGTCAGGGTTTGAGAAAGGACCGCAGATGTGGCCAGCCACACGAACAAGAAAGGAAAAGAGAGATACATGGTGGCGCGCTGATATGTGTGAAAGACAGCAAGCGCGATGCAGGCGGGGGTCGCTACGTGTTCTCAACAGTTTGTATTTATGCCTTGTGAACAAGCAGAGCAGGATTGTTGGATCCAGTTGGATGACCAACCGGTCACTCTACAACGCAGTTGGTGTTGAGTGCTTTCTTTTGGGCGTCACCGCTCGTTGAGCGTTTTGACAGCTTTGAAAGAACAGATGAGATGGTGCAGCGCTGGAATCCAACAAGCGATCCGATCGCACTCATATCGGCTGCTGCGGGCGTCAACGAGGTTCGAGCTTGAAGCTCATTCCAGCATTTCACAGACACAATGCTGGGTTGGAGACGAATGATCCAGACAACGAATCTCGAGCAACAGGCAGACCTTGTCTTTTGAGCGCTACCCAGCCGACCTGAAAGCCCTAGAGCTGGCGAGGTGAATCTACGAATGCGCAGTTGGTGCGCTCGAGATTGTGATCATTAGCAGGCAAGGCAGCCTCAAGCCACGTCGAAGCGCGAGGGTCTCGCCGCCTTTCCTTTGGCGTTCACTCGCCGAGCTCAACATGTATCGCATTGTCCTTACCTCTCGACATGCCGTAGAGACCGCTCCAGAAGGTTGCGATGACGTCGCTAAGGATGTACTCCGCCACCTTACCGCCCCACCAAAACGCCGTTCGGGCAGTCTTCGGTTCTCAAGTCGTCATATCAAATGAAGAATTATAATAAACCTTGGTACATGTATGGGAGAAACATTGTCGCAGCCTTTTGTTCCATACGCCTTGTTTTTGCGGGCAAGCGGAATCTCACTTCACACGTCCTATTCTTCTGCTTCTTGCTCCTCGTCCTCCTCATCTTCACCCGAGTGCCAGCCGTACATGACGACAGTAGCCAAGCCGAGCACACCGGTGATGAAGCAGCCGGTGAACGCAGCAATCGCACGTCCGGTCCAACCGGTCGCCAGGTACGTAGGACCTTTGGCCAGACCTTTGAAGTCTGTAGTCGAGTTGAGACCGACGGCGTTGCCAGAGCTCGCAATTCCCCAGGTGTTGCATTGATCCTTGACGTAGCTAGGAACGGTAAGATAGTCATTCGACAAGACCTCGGGCGCTTCGACAAAGATCGACGCTAGACCAGAGACGAGGTGTGGGTCAATGTGGCAGTGGAAGAACCAGGCGCCCGGGTTGTCGGCGCGGAAACGAAGCCATGCCGATCCACCGGGCGGCACCATGACAGTGTCGCGCCTCATCGGGTTGACCTGAGAGGCATTAAACGTCGGATTGATCGTGGGATCATCAGAGGTGACATCCTGAGACTTGTACACCACTTGGAAGTGATGGCCGTGAAGATGGAAGGGATGTTTGCCAGCATCCCAATTGAACACCTGGACTTCGATCATGTCGTTATGCTGGAAGACAAAGGCATTGGAGTTGGGACCGTAGATGGCGGGATTGGAGGCGAGCGAGCCCATCGAGTCGGCCGAGAGCAAGGCAGGCACCTGAGGAGCAACATAGGAGATGTTGTTGAAAGCAGCGTAGTTTTCACCATTCGACATGGTGTCGAACGAGACATCCAAGCGGTGTACCACATCGGGCGTGACAAGCGGCTCGGCGTTGATGGGCACAAACTGAAGATCGTCAAAGTAGGTGTACTCCTCGATGATCTTTTCGGGTCCAAAGCTATCCTTAGGAGCATTTGGGTACGAGATGGTAGCCGACACGTTGAGCTGGAGATCGTCGGGGACGACGTCAAACATGTCGGCATCCATGTTGGCGTGCAACTTCCAATTCTGGGGCGAAGTGTCGTTCCTCGCGGTCACCAACACACTGAAACGCTGTGCGACCGAGATGGACAAAAAGTCGACAGCACGAGGCTCAACATCGACACCTTCGATCTCAATGACCTGCATATCGTGACCGGAAAGGTAGAAGTAGAACATGGCGAGCGCCGACATGTTGATCACGCGCAAACGGTACGTCTTGCCCGCCTCAAAGGGCAGCGTAGCGTTCTCGCTGAAACCGGGCAGATAGGTAGCGGCAGAAGTCTTGTTGGTGGTATGAGCAAAGTAGATGATGCCAGACTTGGGGACAGGCTCAGCACCGGTGGGGTTTTTGCGGTTCATAAACTCATTCTTGACCAGATCCGTGTAGTTGGAGTGGTACCAGTCGCCAAGGACGACAGTGTAGTCGTCGTCGTAGTTGAAGTGAATGTCGGCCGGGTCATCGGGGTGAATGATGACGGGCGAACGAAGACCGTCGGTGTATTGGTCGTTGTTGTGTGCGTGGATCCAAAAGGTACCCATCTGCTTTCGGTTATCTTGAGGCGAGGCGGGCGAGTTGAGCGTCTCGTAGGTAAATGACTGGCCAGGAGGGATCGGGCATTGAGTGAGCGAGACAGCTCCGTCATAGTAGCCGGTGCGGTTGAAAAACATGCCGTGCGAGTGGAGCGAGGCACCGACGCCCGTGTTCAGATCGTTGGTGGCAACAATACGGACGGTATCGGAGGCATTGACGTTGATGATGGGAGGAGGCCAGGTGTTGTTGACGCCAATGACGTATCTAGGGTAGAGGCCGTCCGGGTTGATATTGGGGACCCAGTTGATGTTCCAGTACTGCTCGACGGTAGCAGCACTTGCGACGGGCAGCAACGAGCCTAGCGACGAGGCTAGCAGAGCCAATGCCGGCACTGAAGAGCAGCCTCGAACCATGTTGTGAAGCGTCGCTTGAGGTGGTCGCCGGGTATACGCGTGACCAAGGAAGAGAGGATGGAGGCGACGAGCAAAGGACCAGGAACAAGTATCCGTTGACTTGCTCACACAAAGTATTTTCTTGGTCAGGAAACCAGGAATAGGGAGCAACGATCAGCTGACGGCGCGATCTTATCAGGCGTGAAGAGAGTTCGCCAACGTGTGAGAGAGGGGGGAGGAGGAGGAATGTGCCGAAAGGACGTCTGCGCTCGTCTATCTGATACGGAAGCTGAAAAACTTTTTCACTTGATCCTACGAGAAGAACGAGCGACCGAGTTGCTGGAATCCGGTTGGAATGATCTGATAAGCCTCCAGCGAGGAAAGTTTGTGCTTGGATATGGTGCCTGAGCTAGTTTGGCCGAAGAATGGGCTGTTGTAACAGCGGAGACAAAGGAGAAGCCGAGTGAGCGAATGCAATCTAAGTGGCCGCCTTGTTGCTATTGGTTGGGCTCGAGTCGTCTCGGAATGGAGCGGGAGCGCTATGAGAAGGAAAAGATGCAACGGTCCGAAACAGGATGCAGGAAATGAGACGATGGGGAAGGAAACGAAACACCAGGTGACTATGGTGCAGAAGGACAAGGAGAGTGCGAGCGAGCCAGTAGCGATGCTCGTTTGCTTAGCTTTGTCAAGGGAAAGCAATGGATGAAGAGCATGTCGACCCGAGAAGGAAGCGGCTGTTGCGGACAAGAGACCGATACGATACGAAAGACAGAGGAATTCATCGGCTTCAGAGCAAACGAGACCAACAAGGGCCAGGGGGCCAGGCACATACTCTGTGCAAAGTCAAATTTTTCTTCTTGTATCAGATCCGATCAGATAAGTCGCGACGAGTGTACTCACAAAGTGGGACGTGGACACGGCTTGCCGAGCTCAACAAGAGAGCAAGCCACAAAGGGTCGGTGATGCATGTAATGAGCTGCTGGGTCTCAAATACAAGCCGCGGCCGACCAATCGTCTCGTTCTTGCCCTTGTCGTTACTTGAAAGGCAGCCGAGAAGAGCTGGTCTGGGAACAAGTGCGGTCAAAGAGGCTGGCTGCCCCTCGTCTGCTTTCAGTCTAGAGAGCAGAGCATTGGAAAAAAAACATGTGGGCGAAAACCGACAGCTCGCCTAAAATTTGAATTCGCTGCTTCTGAGGATTTTCTCCCTCTCTCTATCTCTCTCTTTCCCCTTCTGGTGACTGGCTCTCTCACTCCTCTCTTTCTCTCTGTGAGCTCAGTGCCTCAGCCTAGAAATTGCGAGAACCCAATCGCTGCTCCCCCCTTCGCCTGGCGTCGGGAAGCGTCCGAACAAGAAGTGCAACGTATCGGATCCAAGCGTGCTAACCAGCAAAGGCCCAAGGCTCGAGGCTCGAGGCTCGAGGCTCGCGGCTCGCGGCTCGCGTCCTTCCGATCATGCAGGCTCCTGGAACCGCCAAACCCACGGTTGAAAAAGCGGTCTAGTCGGGACAATGTCTCACACTCGGCACACGACCGTCGGAGCAGGAAGGGCACAGCACGAGGCCTATTCATGCATGCTTTGCATATCGAACCACCAGAGCAAAGTGGGGGGTAAGCACCTGGAACAAACGTGTCGATGGAAGCGGACTTGGAGCAGAGCAACCAACGCATTCGTCGTTCAAACAGCGAGATCCAATCAGATGCTGCCCTTTCCTCTGTCGCTCTGCACAAGACTCGCGTGCGCAAACCCTAGCGTGGCGGCCCAAAGCAGACAATGCAGAGCTCGTGGGCCGGGGCCGCTGGTTTGTCCCTTTTCTCGTCTCCCGTCTGGCATGCCTTGCAGCTTCTCGCTTCTCGTTTAACTCGCGTGTTCGCCCATTTCAAGGGTTAGCGTTTTCTTCTATCTGATAATCACTTTTCAAGGCAGAAGACCAGAGCGCTTTCCTTCTCTCTTGCGTCGTACACCTTTGCCCTTTTATTTTTTATTATACACTACAGTACACCAGTACAACCGTGCAGCACATGCACCTCCTACACTCGCTTCCTCTTGTGCTTTGTACTCGTATCGGCCTTGATCCAATGCTCCTACATACTGCACCCGATAAGCCGAACAATGCCCCGCTCGGTTTCTCATAGGAATTGACAACAAAGTTCAGCCGATCAAGCCCGACATCCAATCATCCTCACCTACAAGAGAGCTCGGGGACAGAGTGGCCGTGCGACGCTGCCGAGAATGCAGATGTGGAATCCATTGGGGTGGGATCTGATAAACTTTTGCCTGCTGCCTGCTGCCTGCTGCCATTGTACCAAAAAAAATTCCTTTCTTCCACTCGAAAGCCATCTGTCACCATCTCTCTGCCCTCCTCGACTGTGTCGTTTCTTGCTCCCCTTCTTCTACGTCCCACTAGATTCCCTCTTTTTCTTCACCGACTCGGCAAAGACGAGCTGGTCTGAGGCTTGCTACAACCCCATTGGTCCGAACGAGTGCATCCGAACTCTCCCGTCGTACCCTGGCTGCCCACACTGACTCATACCTGCTGCAGCAACAGCCGTTCTCCTTTCTCCTGGTGTACAACCAACCTGTCGGTTCGTCAAACACAACTCGGCTCTTCTTTCGGCGGTTCTACACCTTATCAGATCAGATCAAATTTTCTTTCGCTTTCGCTCTAGCCTAGCTAGCTACCTACGCACGGGTTCAGCCTACAACGCAGACCACCCTGCCTCTTTTCCTCTTATCTGCGCCACCTCTTGCTCACCTTTCACCCAGCTTTGATCCTCCTCTTCTCAACGCCAACACCCTTCCAACACCAACGTCTGTCAGCAGTCGTTGAAAACCATCTGCAATCATGCCAGCTACAGGCAACAAAGTGTTTGCGCCAGCCATCTTTTTCATCGCCGCCAGAGAGGCGTTGGAAGCTTCGCTCGTCATTGGTATCCTCTCTGGTATGCTCGAGAACCTTGTGATCCACACAAAGTCGGCTGAAGACATTGCAGCTCATGACTCGCTCAGCGAACAAGAAAAGCTCGAGGTGCAACAGAAGAAGCGTGCGCTCGTTCGAAAGTTGCGCAAGATCGTAAGTTTCTCTTGCCTCTTGTTTTGAGACTTGGCGTTTCGCTTTGGAAAAAGATTGTATTGACTCTGTGCTGCGGATTTCATCATGATAGGTCTTGTTGGGAGCTGCTACCGGCTTGTTTATCGCCTTTGCCATCGGTGCCGCCTTTTTGGCCGTCTTCTATACTCAAGTCAATGATCTCTATGGAAAAGCGGAAGAGCTTTGGGAAGGTATCTTCAACCTCATCGCTGTGTTGCTCATCACGCCCATGTCATTGGCCATCCTTCGAGCGGGTAACAGTAAGCGCAAGTGGAAGCGCAAGCTCGAGCACGCGTTCAACCATGGCAACATTCAACCCAACCGTAATCGCGAGGAAGAGGGAGAATCCACCGCTATCGATGCCATTCAAGAGGATGCTGCCTCTGCCTCTGCCTCTATCTCGTCTGCTCGTCCAGCTGCTGAGGAAGTCAAGACGACGCGCTCGGAGAAGCTCAACCCTTTGGAGGCTGTCGATGTGGTACCTGCTATCTCAAAGGCTCCGACGCGTCGACGCGGTGGACTGCGCGGTCTGCTCTCCAGTCCGCGTGGAACAGTGAGCGATCTCAAGTTGCGCATGAACCGCGGCACGCTTGCTCTGTTCACCATTCCGCTTATCACCACGCTCCGTGAAGGTCTTGAAGGCGTTGTTTTCATCGGAGGTGTCTCGCTCGGTCTTCCGGCTACATCCATCCCGCTGCCTGCCATTGTCGGTCTGTTCGTCGGTTTGGGCATTGGCTTCCTCATCTTCCGCTCGGGCAACTTGGTTTCGGTGCGCATCTTCCTCGTCTTTTCCACCTGCTTCCTGCTACTCATCGCCTCCGGTATGGCCAGCCGTGCCGTGGGATCGCTTGAATTCTACTCGTATGTCCATCTGGTTGGCGATGCGGTCGCCGAGTCCGGCGACGGGCCCGGCTCGTACAATGCGCTCGACTATGTCTGGCACTTCAACTGCTGCAACCCCGAGGCCAACAAGGGCGGCACCGGCTGGGGCATCCTCAACTCGCTCGTCGGTTGGAACAACACGGCGACGTATGGCGCCATCCTCACCTACGTCTTCTACTGGTTTGTCGTCGCAGGCTACCTGTGGTACCAGATCTGGAAAGAGGGCAGACTGGCGATCCGATGGCGTGGTCAAACATATTGGGAGTCGAAGCGATCAGTGGATCTGCGACAGAAGAAGCAGCAGCGTGCTCACGAACGCCAGCTGAAAGAGCAGGAGACCGAGGACAAGCAGGCCGAGGCCGAGGCTCAGACTGGCCCTTCCACCCTTGCCAACTGAAGCTTCTCTCGAATCTCTCGATCCTCTTTTACCAAAACACCCGCTGATCGGATGAGACATGTGTATTTTCCTCCATTCTTGTTCTATAAATCTTGAAATGTATCCATGATCTTGCCAAGGACCAATTTCAGACGCACAATCTCAATCCTGTGTGGCCCAACTCAGGCACGCGCTGCCCGAATCGATCCTAACGATCTGAGTGGCGAACGAGAGAGACTGAATTGCGGTGCAAAATGGATCCCAAGTCGGAGGAAGAGATCCATGCTTGGTATCTACAGCGTCTTCTTGTCGCCAGAGATGGGGTCTTTGCGAACACCCATCTGATCCGGAGTCTGAACCTGTGCCAGCTGCGAAACGGCAAAATGCACGATCGGCAGCAGCACTCCGCCCACAAGTACCAGCGTCAGGATCAGAGGCGTGGAGAAAAGCTGCGATGAGGAGCGATGCGGTGGAGCATCCAGGAAGCGGATCGACAAAGACGGTGCAAGCCGGATCATCGAGCGTCGAGAATGATCGGAAAGAAGAACGATGGATGTCAGTATACTTGACTCTGGATGGATAAGATCGGACCAGCAACCTACCTGATATCGTGCAAAGATGCCACCTTCGGGCTCCGTCCAGTTGCCGCTCGATGACGAGGGCGCTACAACGAACTGTAAGTAAACAAAAGGCGGCCGCGCAACAGAGTGTAAGCCATTGTGGATCGAGTTCGAATCGAGCGTGGGCGCGGCGATCAGCTGAAAACATACCTGACGCTTCACATGGTGATGCAACTGCTCCTCCTGTGCAATGATGACCAGGTTGCGTGGGGCGACCTCGTCGAGCGAGTGCAGGGTTTCCATAAGCAGAGATTCTAGATAATCCACATGAACAGAGTAGAGCTTCGGTCAGTACAAGTCCTGTTGCCCGTTCAAGCAGTATTGGTGTGGCTCGCACCAAGACAATCCACAATCTCTGCTGCACTCACCATTTCTGCGCATGTCGCCTGCCTGAATGTCAACAAAGTGAATATCCTTCGTGGCAGGCACTTGACCCAGACCGTTCATGTTGGTTGCTTGGTAGCGTCCGTAGCGGCAGGCATCCACAGCGCGGGCTACGAGGAGACCAAACGCATCCGCGACCGGTGCTGCATTGAAGGTAACTTGTGACGGAGCATCCAACGACCTCGACCTCAGCGAATCGGTCGAAGAGTGTCGCAGGCTGGCGAATGTATCATGATCCAGGTGCTTGGCCTGCACAAGGGCAACGGCATCCAGCTTGCAAGCCGGCGAGGCCCTACCAGATGCGTAGAGTGAGTCAATAAGGCCGGCAAAGCTCGAATCGGTTGGCAACTCGAGTTGGACCGACGAAGCTTGCTGCGACGTGAATGCCAGCACGGGGTGCGAAGAGCTGGTGGCCGAGACACAGGCTGCAGCTGCGAGCAGCGATGCGATAGCGGTTGTCGTCCTCATTGTAAGCGTGAGTGATGTCGATTGTTGGTGTCGAGAAGGGAACAAACGGCTGCTACAGGCGTCGATTTGCTGGTTAGCTTTGTGTGAGCTGATGGTGGTTCGTGCTTTGCCGCCCAGTAAAGGAACAGCCAAGCCTGTCACTTTTCTCGGCTCCGTCGTCGTGCGGTGCCTTACACCAAAATTATTTGTTTTGAGTGTCACTCGTGACAATGTAACACTTTCAAGTTAATTGACTTGGTTGGCAAGCTTGAACTTCATTGGAAAGCTCACACTTGGACGCTTTCACACAGATGAAGTAGCCATCACGAGAAGAGGTTCTAGCGACAATGTGCGAGTCGTTTTGCACGTTTGCAAATGTGATGTGAAAAGAAGCTTCTATTCAAACAGACGTGTAGCCGCCGTCGACAATCAGATCGGCACCGGTGGTGAAAACAGAGGCGTCGCTCGAGAGGTAGACGACCGCGCCCTTGAGATCCTCGGGATCGCCCAGACGGCCCATGGGCGTCATGTTCTCCCATGCGGTGCGCAACTCCTTGCCATTCGGGCTGTTTTCCAGCACTGCACGGCTGAGCGAAGTGAGCATGTAGCCAGGCGAGAGCGAATTGACGCGGATACCGGCCTTGGCCCACTCGACGGCCATCGACTTGGCAAGATGCTTGACTGCCGCCTTAGACGCGTTGTACGGAGCCTGGGCCTGTGGGACATTGACGACCGATCCGGACATGGAAGCGATCATTACGATCGAGCCGGGGATCTTGTCTTCCATCATGCGTTTGGCCACTTCACGGGCGACAAAGTACGAGCCGTTGATGTTGATGTCAAAAAGCTTCTTGAGCTTGGGTGTGGGGTACTCGGTCGCGGGGAAGTTTTCAACGATTCCCGCCGAATTGACGGCTACATTGATCTTTCCAAAGCGCTGATGAATTCGACCGACAACGTCTTGCACCTGGGCCTCATCCGAGATATCGCAGCCGTAGCCTTGAATGTCGAGCTCGCCTGGCTTGACACCGCCGTGCTTGGTAAACCACTCCTCGACCTCTTTAGCCGCATGCTGGCATTCCTCTTCGTTGAGGTCGACAATCGCGACGTTATTGGCACCGGACTCAACAAAGGTACGAGCGATCAGATTGCCGATGCCACGGGCAGCCCCAGTGACGACGCATACCTTGCCTTCCATCGAAAAGCTTGCGAGGGTTCGTTGAGTGTGGCGTCCGACACGACCACCGGTAGTGTTGTGTCCGACATCGTCGCGAGGGTGACGAGAGCTGTCCTCCGGATATGGAACAACCACGTCGTCCTTGGTCGAAGCAATGGGAGGCGTGTCGAGCTTCTTGGCCCTGCCAAACTTGTCGTCTTTGCTCAAAGCCCGAGCTGAGCCGGCAAAGGTACGAGCCAGAGTGGAGGGTCGCGCAGAACCGTGCAAGGCCGGACGACCTACTTGGGCGATGGTTGCAAAGGATCGCGCAGCTCTTGCGGCACTGGTTGAGGCGTTCAGCATTGCTGCTCGTTTCTTGTTCGACGGAGTGTGATGTGGCGGTGGTGGTAGGCGGTTGTCAGAATCGACAGAGGAGGGATCAGCCTTCTGGCGTCGATGGACTGCAACAGAAGCGACAGCGTCGGCAATCGTGGCGTTTCTTGAAGCCAATTTCGAGTTTTCCGTTGGAGTCTCGAAAGTCACGCTGATTTTCTTCCTGCAAGACTCGACATGGATAGCCGAGGCGTTTTCTTCTAGCCGCCACATGTCGAAAGTTTTTTCACCGGTGCTTTGACCATCACAATCTCCTTGACGAAGCGCTCTTGTTCCATGTACTCAATTATTGGCTTTGACATGACGCATCAAGCTGCCAGTGGGGGCTGGCTGCGCTGCGGAAGGATTTTGTGATCCAGCGTCGCGCAATCGCTGCGCCAAGCTAGCTCTCCCACAACTCGAAAGCGCCTTGTGAGTGCAACCTATCTCTCCTCTGTGGCACTCTTGCCGACTCCATGGGCAGCTGAATGCCGGAAGAATCGCTAGAGGCACCGGTCTCGTGACGTTGACGCTCCATCCCCGCGTTGGTTGTTCCCTCTTCGAACATTCAAGAAAGGGTGATCTGCGATCAAGGGGCGAATCTGCCATGCATCGGCGCTGACGGGCGGATGCGAGACCTGACATGGACCTAGCGGCTCAATTGCGATGGTGTTATTTGAGTTTGTCAGGTCGGAGTTCACCGTCTTTGAATCGGCCAAGGTATGATGTTGGAGACGCTACTGAACAATCTTCGTGGTGTTAGGCTGGGGGAAACGAGTCGATCTGGTGGCAGAGCTCCGCCGTCGTCGACGGGCTTCGGCCATGAAATTTGGCCGACGCGTCTCCGCCCCACAATACGAGCCTGCACGCCACCAGCTTGGCCGGCCAACATATCTGTTCCTGTTCCCCCTTCAAACTAGATGGTGCTGTCAATGCCGCGGCGAGCCCCGAGGAAATCCAGAGGATGGTCTGTTCCGTTTCCAGACTTGAGGATCGACACCCGAGGAGCTGTAGCCGACCGAATGGCTCGCAGAAAGGATGTCTAGACCGAGTCGCCACATCAATCTTGAGAAGCACTGAAGTCAGCTGCAATAGGATAGGCTTGCTCGTTTGCTTGCTATCTCCCCTCCAGCTCATACCTTGTCTCGCTCACACATGTTCTAGACCTGCTTCTTGCCCTCAGAGCTCTCGATAATGTCAATATTATAAAGACACCGAAGACACGGCGTCCAAAAGGCTGGGATTTGCAAAAACAGGATCGGCGAGTTCTCTCGTCTGTGACTGGCTCAGATTGTGTTTGCTGAACAGGTCCTGCCGAAAAGGGAGAGAGTTTGGTGCGAGGTGGAGGCTCGGCAAATTTTACCTGAATCGAGGTTCGGTCGATTAGGCTTGCGCACGTCCCTCTGGCTTCCTGCGTGCGCATTTTTTGATCCTTTTTCACGTCTCACAGCGGCAATCTGCAGGCTTGCAGGCGAGTCTGTCACTTCTGGTTTGGATGCGGGGCAAGCAAAGCAAAGCAAAGCAAGACGTCGGTGATCAAGTGACCCGCGACTCGAAGCCATTCGCATTCGCCGACTGTCTGCTTGTCTGTCTGTCGGCCTCTTTCTTCCCATCGGCTTTTCCGCCCAAAGTGTCACTTTTCTGCCTCTAGAGGTCCGGTGCAGACGGAAGCACACGCTTGTCAGGTAGTCTACAGCTCACTCGAAGTGAAGCGAGACGAAGAAGGTAAACTCAGAGTTGCGAGAGCGTGACCCGCCGAGGCAGATTGAGCCAAAGGCAGCCTCGCGGTCTTGCCGCTTTCTTGCATCTGTCCCGTGCCTACCCCCGCGAATTGTACGAGCAGCTAGCTCGCCTGACGAACAGAATCAGTGATTGGACATTCCCGCAATCTAGCTTCCTCGCTTTGGATTTTGCGGTGTCGCCACCTGTCTTTGACTCCATTCCAGATCTATATTGCATCGGTGCCCAATAGTCTCTGCCATCCTCACGCACACCATCACCCACAGCACTCGTTGTAACCTCAATCGACGAGTCAGATACCCTTTCATTCATTCCTACGGACATTCTTCATTCCCTCCTCACCTTTCCTCTTCCCTTACCTCGGCCAGAAAGCCACAGATACGATTCATTTCCTGACAACCGATCCCACCTGCGACGGCATAGCAAGCTTTGTGTCAAGCTAGTTCGCTCTCAAGATGGCAACCAAGCACTTGTTTGATAGCGCTCAAGGTCTGGTGGACCGCAATCTTCGCGGCACCGTTGCGCAGAATCCTGCTTTGCGATAGTAAGTGTCCCAAATACCAAGATGCTCTGGAAAACTTCAGCTGTGCTCGAGCCTCGCTGTCCACCTCTTCAGATATCAACCCGGTACACTCTCGTGAGATGAAATCGCTGACCAGAACCCTTGCGCGGACCTCTTTGGTCCAATCCGCTTGCTGAAACAGCTACGCACAGCACAAGGTCGTCTATGACCCTTCGCACGACAACAAGAAGGTAGCCGTCATCTCTGGTGGCGGTGCTGGTCACGAACCCGCCCAGGCCGGCTTTGTCGGCAAGGGCATGCTCGCTGCTTGCATCTCCGGTGACATTTTTGCCTCTCCCTCGGCTGCTCAGATCTGCTCCGGTATAGACCTCATTAACCACGACGCTGGTGTAGTTATGGTCGTCAACAACTACACCGGTGACTGCCTGCACTTTGGTCTCGCTGCTGAGAAGGCACGTGCCGCCATGGCCTACTCTGGCAAGCAGGGCGGCGGCGTTGAGGCTGTGATCGTTGCTGACGATGTCGCCGTCGGCCGAAAGCGCGGAGGCCTTGTTGGCCGACGAGGACTCGCGGGCAACATCTTCACCTGCAAGATTCTCGGTGCTGCTTCCGACAAGGGCATGGACGTCAAGCGTATCGGCGAGCTCGGCCGCAACTTGATGGACAACATGGTCTCGATCGGCACTTCGCTCGACCACTGCCACGTTCCTGGACGTCCCAAGGGTGCCGAGGAGCGCGGCGCTCTTGCCGAAGAGGCGGCCGAGCTCGGTATGGGCATCCACAACGAGCCTGGTTTCAAGCACATGGACAAAAAGCCCGAGCCCGAGGCGCTGCTTGGCGAGATGCTCGACCTGCTGCTCGACCCCAACGACGCTGACCGTGCCTACACCCCATTCGACAAGGATGATGCTCCTGTTCTGTTCGTCAACAACCTCGGTGGCATGAGTCAGCTCGAGATGAACGCCATCGTTGATCTGACCATCGAGCTGCTCGAGAGCAAATGGAACTTGCACCCTTGCCGTGTTCTCTGCGGTCCTTATATGACCTCGCTCAATGCTCCTGGCTTTGGTGTCTCGCTCATCAACCAGAAGCGCTTCCAGAAGAACACGGGTCAGGACTTGCTCGAGCTGCTCGACTATCCTACCACCGCCTACTCGTGGCTGGGTGTCCAGACTGGCTGGGGTTCCACCAGCGGCCACCCACGCGACCGTAAGGCCGAGGAAAAGGAAGCCGCCGACCACCTCGAGAGCGTTCGCAAGGCTGGCGGCTCGGTCAGCGGTCTTGCCGACCCTGGCGCATCGGCCAACGGACCCACCAACGCCGACCCCGAGCTGGTCAAGAAGGCCATCATCTCTGCATGCGATGCCACTGTCGAGATCGAGCCGACGTTGACCCGCTACGACACGATTGTCGGTGACGGTGACTGCGGTGAGACGCTGGCCCAGGCCGGTGGCGAGGTCAAGAAAGCTCTCGAGAAGGGCGAGATTCCTCTCGACAATGCCGCTGGAACGCTCATCGCCATTGGCGAGGTGCTCGAGTACGCCATGGGCGGCACGTCGGGTGCCATCTACGCGCTTTTCTTTGCCGGACTGGTGCAGTCGCTGCTGTCCCAGCCCAAGGGTACACAGGCAGACGCCAAGGTGTGGGGCAAGGCTGCTCTCGATGCACTCGAAAACCTGGGCCGTTACACGCCCGCTCGTCCCGGCGACCGAACCCTGGTGGATGCTCTCGACCCCTTCTGCCGCGCTCTCGGCGCTGGCAAGTCGCTGGCCGAGGCCGTAGATGCATCCAAGGTAGGTGCTGAGAAGACACAGGCAATGACGCCTCGTCTGGGACGAGCCACCTACGTCGGCAGCAAGGACGCCGGCGAGATGCCCCCTGACCCGGGTGCGTGGGGTGTCTGGGCGCTCACTGACGGCCTTCGAAAAGGCCTCGGTCAGTGATCATGCCAACACCTCTTTTTTCAGGTCGACCCTTCCCATGTAGATATCCGAGCAGGCAGGAATCGTTTGATTCTGCTGGACAAACGCTCCTGACTGAAAGCCAATGCAATCTGATCCGTTGCGTGTCTCTTCTCTTTCATCTGGCAAGCTGTGATCTCAAGGGGAGCATGAGTGTGCAAGTCGCCACATTCGTGCAGATGTCCATGCGGGAGAAGCACACTGGAATCGCAACAAGCTGCGAACTGCAAGCGGTCCGTACGTGCCAGTACGCTTGGCAAAGGCAATCCCTGTGTTAACGCTGAAGAAGGTTGCGCTTATGTACAGCCATAAGAGCAGACTGCAGACCTGCAGTTGGAAAGTGGTATAGTGCAGATTTTCCGAGTCTGATTTGTTTTCTCTTTTCTTTTTTGAGTGGTATGGCGCTGCGTCGCTCCGTCTTGAGTTGGGCCGTCGGATGTGTCGATCTGCACTCTGCAGCGTCTGGAAACGAAACACAGCATCAAAACACGCCATTCCGTTGCTAAACTAATCTTTTTGCAAAAGCGTGTGCTGTAACGACAAGGTCGTCTTGACCCCAGACGAAGGAAAGACTGAAAGACATTCCCCATGGGACGTCTTCGGAGCGATGTGGAGGCGATGCCGTCTCGACTCGGCCAGGCGGCCAACATGAAAGAGGACCTTCTCGTGTAACGTGGGCGACAATGGCTAAGCTGACTTATAAATATCACACATGGGGCACTGAGGCGTGCCGTACCGGGTAAGCAGAAAAGATGATGCAGACGCCGAAAAAAAGGTGTGAATGACAAAAAGTGGAGCGGAGAAGCACGCGGTGTCAGACCATTGAAATTTTGAGAATGCACAGCAACTTCTTGAGTTTCACGAATTGCATTAACTGAAACTATGGGGAATGCCTTTGCTTGTCCAAGTCCGGATCCCACCTGTTGCATGTTCACTTTCAACACCTACCATCATCTCCAGCTCCACGCACAAACAAAAAAGCGCAAAGATCGGAGCAGAGTTTCTTTATACCCCACCGTCACTTTGCGAACAATCCTGCAAGATCAAGAACCGGACCTTCCGATCGTTCGGCTGCTAGCATCAAGCGAGCACTTCCCTACCCCCACTCGCGTCATTGACTGTTTGGCCCCCGCATACTCCTCTCTGCCACGTCAACGGCGTCAATTGATCGGACTCAGTACTGTCTGATTGCTCGGAGCCTCTCACTGTTCGTCCAGATCGCTGCTGTCAAAGGTGCTGATACCAAACTGCCGACCAAGGAGCATAGTATAAGAGTGACCCTTCGAGCTGATCCTCAACACTTGGGCCACCCGAACGCGATCGATCCGTTACTTACGCTTAGCCCAAACACCAGCGAGACCATACCAGGCGCATATCAGCCAATCTTGACCATGCCTCGATTGAAAGTGCAGGTCGGTTCCGACCGCTTCCACATGGAAGACTGTCGCCTCAACGATACCAGTCGACCCCACGAGATTGATACCGAGCACTTTGTCGGTCGCGTCCTTGTCCGCATCCTCGATGCACCCGGCGCCAAGGAAGGCGAGCCAGGACGTGAATACTTTGAAGGGCGTTCGCGCAAATTCTGCATCCAGATCGAGGGTCGCTTCAAGCAACGATGGAGCGGCAACGACGTTCTCTTCGGTACCGACTTTGACAGATTCGTCGACTTTCCACGCGCTCCCTTCAACGCAGGTATGAGGGTGGCCAAGTACATCGACCCTTGTACGTTTTACGAGCTTCATCCGGATTCAGGACGACCCTACATCATGTCGCCTTACATTGCGTGCATGAACACCTTTTGTGCTTGGCCAGCCCCATCGCGTGCTCATGATGCTGTTGTGGTACTCCGACACACGCACCGTAGTAACTCTCCGGAAAGCTCGAGACCGGCGACCCCGATCATTGATCCGGAAAAATCGAACCACAATCCACAAAACGCGCTGGTCGCAAGTCCACATGCGAGCGGCGACGAGGACGAGGGCGACATTGTACCACGAGAATCGCTCGACCGAAGTCGCAGCATGAGCAACAAGAACGGCGACGCTGGGTCCAAGAAGAAGAAAAGCTGGTTCGGTGGCTTTGGAGGCGGCAGTGGTCAGCACAAGGAAGAGCGCATCTTGAAAAAGTACTGGCGTTTTGTGGGCTTCAAGGAGGATCCGCGCGTTCGTGCGCTTCTCGAAGCTCATCATGCCAAGTTGCACGGTGGTAGCGCTCAATCCGACTCGAGCTCGGATGCTAGCCGTGTAGCCGAGACGCACGCCGTTTTGCGTCAAGGAAGCATCGCCAGTGTCGGCTCCAACGATGTGCAGCATGGTCCAGCTGGTCACACGTTGTCCTTTTTGGGTATCGGCAAACGAGCCGAGATGGATCGTACCCCGGATCGAGCTCTGACTCCCAATCATGGCGATGCGGGCGAAGAGATGCCCATGTCGCCGCGTGTGGGCAGTGGAAGCTTCAGCGACATCGGGGCTAAAGAGATCGCGGCTGCTCCACCCACCGACGTAGACGAAGCGGCCGACGTCAGCAAGGGACCCGCGCTCGTTGCGCCAAAGCCTAAATACGGTGTTGCTACACCTCTTGACGAAGTGGATGCTGCCGCTGCCGCTCCCGCACCTGCTCCCTCGTCAACCATTTCCAAAAGCTCCTCCGTCAGCACAACTTCCAAACCCGGCATGCCTCCTTTGGAACGCATCGCCACCTCTGTGCGTCACGAGATGGAGGAATCCGCCAAATCTGACGGTCTCAAGGACGGTGATTTTAAACTGGCCGATATGCTGTCGCACACGTCGATCAGTCGCGCGTCGAGCGCACAAGGCTCTTGCTCCAAAGCCGTCGCCTCAAAGCTCGATGAGCAGCTCGGACCATGGCGATTCGCCGACCCTGCCACCGACATGATCGAAGACAATGCATTCATCTTTACCACGCAATCGTTGCCCGTTCCACGACGTCGTAAGCATTTCGCCTCGGAAAAGAACCGGTTGGACTTTCACTACGATCCCGACGTGGTCTATGGCGCTTCGTTCTTTACCGATGCGATGGACTTCAATACGTTTAACCTGGGCATTGGACCGGTCAAGTTGAATGTGGCCAAGTGGTTCAAGGATATGCCGGTGAGGTATACGTTGAGGAGTACCAAGGATGAAAATTTGGTCTTTGCCACTGTCAGCTTTCAGCTTGTAGACGAATAGATGTTTATACAGTCGTGCAATTCCTTTTTTTTGTTGCTTCGCAATTGCTTGTCGCTCATAGACGCTGGCACTTTTGAGGGTGAGAGGCGTGTCAGGCGATCTCTGTAGACGCGTACTGGTTCTATACAGCTTGGTGGCAGAGCAGAATGCATTAATCCGAGACGATTACAAACCAAAGCCCAGACTTTGTTCGCATCACTTGCCCTGAGCCGCGCCTTTTGCGAGATCCTGATCCAGCTGGGTCTGCTTTGCGTGTCTGGCGAGTTTCATCTGCTTCTTCTTGGCGACTGTGTTAAAGTAGGTGGCGAGGATGAACCTTATAAACGTGAAGAACGGTTCCCACACGACGGCGGGCAGGTAGTTCTGAGCTACGGCAATGGTGATGGGACTGGTGGTCCAGGTGACCCTCATGACGGGCCAGAAGGCAGCCTTGACGGCCTTTTGGATGTTGTCGACGCCGCGCGCACCGTTAATGTAGGCCATACATGTGAGGTAGACGCAGTTGGCAAAGACCGAGACGGTCAAGTTGGAGGTGATGATCTGCAGGATCTTGTCACGCGTCGTGGTTCGACCTGCAAATGCTTTCTGCAGCAAACCAGTGAGAACGTGTCCCATGGGCGCCGAGACGAAGAAGCCGTAAATGAACATCTTGAGCGCTCGCTCGTTGATGCCGAGCTTGGCAGCATAGGCGGAAAGTAGACCGACAGGGTTCTGTTGAGCCTGTCGCTTCTTCTCGTCGAGAGAGGAGGGAGTCTTGGCTGCTACGGGTACTACGCCGGCAAAGCGGCCGGCGAGAACCTCGGCAAGCGCCGAGAGGACACCAGAGGTGATCATCCTGGACAGCAAATGGGCAAGTTTGAGCGTCAGAATACGAAAAGCCAGCTTGCAAACTTGCGATGGGTGATGCCAACTCACTTGGTGCGAAGAGGATTGGCGGCCAGCGCCGACAAGTAGCCCACGAGCAGCGGGTTGGTCGTCAACGGCGACGATTTCGAGACAACGGTAGACATTCTTCGTAAAGTCGAGCAATGTGAATGGTATGGATGTGAGAAGGAAGGAACGGTCAGCAAAGGCATTTTCAAGATAACACCATGACCAAGCGGAAACAAGCGGATGGTCGGAAAGCACGCGCTCGGACATCGCCGGCCGCAACCAGGAAGGACACGCTACGTCCTCGACGTGCTGAATTGTCGCTGCTCGAGCCGATTTCTGGAGCTCTTACTCAGCGTCACTGGGAAGCGCTGTCTGCAAGAGACTTGTAATGGTGCTGTGTCTCCTACTTACTTCTGGAATGCTTCGTTTCTAGACGAGATGGATGGTGTAGGGTGAGGTGCTGGTCGGGCGAGTTTCCGATACGGTGCAGCTGGAGGTGCGATCTGCCAATATGAGCTTCGAGGTGTTTCGCTGACTCGCTGAGATATAGAGATGATGAGGACGGTGTTGATGGTGATGGTGGCTGAGCAAGAGGACGAGCATCACCCATAGAGGAGCAAAGGAGCCGAGCTGCTCGTCCCTTTCGACAGACGGCAACAGGGTCTCTGGCGCGCTCGACACGATGCTTGTGCTTGACCCTGGCTCTGTGGGCGCTGTCGCTGTTTCTTTTGCTTGAATTCGCACCTAAAAAAATCGGCGCAGTGGAACGCGGTAGCCGGAATACCCGGTTGTACTCTCTCCGTGTCTTTTGTGCTTTCCCCACAAACAGCGCACTCGGAAACTCATGTAGGCCTTGTGGGACAAGCTTTGGCCTTGCACCCGGTCAAAGGCCGACAACGTGACCCTCTTTTAGTCGGTCAGTGTTGTTGTTGACACCGTATAGGCCGATTTCTTCTACCTGAAACAGATTCTTGGCCGTGACTTCTAGACTTGCAGAGTTCGCGGTCTCTTGTTTCATACAGATGCAACGAGGCAGCTGATGGTCCTTGTCGTATTCACACCTCGACCGAGTCGCACATGCTAAGGCCACACTCTGCATAGGTGGGTGGGTTCATTTGCCAAGGGACACCAACACGAGACTTGGAGTCGCTTTTGCGGGGAAATGATCGCGACTTTTTCTTTCTTGGACGGTAGAGTGGCGCCGCATCAAGCGAATACGCACGAGACCGCGTTCGTCAGGCAGTCGTGTCCTCGGCAAAAGCGGGTCGAGCGGCAGCTGACCCTTACAAAGAATGCTGATCGCCAAGCATCGGGCAACTTCATCCATAGCCGTGAGCGAAGGCCATTCTTCCCATCCAAGAACAGTGCGACAGCCAGACTGTCGACTTGAATTGAGGGCTCTACGATATCATCCCACTTTTCATCTGAATATGTTAGACCGTCCTGAAATTTCCTGGGTTTACTTGTTGGTTCTTTCGTCCGAAAGGTGCAGAATGCACAGACGAAAAATTGCCGACGCGAAGCGAAGCTCGTCTGTCCATCTTTTGGAACGTCGGCCATCCACGAAGATCTTCTTCTAAATCACGACCTACCTTCTCCTTGTGAACATCCCTTATCCCTCGTGCTTAGCAACCCGGCAGGAGGACATCCAACATCAACATGTTTTGCGCCATCTCTGGAGAGCCGCCCAAGGTGCCGGTCGTATCCAAAAAGAGCGGCCTCGTATACGAACAGCGCCTAATTCACAAGTACATCAACGACAATGGCAAGGACCCCGTCACCGGTGACATGCTCGAGTTGGACGATCTCATCGAGATCAAGTCAAGTAAGTTTCTTCACCCTCACGGCTTCTGTGATCGTGCGACGCTGCGGGATGGCTAGGGAGGCAACGAGGTTTGAAGGATGAAATCGCTTTCTCAAAAACTACATATCAACTAGAAGCTGTTGATGAGCCTTCGGGCGACGACTACACCACGAGTTCTGACACCAACAAAAACCCCAACAAGGGCCGCCTTCTCGCATCGATCACATGGCTCTGAAAGCGTCAAGTTGTTCCGCGTTCCACCTTGAGCAACAATCTGATCAGCGTGTTCTCATCTTTTGCTTTGATGTTTAACCAGGTCCCAAGACGGCAGTACCGCGTCCACCGCAACACAGTTCCATCCCATCTTTGCTCACATCCCTGCAAAACGAGTACGATGCCATCATCCTCGAGACATTTACACTCAAGAAGCACTACGACAACTTGCGGCAGGAGTTGGCGCACGCTCTCTATGCCAACGACGCCAGCGCACGTGTGATTGCACGATTGCTCAACGAGAGGGATCAGGCGCGCGAAGCATTGGCGAGCATTCAGGGTACCATCGGTGCAGGACCTTCATCATCGCGAGCTGCTCAAGATGTAGAAATGTCCGACTCGGCGCCTGCTGTAAATGGCTCGGCTGCCTCTGCCGCTGCGAAAGCAAGTGGTCTTCCAGCCGACGTCGTGGAGATGATCGATTCAACCGCTCAAAAGCTGACATCGCAGCGTCGGGCGAAATCAAAGCGTAAAGCACCGGAAGGATATGCTACACAACAGACCGTGGCAGAGTTTGCAGAGACGCAGAAACTGCCCTCGATGCATCATGCCAAGCCTGCTGGCGTCTCTTGCCTCGCGCTGTCATCAGATGGTAACGTGCTCGTCACCGGTGGCAATGACAAGAATGTGCAGGTATACGACCGCAAGGAAGACCAAGTGCTAGCAACGCTCAAGGGACACACCAAACGCATCACTCAGCTCGCTGTCACTGGCGTCTCGGACGCTCCTATCGGCTCCGAAGCAAACAGCGATGATGTTGTTTTGCCCAGATTCATTGTCTCGGCCAGCGAAGACGGCAAAGTGATAGTGTGGGAGCCCACCGGCGCGACTGGTGCCAAAGAGCAAGCCTATGCGCTTTCGAGCACCGCCGATGCACACAAGGGCGAAGTGACGGGCGTCGGCATTCACCCTACCGAAGCATTCTACGGATCGGCAGGTCGCGACGGCACCCTCTCCTTCCGCTCTCTAGCCGACGGCTCCGAACTCCTCCGCATCGACGCTGAGCAAGATGACTCTTACGAATCCTTCGCCTTCCACCCGGACGGCCAGCTTGCCGCCACGGGCACTTCGACCGGCGCCATCCGCATCTGGGAAGTCAAGTCAGGCGCCAACGCATCGACCATTCAAACCGAATTGCCTGGTAGAGTCTCGTCGCTTCACTTTAGCGAAAATGGCTACTACCTCGCAGCCGCCAGCGACCAGGGCAAACAGGCCGAAGTGTGGGACTTGCGGAAACTCACAGTGACCGGAAAAATTACGGTGCAAGACGAGGGAAAGAGCGGCGTATCGGCCATCAAGTTTGATCCCTCGCTTCAGTTCTTGGGTGTGGCAACGGATGAAGTCAACGTGTACGCCAACAAGTCGTGGAACCACCTGGTCAGCTTGCAAGGCACTGAGAGGTTGACTGGGCTGGCATGGGATGCGAGAGATGGAAGTGTGGTGGTGTCTAGTCTCGATCGCACTGTTCGCGCGTTCGGTGTCGCTGCCTGAAACCTTGTCTCATTGTAGTTCTATACAGTCTCCCTATGCAACGCGATACCTGTACGGAGCAGTCAGATCAGTATTGAGCCTGCATGTGGTCATTGTGCTCTGTGAGCCGTCGCCAGAATGCACAGTATTGAGCACAAAGGGGGCTAAGCGCAATTCTTTTGCTCCATTTTTTGCAACCGCTTTTTCCGAGCCAATTTTTTTTCTTTCTCTGTAGTAGACAGCGCAAAGAAACCGCACAACCTCACTGCTAGCATGCAACGAGCGCTGAAAGAATTGAGGACTTTCTCGCGTAGGAATACTCTGCATGCCCGCCGACGGCTGAACCGATGGTACGCCGATCAATACTCCGCGGCTTCGACCCGAAACCCTGGGCTGGATGGCTTATGTTGTTTGGTGAGTATAGTACGTATCCGCGATGGCCGCGCCAAGATCCATATTTGACACCCCGCCGATCTCGTAGAGGTCGCAGCGGAACAATGACAGATAGTGTTTGGCCGCTGCATATGCAGTGCGCTTTCCAGGCTGAGCAGATGAAACATGGCGCCCGCCCGACGGAAGCTCACTGTTTGCCCAGTGGACTTGTGTTTTCCACGGATAGCGCCAGAGTCGCGGCTGATTCTGACGAATGCGGCTGGTACAGTTCTGCGTTTCGATGTTCTCGACAATGGTCTACCCAACAAGGCAGCCGCACTCAGACCCGGGATTATTAGCCCAACCCACGACTGGAATTTGGAACGCTCGAAAGCCATCGCTGTATCGTGCGAATCTGTCCGAACCACGGGCGTATCGAGTTGGTCATCAGGAACGAATCGGAGTTACAGTGTGGCAAAGTGCGGCAGAAGGAGGAGTCACTCCCTGTGTTAGTCACCGAAACGGTTTGGTGACTTCCGGGATCCGCGCGGATCATCTGAGAATCCCACGGATGGAAGGCGCCGCGGAGCCAACTGAAGAGCGATGGAAGGCAAGCGCGCGGGTCGGGAAAGCCGACAGCCTCCGAACAAGAATTCTACGGTACACGAGCAAAGCGCACCGACTGGCATGGTTCGAAAAATAAGCGAAAAACATCAAAGAAGATGAAATTCCAGAACAAATCTCCGCGAAACTTCGGTCATCACACTTTACACTGCATGGCCAACTTGACAGCTTCGCTCCGTGTACCCCTCGCCCTTTTTCGAGTTGATGGACGTATCGCTCGCTGGTCGCGACCTGTCACGCCGCGGCCTCCGCAATTGCCCTGCGGATACCGAGCCACTCCGTGATGACGATCATGCATGCGGTTCTGCCCGGAGACATTTGAGCAACAAAGACGTTGTCTGCCTGCCACCTGCGCGCTGTGCGCAACCACCTCGCAATGAATAGCACTGCATCTAATCAAGTCGCAGAAGGTTTAAGCCCCACATCTCCATGCGCGACCGGAGGTTGCAGTTGGATAACATGGACAAACACACATACACACATACACACATACACACATACACATACATACACACAATTACTTGCAGAAGCATGCCGCCGAATCTGTTGAGCCGAAAGTCAAACCTTTGATCACCAGAAAGAAAGCTTTCACGAACATCAGAAATGGCTCTTCTGAACAGTTACGAAGGAAGAGATTCTGAGCGAGTCGCCCTACCTCGGCCAAATCGTCGTTATACCCTAACTCCGCGGAGCTATCGCCGGAAGAAGCGATGCAGTGTGGATTTTTTCCCCCTCTTTGCTTTTCATTCGTTCCTGGTGGTTCTTACGCACTGTCTGAGCGTAACGGAGGAGAGAAAACACCAAAATCAAACAAGTGAATAGAGAAATAAATTAAAAAAACCGAAGAAGAACGAGCAGAGAAAAGAAAAGAAGACTAAGGGTGCTAGCCGACGCAAAAGAATAACGGGTTGCAGTTGGCGTCCCCACGACACTGTTCCTCTCGTGTGAGTGGAGGCGAGGAGGCGTGGCAGCAGCAACAGCCTTGTTTTACTTTGAGACTATTCTAAAATGTGGAATCGTCTCGGAAAGCAGGTAGGCGGGCCCCGTCAGCGTCAGTTCGGAAGCAGGAGCTAAGCCATTCTCTCTTCCGACAATGACAATCGTGCAAATTCCGACAACAGAGTCTTAACGTTGAGCGCAGTCCGTGCTCTCTCATGCCGATGCTGCCGATGCTGAGTTGCGACTCCATGCGCCCCCAAAGTCAACATCCCACGCCGAGCTATTCAGCCGTTGAGCCCATGCAGGCCATGACAGAGACAAAACAAGTGTAGAGCCATCCTGCCCACGTCCGGCTTCTCTCCCTTCCTCCCACCATATACAGCCACCAACCCTTTTGACTCTGATCATCCGTCCAGCGTCTGCGTGACGAGAGTGAGTATTCATCGAGGATACACACTACTTGGTATATTCCAAGGATATCACTGCCCCGCTGTCATTAGCTACTGATCAGAACAAGACCGTAACGCAATTCGACTCTCCAGAGCAACCCCAGTCGACTCCCACCTCGACACAAATTTGAGCGTCAAATCAGGCAAACGCAGCAAGATTCCTGCGTCTGTCGCATTTCATTCCGCTGTCCCACCGATGATGGTCCAATAAGTCCATCACTGCAACTAATTTCCAGCACGCCAAACGGATCGCAGACGTACTCGAAGTCCCAGCAATAAACCAGAGCGAGCCAACTCTCTACGTCCGCGCCAGCGCCCTACTGCTCTAATCATTTCAAGCGCGCGGACTGGTGATCACGCTGGCCCACTTGCCCTTCGATCCACAGGACCTCAGACTGTTCTAGACTCATACGGGTTAGCAGTCCCAACCCCGTCTCGTCCTCGCTGGCCGCCTCTACGCTCGAGGGCGTCTGCCCTGTAGTTCCTCGTACCTCGTACTGCACTCGTCGGGTGTTGCCACTGCCACCATCATGTTCAACCCCAACATGTATCCGCACAGCGCGCCGCTCCCGAACGATGGCATCTATCATCCACAAATGATGCCTCCTACCTCCAGCTATCCTGCAGAAATCTCGATGCAGATGTCTGTTCAGCAGCCCATTTTACCATCCGCCTATCCGAACCCCGATACGTCCGCGCACGCTGCCGACATTTCAGCGGATGTCACGAACAACGACGACGACGCCGAAGGTGCAGGCAAGAGGAGAAGGGTACAACGAGCCTGCGATGTAAGTCTCGAATCACCGGGAAGACCGTTTCTCTCATTGGATTCACCGATGCTGACAATTTATGTCTTTGATTCACATCCCTAGACCTGCCGAAAGAAGAAGGTTCGCTGCGATGGTCTACAGCCTGAAAAGGGCGCTTGCACAAACTGGTACGTATCAAGTCCTGTATCCTCATGGTGCCACGCTCGTGGACTTGAACACTGACGAGTCTGACGAGTCACTTATCTTCGATACTCTTCAGCGCCAACTACGGCTATGAATGCACCTTTGTCGACGCTGCACGCAAACGCGCACCGCCACGCAGCTACGTCGAGGCCATCGAGGCTCGTATTGTCAAGATGGAACAGCTCATTGCTTCGTTGGCGCCCGGCGTTGACTTTACTGACCGCATTGGCAAGCCCATCAGGAGACCCGACGACAAAGGCGACGACGCCGGCAACGATGCCCAGGCTTCGCAGCAACCGTCTCCATCCAGGAATCTTCCTCCTGTTCCACCCGTCTCGCTGGATCGCGCCAACAGCCTCTGTGGACACGGCGCCTCATTCACCCAGATGCTCTCGCCCTCCCACGTCAAATCACGTCTCGACTCCGAGTCCGACCGCACCCAGACGAGCGATGACGACGATTCCGACGACGACATAGCCTTTATCGAGAGCAGATTCAGCGATATCAATCTCAAAGCACCATATGTCGTCGCCTCGAGTTCCACTACCTTCGACAGCAGCTCGTCCGAGCGAGTGATCCTCGGCGGTCTGAGCAAAGTCGAGTCTGCTTCGTACACGCCCACGCCCCCAACGCACAAATTCATCGGAAAGGCTAGCGCCATGCACAGTTTGCCGCTCCTTGAGAGAATCAGCAGCAAAAACTTCAAGGAGCTCGGCATCTATCCCAAAGGCGCGCGACCAGAATACTGGGCTGTACCTGCCGGCTTCATTGATCCTCCCACCGATTCGACCTCGGCCGTCTCTGCCTGGCCCGAAGAAGATCTGGTCGAAAGTCTCGTAGATGCCTACTTTGGTCGTCCGAATCGCGAATACCCTTTGGTCAACGAATCACAGTACCGTCACGAGCTTGCGGATCGTCCCGAGCTGCGCAAAGATCCAGAATGGCTAGCTCTCTCCTTTTGCATCTTCATGGTCGGAAGCCAATACCTTGAAGATGACAGGGTAAGAGCTTTTGCCGACGACAAGCACTCGCGCGGCATGCATTGGTGGCAGGCTGCCAAAAATCTTTTATTCCGCAACGCGAGGGTTGACAAGCCGCTTGTGCGTATTCAGTGCTTCTTGCTCTCCACCCTTTTCCAGCACGGCGTTCCCATTTCCGCATCTGGCTCGTGGCTGTTGCTCGGTGCTGCCATCCGTCTCTTGCTCGATGTGGGAGCGCATCGAAAACACACGGCCAAGAAGCTCCAATTGTCCAGGATCGAGGAGGAAACGTACAAGCGTCTGTTTTGGGCCGCTTACAGCCTGGATCGCGAATGCGCCGCGTCGTTGGGAAGACCCATCATGTTGCAAGACGAGGATATCGATGTAGAGCTTCCCATCGAGGTCGACGACGAATACCTCTTCCAGACGCCAGGTACAGAACCTTTGCTTAAGCAGCCTGAGGACAAACCAGCACTCATCAGCGGATTTCTTTGCTCGTTGCGTCTGGACGAGATTGTCGGACGTACGCTCAAGACAATCTATGCGCTGCACAAGACCAAGGTACGATTCGGCATCAATTCCAAGGATTGGGACGAGAGGTTGGTCTCGGAAATCGATTCGGCGCTCAACAGTTGGCTCGACACGGTGCCACAGCATCTTCGTTACGACCCACACGAACGCAACGACGAGTGGCTTTTGCAGTCGTCGCTTCTCTACTCGAAATACTACAACTGCCAGCTTTTGGTGCATCGGCCATTCATCCCCGCCAAAAAGGGTGCTGCTGACAACTCGATCCTCAACTTCCCCTCGCTCGCCATCTGCACCAACGCTGCTCGCAGCATTAGCCACTTGCTCTCCAACCTCAAAGATCGCGATCTGCACAACCAGATTGGCATTCCCGCCGCGTTCAGATCCGTCTCTGCCAGCAGCATCCTGCTGATGGTCATTTGGGGCGCTAAACGCAACGGAGGTCGCGTCTCGAGCTCGGCCACGACGGATCTTCGCCGGTCGATTGATGTTCTTCGAGCCATGGAGGGCCGTTGGCAATTCTGTGGCAAGGCTGTTGACATTCTCGAGTCGATCATGACTTCGACACACGTGGTTGTGCCTCGCGCGGGAGGTCAGTCTGAGCAGGGGATCAAGCGATCTCGAAGCGGTTCCGAGGTCGAGGAGCCTAAGGTAGAGGACGAGTCGTTTGGATCCCTTGGTGCTCATGGGGATGACCAGACGGAATCATTGAGCGGCTCAAAGGGACAGAGTGCACGTAGCAAGGCAGGGCACAAAGCCGAAGCTGCGCATGCTGGGAGCCAGAACGGTCGACCGCTCGATCCTGAGGAGAGGCAGCTTCCGCTGTCGACGTCACAGCTTGCTTCCATACCGCCGCAGTCGAGCGCCGAGCAATCGCCTCTTTCGGGCATTACGAGCGCGCGGACCTTTCAGCCCAACGCTGCTGAAGGCGTTGGCAACAGTAGCGCCCAGAACTTCTTTGGCGCAGACGCCTTTGGACCAAGGACGCCGCAACCGGCGCCGCATGCCCGAATGCCGTCGCTGAGCGGCGCTTCTAGCATCCCCGCGTCGCTTTCGTTTGGACTTTTGACGCCCTCGACCGCTGCTCAGTGGGGGATTGCTGGAGGTGAGGTCGACTATCTGCAGGGACCACACTCTCAAGCGTCGGCCTACCAATCGGTTCCCGCGGTGACTCCGTCGATCTTTGACAACCTCGGCTTGCCTGGCAACGCAGATGACATTATGTCGTCCAACATTTCAACCATGGACGACATGTCGCATTTTGCGTTTGCCAGTGGACCACCGTCCAACATGGGCGTCAATCGCGACACCATGTTCGGGGGCTCTCTAGACACGTTCCACATGGGCCAGCACGGAGGACGTGGTGGCAGCAGCGGCGGTGACACTCCGCAGTCAGACGGCAGCGGTGGGCTGGCGAGCTATGCGTTTGAGCTACTCCAGAGGCAGAGCGTTTGGAACCTTGACGATGATTCGCTCACCCTGTTGCAGCAGAAAGGTCAACGACCATGACGGATGGATTCTGTTTCCTTTGCTCGGTTTTACTTGTACTCTTTAATCTGTACTTTTTGGGTTTTCAGCAATTGCGGCTTAGCTATCACACCATTCTCCAGAAGAACGGCATCTACTTGTTTGTGGTACGAAAGTGTTGAAATCAGCATCGTGGCAAGTGTGGGTATCAAATGACAAAGACACGCGTTCTACGCAAGCCTCCTGGACCGGCTGAGCCTCGAACGCCCGATGTTAGCGCTGCAGGATGTTTGCGTTGCAGCCGAGCAAACGCTTCTTGGATGTGCGATGCGAGTAAGGGCGTTTCAAGCGAGGGCGGGAGCGTGAAGAGCGTACATAGCTCGTCGTCTGTAGAGCATGTAGCGGTGGGTGGGGCAGATGGTGCAGAGTCGTCGGATGGTGATGAGTCGGTGACGTGGGTGGTATCGGTGGGGTTTGTGTCTGCGTTGGTGGCGGTGAGGGTTTGATCGGCGGTGGTGTCGTCTGCAGAGTCCGGGTTAGGTTCGAGTTTTGGTTTCTTGTCGCCGCTTGAGCATGTTGCTGTCGGAGCGTCGGTGGTATCATCTGCTCTGCGCTTGTTGGACGATGAACTGGGTGTTGGGTTGGTGACCGACGAGGTGAGGATGGGCTGGGTCGCCTGTCCCGCCTGCTGTTGCTGCTGCTGGAGCGCATCAGCTCGAATCCTGGCGGCCCTCTGCTCTTCCAAACTCTTCTTGATGGCCACAGCGCCTAAACAGAGCTCTCTGACCACTTCAAACGCCAGAAAGCCCAGAATGTCGATAATGTCGTCGTTCGGTTTGACGTCGAGGTACGCACTGGCGTTGATAAACTCTCGAAACTTTTTCGACTTGCGAAAGGTGAAACTGGCCTGTCGGCATTCCGAATAGTGGACGTATTCATCGCGTGTCATCCTGCGCGTGGCTTCGTCGGCATCCTTGAGCCGCTGCATGGAAGCCTCGTGCGCCTCGAGGTCGTCGTCGTCCTCATCCTCTTCACCGTCGGCGTTGGGGAGCGCGAGCACGTGCTCGGAATAGATCGACGAGATCTCCCACGGCAGCCTGATCTTCATCTTGGTCGCCTTGATGCTCGGCCCATCGATCGCAGTCGGATCGTCGAGCTCCATCTCGGTTGCACCAGCCGAGCCTCCCGCCGAGTCGCCCGAGTCCTTGGCGTTTTTGCGCACATCTTTCCACGACAAGTAGGTGCGAAGACGATTCACCTTGGCACGATCGTATCGGATGAGAAAGATGAGGTCTTCGGGAGAGAGGTATTTGGATGCACGGCGTTGGGAGAGTCTGCGCGACTGAACGATCATCTCGATGGTCTGGGAGCGTACAATGTCTTCGACGAGCCGAGTGACGTCCGGTGAAGCGTCGACGACATCGGCAAAGACGAACATCATCTGGGCGATTTCCACCTGGTAGCGGTACTCGGGAGCGGGCGCATCGGCGATGTCCGGGTCGATGCCGAGCCCAACGGAGGCAAAAGAGGCGGCTGCTGAGGTAGATGATTTCGACATTGTGGCGAAGGAGACCAGCAGCAGCTCACAGTGACTCAGATGGTGGTGGGGGAACGATAGACAGACAGCTCGTTTGGCTTTATTGAGATGCGACCCTTTTGAACGCGGGGAGAGGAGCGTTTCTCGGATGAGTATGTTAGAGCGCATGTACAAGAGGCCGATAGAATTTCCAGAGGAAGCTTACAGACTCGGCTTAACCAAACGAATCCTGGGAAGCGTGGAGCGGCAATGCATGCATGCATGATCGCAAAGCAAGCGAGCGAGCGTCATCAGAACTTCGGACATTATTGGGCTTCTTGTCTCGGATTTATACTCGTATTCGTGGCCGTAACGTAAGAAGCTGGGCGAACGTCAAACGGAAGCAGTCCTATTGTTTGGAATGGCGTGACATCTGGTTGAGCATTGCAACAATACCTCGGACTTGATTTTTCACCGCTTGAATGTGGCTGTCAATATGCTGTAGGAAAGCGGCCTTGCGGACCATAAAGCCATCCTTTCCCACTCAACTGGTCTTCCGTCACCACCGCCACCACCGCATCTCGACCACCTGCAAAGTAGAGGAAAAGCAAAGCAAACATGGTCTACAAAGCAGTGCGACTCACAAAGGCACATGGCGCCGTTGTCGAGACGCAGGCCACTCCTTTCTCCTCTTCCGACTTGGCTGCTGACGAGGTGCTGATCAAGAACGTAGCCGTCGCGTCCAACCCCAAGGATTGGAAGCTGGCGCCGCTAGGAATGTACGAGGGGATCGAAGGTAACGACGTCGCTGGCTACATCGAGGCAGTAGGCTCGGATGTCAAAGATTTCACCAAAGGCGACAAGGTCATCGCCTTCACCTGCATGGCCAAAGCAGACAAGTACGGAGCCTACCAGGCTTTCTCGGTTGCACCTGCTTGGACCACTGCCAAGCTCGCCGAGCACGTCTCGTTCGAAGACGGATCTACGCTTCCCTTAGCCATCACGACTGCCTTTGTCGGGCTATTTGACAAGCTCGGGTTGCCCGAACCTTCATCCGATGGTACACCTGCTTCTGGTGCTGACAAGGTGCAGCTGCTGGTGTGGGGAGCTAGTTCTTCGGTCGGAGCCTACGTTGTGCAGTTGGCCAAGATTGCTGGGTACCAAGTTGTTGCTGTAGCCGGCGCTGCTAAGGACGCTGTAGAGACCCTCGGCGTCAGCGCGGACAAGATTGTTGATTACCGCGCTGATCGCGCTCTGGTGATCCAGAACCTCAACAAGGCTGCAGCCGGTACCGCCTACACGCACGTCTACGATGCCATTTCGACCGAAGACACGGTAGAAACCATCATCGAACTTCTCGCAACTGAGCGTAACAAAGGTGGCAAAGTGACCACACTCTGGAAAAGCAATTACCAGGATGGAGACGAGGCCGATAGGCTTGCACGAGACACCGCGACCACCTTTGAATGGACCATGTGCGGAAGCGTTCACGATGACAAAAAAGAGTTTGGCGAGAGATGGTTCAAGACGGCCACGCAGTGGGTGGGCGAAGGCAAGATCCAGCCAAACAAGGTGCAGCTGGTAGAAGGCGGACTGGATGGCATCCCGGCGGGATTGAAGCTGTTGGAGGAAAACAAGGTTAGCAACCGCAAGATTGTTGGTAAGTGCTGCTTCCAGTTTCTGTTTCGGGTCATGAAATGTTGGAAACGTCCGCTGACATGTCTTGTCTTTTCACGTTGCACAGCTCGTATTGCCGACACCAAGGCATAAAGACGAGTGGAAAGAGTTTTCGAGACAGACGATCCAGTTTTGTTGCCAAAGCTGGAAACATCAGCAGCCCAACATGCGCGATTAGGCGATAAGCTGTGCTTCCCTTTGTTCGACATGATCGATTCGGCGAGCGAGGTGTCAGGATTGGATCATCGCGTGGCTTTGATTTGCAGCTCTCGACCGTAAAAGCCGAGATCGTCGACGGACACCAGAGCGGCGAATTCTTCCGCGTTGAACACAGCAGGTCGCGTGAACTTTTGCAAACAAGATTTGAAATTTCGAGACGGGAGCAAAAGTGTTGATTGTCAGAAGGCTGCAGCGCGGCACAATTCGCGCAGCTCTCTTCTTATCGGCTGTGACTCGTTAAATTGTTGCGTGGCGCTGGCTGGCCGTATCTTCTTATATCTTGAGCAAAAGTGTCAACTTTGTCCTCCTCACACCATTCCCAAAGCGAAAGCGGACCTCCTCTTCTCACAGTTACGATCCTGTCGCCTTCTGCAACGATGCCAGCCCCGACCTCGGCAGCCGCTGCCACCGCTGTTGCTCAACAGCTCCAGCAAGCCGCCTCCACCTCGACCATGGCGCCACTCAATGCAGAGCTGTTGCAGATCAACCTCAACCCCAACCCTGCCGCTCCGGATTTTGACAACCTCGTCTTTGGCCAGAAATTCTCGCCACACATGCTCATCGTTGACTGGAACCACAAGACCGGCTGGGGTGTCCCTCAGATCAAGCCCTATGGTCCTCTCTCGCTCTCGCCCGCCGCTCCTGCGCTCCACTACGCCAGCGGCCTCTTCGAAGGCATGAAGGCCTACCGATCCGCCGATGGCTCGGGCAAGATCCGCCTCTTCCGTGCAGACAAGAACATGGAACGTATGAACCGCTCTGCTGCCCGTGCAGGCTTGCCCACATTTGACGGCGACGAGTTTATCAAGATGATTAAAACGCTCGTGAGGATTGATCGCGAACACGTTCCCTACGGCGAGGGACAGACGCTGTACCTCCGCCCAACGCTGATTGGTACCCCGGACACATTGGGAATGGGTGTGCCCACCGAAGCGCAACTGTACTGCATCTGCAGCCCCGTCGGCAACTACTACTCGTCCGGAACCGGCAGCAAGCCCGTCAGCCTTTTGGCAAGGACCGACGTGGTCAGGGCATGGCCCGGCGGAACAGGCTGCTACAAGCTCGCTGCCAACTACGCCGGTGCTACACGACCTGCCATGGACGCCCTGCTGCAAGGCTACCACCAGGTTTTGTGGCTCTTTGGACCCGACCACCAGCTGACCGAAGTCGGTGCGATGAACCTCTTTGTCGTCTTCCGCGACCAAGCTACCGATACGGATGCGACGCGCTACGAAGTGGCCACTGCCGCGCTCGACGACGGAACCATCCTGCCCGGTGTCACCCGCGACTCGATTCTTTCGCTGCTGCGTGCATACAAGGCTGGCAACGTCCAGATCCAAGGTCTCCCCAGCCCGGAAAACCTCACCATTTCAGAGCGCAAAGTGACCATGAGCGAGATCATCCAAAAGGCCCAAGGCAATCAAATCGCCGAAGTGTTCGGATCGGGCACTGCCGCCGTGGTCTGCAGCGTCGACAAGATCGGGTTCGAGGGTATCGACATTCCGATCCCTATCCAGGCCGACGGGATGGGCACGTTTATGCGCACCATGCTGCGCGAGGTCACTGGGAGACAGTGGGGCGCCATCCCTTGTCCTGAGTGGAGCAGCGTTTGTTAAGATGGGACGCCTTCAAGGCCTCGAGCTGCTCTGTATACCAATCTTTCGTCTGTCACTCGATAGAATTGCACTAGCAATATAGACTTTTGTTGATTTTGACATGGAATGTACGTCAATATCGTGCGAGCACTGAGCAATGCCGATCAGATAGTGTATCGGAAGTAGGGCGACTCTTCACCGTATAGCAGCACGTCGATCTTTCGTCGGTCCGCTTCAGTCATATTTCCTTCCTTTGTTGCACCAGCGGCTGCCTTTTCTTCATCCAACTCGCTGCCGCTGCCTACCGCAGCCACCGCACCCGTCGCTCGTTGTGCAACAATCGCGTCATCGCGGTCTCTGCGTCGATTGATGCTCCAGAACCGGTAACTCAAACCGGCACTCACAAGTACGCCGAACAGCAGGAGCGCAGCGCTGACGGCGGTACCCTTGACATAGTACGGCGCCTCTTTCGAAGGAAACAGATGCGTTCCTAGCAATGGACCGCACTGACCGATCGTGGCGAAGATCACCAGTCCCAAGCCCTTTTTCGACTCGCTAGCCTGGTTATCCATCAACCACATGTAAAGGATCGGGATAAAGGGGAAGAGGCCATTGACAATGAGCCAGATGCCCACGTAGCGCGCTGCCGTTGAGCGCAGAGTTGCCAGCATGAGGTAGCCGATGGCGCCGACGATGAGCAACACCGTGCACACGGGTCCACGCACCTGCAGTCGGTCGGTAAGCCAGCAGGCGCTGAGCGAGATGAAAAACGCTAGCACGTATGGCGGTGCCGAGAGACCTTGGGCCTTGATGCTGCCGAAACCCATTTCGGCGACCAGCGTCGGCACGTAGACCGGTACGGAAGAGTAGCCAACGTTGATGATGAAAAACAGCGAGGCGGTGATATACGACATGGGATCCTTGAACGCCGCCGCTGCTTGCGTCCAGTTGAGCTGGTGTCTGATCGACTCGATCGAGAGGCGTTTTGCTCGTCCCGAGGGCTCGAAAGCTGCCGGTGGGGGTGGACGAAACAGTCTTGCTTCGCCGATCGCTTTCTCCCTCTCTGTCAAGAATGTAGCCGATTGAATGCTGTTTGGCAGCAAAAGGAACGCCACGGGTGCCATGACCAACGTCGGAATCCCTTCAATCAGGAACAACAGCCTCCACGACTCGACGCTGGTCTTGACGTGTACCAGACCATACGCAATCGCCCCGGCAATTGCCGAGGAAATGGCTCCTGCCGAGACAAACCAGCCAAACCTGAGCCCGATCTCGGTCTTGGGATAGAAGAAGCTGAGATACATAGCCCAACCCGTGCCATAGCCTGCCTCGGAAACCGCCAAAAAGAACCTCGCCACCATCAATCCGGCCCAATTCGTCGTCGCCGCCTGACACACCCCCGCCACCCCCCATACAAATACGCAAATGGTCATCCAAACGCGCGGCGGCAAAATCTTGTACATGACCACCTGAAACTGAAACAAAATGTATCCAATGTAGAAAATTGTCAAAAGCCACTGGAACTGCGCATCGCTTATATGAAGCGATTTCTCCAGCCCGGCCGTCTTGGCATTGCCAATATTGGAGCGGTCCAGAATGGCAAACGTGTACAAGAGCACCGAGACGGTGACGATGCGCAGGTCGAGCTTGCGTCGCAGTGCGGCTTCTTCGGAGGAGGACCACCATTTGGTCAGCTTGGCGTTCAATGCAGTGGTGTTGGCTGCTTCGTGTGTAGGCGTGGGCGAGTCGAGATTGTCCATGGTGGCAATGTTAATGGTGGCGTCGATACCGCCTCCGTCGCTGGCTTTCTGAAACTTTTTGTCGTCGTAGCGCATTCCGAGGTTTGGAGCGGATGATGTCTAGAGGATGGGGTGACCTTGGAGGGAGGAAGCGAAGGGGGAAGCTGCACACAAAGCTTGCAAGAGGTCCGTCCATGTAGGACGAGGAGGCAAGGTGCATCGAACCCCACTGCAAAGTGACTCGCCATCAGCCCCATTCCTCTCGATCCGCCCAGATCCAGCCTGCCGAGTTGACCGCGCCGTCACCGTCCGGCAGCGCTAAGCGAGGTTGCAAGTCGAAAATACCTGCCCACGTCCCCAGCCGTGGCAGCCTCTAGTGTCCTGTATCGTGTGCAGCGCAAAGGCACAAACTGTGGGGGGCCTTTTCCACGCTGCCTAGTCACGCTCGCGCATCTCGCTTAGCGGCGATTCGGTCTAACGCGGCGCGAAGCTTGTCCAGCCACACCGGCGAATTTTCTTTTAGCTGTCAAAAATTGGTTTGACCTTGCGGTCGTCGGAGTTTCTGCCATTCTTTCTAGTGCCGCCGGCGGCGGCGGCAGCGAGGTCAAGTCGTGTGCACTTTTTTTGGCCCGCGTTGTTGGCCGATCATACTGTTTCATCCTGGACTGAACAGCACACGACTCGTGACTTGATCTTGAGGTTTGGGCAATATTCCTTTGTGCCCACAAGCGGTTCCAACCCCAACGTGCAGCAATGAATTTGTGACACGCCACCTTCGAAACCTGCATGGCAAGTGCGATGACAGCAGTTCGCTCTCTCGAGGCCCTTTTAGTGGCGAATAGACGCAATTCGCTTCGCGTGTAGCTTTCCAACGCCGGCTCCAGCACACATAGAAGTAAAAGTCATTGGTAATTCCAAGCTTGCCATTGGCAACACATGCTAGTCGTAGATTTGCCACAAAAATGCTTACTGGAACAAAGCCTTGGTAAAAGTTCCAGGTCCGAAACCAACCGCCTTCTTCGCAGTTTCTTCGTTCAGGGCTCTTCCCAGTGGATCAGTTCTGTTCTTCCACACTCCCCCTCTCTCGCCAAGCGGCGGCAGAGCATCATCGATCAACCGCATGATGCCGATCGCTTTTTCCTCATGATACGGCCTCGTAACTACCTGAACGCCTACCGGCAGACCGTGCATCTTGTGCGCATCGTACGCCGTCTTGTAGAGCATAAAGTTGCACACCTTGCTCGTCTCCCTCCACCTCCTGTCAGAGGCCCACTTTGCGAATGCGGAGCGAAGCTCCGGCTTGGCCTGGTCGTAGTCGACAGGCTTGTGAGAATCGCGCGCTGCATCGACGCGCAGCACGGGCAGAACGGCGACGGGTGCTTTGACAATGTTGTACAGCACCGTGGATCCGGCCATGGCCGAATTGAATTCTGCCCCTCCGTGCGGAACTGCAGGGCAGGCTTGGGTGGGGGCAATGAATGCATCGAGTGCAAGATCTTGCCACATGGTATGATTCCACTTGTCAACGAAGCGTTCGCGACGTTCGAGCACGTTGGCATGCTCACGGGCCGAGAGGCGCGCCATCGACGCTGCCAGCTCGGCGTAGATGTGGTCACGCACAACGTAGCGGACCAAAAACACGGCAATGCCACGCAGCCAGCGCGGCAGCCGACTGAGTCGCACGGGAAGCGTCATTTGGGGGATCAGCGCATCCTTGCCCACATCGCGCTCGACATTTCGGAAGCCGTCGGCGGTAAAGAGACGGAGGAAGATGCGCAGCACCTCGAGCGTCTGCAACTGCTTCGGTTGGATCTCGACCAGCTCGATCCGCTTGTCAGAGTACTTTGTCCTGAGCGCAGCGACGCATTCCTGGATAGCACGGTAACACGCAGGCGTAGTACGGTAGATGCCATCGCCAACCACATAGCCGATGCGAAGTGGTGTACCTCGCGCTTCCGACATCCCGAGCGGATTGAGCCACGCTTCATTGAGAACCACGGTGGGCGACTCGGACAGATGGAAGCGAGACATGGCTTGGTCATTTTCGACCGCTTCTTTGAGCACGGCAGGGTCGTTTTTATCCCTCTTGCTGCGCAGCCATTTGGGGAGTTGCTGTCTCGCCACCTCGACGAAAAGCGTTTCGACATCGGCGGCGGTTCTGCACATAGGTCCCGCCACCGATTGAACGCTCTCGAATCCTTTGCCGTAATCAGCCAGACCGTTGTACGACCATCTCGCGGGACTCGGTTTGATGGTATAGATGCCCGAATGGTGGGATGGGATCCTCAAACTTCCTGCAACGTCGGTTCCCAGCCCTGCAACGGATCCATCACATCCGACGAGAGCCGCCTCGCCTCCCGAACTGCCACCGGACGTGTGATTCGGGTGGAATGGATTGGAAGTGCGTCCAAAGACCGGATTGATGCTCTCAAACGTCATGAACATCTGCGGTACGTTGGTCTTGACGTACAGCAGGGCTCCAAGGTGGTCGCAGATGGACGCGACTGTGCTCGTGACTTGTTGGGGCGGCTTTGCTATCCATCCCGAAAAGCCGTTGGTGGTGTGGACGCCTTGGACGTTGAACTGCTCCTTCAACGAGATAGGTACGCCATGCAGAGGGCCGACGAGCTCGCCTGTCTTTGCCAAATGCGCATCGAGCTCCGCGGCACGCTTGAGCGCCGTTTCGATAAAGACTTCGGTGAGGCAGTTAGTGCGGATCTGCGCTCGACGCGCAGCACGAACATACGCACAGAGAACCTGCGTCGACGTCCAACGACGCGCTTGGATGCCCGAAGTGATACCGGCAATGTCTGCTGAGAGAATGTCAAGGTCGTATCCAGCAAGACCTACGGGGAGGCCACAGTAGGCGCTGTTGCTATCTTGCACGACGAGTGTGTCGCTGCTGCTGGGAGAAACCTCGTCAGGGAGACTGCAGGCGAGGGCTGCATCTCGCTTGGCAACGTGGTCGTCAATGGCGCGTTGTGTCGCCGACTTTCCCCACAAGCCCAGCATGATTGGACCAGTGCCAACACGTCCTCAAGAGGGAACGATGAAACGAGATGATGAAAGGGGTTAGCGGAGTTGATGCGGAGCCCTGCTTGCCCTAGCCGAGGTCGGACGCTCGTCTCTTGGTACGGTACGTGAGATTCGCGAACATGTGCTCAGTCGGCGACCCTTATCGTCGCCAAGTACGAGCAACTCCGGCTTGCTCGGGACGCCTGAAAGCCGAAAAGCAAAGAAAGGATCTGAATATCGGGCCAAAACTCGGCGCGAAACGATGTGCGAACAGACAAAAGCTACAACTCGGTTGCTGGGCGTCGTACTGCCGGTCGTGCTCGCCTGCTGCCCACACAAGAGAAGAAGAGGAAGTCGGTGCAGAGCAGCGGCTGTGGAGAGTGAACGTGCAGTAGTGAAAATAAACAAATGAATCCAAAGAAACAAAAAAACTAAAAGAAAAAAAAAAGATTCTGCAAAAATACGTTTCTTTTCTGCATCTACTGTATTTCTTAATAATGGTAGCTGCACGTCCACGTTCGCTCAGTTGAAATGGTCCAGCTGTCAACGCGTCTCAAAATTAAAGTAAGCAATACAAATTGAGTAGTGAGGCAGACATGACGAGAGAAGTGCACGTTTTCATCTTGCTTGGACCCTGAAGCACGTTGCCTATCCAACACTCGACTGTTCAAAAGTAACACCAGCTTGGCTCCACGACCGGTTCATTCTCTGGCATTGCCGCTTGGGAACAAGCAGGCAAGAGCACATCGATGCGGAGATACCATGGCAGCACAAAGAAACGCTCAACCAGGGAGCATGTGGGGCTGTATCAACTGTTGGAGACAAGGGGATTCGAGCTCGCCGTGAGCGGACAGGGGCATTGGTGTTGGCTGGAGTAGCTCTTTCAAACGACGCTTTATGTCCTCAAAGGCAATGCAGACCTCAGTGATTTGGACGCCGAGACGAAGCCACTGCAGCCTCCACCAGCGTTGATGCAGGATCGGCGCGATTCTGCTCCCATTCTTGAGAGCACGCACGCGGTTGAGGTCGTCCGAGTTTCGCATCTGTGCCGGTGGCGCTTAGCTGTGGGTACGTGACCCCTTCGCCTCCCCGGTCAAGCACGCTCAGCCGACTTGACCCCTTGTTGTCATGTCGCCAGGTAACGTTGTTTTCCAGCTCTGCCCTTTCCTTCGACGTGGAGTACAAAGCCGTCCTGGTAGTCGTCCTTCCTCTCCTTCTCAACCACTCGCATCGTCACGTCCCCTTCCGATAAGTCTCTAGAATCACAAGCTGGTACGCGCAATCATGCCGGCACCCGTCCCCTTTACCAACGGCTCTTCAAGCCAGCGTCATATCCAGTCGGTCCCTACGCATGTCCGCACCATCTGCTGTATCGGTGCTGGCTATGTCGGCGGACCCACTTGCTCTGTGATCGCGCTCAAATGCCCACATATCAAGGTCATCATTGTCGACGTCAACCCGGTCCGCATTGCTGCTTGGAACTCGGACGTGCTGCCCGTATTCGAGCCCGGTCTCGATGCCGTCGTGCGCGAGTGCCGAGGACGTAATCTCTTCTTCTCCACCGACATTGATGCTGCCATCCAGGAAGCCGATTTGGTCTTTGTCTCGGTCAACACTCCCACCAAGACCTCTGGTGTTGGCAAAGGGTTCGCTGCTGATCTTCACTACGTCGAGGCATCCACGCGACGCATCGCATCTGTCGCAACCAGCTCCAAGATCATCGTTGAGAAATCTACAGTGCCCTGCCGTACTGCCGCAAGCATGAGGACCATCCTCGAGTCCAATTCGAGCTACACTGCTGATGGAACGCTGATCTCGTTCCAGATCCTTTCCAACCCCGAGTTTCTCGCCGAAGGTACCGCCATCCGCGACCTTTTGGCTCCCGACCGTGTCCTCATTGGATCGCTCGACACGCAACAGGGCAAAGCGGCAGCCGCCGCCCTCAGCGAGGTCTACCAGAACTGGGTCGAACCCACCAAGATTTACGAAACCGGTCTCTGGTCCTCGGAACTCTCCAAGCTCGCCGCCAATGCATTGCTCGCCCAACGCATCTCGAGCATCAATTCGCTCTCGGCCATCTGCGAAGCGACCGGTGCCGACGTCGACGAAGTCGCCCACGCCTGCGGTCTCGACAAGCGAATCGGACCCAACTTCCTCAAAGCCTCGGTCGGGTTCGGCGGAAGTTGCTTCCAAAAGGACATTCTCAACCTCGTCTATCTCTCCGAATCGTTGGGCTTGAGCGAAGTCGCAGACTACTGGCATCAGGTGATCAAGATGAACGAATACTCGAAATCACGCTTTGCAAGAAAAGTCGTCTCGACGCTGTTCAACACCATTACCATGAAAAAGATCGCCGTGCTCGGTTTCGCCTTTAAAAAGGATACGGGCGATACGCGCGAATCGGCGGCGATCACGCTGTGCAAGTACTTCCGTCAGGAACGAGCCCAGATCTCGATCTACGATCCCAAGGTGACCACCAATCAGATCATGCTCGACCTCACTGAACCTGGCGTCGTCGACGATGCAGAGGCGGTCAAGCAGCAGGTCAAGATCGCAGCATCGATGAAAGAGGCTTGCGAGGATGCCGAGGCCGTCATCATCTGCACCGAGTGGGACGAGTTTAGAGATGCATCCGCCCAGGACTGGAGTGAGATCTACGCGAGCATGAAGAAGCCCGCTTTTGTCTTTGATGGTCGAGGCATTGTAGATGCAAAGGTGCTCAGAAGCGTTGGCTTCAAGGTCCATGCGGTTGGCAAGGGTCCGCTGATTGTCGATCCTATCTGGGCGTGAATCCACTTTCTGTTCAACATCGTTCGTTGCTTACCTAGATACCCCTTGCTGCCTTGTTGGCCTCACGCGCCTCGTAACCGACCTCCTTGTTTTCTGACCCCTCATTTGCGACTTGAATTGTGTGTACACTTGCGATGCACTCAACTGTACGATCGTGAGGTAAACCCATCTGAATTGCAAAGCGGTCCGCAACGTGTCCGTCAGAAAAGAAAATGCGTCTGACAAAACACCCAAAATGGCAGAGCAACAATCGCCACCGCCATAACATCCCCTACCCATCCTCTCGGATTTGTCGGCCTCGACGAAGGCCGACGACCTCGATACTGTTCGTCCTCTTCTGAAGGACCGTCACTCCTCTTGCGTCGATGGTCGAGCCGCGAATAACCTTGCGTGTGCGAACTGACATAAAGTGGCCAAAACCACAGTCCCAACAAGGTGAACAAAAAGAAGGGCAGATACATCGACGTCCAGATGTTGATTTGATCTGGCATCAAGCACGGCGTGTACGCCAAGACTACGTACGGCTTGCTTCCGGACCGTGCTATAGAGGTGGGAGGAGGCGAGAAGAGGCTCAGACGTGCAAAGCCAGGCCTTTTTACTCCTTCAGTCATTGATACCGACTTGACGGTCAATTCGGGCACCTCGTCTGCCTTGAAGCCGTCAACCGTATCCGAAATGGAACTGTTGTTGGCTCGCCGGGTATGTCGATACTCGCAGTGATCGTGGTCATCGCCGCTGAAGACAGCCATAGGATCGATCGAGCTTAGAATCCAGTCGGTCACCGATGAAGACACCATGTTCTGATATGTAGACGCTCGATCCGTACCCTGACGCAATAGTCGGCTTGACTCTCGGTACACGTGGTGCTGCGCCGACCTCTGTGCATCGTCGCAGCCCGTTCCCGCAGGTCTGTGCAAGGGTACATGGGTAAGAAGCACCCGAGGGACCCGGATGCCACCGGTCTTGACCGATTCGACAAAGTCATATGTCTCTTTGTAGGCGCTATGTGCCGTCTCTCCGAGTAGACCGTCGAGCTTGCCAGCATGGTCCGAGCTGAGATGCGTATCGAAAGGGCCTCCGCCTTCTCGCTCCATTCCCACAAGGTCCTGCGCATTCACCAGGACCAATTCATGCGTTGCGCCGAGGTCCGAATCCGTCGACACCAGAACGCGACCATTGAGACTGTGCCGTACATAGGGATTTCGATCTTTGACGACGAACCCACCTCCATCGATCCTTATTCCGAAGTCGCGGTTGAATCGCTCTGCAGCATCGTCACTCGCCAATGCGTCGACTCTATGGCCAGCACTTGTGCCAGGTAGACCAATATCGTGGTTGCCGGAGAGGTAGACGGTGGGGATGAAATTGGAGGCCGCCATTCGAGGCACGATGAGCTGTCTCGTGGTGCTCAACGTTGACTTTTGAGCCTCCCAGTCGGCTTCTCTGGGCCTCCAGAAGATATTACGGAAGCGGTAAACCAATGCTGCCCACTCATGCTCGGATCGCCCTCGTCTGCCGCCATCGGTAAGGTCGCCCATCCACACGACGCCATCCGGCGGCCGTGCTAACCCACCCACTGTCTCCCGCACCCTGTGATCCGGCGGACGAATAAAGCCGCGATGAAACCACTTGTTGGGATTGACGACCAGACTGGTCCAGACGTTCTTGAGGTAGTTGTCCGAAAAGTGACGTACGATCGGATAAAGCAGGCTGGGAAACGGCAGATCCGGATATGTGTCTCGATCGATGATCTGCGGGTCGGTGACGAGCAACACATGGACGGCCGACTGCGGTCCCTGCAGAGCAGAAGATGCGTTCGAAGAGGAGGTTGGAGCGACAGGCCACGGACAGCTGTTGGCAGCCTCGTGAAAGACTACCCTTTCGCAGTAGAACAATAGCGCAAGCCAGAGCAACCGGAATATGACGACGTGGGTCGAGCCGACGACAAAGATGAGCAGATGTCGCGCGATCTCCATTGCCGCACGCCGGCATGAAGTTCGATCCGGCATTGTCTCTCCGGCTTGACTGGAGGCGTGGTGTCTCGTTCAGGTCATCGGCAGCGTCTCAATTAGTCCGAACGATACGTGTTAGCGGGAGGAAATTGATGGTAGTAAAGGCAAGCGATACGGAAGCGCTTGGGACTACCCGACCGGCGATTTGATTTCGGGCCAATAAGGTTCTCAATGTATGACACGGGAAGCTGTACGCCAAGAGCTGTCTTGCCTGTGACCCTGCGTCATGCCTTTATCACAATACTGTAAGGTTGCACAGCGGATCTGTTCAACATTCTCATGCACATTTCACCTTTCGAATTTCGAAGCTGGGTGAATGTCATGACTTATGAATGTAACATGAATCCACTGACGCTTAACCTCGTTAACCCGGAATTCGTTTTGAAAGTGGATCCGGACAAGTAGCAGAGTAGCGACTGAGACGTGACGAAATCGCGGAGATGGCTCAGCCGTGGTTGAACTTTTTTGACATTTTTTCGTGCTTCGGCTTGTGCATTCCAGACGTCATCCTTGGCTTGTTGAACACTCTATCGTCACGGCGACCATCGACAACAACCAAGACAGCGATATATAAGCCCACGAACTGGTCTTGTCGGGGATCTCACGGCTCTGAGTAACGGTCACGAGTGCATTCGGAAAAGAATCTCACCACAACTGGATCGTGACAAGCTTAGGTCTCTATCCAGGGGCATCAAGCATCATGCTGTCAACAGGATCTCGCATCTCATTGCGCTGCGCTGGTCGCATCCCACACATTCGCCCCGGGCATGCCTCATCGACGGTACCCGCACTCACAATATCAGCTGGAGGAGCACTGCGACTGCGTCAGCTCAGCACAGTAGTGTCAATACCAGCACTACGCAACAGTCATACAGATCGGACCACTCGATCATTAGCAGCCGTACCATCAGGTTCGACTGCAAGGCGCCACTTCACATCTGGCCGTTCACGAGCCTCGCAATATCCATTTCAGTTCCTGACAGCCTACGCATTTCAAGGCAAGCCGCGCAGCTCGGAAGACTTGCCGCTAGAGGGGGACTCGTCGTCTTCCGCATCTATCGATGAGCAGGACGGCACACCGCGGACACCAACCAAAGCCCAGATCGGCTTCCCAGCGGACAGCGATATTGGCCGATGGAGAGACGAGCTACTTCGAGGCGGTGAAGCGGGAGAGGACTCGCTCATGTGCACTTCGATGGGCACCACGGGTGACGTGGCTATCGGTGTAGCCGATGGTGTCGGCGGTTGGACCGAAAATGGAATCGATCCTTCGCTCTTTTCGCAAGCCTTGATGTTTTACGCATCCAAATCAGCCGCGCGAGCTTCGGCCGACCCGGACAAGGGAGGTGCTCCCAACCGCATCCTCTCTGAAGCATTCGAGCACGTTCTCAAGGAGCCGCTCGTAGTTGCGGGTAGTGCAACTGCGTGCATCCTAACCATGGACTCTGCCAACGGCACGCTTCGTTCCGCTAACTTGGGCGACTCTGGCTTCGTCATCCTTCGCCAAGGCACGGGCAAGCAAGGCGTATTCCATGCTAGTCCCCCGCAGCAACTCGGCTTCAACACCCCGCTGCAACTCGCCAAGCTGCCCAAAGAATGGGCGCAGGAAGGTTCCATCTCCAACACGCCCAAGGACGCCGCTACCTGGGAGTGCACGTTGCAACACGGCGACCTCATTATCGTCGGCACCGACGGACTGTTTGACAATGTCGATGCCAAAGTTGAAATCCCGCAGTTTGCCAAATTCATCAAGGAGAAACACCACGCTTCGTACGCTGCTCGTCACTCGGCTAGTGCAACAGAGGCAAAACAGGACAGCTTGGAAGAGGACAGGGAATTTGTTCAGGTGTTGGCGACCAATCTGGTCGAGTATGCCAAGATCTGCCAGAACTCGACGACCAAGCAGAGTCCGTTTGAGCGGGAAGCGGCGAGGTACGGCATTCATTTCCCTGGTGGCAAGATCGACGATGTTGCGTTGGTTTGCTGTCTTGTGATTGAGCGTTGAATGGTGAAGGTTGGCTTTTGTTTTGGGGTTTTGTACTTTTAGACATTGATTGCAGCGCAACATTACATTCTTTGAGAAAGGTTCGATTGCTATGATTTCGTTGTCGCTGTCGATGAGCAGCGTTCATCGAGGTACGAATGGGAAAGAATGATGATTCGGGCGGACAAGATTTGCGTGGAGCCAATGTTAATCCCCAAAACAGGCATGCGGAAGCGCGTCGAGCTGACCGAGGAAACGAGCAGCAGCACAGCTGCACGAGCCTCCACTTGAAACTCGATTCGCTCCCAATACCTTGTCTTGCTCGTCTCACACGCTTCGACCTAGCTCGCCCTCACCACAGCATAGCAGGGCTTTTATCTCATTCTCTACAACTACAGCTAGCTCTCGCTTGAAGCGTTCGACAGCAGATCACCGTTGGAAACAGCATGCCTTCCCACCACGCGAGTGCAACGGTGCGCCGCCGACGCCGCAACTCGCACGACAGCGACGACGAAGTATCGTCCGTGGACTCGCGCTCCACGACATTGTCCCGCAGCTCCTCTTCCTCCTCCTCGTCCTCCGATCTCCCGCTCGCAGCTCAGCTGCCTACACTACCAGATCTGCGATTTGAGCAGTCCTACCTAGCCACCATTCGTGGATTCCTGCACGAAGAGCAACCGGCCAAATCCACCTCTGAAAAGCAGACCGATCAACACGAGGATCATCATCACAAAGTCGAGCTTACCCATAGCAGAGAAAAGGACGAGCACGAACTTTGGCTGGGCAACCTTCGAATAGAGTGGTAAGTTCGTCCACCCTAACGCCCTAGAAAGGGAACCCAGCGTTGAATTTTGATGCTGATTCGTTTTTGGTGCATTGGCCCAGGTTTCCCATTCTCTACGTGACGGTGCGAGATCAATTGCTGTCGCCGCTGGTCCAGGGTGCAGTATGGGGGCTGGGCGGATTGCTGTATACGCAGTTTAGGCAATATCTGTCCTCGACAAGGGCGACGAGGGCGAGTCGTGTTTCTGCGCGAGGAAGCGGCGCTTCTCCCAGCATTCTGCGCAGCTTGGGTCTCAGCAATCGATGATTGCTCTCAGCACACACCCTGCCATTTCTCACAGATACCCCATCCCGGCGAGCGCTCTCGCTCTTGTGATTTCATTCGATCGGGCTGCGCATTCACAAATGGCTCTTGGCCTCACCGACAGTCTGCTGCGTCCAAGAATACACCAGTGCGTGACCCAGTTCTACCGCCTCCTCCGGCTTGATAGCCTGCGCCGTTGTGCTCGCCTCTAATTGGCTCAGCAGCCGCGCCATGTCGGCAAAGCCTGCTGCGGCGCCATCCTTGCCCGCGCCGCCGATCCACAGTCGGATCAAATGCATGTCCTGCTGCAGCTCGCGCTCGTCTGCGCTGACGCCTGCCAGCCGCTGCAGCTCTGCACTTGCTGAAAAATCGGTCATTTTCCATGCGGTGTGTTGCAGGAGCAGCGTGGAGCCTTGGAGGGCCATGATCAGGTCGAGCAGGTAGCGGCTGAATCGAAGATCGGTGGATTTCATGTGACGTTCCAGGTCAAGATTGGTCAATATCGAAGCAGTCGAACGGACGACGGAGCCGAGGAACTTGATTTCAGCTTCTAGCGCCGAGGTGAGTTTGGCGGGAAGCGAGGTGAGAATGGCGCTAATGTCTTGGAAAAACTCGATGAGCGCTTGACCCTTCGATTGGACGAGCACGCGCAGCACATCGAGCGAAAGAATGGCAGGAGTGCCTTCCCAGATACGCTCGACGGTGCCGTCGCGAAGCATCTCGGCCATGCCGATTTCTTCCATGTATCCTTGCCCGCCGAACGACTCGATCAGCGTAAGGTAGGATTCGGAGGCGCGTGTGGCGACGAATGCCTTGAGCGCCGGCGTGAGCAAACGCAGGCGGGTGACATCGCGCTTGCTTGCTTGACCTGATTCGCTCGCTCCCATCAGCAGCACATTCGAGAAGAAGATCTGCAGGAAAACGCGATAGGTCACGGTGACCTTCAACAGCTGGTCCGTGTGCAGCGGCAGCTTATCCAATTTCCCGCCTCCCAGCGCGGGTCGAATCTGCGCATACGCCGTCGCCGAACGCAGCCCCCACGACAGACCACCGACGGCTCCACCGGCCGAATACAATCTCGTTATGTTGAGCACCGACGAGATGGTAGCAACTCCACGACCAATGTCACCCACCAGCTCCCCGACGCAGCCGTCCAATTCGAGCTCAGCCGTCGGCAGATACTTGGTACCCAGCTTGCGCTTCAGCCTGTGCACACGGATGCCGTTGAGCTTGCCCGTCTTGTCATCGCGGATCTTGATCAGGAAGAGCGAGAGACCCTTGGAGCCGAGCTTGAGGTCGTCGCTGGTACGCGCGAGCGCCAAGGCGATGTCTCCGTCGGTGGCTGAGGAGAACCATTTGAAGCCGCTGATGGTGAATAGGTCGCCGGCTTCGGGTTTCTTGTGTGGGTTGACGGGTCGAGCGACGGTCTCGGTGCGCGAGACGTCGGATCCACCGGGCCGCTCGGTCATCCACTGACCAGCTGTCCATGCCGTGCGTGCGTCTACACTGCACAGCTTGGGAATATGTTCACGCTTCTGCTTGTCGGTGCCGAACATCTCGAGCACTCGCACTGCGCCATCGGTCATACTGATGGGACACAAAACCACCTTGCACACGGGTGCAAACATGACACTCCGCGTAAAGGCGAACAGTCGAGCATGTTGACCGAGCTTTTCGCGACCTCCTCCGTTCCTAGCTTCGGAAGCAGGTCGCGCGTACGACTCGGCGACAATGGCCTCTTCGGCAGCAACGCCTTTAAGACGCTTCCATCCCTCGCCCGTTACGAGTTTGTCTACCCGTTGACCCCACGCGTCGTATTGGATCAACGTGGGCTCGTGCTGTGGGCTATCGAGCGTAGCTGCGATGTCGGCGTATTCGCCCTCGACTTTTCGGCCAAATTTGGTGAGGTTGTCAAAGAGTCGCTCAATCTCTGGGATGCTGAGAGCATGTTTGCCGCTCGAAAACAGGCGTAGGATGGTAAGTCGCAGCGCAGGGTCCGAGGTCCAAGGTGAAGCTACGCGGAAACGTTCGAATTGAAAGCCTTCTTCTGCTCTCATTTTCGGTTGTTAGCTGCTGTGTGATGGATGTGTCTGTCGATGTGTATGTCTTTGAGAGCTCGTGGTAGTAGAGATGACTGAGCCTAGGGATGAAAACTTCTGTGTGGTGTGCCACGGCAGATCACATGCAAAATGCGGGGTAGACATCGAGACAGGGCAGAAACAAAGGGCACGAGCGCAGTCAAATCTTGGGAAATGCGCCCGCCTCGACCGGTCGCACCAGCTGAACGGCAGAAAATGTGTCAAAAGCGCGGTAGGCCTTTCAGCTGCCAAAAGCCTCGTTGCACGAGCCGAAGCCGAACCTTCTTCTGCAATGAGCCAAGTTTGCCGGGAGCTTCTCGCTCTGGTCGGTGGTGCTATGAGGCATTCAAGACCGCATTTATAAACCAATCTAGGCTATTGCGTTGGTGTGTTACAGAACTGATTGTCATTGGAAGGATGTAATAGGTCTGGGATCAGCTTTCCTATTGCGTGCTCTGGTCTGCCCTCGCCTGTGGAATGGGGAAGAACTGTCTCGGCAGGACGTCGACCATCTCGGGCGTCAGCTGGTCGAGCGAGGTAACGCCGAGCAGCTGCATACCACGATGAATCTCATCCTGCAAGATCTGGATCGCCCTCGTCACGCCCGCCTCACCGTACCCAGACTGGGCGTACAAGAACGGCCTTCCGAGTCCTACAGCTTTGGCACCCAGCGCAACCGCCTTGAGCACGTCGGTGCCTCTGCGCACGCCGCCGTCGACAAACACCTCGATCTTGTCAAACAGCTCCGGTCGCCTCTGGCGCAGTTCCACCAGCACGTCCAGTGGTGCAGGCGAGTACTCGAGGCTACGACCGCCGTGGTTGGAGAGCACGACGCCTTCGACACCGTGCTTGACGGCGAGTTCAACGTCTTCCACCGTCTGGATGCCTTTGAGGTAGAGTGGCAGCTTACACGTCTTGCGGAACCACTGGATGTCGTCCCAGGTAAGGTTGGGGTCGATGTAGCCGGAAATGGCCTGTGCTACTCCTCCTCCCTTGGCTTTGACGTCTTTGCCGTGGTCGACGCCCATCTCGACCTCTTCGCCTTTGGTGCGCATATCGCGCTCGCGCTTGCCCATTACGGGCGCATCCACGGTCAGCATCACGGCCGAAACGCCGCGCGACTCAATCTTTTTCAAAATGCGCTCGGAAGCCGCCCGATCCTTGTTGACATAAAGTTGGTAGATGATCGGTTGGCCCGGTTTCCTCGCGGCGAGCATCTCGTCGAGCCCCACCGAGGCGTTGGCCGAGATACCTTGGATGATCTCTGCCTCGCCAGCGCCACGCGTCAGGTTGAGTTCGCCATCCGGGTGACCGAGCTTGGCCATCGCAGCCGGTGAGACGTAGATGGGCAGAGCACACGTGAAGCCCTCACCCTTGGAATTGATCAGCTTGACAGAGCTGTCAACTTGACCGATGGCACGCAGCACGCGCGGTCGGAAAACAATGCGGTTGAACGAAGCTCGGTTCTGCGCCTTGGTGATCTCGTCGTCAGCCGCGGAAGAGTAGTAGGCCCACGCCTGATCGGAGAGGATGCTCTCGGCGATGCGTTCGAAATCGTCCAGGTTGAGCACACTGCCCAACGAAGGCAGATTCTCGCGTGCTAGCCGCCTATTGCGGTCCTTCTCCGACTCTTCCCCCGCCTGTTTGACCTCGACCGTGCTAGGGTCGACCTGACCGATGTGTTTCGACGCATCCAGATTGTCTTCAATCGCTGTCGGCGGGTGGATGGGCTCGTAGATCTCGGTGACATCCTTGCCCGCGTTCTTGAGGATGATGTTGCGTCCTCCCGGGTGGTTGTCGACAAATTCGGTCAGATCGTAGACCTCGCCCTTGATGACTACCCAGAGGCCTTTGCCGCCTTCCGAAGGGAGTTTGTTGTACCCTGCTACCGTGTCCATCGAGATGAGCTTGCCGGCTGGATCCGAGGCTGCATCAGGCGAGACTTTGGTTGGTGGTGATCGCACCTGCTCGTTGTAAACGCTGCGTGTTGGCAGAGCTGATGCTAGCAACGCCAGACCGACCAAACCTGCCAACAGGCCTTTGACGTTGTTGCTGTTTCCAGTGCTGCGCACATTGCTAGACGAGGAAGAGAGCGCTCGCTGCTGGAACGATCTTGGCAGAGACGAGCTGAGCAGGGTCGAACTGCTCGGTCTCGAGCGTATCGAGGTCCTAAGCGCGTTTCTGAACATGATGGCTGCCGTTCGATGTTCGAGACGATTACGGAATGGTGGTGGTGTTCATCAACAAAGAGTCAGCTGCCCCGCCCACGATCCGAAAAGCTACGAGCTTTTAATGAGACGCTCCAATTCCGATCGGTGCTCTGAACACCGATGAGACCAACGTCGGTCAATACCGTCTCTCATCTTGTCGCCGTTCAACATTCTGCTTGTCACCCCATGCAATACATCCGCATTGTACTTGCGGTTCTTCCACAGCCACCTGCCTCCTCCTCGTTTCCCCCGCGCCGATCTTGTTCCAAACCACTGCCGCGCCCAGCACCGCGAATTTGTAATCGCCCGCACCTTCCTACGGGCACAAGCTTTGAAAGTCGCGTGCCTGGCAGAGTTGAAAGTATTCCAATTTGCGAATTCCACCAGCTGCACCAGCGGACCGTCCGCTCCGCAATTGCAGGTCGTGGACCCTGAATTGTTGAAAGATCTCACATCCCGGACGAAACAAAATTTGGCCCACCGGTCAAAAGTTCGGCTCTCTGCCGGCAACCTAGAAGGGATCGTTGGACCAGCTCTTTTGGTGTGGCTTTTCTCAATGTGTGTCGTAGCTAGGCATGCTGGTGTACGCATCAGTTGTGATCACCATCTGTCGCACCAGCTTTTGACCAACATCACCTGGTCGGCAATGGAATGGTCGAGCTGGACAGCAGATACTATTCATGCAACAAGAAGGGCGAAGAGCCCCCCTACGACGCTTCGCCAGATGCGGACTGTGGGCTCTTACCGATCGAACGGTTCAGCTCCTTCAGGACTCTGTCGATAGGCAGCAAAGTACTGCTGTCTCGATCCAACAGCCCTTGTCATATCACCTGGTTCCTTAATGCAACCAGAGACATCAGCCAATACTTTCATATGCCTCTCGAAAGATATCTCAGGTGTGTCGTCCACATTTCCAGTGCGCGTCGTTAGGACAAACGGACAGCAAAGCGTTCACCTACCGAGTCGCTGCAGGAGCCCGATCGTCAAGACGCCAAATTTGTCCTAGTCCTCATACAGAAAGCCAGACAGGTACCGCAGGGACCAACAAGATGGCAATGAATACTTTAGAAGAAGGAGCTGCTCCTGCAGGTTCACCATTCCTTCGGCTAGGGGCAACAGGTGCGTTGATGGTGACGCAGATTATTCAAGGCAAATGATCCATCAGTGCACAAAGGCGATGCTTGATTAAGTGCAAGAGAGCACAAAAAGGCTCTCTCAACGGAACTGATTAAGTCGAGACAAGACAAAAAGACGAATAGCATCCGCACGATAGCACAGCCGCGACAGCACTACAAGATGTAGCAAAGCAACGTCATATTGAGCAGCAAGCACAGTGGGGAGGGTATAACAAAGGAAGCAATGCTTTGCTGCAACACAGTCTACCATGAACGTGAGAGACAAATATCAAGCAGCCTCGGCCGCCGCAACACGGCGCGGAAGCATCCTAGGCGACGTGCGGCGACTCGATGATACCGAGGAAGGCGAGCCTTCCCTGACCGTTCTCTCGGTAGCCTCATCCGCGGTTTGGCCACCATCATCGCGTTTGAGACGCTTGCTCACTTCATTGAGCGAGTCCGAGACCGTGTCTTGGGCCGCATCCTCGGCGTGCACCTCTTGGCTGAGGGCGCTCGCCTTGCGCTTGTTGGCAGCTACATTTCGTCCAGCCGACGATGGCGAAAGGCCGGTTTCCGTGGCGCTGAGCTTGACCTCATTTGTGTCTGCATCGTCCGTGTCCAGCAGAGGCTCCATGGTGATAGCACTGGCGGCGAGGGGACTACTCTGGAAGGGCGCGGTGGAGGCGAGTCCATGGTGGTTCTTGCTGCCTTCTGGAGGGCTCGTGCCGCGCGAGGGCGATTTGCCAGTGGCATCTTCATCGGTGGGAGCGGCAGATCCTGAGCGCGTGCCAGCTCGTCTAGCAGAGGTCGTTGCCTGGACGGTGATCGGGGCTGGCGAGGAGGCGCGTGAGGCGGGCCGACGCGATCGACTTGTAGAAGGCACCGTCAGATGGGACTCTGAGGCGGGCTTGGCCGAGCTACGACCCCTCGACGAGTCGCGACTCATAGCTTGCGAAGTCACATCCGGCTTGGCGTTGCTCGACGAAGCCGCTTGAGCAGCGGTGACTGCCTGGATGGCGCCGCCTACAGTGGTAGCGTAGGGGCTGCTGCTCTTGCGCTTCTTTGCGAGACCCTTGACGCCAAGGTGTTCGAGCTCCGCCTTGGACGCCAGCTTCTTGGCAGCTTCGCGTTTGGCCGCCTGGACGGCTTTCTGTTGAGCTTCACGTGCCTTGGCGAGCGCCGTGCCGGGAGCGCCAGGATAGCGATCGTTGGTGAGCGAGTAGATCTCGGATCGCTTGCCCGAGTTAGGATCGAAGAGTGGATGCGAGCCCTCTGCCGACCAGTGTGGCACGCTGGTGGTGATGAGCGGCACGAGCTTGTCCGAGCTTGCTTGCGAGGGTGTAGCAGCCACAATGGCGCCGGGAGCTCGGAACGCTTGGAATTTGCGGCCGCGCTTGGAGGCAATGGCGTAGACATTTCCATTGGCCGACCTGCCGTACGACGATGAGGGAGGCGGCGATTCGCCGGCCGATGATGACGACGAGGACGAAGCTGACGCAGAAGCAGCAGCGGCTTGGAGCGCTTGAAGCGCAAGAATCTGGTTCTGCTTGGCAGCGAGCGCAATGCGGCTGAGCGGAGCTGGCATGGGCTGCGGTGGGCGCATCGAGGAGGAAGGAGCGGAGCTCAGCGAACTGAAGCCCCTTGGCGGGGCAGGCACGGCGGACGTCATGACGACGGCGTCAAAGAGTGATTCGTCGGGATATCCTTGATTGGCTGGAGAGGTCGATGATTGTCGTGGTTGTACAAACGAACCAGAGGTGATGATTGTGGTGATGGTGTTGAGAGACACGAGGGTGAGCACAATCACGCAAGCGCTTTGGGTCGAACTAAGCTAGCGAACGGGACCAACGGGCAAAAGGATTTGCTCGTTGCAAGGAGAGCGGAGCAAGCGGCTTCGTCCATGCGTGACTTTAGTTGAAACCGGCTATCGTGAGCGAATTGAACACGGAGAGACAAAGAGCTGCCAGCCCGCCAGCGGCCCTTGGAAGCGAGGAGGAAAATCAACGGCTCAAGAATGCTGCCGCCTGCACATCCGCGTCGTTGTTGGCTGCTGTTGATTTTTTCTGAAATCTCGTTTTCGCTTCGTGTCTCTCTGTCCCTCCTTACACAGAGAGATAATGATGATGCTCTCTCTCTCTCCACCTCGTTTCAAAGAAGGGTCCAATTATGTTTTTTAAGAGATATTTTGACTCGTGAAGTGCCTTGGCGAGCCTGGCGTCATGCACGAGCGGGCGACCAAAGAAAGTTTCGTCACAAATCGGCACCTCGCTGCCATCGGCCCTTTCCGACGCCGTCACTTCATCGGACGCTGTCACCGTCACTTGCCGACCCATGTGCGGGCAGCGGCTCCTCGGTTCGAAGAGGCAGTGGACCTCCGCTGGAAAGCATGTCGTCCTGATACATGTTTGGAGGATCGAACGGGGCTTGACGCAGAAGAGTTGGTGCAAGGCCAATCATCTGAACTCGCCAAACTCTAAAAAGGGCAGATTTGCAGCCGCGAGAGATTGACCGGAGTTTCAAGAGGACAAAGCAAGGACAGACCATTGGCTCTGGTAAGCCGCTCACCGCCAGCCTCACTGCGATGACTCCTTCCTCTTGCTGCATGATGCTAATCTGCCTTGGCGCGCCACCAACCTGTCAAGACAAGTCCTGCCTCCTGGTCGCATGACGAAAGAAACAAGAGCTTGACAAAGCCTCGCAAGGACGCTTGTATCGCGAAGAACCGAAGTTTGAGCAAGCCCAGCGCGTTTCTGTCGCCAACAATCCCGGCGAGGTTTCGGGGAGCTCGAGGCGGGACTCAAGACTAGCAGGAATTTTCTGTTTTCCTGGCCATCCTTCTCATTCATGATTGTCTCGTTCCGTCCATTCTTCATTACTGCCCGTGACAACCTTGTAACCCTTTTCCTTTGCATAGCATCGCAGCGTGGGATGAACAAACTGCTTGACGATGAGGCTGCGATCGCGATCGGTGTGGCTGGAGCACCGGATGATTGCAGCACTCGTTTTCGGCGGTGAGCCGCGTGTGCGTTTACATCAGGACCCTGAGCGGCTGGCTCATATTTTGCGCGAAACGGTCCCTGCAGCTCTTTTGCCCTCTGCTGTATCGTGCGAAATTGTCTCTTTTGTCGTAGACCATACGTCCACCGCAGAAGTGGAGAAATGACCGGTTTAGGAAAGTGTGACTGAAATTGACAGCCTCTTGGCCCGCCCGTTCGTCCGCCAAGCTTCGTGCGGAGTCAAGCGTCATATATGCACAGCCTTGAGACTCTCTTCACCCTTCGCCATCGTCCGTCACCATCCGCGGCACGCCCAGCAGTGACACTGCAGACCAAGGACCAGTCGAGATCGACGACGACGCTACAAAACTTGCGCTTTCATCAGGCCGCACTCGCACCTCATTCCAGAACGCCTGGACCGACCAAGCTAAAGCGATCCCAAGGCCGCTCTTTTACCCGTTGCGCTAGTATATTATCGGATAGCTCGCCAAGCCAACGAGCAGCCGGACCATGTCTTCGAGGCCAACTACACCCATCCTTAACCAGCCGGGCTCGAGCAGCCTGGCCACGCCCAGCAGGAGCAGCAGCGAGCACTCGCGTCCGCGGCAAGGTATCACCATCGAAGAACCGGAACGACCTCGAACCGCCGCGAGCCACTCATCGCTCACATCTGGCACCACCACCACCTCTTCCACCTCACCTTCGCGCTCAGGCGTTGTCGGCGATGGGACCTACGGCGGGCGACGAGGTGGGCCTTCGATGAGCAAGAGCCGCACCAGCAGTTCAGGCGGTCTCAGCGACGTCAAAGCCGGCTACGAGCGCAGAGTGGGCTTCGACACCATGCCTGATGCTGACGAGACCAACTCGGGCGCGTTCAGCTTTACGCTCCAAGTCAAGTCTCGCGGATTTCTGCGCACCAAAAACACGCGAACATTCATGGTAGCGGTGGACGACAATCCTCATTCCGAACGGGCACTCGAGTGGCTCATGGAGAATCTGGTTGAAGATGGAGACGAAGTGGTCGCTGTCCGTGTCCTCGACGGGGATGTGGATCAGATCGACCAGGACGAGGCGAGAGAAGAAGCGCGCGAGCTCATGGCGTCGATCGTCGAGCTCAACGAAGAAGCGGAAGACCGCCGCATCTCGATCGTGGTCGAGTTCGTGGCGCCCAAAGGCGTCTTGACGGGCAAAGTGGTCTCGACCATCCTCGACATTATCCACGTCTATCGACCCGATAGCTTGACCGTAGGAACCAGGGGAAAATCGGCAAACAAGTTTCAAAAGATGCTTGGCCAGCACATCATGGGCCACGTGAGTCGTGACATTCTCACCTCGTCACCGGTGCCGGTGGTGGTGGTAAGACCCGAGGCAAAGGTGCAAAAGCACTTGAAAAAGAGGCTCAATGATCCGAAACGTAGAGGCTATCACAACTTGCTTGTTGGCGGTAGCGATTTGCCCATGAGCATCACGCGAAACAAGAGGCGTTCGCTGCAGGTTCCGCACGCAAAGTGAATCAGAACACGGATAGAAAGAAAGTCGCCTCTCTCAGGCTCAGGCCATTTGTATTTGTACCGCTGTTGTCGTAGAAGGCACAATTGTATCGTTGCGCAACACACTCGTCATTCTCACTTGCAGGCGTTGGGCAAGGGGTGTGGGTGATACGACACCTGGCATGCAGTGTCGAAAGCCGAGCATTCGGAATGATGTCGTTTGTGCGCGAGTCTCTGTTAAAGTTGTGAAGCAGCAAAGGAATGGCGTCGTCTGTGCGTGCGGACAATTGTTTATCTCTGCAGCCGACTGAGCCAGCGCGTGGCTTCATTGGTTGGGCCCAGAATTGATCATTTGATCGGCTGTCTTTTCGGCCATGTCCGAATTATCGAAAGGCTATCGCAAATTTAGTGCTTGTCTGCCATCAGCTTGCCAAAGATAAAGTTGGACATCAAGAGGCGTATGGTGAGACAGTGTGAGCTTGAGATGAGTGACACGGGAGCATCTCAGGCCAACACAGTGGTCTGCGGATAGGAAGCACCGACAAGCAAGAGCTTATCAGCGCATACTAGCTCCCTTCCTTTTTTTGGTCCCAGAAGAAGAACGGGTGGGAAGAGTGCGGGGAGGCGCATGTGCGTGTGTGTGTGAGAGACGAAAAGAGAAAACTGTCGTGTGTCCATCATTTCTTCCACATCCCAACTCCCATCTCCCATCATCCTTTCGACTCAGTCTCTCGAGATGCCGATGCTGAAAGGACACTGCAACTGCGGAGCGCTCGCGTTCTCGCTCGACGCTGACCCAGCCAACCTGCGCCTCTCGGCTTACTGCCATTGCACGCGATGCCAACGCATCAACGGCGCACCGTACATCTGGACGACGCACTGGAAAAAGGAAGCCGTTACCTGGTCTTCTCCCGCTTCCCCTCACTCAAAAAGCTCACCGGATGTGCAGGCTCAACAGGTGATGGGCGAGCACGTCACCACTGCGCAAGTGTACGAAGCGGTGTCGGGTCAAAAGTGGAAATTGCGCTGCTCCGAGTGCGGCAATCCCATGGGATCCTGGAACGAGGTCAAGCAGCAATGGTCCATCTGGCCGAGCACACTGGCGCGTCCGGACGGCGACAAGTCCGGGCTGGAGGGGATCGAGCATCTCGCTGCTACCGCACACCAGTTCTACGGGCCCTGGAAAATGGTCACTGTTGCCGACGAGTTGCCAAAGTTTGTCGGATACCCGCAAGCGTCGCAACAGGTAGACCGATTCGGCGAAGCGCTTCCCGCCAACTTTGGCGTCAACGACTTCAACCCGCACGACCCGCGCGATATGGTGGGCTACGGTGCTGCTCTTCCCCATCCGCAGTGGCCCAACGATGCTCGTATTGCGATTTCTTTTGTCGTCAACTACGAAGAGGGCGGTGAGAACACCACGCTCAATGGCGATGCCGGTGCGGAACAGTATTTGACAGAGTACGGCGCAGCAAATGGATCCAAGCCGCCAACCGGTGTGAGAAACTTGAGCGTCGAGTCGGCGTACGAATTCGGATCGCATCGTGGATTCTGGAGGATCTTGGATCTGTTTAAACGTAACAAGTTGACGTTTACCAGTTGGTCGGTGGGAAGGGCTGTGGAACAGAATCCGGCGGTGGTGAAAGCGATGGAGGAAGCGGGTTGCGAAGTCGCAAGTCACTCGTACCGCTGGTTTGACCATTCGCTCATGAGCCAGGAGGAAGAACGGGTGCAGATCCAGGCGGCGGTTCGAGCCATCAAGAACGCTAGCGGCAAATCGCGCGAGCCGCGCGGATGGTACACCGGCCGCCAATCGATCAACACGCGACGTCTCGTCTACCAAGTGTACAAAGAGATGGGTCTGGAAAACGAACTCTACGACTCGGATGCCTACGACGAAGACCTCCCTTACTGGGTGCCCGCGCCCGACGGCTCCGACGCCCACCTCCTCGTCATCCCCTACACACTCGACAACAACGACATGCGCTTCGCCATCACCCCCGGCTTCTTCAACTCGGACAGCTTCGCCACCTACCTCATCGACGCCTTTGAAACGCTCGTTGCCGAAACCTACCTCCCTCAGTCAAACCCTTTGTCCGTACCCAAAATGATGAGCGTCGGTCTCCACTGCAGAGTCGTAGGCAGGCCAGGCAGATTTCAGGGCCTCCAGAGGTTTGTCGATCACGTGCAGAGAAGGAATAAGGAATTGCTGCAGGAGGGTGCGGGCAAGGGCGGTGTGTGGGTTGCTACCAGAGAGGAGATTGCCAACCATTGGAGGAAGACGCATCCGCCGGCCAAGAAGAGCGCTTAACAAGTCCCGGTCCATCTTTACTTTCACGCCTTCGCTTTGCCACTCCGTCTTTGGCTTATTGTAACCCTTACTCACATTCCGCGCCATCACATCTGTGCACAAACATGAAAAGATCAGACAAGCACTGTGAATTGCGCTGTGAAAAGATGTCTGCAAAAGAAGTGCTTGAAGGCTTACGACCGCTCAAATTGATATCTGACCCTATCAGCGGCCAAGTAGAACATCTGCGGCGGCCTCTTGGGCTTGCTCTCACCCGGCGCCATCATGCCACCTTTTCTCCTCTCAACCTCATCGCCTACCTCGGCTGCAAGCCTTCCGCCCTGCATCTCTGCTGGCAGGATCGTAAACCCAAGCGGCCCACACTCGCAATCGGGACACAGGAGGTACTTGACCGTCAGATCCTCTCCCGGCGTCAGACCCAAGCTGAGGTGCGAGAGCAACGAAGCCACATCTTCGTCCGAGTCGTCCGAGCCGCTACCTGCGCGTTTGCGATCGCGTTTTTCCTTCTTGCGTTTCTCCTTTTCTTCTCGCAGACGTTCCTTTTCCTCCTTCTTTTGCTTTTCTTTAGCCTCCTTTTCCTGAGCCTTGGTCCGTTGACCGGCGGCAAGTTCGACGCTGTTGCTCATCGAAGCGTTGGCTGAAGGTGACTCGGCTTTGGGCGAGGTGGGATCGTTGCCAAGTGGTACGGTCCACGTCAGGTCGCGAGAGAAGCCGACATTGTCAAATTGAAGCGGACCGGCGACCATCCAAAAACCCTTGACGCTGGTCAGCAGACGGGAAGGGACGCTTGCACTTGCAGCATGCAGTGGGAAAGCAGGCGCCTGGGGTGGCGAGGGAGAGTTGGGCAGCTGCAGAGCTGGGTTGGAAAGAGGCCCGCTCTCCTTGCGCGTCCATTCACCAGCACCTTTGGCAAGGATGCAGCATCGACAGTTGTCCATGGGGCAATAGAGCTTGGCGAGGTTCGTGCCAGTCTCGCGATCGACAAGACGTGCTTCAAGCGCCATGCCAGCGTCTTCAGCGGCGGTCTTGGCGGCGACGGCTTGACCGAGGATGGAGGTGTATGTCTGACCTGGACTCTTACCCGGCTGAGACTGGGCAGCTAGGGCGGCCATGATGGACGCCTGCGACGGCATGCCGGGTGGCGACGTGGTTTGAGGTGGAGAAGACACTGAATTCGTCTCCGAGGATGATGGCGGTGGTGGTGGTCGCTGATCTTCGGTGACAGGGGTTGAGACAGCCGACGAAGAAATGTCTGGCTTCGGGACCTGGGTTGTGTCGGCAGCTGTAGCAGCGCCAGAGGACATCTTGAGGGCGGTAGGGGCGTCGTCACTTGCAGAGGAAGTAGCGGAAGTGGTTCTTGTCAATTGCGAACCGACGCGACTACCAGGCCCGCTGCTGGGAGACGGATAGACGCTGCGCCGCATTTCGAGCCACTGACCACTGCCGTACTGGATGTGACTGACACATTGAATGCGGAATCCGACCTTCTTGTAAAGGGCAGTGAGCTCTTCGTGCGCGAGCAGTGCCAGAGTCTCGTATCCGCGCTTGCCTTTGTCGCCTTCGGGTCCTTTGCCCTCTTCGGCTTTGCGAATGCGAGAGATGTAGTTCTCGAGCATCCTGGTTGCAAGGCCTTTGCGTTGCATCTCGGGAGCAACGCAGACCGAGTGTATGCACACGATGCGTGCATCTTCGGACGTGTCGTGCGTCGACATGGAGCGAAGGGTGAGTGCAGGCGCAGCACTGGCTGTAATGAAGCCTACGATCCTCCTTCGGGGTTGACCCGAGACAGACAAAGGACCAGCAACTTTGGGTGGTGGCATGGGAACGAAGGCACCCAAAAAGAGATGCGGAGCTGCTGTTTGGCGGGACAGCAACCTTTCGTAGCTGGCAGCATCTTCAGGAGGGTAACCCTCTACCTCGAGAGCATGTGCGGCGCGCACCTCTTCGGGACGTACGTAGTCAAAGACGAGATTGCGTGGCAAGGTGGACGTAGCAAACGAAGAGGGGGAGTTCTTTTGCTGGGACAAGGTCCTCTTGTGAGAGCTGGGAGGCGGAGAACGCTGGGAAGATTGGCTCATGTTGGAGGCTGTGGAGGACGAGGAGTTGGACCGGGTATTGGTTCGACCGAGGGTATTGGTGATGGTCTGGTAGAGCGTGGTCGAGTTGTGAGCCATGGAGCTCGGCGGTGGATGCATGCTGGGCTGTGTATGCGCTGATGGCGGTTGCAGCTGCGGATGCGGATGCGGCTACGTCTGTCTGTGTTCAGGTTGAGAAGGGACGTCGTAAAAGAAGCCAGAGCTTTGTGCAATTGCGGAGGCGAAGAACGAGCGGGCCGAGCTCCAACTTTAACGTGAAAAGGCGTACTTGCAGACGGTCGTGATGGTCATTCTCGTCGTCGTTGACTTCTGCAATGGATCGAAGGACTGTGATGGGAGCAAAAAAGATGCAGCAAAGATGGAGTTGTGAGGATGAGGACGAGGATGAGGACGAGAACAGGCTATCAGATCAGACAAAGATCCAGTTGGGTTGCTGAGAGGGGCAAGCCGGCCAATCACGAATCATCCAAATCGCATTGCGGTGTCGTGCCGAATGAACAAATAACTCGAATCACGGCATAGTCGAAGCGCAGTGTGGATTCAGGGCAGCCTCGACCGCTTTGCTGGGATTTCGGCAATCTGCAGGCACCGAGCGAGCGAGCAGGCAATTGAACCATTGAGCCAAGCAACCCTGAAACCAAAAAAATAAAATAAAAATCCAAATTACCGCCAATCTGAAGCACGACAACACAGCTTCTCCCCCTTGCCAGAGAACGTGTAGCCTCGCCTGCTCTTGTTCAGACGTCACTCGAACTGCATATCACGTTGCATAGATCAGTTGCAAGCGAGATGGGATGGCCTCGCTGCGGTCCGATATCCTATTATAAGAAAGATGCTAACGTCCTCTTTCCGCTAACTGCTTAGCCTGCCGAACACGAGGTCCAGGCCCTTGCCGAATCCCATCATGACTATCGCGAGCATCGCTGCACCGAGCGCAAATGGGGATGCTCGATATATCGAGTGAGATAGAGAGTGAGTGAGTGAGAACGGGTGATCCGACCTCTTCCCCCAACGATCTTCGGCGTCATCTCGGCGCCGCTCCAGCAGTGGACCTGTCCTTCTTGGCAAAGCCTATTCTTATTTCACCCGCACGCGAATCCACAAAAAAACAATCATTGCGGCACGAAACTTACAGTATCCTCAAAACGCTCTTCTTGCAGGTGGTGGAGATCTGAGTCTCAACAACCTCTCTTACCTTGGCAACAGGCAAAGCCGAAGCCCACGCCAAGACTCGAGATGGATTGCGGGTTCCAACTTCGCCGCTCCTGCCTCGCTGTTGTCTAGCAAAGCTCGGCTGAGATGGTCGTGCCCAAGCTCGTACCGGTTAGCAGCCACGACTCGAAGGTCGCCCTTCCTTTTCCCGAGTCCAGCTTGCGCCGTGCCGATATAAGAACAAGAAGAGTCATGCCGGGCTTTGTGTCTTGAGAGGACACGTGACAGTTGCTTGGCACCCTCGTTGCACGAGTGGCCAATGCATGCTCGCTCCCTTTGCTACCCCGCAATTCTCCCTTGGCGGTGGAGAGATCCGCAAATTTCGGAATGTTGCATCTCATGGTTCTGTCTCTGTCGTTGGATCGAGGGAGGATGCACTTTGCAGATCGGGACCATGAAAAGATCGGTGGTACTGTAGTGCTTTCTTCATCTCGATTGAGTTGTCTCGCCCGTCTTTCTTCCGATTGCACGGTCTTTCTTTCCGAGTGCGTATTCGCTTGCCGGTGCGTCTGTGCGTCATCAGATGGCGGTGCAAGCCGACTTTTTGTTCTTCGGGTTGGAAATGTGGAGGCTTCCAACGCAAAGTCATCTTTGATTGCCAGCATTGCCTGCACTCTTTGACTGCGCAGCCCAAACATCATCTCGAACACAATGCCGGTCTCCGTCTAAATTTCATCACCATCACACCTCTTAGCAGCTATCAGTCAAGATGAAGAAATTCCTAGGAAAGGTGCAAGACAAATTTGACGCCGGTGCTCGCAGCGGCAGCAGTCAGGCTGTCAATTCACAGGCGCCGCCGCCTACTTCGGTCGATGCCCCACCCACTCGCCGCGACATCTACCTCTACCGCAAACAGCGCGGGGTAAATCTCGGCTCCTGGTTCTCTCTCGAGGGCTGGCTGACACCGTCGCTCTTTCAGAAAGCTCAAGAGCCCAAGGGCAGCGAATTCGATGTCGTTGCAGGCATGGACCCGAACGAAGCGAAACACATGCTCGAAAGCCACTGGGACAACTTCATCAACGAGGGCGATCTTCAGTGGATGGTGGAGCACGGCATCAACACGGTCCGTATCCCTGTTGGCTACTTTCACTTCCTCGCCGGTCATCCAAATGAGCAGGTACGAGCCTTGCTCAAGGATACCGACTATGAAAAGTATGCTTCGATCTATGAAGGCGCCTACGCTCGGATTCAGCGCGCTATTGAATCGGCGGCTAGGCGCAACGTCGGTGTGCTCGTCGATCTTCATGGCGCTCCCGGCGGTCAAGGCGCCGATGGTCATTGCGGTGTCAGCCACGGAAAAGCAGCACTCTGGAACTCGAGCAAGGATCAGCAAAAGACGATCCAGATTCTCAAGGCCATGGCAGCAGAATACTCTCGATTTGAGAATGTAGTCGGCCTCGAGCTACTCAACGAGCCCAAGAACTCAGATCGACTCCAGGGCTTTTACGACGATGCGATCGCTCAGATCCGCTCAGTCTCGCCCGAGGCCGCTTCCCTCCCTCTCTACCTCGGCGATGCTTGGGACACAAACCACTACACTGGCTATGTTGGTCAACGCACAGCAGGCAATAACCCCCTGGTGGTTGACTATCATCTCTACCGTTGCTTTACACCGCAAGATCACAAGTTGCGCTGCGAAGACCACGCTCGGAAGCTTCATCCAGGCACATCACCGCACCCCGCAAACACCGATGGCTGCGGTGAGACGGCCGCATGGCTTCAAAGCATGGCCCACCGTTGCGGTGGCTCTCTCATCATTGGCGAATGGAGTGCGGCTCTCAACCCATCATCGCTGCAGCACTTGAGCGGCGAGGATCAGCAGCGATCCGCCAAAGCAGAGTATGCCTACAACCAGTGGAAGAGCTACGACAAATTTTGTGCAGGCTACTTCTTCTGGACGCTCAAAAAGGAAGGTGGGCCGGATACCGGATGGGGTTTTTACTCGGCTGTCGAGCGCGGAGTGCTTCCGCAGCATTTGGATCCGCACCGTGGTCAGCGTAAGTCGGTGCAGGAGATGGAAGGTGCACGACAGGGCGCGCAGGACGGGGCGCTTAAAGGTCACACAGGTTATTGGGAGAAACAGGGCGGTGGACCGTACGAACACTGGCGTTTCGAGGAGGGCTTCAGCCTCGCATGGTCCGACGCACTCGAGTTCATGAAGGCGAATGAATCGAACGAGATCGGATTCGTGGGCCAGTGGCAGAAGGCGAGGACCGCCGCACACGCTCAGGCCAAAGGTCAGGGTAGCAAGTTTATTTGGGAATTCGAGCAGGGATATCTGCAGGGTTTGTCTGCTTTCAAGTCTGCTCTGTACCGTTGATTCACGTCTCTTGTGTCTTGCGGTTGCACCCGCCTTCGATCTACATCCGGAGCAAGCATGCCTTACCATCATCATTGAATGCTTTTTGTGAGGTGCGATTGCAGGGATCATCTAGACGTCTCGAGCTTTGAGAGGTTGTCCAAAAACGAGCTGCTCGGATAGACGCGAATAGCCGAAATCTTTTTCGGGTAGGACCCTTAAAAAGTCGCTTCTGCACTGTCCACATCTTCTACATCCTCTCATCACGATTCCACTCATCTCGAGCTCATCCACTCGACAAACGCCCAACATGTCAACAACATCGACCACGCCACAGACACTATCCTACATTCCAGGCAGCACACACCCCGAGCAGCAACTAGACCTCTACTTGCCCTCGACACCAGCGACGAGCCTTATCATCTTCATCCACGGCGGAGCATGGCGAACCGGATCCAGGACGGACCATGTCGATCTTGCCGAGTACCTCTGTTCCAAGGGTAAGGCTGTTGCAGTGGTCGACTACAGACTTTCTGTGAAAGAAGAGGGGACGGGTCTCCCAAAGCCTATCCACCCCGTGCATGCGCAGGACGTCAATGCAGCACTGATGTTTTTGCAGAGCCGACAAGATGTACCTACAAGGAACTGGGTCGTCGTCGGACATTCGATTGGCGCTTGGCTCACGTTGGCAGCAATCATCGACGGCGAGACGAGACAGGCCAATTCTGACTATCCGAAACCCATGCCGCTGCCGGACAGTCATGCGAGGGATTGCATCAAGACCTGTGTTCTGGTGGTAAGCATACCCTTTCCCGCTGAAAGACTTGGAAGACCTCGAGCGCTGATGTCATGATCTGAATGTTTGCTATCACAGGATGGAATCTACTCGGTCTCTGACCTGCTCAAAGAGTTTCCTGATTACGAGGGATTTGTCGCCCAAGCATTCCTGCCTCAACCTGGACCTTGCAACTACGACGTTGTTTCGTGTGAGACTTGGCCATTGGCACTGCAAGGCAAGGATCTGCACGTGTGGCACTCGCGAGACGACGAACTGCTATCGTTCAAACAGAGCATTGATGTGCTTTTGCACCTTGATGGACAGCTCCCGGGCTCGGCACCGAGCAGCGATGCGGTGGTCGAGATTCCAAAAGACGGTCTGGCGAGCAGCACCCAGGTGAACGGTGAGAAGAAAAGCCTCGCTTCTGTGTATGGAGACGTCAAAATCAGCGCTTCTCAGCTGCACGCTGATTTGACCAGCTTGAGAGGCGCACACGATGACCTTTTGCGCACCCAAACGTTCTGGGATCTCATCCTCGATCTTTAGAATCGGCATAGAACACATTGTGCTTGCATAGACAGCATCGCTGCAATGAATCAACAATCTAGCAGCTTTCTGTTACAGGATTGCGTAGAGTCTTTGATTCTTCTACGGGCTCCCTGTTGAGCCGCTTTGATATCGGTGCGTGCCGACGACCGCGAAGAAGCAACGACGTTGCGTGCACAGACCGCGGAAATCAAAATTGAGCTCATCCCTTTTTTCTGTTGGTTAAGCTTTATTCGGCGCTGTGCCTCTTGCTTCTCGACAATCGACTGTTCACCATCTTCACCCTCTTTGGGCCTCAACTATTCGCCATCCGTTACCTGATTTCCATCACCGCAGCCGTAGCGTGCGTCCTTGTTGCCGTCCGTTTATTCGCGCTTCGCCTGCATTCGGATACCATGTCGGTCCTCAAGACGCTCGTGATCAACCCGCGCTCGGGCGTCAAGCCCACCGCTACCCTCTTTTTCCTGCACGGTCTCGGAGACTCGAGTGCTGGCTGGTCGGACGTCGCTCAGATGCTCTCGCAGCGTCCCTCGTTGTCGCACGTCCGTTTTGTTTTGCCCAATGCACCCATCCAGCCTGTGTCGCTCAATATGGGCATGCCTATGCCTTCGTGGTTCGATAGTAGGTCTTCGTACTCTTGTGCGTTGCGCCACCGAGCGCAGCCCCTGAATTCCCTTTGATAGACTGCATTGGCAGCTGACACCTTGCTTCCTTTCTTCCGTCTGGCGTCCCTCCCCGTTGACATCAGTTCTTGCGCTCGACGACCTCTCTGGAGCCGAGGACGAAGCAGGCCTGCTCAAATCAACCGACGAGATTAAGAAGCTCATCAGGGCCGAAAACGATGGCACGGCACAGGGTCTTGATGGACACAAGATCCCCAGCGAACGCATCGTCGTCGGAGGCTTCAGCCAAGGCGGCGCCATTTCGCTTCTCACCGGTCTCACCAATCCCAGCGCCGTTGCTGGTGTCGCCGCTCTCTCGACGTGGTTGCCGCTGCGTGCCAAGATCGCCACGCTCCGCACGCCCACTTCCAAGACGCTCAAAGTGTTCCAGGCGCACGGTGATGCGGATCAGGTAGTCAAATACGAGTATGGCCAGCGCACCGTGTCGTTTCTCAAGAACGAGCTGGCGTTGAGCGACAAGGATGTCGAGTTTCACACCTACCCGCGCATGCCGCACTCGGCATGTCCCGAGGAGATCCGTGACCTCGCAGCTTTCTTGGAGAAGGTCATCCCTGCTCAGTAGACTACAGGGAAGAGCAGACTTACACGTCAGGCACATGCTAGACTTTGTACACTAGGACGATGACAGCAAGCAGAGAGGCATTGCATTCCCACGTTGTTTCGTCAAGGTAATGCGTTCCGACTGTTTCCTTCTTGTCAATTGCAACTATATCATGCGGTGCGGCGAGTTCGACATTCTCGAGGTGCGGCCGGTCAAGCACCGTCAACGGTTATGATGATCTTGCCGACGTTCTTGTTGGCCTCCATCTCATCGTGAGCTTCCTTGATGTCTTTCCACGAGTACACCTTGTGAATGACGAGCTTGTGGCTTGCCTCTTTTCCGCCGCCATCCTTGGATGCTCCGGAGATGAGACGTTCGAGACCCTTCTCCTCGACAAAGCCTTGCACAAGGTTGCTCTGGTATTCGACGCTGCGCGAACGCAGGGCGGAGCCTTCGATGCGTAGACGCTTGAACAGGATCTGTGCCAGCACCGTCTCCTTGATTTTGGCTCCACCCAGGAAGGCAAGCAGGACCATCCTCCCGTCGCGTTTGAGACTATGCAGATTGCCATTGAAGTATGGTGCGCCGATGAAGTCGACAATCACATCGACCGAGCCAGCAGGGCCCTTGGCACCAGTATGCTTGGCCAGCTCTTCGGACCAGTCCACTGCTTTATAGTTGAACCCTTTATCGGCGCCAATCTCTTCGCAAAACTTGATTTTCTCGTCAGAGCCAGCGGTAATGTAGATCTTGCCGGCGCCAAAGGCACGTGCGAGCTGAATGGCTGCGAGACCAACGCCCGATGCTCCGGCGTGGATCAAGACATCCTCGCCCTTCTGCAGATGGCAGATGGATCGCAACGCCTGGAAGGCGGTCAGGTAGTTTTCCGGGATCGCAGCTGCTTGGACCCAGTCGAGCTCGCTAGGCTTTTCAAGAATCATGCGTGCGGGCACCTTGATGTACTCGGCATAAGCGCCACCGACGGCAAGGCCAAACACTTCCTGTCCGACTTTCCACTGAATGTCCTTGAGGTTGTTGGTGGCTACAATATGTCCGGAGAACTCGACACCCATGATCTGCGGTGCGTGAGGAGGCAGAGGATAGTTGCCCTCGCGTTGCATAATGTCCATGCGGTTGAGACCGAAGGCTTTGATCTTGACCAGCACCTCGTCATCGCCGAGTTCGGGAACTGCAGCTTCGCCAAGGTACAGATTGTCAGACGGTCCTTTGCCGTCCTTGACAAGGATGGCCTTCATCTGCGATGGCACTTCGGACGACATGGCTCGAGATTGCAATGACTTGGATGAGGCAGCTGTGATCCTGGGTCGAGAAGGCTGGAAGCGTTGCAGATGTCGTGGAGCGTTCGGAGTTTGGGTAATGGAGCGCGACCAAGGTGTTGCGATAAACGGTGACTGAATGATGGTGGTGCTTTTCAAAGTACTGGAAACGAGAGATCGAGAATTGCTGCGAACAAAGATTGACATGCTGCCACGCAAGAGTCTCGGCTATCGGCAAGTTTTGGAGGGGATTGGCCGGCAATGCTCTGAATCTCCGGCTGGATTGCCGGGTGGTAACGCGCAAGCGGTCAACGAGGTCAATTCTGCAATCCATCAAGCCTTCATTGAGCAGTCAAAGTTTACGATGAGCGGCAGCACTTACGTCCTACTGTTCGCACTTGCAAATCCTTTGAGGAGAAGGTGTTGGAAGTCCAAAGACGGCCAATGATCAAGAGGGTGTCGAGAATAAGCGATCAAAGACGAGCCGCCCGCCGGTGTATGTCCGTCTCGGTGACTGAGCACGGGTCACACACACAAAAGGAAAACTCCACTTCGAATTTCTAATATTTGACAACGTAAACTGTACTCGATCTGACATGCATCCACCAAAAACAAATCGCCCGAGCGCTATCGGCGTTGTTGATGGATCGTCTTCTCATCGCCTCGACGCAAGATAAGGGCGTCCAGCAGCGCGCTTGTCCGCATTGTACCTATCAATGAGACGTGCGAACCATAGCTTGCAGATCAAAAGAAATTGACCGTTCGCTTCGACGTTTCAAATTTACATTGCTGGTGCAGGGCATCGGGGTCATTAACCCCGACCTTGATGCCAGTCCGCACCGGTCAAGTCGGATAGAGACCGCAATGCCTGCAGCAGAAGAAACGAAACGTGAATGAATCTCAGCTTGAGAGCGGGTTGACACAAATTTGCCAGCGAAGATTAAGAACGATCGTGGCAGCCAAACGCACTGTGCAGTACAGTACGGCGGCTTAGGCGTACACGGCGACGTGCGAGGCAGGATGATGGTACTCTTGAATTCGCACGTACAGTACAGTATATCGTGTTTTGCAATGGCGACACGGAAGCTCAGAAGGCATAGCAGGCCGCGACTTGACGATTTTAGTTGCTCCTTGCGCCCGATTGTAAGCGAAGTCGATCGAGAAGGTCGTGAGGCTTGATCGGCCAAATGGGCGGATGCACTTGGCTCTCGAATCTGAGCTCGTAACGAGCAGTCGAGGTCAGCCTTCGCGAGGTATGCCTTTCTCAGAGACAGGCTTCCCACGCTAGTAGGTCGCTACAGTACACTGCACAGTAGTCAGGGTTTGGGCGGAGTGTGAAGTGCCAACTCGCAAACGGTGGTTGTTTCGAGTTCAACATGGCGCCAGTTGCCAATAGGTGCGCTCTTTCAGGGTACTCTGTCCGTGGTTGAATTTGTTTCACTGGGTCGGGACTTTTGACGTCCGCGTCCGCCTTCACAGGGTCTTGCCTAGGGAGTCGGGCTGCGGAATTCGACACAAATGGAAAATCCATTGCACTCCGCCCAGCAAGAACCGTCGGAGACGATCAACAATTAGATACTCTTCCGTCGGTGCAATGCACTCCACAGCCACGCGCACAGCGCGCGGTCTTCGGATATTCGTTCCGCTTCGGCCGTCTGACTTGGACACTGTTTCGAATCTCTGGTTTGTCCGAGTCACGGGACTACGGTTCTCTGGACGCACTACATGATCATACGAGACACAATGGATCTTCTTGGCGTAGACATATTGCGACCATAGAATAGAGAATGGTCGCCACCAATTGCGATTCCTGTTGATGCTCTTCACGATTCGAGTTGACCGTGCGGGAGGCGCTTCGCAACTGCGCTCTGTCGATCATTCAGTGCAAGTCAGAAGATTACTGACGATTTTCAGGAACGAAATTGATCTGGCTTCGATCTCGCTTCGCCTGACCAGCCGCAAAACAGGTGCATTAAGGCGTGATCCTCACGCAGCGTGGAAATTACACCTCGAAATGTCGGCTGCAAAAAAAGTCGGGAATACAGTAGGCTCTTCAAACGATTTGGGACACAGCCCGTGATCGTCAGCATAACAATTGACACATGCTTAGACGGTCATACCACACCACACAAGCGTTGTGATCAAGAACAGGACGCGGTCAGACGGAGATAGAGGCGCTTAGCCGACCTGTAAAGCGAAATGGCTGCTGCTTCTGACAAGAGCCGCAAGCGTTAGGGTCGTCCAGCGAACCTACTTGAAAAGGGTTCGCAAAGTCGCGGCTCGACGTTACAAGGTCTAGACTATCGCTCCGTCGATCAGTCGAATGAGCGAGCGCCTATCATAGATCCCGAGCAAGTCCAAGCGAATTAGTCTCGAGTGTCAGCCTGGTAAGGCCACACAGCGCGACAGGGCTTACCGGAAGCAGCTGGAGGCGCTTCAATCAGCTGATCTGGCAAGGTGGCTCGAACGTAACATCAGCGAAGCGATTGTGGCTTGCGTCAGGGCAATGGCCGGACGAGGCTTTCTTATGCGTGTTCGGATATCGGACGCAGACGGCGGAAAAATTCATCAGATTATAAACATCGGGCAGCAGTACTTGGGACGAGGGAGGACGCTGGAATCTTGGTCGATGGACAGACACTCTCTAGAAAGCTTTCGTATAACGGGACCAGAACGAGAAACCCCGCTTGCAACGACTTGATTGCTGTTTGGCAGGCAAGCCCTCTCAATCCAAACAGGACAAACGAGCTGACAGCCATTGTGCAACCCCGTACGCCGAGAGGCCCAATTCGCCTGGCCGACAGGTTTGTTTGTTTTTGGCCGGATTGAGAAGACAGAGTAGATTGGATTTGAATTCCTATTATTTTTTTCATGTCAGCCGAGCGTAACTCCGCGATCAGCGAAGCGCCATATGCAAAGACGGTCTCGCCTACTCGCTCGCCAACGGTTGTCAAGAACAAGAACAAGACAAAGCAAAGGAGCACAAGCAAACAGAAATGTCAAGCGACCAGATCGGAATCTAGTAAGTGATAGAAATCCCACCAGATCCCCTGACCGAATCTGCTTGAACATGGCGCTCATGCTTCTACGCTTGACGCAGCAGTGCGGTCAAAGGCCGGCCATTGATCTCAGACGTGGCTGAGAAGCCACTTTTCCTTGCCTCGAACTTGGTCTTTGTATCCGCGCACTGTCGCTCGAAGCCTCCGCCCAGCGAGCGACCCATGGCCTGCTGCAGGCCCAGACTCTTGTCTCAGCCGTTGTGCTACTCCATAGAGCGGCCAGGATACTTGCTCAACAAGGCCGCCTACACTTTGCTGTTTTCGAAAAGGCATCGTCTCCCACTGCTGCCGCCTTGGTTGTGGTTGCAAAGCCACCACCATCTGTGACTGGATAGCCTGTCTTGAGCTGAGGCGACATCTTTTTCTCCCTCCTCCATTCGCCCAACTGTAATTCTCTCTCTCCTCAACAGCCTCCTTCGTCTATTTGTTTGTTTGTTTATTTTTACTTTATTGACCTTTTCCTGTTCTTCCTTTCCTCTCGGGGCTTCTGCATGCAGTGAGCTGCCCTGTCCATCACATGTCAAAAACGATTCTGGACCAATTCTTCGTTTTCCGCTCCGTTCGCCGTCTTTTCAACCTCTACTCTTGCAATGATCAGCAGTGCAATCTTCGTCTCGAATGTAGCTCGAGCCGCAAGCGCTGCAATGATAATGATGCTTGCGAGCTACTAGCTCAAGTGAGACCATGCGGCGTGGGCGTGCGGCGTGCTTGCACTTTTGCAGCCTGATGTGCTGCAGGTGAATCACTGTGGGACCGTCAGAGACATGTGTCTCAGTATCCGACACATTTTTTGTCCACCTCCTTTGCAAAATTCAGATTCCGCTCACTCTGCGCTGTCGCCCCTCGCTTCGAAGCCTGTCATCCATCTGTCGAGGTGGTGGTGTTCTGCAGTGGCCTTCGTCCCTGGTGCCAATCTCTAACCGTCCTGTACGCAGCAGGTTGGCCGTTAAGCGCCTGCTCAAATTGTCTCCGAAGCCATGTTCCACAGTACGAGTTATTGACTGGATTCGGTTGATCGACGCTGTGAGCTTACACTCTGCCCTCCAATACCTCGTCTTGTGCCTTTGGCATCCTGTGTCTCGAACTGAGTCACGGTCCGTTGATTGTGTCAGTAATCAACTCTGCCTCTTTGTCTCCGACGTTGCCTCTGGGTCAAACCGCTTGTAGAAGCGCCTGCTTCCACTATATAACCCTGAAGGCCTCTGAATGTGCTGTGCACAATATTCTCAGTTGCCATTGTCCCCAACCTACACTGCGTTCGACTCCAGCTCCACGTAGCTTTGCCTTCCTGCACAACGTTGCATCGCACACTAGAACCGCTCGAGAATCTTTCAACATGTCGAGCTCATCATCACCACTGCTATTCTCTGCCACACCTGCATACCCAGGATCCAGCTCAAGCTCTCTTTCTTCATCGTCGCGTCGTCGACCAGAGAACCGCAGATCATCCACCTTTTCCAACGTTTCTACTTACTCGCGAGACAGCTGGAGCTCGATTGCCGAGTCTGAATTTTCGACCACATCGACAACCCAGGGGCATTGTTCTCGCAGCCAGGACCCTATCGACACTCTCGTCTTGGAAAGCTTGGCCAACAAGGCCATCTTTGGCTCCACTTCACCTCGCAGAAACAAGACGTCTGGGATGCGTTCTTCGACAGAGTCGACTCGTTCCTACGCATCTTCAAGCTCGTCGGTGCGCTCCCCCCGCACGCCCTCGACTCCGCTTTTCTCGCATCCTGAACACGATGTGACCAAAACGCCTACGCTCACCACCATCGCCCTGCCAACGGTAGCCGAGGTCCCGAGACTCAGAAAGCAGCCTTTTGCGAGGATTGTGTCCGACGAGGTGCAGTACATTGGCCGATCGCTCGATGTTCCTGTTCCCGTCTCTGAGGAGGATCAACAGGATCACCAGGAGGACGTCGAGTCGAATCTGTACACCACTCCTGCAATCTCAACTTCTCGTCGACCGTCAGACAGTCGCTTCAACACATGGAACGGCAAAGACGGTCTGATGCTAGCCATGGACGAGCTCGAACAGGAGCTTGCCCGCACCATGGTCACGCTCTCGGCGTCGACCAACACCACACCAGTCTCGACCATCTCGAAGGCGCGCGGCAAGGCGATGCGAAGACCGCACACCGCTGACAAGGCGCTGGCGATGAGCTCGACGAGGAGCCTGCCTGTGGGACTTGCTCAGGCAGCCGGTTCCTCGAGCGCACAGCCCTCTTTCACTCCGCGATTTGAGCGAGAGTCGTGGATGTTCACGAGCGAATGTGAAGACGTGCTCAGTTACAGCAGCAGGTCGATCCGCTTTTCGGCATCGGACCTGACTCCTCCTATCGACGCTGCGAATGCACGTCCGGTTTCGCAGCTCTCAGACGCGTCGAGCGGCTCGACGAGGGCTTCGCGTGCCGATCTGGACAATCTCGTTATTCCTGCGCTGGTATTCGGCGGGCGCTACTCTGGTTCGTCTACCTCGTCTTCGGGTGAGGCCTCATTTCAAGAGGCTCCTAGCCGCCGAGACAGCTTTGTCACTGCCGAAACGGGTCACACCACCCGAAGGGTGCAGCGCTCTCCGTCCAGCAAGCGCCCCAGCACCGGCCGAGGGTCCTCGCCCCAAGCGGGTCTCTATCAGCTGCAAAAGGGAGCACGTTCGACCCCATCGCTCGCCTCGAGTGAGCCTCCGCGCGTGCCGCTTCCGCCGCTGCCCAGCATGCCTGCGAGTCTGAGCCAGCTTCTGCAGGTGACATGCATGCCTCCGCCTCGACCTGCCAAGTCGTCCGCCAGAAGCTCGAGGTCTTCGCACCGCGACAGCCCTGTCCGCTTTGCAGAAAAGCCACTCCCGGCTCTGCCTTGCTAAAAATCCCACTCACACTCACACACACACACACACCCGCATCCGACTCAATACCCACACGAATTCATGGGATCCACGCACTGTCTTGTTCCAAACTTGAGTTCTCTGTAATCATCACATTAACTTATTGCATCTTGATCCAAGTCTAATCACATGGGCTGAAGCGGTGACGGCGTCATCATTCCGCCCTTATACCTGATACCCCCTCCAACGCAATCTTCATCCCGTGTCTTGCCTTCCTCACTGCTGGATTCTGCGTGACTGCGTCTGAGTTGCACGAGCACAAGGTTGGAGCTAGCACGGGCTGCAGCCCATGGCGGCGCGTAATGCACGCATAAGCGAGAAACAATTCCCGACGAATCCACCTTCTTCCAACGCCGGTCAACAGGGGAAGAAGTGCCTCATTCACCTAGTGCAATCGAGCGAAACCTGCGCTTGCGAGTTTGAAATAATATCAACTCCGGTCCGCATGCTTTCTTTCTCACCCATCGTGTACGCTAGCCTCAAGGGGGGTGTTCTGTCCGTCCCAATTCCCACCCTAGCATGTGCACTGTACTACCTTGAAGTTCAGCAGTGCAACAGCTGTATGCAAGGAAACAGGCTGTACAACGATCGAACAAGACGCTTCGAGGGCGTTATTGCAGCAAGCCATGCACAGAATCAATTTGGACCCTGCCATGAAAATCACACGACGTCACCAACGCCAAAATTTTCTTACGTCGCAATAATCCACAAAAGCCCACAAAAGCTACACAATTTGTCCGCTGCGCCGGTCAATCGCTTAACCTTGCCGAAACACAAGCTTCCCCTGTCCACCGGCCAAAGTCACCTCTTACTGTACGTCCGTTTCATGCATCCACAACTTCATGGTTCGGAAACATTCGATATGCCCGTGGCACCGGCCAAAGAAGCCGCAAGCCACAACCGAAACAGCCCGGAAGGAGATTTATGGTGATTCCGTTGGTGTCCCAGATGGTACGATTACGGATCATTTTGGAGGATGTGAAGAATTGAGCTGATGGATGAGCACTTTACCTGGACGATCGAGGCCGGGCTTGAAGCCGTTCATGTACATGAAGACGGACTATTTGCCCCATGATCGCACCGCCGACGTGCCGACGTCAAAGAGAATAAGCACCAATCAGTAAGGTTGTTTACTTGGTTTTCGTGGAATCTCGAGCTTCGAACGTACCATTAGAGAGCGTGGACGCGTTTCTGTAGTTGCGGAGTGGAGCGAACCGGAAACACAATAGAGGGTCAGTTGAGACGAACTCAGTCAATGCAGATCGGGATCTCCTTGCTTCGAGCTAGACTGAGGACGAGAAACCCTGTACCAAGCCAGCGCAGCGCCGAAGCGTCTCTGCAGGTCCCACAAGGTGGGATGGCGTCGACGAGCGGAGCGGGGCGTCAAAGAATAATTAAAGACCGTGGGAAAATCAGCCGAATCGCGGGAGGGTCTCAGAAGCCTGTCCCGGGGAATCTGCCAAACAAGAAACAAAAATGGGGAGTTGTCCGGCACCCTAGGCGAAGAATGCCCAATGGCCTGTCCAGCACGGCATCTTCTGTAGGAACGAATCACTGCTCTGTCTGATGACCTTGCACCTCGAATTCGTTCCTGATCCACTCGTCGCATCCCGCAGCAAGAGGTCAGAACCACAGTTCGCCAATCTGCGTAGCTTCCATGGCTTCCCTTCATACCGTATCTAGGCGCGGCGGCTAGCTGATGCACTCTCCCGCACCTATTCGCTCCGCTTCCGCCCTAAGCTTGCAGAAGCGAAAAGTGAGCCCCGCCGCGTGGGTTTCTGATTCTCCCCACGCTCCAAGACCACAATGTACAAGCGAGAGACCTGCAAAACTCGTAGGCAGGTTCCTTTCTCCCAAATCCGGTCTTGAGCATGCTATGCAAGCCATGTTCCAGCCCGACTAGCGCCGATGTTGCTTGAACGAACCCCGATCTGTTCATGCCATACGAGATCGCTCCCAGTTCCCGTATGACAGTCCTAGATCTGTTCTCCTTGAAAAGCCACGTTCGAGATAGCATAATCGACCACCACTTCATATAACGCCACGCCGTCTGAGCCGGTAAGGTCTCGACCACGAGCATCAAGCTAACCGCCCCTTGCTTTTGAGAGACCCACGCGGTGACTCCCAATCTGCGCTCGCAGAGGGTCGCTGGTCCAACTGGGTTTCGAAATCACATGCGCCACGTCAATGTGCAACTTACTTTTGTGCTTCAGCCGCTCGGCGACTTGTTCCAGCTGCTCGTGCACCTGCTGTACATCTTGATCCGCATCGATCATCTTCAGATAGCGTAGGTCGGTGATGAATCCCTTTTCGAGCATCGCATCGTGGTCTACGGAAGCCATGGCGATGAGACTGACTTGGCGGTGGCGTGCGCCTACCATGTCGCGTGCTCGTTGTCCCACTTCAGCCGTATCCTGCTTGCATTTTTCTCGAAGATCTTGATGGCTGCTCTGTGCTTCGCTCGATGAGGGCGCTTGAAGCGACGATGGGCGTCCGGGATCGATTGTGGACCGAGCGTTCGCGAGATGAGCTGATCCAGACGCCAGAGTGGCTGAACCGTGTTGGGCGTTGACACGGGCGTCGACAGCTTCATGCTGATTCCCAGCCTGTGTGAGTTCGCTTACCGGCGACTGTACCATCGTCTCGGTTGTGATTCCATTCCCACGCCTAGACAGCCCACCGAGATTGTCCACAGATGGCATCGACCCTTCTCTTCGGCTGATTGGCGATCCCAATTGCCCTCTCTGACCTTCATGTAGCAATGCGGCGTTTGAGTCGTCGTTGTACGAGCCTCGCCGATCCGACTTGTATCCCAGCCCATCCTCCTGCTCCCGTTGTCGCTGACGCGACAGCCCCATCTGCTTATAAGTTGCTGTCGAAAATACATCGATCGTCTGTTGCGGTCCCACCGTCGACCGAAAAATCTTGGGCAGCAAAAACGGATAGTCGGAGAAGTCCGTGTGCTTGCTCCCCGTCAAGGTCAACAGCCAACCCCTGCCGGACGTCTTTCGCGCATCCAAGCAGATCCGCTTCAACTTTTCAAAATGCTCCTCCCATACGGTAAACGATTCGGAATTCAGGACGTAGATGGGTTTGACGAGTCGTCCTTTGACCTCGTCTTCTTCCTTGGCTGGATCGCGTACTGGCTCGACCCAGGGATCTAGCACCATCGCGATTGGGTACGGATTCTCCCTCCGCATCATTTCAATCACCGTGGCACCGCCAAACGAGTGACCGCAAAGCGTGGGAAACTCGAGATCCAGTTTTCCTTCCCAATCCATCAATGGACATTTTGCATTCAGCAAGCTGTTGGCCGGAAGCTTAGTGTTGGCGGATGAAGCCGCATGTCCGGCCAATTTGGTCCCCAAGTTTCGCGTAGATCGCTGGACGATCTCGTATCCGCGACCCGCATTAATCTCGTTGAGCACGTAGAACGTCTCCTCGATCTCGGCGTGGCGCATCTCGATCTGATCCCGACGCAGGTTGACCTCTCGCTCCGACGGATCGGCTGTAAATGACTGTAACCCAATCTGTTCGAATGTAAAATACGGCACGGAAGCCTTCATCCTTCCTGAGGACTTGTGTCCGATTATGTGAGGCATATGCCAACCGCTCTTCTCTGCCTTGCCAGGCGCTTCTTCGCCTCGAACGATGCTGCTGACGCCGGAGCCATCACGATGCTCAATGGCTGCTACGATGACGCCTTGGCTAGCCAGCTCGCCACAATACTGAGAGTAGCTGAGACGGTTACCTGCAAGGCCGTGTGAGAAGATGACGACAGGGAATTGCGGTGGTCGCTTGCCAAAGTTGCCCGTGTCGGCACGGTCCGTACTCTCCCGACTGGGGTGTGCTCGTCGGCGTAGCTCCTCAGGATCAGCTAGCGGTGGTCCGACTCTTGCGGGTAGGCGCGATTTTATCAGCGCCAAGACGGCTGGACTTGCAGGCAACGCAAAGATGCCGTACTGGCCGACATACTGCAGTAGTGCGCGTACTCCAGCATGAACGGGTCGACCCAGCCATGCAGCCCTCGGGTAGCGTTTCACCTCTTCTTCTGACATGGGCAGGGCCGGGTAGTATATGGTGAAAAGCACCGTCTCTAGATGCAATGTGCATGTCTTTGAGCCTGTCGACCACGGCGACCATGGCAAATCGGTTTCGTCGCAAGCATCGTGGTCTTGGCAGCTTCTGTCGTCACACGGCTGCTCAGCGTATTGGACGCCGGAAGCTGTTGTTCCCGTTGGATCGTCTGTCCCCGTTGGAGTGTTGGAGCTGCTCGTACTCTGTCTAGATTCTGCGCCGGGTTGGCTTCGTCCCTGCTTCCTTTGCCTTTCCTGCCGGCTCTCTTTCGCCTCTTCGTTTTGTTTCTTGGCCCACTTTCGCGCCTTTGCCGCTGGTTTGTTGAGGACACCTGGGTCCACGACGTTGTTGCAGAAGCTGCGCGGCTTTCGAACCGGAATCTCGAGGTCGAGCACTCCAACCTTGAACGCCCCAGTGTAAGGCGGCAATCCCATCTTGTCGTTGTCCCACCGAGTGGTGCGATTTCAAAACATGACCTTTGAGAGAGGAGAAAATGGTCACGGTTGACACTTGGCTGTCTTGTCGTGGACGGTGATGAAGGAGAGAGTGCCAAGATGCGGACCGCTGCCTGCTGGGCGAAAGGTGAGCAACTCCTCGATCAGCTTGCCGACGGCCGCAAGTTTATGCGCGACCCATATGCACAACGGGATGAGCTGACAGGGTTCAGTCGTCAGATATCGGAAATCATAGCCGGTCGATTCAAGCCATACGATGGAAGCCACTCGCTTTTCCGTTGCAGGCAGAGAAGCATGCTGCAGCAAGACGAGGCGCATGCTCGGCCACATGAGAATGTAGCGTGATGTCATGTAAAGCCCACGTGGTTCTGCGGGATTTTGGGATCTCGTAGCTGATCTAACACCATGTTTGGGCAATTTCCTCCGCGACATGGTTCGCCTCCCACTCAAAAAGCACACATGTCAGTCAATCTGATGTCTTGTCGAGAATGCCAATCGATAATTACTGCCGTGATAGTGAAAAGGAAGCTACAGGCACGCTCAAATCACATGAATTACAGCGCCACTCGTGTCTCCATTTACTCGAGGTTCGAAGCCACCTTTTCGGTCGCCTGTCCGTTGCCAAAGATCCAATTCCACAGACCCGTCGACTGAGGCTTCTGGTTGCCCTCGACCTTTCGTGCACCGTCGTGCAGCTTGTCGCCCGCATAATCGAGACCCTCGGCCGTCTTGGAGCGGAGCGACTCGTATCCGCTGTCAGCCTTGTCTCGGAGGCTGTAGAAGTTCGAATTGGCTTCGTCCTTGAGGTTCTTGTAACCCTGCTGCGATTGGTTGCGCAAGTGCTGGTACTCGTTTTCGGCCTTGTTGCGAGCTTCGTGTGCTTTGGCGTCGAGCTCCGACTTCCACTCCTTGCCGGTCTGCTTGAGGTCCTTGTATTCGCCCTTGACGTGGTCGCCCTGGACGAGGTGGCCACGAGCCTCGCCGGCGCGCACCTCGGCGTTGTACTGCGCCGCGAGGATCTTTTGCTGAGCGTTGTGCTCGAGCTGATCGCGGTGGCTGCGAGTAGAATCGGCTGCATCCTCTGCCTTGCTCTTGAGATTGAACCAGCCCTTGTTTGCTTCGTCCTTGGCGTGCTCATACTTGTCTTCGGCAGCAGCCTTGCCCGAGAACCAGCTAGACTTGGCCTGTTGGCCAGCTTCCTCGGCCTTGTCCTTGGCCGCAAACCAGCCGTTTTTGGCGTGCTGAGCAGCTTCATCCGCCTTTTGTTCGGTGGCCGACTTGCCCGAGAACCAGGAGCTCTTGGCTTGCTCACCAGCCTCAGCAGCTTTATCCTTGGTCGTAAACCAGCCCTGCTTGGCATTTTGAGCGGCCTCATCGGCTTTCTGCTCGGCGGCTGATTTGGTGGAGTACCAGCTGGACTTGGCCTGGTGTTCCGCCTCGGCAGCCTTGTCCTTGGCGGTAAACCATCCTTGCTTGGCCTGGTCGGCAGCCTCGCCTGCCTTTTGTTCGGCAGCCGACTTGCCAGAGTACCAGGACGACTTGGCCTGTTCGCCGACCTGTTCAGCCTTGTCCTTGGCGGCAAACCAGCCGCGCTTGGCCTCGGCTTCGGCCTCATAGGCCTTCTGCTCGGCAGCCGACTTGGTCGAGAAGAAACTCGACTTGGCCTGCTCGCCAACATCTTCGGCCTTGTCCTTGGCAGCGAACCAGCCTTTCTTGGCTTGGTTGGCGGCCTCGTCGGCCTTCTGCTGCGCCGTATCCTTGGCCGAATACACGGTGGACTTGGCCTGGTCAACAGCCTGCTCAGCCTTGTCCTTGGCCGTGTACCAACCCTTCTTGGCCTCAGCTTCGGCTTCCTTTGTCTTCTGTTCGGCCGCGTCCTTGGCCGAGAACCAGCCAGACTTGACGTCCTGCTTCACGCTTTGAGCCTTATTAGCAGCACTGTCGTAGGCGTTCTCGGCACTGTCCTTGGCAGATCGGTAGGTGCCCTTGACTTCGCCCTTGACATCACGATATCTGTTCTCGACGCTGTTCTTCGCATCTTCGAGCTTGTGTTCAGCGTAGTCGACCTTGTCGTGAACGTTGCGACGAAGCTGGTCGATCTCCTTGGAGACGGTTCCGTAAGGGACGCTGCCGGGAATTTGATTGAGTTCGTTGTGCTTGAGATCGGTACCAGGACGTGCGATGGGGCCCGAAATGCCGCGAGCAGCAGAAGAACCGAGGGGCGGTCGTTCGTGCAACTCGGTGGTGGCGCCAGCGTGAGGCTTGAGATCAGGAAGCGAGTTGCTTCCAGGAGGACCGGCGACGTACGTGCCGCTGGTGTCCTTGGCGTACTGCTGTAGCAGAGGGTCAAAGACGTAGTAGCCGATACCGACACCCACGGCCGAAGCGCCGAGAAGAGGCAGGACCCGCTGTCGGAAAGCCATCTTTGAACGGAGAGATGTTTGAAACAGTGCGGAGCGAGATGGTGTAGGGTCTTTGAGGAAGAGTAGGATGAGGAGGAGAGAGAAGACAGTGCGCAGAGTACGTTTACACTTCTTCAACTCAGTTCACAGTTGGTGGTGGTGATGTACCCAACTGAAAGTGATGGATGAGTTGTCGTTGTTTTGTACATTGAGCAGTCAAGGAAAGAAAAGGACTGTAAGGTTCTATTTCCGAGTCGACTCTCAGCATGCAAGCATGCAACCGATGGCCGCACAGACGAACAAACAGACCGACCCACCGACACACATACACAGCGAGGCAGGGGACAAGCGAGAGCCTCATGGCACTTTGCAGGCAACGGACCTATGCAGGCGGACTCAGCTTGACGTACAGACGCTTGAGACGGCGCTCGAGCGGCCCATTCCGACGACCTTCCAGACTGACGTAGGTGCCGCCAACCTCGGAAGCATTGACGGGACCCGGTGCGTGGGAATGTGCGTGAACAGATCCGCACGCGAGCTCTGACCCTGTTGCACTCTACGGCTGCTTGGCAGACCAGCGTGCACGACGAGCAGATCCTGCGAGCACAGGCGCTAGCCAAAAACAGCAACAATTCAGGTCGCGACTCCTCCACTTGCCCCAGATGACGCCAAGTTGCATCCCATTTTCGTTGCCTGTTCTGAATGTCTTGCAAGGCACGTTCTCGTTCTCGCACGGATGGAAGATCGGAATGGAAAGCTCTGTTTCTCCACCTCGGCACGCTGGACCCTGAACCTCGGGTGAACGATTGTAGCTCTCACTTCGGCCTGCAGCTTCCTGGCCAGCCCAATCATCTTGGCCATGAAGATCAATCGCAATACGGTGCTGGTGGGGAGCAAGGTGCTGCTGGTGCCGTATCGCAAGCAGCATGTGCTTCGCTACCACGAATGGATGAAGGATCCGCTCATTCAGGAGCAGACCGCTTCCGAACCGCTCTCGCTCGAGGAGGAATACGAGATGCAGCAGTCGTGGGCTGTCGATGAGGACAAGCTAACATTCATCATCCTCGCTCGTTCTGAAGTCTTCGATGCAGGTCAGGATGTAGATGCAGCTGTTACAGGGTGCAAGATGGTAGGCGATGTCAACGTCTTTTTCAACCAACGGCATGAAGATGAGGAGAATGATGAAGACGGGCAGTCGGCAACGGCTGAAGGACAGAAGCCAGCGAGCTTGGCATTTGATGCCGAATGCGAGATCATGATTGCAGGTGAGTTATAGCTGTTAACACAGCGGCCTCTATTGGGGAAGTAGCTGACACCAAGCCTCTTGGGCCGTCAACAGAGCACAACTATCGCCGCCAAGGATTCGCGCGAGAAGCACTACAGATGATGATATCGTTTGTCACCTCGTCAGGTCCATCAGCAGGAGGTCCTGCTGCTGATGACGAACCAACCAGGCCAGCACTAGGTCACGCTGAAGCATCACACTGCTATCTTCCGATCCCTTCCGCTTGGCTCACCTGCAAGATCTCGCTCGCCAATCAACCCTCGATCAAGCTCTTCGAGTCGCTCGGCTTTACTCGCCACAAGGTCAGCGAGGTTTGGCAAGAAGTTGAGATGCGATTTACCAGCAAGGATCCAGCGCTACTGCAGGATTGCCACGACTCGATACGCCACATTCTCTTCTGGCCACAAGAATGATAATCAATTGGTATAAAAACGCTATCATACATCAGTCCACGCTGTTTGTTGCGTGATGCCCGAGAGCTCTTCGGTTGTAAGGTCCAGTCCATGTTGTGCCCGAAGATGACGTCGCAGGTCATACAGTCGTTTGAAGCGATACTCGCAGGTGGTGATGACGCCGGTGCTTTCATCGAGCTGGATATCGGTCGCATCAGGGGTGTGATTGGCATTGTCAGCGAGTTGCAAGGCGGTTTCAGGCGTCTGACGATCCAGCGCAGAGCAAATCTTGGACCAAGGGCATGCAAAGATACGATCTCGGGTGGTTCGTCGTTTCTTGGGAGCAAACTCGTCATCATCGGGCCCTGGACGTTTGGCAAATGCAGGCGTAGGAGTGGAATAGCCTTGCCCGGTGAGAAGGTCGAGCAGCCTAGGCTTGAGCACGGAGGACGTCGCTTCCGCCGACCGTGAAGGTCCAACCTCCGTATCTTGCATCTGGTCATCATCAGTCTCTGTGCTTGAGGGGTTGCTTGACGGACTCTGCTGCTCCGTGTCGAAGACCTCTTGATCAGAGTCATTTCCTGCGTTTACTAACCCGTGCTGATCAGAGGTTGAGAAACGAAGCCTGCTTCCGTTTCCGCGGGACTGCTCAGACAACGACCCAGTACCGGTACACACTCTGCGATGACGCGATTCAAGATGCTTGTGTGCGAATCTGCGGCCGCAATTCGAGCATTCGAAAGGTCTCTCGCCGAGATGAGCCGTACGCACATGGATGGAGAGCGTAGACTTGCGGGCGTACACCTTGCTGCATCCGTTCCAAGTGCATGGAAATACGGTAGATGCACCTCGAGCACTAGTGATCGAAGTGGCCATGCTTCCCAGACGAGCAGATCCTGTCTTTCCAGACGCTGACGTGGTTATGCTCAGGGCAGGAGAGCTTAGATCGCGGAACACCCCGCCTCTTCGGGGCCGAGTTGATTGGAGCTGAGCAGCTTTGCGTATCAGCTGTTCCTCTGTGAGTGACGGAGACTGGATGGGCGTCAGGCTCGGACTGTCATCGTGTGTCAAGAATGAGAGCCCTTGCTGCTGTGAACCACGACCGGTCGATGTACATGATCCCGACCGAGTTCGAGACGGGTGAATTTGACCTTGATCGGACAAACGTGCGAGACGGTTCCCCTCATCCTCATCCTCGGACGTCGAGGCGTAGCTGTCGTCGGACAAGTCTGCACGTAATCGATTGAGCTCATTCTCGTGGCTGCTCTCGAGTACTCTGGCCTCCAATTCAAGTCGAAGTCTTCGATCCTCATGCCTTCGGTAGTGGGCTCTGAGGTTGTCCTGGCGCTGAAATTGCTTGCCGCACCCTGGCCATGGGCATATCGGTGGGTGAGCTTCCTTCACATGCGCTTGCAAAGCGGACCATGTGGGGAAGGTGTAGACGAAAGGCTTTTGCTGGCCGTGGTCTCCACCATGTTGCGGTTGCTTGTGGTCCACGGAACAGGTGTAGCGACCGTCTTCGTGTATGCGAGAGTGCGCCTTGCGTTTGGAGTTGCTTGGAAAGCGTTTGTGACAGCCTGGATACTGACATGCGAAAGGTAGCGCCTTGGCGTCCGACAAGGACACTCCCTCTTGCTCTTGCTCACCACCCGTGCTGATGCTCTGCGTTCCTGGACCCAAAGGACTGCTATGATGATCACGTATGTGCTGACGTAGCTGCTTGCGTTTATGGAACGCCAAGTCACAGCCAGCTTCGGTACAAGCGTAATTGTAGGCGCTTGCTCCAGTTGCTGAGGGCATGTGATCGACATGACATGCTTGCACATGGTTCTTGAGTTGACTCGAAGTCCAGAATTTCGAGCCGCAATCTTCTTGCTGGCAGGTGAAGGGCTTCTCCGATGCATCTTGGTGGCGGCGCTGATGTGCCTTGAGATGTTCGTTCCTCATGTAGCTGGCGCCGCACCCGGGACGTTCGCAGACAAAGGGACGCTGTCCAGTATGGCTTCGAACATGCTGAGCAAGCTTTGACGCCTTTGCGTAGCTCTTGCTGCACCCTTCGAATGGACAAGTATGGGCTAGGCCGTCGGATTTGCTGCTAGGGCCAGGCATGGGCGTGCGGGCAAAAGGCGAAGCCAGAGTCGCCAGGTGTGGCTCGACAGCCCCTGCTTCAGCCGACGTCATGGTGTCGGGAGTCGAAGTATTTCACGCCTCATGCCGTTCTAGAAGTATCGAGAGCGATTCCGACGGGGCTGATGGAAGACCTGTGGTAGTGGATGAATAGACGAGTAACCGCGCTGAGTCTCGACGAGCGAGCGGGAAGAAAGGAAGACGCCTGATCTCAACCAAATTTTGACCAAAAAAAGTGGACGCTTGCTGCTGCAGCTGGACCCTGAAATCACATCCAGAGTCGACCGGATACCGCCTTCTTTCGCAGCTCGTCACCTTCACCCGTCACTTGTCTTTATGCTTCCGGTCCTCTCCTCCCACGCCGCTCGCTCGCTTTCCTCTTTGACCGGCACAGAAACATCTTCATTCGCACATGCTGTGGGACGGCTCGGAAGAGCGTTCAGATGAAGGCTAGCCATGTCCAGGCCACGACCGCGAGCAGAAGCAAGCGCCTCCATTGTGTCTGAGCCATTCACTGTATCATCGCTCGAGCTCGATCGTCGCTATGGCAAGGTGCAGCATCTTCACGCTCTGCGTCAAAGGTACAGCCAGATTGTAGTACCATCCACGATCGATCACGAAGTCGAGCAGATCCGCCATGCGATTCGAAACAAGGCTTTGGACGAAGACTTTTCTGTCGCTGTTCGGGAGCGATGGCAGACGTGGTCACGCAACGCGAATCCCTTTCGCACAGACTTGGCTTCATCGGCTGCGACCGAGTCGAGATTGGCAGAACACTCCGCTTCGGACTCAGAGGGTGCGTCGGATGAGTCCGCGTCGGAAGAGCCGGATGAGCAAGTCACAGAGGATACCCCGAACAAGAAGAAACGCAAGCGGGCTGCCCGAGCCAGCGGAAGCCGGAAACGAGACGGCTTGCCCGAAGCTAACATTACAGAAACATGGGAAGCAGTCCGAGCAGAGCGAGAAGCCTTTCTCGAGGATATCGATGCCGCGCTGCCGAGCGCCTTCCGATTCACAGAGCGTCAGTTGAAGGTATACGCTCATCGGCTCAAAGCAAAGTACATAAACTCGCTTGACCGGCCCTTCGAGGCTAAGGACATTCACAGACTGTTGCAGCGAGCAACCGCTCCTGATCTTCGCACGGATTTCACCACCGACGCTGAGCAATCAGCTGCGGTCGATGCCGCGCGAATATCGTCACAGGTCTGTGTCTTCATCATCTCGTTCTTCAGCAGCAGTATCGACGGGACCAAAGAAGACGCGGCCATCCAAAACAGTGCAGATCCATCGACATCGATGAACGACGTTGACGAGGACAACACGAGGGACGACTACGTCAAACGTATCTGCGGCGATGGTTTGGGAGGTATGAAGCGGGCACAAACAATCGAACTTCTTTCCACGCAGACGTTGTCGGACTTGCAGTCCTCTCTCTGCTGCTGGTCAGATGAACAGCCAGAACGCTTTGGGTGGAAAGATCGACTGCAGCAACACGTGCAGCAACGTTCGCATGCAAGGGCTTCGACAAGTGCTCATCAGACACACGACGGTGACGAAACCCTCCTCGCACGTTTCACAGGTGCACGTCGGAAGACGGACGCAGCACTCATCATCGAAGATAAGCTCTACACCAAGGGCGTTCGACACGGCGATGCAGCACACGAAGGTGACTACGCAACGCTCTTCGAACAGTGGAAAGCGTCCACAGGCAACGCAGATGCGCGAGTTGGATGGACCGAGAAGGGAGGGGATCTCAGTTCGCGTCTCGATCAGCTCAGCTCCATACGCACAGGGCAGCCGTACTGGTTGCTCCACCAAGGTGATTGTATCCACTGCTTCATTGTTGAGCAAGTGCGAGCGCTGCGTCCGAGTGAGCAGAGACTGCTTCGCCGGGGAGGCTCTGGACCTAATATCGAGAGCGCCCCTGCCGGAACCCCGGTGCCCTTTCCTCGTGTGACCTGGCTCTCGACGCCGACTATGCTCCGATTCGCAGCCGATCACAACCACAATTATGGCCTCGGACATCATATCTTGCGCTGGGAAGGTATGCTCCCTCTCCCACACCTATCCCAATATGCGGAAGACGAAGCGACGGGCGAGTCTGGCTCGAGACAGAACGAACATCCCACGTCATGGCAGATCGCGAATCTTCGAACGAGGCGTAAGGATGAAGGGATGTTGCGCAAAAAGCAGGGCAAATGTCTGGCGTGTTTGCTCCGCAAAGCACAAGTTGGGGTCTTGGGAGGTGAAGCGGTCCGCTTGCCTACTGCTCCACCAAATATTGATGTGGATGACGATGCGCAAGACGAGCCCGCTATCGACGGATTGGACGACCACCTCACGTCCATCTGCGCATCATGCGCTGCACTTCTTGGTTTGCCAACCAAACCGTCATCAACGGGCAAGATCGCTGAGGGCTCGGTCGAGCTCGATTGGGAACAGGCTGCAGCAGAAAGTTCTGCAGGATGGACATTCTTCCCTCTGTACTGAAATCAGGGCACGTATCACATCCAATGCCACACTCATCACAGCGTTTCGATAGACTAAGAGTGGTGTCGAAGTATCGGAGAGAAGGGCAATAGTAAAACAAAACATGGGCGCACGTCTGAATGCAGAAGTAGGTTTGGACACAAGTCCGGTAATGGTGTCTGTATGACCATCGAAGAGGATTCGAGGTTGAAAGGCAAGGGCTAAATATCGTACAAAAGAGGTCTTGCAGTACAGCATGCACGCTGTACGTCCAGGCGAGCAGGGCGACTGCGGCGACCATGAGGAATCACGCTTGCGCGTGCATGTTTTATGAGGAAGGTCACAGGAACGGACGCTTCAACCCGCTTAAGCGTGAATCTTGGTGACGATACCGGTACCGACGGTCTTACCGCCTTCACGGAGGGTGAATCGCGAACCTTCCTCGAGAGCAATGTCGTGGACGAGCTCGCCGTCAAGCTCGACATTGTCACCGGGCATGACCATCTTCTCATCGGCGTCCTCGGTGCCAGGAGGGTGAGTAAGTGAAACGGTGACATCGGCGGTTCGGATGAAGAGCTGGGGACGGTAGTTGTTCATGAAAGGGGTGTAACGACCACCCTCCTCCTTCTTGAGAATGTAGACCTGGGCACGGAACTTCTTGACAGGCTTGATGGAGCCAGGGATGATCATGACCTGACCACGCTTGACCTGCTCACGCTTGACACCACGTAGCAGAGCGCCCATGTTGTCACCGGCCATACCCTGGTCAAGCTGCTTGTGGAACATCTCGATACCGGTCAGGGTGGTCTTGAAAGTATTGCCGAGACCGAGAATCTCAACTTCGGCACCCTTCTGAATGGTGCCACGCTCGACACGGCCGGTGACGACGGTACCACGACCGGGGATGGAGAAGACATCCTCGACAGGCATGAGGAAAGGTTTCTCGAGATCACGTGGAGGGAGGTCGAGCCACTTGTCGGTCTCCTCCATGAGCTTGAGGATGGCATTCTGGCCAACCTCGGGGTCGCGGCTCTCGAGAGCGGCAAGAGCGGAGCCAGAGACGATGGGTGTGTTCTCACCGTCAAAGCCGTAGGTGGAGAGGAGATCACGCATCTCCATCTCGACAAGCTCGAGCATCTCGGGGTCGTCAATCTGGTCAACCTTGTTGATGAAGACGACGAGCTTCTTGATACCGACCTGCTTGGCGAGCAGCAAGTGCTCACGGGTCTGAGGCATCTGACCATCGGGAGCAGAGACAACGATGATGGCACCATCCATCTGGGCGGCACCAGTAATCATGTTACGAATGTAATCGGCGTGACCGGGGCAGTCGACATGGGCGTAGTGGCGGTTGCCGGTCTCGTACTCGACGTGGGCGGTGGAGATGGTGATACCACGAGCACGCTCTTCGGGAGCTTTGTCGATCGAAGCATAGTCGATGAACTTGCCGGTACCCTGGGCTTCGTGAAGGGTCTTTGTGATGGCGGCAGTGAGTGTGGTCTTTCCGTGGTCGACATGGCCAATGGTACCGATGTTCATGTGGGGCTTGGTGCGCTCAAACTTGCCCGACTCGGCGGCGTAGGTTCGCAGCTGCGAGGCGATAGCGATACGGGGCAGAGGAGCAGCGCATACACGGGCACGGCCAGCCAGGCTGGAGGGAGACTTGGTGGAAGGACGAGTGACAAAGGTGCGGGCGGCAGCAGGAGCAGCAGCCACCGACTTGTTGGCGGCCAGCGACCTGGCCACAGAGCGAGAGACCTGAGTGCGGAGGAGGCTCATCTCGAAGAACCAAGTAAGCAGGTCGAGATCAAGAGAAAGAGAAATAAATATGAAGAAGGGGTTGGGAGGGATGAAGACGTAGAAGGAAAGGAGGATACTGACGAATCGCGATCAAGATCTGCTCCGCCTGCCTGCCTGACAAACAAGCACTTTGGAAGAAATGGTGGCCGTGCCCGCCTAAAATTTGCCTTTCCCACAGCGTTTGTCGTCTGCAACCTCTTCCTTCTGGCCCCGCGTTCCGAATCTTTTTCGCAGCTGCTCTCCTCGGCGGTCTGGAGACATTCTTGTCTGGATTTCCGTCATTCTTCGAAGACCACATCAGCTTTTCTCTCTCTTTCGTGCTTCGTAGCGCATACACGAACGAAACCGATACACCCTGCCTTCCGATTTGGGTTGGATCAGCTGTCACTCTCTCTCATCTTATCGGAAACACACTCTTATTCAAGGATGAGTTTTTTGGTCAGCATTTCTTCGCGCGAGATGCACCTTTTTTTCCCCGACTGTGCAAGAAGATCTAAAAATCTTTTTAAATTTCTTCTCTGCGAGACTTGGCTGAGTTCATCGCCGATGCTTCCCGATTGCATATGCAGAAATTCAGCGAGCGAGGCTCGAGCTTCATTCAAACTGTGAGTGATTGAGCTTGTGCGGTCTGCGCGCTCGACGGATCGCTTCACTCAGAGTCTGTGCCTCGTTCGCCAATCACTTGCATGCGTCTGTTCTTCCACCACCCCCGTATCCTCATCTACACCTCGCAGCACGTTCGAAGATCCACCTCATTCGCCTTCTTTCGTCAAACCCTGCAGAGGATCGCTTCAACCGTCGAAGGCAATTCTCACCGCATCCCTTCGTGCTCCCACTCGATATCTTTTCTCAGCCAGTCTGCATCTAAAGTTGGTAACAGGGTCTCGCCTCCTTTTTTTCCGACGCCAGGCTCTTCAGCTTGAGCAGCTACGACCGGTATGGAGGACGATCTGGATATCAAGCGTGAAGATCAAAGCACGCGTGTCTCGGCCGCAGAAGGGGACAGCCAGCCGAGAGTCCAGCACGGCGGCAAGAGACCACCTGTCGAACCCTTCGCCCAGGACGACCATGATGAAGAACGCGGCGACGTTGGCGATAACGACGGCGAAGATGATGATGACGACGATGATGATGATGATGATGATGATGATGACGATGACGACGACGATGATGATGATGACGATGATGACGATGAAGAAGATGACACTGCACGTGGTCACCGTAGGCGTGCCAAAAAGCAGCGTCGCAACCGTTTCCTCGATGTCGAGGCCGAGGTAGACGACGACGAGGAGGATCTGGACGAGGAGGAAGAGGAGCTTGCCCGAGAGGATGGCTTCATCGAGGAAGACATTCCCGACGACACTGAAGACGTACAGAGACGCGCTGCTGCCGACAACCAGAGGCTCGACCGATTCCGAAGACAGGAGGAGGACACCAACGCTGAAGCTCTCGCAGAAGAGTTGCGCCAACGTTACGGCCGATCCGCACGATACGCTGCACAGTCCGACTATGCCGAGGTACCGCAGCGCCTCCTCATGCCTTCCGTCGAAGATCCCAGCTTGTGGGGCGTGCCTTGCAAGCCTGGAAGGGAGCGGGACATTGTCATGACTCTGGTCCGCAAAGCCATGGCCGAAAATTTCACCTCCAATCCCATGCGCATCATCTCGGCCTTCTGCCGAGACTCGATTCCCGGCAGGGTGTATGTTGAAGCTCGCAGGGCCGATGATGTCGTCAAGGCCTGCAACGGCCTCGCCGGTGCCTATGCGCGTCAGACCACCTCGCTTCACCTGATCCCCATCTCCGAGATGGCGGATCTGCTCAAGCTCCAAAAGGTGCAGAACGAAATTCAAGTTGGCGGCTGGGTGCGTATCAAGCGTGGCAAATACGCCGGCGATCTGGCGCAGGTGCTCGACGTTTCCGAGAACGGTGAAGAGGTCGGTCTCAAGATGATCCCACGTATCGACCTGAATCCGAAAGACAGTGGACTCTATACCGATAGCTTGGGCCGTAAGAGAAAGAAAGGGGCCGGTTCTTCTGCTACCACAGTTGCCTTCCGTCCGCCACAGCGCTTCTTCAATCCTGAAGAAGTGCAGAAAGCTTACCCCAGGGACACGCCCACCAAACGTGGCAGTCAGTGGGTCTTTCAAAACGACAGCTACCGCGATGGCTATCTCGAGAAGGATGTCCGGGTCACTGGCATCATCACTGAAAACGTCAACCCCACGCTCGACGAGGTCACCAAGTTTGCCGGTGAGGGCTCGCTCGAGGATGGCATCAACAAGCTTGCCGCCGTCGACTTGAGTCTAATCGCCGATGCCAGCAAGAAGGCCACCGAGGCGCTTATCCAGCCCAAGGACCAGGTTGAGATCTTTGAGGGAGAGCAGGCGGGTGTCTACGGTACAGTCAAGGCTATCAACAATGAGGTCATTACCATCCAGCTCGAGCACGAAGACCTTATGGATCAGATTGTCGAGGTGCCAGCACGCAGCGTCCGCAAGCGCTTCAAGCCAGGTGACCACATCAAGGTCATGTCGGGCAAGCACGCCGACGAGACGGGTCTCGTGGTCAAGGTCGAAGACAACGTGACCACCTTCCTGTCGGATCTGTCCATGCAGGAGGTGTCGGTGTTCAGCAAAGATATTCGCCAGGCTGCCGAGGTCGGCTCTGGTGTCAACGTCATCAGCGGCTACGAGCTGCACAACCTGGTCCAGCTCGATGCGCAGACCGTTGGTATCATTTTCAGTATCGAGCGCGAGAGTTTTAGAGTGCTTGACCAGACCGGGCAGGTCGTCACTGTCAAACCGCATCAGATCAGCACCAAGAAGGACACAAGCCGCGCGTTCGCACTCGATCACGACGGCAACGAGATCCGCGCAGGGGACATGGTCAAGGAAGTCGCGGGGCCGTTCTCACGTCTGCGACAAGGGCAAGTTCTTCACATCTACCAGTCCATGATCGTCTTCTTGCACAATCGCGAGTATACCGAAAATGGCGGTGTCTTCATCGCACGTGCACGCTCGCTGGAGCCCTTGGCGCCCAAGAGCGTCTCGACCAAGGCCAAGAAGGATGGCGGCGACCTTTCCAAGATGAACCCGGCTTTGTCCAACCTCAGCGGCGGGGGCGCCAATGACGTTCGTGTCGAAGGCGTGCGACGATTCGGCGGACGTGACATGCACAAGGGCAAGAACGTCGCCATCATCAAGGGACCATACAAGACCTATCGCGGTCGCATCACCGAGACGACGGGCAACATGGCGCGTATCGAGCTCACCTCGGTTTCCAAGCCCATCACCGTCAGCCTCGACTGGCTGGTGGAGAAGGATCCAATCACTGGGCGCAGCACCAAGTTGAACGCCGGTGGCTTTGGCGGTGGATCCAGTCGTGGCGGCTACGGTGGAACGGGTTCGAGCATGGGTGGTGGCGCATCGAGCAACCCTTACTCGTCCAGCGGTGGCAGCTCGATGGGGTCTGGTGGTGGGTACAACCCTTACGGAGGATCGCAGCCTGTTTCAGCTGGCAGTGGCTACGGTGGATCGTCCAACGGTGGCGCAGGCGGCTATGGCGGCTACGCGCAATCCGTGGCTTCGTCAGCGGCAGGTGCTGGTGGATACGGAGGTGCAGGTGGCGTTGGCGCTCGCACCCCCGCATACAACCCTTACGCTGGCGATGGAGGCAAGACACCAGCCTACAACCCATATGGGGATGGTGGCAAGACACCAGCCTACAATCCGCTCGGCGATGGCGGAAAGACGCCTGCCTACAACGCGGCGGCTGACGGAGGACGCACTCCAGGATACAACCCTTACACTGGCGACGCATGGTAATGCGCTTTGATTCTCTTCGGCCAGGCATATGTTCTCATCATTTCAAAATTATTAGGCAGTTCGAGTGGCTTCCAATGCAATGCTCGTGAATCTCGTCGCGAACACGTAGCTCTGCTCTGAGTTCGAGTTTGCATTGATTGAATTCAGCTGGACGGAAAAGTCGTTCATGGCAGATCTATGATACGTATGTGTTGCAAACTGAGAGTACAAATACAGATGTGCGCCGAAGATGTACCATCACGAGAAACTCTGTCCGCGATCGATGCCAAGCCGTTCTAAAGGGTGTTTGGCATAGTGAGATGCTCGTGTCGAAATTTAACGAGATCCGAGCCGGACTGTATGTTTTTGATGAGATGGGTCATGTGTGCGGCTGAACGGTGTCGCCCAGCCAGGCTATCTGCATTGGTCGAGGTTGCGTACGGTATTGAGCCAAGCATTGATTGCAAATGCTGCTTTGCCACCTTGAGGGGCGCTTCGAACTGATGATATTGGTCACGAAGATCGAGATACTCTTGTGCCATGTCCTGCGCCGTTGGTAGACCGTCGCGATCTGTGGCCGGCAGGGATGGACGGAACAAGGCCGGATTCTCCAGCAGCGTTTCACCGACCATGACACCGCTTGCGCGTGTCAGCTGGAGATTGGTACGAACGTCGTCCCAGCAACGTACGTTGCCGTTGCTGACTACGGCCGTGTCTCCTTGCGGGTGTTCAGCATCTCGAAGCAAGCCTTCTGTAAGCAATGCCTCTCTGACCTGAATCACCTGCTCGAGGTCCGCCAATCCTTTTCGCCGTCTTACTGAGGATGCAAAGCGAGGATGCACGGTGACGAGGCTGCTCCCTGCTCTAGCCAGATTCACGGCCAGCTCCGCAGTCTGCTCCTTTGGCACCGTCAGTCGGATCTTGGTGGTGACGGGTACATCGACAGCCTGTGCCATGCTCGACACAATGTCTGCAATGAGGTGCCAATTCTGCTTGGGTAGCAAGTATGCGCCATAGTGACCTTGCTCAGCATGCCGCTGTGGGCAGCCCAGGTTCAGATCAATTGCATCGGCGAAGGGGGCTACTCTTCTGGCAGCTTCGACGAGTTGCTGAACATCATTGCCCGCCAGCTGAACGATCTGGGGGGCGGAACGGCCGAACGACGGGCTTTTTCGGTGGCAATTTGTATTCCCTGACGCACTCTTGCCGATGTGTAGACCCTTGCACAGCGATTCTAGCAGATTTCGATCGGAGTTGAGGTCAGAAGCAAGATACATTTGCGTCCAAGTCGACGTGGCTCCATTCTGTACCGTCTGCAGCCGAAACGGAAGGTCCGACTGCCCGACCATGGGTGCAGCGCAGTACAGTAAGCTTTCGAGCGGGACTTTGTGATTGACCACCATCTTCGTGTCCCAGCTGCTTCGGAGATGTGGGAGTCTTGCTTGGTCGCCTGTGGACCTTCTCGACGTGAGGCAAATCTCGACCGGCAGCCCCATTATGCGCTCGCTGAGCGCATCATTCGAGCGTCGTCGCCTGCGTCTACGCTTCCATATCTTCGCCTCGAGGATCGATGCTGGCCAGTCAAGAGTCGGTGACGGCTGCCATTTACAGAACGCAGTAGTACTACTGTAGCACGAAGAAGCCAGGGTCGACTTTACCAAGGCAATGCAGTCTTCTGAAATTTCAAGGTCACGTGCACTGCACCCTTTCTCACCAACTTGGCGCGCCTGCGAGAGCAACACCTCGAAATACTGTGTGTAGCTGCAGGCGGGCGCGTCCTTCTTTTTTTCAAGGCTGGGTGGGGATTTCGGATTGACCGAACGCGACTTGAGTGGTTGGCGCGTCTCGTCCGTCTGAGAGACCAACACAGTGGCTCGGAGCAGCAGATGATGCATATGACGACCGTCGTCTCATCATCACCTAGCTTTCATCTCTATCCTCGCCTTTGACCCTTGCTTTGCTAAAGTCACAATCCCTTATACGCGGCTGCACCACGGAAGGTGCTCGACTCAACACAATGCCATCGCCACTCAAACCACGACGATCACCACGATCAAGAATGTCGCTCGCCGGCACTGGCTCAGGCGGCGTCCTTCTGGGCGGCTCCTCAATGACCACAAAGGCGTCCACCGCAGATGCTTCAAAGGAAAACAACAGATCCGCTCGACTCTCCTCAACAGCAGGCAAGGACGATACGATGAAGGCGGCAAAGGAACGCGCCACCTCCAAGAAGCGTGCTGCATCCGTCGGCGGCGAAGAGCTCGATACGCTGCTCAAGGAGTCGAGCGCAAAGGCAAACGCTACCATCGCATCCACAAGCAGACGTAATGCGCCAGCACCACGAAAGAGCGCTATTCGTCAGGTTCCACAGGTATTCCTTAGCCCCACCGGTCTCGTTCCAAGTCCCGAATCCAGAAAGGGACTGACTATGCCCTCACTCGTCGACCAAATCGCCCAAATCGGCAAGCCTGAGCCTGTCCCGAACGGCAAGTCAAGTCGAGCATCGCTGCCCAACGTCAAGGCTATGGACCGAAACGTTGGCTCTAGCTCTTTCGCGAGTTTGGGTAAGGCTCGTGATACGTTGGAAGCATCCGGCTTCGGCTCGCTTGCTGGCGCGGCAACCAGCATTCTGAGCGCTCCCAAACCCGCGGCGCCTGCTCCGAGGAGTGCCATGACTCAGGTCATCCGACCAAAGCGACGGGTGACATTTAGCTCTAGGCAGGAAAAGACCGAATTCGCACGCGACGAGCCGACCCTTCGTCTCGGCAGCTTGCGGAGAGAGCAGGTCTCGCCACCTTCGACGCCGGCCAGCTCGTACATTGTGAGTGCCGGCTTTGCTTCATACATCCAGTCGCAGGATGATTCGAGCTCGGAGAGTGATAGCGAAAGCGAGTCGGAATCGGAATCCGATATGGACCTCGACGCATCCAACGAGCTGGCGGCTAGATCGCTCGCTGCTTCCATCGCAGCGTCATTGCCTCACGATGACTCTACTCTCGATCCTTCTACGGACGCATCGACCGACGACAGCAACGTTTCTGCTTCGGACTCTACCATCATCATGGACTTCACGGGTACCCATGGCTCTGTCAAGAAGCGTTCCATTGCGGATACTTCAGATGATCAGGTTTCCTTGAGCCTGGCGGCTGGAAGCGACGAATCTTCGCAGATGGACATTACGCAGGCCTTCAACTCTCAACCTGCCCTCAAACGCAGACGGAGTAGCAATACCGCAGCAGATGATTCCACCTCGACAGATGCCTCTGACAGCACACAGCAAGGCGCAAATGCGTCTGTGTTGGACTTGGACCAGACCACCACGATGGACTTCACCGGCGTTCACGCTCCCGTCGGCAGCGATGATGGTTCCGAAGATTCGGACGACAGCGATGCAAGTGACGGCATGGAGATGACCAAAGCCATCACCACCAGAATCGAGGCCAAGAAGTACGGCGACGCCACAACTACCATCATCACCAACTTCCCAGACACGAACAGTAGCGATTCTGAAAATGACGACACAATTCAGCTGGACACTACCATGCCCATGGAGATGACTCGCGCCGTGACCGGTTTCATCCGTGAAAAGGACCACGCCTCGAGCGATATGGACCTTGTCGACTCGAGCTCGAGCAGAGCACTCGGCCCTGCTTCGTCCGATGACTTCTCAGAGGCAATGGACATGACTATGCCCGTGGGCTCCAATGTATCGCCTTCCAAGCCCAGCCAGACTCCCTCGCGAACGCCCACGAAGCTTGGCACGGGCGCACCGAGCCCGTTCCAGCCAACGCCTGGCAAGTCGCCTAGTCGTTTCCGCCAGTCGCTGCGCGGAGGTATGGCCGCTTTCGAGGCGGGCACGCACTCGCCAGCGCAGCGTGTAGGGGGAGCTTTGCCGCCCAAGGGATACGTTGCGCACGTCACCGTGCCCACCGACACAACCTCATTCAGACAATCCATCATCGGCGGTATTGCCTCCCCTGCATACAAGCACTCTCCAGCGAGGCGGGTGCAGACGCAGGAGGCTGCGGATCGAAGATCTGGAGCTCCTCTCACAGCCGACAATTTGGCGGAAGCCGGTCGTCTTTCCTCCGAACGCGCAGTGAGTGCATCTCCTTCGTCCAAGAACAAGATCTCGAGGGCATCCATCATGGCCGGTCAGCGCAAATCGCTCAGCAGCGTTGGGTTCAACTGGCCTGCTGGACCTGTTGCATCGGTATCGCGCTTCTCGCCTTCCAAAGGGATGAGTCCCCGACGCCGAGCCGGACGCTCGTCGCTTGTCGCAGCCGTTTTGCCTGACCTTTCTTCAGCAGCAACAAATGAAGACTCATTCCACTCTGCAGTCGAGTCCGGTGTGAGGAGCGCCAACGGACCCAGTAGCGAGCCACACGACAGTTCCATGGCAAGACTTGCAGCGTCCGACGTCGGTATAGGCGTCGACAGCTTTGACGACTATAGCAACGATGTGCACAACCAAGTGCCGGTCCAAATGCCACTCAACGATTTTCTCCGCTTTGTCGGGGTCCATTTCAACGATGACATGAGTGCATTGCGTCGCAAACCTGTGCCGCCCGCCAAGGGAGACCAGGCAACCGAGGATGGTGTCTCTGCAGAGCTGCAAGGACCCGTCTCGATGATGCGTCTCGTCAAAGCAGCTTGCGGATCGGTTCCGCAGCTCGAGGCACTTCGCGAGGCGTGTCGAGAGATCAAGGAGCAGGTCGACGACGGACGAGAGAAGATGGTCGAGATGGAGCAGGCCTTCTACGACTCGCCGCCTGACTTTGTCCGCGAGATCATGGGCTTGCAGAACGAAGAGGAGCGACGAGACATGGAAGCTCAGTTCAAGCTGCAGAAGCAAGCTGCCCGTGCTCTTGTCAGCGCCGACTACTACGGCTGGCGACTGGACAAGGAATTTGATCAGGAGATGATTCAGACACTGCAAGCCTATCACGGTCGACTGCAGTGTGACCTGCACATCGTCAACACCAAGAAGGAACAGCTCCAGCAAGAGATCCTGCCGGTGCTGCGGGACAAGCACGCCAAGCTCAAGGCGGATCTCGCTTTGGCCAAACAGCGTCAAGCCGAAATCGAGACGTGCGATGCTGAAGAGCTCAAGGGTCTGTACTCTAGCATTGAGGAGCAGCACGAGGTGCTCGAATCGATGCGCGCCAAGTTGATGGATGTCGAGGAGCAGCACGAGCGTCTGCTCATCCGCCTCGAGGAGAATCGCGAAAAGATGGCTGCGGCCCAAGAGATGGTCGACAAGGCACACGCCACCGTCGATCAGATTCAAGGCTACACACGTGGCGAGGCAGGACGTCTGCTGCGCGAGATTCGCAACCTCGAAAAGCTTCACCTTGTTCGCGTGCTCGACAGTGGATTTGATCCTACACTTGACGAGGTCGAAGACGGAGCTGACGATGTCGACCAGGGTGCCACTCGCGATGTTGTGCTGATCCTCGATGGCTGGCTGCAAGTGTCCATGTCGATGCTGGCCCGCAGCACCAGTCACCAGCTCCCGAACAACAGCAAAGTCTCCCGAATCCAGCTCAAACAGAAGGGCACGCGAGCTAGCAACGACGACACCAACCTGGTCCGCAAGTTGTCTGTCCAAATCCTCCAAGGCGACTTTGACGTCGAATTTGCCGACGGCGTCCCTCAGGATGCTCTCGTCATCCTCCGCCGTATTTCACAGACGCTCATCCGCCAGCGCATCTTGCTGGCCGAAATCGAGCACTTGCGCTGCCGCTTCCCCGTCCAGCTGGTCGACGACATCTCCAAGTGTCCACCGACTATTCTCAACGGCACGCCGGATGCATCCACTAGCTCTTCAGCAACAGCCGAGCGCGCGGACAACGAAGTCGCCTTGCAAGCTTCGGTACTGTTGCCCAACAAAAGGAGCAAGATTGTCATCACGGCCACATCGGATCTCAAGGGCGCAGGTGAAAGTCGATCGATCCTGTTGGCCGATAGCGTACGTGTCGAGCGGGTGTACGGCAGCGTCGATGCCGAGGCCATGTCGTTGCAGATCCTCGACTGTATCGAGACCGATCCTACGATTGGCTCGTTGAGCAAAGCCTTCATCGAGACGATCGAAACATTTGACAGCTGAGCTTGCCTTGCTCGAGCCGCTTTCCTCTATCACTGTCTGCTTTGCAGAGCACACCGCTGTATCTGCTCTGTATTCTATTCCGATGATCTTGTCCTGATGATTCCGAGCCTGCTTTTTACCTACATTCGTCTTAGGAGAATGAACGCTGAGCTGAGCTTTGCGGTAGTGTCGTTCTGTCTGTAAAGGTGTGACTTTTGAAAGTCTGAGAATGTGTCTGTTGTTGCAAGCGATGCTGTGACTATTGTACAGTGCTCACTCCTGAGCTGCCTTCGGTTGCCAGGCGCCCGAGGAAGAGAGCTTAGGGAAATGTCTGTTGTTACATGGATATGCGCAAGGTCGCGGGTCGTCCGGAGGGAGACGGCAGGGCCGAGCGATTGCCTCAACTTAGGTGAGGTTTTTGGTTGGCGTGCGGTTGGAAAGCTGACAGGCGCAGAACGGAGAGCTGCATCAGCGGGCGATGTTTGTGTGGGGATATGCTGAGAACTTTTGTGGCGTGAAGGAGATCAAATCTGCTTGGACAATCTTGCAAGATGGTAGTTGATTGTTGGCTTGGAGACGCCGCCACGGGGTTTCTGTCGACATCGAGACCAATTTTTGACACGAGGCAAGACACAAAAAGTCAACATCAGTCTTGCTCCATTCTGTGAGCAAGATACGATTTGCGAAGAGTTGTAGACTTACCCTGCTAGACATGCACTCTTGCAACGCCCTCGCCGAGTCCTTGCAGGCGCCCATGTTGTTTAGATCGTTGCTTGACGCCCAGCAGGCGAGCATGGTGGCGAACTCGGCAGCACAAGGCGCAGCTGCCGCATCTTTCTTCGGCCTGACTTTGAGCTTGTTCAGCTTCATTGTGATGATGCAACCCGAACGTCTGAGGAGGAGGAGAGGATGGGGATGAGAAGAAAGCCGGGGTGGAGCTGTAGCAACAAATTTGAGAAGCATTGACGGAGGAAGCGTGCAAATTTTGTCGGCCGGTAAGAATTTTGGATCAGTGAAGGCGGAGCCGACTGCTGCATTGGTACTTGAGCGTGTGAGGTGGAAGCAAGTCCCAGTCGAACCTGCAACTGCCCAGGAATTGCCGCTTTGGGAGCTCAGGACACGGCCTTTCCGAGCGTGGGGCAACTTCTTCTCAATCTTGCAGCAAGCACCCTTGGCATTTCGGTGATTGTAGCATCCGACTCCATCTCGTCATCTCGTCTGGACCACTCCACTTCTCAGCCATCTTGACTCGTTACGTCGCACATCACCTACGCTTCGCTCAATCCAGTTTCCGTGAATAACCACATACCTGCACCACTATGGTACGTACAATTGGCGCAGCGGCTTGGACCGTTGGTACCTCGTGCGTTTTATCGTCGAGCAACCGGAACTGACCTTCTAACTCTTCGCGCTACACTTACCTCCTGTACCACGCTACAACCTACGTCTCGGATCCGCACATGCTGCGCTCAATATACACATCCGTATCTGTCCCTCTCACGCGCCCTACGACCTCCACCGTCCGCAATTCTGCATTCACACGTTGTCCTCTCGGTTCGATCGGTTGGCGCAATTATTCTGCTTTCGACTGCACTCGATGAATGTTGTCCTTTGACTACCGTAGTCTGACGCAAAAGCTACCGGCGCTCAGCCCAACCTCGCCGCCCTGGCAAGCAAGAACTCGCAGGCTGTTCGGTAAGTGTCAACCCCCGCCCAGATCCTCCTCCTTCCCGCCTCCTGCAAGAGTAACAACACTTCTGTCCCAGTCTCTCATCGCTGACTCCGTCTCGTTATCGATCATCACCAACTCTGCTGCATCTCATTGACTCGTCCGACCCTCACGCTCAAACGCGCATTCACACAGCCGACGAGCAGCACAGCAGGCCGCAGCAAAGCCCAACTCGCCAAGAGCCGCCGGTGCAGGCGGATCCTCGTCGACCATGATGCGCCTCTACACGGATGACAGCAAGGGTCTTAGCGTCGATCCTGTCGTCGTGCTGGTGCTCTCGATCGCTTTCGTTTTTTCGGTCGTGTTGCTCCACATTATCGGCAAGTTTATGAGGTGGTTCTCCAAGTGATCTGGCCTCGTCACGAAATCGCGCGTTGTTCTGCTTCTCTACTTCACAGCTTAGGGTGTCGCGTTGCAAACCTTTGCGTCCAAGTGTCCGGCCAGTGGTGGATTGGATGTGCTTAGCAAGGGTTTGAAATGGAAGATGAAGACCCAGGACAGCGCAAGCTACCGTTGTAAATATATCACCATCTCTGTGCGCTCGCAATGCGTCTGTTCGATTCCACTGTCAAGCTGTGTCGCCGTTGCTATCAAGCCGCTGAAGGTGAGGTAAGGCAATGGGCGTCTTGTGTGCATCTGAATCCCCCTGATGAGCGAACGGTGACCGTGCAGTGAAGAAGCACAGTGAAATCGGCAAGATATCATCGGGAACCCCGATGAATGCAGCTGCGAATTCTTTGTGGCTTTTGTGGTCACCATTTTCACTCCAGTTTTGCAACATTTTTCTTTTTCGGCCAGAAGTCTCTTCTTGGCGGCTTCCCAAGACGCTTTGACAAGATCTCACTGGCTTCCAAAAGTCTGAAAAGGCTGGGGAGGGACGTTAACCTTAGACAAGTGGATCGCGAGTTCTAGTAACACGCGAGATCGGAAGAATGTGGGCAAGCGCAGGTCGTCTTTAATTCCTGAACCCCTTACATCGAGACTGTGCTCCCCCTGAAGCTTAAGCTTCATACTCGCCACCACAATCTTTTGCGACCGTTCTATAACATCAGAGTGCAAGAGAACTGCCTTGGTCTCCTGGACAAGAAAGACGTGGGAACGTCTTTTAGAAAGCAAGAGCTACCTTTTCTCACATCACTCACGAACCTTGTCCAGATGTCACGGCGACGGCAGGCGCTGCACGGCCTGAACAGGAAAGTCTTCGGTAGCCAAGAAGATCCACGCCTGGATCTTGCTAGCCCAGCAAACAGTGCCTAATTGCAGCCGGCACGGTACGGCCCCCAGCCAACCTCAGAGAGAACAGCAGGATGACGACTGCCTGAATGAGCTGTTGCATGTTTCAAGCTGGTGACCCGGGCGTGTCTCCGAGCCACCGACGCGCAGCGCACATCCGGAAATTTTGAAAAAAGAGCCGCAACATGCGAGACTGATGCAGTCCCTTGATTGTTCCTAACTTGAAATGGTGTGCTGGCAGATCCGAGCGCACATGCATGACCTGCAGCTGTCAAAAAATGATCGACCTCAGGCCAGCAAGCCAAACGAGCGCGCTCACTGACATACTGCTGGATACGCTTTATGTTCGGGGTCGATCTGCAGCCTTGCCTTACGCTGGTTGCCGTGAAGCGCGAAGCGGTAAAGTAAGACTGAAATGATCTGCAAAGTGCATAGTACGTTTCACTCGAGATCGCTGTCCGAGGTCTTGCCCTCCATGGCATCTGCGCACTCTCCAGGAAGTTTGCGCCCGTGACGGACAGTCGACGCGAGTCGATGCACAGTCGATCTCATCTGAAACCTTTTTACTCGAGAGGCATCTGCGTACAAGCTTGAGCTTCGTTTCGAACACTGTTTCTTTGAGCATGCTCCATACAAAGCCTAGCAATTGCAGGTCTCGCTAGGAGTCGCTATGGCAATATGTAGCAGATTCAGCTAGTCTCTCTTAGAGCGCGATGAGGCTGTGGCAATGCAGCGAATTGGAAGTGAGGGTTGCAGGCTCGATCGGCAAGAGCCAGAGCCAGATGCTTGCTGCCTAGAACACGTCCAGACCAGCTTGTCAGCCTGCTGATCAGCACTGCAAAAGACCCCGCTGCGTCGGGGTCTGATAATGCAGCTTACACAAAAGCGCCAGGATCGTTCGCGCTTTGCTCAGCCTGCCTGCCCCATCGCTGCACATCTCAGGAATGCACACCTCATTCTAGCCGTCCGTGCCAAGCGCAGACCACCTCGGCCGTTCCTTTCACTGCTACCCTCCGTTCGTGATCGCCGCACTGGCTTGCATATCCACGCGAATGGCACTCTCCGGGCTTCTGCGCACGTCGCCGATCCTGGACAAATACAGCAAGCACGCCCTGCATTTGCGAGCTGCGCGCCATCTGCTTGGCTCATCCTGCCGGAGCATGAAGCGAGACAGATGCCAAGTTTTGCCTCCCAAGGTTTCGGCATCCCGCGCATGCCGATTCCTGTCGAGCTGCTCCTGCTGACTCTGTGTTCCTCTGCCTAGACGACGTGAGCCGAAGGATCGCTATGGCTCGCCCTCACCGAGGTCGCCAAGCGCGTCCCCACCTGAACTTAGATACGAGGCCTGCGCACGTCGAGCCTTGGCCTGTCTTCGACGGCAATTTTATTCACGCCTCTGCGCCCTTACCACGCCTCCAATATAAGTCTCGCTTCTACAGGTGTGGTATATCCTTGCTTGTCTCTTCTCCTTTCCTGCTTCCCTCACTACCACTCACTCCTCTCTTCTCACTCCTTCGCTACAGGCTGTCACTCTTTCCAGCCTCTCCCATCCCATCCTCAATCATCAATCCCTAAGTTTCCCCAGCTCCTCCCACGACCCCCCTAAACCGCTCACAATGAAGTTCTCCTTGAGCTTCTCTGCGTTGCTTGCGCTTGCTGCCACTTCGCAGTCGGCTCTAGCCGCTTCTTTTGGCAGACTGCAGAACCTCGAGCTTCGTGAAGGTGGAGATGTCAACACCTTTCTCCAAGGTCTGCGCGATGCCAACCTCACCTCGCTCGCTGACGTGCTTTCGGAGCACTCTGCCGTCACCGACCGCATTTTTGCCGACAACTCGGAGAAGCTGTTGCTCGCGCCTAGCAACGCAGCTATTGCCAGTCTTCCGCGCTGGGTGAAGAACAACGCGACGATCCTAGAGGCCACTTTGCTGCAGCATGTTCTGCGAGGCACGTTCCAGACCAGCGAGCTGAATGAGTACCCCATGCACACCATCGGACACTCGCTGCTGAACGAGACTTCGTTCTCTGATTTGCCAGGAGGTGCTGGTCAGGCTGTGGCGTTGGCCAAGTCTGGCAACCTCTCATTTGTTTCCGAGGCGGTCAACAACGACACTTTCATCGTGAGCGGAAACGCAACCAAGCTCGAGACGGTTACCGTGCAGCCGATCAACCACGCGATCACCGTGCCCGGTTCGATCACGGCTACGCTCAAGTATCTCAACTACACTGGCATCACCACCTTGATCAACAACGTGCAGGGTGGCGCACTTGCCAAGACTATCGACTCGATGGCTGGTATCACGCTCTTTGTCCCTACCAACGAAGCCATCCAGAAGTACAACGCTACCAACCCTAGCCCCAACGACATCCCCACTGTGCTGGGTCAGCATATTGTCGCGTCGCGCGTCGTCTACTCTCCGCTGCTCATCGACCAAGGTTCCATGATCTCGTCTTCGGGCCAGGACATTGTCTTTGACAACAACGCTGGTACGGTCAAGGTGGGCAACTACACGGCAAAGATTGTGCAGACCGACATTATCGCTCAACAGGGTGTGATTCACCAAATTGACAACGTGCTTGCATCGACCGCGCTCGACGTGGGACGCGCGGCTCAAGCGCAGAAGTCCGCCGAGGAGTCGGTCAATGCCGAACAGGCCCGGGTGATTGCTGGCCCCGTGTCGGGAAAGAACTCGATCACGTCGCAGGGCAACGACGTCCCCGCTGCCCAGTCCGGCTCCGGCGCCAACAACCGCAACGCGAGCAACAACACTGACTCGGCTGGCACCGGCCAGACCACTACCGCCATCGGAAACGGCAACACCGGCTCCAACGGCGGCGCCTCCCAGGCAAACTCGAGCGGCATCATCAACAACGGCAACGGAGGCCTCATCGACCACCGTGGCCAGAACGCCGCCGTCGGATCGGCAACCTTCCCACTGGTAGCTGTTTCCACCGTTGCAGTTGCTTCGCTCTTCGCTCTCGCTCTCTGAGTGGGCTCCTTGTCAGATTCCCTTGGAAGCTTGCGTCTACCACGTTTGTATCATCCCGATTGGGACGCAAGTCTTCTCCTTCCCCGATTTTCGCCTCCTTTCGCGCATAGTGTGCGCTCTTCGAATCGCTTCCCCCCTTACAGGTCGCTTCCCCTTCCCTCTGCGTTCGAAACTGTATCCTTATAGCTCTTGACTTTCTCCAATCGTGACCCGTGTTTGCTTGCCTTGTTCACCCCTCGGGTTTACCAGGTTTCTCCCTTAGAGATCTTTTCTGGCTTTGCGTTTCAGCCTTCTGCCTCACGAGTCTGAATTGAGCGTACACAATCATACGTTCCATGATGCATTGCCCATTGGAACACAGATTAGATCCACAACACTCGACGTATCGCCGATGAACCAAAAACCCTCAATCGACCTTGCTCTTGCCGCGTCGCCAACCCAACACATGCGACGGTGAGACAGACTGCGGCACTACAGCATCCACCGTTTGCAACACCCTTGTCAGAGCCACGTTGAACAGCTTTTCCAACGGCTGAGCCAACGGAACGCTGAGGACAGTCGACTGCAGAGGCAAAAGAGACCAGCTCAAGATCGGGCGTGCTTGTGTCGGCGGGGTTCGGACACAGCTTTCGTGCGGTGTGTGCGAGCCCAACAGTCGAGCTGCTCCAATGTGATCCAGCTCCGTGTCCATGCGCGAGGCGAGTGCGTGCCATTCTTGGCCGGTTGCGTCATTGCTGGATGTTGAGTTGGAGCTCAAAAGTTGAGAGACGTGCGCGGCTCGTAGTCGCAGCACTGATCCGGCCAAGGCTGGCAGGGCGCGGAGAGTCTGAGGAACACCATGGTACTCGAACTGGATCGAAAGCTCGAGATTCACCACCACCCGCCGGTGCCAGTTGTCTTTCCATAGAACGCATCTGCACAGAGGGGCGCAAATGCATCAGACAAGGCAGAGTGCTCTGTCAGCATTCTCGAAGGGTGATGGGTGATATCGATGCCTTCATTGCAGGGTCAGAAAAGGGGGAGAGTCTCACCTACCCCACCATGGATCTCTTGCGTCCTCGCATTCGCACTGTCGTCGCCGTGAACAGAAGGATTTGCGACCGGATCAAGAACAAGAATCAGTACTTTGCTCAAATTGCAAGGCAAGGAGACTAAGATGTTTAGACTTACCTTCCTCGAGCTTTCGTCTTGTTTCCTCCCACTTGCCGAGCTTACCACCCTTTCCGCGGTTCTTTCCACCCGAACGAGCTGTCACCTCTTCCGCATAGCTGTCGAGAATGGTGCGGTAGAGCGACTCGGATGCAGGATGTGTCGATGCAAATGCTCTTTCGAGCACATATAGGTCTACCGCCTTGTCTTCGGCAAAAGCTGACACCGAAGAAAGACCAAAATCGATGAGAACGACCTCGTCGTGGTCTAGATCGACCGTTGTCGGGCCAGATGTCGAAGACGATGCGGGGCGCAGCATCATGTTGGAGGTGGTGAGGTCCCCGTGAATGATATCGGCCTCGTGCATGATGGCGAGCTGCTTGCCGATCAATCTCATCAGCTTAACTTGGTCGGATTCCGAAAGCACTGCTTCTTCGTCTTGAGCATCCGCTGCCTCGGCATCATCAATCAAAGTGTCGTCCTCACCCTCAGCGCCGCCGCCAAGCCATTCACGGACACTCTTACCCGCGATGAGCTCGAGACCCAAGATGCCTTCCTTTTCGTCAACGCAGCGCACGGAAGGCACCGCTACCCCGGCTTTGGCGCATCGAAGCAGCGCCCTCGCCTCCATGATGGTGCGCGAAGCAGTGATGTTGCTCGACAGAGTTGGGTGTCGGTACGTCTTTGGAAAGCGCCATTTGAGCAAGACAGAAGCACCAGCTTCCACTTTGCTCGATTCTAGCTTGGAAGAGCGGGGCTGCGGCCAAGAGAGAATGTTGTTGGTAGCGATGCTAGAGATGTAAACTTTGGCCTCGGCACCCTGTTTGATAAGCTTGGAGACGCTCGAATCGGAAAGCAATGCGACCAGTGGAGGGGCACTTGGGGTCGATTTTGGAGCCGCCGATGCCTTCTTATGTGTGCTCGGCCCAGCTACTTTGGTGCTGGTGGTGTAGGACTGATCGCAAGATGCACGCCTCGACATGGCTTGAGCACCGGCGTCCGCTGCTGGAGTCTCTGGCTTGTCAGAGGAACGGCTAGGCTTGCCTGTCGACTCTTCGACGGGTGCAATTGAAGCAGTGTCAAGAGAGGTGCTGGTAACAGGGTTGGCTGTCGACTTGTTCGTAGTAGTGGCCTGCAGCAGGGAAGGGAGCTTGGGTCGACCGCCTTCGGTGCTTGATCGGGATGTGCTGGACGAGGTGCGCACTCGATGCGATTTGGCTGCAGCAGCAGCATCCTTTGCCTGTGCAGATGCGAGTCGATCTGCTGCGGATTGCGTATGCTTTCGTGGCGAAGCGCCCGTTGAGGTGGTCGAAGAAGCCGGAGAAATGGAGAGGATAGCTTCGGTGGTTGCCTCGACCGAGTCGACAATCGATATGGGCCGCGAGCGAGTCGTTGGGAAAGCCAGCCGTGGTGTACGAGACGACGGCGGGCTCGAAGACGAAAAGCCGCCGCTGATCCGGTGATCTCTGACAGACATGGCCGTGGATCTGATACGAAATGCTAGAAAATACGTCGAAGCCCTGAAAAGAGAGCGATAATCAAACGAAGATGGCGGGCACAAGTAACAGAGGAAGTCGAGCGTACGTGTTGGTCGGATCGATCCTTCAGAGAACAAGGATCGTCGGCGAGACCGAAAAGGCGAGAGAAGGCGTACGTTGTGGTTGCCGAGTTTGATCGCAAGAGCCGAGCGCATAGGATCAGCACAAGACTTGAAAGTGATAAGCTGAGAAGGATTTGAGACGAAGCCCAGAGCTAATTTTGACGTCAGTAGGCCATTAAATCACCAAAGAGAGCGCTACGCTGTCTGAGTCTTGGATTTTTGCGCTCGATTCTCTCCACTTTGTGCTGGACCTCGCCGTGTCAATTTGAGTCAGGTGAAAGATGTCACAGTCACAGGTCTAACAGATCCAAACTAGCCATATCATTCTTCGCTCCTCATCTTGTTCGATTCCCGTAGTGTTGTCCTCATACATGTCGAACACAAACAAAGGTTCAAGAACATCAAATATGTCAATCAGACACATGTGATCGTGCACAAGAAACATCAAATGTTTCAATTCTAGAGTTTGACTTTGGCCGAATTGTCGACCTTCGTGTGTGTTCCGGTAACAGTCCTTCTCAAGCGTCTCCATTTGCCTGCATGCACTGGCCCTTCCCCATCGTCCTCCTGATCTTCTCGCTCGACAATCCAGAAATCAGCTGTAAGCAATGCAATGTTCTTGCCCACCTGCGCAGAGTAGACCTCCATCTCAAGCACGGATCCGAGCGGACAAGCATTGAGGTAGAGCACGCCAATGTTTTGCGATACGCCCAGGAACGTCCAGGGTTGGCCGAGTACACCCGACGTGTGGTAAAAGATGACCATGCTGGTGATGTTGTCGACGAGTGTTGCCGCACAGCCTCCGTGCATATTGCCGAGCGTGTTGTCCATCTTGTCTGTGACTCGCATGCGCACTACCAGCCGTGCGTGGATGTCCTTTCGCACCGGTGTGGGCGCCGTGGCGCTCCCAGACGTCTTCATGGTCAACCGGGCCTTCTTCTGCGTATCGTCCACCTCGGCAGCCTCTTGGACCAGCCTGCCCTGTTCGTCGCGCCCTTCTCGTTCGGCATAGACGATGGTCACGCTGCTGTCCACCGCCGAACATGAGTACCCGTCGGTTGCCAAATTTCTTGTCATGTCCACCGCATCCTGTGTTGCATCTTGAAAGTTTTTGACGAGTGGTGCCGGCATCTTGATCAGTTTGATACGTGTGGTGTGGCAGGAGTATGTCTTCGCGGTGCGTAGTGAGAAGTCGTTCTCCGCCTGGCGGATCTTCGCCTGATATTCGGGAAAGCTGGGGTGTGGAATGTCTGCACTGGCACGACAGACGTTGAAGAAAGAGGATGCGAGAGTGTTGAAGCGACGACAGGCAACCGGTAGTGGTAGCTCGCAGTGTTGAGAACAGCAGGCTGCGCGTGCAAGCAGGAGTTCGGTCGAGAGGCTTCAACACGAGCCGGTCAGCCGAATCCGACCTCTACTGTAGACGATGACATTTCGCGGTTCGCTGCGTGTCCTTTTTCACGCGTGAAATTGCTCATAGACCCAACACACTGCGGCCTCGCAATTGTATGCAGGCGAGAATGTTGGAGCTCATTGGAGGCGCACCTCGGATGTCTATTGTTGCGAATCGGCTGCTAAAAAGCTACAAGACGCGCGCTCGCAGCTTCTCCGCTAGCTACGTAACCTGCAACGGAGACCACGACATCCAGAATCTGTTGAACTTCTCCAAGAAGGGCTTGATCTTGAGACCCGTCTGAGCGAGTCCAATTACGCTCTACTTGATCAAGGCGTGCCGTGACCGCAGAGACTTCGACATCGTTGCCAAGGTGATGATGGAGCCGCAACATGTAGTAAAGGATCTGCGTCTGCAGCCCAATACACTCGGCCCGATCTGCATCTGAGTGGATGCGAAGACATCATGAATGCATCAGTAGAAAGATTCGAGAACAATTGAATGGGTCAGAACTGATCGGTCGCAAACGACGATGGCATGCTTCTCGGCATGGATTGAAACTCGACTTACCTCGCTCAGCTTCTTGCAGCCAGTGCAGCACTCTCGTCAGATCTTCGGGTGCCTTCTCGTCAGAGCAGGAAAGGAGTAAGCGTGCGTACGTCCACTGAGCCCGCGCTCGCAGCTCTGCATCCTCACTTGAAAAGCAGTTGGGTAAATCTGATTCCATCAGCAGCCGAGCCCCGTCCGGCATCTTGAGATGGAGACCCAACGTCTCTGCTAGCTGCACCCTTGCACAAAGGATCAAGCGACTGTAGTCCATGTCCTTTGCAATCGAGAGACAAGCCAGCGTCGGCATCAGCGCCAGCAACGGTTGACTGCTTTGTGCCCGTCGGGCAGCTTTGCACAGCAGCGCCTCCGCCACTTGCTCAGCTGTGAGCTGACTGAGTTCCTTGTACGCTCTTCCAAATTGCTTCTCAGCTAAGCTTGCCTTGCCTGATTCGAGGAAGCGCAACGCAAGCGCGATCAAGGCGCTAGGCGTATCCACAGCGTCTTCGACGTCGCCATCTAAATTGGAAACATCGGGAGCGGGCATTGTCTGATCCAATAGCTCTAGAATCGCTTCGTCGTGTCTGCGTGTTGCTCGTAAGCGTAACACGTCGGCGATTGCTCTGTGCCAAACGGCATAGTCACAGAAGGAAATGGCGTGGAAAGAAGCCGGCGAGACCAGCAAGCTGAGCGCCGCTTCGTATTGTCCAGCACGCGCCAACTGGAGAGCACGCAAGAGGACAGAGTCAGCATCAGCTTTGGTCAGTACGGATGCCGTTCGCACCCTTGTTCGACGTGTTTGCAATGAAGGTACTCACTCTTCTTGCCTTGCGACAGACGCAATCGATTCGGCTTTCTTCGTGCACAGCTGACTGTTCGCCACCATCAACGCTTTCATCGACCCGATCACCATATACATCAGCGAGCGCTGGTCTGCCTAATAGATCCCAGAGATGTGCGACTTCACCATCACTATTCATCGTGTCCTTGCCCAGGCGGCGCTTGGCATCCTCGATGACTTGTAAAGAAGCCTCCATAGCAGCCAATGCGTCTCTGGATGGCTGAGCTGGGGCAATGCAATCCTCCAAATCTTGCAGGGTCTCAACTGCGGAGCGGCCTCTGGCGAGGTCGCAGCGTGCTTGCCATACCGCATCGATGACAGGCTGTCGATGTCGTTCGCTTGCCAATCTGTTGGTCGCACCTGAAGCTGCGGTGAGGGTGCTGGTGCCTACACCTTGAATTCGTAGCATGAGGCTCTCACAGGCAGCAATGCATTCCCTATCATTCGCGGACCGAGCAAGGCTGATGGCTTCTTCCAGCGCTGCTTTGGCAGCGGCAAAGCTCTCGGACCTAACATGGAAGGCGGCAAGATGCAGCAGCGTGTGCTGGTGCAGTTCGCGATCCGCGCCTGGAGCGTAGAAGTCGAAAAATCGTTCCATGTTGTCCTTTGCCATGACGTAATCGCCACGTAGTAGACCAAGCTGATAGTCCTGGAATGCGCTCAGTCTTGCATCAAAGAGGTCCGAAAACTCTGTCGCTGTAGGATCGCGGTGGTGATGGGCATGCAAGGGCGCCTCTTTCCAGTTGCGTGCGGCTACTGTCAAGTGATCCCTCGCTTGCAAATCGAGGCTATCAAAGATCAGCTTGATGCGACGGAAATAGAGGCCGAAGAAGGATCGTCGCTCGAAAAAGATGTCGTTGGCGTTGAGTATTCCCATGGGCTCATAGCTTGGCATGATTCTGTTGAGCTTTTCGTTGAACAGCTTCGTTAAGCCGTCCGGTACATGAAGCAGATCCAGCATGCTGTCGAGATAGTCTACCATGATGCGACTGTTGTCCTCATGACCGTCAAGTGCGAGCTTGAGCTCGTCTACAAAACCTGCATACGTAGGTGCTGGCGGATGCGTCTGATAGATCTTGTCCATGATAAAAAGAAGCAACTTCTTGCGAGCAACTTGCGCATCGTCGTTAAGCTGGATGCGGCAGTGAAAGTTAAAGAGGATCAGAATGGCGATGATCTCGCCATTCATTTCGTCCGGAGGCGCCAGACCGAGCATCACTCCGGCAAGATTCGGTGTAGTGGTACCACAAGTGGCATCACCAGGAGATTTGAAACGAGCGGGGGAGAATGTATGGGAGGAACTTCAGTCTGGGCTTGGACAGTTGGGAACCAGAACGTCAGACCAACACTTCGGAAAGCGCGTCTAGTCGTTTCGCGCCATGCTGATGCCGCGGCCGCGCCGCTCTTTCCTCCACCTCTGATGCTCCGAGCCAAATATCGGATTTCTCAGAAGTTCGGCAATCGGATTGGACAAACGGCGTAGAAAGACTTTTTATCATCTTTTCCAGTCTCATAATCACATCGAACGATCCATCGGCTCATCCTCAACTCAGACCGAAGCATCACTCCCTTCGCATACAGTCACAATGGCTTTTTCAGAGGATACCAAGGTAAGATAGCTCTCTCCGCCGTCACATGGCCTCACAAGTCAAGCAGACGGTAGCCAGCTTGGCTACAGACGGGCGAGGATCGGTATGCATGCGATGCGGTCATGCGGGGCTGTGGCTGTACCATCACTACTCGCGATGGACGCGCATACTTTCTGTCGAGGCTGCCACATTTGTTCAACTAAGCTGACCCCGAAATACTTACACCTTTGGCCTCGACATGGACTATCGGTATTGCCGACGACAGGAGCGAATCGTCAAGGCGGTCGATGTCTCCAAGACACTGTTGCACTACGGCTGGTGCGTACACTGTTGGCTTCTGCGCCTCTATGTGCATTGGGCATCACAGTGACTGACGTCTCGCTCCTCCTTTTGCTCTTTTCCTTTGTTCCGATGCGATGTGACTACGCGCCATTCTATAGGGTGCCTTTCGTGCTGTACATCGGCTTCACCCGAAGCACGCCACAGCCCAGCTTGATTAAGTTAGTATATGTTGGCGGATCATCCGCTTTTGTCTAGTAGCATGCAAGATACTGACCAGGATTTCTTTGTTGGCGTCATCATTGCACTAATTGCTTCGCATGTCTCATCGCCTCGAACCGCTCCCTTTCCTTGTCCGCCGTTGACAGGCTCATTAGCCCTCTCGCGTGAGAGGCTCGAACTTCGGCGGTCCCGAAACTACGCCCCCTTTCCGATTCTTGATGCAGGGTACTCTAAAGTCACTGCATCTTTGCTCTTGTACATTTTGACGCAGCCAGATCGAGCTCTCCAGCAATGCACACCACTTTTCTCTCTGCCCAGCAGGGTGGCCTTGCGGTGCTTGGAGCGAGACATGAATACCATGCACGAGTTGCCCACACTCGAAAGATATTAAAACGGTACTTGACATCCGTGCTCCATGTTCCAGTCTTCTTTGCCCTTCAGACATTCATTCTTTGCGATATTCAACCTGGTCACGATCGCCAGTCGAGATCATCTATCTAGACTTTCGAGACCTTCATACGCTCGTCAACGACGAGTACCGCTCCAGTCGAATCACGAACAGAACTGGTGTGGATGTCGGCCAACTGTCTAATGTGAATCAATTGGCGTCAATATGCTCGCAGTCCATGGCCTCAGTAGTCATGCAAGAGGGGGGAAAGCGTTGCGCGGAATGAAGCTGGACAGGGCCAACAACGCTGCACACTCAGCATCAACCCGTGAATCCTTCGTCCCACAATCGACCCCAGGTTTCCCAAGGACAGCAACGCTGTTGACAAGCCGAGCCAGACGAGAGCAAAACAGTCGTGGCGCTGGACGAAACGATAATACACGCTTAACCAATCAAGTCCACGATGCGGCTTCGGCTGCTTTGAGGGCCCGGCACGTAAACGCCGGCAATGTTGCGACCAGCTCTACCATCCGTTCGAGCTCGGTCTATCAGACAGCGTTGGACGAGTGTTTATCCTCAGTCTATCGGATTGAGCATCCGGGAAATAGCCAACCCAGGACCTCTCGACACGTTGCCAGCCTGGCACAAAACGCGAATGTGCAGCCTTTGCACCCTTCTCCGCCTCTGCCCAACGTCAGTCACCGTCCAAGCAGCCAGTGGGACAGCGCCGCGGAAAGGTTTCGTGACACGCTTCCGCATCTCGGCACTAGGGAAGCGAATACTGCTCCCACTACTCACCACCGCAGAATGTCCATAGCCTCGGACCATGGGGTCGGTCGAGGCCCTGTTGAGACAGACTTGCTTCATCAGGAAATGATTGAATGCAGGAAAGACCTCGAATTATGGCACGAAACGTCGCAAAAAGGTTTCGAAGGTGTGGATGAATTCAACCACCTCATTCGCGACACCATTGTCAAAGTACAGGAAGGACAGTCTGATCACTTGAAAGCTACTCAGGAGATTGCGCGATGCTGTCAATTATGGGCACAAAGCCAGACTGCCTTGATCGAGGACCTGCCCAAGCGACTGAACCAAGCAATTGGTGAGTGTACCGCAACAGTCGACCATGGCGACCACTCATTTGTTCTTGCAGCTGATAGTTGAGGGGTTTTGCCCTCGTATTTATTTCAAAGCGGCTGCTATTCGCGAAGCGATGAATGACATTGCTCAGGATACCAAAAGCATCAGGGAAATGGTGTTGAAAGCTGAGGAGCGGAACAGAGACGATCGAGAGGCAGCGAAGGGAAGACATGCCGAGGTGGGTCCTTTGCTTCACAGGTCAGATATCTGCACAAAGCACGGTCTTGACGTGGATAGACTGACCGATTTGGAGTGTTGATCGACTTGACCTGTCTTCAGCTCTTGACCACGATGGGCACTGTCCGATTGGATTTGCAAGAAGATTTGCGAGCCGTACGCAACCGGATGGACGTGTGGACCGAGGAGCAGCGCGACCATTTTCGGAAGAAAAATCAAAGGCTTGAACAGGAAAAGGTACAAAATTGCACGGAGTGCGGCGAGCGGCAACGTCGACACGATGAACGCCTGCGGCAGCAACAGAAAGCGACGCAGCGCGACGTATCTGATTTGGAAGCCACAACGGCATCGCAGCTCCACTCAAGGCGTCACCAAGACTCTCAAGCCGATCAGACCGCGGAACTTCCAGAGCACCTTTCGCGATGTACAGGCCTTCCGGTGTTTTGTGGTTCAACTGCGTATGAGGATAGCGCACACAGACACCTGTCTCCAGAGAACGTTGGCGACGATGGCGTGTGGCCGACCAGACACATCTCACCCCGAGCTCATGAGTCTCATGTGCAGCACAGGGACAGGGAAGGCGCACCATCCCGCGAAGAGGAGATTGCGTCCCATGCTCAGCCGACAACGACTCAGCGTACGTTTCCAATTCGGCCCCTCAACGACGACGACGGGCTAGGGTGTAGGACGCCCTCTCCGGCGCCAAAGGTAACAACTAGGAGGAAAGGCCGCAAGACTGGCAAGCGCCCCGCTCCCAAAACGTATGGACGCAATGCTCAGAAGCGCGCGCGTATGGCCCAAGACGAAGACGAAGCTCCCGTTGGAGACGCCGGACCGTCTGCTTTGCGACCAGACCCTTGCTCAGTGCAAGAAACTTTCACCGCGGAGAAAGGCTTTCGAGGCGCGCCTACCTCGCAGCGCGCCGACCCAGCTGATGATTGGCAAGCAAATATTGGACGAGCCCCTTCTGTTCCATCGAAAGCCGAAAATCAGCGGGCTCGAAAGAGGACAACGGCGGCTTCGGCCCCGAAATCAGCAGCTCAGGACGATCATGATGCCGTCGATGTTGATGACGCTGCCAGAGGAACAGAGAAGGGATTCGTCCAGAGAGATAGGCGACCGACACAGGCGATCCCTGGGCGTCAGTTGCGAGCGCGCAAGCCAGTCAAATACGCATGCTGATTGTAACGATCTCGTCAGGTTATAGTATGCTTGATTAGCCTCGGCATGCACTGTCCATCGTTCAGATGTCTGGTGTTCAATGAGTTTCTCCAATTCGATACGCTGTCCATGCCCTCCGTCCTTTTGTTTGCTATTTCGCATCACCAAACAGGCATAGACAAACAAAGGCCGGCCTTCCGTGTTGAGATCCCAGGCAATTGTTGAGACAAAGAATAATGACTGAAGAGAATAAACGATTCTTGCTGGACTGCACAGAAGTCGAGGGATGCCAAATGTGACTGGCACTCCGGCGACAAGGTCGACAGCAAGAGCAAACAAGCAACAGGAGCACAACAGCACTCGATACGCGCGAAGGTTTCAGATTTTAGGTTGAGACAAAATCCGACGGTGCGGGGTTTGGCCGTTCTTGTGGCAGGCTTGAGCGAGGTGTCTCGGTGTGTGCGGTCCAAGCGCGTCCGATAGCAATTCAAGCGTGACGGCGATTTGACTTGCTTGACCTTCTTCGGTCGGGCCGCTCTCTTCGTCTTTTCTCTCTTTCGCAAACACACACAGCACACATACACACACGCTTCCATCCTGCAACTCTTCTCACCGCGCTATTCCTTACGCAAGGGTTTGTGATCGGTACACCATCATCGCCTTCTCGCCGACACTGCAAGCCCTCCGGCGTCTTCGTTTCCCTCCTCGTTTGACGTCCGGCCTGATCCCTATACTTCAGCCTTTTGCATTGCAGCATACAGCACGCTACCGATCGCCCACCCGCGGCTCGTAAGCTCGGTACATTTGTGCCCCTCAATTCCGACATTCACGCCACAGGGTCCAACATGACAGTCATGCTTGTGGAATAACTTCCTGAAAGCTCACCCGATTGCCGGAGACGACCACGCAATCCACCTACCTGCACGCAGTTGAGCCGCCGCCCCCATTCAAGCATTCACGAGCGCACTCGGCCCTGTCTCACCCATGGTCACCACTCTAAACGGTCCTGACGGCGCGCAACGCGCTTCATCGTCGCAGCGCGAGCCTCAACGCGGACTTGAGGCGCTCTCCAACTTCTATAGCCGCATCTCGACCGATAATGGCTCCCATCGCCCAAGAAATACAGAGGCTTCGCTTTCCAGCTATGCCGGAAGCATGAGCCGATCCTCCTCTGGAACAGAAATTTACTCGAACGCTCACAGCGTCAGCGGTGGCGAAGAGCTGCCGTCCAATCTCGATGCATCGCCGCCGCCGCCCAGATCGCCCCGGGTCTACACGTCATTCTCGGCAGCGGCGGCAGCAGCTTCCCGCTCATCTCTCAACAAGCGTGGCTCGCAGGTGAGCATACCCAAGACTGTACCTGCATCGCCCTCGATTCGGAACTCGCCGGCCTTCTCTTCGCCTCGCACCACCTCTTCGGCTGCTGCAGACGCTGCCATACCAAACAGCGGTAGCGCTGCATCGGGCCTGATGTCACCACCGCTGCAGAACAAAGGAGCGTCTTTTGATATCGCCGCTGTCAACCAGTATTCTCCGGGCTCTCTCTCCAAGACCTTCCCCTGGCTCTCCAACACGACAGACCATGTGTCAAGACGGGATCGCGTGCCTCCAGCCGTTATCAACAAGCCGTCTTCTGCCCAGCTGAAAACCGACTCGCCGCCTATCGCTCAGTACAGTAAAGGCAAAGGCTTTGGCTGGAATCCGAACCATGGTCAGCCGATTCCGCAGCCTGCTTCCAAGGTTCCTGTTGGCTCTACCATCTCTCAGGCTGACTTTGTCGGTCGCGGTCTTGGCATCCAGTCTTCGTCGGAGCTGGATCTCCCCGGGCGCATGCGTAGCCAACGCAAGGGCGCGCCCGCCCCACCACGTCTTTCGCAAGATCCGGCCGCCTTCAGCATCGAAGACGAGCTCCGACCTCGACCCAGCTCCTCAAAGGGCGACTCGGCACTTTCACGTCTCGGCCGTGCATTCCGTCGCAAGAGCAAGACGGGCAGCGACATGAAGGCAGACCTGAGCACCGACGCCCACGCAGTCCCGCCACTCCCGAGAACGCCCCACAAGACCGTCAATCAGGCATCCAAGGCCAAACCTTCGGATCCGTTTGCCGCAAAAGCGCTCAAGGCAAGCAGCGGCTTTGTGAATCCCGCTCCGTCCACTTCCACCAGCGGAGCAAGCATCAACGAGCAAGAGAGAGGAACATCAAGAATCACACCGATCAATGAGACAAAAGGAGACAGTGACGTCGTCAGCGACAATTCGGCCATGAGCCCGAATGCAAATGCCATCACCGAAGACAAGACTGTCGATACCGACGAGCCAGAACCAAAGGACGATGCCGCGACAATGCCTGCCAAGGTGCGGCGGGACAACGCAACGATCCCAGAGAAGGACGATCCGAGCCTCAAGCACGCTGACAATGTAGATTCTTCGACCAAATCGACCTCCCCACTCGTGGAAGGCGGAGCGCCTTCGTCTAGCTCGCGACAGGCTCAAGCTTTAACGGAACGGCCCACTTCGATCGACTCCGTCTCATCGAACAATCAGCGCAGCTCGCTAGCCTTCCTTGCCTCGGCCATCTCGATGGGCGCTATCGCGTCCGAGTCAGAGGGCGCCACTGACGAGACTCCAGGCGAAGATAACAAGCCAGGCGCGTCTGAGCACGCACCTGTTGAGGCCATGGGCTCAACAACCATAGAGGATAACACGCCCATCCTGCCGTCTTCCGCTTCCATCTCGGGCGACTCGAGCATGAACCGCAGGCGCCTCGAACCGAAGTCAGCCACTCGCAACGACCACGTTCCCAGCATTTTGACCGACTTCCTCAGTTTGGATGCCGAATTCACGTCTAGAGACGCCCAAAAGGGAAAGGTCACGAAACCAATTCGATCCGCTCAAGACGAAGTATCTGCAGCAAATACCAGCGTGGACATTTCGGGCGCAGTCATGGAGCGATCCATCAGCGCCACGTCGGAGGGCCGCAGGTCGTCGCTGAGCTCGTCCCCAAAGGCAATTCGCGCTACCAAAGGGGTCTTTATGGCCCCCGCTGTGGGACCCAGCATGGGCGGGTTTGTTTCACCGTTCTATGTCGCTCCACTCACGTCCACCGATACGGGCGTCGCAACACGTGCGAATCGCCCTACTGGTCGTCGAGCTAGTGCCACTAGCGATGACTCAAAAAGCGTGCACAGCGGTTCGCGACGCGGCTCGGCCTCGCTCGCTGTTCTCGACAGTGCAGTCCGCGAAGAAGAACAGACTGCTGGTGCAGCACGAGCCACCAACGCCGATCCAAAACCGCCTCGGGAGCTCAGCGAGGCCGAAAAAGCCAGAAAAGTCAAATCGGTCAGCAATCTGCGAGCTCCGAACAAAGTTCAGGAGCAGGAGGCTATGCCGCGTGCCAGCACGTCACGGCTACCATCGTCGTCGTCGGTATTGACGACAACGTTGGCCGACGGTCACCACGACGCACCATCCAAGCCAGAGTCGGCCGACGCCAACGATGCAAGCAAGGGTTTGTCCGGTGCCCTGTCTGAACAATCTCCAACACGAACTCGAAGCGTCACTCAGCGTCTCTTCCGCCGCCCAAAGACGAGTGGAGCCGAGGCAGGTATGCTGGGAGAGCGCTCAGTTTCGTCAACTGCGCATGCTGAGGACTCATTGGCTCTTAGGAAAAAAGTTGGCTCTGGGCGTGTCTCTCTCGACGACTCGGGCCGCTCATGGATGCCCGTCTCTTTGTCGCCTGCCGCCGAGAACAACGAGACGCCGGCAGGACAAGATCCGTCAGCGGCGCCGCGCATATCTCACGACACGATCGAGCGACAGCGGCAGCAAAATGGTTCCGACGCGGACGGCGTCCGTGCTTCCAACCTGGAAAGCAAATCCGGCGCCAAAGTTGGGCGCAAGCCTAGCGAACAGAGTATCGGCGCCGTCACTTCTTCTACATCAAGGCTTGAATCGCAAGGCGGTGCCGCCGGACTCTTTGGGAATCCTCAAACGCGGCCACGTACCTCGTCTCTACTTCCTTCGTTTGGCTTCAACCGAAGTCGAGCCGGATCCTCATCTGGGCTCGAGGGGTCGGGGAAAAGCGCAGGTGTCTTGGGCGGCAGCATCCGCTCTGCTTCCGGTGGCATCCGACGAGACACGAGCGAGTCGGTCGGTCTCTCTGCTTCCAACTCCCAGTTCGCAGATGCCAACGGTGCCACTCGTTCACCACGTGTCTCATCGAGCTCAAGGCCGTCTTTCAGCAGGCAGCTGACCGCGAGCACAGGTCTGTCCGAAGCAGATGCTAGACAGCTGTCGGCGAAACCCGAGAAAAAGTTCTCCTTGTCCGCTTTCCTGCCGTACGACGACGAGGATGCGCCAGAGTACGCAGACCGCGTTGCCACAACGGCGCCGAAATCGCAAATTGCCGCCATCTTGGCCTCGAATGCCGACAAGTTCTACGTAGAGGCACTCCATCATTTCATGACGCGCTTCTGGTTCAACAACCTCCCGCTCGACATTGCCTTGCGAAAGCTGCTTATGGATCTGCACCTACCAAAGGAGACACAGCAGATCGACCGCGTGATGGAAGCTTTTGCAAAACGGTACAATGAGTGCAACAGCGGTCTCTTCGCTTCTGACGACCAGCCATACATTCTGTCATTCTCGTTAATGATGCTACACACCGATGCTTTCAACAAGAACGCGAAAAACAAGATGACCAAAGCCGACTATCTCAGAAACACGGGCGCAAGCGGAGTACCCACGGAAATCCTCGAGTACCTGTACGACAATCTCACCTTCACTCAATTCATCTACGTAGAAGACGAGGAAGCCGGCAAGCGACGCCCATCAGAAGCTTCTGGCACCTCGCTTTCAACTGCGAGCATGGCACCGCCTCTGGGACCGCAGTCCGCTGCCGCGGCAAACACCCGCACAAAAATCGATCCGTACTATCTCATCACCCAGGGTCGACTTGGCGAGCTGCGACCGGATCTGGAAGACGTCATTCCTGAGGATTCGCCCTTCTCTTACACAGGATCGCTACCGGCGTTTGACGTGGATCGGCTCAATTCGGCCTTCCTACACGCACCAAGCATCGAGATCGTGACGACCAAAGCGCCAAATGATCAACCGGGCACGGCGACGCCTAGCCAGCTCGATGCCGAAGAGGAAGTCGTTTCGCTCAAAGTCACCAAGGTAGGCGTAGTCAACCGCAAAGACGACGTCTCCGATGGTGGAAAGAAGGCGGCTTCTCGCAAGTGGAAAACGAGCGGTCTCTTGCTTACGGGCTCGCAGCTGTTGTTGTTCAAGGATGTCATCTGGATCAATGCACTGCAGTCACAGATCCTCGATCAGGTAGGCCATTCGCTCGTGTATAACGGCCTCCCGACCGACGAAGACACCGCCAACGATGTCGTCGAGGGCGGTGTCGTTATCTCGCCAAGGATCACCTACTTCAAGCCGGACGGCGTCATCTCCTTGGCGGATGCCGTCGCTGTCAAGGACCACTCGTATGGCAAGTACGACTTTGTGTTCCGACTGCTAGCAGCTAAGGGCAGACAATACCTGGTGCAAGCCCAAAGCGAAGATGACATGAACGACTGGATCCACAAGATCAACTTCTGCGCTAGCTTCCGTACGTGCAACATCAAGATTCGTGGTCTCGACCTTGCGCCGCGACCCCGCGATGCGCTCGATGATCGCTATGGCCGCTCGAATGTTTCGCGAACTTCGTTTGATCGCGGGTCCCGAAGACTGGACGCAGAAGACAGCGGAAGATCAACGCCCATGGCCGACGACAGCGGCGATCTTTCCGGTGAAGGTCTGTCACGGAGGAGCATGGATCCAGCGTCGAGGTTGAGCGAAAGCGATTCACCTATTCGACCTCGATCGTCGGCTTCGCACCGACTGAGCCCCGGCTCTTCTGCAATCCAGAAGCGGGCTCGGGCCCGTCGCGAAATGATGCTGACCAAGATCGCCGAGACCGAAGTGCAGCTGGAGAGAGCGACAGCACGTCTGGTAGACGAGATCCGACTGGCTCGACACTTTGCCATCTTGACGCCGTTCCTCAAAACGACACGTGATCGCATCGAATTGTCGGCGCTGCCGCTGGCGACTCGCATTCGCACGCTTCGTCTAGAGGTGGCTAAAGCGCAGTCGCGATGCAGCATCCTACGTTTGGACTTGGCCGCGGGCGAGCGCGTGGCAAGAGCATTGCTGCCCAACATGTATCTGTCGTCGTCGGCGATGCGGGCGGCTAGTCGTATGCCGTCAGCCACCATGGCCACTCCGCAACTGCTCGAGCTGGGCCACATCACAGACTCACAATCGAATTTCGAAGAGCTGTTCGCGCCGGTCAGTGCGAGCATCACCAGCGGATACGAGTCTCCATCTGTGCCCGCCTCTTTGTCTGGAACTATCAACAAGCCAGCATCTCACCAGAGGAGTCAGATGAATCTTAATGCCGTTTCGGAGCAGCCGGCAGACGAGTCGCCAGTAATGGCGAGCAGACGTCAGATGCCTGGTCTCGAGGCGGACAACGATGAAGTGGAAGGTGCAGCGGGTGCGAAACCCAGATTTGGGGCCAGAAAGAGTGGCGAGAGGCACAGAGACGAAGTGCCCGAGGACTGGGAGCTGAGCCAGGTCGCCCGTCCGGGGACCAACCGCATCAGTCTGGTAGATCTTCCCTCGCCCAACGAGCTTGAGGAGGCTACAGGTGGACGTTTTCGATTCGGCATGCGGTCGGCCGACTGATAGCTAGAACTGAGATCAGGTATGCCCAATTCGTACGGCAAGCGTGCGGCAGATGCGTAGTTCTCCCCGTTAATCTCATGTAATGGATGGTGAGCAGACTGCAGCTCCAACACATCGACAATTCTCGTGCGTACAGAATGCTGCCGCGTGCTCCGGTCTTGATACACCCCCCTCCCCTTCCGCGGGATGATTGTTGCCAGAATGTGGGGTAGGAATAACTGTCGTTCACCGGGGGTGCTGTCACATTTGACTCTCCGCCACGTTGATTAGTGGCTTTTCGCGCGAAAAAGGTGGGCTCAGAGCAGTCAGACACGTACGAAATCGCCATTATGCTCAACAAGAGTCGTCCGAATGTTTTGCCTCGTTTTGGTGGCTTGATCTTGCCTCGAAGCTCAAGCTGTGATGCGACGCTCAGGCAACAGCCAAACCATGCCGTGTATCGAGAACGTCGCTGTTGACCAAGCCAACCCATGCTATCACAGAATTGTGTGAGGTGCCTCTGACTCCATCGACCAGGAGCGAATTTAGGTTTCGCGATGCACAATGATAACTATTGGTGATGTGGAATTGAAGAAAAAGGAGCGAAAGCGGAGGGGCATGTGAAAGCCGATGTTGAAAGGAGGGATCGACGTAAACGCGACGCAAAAAGAGAGTGAAGGGGAGACGAGATTAAAAAAATGCGAAATCAGGCAAACGAAGACTGTCCGGATGGACCGCTGAAGAATTAACCGGGCCTTGTGAGTGACACTCCCAGCAGTTACCACGACACTTTTCTCTGCATCTCCTTTTCACGAGAACCCTGTCGTCCACACACATACAGTACTGAACGTTGTACCCTTGTGTGGGGTTGGTTCAACGCGAGCCGCACGCTAGACAAATGCTGTCGTCACCATGTTCTGTTTCGGTTCGTGTCGCTTGCCGTTGCTCGCCCGTTGACAAGGATAAGCCATCTGTTTCGCAATCGAATCAATCACGGCCTCCCTGATTTGCGTGCGTGCCCTATCGAGCACTTCCTCGAGCGGTGATATGCTCCTGACCCGAACGAGGAGCAATACGCTCCCGTAACACAGGATTGTATCAGGCTGGATATGTCAAAACCGAGTCAAGAAGGATAAGAGACACAGACTTGTTGTTACTGGCTGCTGCTTGAAGTCGAATGTGGGGTAACTTTGCGAGAGGAGTTGCGTCAGGACAAGCTGTTGGTGCGTGCGAATGAGGCAGATGGAGAGGCGAGGAAGCGCCCGAGAGAGAGAACACGCGTGCTAGTCTTCCGGCTGCGTCTTGGAGCGGATGGACCGGCTCAAGCGCAAAGGACAGCCAGAAGCGCCTTGGGCTGGGGTGCGGAAAACTCCACTTAACTTTCTTTTTTTCTGACCCCACGCTTCGAGCTTGGGCCGGATTGAGAGCAAGGCACAACCAAAGTGTCTGAATCCTCTGATCAATTGCCTCGATTCGACTGTGCAGTTGCAGCAGGGCTAACGTCCGGCTAGCCGGCGCAGAGACGACTGTAGACTTTGGCCTTCAACCGTGCTTCTGCCTCGATCCACGAGCACTCTCGCATTCACACTCACGCTCATACGCTCAACCACCCGAGCGAGAGACACTTTGAAGCGCCATTGAAATACTCATTGCGCCGGCTGTAACTTCCTTCTTGCTACCTACGCTTGATACCTCCTACCGCCCTCCTCGTATCTGCCTGTTCATCTTTCCTTCTTTCTCACTTCGATCTCGCAGGAAGCACGATCAGCAACAGCGTAAACGGCTGCAATCTCCCTTCCAGCACCCGTCCCTCCCAGATCGCATACAATCACAAACACCCTTCGATTCATAGCCGCATAGCACGGCAACATTTCTCTCAGAATGTCCGACTTCCCTTCCACCGAGAACGGCAAAATTTCGTTCAAGGGCCGTGTCGTCGTCGTCACCGGTGCCGGTAACGGTCTTGGTAAAGCGTGAGTAAATGTTCGAAGCTGCGTTCCCTACGCTCAGCTCACAGCTGTTCTTCCGTTGCTGGCCCAGACGTTGTAACGGAGCTCATAGATTGGCTTCACAGCGATGCTCTGCTTTCCAGCTAGCTCCAAATCCGTTTTGACATCGTATACTGACCGTGGCGTCCCGCGTTCTCTCTCTCTGCATTCGCTCCAGATACGCCCTATTTTTCGCTTCGCGCGGAGCGAAGGTCCTCGTCAACGACTTGGGGCCCTCTGCGAGCGACAAGAACAAGAAGGCGGCCGATGTCGTCGTCGAAGAAATCACCAAGGCCGGCGGCGAGGCCATCGCCAACTACAACTCCAACACCGAGGGTGACAAGATCATCCAGCAGGTGATCGACAAGTGGGGCCGCGTCGACATCGTCATCAACAACGCCGGTATCCTCCGTGATAAATCGTAAGTGCCAAAGCATCTCAAGGGACCAAAGCTGTTCATTGACTCACCAACGCCAAGCGGAAGAGAGACTGATTCCATTTTGATGCCACACCACCTCTTTCCCAAATGTTTGCAGCTTCAAAGCCATGTCCGACAAGGAATGGGACCAGATCACGGCCGTTCACATCACCGGCTCATACGCCTGTGCCAAGGCCGCATGGCCCCACATGCGCAAGCAAAAGTACGGTCGTATCATCAACACCTCGTCCGCTGCCGGTATCTACGGTAACTTCGGTCAGGCCAACTACGCGGCTGCCAAACACGCCATGATCGGTTTCGGCAAGACGCTCGCTATCGAGGGCGCCAAGTACAATATCCTCTCCAACATCCTCGCTCCAGTCGCTGCCAGCCAGTTGACCGCAACTGTCATGCCCCCCGAGATGCTCGAGAACCTCACACCAGATTACGTCGTCCCCATTGTCGCCTACCTTGTCTCTGCCGAGAACAAGGAGGTCTCTGGTCAGGTGTTTGAGTGCGGTGCTGGTTTCTTCGCCCAAGTGCGACGCGAGCGCAGCCGTGGTGTCGTCTTCAAGACCGACGACTCGTTCACTCCCGCTGCTGTTCGAGCCCGGATCGACGAGATCCTCGACTACGACGAGAAGCCCGAATACCCCTTCCGCATCACAGACGCCAACCACATGGAGTTCCTCGAGCGCGCCAAGGAGGCCAAGTCCAACGACCAGGGTGACGGCCCTGTGCGCTTTGAGGACAAGACGGTGCTCGTTACCGGTGCCGGCGCCGGTCTAGGTCGCGCCTACGCCCTCATGTTTGGCAAGCTCGGTGCCAACGTGGTTGTCAACGACTTCCTCGAGAAGAACGCCACTGCCGTGGTCGACGAGATCAAGAAGGCTGGTGGCAAGGCCGCTCCGGCCGTTGGTTCGGTCGAGGATGGTGACAAGATCGTCAAGGCCGCCACCGACGCTTTCGGCTCGCTCCACGTCGTGATCAACAACGCTGGTATCTTGCGCGACAAGTCTTTCGCTGCCATGTCGGACCAGGAGTGGCACGCTGTTCTCAACACGCACTTGCGTGGTACCTACAGCATCTGCCATGCCGCCTGGCCCATTTTCCAGCAGCAGAAGTACGGACGCATCGTCAACACCACCTCGGCTGTCGGAATCTACGGCAACTTTGGACAGGCCAACTACTCGACCGCCAAGGCCGGTATCATTGGCTTGACCAACACGCTCGGTATCGAGGGCAAGAAGTACAACATTTTGGCCAACACCATTGCACCTAACGCCGGTACCGCCATGACTGCCACCATCTGGCCTCAGGAGATGGTGGACGCTTTCAAGCCCGACTTTGTTGCTCCCATGGTCGGCTACCTAGCCAGCGAAGCCAACGAGGAGATTACCTCGAGCCTCTTCGAGGTCTCCGGTGGTTGGGTTGCTGGTGTGCGCTGGCAGCGTGCCGGCGGCCACGCCTTCAGCCACGGCAAGGCTCCTACCCCCGAAAAGATTGTCAAGAAGTGGAACAAGATTGTCGATTTTGAGACCAACCCGTCGTGGCCCACTTCTCCGAGCGACTCGCTTGGCGACATTGTCTCCAACTTTGGTCAGTCGGAAGAGGACGACGAGGACGACGACGAAGCGGAGGGAGGAGCTGGAGACGACTACTCGGATCCCGAAGACCCCGAGATTGTGCAAAAGGCCAAGAAGGAACCCATCGACGACTCGGAGTTCTCGTACGGCGAGCGCGATGTGATCCTCTACAACCTTGGTGTCGGCGCTACTGAAAAGGAGCTCGATCTTGTCTTCGAGCAGGACGACGAGTTCAAGGCGGTGCCCACCTTTGGTGTCATCCCTCAATTTATGGCCAGCGGTGGCATCCCCTTGGACTGGCTGCCCAACTTCAGCCCTATGATGCTGCTGCACGGTGAGCAGTACCTTGCTATCAAGAAGCCCATCCCCACGAGCGCCACTTTGGTCAACAAGCCCAAGCTGATGGAGGTTCTCGACAAGGGCAAGGCTGCTGCCGTTACTTCGGTGGTGCACACTCACGACAAGGAGAGCGGCGACCTCGTCTTTGAGAGCCAGAGCACCGTCTTCATCCGAGGCTCGGGTGGCTTTGGCGGCAAGAAGAGCGGCAAAGACCGTGGAGCTGCGTCGGCGGCCAACAAGCCACCTTCACGCAAGCCCGACAAGATTGTCACTGAAAAGACGACACCAGGCCAGGCTGCTCTCTACCGTCTGTCTGGTGACTATAACCCTCTGCACATTGACCCCAGCTTTGCTCAGATCGGTGGCTTTGACAAGCCCATCCTGCACGGTCTGTGCTCATTTGGTATTTCGGGCAAGCATGTCTTCCGCGAGTTTGGTGCCTTCAAAGACATCAAGGTGCGCTTCACCGGTCACGTCTTCCCTGGCGAGACGCTCGAGACGAGCATGTGGAAGGAGGGCAACAAGGTCATCTTCACCACTCGTGTCGTAGAGCGTGACTCTCAAGCTCTTGGCGCTGCTGCCGTCACGCTTGCCGACGAGTAAAATTCATTGAATCTGTTCTACTGTATTCATTCTTCCATTCCAGTTTTGTTTGGCGATCGAAAGTGGACAGGGCTTGTGCAGGTGTGTGAGAGGGCTGGTCATGATTCATGGGCATGGGAGGAGGATTGCGTCGGCACAAGTACCCTCGCGGTCACCGACTTGGTCCTCCATCGCAACGGTGAAGTGGTATCCGCTGCAGCACAGTGAGATACGTTTCATCACGAACAATGACTACACTGCATCTCCTATTGCTATTCGGCTTCTCCGAAACGGACGGGGAGCGAGGCAATTTGTTTGGACCGACTTCATCCAAGGTGAATTGAGCTCGAGGCTGTGGTCTCAGTAAGGTAGTGTCAGCTTGGTCGAATAATGCTGAATTGAAAGTGACGCCCTCAAGCGGGAGGGAAAAAAGGGCTGAATTGTTCCGCCAGCGCAATTTCGTACGTGCGGCGGGATGCATACCGCTGTTCCAGAGGAAGCGCCGGGCACGCGGTCTGGAAGCAAGCAACACACACATGCACATTTGCCTGAACTGTCTGATCTGTCTGATCGAGGCTACCGCGCGTCTTTCCTTTGTTCACGACCCTGACTTTTCGAGCTACGCTGCGCATCTTCCGACAACAGCGTCATCCGACTTTCACTCTTGCTGCAAGCTTGTTGCGCGACACTCGACAGGTTTCCCGAGTCGTTGTGATCACACGAGCTATTGCATAGCCGCCTTGCAGTTCCAGTGTTTCGCTGTGCCAAAGTTGTGTACAAGGCGGTCCGAGCGCATACGGTTACTGTACCGACGTGGCAATCTCGCCTTTGCGCCCACGCTTCATCAAGGATCTCACTTTGATGACAAGTGCCTGGCATTGCAGCGTCCGACGGTGAACTGGAGGTTGATCACATTCCCCATGCGCTTTCTTTCTCGTCCCCGCTCTGTCGTCATCACCACCACTGCCACCACCACCGGCACCGTCGTTGCTGTTGCTACCAGAACCGCTCCTCCGACCGTCTCCGCCGTCGCAAGATCCAAGAGTACCCACCATCCTACCCACCAACCCTCAAACACCAAATCGCCGGTCCTCCCCAAGCCATCGCACATCTCTTCGACTCTGCTCTCGGAAGAAGAGGCCATCTCCACAGCACACCCTCAGCCACCACCGCACCAGGGCCCACCTCGATTGGTTCGCTACGAAGCAGAACACCGACCCCAGCATCCTCTCTCGCTTTACCCTTCGTCCTTTTCGCACGCCTCGTACCCAGACCCGCTCTCGTACCGTGCACACCTCTCGAGCCGTCGCGCACCAGCTAGCCTCTTTGGTCTTTTCCCTAGCACCAGTGCTACTGCAGCGAGCTTGCAGTCAAGTTCGGATCCGTTTGCTTACCGTCAGACCGGCCCAAGCATACAGACTAGTCTCGCTAGCCCCTCACAAGCTCCGGCAGCCAGTGCAGCATCAACATCGGCTGAAACCAAGTTGTCACCGACAATGGCCGCTTCCACTTCATCGATTGTCGATGCGACCAAAGCGGGAGAAGCAGAGCTGCATCAGCGAAAGAAAAACGTCTCTGCTTCCGGCTCTGCCGAATCCGGCGCTAAAGCCACGAAGACCAACAGCGTCCTCGGCGGCCACCACCATCACCACGGACATGGTCACCATCACGACCACGGTTCTGCCGAAGAAGCAGACCAGCTCCTCGCCGCTCTGAAGGGTAAAGGTGATCGCGGATCCAACATCACCCTCGCAGGACTGGTGGCCAACGTCGGGCTGTGTGGTGCCAAAGGCGTTGCGGGCGTGTACCTCAACTCGGCTGCTCTACTTGCCGATGCGGCGCATTCGTTGTCGGACATGTTTGCCGATCTTGTGACGTTGTTCTGCTGGAAAATGTCACAGAAGCCGCCATCGGCATCACATCCTTTGGGGTATGGAAAGTACGAGACGATGGGATCGTTGGGGGTGAGTTTGGTCTTGGTAGCGGGAGCTGTGGGGATTGGATTCCATTCGTACGGTTTGTTGCTGGAAGCCTTGCAGCCGACGTTGCAGAATGCTCCGGCGGCATTGCAGGCATTTGGGCAGTTCACGGGCTCCCTAGCTAGCGCAGGGGGACTGTTGCACGACCATCACGATCACGCCGCTTCGGCGGCTGGGACGGGAGGCGCGCTGGATCCCAACGCAATGTGGTTCGCGCTCCTCTCGATCGCTGTAAAGGAATGGCTGTACCACGCGACGCTCAAAATCGCACGGCAGGAGAATTCGTCCGTTCTGGAAGCCAACGCTCTCCACCACCGCTCCGACTCGCTCTCATCGGCGGTCACGTTCCTCGCCATCGGCGGCTCCTACCTCGGCTTTCCCGTACTCGACCCACTCGGCGGCCTGCTCGTCGCCGGCCTCATCGGCAAGCAGGGCGCCGATTTGCTCATCGGCGCCCTCGGCGAGCTGTCCGACCGCGGCGTCGAGCCTGAAACCCTCCAGTTGCTCGACCAGGCCATCGTAGACGTGCAGGCATCGCACCCGCTCTTGAAGGGCTGGAAGGATCTCCGCGCGGTCAAGAGCGGTGTGAGCACGTTTGTTGATGTCACGCTGCAGCTGCCCAACGACGCGACGCTCGTAGACGCGGGCGAAGTTGAGAGGGCGGTAAGGGAGGCTGTCAAGGCATGCGTTAGGGGCGTCAAGGAAGTCAGGGTGAGACTGATCACGATTGACGCTCAGAATTAGTGCGAGGTGAGCATGCATCGGGTGAAGACCGTTTAGACCTAGACAGAATCCGCTTTACATGTCACACTTGTCACATTCACTTTACGCGCGCCTGTCGAACTGCCGACGTCTCTCACTCGACCGCATGATCCACACATTCCGATCAAGCGCTTCCCGACTCGAACACAAAACTAACAATACACTTCTGCCACATCTTGCACACTTGATTGGGTCAAACAACGTTACTCACGAGACACCTAACCACCAGACTAGCACACAGAGAAAATGAACGGCGTGCATAAGACGAAGAAGGAGAAAACTTTGCTGCTGCGGCTGCTGGGCTGATGGGAGAATGCTGATACATGCTGAGGAAGTGGGGTGTGGAGCTGTGCTGAGGGGTGTTGAGCGAAGAAAACAAGAGATGAGATGGGGCGGAGACATAGCTCACGTCGCTGTGGGAACAGCGGTAGTGGCTGAGTCTGTCGCTGGTGCGGCGTGACTGCTGCTGCCTGCGTTGGTGGATGTTGCCGGTGGTGCCTGATTTGAACCCAGCGACGTGCTAGAGAGGGTCTGTGCTGCGGCACCCATCGACGTCAATCCGGCGGTGGCAGAGGCCGGTGAGCTGGTCTGCGATAGTGGTGTACCAGGTGCGGCTGTCGCTGCCGACGCCTTGCCCGTTGGCGACACGTACTTGGCTGTGGCTGATGCGGGCGAGGTCACGTTCGAGCTTCCTTGTGCCGTGTTGCCCGTGGTACCTCCTGGCGTTGTCGCGATGAAGGGAAAAGCGGTTGCCGGGCTGAATGCAGTCGGCGAGAGCGGCGCACCTCCCGTGCCCGGGGTCTGGCCATTCCTCTGTCGCGTTATGAGCGTCTTGAGCGCAGAGATCCACTTGATCTCTTCGTCTTCGCCCGGCGCGCACAGGATGAAAGTGCGCTTTGGGGTAATGATCTGGAAGCAGTTCTCTTTGCGCTTCTTAGAGCCTACCATGCCCGCGGTCATGTTCGACGCAACGCCAGCTGCTGCTGCCACCATGCTGCCTCTTCGTTCAGGCTTCTCGGGTTGGCCCGCAGAGGTGCTGGCGCCTGGTGAAAAGGCGGAACCGGCATCGCGCTCGCCGCCGAACGCGCCGAGGCTGCTGCTCTCAAAGCCAAATGGATTTGAACTGGGTGACCCAATGCCTGGAGAGGTCGGCATCGCAGACGACGCCTTCTTAGATTCGTACTCGATGGCGTCCAACATGGCAGAAATGGGAATTTGCCGATGCGCTTTGGGATCCATATGGCTGCGCGAGTAAAGCAGACGCGATGTTGTAAGCACAAACCAGCGCTTGCGCCAAACTTTGCGGCGACCGCTTTGCTTCATCAAGTAGCCCTGTGTGATGACTTTGTTGGGGTCTCGACTGAGGTCGCTGGCGGTAGGTGGCAATAGAGAGATGCTGAGGGGTGGCGGTTGTCCATGGGATGCTTGTTGCTGCGACTGCACCTGCAGTTGTTGCGATGTTTGCTGGGGATGCTGCTGCTGTTGTGACACTTGGGAAGAGCCCAAAGCCGGGAGTGGCATCGCCTGATCAGCGACTTCCTCTTCGTCCCATTCGTCCTCCTCGTCGGAGCTGCTAAGGACCTGGTTGCCACCGCCTCCGCCCCCGCCGCCGCCCCCGCCGCCGCTGGCTCCAAGACTTGGACTGGCTGGTGGGTCGCCAGCTCCTCCGCTCGAATAAGACGCCAACCTGCGACTAGCGCTGATGCTTCGCTGGCGTGGGAAAGTTCCAAAGCCTCCTGAAGGGCGACGTTGGTGGCCACTTATGTCGCTCAGCTCGCTTCCCGATGCATGTCCGCCACCAGGCGATTGTCCAGCCTGGAGGAAGGACTGGGATGGATCTGTGCGTGTCAAAGGGCTGCTAGACATGGATTGCCCTGCAGAGCTGGTGTAGCTGAGACCGTAGCGCTCTGCACTCGCTTCGCTGTCGCTAGTGGCTGTGAGAGGGCTGAAGGCAGCAGATCCCGGGATGGGCCTTGGCTGCGCGGGAGCCGTGAAAGTGCCCTGACCGGGAATGCCAATCTTGATGGGTGCGGCGGAGGACGATTGCGTTCGCTCTTGCGAGAGAGAGCGTCGTTGAGAAAGAGCCTGTGGAAGGGTCGCCGAAGGTGCGGGTGTGTCTGTGTTGGCGAGCTCCAATGCGGCCAATTCTTGTGTCATGGTGCTGCTCTGGGCAAATTGTGTCTTGACCTCGTTGAGCACGCGGATCCACGAATCCATATCGGCCTTAGATGAGGCGCGCACGTAAAAGGTGCGCTTTGGGGTGACGATGCCGAAGGTGTTGACGCTTTTCTTGAGCTCGACCGAGGCGACCGTCTTGATGTCGCCAACGTCGATGAAGCGAAGGAGTTGGTACTCCTTGTCGTTCTTGTAGTAGGCGAGTTTGGAAGAGCGAAGGACGAACCATCTCTTCTTCCACGTCTTACGCTTCTCGCCCTTCTTCTCGAGATAGCCGGACTTGACTGTGGACTCGATGATCATGTTGTGGTGCGCTTCGCTGCCGTCGAGATCCTCACCGTCCTCGTCATCCTCGTCGGCGTCGGCGTCGCCATCAAGGTCGTCATCCTGAATGCGCGAAGGAGGATGTATCAACGAGGATGGCTGCGCAACAAACGTGTCCGGATAGGCGCCACGGGGCGAGAGAGCTGCTGGGACGGAATTAATGGTTGCTGAAGAGCCAGATGGCATAGTTGTGAGCAGGGTGGCCTCTGAAAAGAGGCCTGATTCCGGATGCGCTTTATTTGATTGGGCAGGCTCTAGCGGGGGTTGTGCTATGGTTGCATAACCGCACTGAGCGACAGACGATCAAGCAGCCAGGAGCGCTCGATGGAGAAGTGGGGGGTTTGTGACGTCGAGATGGTCGCTAGTATGGTGGAGTGATGGATGATAGGCGCCGATTCAGATTGACTGACGAACAGTGCGCTCTTGTCTCCTCCACCCGACTCGAGCAAATCACAGAATTCGGTGCAAATGCGATTGAGAGACTCGGCAAGCCGTAACTATGGAAAATATTCCACATCGAAAGCGTGCTGCTGCTTTGTTTTTCGTCGGTCCAGCCGGACAAGTCTCACTGATCCGACGCATATCACACACTGGCTCATGACTTGCAATCACGATCTTTCACCGCTGCTGCAAGAAAGTTAGCAACTATTGTCATTTATCTTTCCTCTACGCTAGCGGCGCTTGAAGAGATGACTTATCGTAATCATGTGGAGCGCTGCTCTGATAGAGCTGAAAGAGGAGCTTGCCACGCAACAACGTGATAAAGCCGCTGCTGCTGCTGCTGTCATGCGAAATTGTACCATTAACTTGGCTCAGACGCCTCTCTGATTTTTTAATCTCGTACGAAAAACTGTCATTGAGCCTAAGAGCGGATCCGCGTGCAATCGCAATTCAGCGTCTGCCGAACACAATCTCGAAGGTGCTCATCGTCGGCTTTGCATGCGTTATACTTGTGCTTTGACATCGGCCTACCCACCAACACCTCTCGCACTTATACACACATTATGTTCCGTCAAGCACTAGCATCTTCCACACGATCTGTCGCTCGCGCTACGGCGCTGCAACGCGGCACCGCTGCTCAGGCTCGATTCGCATCGGGAGGATCGTCTTACAACCAGCCCACCGGTCTGCTCTTTGGCGAGAAGGTATGTTCCCGAGCCACTATGCCTGTCATGCATAGCATCTTGGGCAAAGCTTTCGATCGCTATATTGCATCAACGACTAATCGAGTGTTTTTTCCACATGACAACGACAGGTTCCTAAGGGTCAAAAGCGACAGAAGGAGGACTGGGAGAACATGTATTACTTTGGTCTCTTTGGAGGCATGGTCTTTGCAGGCGTTGTTCTCATGTACAAGCCCGACACTAGGTACGTCAATCTCATCCCCACGAAGCTGCCCCTGAACTCTCGTTCGCTGACCACCTTTTCCTTTCAATCCATGGACGATACCGCTACTACCTGCTTTCCTTCTCACCAACCTTTGTACGACGCCTCACCCTCGCTATCACACCACCAATAGCATTCAGACTTGGGCCATGTCCGAGGCGAAAAAGCGTCTCGAATCTTCCGGTGACGTCTGGCAGTACAAGCCATCGCCAAACTCTGGCCATCCCAACGGCGTTTAAATATACTCGAGACGGAGACAATCGTGGCAATCTCGAAACGACTTTTCCTAGCTATCAACCCGTTTTCTCGACTCTGTGCGTGCTTTGTGGTTTCGACATCAGAGATCTACGGTAACTCAACGACATTGATCGACATTGATTAGGACCTGGGAAGTCAAGTATCATCGGCATTGGTGCATCCAAAGGCTCCTGCTGAATCGAACAGGGGACCAGGGGAATTTTGGCAAACTGAGGCGAACAGCGTGCTGGCATTCACTCCGCATACAGCTTGTCTCGGAAGCATGCTTTCAGAACCACAGAGCGAAACTCTCGCTTTGAGCAGGCAAGGAGAGCGGTAGGAGACCAGGCAAATAAATTCAGAAAGGACCGGCTGGTGCAGGGAATATTATCACAGCTCAGCGGTTTACATTGTAGCGATGTAGTTCAAAGGCTTGCCGAGCGCCGCGCATTGGTCTCCCCTTTGCGCCACCGCCACCATCCTTTGCTGCACAGGCCCAAAGCTGAGGCCCTGCAACCGCGAGCCTGTCAGCTGGAGCCACTTGTTGCCGTTGGTTGTTCTCGCCAGAGACGAGGCATAGGCGCGCCCCCTCGTTTGCAAGTACGTCTGCGAGGGAGCTGCGTCGCCCGTGCGGATGAAAGCCGAAAATTGATCCATGATCGTCGCCATCCACGCCAGGTCATTGCTGTCGCGGTAAGGAAGCCGGAAAGCTGTCCCTGTGGTGTGGAAGAGCGTCATCAGGTCGCCCGAGTGACACATGTAGTAGCTCGACGGGTCTAGATTGCCTTTGGGTTGACAGACGCCATTTGGGTCGTAGTTGGGGATCTGGTACGATCTTTGATCGTAAAAGTAGGCCCAGACGGCGGGGAAGACCGAGTTGGCCGCCGAGGCATATGCCATGGCCTGAATACCGCATCGGTACTTGATTTCCGTGTTGACCGCGACAGTCAAGTTTTGAACACCGTATTGGTTGGCACTGAACGTGTTGGTGTTGTTCAAGACAATGCTGCTGTAGTTGGACGCGATGCCGGCCGTGTTCATTGTGTTGGCCAGGTTGGTCTCGGAAGCAGGAGGGACGATTCCAAGCGAAGCCAGCTCGTCACGCATCGTCCCCCAAATTACGGGCACGCGATTGACGTGTCCCTGAGCCTGACCAGGCGGCCTCATATCGAGACGAGGCGAGTTGATGTAGGTGCCATCCTGCACGACGTAGTTGATCGGGGGAACAGCAAGGAAGTCTTTGACACTTTTGCCACGGAGACAACCGAGTACGTCGGATGCCGTGTCACAACCCAGTGCCTTGACCACAGCAGCACCGCCGTTTTGGTTTGCTTGATCCGTTGTCAGATAGGCAAACGAGCTATCATGACCCTTGCCACTCATCACAATAGCGCGTTGGAAGAGGCCACTGGCGGCTGGCGAAGCAAGCATGTTTTCCACCTGCTGTGCACCTGCCGACTGTCCACCGATCGTGACGCGCTTTGGATCGCCTCCAAAGTCCTTGATATACTTTTGCACCCACTTGAGTGCCGTGACCACGTCGCCGACGCCGTAGTTGCCCTTGATCTGGCCATTGTAGGCCAGAAATCCGAGATTTCCTAAGCGATAGTTGATGGTCAACACTACGACGTCACTGCGGCTCGCCAGATTGCCGCCGCTAAAGGTGAAATCCAGACCGCTTCCGGATGTATAACCGCCGCCGTGGATCCAGACAAAGACAGGCCTGAGATTCTTACTCGCCGACACTTCGGCAGCGGACGGAAGGTAAGGGGTGAAGATGTTGGTCACCAAGCACTGCTCGGTGAAGCCGGTATTGGAACCTGTCTGAGGACACTGCTTGTTGCGAGTGGTGTCGAGCGCCGAGACGGAGCTGGTGCGAGCAGTCGAGGCGTCAAACACGGTCGAGTAGGCGAAACGATCCGTCGGGTTGGCATATGGCACGGCTTGGAAACGGAACGAGAGGGCATCACGGAAACCGGTGTACTGGACGCCGTTGCTCTGGGTAGTCACGCGCCACCGAGAGCTGGTGTCACTCGAATTGGCGACGTTCCATGGCGCGCTCTGAGTACAGACGGCAGGGTATTTGTCGCTGGTGCTGGGTCGAGATACCTTGAAGGTGGTTGCGCCATTGCTCGTTGAAGGCTTCAGAGCATTTCCTGCAGCGACCCAGTAGTTTTGTGTGGACGTGTAGCTGCCATCGAGGGTGAGGTAGCTGAGCTGGGCCTGCAGACCGGCGTCGTTGGCTGCGGAGGATGGCGCGAGGGATTCGCCGATGCTACGGCACTTGGCAGCTGCATCGCTTGCAGACAACGGGGACGAGAGAAGGAGGTAGCCAGTTTGACGAAGAGCAGAGTTGGCCTTGTTCCAGTCGAGATCGTTCTGATACAGGAAGCGGATACCACTGCCTAAGGAGGGCACCACGGCTGCCTGTACTGCATGAACAGCGGTGACAGCAAACCAACACGCCCAGAGGGCAATGATTCGCAGCATGCTGGTAACGACAGTCGGTCTTGCTAGGAGAACTGAGAAGGTAGGGAAGGGTGGACACGGACAAGAGGATGCGAGGACCAGAGAGCACACATGATGGGCAGCAGTTATACGTGGCCAGCACTCGAACAAGCCAGCATCGTGTTTGGCAAGTGAGCTCTGGTAACGGACGCCGATGTCATAAACTGGACAGATGCAGCCAGTGGATCGTCGGGTGCAAACACCCCCAGAACCCCACAGCCCCCTTCATGCATCATGCATCAGGCAAAGCCGTCTGCGGCCACTAGCGTGTCAAACAGCCGACAGCCGACAGCGTTTAGAAAGCGTCAGGAAACAGGCGGTGAATCCCGAAGACGCTCAGGAATGAATAGCCGAAGTGGCGCGCGTCTGGCTAGCATGCAGAGGGAACGAGATATGGGCACCCCCTTGACACGCCAAGCGAAGCCGGCGTCGGTTTGGCATGTTGACTGAAATGCTATCTATCCAATTTGGCGATCTGTGTCAGCTTTGGCCGCAGGAGACCATAAAAAGCAAAATCGAGAAAAAAAGAAAAAAGAAAACGTTGCTGCACGGGATCTGCACGTTTCTGTGCGGTCCAAATTACAGCACTGTAGATGCCAAAATCCCCGTTGTCGACTGGGAGCAGACAACGACGGAATCGGACTCGAAGTGTGGAAGCCCACGGGCGAGCAAGCAGGACTCGACCGTTGACCGACGGCAGACGAGGCGGGGAATTGCTCGACTTCTGAGCATCAGCAACGGGACCGTGGTTCGTGACGGAGTACGTTTCTCTGTCTCAGGAACGAACTTTGCGCTGTGGTCGTGATCGTCTGCATTGGAATTCACCACAATCGGCCAATTGCAAGAGGCATAACGTTTCTTCGATAGCAACGCTAAGTAAAGCAGAGCGAATGCGGGAAGAATCAAACACTCTGTTCCGCCAAGCGCGACCTATTTGGGGCTCCGCCGCGGGAATTTTACTCCAGCCTGTAATAAAGCGTTGACAACTAGACTCTACCCATAGTTTGTTCCGTTGCTTTGATCCTTTATTGCTCGAGCTGTTGCTTTGTGTGAAAAGGTGTCTTGTAACATAGCTTCTTCAGACATCAGACTGCAACCCAACCCAGACCGAAGAAGTCACGATCATTTGCGAGAGGATTGTTGCGTTGTATCGCTGTGCAACGCTGGGCCCTGAATTTTAGCGTAACGCTCAACCCAGCATGTGCCGTCGAGATCGAATCTGCCGAGGCGAGGCCGGTTTCTGATGTTATGCTTGAGACAGTGGGTGATGAGACGAGCAGCGTGGTATAGCAGGAACCGTGCCTTCTGTGTTTGTTCCACTGAAGCACGCTGTGTTCCTGCTGACGGTTGCATTAAATGCACAGCAAACACAATGGCATTCGCATCTTTTCTAAGGAATGTGAACGTCGATCCGAGTAGTAAAGCTTTGTTGCCGTTGTTCGGCACGAAGCCAAGCCGCTGGACAAGCCTTGTCGGATGCCGTCTCCTGTACCTTTGATGTCGATGGTCGATTGTGGACCGAACAAGATACCGAGGGGGCGACCGAACAAGCAAGACCACATGGGCGACTGCCTGGGCCGGGGAAGCCGTCAAACAACGTCGACGGGACGGGGCGAGCGAGACCCCCTGGCGACCGCGCTGATTCGGTCGGTCAATGAGCGTCTTTGGCTGGATCCAATGTCGCGCAATTCGGATCCGCCAACGCCTGGAAGTTTCGATTCACGCCGAGGTCGCGCGACCGACGACAGAACACCTATGAAGAGTAGCGAATACGGCTCAGCATCTGAAAGTCGTCGTCACTGTCCAGACCTTATGTCCGACTGAGTGGTAAAGTTTCGGAACTTAACATCCATAATATTTTCGCAGCTGCTTTCGGTCAATCAGGGTCCAATGTGGCAGGCCGTGCAGAATTACGTGGCCTCGGCTCGACTCTGGCTCAGCTACCTTCTTACCGTTGTGGCTGAGCCAACGCCGAGAAGTGCGAAAGCTTGGCGAGAGCTTTGCCGGACATTTACAGCATTATAAGTTCCAGCCAAAACCGACCGAGCACATACGACATCCTCTTACTTGTGTCGACTTTGTTGCATCCTTGCTGCACGCCACTTTGCCTCCTCTCCTCATTTGGCAAACACTCTAGCATCGCGATACGCTCCACGCTCGAATTCTGTCTCCTATCCATACCATGCCAGAGCGATCTACAGGTCCGATGATGTTCATCGGCGAGCGATGCGCACTCGAAGAATGCCATCGAGAAGACTTTTTGCCATTCAAGTGCAGCGACTGCCGTCAACACTACTGCTCAAACCACTTCCGACCACAAGCGCATCAATGCGTTCACTACAACGGAACCGAAGTCGACTACCGTGTACCCCTGTGTCCTATTTGCGACAATCCACCCGAGGGATGGAAGCGCGACCAGGATCCCAACATTGCCATGGATCGACATCTTTCCGGTCAATGCCCCATGCTCGACAGCAACGGCTACCTCAAGTCCAACGCTTCCTTACCCAAGTCAACTCAAATGAAGAGGGTCAAGAAGACTAACGAGTGCTCGTTTGTCAAGTGCTCAAAGATCATGGTGGTGCCGATCCAGTGCCCACAGTGCTCGGCCTCCTTCTGCCCATCGCATCGTGCACCCAATCAACACAGCTGCAAGCACGCTTCTTCTTCGTTATCCTCCTCTCCCGCATCATCATCAACACGTCTGGCCGCCAACGCTTCGTCCCGCAATGGCATCAAGACCGCCTTCCAGAACCTCAAGATCAGCAGCAATGCCTCGACAGCTACCACACCAAAACCAGCACCAACCCGTCCGACAGACACTCCAAGCTGGGCTAACGCATCCGCATCCGCTTCCGCATCCGCAGCATTCGGCAAGATGTTTGACAAGTCTGAAAAGTGGGTGCCAAAGCCTATCTTTGGCAAGGCCTGAGGAAAGAGGGTAGGCCCACTGCTTCTGGTCAGCCGCTCACAGGGAGAATATCGACTGATCGATGGTCCCTTTCTCATTTCTCCTTTTCTCCGCTACAGCAGACGCGCCAAAGCCGAACGGTTGTCAGCTATTCGGGCCATGCAAGCTCGTCAACGCAAAGGCATCTTGTCCAAAGCCGATGAGCTCAAGCTGGCCGAAGAGATGGCCATGCTCTCCAAAACAGAGCGGATGAAAGCCTCAGACTCGGACTGCATCGTCATGTAACCTCTTGTTCACCTTTTCCGTTCCGCAAGCATTCTTATACCCCTTGCGTTCTGGCTTTCTGCAATTCCATAGACTGAATCCCCTTCTAACTCGTCTGACTGTCATAAGTGAGTCAATCATCATATACAAGCTGTCGGAAGGTGATGCTCTGTTGATAAGTGAAAGACATGCGAGGAAACTCGGATGGTTAGTGAAGTCCAATCGAGGGGCTGCACAAAAACGGCATTGACTCTACAGAAACTTACAATTCTCGGCGTCTTGACTTTGAGCTCCTTGGGGATCTCATGTGTGTAGAACTTCTGCGTCTGACCTTGCATCACGAGTAAACTTCCACCCGCTAGCGTCCACCGTTTCTTCACCTCCTCGTTTCCATCTTTAGCTGCATTCCTTCTCGTTTTGCGCTGCATGATCCAGCTTCGATCCGCACCCAATGAGACTGTTACAATGACTTTGTTCTCAATGTTGTCCGAGTGTCTGCCGATGTATACGGTGCCATCGTCATAGCGGTTGAGCATGCAGTGGTTAAATTGGACTTGCTCTCCTAGGCAGTCGTTGGTCGAGAGGAGCGAAGCAATGTGGTCGAGCAGCGGCGGGAATGGCGCATGCAGCTCGACAGGGTGACCGCTGTACTTGAGGTGGAGGCCTGGAGCTGTAGCGTACGCTGCGATTTCGCGACTCTGCGTGATCTCGCGTCCGTACACTTTGAGTTTGGGACGGTACCATTCGGGTAAACGGTCGAGTTGGGATCGCCATTCTTCGGCGAGCGAGCGGTCGATGAAGTCCGGTTTGTAGTAGACCTCTGCATCTGGTAGGCCATCAACCTTGTAAGAGGAGCAAAATTTGGGCAGTGTCACTTGGTGGAACGGTCCACGGTGATGAAATTTGGGCGCCGCCATGGCTTCCGATGTGGAAGAGCTCGGATCTAGACGGAATCGCTTTCTGTCCTGGGCATCCTCGTTGTTCGCTGCACAGCCATCGTGAGGAGAGTCGGAATTTTGCGATCTTGTCCGCTCAGCATTGGCACTCTGCGTCTTGCCGGAGGCAAGCCTGCTTCGCTGTGCCCCAAACGTGACGTTGAACAGTGTGCTTTGAAAAGTACGTTTTGAGGGAGAGCTCGAGCTAGTCGAGGCAACATCGGACGGCGCAGCGGCCGCCGGTGGTGTCGGTGCGAAGGACGATGCTGATCTGGCCATCTATACAGATGCGAGACGATTAACTTTCTTGCGGGACGGGTTGGAAAGGTGTTGCAGGGAGTCAAGGCGGAGCAGAGCAAGGTGTCTGGCTGAGCAGGGTCACGGTACACTTTGCCACTGACCTCGCTCGGCTATCCACACCTCACATGCAGTAAGCTAGGGTCCAAATCCTCGAGTCCGTGGAGACCGGTCTCCGATCCCGATCTGAGGCGACTTGGTTTTGGAAATCGGTGACCATACGCGTGGCGGTCGACTTTTCCGTGAGCTGCAGAGCCACCTTAGATCTCCTTATCAGCGCAGCGCAGAGAATGGGAAAACCTCAGCAGTCTCACACCCACCCCCCATGCTCCATTACACGGTCACGCTCTTGTCAGGCAATCAATCTTGCAGCCTCGCCTTTTTCCTAGGATTTTGACTTGACCAGACAAGACGCCTCGAGCGCCAAAGAGAGGGACAGCCTTGCAAGATGTGTGGTCCAGCGCTCTGGCATCTAAAAGAAGCATCCGCGAAATCTGCTCGCGCTGACCTTCTTGGAGTAAGTGTCATTTGAAATTTGCCGTGAATTGGTTGGTTGTCTGCCTTGAGCTGGCATCCTTCTTTTCTGACTGGGTTTTTGGGCTACCAGAAAACAGACTCGCCGGCGGCGGTACGCGTGTGTCGCTTGCGACGGGTCAAGCTCGGTCGAGTATTTTTGCCTTATTCTTTTCCTCGCCACTCTTTCTGTCGTCTGTTGGGGTGGGGGCCCACTCAATTTCGAGCGTGAGGCAAATCAAAGTAAGAAAAAACCAAAAGCTACCATCGCGCTGTAGAAGACGTGAAGAACTCTTTGAGGTGGACAGCATAGGACGTCTTAATAAAGCTCAGTCAGGACTGCGACGAGTGGACTACGATATGCACAACGTGTGCAGGCAAGTGCTGGGCACTCTTCTGCACTGGATGTTTGAATAGCAAATCGATGAGTTGAAGAAACCGCGGGCCGGCCAGTTTTTTTTTTTCGGTCTCCTCGTGCTTCTTCCAAAGCTTAAGTGGAACAGGCAGGCAAGTTGAACAAGACAGGGCACAGCAGCAGTCGTGGTGCTTCTTCTCAATTCTTGAGTTTCTATTTTTTTTTTTTGGAAGGAAGGTCCGTTCTCGAGGAGATCTTGCTATCTTTGGGTGGATATCGCTTCATCATCAGAACTGTACAGCTGCAGCCACTCTGCACGGTGCTTTTTTTTTTTCTTCTTCTTGCTTGCTGCTCGCTCCTCTGATCTGTCTCGGTGTGTTCGCAGCGGCTTGTGTTGAAACTCAGCGTCTGTCCTTCTGGGTTCATCTCTCGGTCGTGCGCTTTTTCTCTTCCTTCTCGTTGGAACCCACGTCTGAGCGCAACTCGAATCGATCTTTGCCGCTGCTCATCTTTGTCTACCAACACGACGCTTCAAGTTCTTCCCTTTCCTCCTCGATCATCCTTCGCTCCAGATCAAGGTCCACCATCCCACCTATTCACGATGATCTACGCTCCTATCGCCAAGACTCAGCTCGAGTGGTACGCTTCGCTCAACCCGCTCGAGCACGGCGTCGACAACAAGTTCTTCCGCAAGACCTCGATCATCGCCACCATTGGCCCCAAGACCAACAATGTCGAGATGCTCGGCGCTCTCCGCCAGGCCGGTATGAACATTGTCCGTCTCAATGCTTCGCACGGCTCGCACGAGTACTTCAAGTCGGTCGTCGACAATGCCCGTGCAGTGGTTGCCCAGACCCCCGGTCGTCCTCTTGCCATCGCTCTCGACACCAAGGGCCCCGAGATGCGAACCGGTGTCATGGTTAACGGCGAGGACGTCAAGATTTCCATGGGCCACGAGTTCTACGTCACCACCGACGACGCTTACGCTGAAAAGTGCAGCCTCGAATACCTCTACATTGACTACAAGAACCTCGCCAACAAGGTCGAGGTGGGTCGAACCATCTTCATCGACGACGGTATCCTTTCGCTCCAGGTGCTCGCCATCGAGAGCGACAAGCTCGTCAAGGTGCGTGCCGTTAACAACGGTGTCCTCTCTTCCAAGAAGGGTGTCAACCTCCCCATGACTGAGGTCGACCTCCCCGCCATCTCGGACAAGGACCGCAAGGACATCGAGTTCGCCGTAGAGCAAGACCTCGACATGATCTTTGCCTCGTTCATTCGCCGCGGCAGCGACGTTCGCACCATCCGCGAGATTCTCGGTGAGAAGGGTGCCCACATCAAGATTATCTCCAAGGTCGAGAACCACCAGGGTGTTCAGAACTTTGACGAGATCCTCAAGGAGTCGGATGGTATCATGGTTGCTCGTGGTGACCTTGGTATCGAGATCCCCGCTCCCCAGGTGTTTATGGCGCAGAAGATGATGATCTCCAAGTGCAACATTGCCGGCAAGCCTGTCATCTGCGCTACGCAGATGCTCGAGTCGATGATTGTCAACAACCGACCTACGCGTGCCGAGGTTTCGGACGTTGCCAACGCCGTTCTCGACGGAGCCGACTGTGTCATGCTTTCCGGTGAGACTGCCAAGGGCGCATACCCCATCGAGGCTGTCAAGATGATGGCCGAGACCGCATACCTTGCAGAGCAGAGCGTTTCATACGTGCCTCTCTTCAACGAGATGCGCACGCTCACCTCGATCCCCACCGACACGAACGAGACGATCGCCATGGCCGCCGTCGCCGCTTCGCTCGAACAGCACGCGGGTGCGATTTTGCTCATGTCGACCAGTGGTACCACCGCCCGCTTGGTCAGCAAGTACCGCCCCAGCTGTCCTATTCTTACCATCACGCGCAACACGCACACCGCCCGCGATGTGCACCTGTACCGTGGCTGCTACCCGTTCCTCTACCCGCACGCCCGCCCCGAGGACAACAGCAAGTGGCAGGAGGACGTCGACAACCGCATCAAGTACGGTCTCGCCGAGGCTCTGGCCCTGGGCATCATCCAGAAGGGCGACGTCGTCATCACTCTCCAGGGCTGGAGGGCACAGAGCGGTAGCACCAACACCATCCGCATTCTCTCAGTTCCCGAGAGCGCTCGTGATTTCAAGCTCGAGGGCACTCAGGTCTAAGTAGAGCTTCCTCTGTCTAGAGTCCTTCCTATCCAGGGGTCACTACACTTTTGTTTCCCCCTTTTCTTGCTTGTTTGTAGGTTTTCTCACATTTTGGTCTTTCCGCAGCAATGATTGTGTTTTCTCTCAAAACGGACTGTGGATCAGTTGAGAGACAGATGAGTTGTTAGCAATTGAGCGAGCTGACTGGAGCGGAGAGGAGGTCCTTTCATACAGAAGGGCGTCTTCAGCTGAACAATGCTCCCACCGTGGATTGCATGAGCAGCGGAACGGGTGTTAGCCCGCATGGGAAAGCCAGCAGAAATCCGGGGTTAGTTAGCATACAATCGCAATCAACACGGGGCGGGCAGAATCTCGGAGAATAGGCGGTAGAGGAAGCGGGGTCGGCTAGATAACAAACAAGTCGCCATCTCCGATGCAACAGGTGCCACATGGAAGGCTTCGACCGGTCAATTGATTCTACACCGGCGTTCCACAGGCGCTGAACTCAAAAAGGGACGGGTTGCGAAAGGTTGTCTAGAGAACGAGGAGGGGGAGGGGGAAGGGAAGCGGAAGATCTTTTTCGACTGTGAAAAGGGGGAGCAACCGGGACTGGCGTCATTTAGGCGGATGAAACCGGTTTGCCTCCGGTCCGCAAGATATTCTTCGATGTGTTAACCCTTCAGAAGAACACAAGCGATCTCAAGCAGCAACGAGAAGCGACGAAGCCCACGCCAATGAGCTGTCCGGTCTGGAAAAACCGAATTACCCACCAAAGCGGTTGATTGCTCGACCAGAACGAATATCAAAGCAAGCTCCACTGCCTTTCCTTGGCGGTTGGCATTTTGTTGGGGAGAAAATTGCTGCTGTTGCAATGCAAAACCATGCACAGCCTGCATGAGATTTTCTTATTGAAATTTTCTCATTTGTTTTTGTGGCATGAAGCGATACGCGCAGACGGGCGATCTGGCCTTCGTGTCAAATTGTGCAGCTCCGTTTGGCTGTCCTCCCAGCGTCTGTGAGCAGGAAGCCTTTTGCGCTTTGGGGACAAGTCAGTGGAGACAGTATCAGGTACGTGGGTCCGTTGCATGACTGTCCAGCCTTTGTGTAAGTGGTTGACCTGGGTCGTGTGAGATGTGTCTATAAACAGGAACAGGCTTTTTATGCCCATTCAGCAAAAGATGCCGGACAAACATACCTGTGCGCTCCTCGTGGCTTGCACAGATAGTCAGAGCCAGGACACCATCATCTGCACTTGTTGCCCCAGGTCGAGCGCAACGCAACTCCAATAGCGTGAGTGGATAGAAGTGCATCTGAATAAATCTTGGCGGTGACTGGGTCAGAAGCCGCTGGGGAACCACCGCTCTCAGTTGCACCCGGGGCGATGGCGAGATGATCTCAAGGCTTGTCAAAAATGTCGCACTCAGAGCGAAAGCGAGACGCAGCTCTCGGTGCTTTTATGATTACCTCCGCCTCCCGTATCCTTTACGCCTCCGCCTCCGCATAACGGTCACCACCACCACCACTTGAAGCTACAGCAAGTTGGGCTCTTCCACTGCCGGCGAATGTTGTACCCATGAGAATACCGTCCCACGATCAGAGCAGAGACAAGTCGATCGTCGAACCCAGCAAGCAGGCAAGCAAGGAAGCTGCGTGGCGAGGATCCATGCGTGCCGAAGAGCAGTCTTGTAGAGCCTAAGACTGACTTTCAATGGTCGAGCTTCCACAGTCCATCCGAACGCCGAAAGCGCTGCATAGCATGAGCATATATACATTGTGTACATGGTCTGTGGAAGGAGCGGGCTGACTCACTGTGGGGACCGTGCATGAGTCGAGCCTTGGGAAGCTGAAACAAAGCTTTTTACCCCAAACACCGGTCGGAGGTGGGCCGATGAAGCGGACGACGAGCAACCAACCAAAAAAAAGAAGAAAGTAGGAAAATAAAAGTTTCCTGCCTTTTGCCAAGCACTTTCTCTCTTCTGTGGGAGCACGAGCCAAAGGTCCCCCCCCTGGCCTCCTGGGATCCAGAGAGTATATAGACTTGACCCTCTTTGATCAAGGTGTCTTGGTCGCTACGACGTTTGCTTCCATCTGCATCTTCTCCCAAGCAGCACAAGACAAACCACCATGCTGTATCCACTCGACAACCCACGCCTCTCGTTCTGGCAGCGTCTCGCCGAGCAGCCCTACCCAGCCAAGCCGGCCGGCCTCCCCGTAGCCGACTGGGCGTTTGAACTCTCACTCTCTCCCTGGGTGCCACTGCTCACCGGTGTCGTCTACCTCTTTGCCACACACGCCACCAACCACCGCTTCGGACCGGGCAAACCCAAGCCCGCCGATCTGGTCAAACAGTCGTACGGCCTCTCGCAGACGGTCCTGGGCCACAACATCCTGCTCGCTGTCTACTCTGGCTGGACGTTCTTCCACGCTGCTACGCGCATCTTTAGCTACCTCGTGGGTGGAGCCGTATCCGGTGGCGTCGGCGGGCTCACCAATGCATACTGCACGGTTCCGATCGCCGACGCTTCGTTTGCCGGGCTGGGCATCTATGTGTGGCTCTTTTACATTTCCAAATACTACGAGATCATTGATTCGGTGATTTTGATCCTCAAGGGTAAGCCGGTGAGCAATCTGCAGTCGTACCACCATGCGGGCGCGATTCTGTGCATGTGGGCTGCCTACAGGTACAGTGCACCGGCGGTGTTCATCTTTCTGCTCTTCAATTCGTTGGTACACACGTTGATGTACACATACTACTCGATGACGGCCTTGAAGCTTCCTTTCACCGGCGGGCTCAAGAGGAGTATGACGACAATCCAAATCACACAACTGGTCGTCGGCTGCGGTCTGGCCGCTTCGTACGCATTTCTCACCTACAACCCCACCGCCTATCCTAAGGGAGCGGTACCCAGCCCGGGCAGACACGTGCTTAACCCGCTCGCAGCAGCATACGTCTCGTTTGAATCGGCCGCAAACGGCACCTCGGGCCAATGGGTCTCTTCAACCACCGAACAGGCACTGCAGATGGTCAAGCAGATCATCCTCAAAAGCGTAGGCAGCGACAACAAGACGAGCTGCGTCGCCACTTCGGGTCAACTCTTCGCCGTCGCGTTGAACGTCGCCTACCTGATCCCGCTCATCTACCTGTTTGTCAGCTTTTACATTCGAAGTTACAAGAACAAGGCGGCTGCCAAGAGCGCAAAGGGCGCCAAGGGAGTCAAGGCTCACTGATCAACAGGCCAAACAGCTATTCATCATGTTGGCCCGCGCCTGAGGAAAAACATGTCGGCCAAGCAGGGATGTAGCTGGTCGTCCTTTGCCGTTGACCGTTTGACCGAGTGCTCCTGCTTCTTTTCACTTTCATCATTGTCTCATTTTGGCTTTGTACATGCTTCGCTTCCACTGCATTGTAATTCTACCGCACCGTTTCCATGATCACTTCTTGCTCAACCAGTCTTCTTCCATGAGAAGGATAGAGATTGTGACCGAACGCCTCAGATTGCGACTTGATCAAACAACCTCGATGAGCGACACGTTTGCCGAGAGCGGTAAACTGAGATCGAGCAACGACATGAAAGCCACGAAAGGAAATGATCACGAAACAAGAGGAAAATGTAGAAATGCAAAACAGGTGCCTGAACGAGCTGGTATAAAGGAATGGTACAAGTGCAAGACATTAGAGAGATGCTTCGTCTTGCCAGGGGAAGGGTATATAAGGAAGAAAAGCGAAGTGGCGTATGCGAGAGGTGATCAGAGGATGCCCAATTGATGCAGCAGCATGCCAAGCCTCGCGGCGATCCTCTCAGCGATCCAATTGGTTACCGCCTCAAGCCCCCAGAAGAAGAAGCCCTTTGACAGTGCATCCACCTTTTTGACGGTTAACACAGCGGTCCTGCCGTCTTGACCGATGTTGTGGTTGATGCCGTGTCTGCCCGCTTCCAGCAGGCCATCGACCCACTCGACGTCGGCCTGATAGTAGACGTTGTTCCACTTGCCGCCTCTCTCGGCGGCGGCGACGAGCAAATCTCTTCCAACATTGTATCCATCGTGATCAATCGTATGGTGGTACTTGAGGTTCTTTTCCTTGCTCACAGCGAGGAACCAAGCGCCCGTGTTGGCCATGGTGCCATTCTGCTTCCACACGCGGAAGTGGTTGCCGCCGTACAGGCTCTCCCAGCATGCGCCAACCCACCTGCCGGGTGCACCGGGGAAACCGGTCTCTCGATACTCGAACATCTCGGGGATCCATCCCTTGCCATCGCCGAGATCAGCCCGCTGCAAATTGCCCATGTGAAGGTTGAGACATTCGAACGAGAACCCAATGGTTCTGATGTAGTCCTTGAGACCCAAATCTGAGAGGACATGTTTATCGGATTTGCCCGAGATGATGACATTGATGGGCTCGCGCAAACCATTTCCGACGAGATCGAGCATCGAGCCGCCATAGGTGCGCGGGTCGATCCAGCCGGGAAGATCGGGATCGCCGGTACCGTCGCCATTGTCGAGATCGAGGGCGTCGTAGACGGCCTGTTCGGAGAACGAGGCGTTGAAGGCGAGGTAGTCCGAGACGGTGATGGCAGGATCATTGAGGTCGAGTGTATCTCGTGTAGGTGGAATAGGGCCAATAGTAGGCGAGTACGGGTCAATGGGTAGCCATGGTGCTGCCGAAGCTGTCGACGCTGAGACGGCTGATACGGCTAGTAACGCGAATAGCAGCCGCATGATCGGCGAGATGAACCTGATGCGGAGGTAATTTCTGCGATGGTACAAATGCAGAGACGACTTTGCTGATGTGCGACTAAAAGGGCTTATAGAGGTGCAGGAAAGGGGAAGAGCTATCGCAAGTCCGGGCGATGAAGTGGAAGAAGTCGATAATGATGATGATGATGAGTAGTAGGAGGAGTAGGATGCTTTCAGAACAGGAGTCACTCAGGACCCGCGTGCTTCTGCCTGCGTTATTGACCTGTGAAATTTCGGAACAGCGTCACCGAAAGCCAAAATGCGGCAAGAGAACGTGAAGCGGGGTTATCACTGTGAACCAAGATTGGAACACGCCGTGCAATCTTTCGAATATCTCGTACGAGAGTTATCTTCATTCCTCCACCTGTGTCTCTCTGACAGCGAGAACTGAGCGTGCTGCTCGTACAGTCCGTGCTCCTCTCTGTCTTTGTCTCTCTCAGCTTACTAGCGCTGGCCTTGCTTTCCACCACATTATCCTTGCCACTGTCTCTCTCGCGACAAACAATGTCGACTTCAACCCCAGAAGAGCTGCTTAAAAATGCCGAGAAGAAAGCCTCCGCATCGGGCGGCTGGTTCTCCTCGGCAACCTCAAAGCAAGAGGAAGCGGTCGAGCTCTTCAAAGCTGCCGCCAACAAGTTTCGCATCGCCAACCGATTCGAAGAGGCCGGCAACGCCTACATGCGTGCCGCCGAAACCGAGATCAAGACGGGCGAAAAAGATTATGCCGCCAATACGTTTTTCGAGGCCAACAAGTGTTTCCGTATGAGTCGACCCGAACTCGCCGTCGTCGCGCTGACACGTGCACGAGAAATTCTCATCGAGAGGGGAAGGTTCCGTCAAGCAGCAGATCGCGAGAAAGCTGTGGCGGAGCTCTACAAGAACGACGCGGCTGATCCGGAAAAGGCGTTGGAAGCGTACGAGCAGGCAGCGGCGTGGTATCTGCAGGAGGGCGCCAATGCTACGGCCAGCGGATGCTACAGGGAAGCGGCACAGCTAGCGACGGACCTGGCGCGATACCCGCAGGCAATCGAGCGGTGGGAACAGGTCGCAAGCATGTCGCTTGAAAGCAACCTTACAAGGTACAGCGTCAAAGACTACTACCTCAACGCCGGCATGTGTTACCTCGCCATCCCCGTAAGTCTCCTCTTCCCCTCCCTCCCCTTACTCTTCACTAATCTCGCGCGTTTTCCCTTGATCCTGACTCCAGTCCCATTTCTTTTCCTTTTCCACTTCCTCTCTCAAAGGACTACGTGGCGGCCGTTCGCGCGATGCAGTTCTACGCCGAACAAGACGCCAGCTTCCCCACCACTATTGAAGGCCGCTTCCTGCATTCACTTGTTCAGGCGTGCGAGGAGGGCGATCTGCAAGCGTTTGATGCGCGAGTCCAGGAGTACGACCGCACCAAAAAAATCCAGGGCTGGCAAGCCTCGCTACTCCGCGCAGTCAGGAAAGGCGTCCAAGATGAACCGGATCTCTCCTAATCGCCTTGTTCCCCCCTTGTTTGCTCGGACTCAACTCACACTTTTGCCTTCCCCGTTCAGTCGTGTACCATGCTGCAATATTACCCTCAGTAGTTTCACACTTTGACATGCAATGATGAGATCGCATTCGCGCCCGAGCCTTTCCTCGTCTCTTCCAAATCCTCAATACTCCAATTCGCACGCCAACGCCAGAAACGCAGCATCGTCGTCCACGTCTCCAAAACTATCATCCGACGACGCCGGACCTGCCTTACTCACCCTTTTCACCAGACTGCTGCTTCTTACCTCCCTCGCAGCTGTTGTTCTCGCTGCGATCGCCGGTGGTCTGAACGGAGCTGCTGGACCCAGCCCTGCAACAGCGGGAGAATGCTGTGAAGCAGACACCGACTGTGAACAATTGCGCGGTAGACCGACTTGTCGTGCTTGCGACATCGAGCCCAGCGCCACTGTGCGCGTACGTCCCGGCGTGGTGGTGGTGGTGGCGGCAACGGCGGCGATGGCAGCACCTGGTTTGCGCGACGCTGCAGCAACGGTGACAGGCTTGGTGTGCGGCGAGACAGATTTGGACAGCATCGAAGGTCCGCGTACGCCGAGCTTTTTGCTGCCGCTGTTGTGCGTGATTTGCTGCATCGCTTCGATGCGCGCGGAACGCTTGACGGGCGATGGCTGCGCGACGGTGATTGCAGTCTGGACTGGGTGCGATTGCGCAGCAACGGCGGCAGCCTGCATCCGCGGCGAATCTGAGCGCTTGTCCGCCTCGAGGGGAGTCAGTTGCGGAGCGTTATTTGTTAGAGAAGGTCGAAGCGCGCGGGTCTGACTGTGTTGTGACAGCAGAGCGGGCTTGCAGGGTGTCTCCTGCACCTCGTGTGGGTGATCCTGCAACTTAGGCTGTGGCTGAGGTTGAGCTCGCGGCTCAGAAGGCAGATTGATGGCATGAGGCTGTAGAGCCCGCGTCTCTGTCAAGCTTGCATGTCCAGTGGGTCTGAAGACGTCGTGATCCGATTTGACAGGGCGGAATGCCCGACGAGGGGCCAATGTACCGTCTCTGGTCGTGGCCATCGAATCCTGCTGCTGCTGTTGCTGCTGCTGCTGAGACGACGGTATTACCTCGGGCTGCGAAAGCCATTCCGCTCGTGAACTGTTTGTTGGCGCTGACGTGGTTCGATTGATGCCTTCCCTTGCCGTCAACCTGCCGCCGCCACTACCACCGCTAGCTCCTCCTCCTTCGCTTTCGAACGTGACAGTCGGACGCTGATCTGACGATGCAGGTCCGGTCCCTGCCGATCCACTCGTCGACGGTCGTGAGGCATTCTGCACCCCTTGTATCGCCGCCTGCAGATCCTCAAACAGCTTCAAACAGTCGGTTGCACGACCCGAGTCATCCGTGAAGCCAAGACCGGCGATCAAGCTCTCTTTTTTGCGTCTGCGTGGTGGACGTCGATCCAGTCGCCGATGTGATGATGATTGCTGTTGTGGATCCTTTTCGAAATGCGGTAATGTTGTTCTCGCTATATCCGAACTTTGTTGAGAAGGCGATGATGGCTGTCGCATGCGTCCGGTGTTGCCTGCATCCATCGTCCGTCTTCTCGCTGATTCAGGCGATGACTCACCCACATCGCCGAGCAAGAGCCTCCTTGGTGCACGGCTACCAACCCCATCGCCTTCATCTTCTTCTTCGTCTTCCGATAGCTCAAGATAGATGTTTTCGCGTCGATTGACCCGGTTCGCCGTGGGATCAGAGACATGCCTAGCAGCACCGCGCGGTGTGTCCATCAGCTTTTTCCTCTTGGCCGAGTCTCGTGCAATGAGCGGCGACTGAGCGTCGTATGCACCGGGTAGCTTCTTGAGTTCGCCCACAAATGCCTGTGTGCATAGCGGTAGAGTGGGCGAATCCTGACTCTTGTTTGGTGTCCAGTTGGCCAGCTGTCGCAGAACGCCTGGAGACGGCGAGGCATGCCAGAACACTTTCGAGGTGCACGGCTGTGAAGACGACTGTTGAGAGGAAGAAGGACCCGCGGAAGTGCTCAAATTGAGCGAGTCAAAGAGTTCAGACATGTCGGTTGATACTGGGTTATGCTCGAATGTGTTTGCTCCGAAAAGGTGAAGGAGGTGATGGGAGGCGGAGACTTAAGTTGTCATGGCGGAGCGTTACAGAGGTCGCAGGGGGTTCCAGAAAGGGCATGCGTTGCCGGTGCCCGGGACAGCGAGTCTAGATTGTGGTCAAAGGGGTTGAGCAAGAGCAGAGCGAGTTGGTGGAAGGAGAAGAAGGGGAAGAACGGGGGGAAAGAGTGATGGTTTCCGATGTGATGATGAAAGGGGAGAGGGAAAACTGTCAGCACCCAGCCTCAGACCCGACCCTGCAGCAGCAGCAACAGCAGCAGCAGCAGCAGCAGTAAGTTACCAGAATCGCGCCAACTGAAATTTTGCCTAAGCAGCAGCAGCAATGTACAGTCTCTCGCGCAGCCACTGCATCGAAATTTGTTTTGCTCGCACATAGACGCACATACCCTCAACATTGCTTTACCAGCCGGTCATTCAACAAGAACCATCATTGCAGAATAGCATGGACGGTTTCCTTCACATAGGTCACGATGAACATGTCTGAAGCTGTGAAGCGAATGCCAATACTCTATGTTCCAATGATAGCTCGAAAGTCGACTGCTACGACGCGTGAGCAATGTCTCTCGAGACCAACACTTTTTTTCCTAAAGAATGTTATATTCGGGCGCGACCGTTCGCGAAACTGCAGATTGAAGTCACGCGCAGATCTCCACCGGACACAAGTCGCCGACATTCGTCTTGTCTCAAGACGGTCTTCTATAGCAACGTTTCTACAGTACTTTGGTACACGACTAACTACCAGCAAGATGTACAACCGACAGCGGATTGATTGCACGGCATTCATAATGTGACTTGACTCAGCTCCTGGCCAAGAACACCTGCTTGTAACAAAGCTGATGAGGAGCACCATCTTCGTCATATCTTTCGCCCACGGGTGTGTACCCCAACCTGTACGACAACGAAGAACGCGAGAAGAGATCAGCATCCTTGAATCCTATCCTAGAGGTACTTACCTTCAATATCGAGTACTTACTTCTTGTAAAAGTCAATCACATAGATCTGACTGCTGAGCTTGATAACAATACTTTCCAGCCTTTCGGACTTGTCCTTGGATGCATCTGTCTCTTTCGTCTGTCCTTGAATTGTCGGCCTTGGCCCAAAAGCACCCTGCTTGGACGCCTCATCGTTGCCCAGAATACTGATCAGCCACGCCTCCGCTTTCCTCACCAGCATATGACCCAACCCTTTCCCCCTCGCCTCTTTCAACAGTGCCAATCTTCCCAACTTCGCGCCGCCCTTCTCAGGCAATCTCGACTCAGTCTGTTGCTCCTCCGCCTCTGTCTGTGCTGGATCTCGGGCGCTCGACGTTGGATGCGGATAATGCGTCCATGCAGCGCTGATAAAGTCGCTAGCGATGGCGGATTCGCTCCGGCTACCCCCGAGCGGGTACGAGGATGAAGCGTCGGGTTCTGTGCCTGCTTCATCGGGTTTCGGGATCGGCAGCGGGTAAGGCAGCAGGCGAAGCGTTCCAAGCGCAGTTTTAGGATCAGAACGGTGCGTAAGAACGAAGTGGGCGGCGAGCGGGTCGTACTGGTCGATCTCATCGGAGAGTGCAAAGCCTTGTTCGTTGACAAAGACTTGAATGCGGACATCGCAGGCACCGCGCAATTGGGCGCCGGACGTGCAGAGTATCACTTGGTAGTCCTCTTCGTTCGACATTCTGTGACGGTGCGACAAAAACAGGATGGAGCCGTGTGCAAAGGAGGTGATGAAGAGGGTGAACAATAAGACCGCAATATTTGCAGTCGAGAGCTGGTGATGTCAGTTAGCCGGTGCAAAGCCTGACTCATGCCCATTTGCTTGCTGCATTGCCGGTCGCGGACCTTTTTTTAAGAAGAAAGCTGTTAGCTTTTTCGATTACGCGCTCTGGACCAACACCGAAGCGTCTTCGCAAAACCTCTCAGGGTCTGCTGAGCAGCCTCATCGCCAGCCAACACCACCAAGCCATCCTCTACCCCGCTGTTCCCCGGCAGAGACGCTCACAATGTCGGTCGTCAACGTCTTCATCCACGCCCCCTCCACTCTCGTATCTGCGGAACGTCGCGTTCTTTCTACCATTCCCTTGCACGATCTCAAATACCGACTCGAGTCCATCGTTGGCGTTCCACCCTCAAATCAAATCCTCGAAATCCACTCTGCACGCACCGACCATGAGCAGCAGTCCACCCTTCCTGGTCCGGGCCCCTTTGCTGCCTCTGTACGATCCACACTCTTGGTCTCGGTTATTCCCGAATCGGAGACAGAGCAGCGAACGCTCGAGGAGCTAGGCGTTGTCGATGGCATGGCGATCAAAGTGCTCGATACACGGCCCAAGGAGCTCATTCAGACCTTTACAGACGAATCGCTGGTGGAAAAGTACGTCATGGACGATGACACGTACGCCGCCCGCCGTGATACCGTGCTGGCGTTCAAACAACGCAACAAGCTCGGCCGATTTGATCCGACCAAAGATGCCAATTCAAGCACCGCTTCCGACACCACAGAGTTGCCTCAAAGCTTGGTCGTGGGCGCCAGGTGTTTAGTCGATCTTTCCGGAACAGGGGCAAACCAGAGAAAGGGAACGGTGAGATACGTCGGATCAACGCAGTTCGCAACAGGCACATGGGTGGGCGTCGAGTATGATGAACCCGTAGGCAAAAATGATGGCTCCGTCGCGGGCGAGAGGTACTTTACCTGCAAGTCAAATTTCGGCGGCTTTGTAAGGCACGATAAGGTTCAAACCGGCGATTTCCCACCAGATGATTTCGATCTCGACCTCGAAGGCGACGATGAAGAAATGTGAAGGGTGGCCAGCAGCAATATCAAACGCCCATACAGGCAAGCAAGCAATGCACAGACATCTCTGGCAGTGATAAAAAGAAAGTATTACTTTTGCAAAACGTAATACGCCGTGGTTCGACCTGAAAGACATGAACCACGGCTACAGCTACAGAGACACGTTCACTTACAGTTTGACACGAGAGCGAATATCGGTACCTCCGAAGCAGGTCAACACGGAGCAACTTCGGAAGCACCGAGCTCGTTGAGAGGGCGAGAACAGGCCAAAATAAAGAGGAGAGCCTGCGAAAGCAGTGTCAAAAGGAGGAAAGGGGCGTGCAAATCGTGGGAAAGCAAGAAGCAAGACAAAAAGAGGGTGGTTGGTGGACTGCAGAACAAGCGAAGATGATGGCATCGGATCGGACATGCATCCGAGAGCATGTCCAAGTTTGAAAAACAGCTTCTGATGCTGACGTACCCAGGCTAGCTGATCGTGGGAAGGTTCCCCTTCGGTCGCGCAAGCAGCCGCGCAACGAGGTGCGGACATCAGCGCAAACGAACGACCCTGAGATGTGTCTATCTGCAAAGACTGTAGTGCAAAAAGTCGATCAAAACGGGCCGTAGCCATGAAGGGCAAAGGACGAGTGGAGAGGAGAGAAGAGGAGCGATGAGCCAGACGAATCTGATGCACAAGATCGAAGCATGCCGTCGGAAGGACCTAGGGAAACAGTTGTGGCTCTTGGGCCTTGAAACTTTTTGGTGATGTGTTGCATTTCTGCCGTCTTGCGCCGTGGGAGTGATGCCTGCAATCGCAAGAGAAAGCCAAGGATAATTGAAAAGTGGATAGTCACTGTGGACAGTACGCAAAGGAAGCGGTCTGAGATGCAGTCAGGTTAAGCGGCGGCCTAGGGCTCAACCCAGTTTTGCCTGGACGAAGGCGTCAGGGATACTGTAAGCACCAAAAAGGGGGTCAAAGATGGTCATCATGGTCAGCATATGTATCAGATAGGAGCGCCGAGGGGTTCTAGCGTATGATACCTACTATTGCGCACTGATTGGCTTGCCTCCGAAAAATCGTCCGTTGAGGCCGTCGAGAGCCTTTCTGGAAGCGTCAAGGTTAGCAAAGGTGATGTAGATTTCGCCTGCAGAGTCTTTCTCGACATGGATGTTCGTCACGGGTCCGTACTTGGCCTGACACTCCTCCTTGACATCCTCAGCAAGATCGGTGTCCCAATCGATTTCGGTCTCCTCGGCTGGATTGAACATGTTCTTGAGAAGCAATGACGTCGACGTCGACTCGGGAATGCCCACTGGACGCTCCTGCATCGTCGTCGCTGTCGCCGTCGTGGTCTCGGAAGCAGATGGAGACGGTTCGTTGTTGCGAGCCAGCTTCTCCATCAAAGCGGCACGTCGCTCCGGGTTGAGGCCCGCTCCTCCACCATCGTCAAAGGATGAAGTGAGTTGTGGAAGGTGACCGCCACCTTGGGAATCCTGACCAGTTCCGTTAATGTAAGAAGATCCACCGCCGGATCCTTTGGCATTGACATTGCCGACCCTGATGGCTCGTCCAGCCAGTTCAAAACCGTTCATAGACTCGAGCGCCTTCTTCGCGTCTTCGGCTTGCTTGAACTGGATAAAGCAGAAGCCTTTGCTCTTTCCAGTGCCTGGTTCGCGGTGCAGGTCGACGTACTCAATCTCGCCGAACGGTTCGAACACGGCTTTGACGTTCTCGTCGGTGAGACTAAAGTGCAAGCTGCCGACGTAGAGTCTCGCCTCGGTATTGGGCATATTTGGGCCCGGGCGAGGAGCTCGAGGCGGGGGAGGTGCAACATCGAGATGAATCGGAGCTCCTGCAGTATGGTACTGCATGGGCAGTGGAGCGTTGGCCAATACTCGAGGATCCAGCTGAGTAGCTGCGACAGCTGGATGTGGAGACATCGCGGAACGGCTCGCAGCATCGCCGGGACCTCGATAGGCACCGCCACCGCCGTTGCGAGCAGCATCGGTACGCTGAACCATAATGGGGATGCCAAAGAGGATCTTGCCCGTCAACTCGATCGCTTTGGGCACCAGTTCGCGAGCTGCAAACTCGACGTAGCCAACTCCCTTGCTGCGATGCGTGACGCGGTCCATGACGATACGCACGTCCTGGACCGCGCCTTCACCCAAGTGGTCTTCAAAGAATTCGCCAAGATCACGCTGGCCCAAACGAGCCGAGAGCTGGCTGCAAAAGACCGAGCGCTCTTCGTAGTCGTCAATCTCCGGGCTGGGGCTGCGGTGGGATCGGACCGGGACAGTTGGGCTGTCATAGCGACCACGGTGTCTTGGAGCAGCACGACGCGGGTCGTCCTCGTAGCGACTCCTACGTCTGGAATGATTGCGGTCAGCTGTGCGGTCGTAGCGTCGGTCATCGTAGTAGGAATCGTAGCGATCGCGATGCGTACGACTTGAAGAAGGGGTTGGGCTGGGGCGGCGATCATCGGAAGCTGCAGAGCCTTCGCGTCGATCGCTTCGACGACGACGACGTTCACGGACACGCTCCTCGTCATCATTTTCCTGACGATCTCGGTCTCGACGAGATACATCGTCTCCTCTCCGTCTCTTCCTACGCTCCTCTGCCTCATCGTCGGCTCTTGTTGCGCTCCTTTTTGAGTGGTGGCGCCTTCTACTGTGCACACTGTCCCTACTGCGGCTTCGGCTTCGGCTGCGACTGCGACTGCGACTGCGGGCGTCGGAGCGGGCTGTCGAAGAAGCGCGCGAAGAGCGACTCGATACCGATGAAGAGCGCTTCCGGCCACGAGCAGCATTCCCGTTCTGAACACCAGCCCGGGAAGCTTGGGCACGCTTGCGAAGCTGTTCTGCTAGTTCCTTTTCCCTTGAACGTGGTCCTTCGTCATCGTAGCTGGATTTGGCGCTCTGTTCAATATCAAAATCAGAGCTCCGGGACGGGCGACGCCCGCTGCGTCGAGTGCGGGCTTCTTCCAAGTCGGCATACATTGCGGAAGACGCTGGCTCGCCGAGTGTTGTGGAACGAGATAGACTGCTCGAAGTTGGTTCTTCAAATGGAAACAGTTGCAAGAATTTCGTAGAGATGGTGTGGAAATGAAGAAGAGCGAGTGCAGTTCAGAACGAGCGGCTGCGCAGCAATTTGAGTCGTTTCGAATTCCGTCGACAGACGGCGTTTTCGTTAGTCACGTGATGGGCGATTCTGGGAAGCTGCAGAGCGCGTTGTTCATGCAGTGCAACTTTGACCCTGCAGCTTTTTGGAGAAGTGTGAGCGAATGACGAATCCAGCACCTCTTGTTGTCGTTCATGTCTTGAACATCATCATCCTCTTATCTGCTGCTTCAACCTTGCAAACTTTTGCGACTCTGGCTGGATGGATTTCACCGCCGCATATCGACATGCTTCGTGGCGCTGCATCGCCTTTTCGCCTGGCTCGACCTTCTTGGCCTCCGTGACGGCAGACGACGCATGTTCCGTCGTGGTAAGAGCCAGCTCGACCCTTCAAGTCATCCGCACATGGACACTGGAAGCATCGATCAGTACGCTTGAATGGTCTCCCGATGGCGCCTTTCTCTTAGCAGCGCATCCGGGCCAGAAAGAAGACGGTGTGGTCTTTGTCGTTTCACTTGATCCGGCCAAGGAAGCCAATGACGGTTCTGACTCAGGCTCGGGATGGGTAGCACGCATTTCGTCTGGCTCAGACGGCCTATCCCATGCTACTTGGGCACCTCCATATGGGCCCAAGACGCTCATCCTGTTCAGCCAGAACCACGTCCGAGCTTCACTATACAATCTGGTGGACCAACATATCTCGGCTATCGAAGGACCGAAACATGACAAGATCGCATGGACAGCCAAGCAGCCAGCTTACTTTGCTAGCATCCTCAAGGGAGCAGAGCGCGATTTCCTCTATCTCTTTTCCGCACAGAAATTGACGCACAAAGATCTTGAGCAATTCACCAACAAGCCAAAATCAGGCGAGACATGGAAGGTGGAGCAGGCTTTTCCTCTTGCTACGAATGATGCACATGATGTGCTTTGGGCTCCAGACGGGAGCTGTCTGGCGGTGTGGGAAGGACCCTTGGAGTACAAGCTACAAATATACACACCGCTTGGAGCTCTACGTGCGACACTTTTGATAGAACCGGACAGCGACGAGGGTACACCTGTGACACGATCAGGCGCAGGCACGACACCGGCGGAAGCTCGACAGCCTTCGAAACGACGGCAGGACTCGACAGAGCTCACCAACATTGTAGCAGGTGGCGGAAGCGGAATTCGTCAGGTAGATTGGCATCCATCTTCTGTCTTTCTCGCCGTAGGTGGTGGAGACGAAAAGGTGCGCATCTTGGAGAGCATCGAGTGGGAGGAAGTTGCCTGTCTGGATCTCTCCAGCCTTTCGGTCCGAGCAAGCAAGGATGCACCGTCATTGCCAATGTATGGCCCTCTCATCGCATGGAGAGAGCCACTAAGCTGGCTGGAAGAAACGAGAGCACGCGGCATCGTAGCTCTCGAACAAGCCAGTCTGCCAATCTCGCTTTCGGCCTCCAAGGCAGACTCGAGCAAGATCAAGTCAAAACAAGGCGTTGCGTGGATGGCATGGAGTCCGCAAGGCAATCTGTTGGCTACTCTGAACGAGCGGGTCCCGCATGTCGTATGGATATTCGCCTTTGCCGAGCCGGGACAGGATAGAGTGAGAGGCAGTTCGCCTCGTCTGCTTGCTGTGTTGCAGCTCAATGGCGCCGCACGAAAGGTGTGTTGGAGACCAGGCCATGTGGGAAAGCTGGGTGTAGTATGCGATAACCGTGCCGTCTACACGTGGGAGCTGATGACCACCTCGCTGTTTCAGTACACGCAAAGAGCAGAGGCCATCCCAATACCCAATGACGATCTCAAGGCTTCGCAATTGCAATGGTCGCCGGATGGACAGAAAATTCTGCTTGCCTCGGACTCGCTCTTCTGCTGCGCTTTTGAGGCGGGCGAAGCTTGAATGCTGAGGGGAACCTTGATCCGATAGTCACGAATGTATTGCAAAAAGTGTATTGTAGCGTATTGGGATGACTTATAAGAAGCCCCTGCCTGTGCCGCGAGCCCAGACTTGCACTCGACCCGTGTTAGACCCGACGGATGCACCGCCCAGGGCAGCACTCTGTCCATCGGGCGCAATTCGATACAGCATTGCCTTTGAGCGGCTGGGACACGGTGTTTCGATGGCGAAAGCTTGAAGCGGAGGCATCTCTCTCGACTTCAAATTTCTGAATGCAGTTGCGCAATTCGTGGTCGGCGATGCCCGAGCCAACGACGGCCGTACCAGGGGATGAACCGTGATCTCTCCATCGCAGTCTCTCGCTCTACCACTAGCGAGATCCTTGACCTCTATCCACACATCAGCCGTTTTCAGCATAGCATTGAACAGAGATTCGTCCAGCGGATCTGAGGCGCCATGCTTGCTGCAGGATGTGGTATCGGCGTGCATGAGAGTGATGATGCTCGCCTGGTGCTTGGTCGCGAGAGCAGTGAGGGCGCCAAGCCACTTGGTCAAGAGACGTGGTACATTAACAGGGCGACCCAAGGAATCGCTTGGTTTCAACGTCCATGTAAGAGCCGTCAGATCATCTAGAACTATCAATGCCCGCGAAGACCAATCTGAGTTGGTTGTCTGCTGCGATGTCGTGGAAAGAGGATCTCGAAGTTGTTCCGCTACCTTGCTGTAAAGCTGGTGCAACGCATGCTCGGCGGCGGAACTGTCCTCCCGAATATGCATTGAAGCAAGAACATCAGAGATGTTCTCGCCATGGGGCGAGCTTAGCACTGCATCAGCGGCATCGATATAGCAAAAGGCTCCATTGCGCGTCTCTTGGTCCAGAGGCACGCCCGACTTGCGGGCTACATTGCTAAGATGGACATGTCCATCCGATGAGCAACCCAGCCAGATGACCTTGGTTGGAGCTCTGGACTTTCCCTTCACATCTGTAGCGGCTGAATTTCCTGCTGTGTGATGCGCTTTGTTGATAACGTAGGATGCTCTGAGGAAATGAGTGAGCACAAAGAGAGCCGGTGAATCAATTGTGTCCGTGACGAGAACGTGAGAAGAGCATGGTGGGATGGGCGTTCGTTGGGTTGTAGAGGATGAGCCCGCGCTCGAGCTGACGGGGAATGAGAGAAGCGTGTCAAGATTCGGCATCGTTCCTCTACAGCAGCGCGTCGTGCCGTTTCGACTGGTATTGGAGAGCAGGAGGAGAAGCTCGTGTGAGCAAGAACGTAAGAACAGACCATACCAAATAGAAACAGAAAAAAAGGGTTGTGGAGGACTTGGTCCGATTCCCGAGCGACGAACCGGCTTCGAGTAATCGGGGTCACTGTATCACACCGCCGATGAGGATGAGATTTTTTTCTTTTTTCTTTTTTCTTTTTTTTTCTCCTTTTTTTTCTTACAATTGAAAATGAAAGCTGCACGTGGACATGTCTTGTCACCGAAACATCCAAAAGCAAAGCCGAGAGAACGTGCTCGTTAGTCGTGCCGACCCCAGTCTCCACCACGGACTTATTGTTTGTGACACTCGAGCTCACGCTTCTTTTCACTCAGCTCGCCGGCATACTCAGTAGCTCACCGAGCAGGTGTGCTATCAAATTTCAAATGAGCAAGCCAATCCGCATTCTGGCGGTTCGTGGAATGGGCTCGGTCAGAACAGCGTGCAGCATGATGAGAAAGTGTACAGCTGTCCAACAAGGAAAATCACGCAGCGGTGTTTTCTTTGCAAGCTGTTGCGACGTGGACAAACCGGCATGTCAACGTGCGCTCATTAGTCTCGAGCGTCGCAATTGTGCAGCAAGCGCGAACAGCACAAACACTGCGCCGACGGCTCTTGCTTCGGCTTCAGGTGGCGCAGGTATCGGACTGCTCTCCACTCTCCGCTCGCCACTCTCCGCTGTCACGTTGCCTGTGCTATCTCCTCAGCTCTGGTGTGTTCTGCAACGCGAATCTCATGCAGGGTTGCTTACCGCTCCTTGAACAAGTTGGGGTTCCCATGAAATTTTCTATTCGAGAAGGCCGATCCTGTGACCGTCGGAGAGTGACACTTGAGGTCAGGCTACAGATGCTCGTAATCATGCTTTTGGCTCCCTCGTCCGACGGACGAAGCCCCTGACAAGTTCTGTGACTGTTCAGAGCCAGCATTGACGTGCGTGTTTGCCTCGCACGCGAACGACACATGAGCTGCACTCGTCGCCACTCCCATCCCTCTCGATGGCCGCATAAGGATAACAGGACCACCCTGCCGCCCTGTACTTGTCATCCCACCACCATCTGTGCCATATCATCCACGCCAACGACGCGCTCGCTCCCCTCTCGTCGGTCAAGCGCATTCTCATCCGCCATGGCAGAGCCACAGCCAACCGCAATGACCGTCGTCGACGATATCGGCCGCGCCTACCCTCGCGACCTCAAGCGACCCAAGCTACGCGTTGCCATCGTCACCGAAAACTTCCTCCCCAAGGTCGACGGTGTCACCCGAACCCTCGCCCGCCTGCTCGAGCACCTCAACAACGAAGGTCACGAAGCCATGGTGCTCGGCCCCGAAACTGGCATTCGACAATACGCCGGGCACCCCGTCGTAGGCACGTTTGGTGTTCCCTTGATCATCTACCCGGGTCTCAAGCTTAATTTCATGCGACCACGATTCGTCCGTCGTTTGCAGCAGTTCAAGCCGGACGTGATTCACTTTGTTGACCCCATCTGGTTGGGAGCACAGATGCTGCCGGCAGTGCAAAAGTGGCTTCCGGACGTACCGTGCGTTTCTTCGTATCATACCAACCTGCCTACGTATGCTACGCTTTTCGGCATGCCATGGCTGGAAAAGACAATGTGGAGTCTTACGCGCAACCTGCACGATCGATGCGAGATCATCTTCTGCCCCTCCGAAAGCACACGTCGCATGCTGCGAGAAAAGGGATTTAGCAACGTCGAGATCTGGTCGCGTGGGGTTGACACCGAGCTGTTCAACCCACAGGCGCGCGATGAAAACCTGCGCGAGAGCTGGGGCTGCACTCCCAAGCCCGCCAACTTGCGGCTGCCGCTGTCTCCTTCGGTGGCGGCAGCAGATGCTGCGGCGCAGTTTGGCTCGGAGCACGCGGCTCTTTCGCACCTGGCAGGCAAACTCGGTGTTGCGATTGTGCATCCGGATGGCAAGAGCGGTGCCACAGAGGAAGAGAGCTTCATTCGCACCCCTCCGACCGCGGCTACCTCGCCCGAATTCACCTTTTCACCCCCTCCCGCATACGACAGTCTAAGCGGTGTACCCGACTTGCCCGCAGGCTTCCTGCTTCCACCGCCAGCTCTGCCTTCGAACATTGCCAACTCAATCCCGTCCAACCTCAGGGTAGAAGCCGAACCGCGTGACTCGAAGACCGTCGTACTGTACGTCGGCCGTATTTCTTGGGAAAAGAACCTCCGTTTGCTCATCGAAGCGTTTAAACTCCTCCCTACCTCTGTTCGTTCCAAAGCAAAGCTGGTCTTTGTCGGCGACGGACCGGCACGGGGTGACCTTACCCGGCTTTGCAACAAGTTGGAACTGGATGCATCATTCATGGGCCATCAGAAAGGGTCGAGGCTAGCAGCAATGTATGCGTCGGCTAGCATTTTCGCGTTTCCTTCGTTTACAGAGACGTTTGGGCAGGTCGTGTTGGAAGCTTTGGCGTCGGGGTTGCCCGTGGTAGGATTGCATGCCGAGGGCACGTCGGATTTAGTCAGTCACGGCAAGACAGGCTTGCTGTTGGATGTGAATGCGGTAGCTAAAGGCAATACGGTGGGCGAGTCGAGGCCCGCTACACCGGGTGCTAGAGGTTTGAACAAGAGCGATCGGGCATCAAAAGCGATTGCGATCAACGAGTTTGCCACCGCCGCCTCAAGCGCTGCTTTCAACCTCCGTCCTCTCCCCAACTCCCCGAACAAACCCAGCGGCTCTTCTTCTTCGACCATCGATACCTCTTCGATTCCCAGCGTCGGACTTGCTAGCCGAATCCCCTCGACGCTTGAATTTAAATCGAGCATGACGCCCAACACACCCTGGTTCCATCAGTGCGCCAAATCCTACTCGATGCTGCTCGAGCGGCTTATTCTCGATCGTCAGACGCGAGCGCTCATGGGTCAGCGCGCCGTCCTCTACGCTTCGCGCAAAACATGGTGGGATGCAATGGACGCTCCTGTACGTGGATACGAACACGTGATCCAGCAGTCCGGATTACAGAACCTCTCCGATGACGAGCTCGAAGCCTGGAGGACTAAGCAGCGACGAAACGCGCCTTTGACGGGCGCAAGGGTCAAACTTGCCGTGGCACTGTACGTGCTGCTGTTCGCTTGGTTCGTCTGGTCCCGCTTCTTTTCCCAGTGAAGGGAGACATGATCGTGGATGACGATGCTCCACATATACCCACGCTGGCTCTGAGAGTCGATCGGCTCGCGATCACTTTCGGTCTCACGTTTGTTCTAACTCGAATCAAGCTTGAAATGCCAACGACACCGTTTTCATTCTCTTCTCTATCCTGTGATCCTGTCACTGATGCGTGAGCCTACTGTTGCCATCGTATCACTACATTAGCAACGCAACGAAGTTGCTCGGGAATGTGTTAGCACCCTGCTTTCTCCTCGCTTCGTCCAACAACTCGCCCTGCCACCAACCGTCTGCTTCGGTATGTGTTACCGCGATGATATCCCCGGTGGTGAAGCTAAATTCATCCGGGTTCGTCGCCTGATAATCATAAAGTGCTTTGACGTAAAACAAGATTGGTTGGCCCGCATCGCTGTACTGTCCCGTGGGTGCATGGCCCTGCGATTGACCTGCGTTGGCTTGGGCGAGCTGAGGAGCGGCTGCAAGCGCAGGTGCGGGTGCGGGTGTCGCGTTGGGCGCGGGACTTGTTGCTCGGTTCCATTGCTGCTGTTGAGGAGGTGGTAGCTGCTGATAGTGCGAAGGTGCTACACTGGCTGTGCTCTGTTGATGCGCGTGACCAATGCCGTTGGGTGCGCCGTGTGGTTGTGGCGGCTGTTGCTGCTGCTGTTGCAGGTATTCCTGCATGTAAGCGGCTGCTGGCGTTTCCTGTGCCACTGGGTACTGCCCAGCCTGCTGCTGTGGCGCACCAGGATAGTATCCGCTCGACCCGACTTGCTGTGCGGCTGGAGGTACCGGCTGTTGTGCTGCCGCCGGATAGGCATTCTGCATGGGAGCCGGAGAGCCACCATACTGCGAGGATTGCGCCAGATGAGCAGGCACACTCTGACTGGCAGCGGGAGCTTGGTGTCCCTGCCCGTAACCAGCGGGTGCGTAACCTCCGTACGGCTGCTGTTGCTGAGGGACTGCTGCAGGGGTAATTTGAGGAGCAGACTGGCCCACGGTGGAATACATCGATGGCTGCGTTGCGTGTCCCTGGTACGACTGGCGAGCATCTGCAGCGGGAGGTGCACCCTGATAGCTGTACGGACTCTGCAATTGAGGCGCGGTACTGAACTGACTCGAGACGGATGGATGCGCCTGGTGACGCGACGGCTGCTGTTGATAGTTGGCATGGACAACGGAGGGCGGACGCGCTGGTTGCTGCTGCTGCACAGGTTGCTGCTGCTGCTGTTGAGGAGGGACACTCCCGGCTCTTCTCATGTAGTCAACCGCCATCTGATCGTGCGTCACCGAGCCCGTCGCATCCAAAGCGATTCCTAGCGGCGTTGTACTTCGCACTGGCGGAATGTTCGACTGTCGTCTGGAAAGAGTGCCGGTTTTCGGCTGATCCGAAGATGGAGCCGGCACTCTGGGAGAGTTTACTGCTTGCGGATGCTGTTGTTGTTGCTGCTGCTGCTGCTGCTGCTGCGTCGGTCTCGACCATGGCTGAGGACTTGGGCTTCGGCCTCGAGCTCCGACTCCAGCAAAGCCTTGTTCGGGCTGCTGCTTGTTGGGGCTTCTAGGGATTTCTGGAGCCTGAACGCCCGCACGGGATGCGACTGAATTTTGACGGGAGAGCGTCTTGCGTTCGCCAGGGAAGGATTGACCATACTGACCTATCACGTCCTCGACTGGCAGAGGAGAAGTGGCTCGTGCTGGCGCCTGCATGAAAGCAGCGCCAGGCGACTTAGCACGAGGCGGCAGGTTGCTGGCCATGGAAGGCGAGGGAGAGTGGGCTCGATGCTGCGGAGGCATGTTGTGAACAATCTGACCGGGCTGCGCAAATGGAGCAGGGGGCTGTGGTGGCTCAGCTGAGAGGCTCTCTCTGCGTGCGGGGCCAGGCGACTTGCCACCAGGCCGCATGCGCAAGCTGGCGAGCGCTTTTGCGATCGGATCGTCATCGTCAGCAGCAGCACTAGCAGAAGATGCGGCTGCGTGGCTGTTTGCAGCTCCGCTGCCGCTGCCGCCAACGCCAAGAGGCGCAACGGGAGCTGGGCGAGATGATGCCGTCTGCGTTTGCGTTTTGGGTGAATCGGTACGAGATGGAGAAGAGGTGCGGGCAAGAAAGTTTTTAGTCGACATTCTTCGTTGAGGCGGCGAAGAGAACGGTTGCGTCGGTGGGAAACTCACTGGGTTGGCAGAAGATGCAGGACTGGGTGGCGAAACAGCAGAGGCAGCTGTCTGCTGGCGATGCTGGTGGAGTTGCTCAGCTTCGTACTGACCCTGTGTGTGATCAGCAGCCTCATCAAACGGCTGAGGAGGCACAGGTTTGTCTTGGTAGACACCATTACGAGGGGCAGCCGCAGGCTGAGGCGGTTGTGGTGAGGTTGTCTGTGGCGGCTCCTGAGACTGCAGAGGCGATGGCGGCTGCTGCTGCTGTTGCTGTGGTGATGCCGCTTGCTGCTGCGATTGCTGCGGGATAGGGAGCTGAGTGGGACGCGTGCTATTGCGCTGGAATCTGGCAGTGTGGTAGGTGGGACGAGCGGGAGGAGCTTGGCCTTTCGCGTAGTTGATGTACTCGGGAGGAGCTGGGATGAGTGAGCCAGTGCCGCAGTACTGGATGAAGAATTGGACGTCGCGAGGAGTTTCGACGTTCTCGAGACTGACGCGAATGCGCTCGCAAGACTCGTCATCGGCGACGCAGACGGCCGAGACAGCATTGGCAAAGTTCCAGAGGTTGCTCTTTGTAAAGTCGATGCGCTCTTCTTCTTGGTCCTGGCACTGGTCGAGGTAAGCCTTCCACTCGGCGTTCCATTTGACGGTGGTGTCTCGAAGCGCACGGACGAAGTTTTGGTAGTCTCTGTCGTTCTGGCTGACGGTGGCCTGGGCCTTGTCGAGTTTGTAGGCAACCTTGTCGAGGTCCTTGCCTTGAACGAGACTGCTCTGAGCGGTGTACCCGTTGATCTTGATGCAGTCCTGTTCGTACTTTTCGCGTGACTTGTTGACGTAGCTCTCCTGGGTCTGCTTGTGCTTGTGAAGCTTTTCAATGTTGGCCTGGGCTGCCTTGCGGGTGTTCCAGCTCTTGTTGGCAAAGTCGGTAACGGCACCTTCGAGATCCTTCTTGATCATGTTGGCCAAGTCCCCGTGGGTGCGGGATGTGGTGTCGAGCTCAACCTTGACAACGTCGAAAGCGGCCTTGAGCGCGCCAGTCTCACTGTAGCCAAGCGCCTGGCGGGAGAGCTTGGCGAGTCGTTTTGCGTATTCGGCCTCAATATCGGCGCGTTCCTTGTAAAGCGATTTGAGCTCGTCGAGTGTACGCTGGGAAGCCTTCATGCGAGCCGAGATGGCCTCGAAGCCGGCATCGTTCTGACCCCAGAAGGCGTTGCAAAAGGTGGTGGTCTCCGTGAGCTCACGACGGATGTACTCGTCTTCTGCGGCAATGCGTCGGCCTGCTTCGCCGCCGTCGTGCCCCATACTGCCGCTTGCACGTTCTGCACGGGAGCGGGAGCTATGACCGGAGCCTGCAGAGGATGATCTACGATCGGAAGGCATGATGGGATAGCAGCGGAATAGCTACTCCGATACACTAAAAAAGTGGGGCCGAGTCGGCGGCTGGGTAGGCGGAATCCGGCCGGAAGACAGCCGTGAGGTGCACAAATGGAATCGGTGGTAAGTACAGTCGTAGGAGAGCCGTGCGGTGGTGCAGCGTCGCAAACTCGCCAAGAAAGGAGGTGTTCGGATCTGACCCGATATAAAAGGAGCAGGGCCGTGAGAAGCGCACGGAGCAGCCGATATCGATTGCGTGAGCGAGGAGGCGGACCGTGTTAATATGCGCCGGATTGCTGGCTGTGATGCGGCGTGTACAACGAAAGCGACCTCCTCGAAAGGGACGAGGTGAGCGTAAACGATCGGATGGCTCCGTTTCCAATGATGTCAATGTGGATGGAAGCGACTATTCAAGGAATGACGACGATAAGCAACGATAGGTCACCCTTGAAGGCAATGGCGGTGGTGGTCACGATGATGGACTGTCACAGCGACGACTGCTTTGCCAAGACTGGGGCAGAACAAAATGTTCTGGTGTTGGTCTGAATTGCAGTTCCGATGTGGTCTTTGCGCCGCTGAAAATGAATCCACCACGCCATGGATGAGAGATGGCACTTCAACATAGCCTCACGGCCAAAAATAAGGCACCGAAAAATCCAGGCAACGAAAAAGCGACCAATTCCTAGCCATGACGTTCACTAGACACTGTGACTCTTGCTCCAATTCGAGACGCGTCGCTGCCCCCCACCAAGGAAAAGGCACAAGAGCTTGACATCTTATCACACCGTTTATAGGGGCGTTCTAGGCCCCTCTCGATGCCCCCTCTCGAGAATCCTCTCCGCCCCCCTGTGAGCAGCGTCTTGTTTTCCCTTTTTTTGGTATACTGTGAGACCGAACTATTTCATGTGCTGATGAAAGTTTTCTCAACCCACATTCTCGGCATGAAAACACGATGTCAAGAAAAAACGTGCGCAGAAGATGCAGGTTTGACCGGCTTGCTTCCCTGCACAGCACAGAGCTGAAGCTGCCACCGGTCCGAAAGTGCGACGACTTCGTGTCGAGCGTGCTCCTGACCGGAAAGCATGGTGAATGTGTTGAGCAAAAGCAGTTGCCATCGACCTCTGTGTACTGCACAGACTGAAGTTGTTCACAGGTCCGCAGGAATGCCGCTGAGTGTGTCCCAAGTCATTGCGTCCCTGCGGCTGAAACCCTCCTCGCCATCAATTGGACCGGCCGCACGATCCTGTCCTCGCTCAGCACACTTGATGGGGTTATGTTGTACTCTCAAACTCATCCTGCAAGGCCTAGGCTGGAGCCAAGATGCATCATCATCGCTGGGCTTGCAGAACTGTATCACATCCATTCATCAGCTTCTGAGACGGGAACCCCGAGAAAGGTCACATAGAAAAACCTTGTTTTGAGCGTCTCGAACAGCCAAAAAAGAAGTGGCAGCGCAGCAGAAATGAGTCTCCTGAATTTATTTATTGATCTCTTTTTTTGGACATTTCAGGTTTCCATTTTCGAGTTCCGAATTGAGGATCGCTCACTCACACACTCACACACTCACTTCACTCTCGAGAGAATCATCGTCCTCAATGCTAGATCATCTGTCGTCACACATCCCTCAATTGCTGCCCTACTTCAACGGTCGAACTCGATTCGAAGACAACGCAGACATGTGCAGCTGCACCTCGATTCTCACCACTGAAGTTTGTCCATAGATACTGGACATGGTGCTCTGTGTGTCACCATCCCTCAACCTCGATCATCGTCCATGGTCTCCTCGCTTTGAACAGCTTATCGCTCGCGGCTTCCATCGCTCGGCGTACAGAATGCGAGCACCTCACTTCGATATCGATTGGAATCGACTGTACGTACATCGTAATCCAAGGCTGCTCAGTGCCTCGTTCCACAGCCTCTGAGCAGAGCAGAGTACGTCCAACATGTCCGTCTCCCCTCCTCCACCCATTAGCCTGGACGGCGCAGAGATCGTTCCGCCACCACGCACAGCAAGCCGTGCCGAGAACCAAGCGCAAAACGTTGTTCTGCCATCGAGTTCCCGGCTGGAAGTCGACAGCTCGGCACCACTCAAAGTAGGCGGGCCAGCGCTACCTGCTGTTGCTCGCCTACCGCTTAATGTGCCGCCTCCACCCAAGAGACCAGCCAACCGTCAGGATGCCCTCATGGACGATGCTTTGCGCTCGCTGCCACCTGCTGCCGAGCGCAACAATCAGCGTCAGCGATCACCAGCCACCGTGCTCTCAATGTTCAACACTTCCATCTTTGGCGCAGGCCCCTCCTCTGCACAAGCTGGACCCTCCTCTTTCGTCTACCCACCTTCCGCTTCCGCCTCGACACCGCTGCATCGTACAACGACCACAACCAGTGCTGCAAGCGCTGCATCCATGGGTAGTGATTCTCAAGGCTCTACCCATCGTCCCAGACCCAATGCCCTCAAGGCTGCTTTCACCAGGGTTGCCAGTTTGGCCGCACCTTCCAGTCCAACGCAATATCCAACCCCAACATCACCAAAATCCAGAGCTAGACCGCCACCCATTTTCCATGCATCGTCCGTACAAAAAACCAAGGAAGCCCGACGAGCAGCTCGACGAGAGGCAAGAAGGGCTGAGAGGGAAGCGCGCCGCCAGCGAGACGCAGAGCCTCATCTTGCCGACGACGAAAACGAGAGCACACTTCCACAGGCGGCCGCTGGCTCCACTCGCGCGGCGCAGCTTGGTGGTGAAATCGTCGAACTCCCAGCAGAGCCCCCGCTCGACGTGCCGGAAGCCAACGCACCCACAGCATCCGCGCTCGCTATGGCTTCCAAAGTCGGTCGCAAGCCAAAACGCAAGCTCCAATTTGCACCCGATCAAAGACGCATCCGCAAGGTGGACCTGCCTTCCAACTTCGAGGCCGAGGATACCTATCGCAATTTGGATCAGTACGTCGCCGCTTCTCGCCAGCAGCGTAGAATGCAGAATGGACGTCGAGGCGCGGGAACACGCCGCTCTCGCTCCCGTCGCGGCTCCCGCAGCAGTCGCGGTGGAAGCCGCAGTTCGGCTCCCGGAAGTGCTGCTTCCAACAGCTCGAGCAGCTCCTCTTCCTCCTCCTCGTCATCCTCTTCTTCAAGCGGCTCCTCTAGCTCTTCCTCGAGCTCCGGCCGCGGTATCACCATTGCACGTTTGCGAGCCTTTTTTGGTGATGGCTCCAGCTCGTCCTCGAGTTCCGACTCGGATGATTCGTCCACAGGATCGTCTTCTTCATCCTCGTCGTCCTCCACATCGTCGCGCAGCCAGTCGACCACAACGGACGGTTCACGTTCTCGACGCTCCTCTGCCCACCGTCTCTCGCTGCCCAACAAGCTCGGCAAGTCGCGCCGCAGCACACGCACTCGATCTCGCGCCGACCAGTCGGAGGCCAGCGATGTTCCTGGCTCGCCTGTCTCCAGCCGCAAAGGGCCAATGACGCCTTACTTTGGCCCTCTGGCAGATTTCCCCCTTGGTAAGAAAGCAGCTGAGAGGCGTCAGAATAAGAAGGCCAGGCAAGCTGCCAAGCGTGCAAGGAAGCGCGAAGCTCAGCTCATTCGACAGGGACGATTGCCGCCCAAACCGAGCCGCAGTGCTCGTCACAAAGCGTTACGTGCCCGAGAGCTGGCTGGAGGTGTCACCGAGTACCAGCTCTTTACGCCGATGAGGCTGCCCATGGATCTGGCCTGCACCGCCTTCTCGACCTTGGAAAGCACCCCGGAACCGCAGACGGGCACTTCTGTCGTGCTCAAAAAGACCATGAGGACACGCGATTGGGACCAGATCCGCAATCAGCTCTACGTCATGCGCAACTACCTTCGACAGGTTGATGGACAGGGCGGTGATATCGGTCTGGACCCGCAGGCAGCGTATCCGACTTTGCACCGACACCATCGACACGCGGCAAAAGCAGCAGTTGACAGAGCACATCACCATCGCAGCAAGAAATCGCACACGCATAACAAGGATATCATCAAAACTCCCATCACGGACGCGGTTCCTGAAGCGCCACAGGAAGAGCTCGAATTTTTTGATGGCGACCTAGCTCTACCGCCGCCCGCCCTTGATTTACCAGAGGGCTCAATGGAGCCGAGTGGGAGCGCAGACTACAATAGCGGTGCCGCGCTTATGTTGACACCGCAGCAAGACTCATCTCCAGACGATCAGCGGCCGGCGTACTTTGACTACGATCATCACTTGCCTGCTGATCAAGAAGAAGAGACGCGCACTGGCAGACATCTGTCCGATATGCCGCTTAGTCCCGACTACGCCACCGCCTTCGGCAGAGATTTCGGCCGAACACCGCAGCGCTTCTCTGTCCTTGACAAATTCAAGCGCAAAGATGCAGAAAAAGAGACTGCTGATCCCGCCTCAGCTGGGAAAGAGGCACGTCGGGTCAGCGCTGGCAAGACACCGTCCGAAGGGAATGCGAGCAAGTCGACGGCATCACCAAATACAGCGGATCACACAGAGGAAGGCGCTTGGTGGCTTCACGTCCACTGTCCCACCTACAGAGACATGCACGAGATTTCCAAGCTGTTTCCCATGCATCCGCTTACGGTCGAGGACGTTTTGCAGCAGGACCCGCGCGAAAAAGTCGACGTCTTTGATCGACTTGGATACTACTTTGTCGTCATTCGAGCGATCGATGAGCGATATTTTCGTTACACATCCACCTCGTCCAAAGGATCTCCTGGCTCGCCTAGCTATTCGGGTTCTGGCTCCTCCAGTGCTACGGTACATGGCGGTGCGGAAGCCAAGGTCAAGGATCGCGGTGAGAAAGAACGTCACTCGAAGGACGGCAATCCCGAAATGCTCGAGATGCGCGATCTGAGCGACAACACGAGCCCTAATGATGAAGATCCGCATTCTCAACGTCGTCGGGATGATGGTCACAATACGCGCTTGGCCGCACCAGCTCGCACCGGCAAAGGTCGCGTAGAGATCGTCGAGGGCATTGGCGGCAAAGAAGGTCTCGAAGGTGTCAGTGTAGGAGGCAACAACCTCTACCTGCTCGTCTTTTCTCACGGCGTCATCTCATTCGCCTTTGAAGACGTTAGCAAGCACATCGACCGCGTAGCTGCGCGCCTGTTGGAGATCACACGGCCCGTCGAGTTGACGGCCGACTGGATCGCACATGATCTCTACGACTCGGTGGTCGACGCCTTCTTCCCGCTCATCTCCTTCGTGCAGTCTGAAGTGGTTGAGGTGGAGGCACTGGCCAGCGAACCCGTCAGCAGCGCCATCAGCCGCAAAAAGTCCAACTTTGCGCCCAAACAACGACGTCAAAGAGCTTTGCTCGGGTCCAACCCGCAGGGTCGGCTGATCAGCGTCGAGCCAGTCTCGGCAGCAACATCTCCGACCTCGTCAGAGGTGGAGAAGAGGACGCCCATGCTCGAAGTGCGCCGTCTCAAGACGGTGCGAGCTTTGCGATTGCTCCCTGTCTTGCGGCTCGGCGACGGGATCTTGGACCGTATGCCGCGAGTGCTGGTCAAGCAAAAGCAGAAGGTTACCATCTCGCGTCTACCCGAGTGGGAGTTCAAAGATGCGCTTGAGGCGGAAATGCGTCGCACAGCTGCCGAGATTGACGAAGCGAGCAACTCGGTGTTTGACACGCAAGCGGCGGCAGATCAGAGCATGATGCTGCACCGCATCGCCGACACACGCAAGATCGTGACCGGACTCTCTCGGCTCCTGGCACCCAAGAATGACGCCGTGAAAGGGCTGCGCAAGCGTCTAGCGGATATGCAACAGCTGCAACGACGGGAAGAAGCGCTGCGACGCATTGGAGGCTCGGCACGCAACATGCTGGCACGTACCGAAGTATCCATGTACATGTCGGACGTGCACGACCACATTATCTCGATGCTCAACCAGCTCAATTCGGGCGAAGGTCGACTCTCGGAGATCCACCACACGTACCTGGCGCAGATCACCATCGAGAACAGACGCTTCCGTCAAGGGGCCGATTCGGCCATTTTCGTGCTGGCCAGCGTCGGTTTGGCGGTGGTGATCATTGTGTTTATCACATCGCTCTTCTCGTTTAACGTCAATCGACCAGGCAACGAGCTGACGAGCAACCAGCATGCTTGGTTCATTGGCATCGTCGGGGTGGCCATCTGCGTTCCGTTCGTTTTGTTCGCGTATGTGAGGATGCTTTACAAGCAAAGTAAGCGCAAGACGGCCGAGAAGAGGGAAGCGAGGTGATCTTGTCGGAGATGTAGAACTGTACAGGCCCGGTTTGTTTGTTTGAATGGTCTTGCCAAAGTCACAATTGTATCGCTGTACAGAAGCTTTATCGTTAATAGTGATCACGTTTGCAATGCGACATACGGAGATGTCGTCTCTTCTCATCTGCCTGCCTGAGCAGATTTATGAGAGCCAGGCACGATACCGTCGCATTGAAGCTTCACGCAAGGACGTTCTGCCGTGCCGACACACCTCGGCGCTTGATCCAAATGTACGTAGGAAAGATGATTTCTTTATTGCGACTACAGAACAGCAGTCGATGCACGCCACCACAATTCGAGAAAAGGGATATACATCAACCCTGAAACGCTGCGATTAGCTTTGTTGGTGGAATTACCACGAGGCCTTGGCACTGTTGCATCCCGAAATTAGATAGACAAGAGAGACTCGTTTTGTCAGTATTGCCATCCTCAAGTCAAAGTTGTAGTGTCGCTGGGAAGGATCAGCACGGGGACTCACATCTGGAACTTGGCAGCAATGAAGGGAAGCGAAAAGCCAAAGACGAGGAAGGTGGTGAGGCTGATAGCTACAGGCACCTTGCGAGTGGGGCCCGAGGGGAAGGGGACTGTAGATGTGGTATCAAGTATGTAAATGGGTCAGCTTTCGGCTCTGGACCCGACACTCCCGAGGATTGTATCATGATGATTACTTACGAGACTGGCGAATGAGCAAGATCGAGCGTCGAAGGACGTTGCACGCAGCAGCAAAGATATGGAAAAGCGTCGATAACAAAAAGATTGGAAAGTCAGCAAACAGATGATCCTTGCTGCTGGCGCTCGCACGTCAGCTTGGTTTAGAGCAGGCGATCCTCTTGCGATGGCACGAGCAGATGCCAGCAGAAAAAAGTCTAGAATCCTCTTCTTTTAGATGCTGCGTGTTCTGGCGGTTGACAAGAATACTCACGGTCTCGTGGGTGTTCTCGACGTGCAGGTTTCGTCGGAGCATAGGAGCCTGCTGCTGACGAAGAGCAGTGCGGGCGGAGCGAACGGTCTGGCGAGCGAGGATGGACATGTTGACGCTGCGTGAAAGGATGACGGAATGGTGGATGTAAAGATTGTGTGATGGAATGCTGAGCTTGTGTTTCAAAGCAGTTCTCATGATGGCGACGAAGCCTTCGCTCGGTCGCGCGGCGTCTGTTTCCGAGCAGCGGAGCAGCCGACAGAGCAAAGGCTGAATTCGGGTGCGAATTTGATTATTAGCCTCGCATGTGCGCTTATGGGAGCCTGACTAATGTACCTTCTTATCACGTGTAGGATTTTTTTCCTTTTGAGAAGGGTGTGGAGAATATGCCCAAATTCCAAGGCTGAAATTTCAGTCGCTTCTGGCTCAGTGCAAGAACCCTGCATTGCTTTCCTTTTGCCATCATTCCATTCCCTTCCTCCTCCTCGCGATAGACAGCATCGGCGACCCTTCAGCCTCACCGATCAAGCCTCGCTTTCAATTTCGAAGAAGCAACAGTCTCTCTTTCAGCATAGTTCTGTACTGATCGACGACTTTGAGCTTATTCAACCTACGAAGAGACGGAAAGCATCCATCATGGCGGGCAACGCAGAAGCGTCGTCGTCGGGCGGCGACGCCGGCAAGCACACCTCTGGCTCGTTCAAACACATTGGCAACAAGATGAAGCGCACAGAACTATATCGCAAGTACAAAGCTGAAAAGCGCAAGGCAAAATTCACCAGGAGGTCAGCGCAGGCCAAAGAGGAGCGGGGAGAAGACGGTGCGGCCAAGAAGGCGGCTCGACTCGCTGCCAACAAGACGAGGACCATCGAGAACACCCGTGATTTCAACCCGACCATCATCAACGGGCCCAATACGCACGAGGGTCCGAGTTATATGAACAAGAAGGTCGAAGCTGGTGATGAAAGCGGAAGCGATCGAGATGAAAATGGAGATGCAGAGCAGCCAGCGGAGGCGCAAGAACAGGAGGCAGCCGAAGAGGCCGACGACGACGAAGATCCGCATGCGCCACCCGCTATCCTCATCACCACCTCGATGCCCTCTTCGTCCACATCGCCACATCTCGAATCGCTCAACGCACGCTCGCACCCCTCCGAACGAACGCGCGAGTTTGTCGACGAGCTCCTCTCCGTCTTTCCCGGAGCTGAATACAGACCGCGATCCAAAGCACAAGGCGTTGGCCTCGGCAAAATCTGCGGATGGGCACGCGAGCGTCGCTTTGGTGCGGTGCTTGTCGTTGGCGAATCCCGCAAGGAACCCTTCGCGCTGACCGTCATCTCGCTCCCGCACGGCCCCACCGCCTTCTTCCGCCTGACATCCATCAGCACCGGCGAAGAGATCTACGGCAAAGCACGACCCACCCCGCACACGCCCGAACTCATCCTCAACAACTTCACCACCGTCCTCGGACATCGCGTTGGAAAAGTGCTCCAGTGTCTCTTCCCCAAGATACCCGAGTTGGAAGGAAGACAGGTGGTCACATGTCACAACCAGCGAGACTACATCTTTTTCCGACGACACAGGTACATGTTTAAGAGCGACTCCAAGACCGCTTTGCAGGAGATCGGGCCGAGGTTTACGTTGAAGCTGCATAGCTTGAAGGAGAGTCTGCCGAAAGGCGCCGGTGTATGGGATGGAAAGTATACGGCAGAGTACGCCGAGTTAGAGCCGGAAGAGTTGGAGGCGATGCAAAGGCAGGGTGGCCAAGACGAGGAGGGAGAGGCGGCAGCGCTGGTAGCGGAGGAGGACGGTCACGATGCAGCCTCGGGAAGCACGACAGCCAAGGCGGAATCGAACAAGAAGAAGCGTCAGCGTGGAGAGGAAGAGACCGTCGGATTGGACTTCCAGTGGAAGCCAAAAATGAGTGTCTCTCGACGCAACTTCTACCTCTGAGCAGCAACAGTGCAGGGGCTGCCACCCACTCCTTCTCTCTTGGCAGCGAAGGGCGACTTTCCGCAGCTCACTTCCGAGCATCCATGTCCAACCTGTTTATGCACATCATGTACTTTTAGCATCATCTCTCCCTCATTCACACTATCGACGAAAGCATCTCTGTCGAACTGCGCTCTGAGAGGCGTGATAGACCTACGCTGGGCTTGCGAGAAGAGCACGACAGATCTTTGAACACTGATCAGCATGTGCAGTCGAGGCCACGCGGGAGAGATGCAAGTGGTGTTGTACCGTATTAGTATTAATTCGGATCGCGGATTTGCCGAAACCACACCACGCGGTTGCGTGTCGAGAAGAAACGAGACTGTAGTTGGACCCTGAATTTGCTGCAGCGCTCCAGGACGCTTGGGCAAGTCTAACCTGCCACCACCTCCTCCCATCATCTCGCTTGTCTGACATTCCACCCCTCGACCATCTCTAATTCCCCCATCAGACCGCTACGGTCAGTCAAGGCGAGCCATGAATGCGCAATTGCTCAACCCGTTCACCATCGACATCCCCGACTCGGTCTCGTCCACGCTCTCTACCGCCGAGTGCAGCACGCTCCTCTTCAACCACGGGTTGTCAATTCTTTCTGGCCAATACCTAGCCGTAGGACGCAATGATGGCTACATTACCATCTGGGATATGGAGACCAAGTCGGTGCTTCGCTTGCTTGCTGGTCACGTTCGTCCCGTCACGGGGTTGGCGTGGAGCCGCTACAATCGGTATTTGGCCAGTTGCAGTGGCGATTGGAATGTGATTGTTTGGGACCTGGCTGCAAAGAGCGATGTGGGTCCGGTGTTGAGGAGTGGTAGTAAGGAGAGGGAAGTGGGCGGCGAGGGAGAGCTGGATTCGAGATTACCATTTGCGAGCGAGAGGAAGAGGACGATACGGTTCGATTGTCCGGTCATGTCGGTACAATTTGCTCCAGCGGGTAGTGGGTGGTTGGTGGTAGTGCTTGCTTCGCAAGAGGCGTATCTCATAGATGTGCGGGAGAAGGTGAGGCTTGGTAGGGATCGCAGTAGTGGCAAGATTCAGGTCCGAGATGTTGAATGTTCGCCTCGACGGATCCTGCTGAGCCCGGCGGCTGCGCCGGGAATCAAATCCGAATCCATCGAAGGCGAAGAGGAAACAACAACAACATCAACCGCAACACCAGGCATCACAGCAGCGCGCTTTACTCCTGATTCGCGCTTCATCGTCGCGGGAACCTCCAAAGGCAGTCTTCTGATCTTCGACTCGATCACGGGCGAATTGCTCGACGAGCAAAAAGTGCTCTCCACCGTCTCGGGCGTCAAGGAACTGGCTTTTGACGCGGCTGGTAAATTCCTCGTGGTCAACTGCAACGATCGCGCACTTCGCATTCTCTCAGTGTACACCACTTCGGCAACATCGCATGACGAGCGACCGACCAAACGTCTGCGCACCTCTTTGTCGCTGACGCTACTCCACAAGATCCAGGACATGATTCAGCGCACTGCGTGGAACAACATCGGCTTTTCGCCCAGCTCCGACTACATTTTCGCAGGTGCAGCGCACAAGGCCTCGCACAACGTCTATGTGTGGGACCGCACCTCGTCTACTCTCTCAAAAATCTTAGAGGGTCCCAAAGACTGGTCTGTCGGCGTTGACTGGCACCCTTCGAGACCCATGTTGGCTTCCGCCAGCAACACGGGCGCCATCTACGTGTGGTTCACCCCCGCAGAAGAGATCTGGTCCGCCTACGCTCCCGGATTTGAAGAGCTGGAAGAGAACATGGAGTACGAGGAGCGCGAGGACGAGTTTGATTTCATCGACGGCAAGGGCGAGAGCGAAAGGCTGAGGCAGGAGGAGGAGGAGGCGGCCTTTGTGAGGATCAGCCATCGTTCATCGGCCATGAGCGCCAAGCCAGGAGGGACGCGTGGGGGTACAAGGTGGGCAGACGTGGCAGAACTGTTGGCGCTGACCGAGACAGAGAAGACAGCAAGAGAGTGGACGGTGTTGAGCACACTGTTAGCGAGCAGGCTCGACGAGTTGCATTCGGATTCAGGATGGACTGCGTCAACAGCGGATGGTGGCGAGGAACGATGGCTCGAATACACGCTGCTCGACGACGACGATAGCGATGCATTTGTGATTCCACCACGTCTCGAGATCGACTATTCTGATTTTCACGACGATCATCTCTGAAACAATTGTACAACGTACGAAACACTTGCACACACCCAAAGATGTCGATCAAAACCTGACTTTCCAGCCTTGACAGCAACTTGTGCCCCCATCAGAGAGGAGCTTTACACGACCTTCGGGCCTGAGTTTGTACGCTTCACTGAGCGGATTCCCTGCCGCCTAGAATCCAAACACCTCGGCGCTCTTCCTGTTGGTCAAAGCCTCCATGGCTTCTTTTCTGTACGTATCCTCGATCACCGTCGTATTGTCCCCTTTCAGCTGCAACAGCTTCTTTCCTTGCCCATAACACGGCCAATCGAACCCGCTGAGCACCGTCGGATCATGGTAGTACGTAAAACTGATGTATGCCCTCGGCATCTTCTCCGCCAACGTCGGGTCCTTTGTCCTATTGTCGGGTCTCACGAAATAGTACTTGAGCTCGCTACCGTGGTATGCGCCATCAGGCGATCCGGTCCCATTGGCATACTTGTCGTTCTGCTGGAACTCGTACGACCACACCTTGTCCTTGTTGGCCTTCCACTCAAGTGTCGCACCTTGCAGATAGGTTCTTCGGTGCGCTTGGAAGGTGAAATCGCCAAAGAAGGAAGCCGATCGTTTGTATTGGTTGCTTGCCAGGGGCGGATACTGACGCGAGGTGAGGTTGGCGGTGGTACCAGCCGAGGTGTCGGTTTCGGCATTGTAGTACGGCGAACCTTGCTCTGGGACATCCGGGTAGTACTTGAAGATGCCTTGCAGCGCTTGTTCGGTGTACGAAGTGTTGTAGATGACAGCTTCAGTTCGAACCCACTGCTCGAACTCGGCGCTGCTGTTGAGGTACTTCTGAGCGAAAAGAGGGCCTTCGTCGAGATTGTTTCCCTGGATCATAGGGATGTCGGCGAGCTTGCCCTGAGGTAGATTGACACTGGGGTAGTTGGTGATGAGCTCATAGTCGACGAGAGGCATCCAAGCTAGTCCTCCTGGGATGGGGAATGTCCCGCCCGCTTGGGTAGTGAGCGTGTTGGCTACGCTCTGAACAGCAGACGCATTCGCTTGACGAAGACACGAGAGCAAGGAACCCTCAGTGGTGCAGTTCACTCCCGTCGCAAGGCTCTTGAAGGACTGTTCCACGGTCGGATGTTTCGGTGTCAGCAACGGACCTGGCGCAATTCCACCCGAATCCATGATCGCAGCATGCCAAAGCCCTTCGTTGTCACCATCGTAGGCAAAGTTCTGCAGGGCAACACTCATCGCGCCCGCACTCTGTCCAAACAGAGTGATCCGGTCTTTATCTCCTCCAAACTTGCCCACATTGTGTCGGATCCACTTGATCGCCAACCGCTGGTCGTACAGTCCCGCATTGGTGGTCGCATCGTCACTGTCAGCAATCTCCGAGCCACCGATGAACCCAAACGGTCCCACCCGGTAGTTCATGGCTACGAACACGATCGGCTTGCCAATCTCGACACTCTTCTGCACCAGCTCGCTGGCATTGTATAGAGGTATGCTGCCTTGGAAAAAGGCTCCACCGTAGATCCAGACCAACACCGGCAGCTTGTCCTTCTCTGTAGTGCCGGTGGGACGGACGACGTTGAGATTGAGGCAGTCTTCACTCTGGTTATAAAGGGATGAAGGAGTAGTGGCTGATATGCAGACGTTGCCGAAGCTGGTGGCATCGATAGTTTTGTTGGAGGAGGTGGCGGAGTGGCTAAGCGGCTGTGGCTTGGCGAAACGAAGGGAGCCGACCGGTGGCTTGGCGTAGGGGATGCCGAAAAATTGGTCGAGGCCATAGCTGCTATCGGTGAAACCGCGGACGGTGCCTTGATGCAGCTTTACCGTGGGGACAGAGGTAGTGTACTCAGCGTCGGAGGCGGCTCTCGGAAGCGCCGATGCGGAGCCCATAGACGCTGCTACCAGGGCGAGCAATCCCAAGCAAGGCACCCTCATGATGGAACTCCGTGCTGTAGATGGAAGGAGAAGAGAGAATCAAGGCCGTGAAGGAAAAGAGAAAGGGTTGCGGTTCCAGACGATCTCTTGCACTGCAGGGTGGAGTTCTTATATACACTCCGGTAGGTTTCGGATGTTTGCAGCGAAGACACAGGGACGGTAAATGCGGCCAAGGAAGAAGCAGGAAGACTTCTGCAAGTCACACCCCCCACCCTAGTTGCACTCGATCTCGCTTAGCCGGACCTGTACGTTGGGGCTAGGTGCTCCCAACAGACTGCTCGACGAGATCAAGACCTATGCCGCCGGCCATGCGGCGTCGTTTCGAACTCCTATTACCATGTGTCCCGACGTTGTGTTGGAGATTAACGGGGAAATGTGTCGTGAAGACCATGCCGAGTCAATGGACCTCCGATGCTGCAAGTGACATTTTGAGGCGGGTGGTATGGTAGCGGACCGCTGCGCAGGAACTCACAGTTCAATGCAAACAGGAAGCTGGGTATGGAAGAATGAAAAATGGCTAATGCGTGGCCCCCGCATTTCCACAAGGTTGACAGCTGTGGGGTACAATCCGACGGAGACCGAATGTGGGGGCGGCCATGTGAGACGATCGCCGCGTTTCAGCATCGAGTTCTTCCTCTCAATCAAGACATGCATGAAGGAACTTCTGGGCGGTTGCGTAGATTGCTTTTCGGCTCCAGAGATGCTATGCCGGGATGCCGTTCGGAAGGTCCCAGCGTGGACAGCTGCGGCCGAGAACATGCCTGAATGATGGAGGCAAGTCGGCCGGTACGCTATGGAAAACGCGGGCCGGTCAATTTTTAAGCGCTTCCTCGCCTAGAGATGGTGGTTTGGGAATGCCGCGGAGCAGCAACATCACACTCCTTGCGTCTTCAGCCGAGCTTTTGTACGAGAAAACCAAGATCCTCGCCAGGTTTCTCGGCCCAGACCTTTGTCTTCCGATTAGCATGAAGATCAACCCCGATGATGGCCACCATGACTGCTGGAATTGCATCTCAGGGCTTAGCAAGGCTGTGGTCATGACCATGTTTGAACTCGCACGGCAGCATCACAAATCAGGATCTGGGAAGCAGAGCGAGTAGCGTACGAGACCGTCAATCATGCACGGTGAGAGGCGATCGGAGATCAAATCTAGACAGACTGAGCATCGGAATGCATCGTTCCTAGTAAGTCTGCCAGCAGCAATCTGCACGATGGCATGAAGATAGCAGGGCAGGATAACTGGACCTGCTTTGGTACAGCCAAACGACCGCCTAACAGGGTCCACCGCATGGCGCGTACCGCGCGGTTCCTGAAAGCGTGATCCTCGTTCTTCCAAACCACGAAGCTATTCGACCAATGCCTGATCGAGCGACTTTCGGCGTTCATGCCGCTGTTCACGCCACATGTTCGGAGAGTAAGGTCGTCATTTGCTACTGCAAAGCGTGAGACAATGCGACGCTTTCTTGCTTGATCATATTCTCTATCGTCAGCTGCGTGGGCCGAACTTATCACAGTCAAAGCGTCTGCCAAAAACGTGGGAAGAGAAACCAGAGCCGCCAAAACATATGTTGCTCTTCGAATGGTTTGACAGGCAAGGTTACAAGGCCGAGGAAAGGTGAGACTCTGAGCGGACCAAGGAAGCCAGCTCAGGAAGCATGGCAGCGTAAGATTACTGCACGGATTTTATGCAAGACAACTGAGCAATTGGTGGCTGCTGCTGGCCTCGGATGCTCTTTCCAGATCCGCAGATTTGGTACAGCGTGCATAGCCTATCCGACCGTGGATTCACCCGAATTCCATTCTCGTACACAGCCATCACGCCTCTTTGCAACGATGATTCCGCCATCCTGTTACTGTGCCATTGCTCCACGGTTCGTGCTCCTGAACGTCTTCTTCGTGCTGACCTGGGTCGTGAGCACCGAAGTGCGCTCTTCCCAAGAAAGTCTTGTAGATCATGGAGTGTTCCACCTTCTTATAATGTTGTATAAAAAGCCTGAACAAATTCGCGGTTTTCGAGCTGGATCGGCTTGCTCGTTCCGTGCAGAGTGCCTGCTTCCGGGAATTCTGCATCTGGCAACTCCACGGTCGTGGCCGCTGCAAAGCTGCAGGAGCGTCTGATTCGGTGCATCAGATAAAACTGTCTCTCGTCCTGCCCGCTGTGACCGGGTGGCTTGTTCCGTGTGTGCGTGCATCCCGAGTTCCTGTGTCTGCCCGCAGCTGAGCTCGAGCTGTCTGCATAGCATCGTTGGTTTCAGTCCACGCCAAGCTTCCCCTAGCCAATGCTTGCACGTGATTGGCCTTTATACTACAACAACAGCTCGTGTGCAGCACTGCGGTTCCTCTGGTCAATGCGACTCGCAGTACCGTATCGTAAATATTGATAGAATGAGCGAAGCATGAAAAATGTGTGCAACTGCAAAGTGGTGTATCGGGACCTGCGAAGTCGACGCGGAGCTCGCATGGTAGAGCACTGAACATCGATGCAAGACCGGCAGCGCACCCAGTGTTCGCAAGAAGCGACAGAAGGGGGTCAGAGAAGTTGTCCGAGGTTGTATAACAAACAGCGGACTGAGGCAAAGACAAGCAGAGCCTCTGACCTGTTGCGTTTGATTCGGCTCATTGTCACGTTTTGAGTTGATGCCACGCCACGGGAGGAACAAAGCGAAGCTCATTCTGGTTAATGCAACTCGTACAATCAATGCATCTCATTGCACATTTTGGTCTCATCCTTCATCCGCCTCCCTCACTTTTCAACCACTTTCCGCATCAAACATCGATCACTACAGCCTCAGAGACATCGCACCGTCCGCCTCTATCAACCGCCTGATTCGTTCCCCGCTTCATCTCGTGGTTCTGGTGTCATCGACGCTACCCACCCGTCGTGCTATAACACTGCTCCTCCCACTGGCTTGTCGACCTTCGACCTTCGACCCCCGATACAGCCAAAGCACGGCAAGTTCATAGAGTATTATCGAGCCCGTCTGGATCGAGCGGCGGGACCACTTGCAAGTACACATTCAAACTCGAGCATTTCCCCGGCTTCATCTCAGCTGCACGCGTCTCCGCCATCGTCGAGCACAAGTTCTCGTCCAGCTTAAGCTTAAAAGCCGACATGCTCTAGATCACCAAACTTTTCGGCGAACGCTTTCCGCCCTTGCTCTCTACGAATCGAGCATGCTGTTGATCTGCAAACTTTGACATCCACCTATCTGAGTCGTCAGCCTTTGCCACCACCCCACCATGTCTGACGCTGCCAAAACTAACATCAATACGCGCATGCCCAAGGGCGCTAAGCGTCCCAAAACTTCGCGTGCCTGTCTCGCCTGCCGCAAGCTCAAAGCACGATGTGAGCCATCCGGCGGTGCAAAAGCGGTCGCAACAGATGATCCGCAGTCGTCGAACCCCACCTTCACTATCTGTCATCGCTGCAAAACCTTGTGCATCGATTGCATGTACGAGACCCCCTCGGGTCAAGTCGTCCAAGGCGAAGATCCTCAGCCAGACACCTCGACGCCCTCGCCTGCCGCTGAGCACAATCGACCTCCGCGCTCCACCAAGCGATCTAGGCCCGAAGATGTCCACAGCGCTGCCTCGGACCCTTTCGCCAACGACCGTGCCGTCTTTCTCTCTCCAGCGATTTCTCCCAGTATTCTTTCACGCTCCATCTATCGCGACATCGACATCTGTTCGTTGAATACACGGTCGCCTGCCAACCTGGAGCGGCCCGTCTTGGCTGCCAACGCTTTCTCACGCCTCATCGGAATCGCTCCGACGCTCCGGCCCGAAGCCCAAGACTACATCCTCGGAATGTCCGGTGCCTTTGGTGAAGGAGCAACATCTTTCAACGACTCTGAGCAAGCATCGCCAGGTCTTTGTGCCGGAAAAGCCGCTGCTCGCCTCATGTCTGGGCAGACGGTCCCTTCGGCGTATCCGCAGGACGAAGTTGTCTATCTCACCCGTGCACTGCAACCTCATGAGCAGTCTCTGCGCATCCTCTTCCACGGCTTGTACGGGCCCTTTTCGCCATTCCTCTCAATACCTTTCGAAGACTCGCTCGACCTTTCGACGTGCCAGAGCGAGGCGCAATGCTTTCTGCTCTTATCCATCTACCTGGTTGCTTTGCCACATGTCGAGCCCACGCTGCCTTTGGGTCCTATCAGAACGCCGCTGCGAAAAGCTGTCGATGCCTTTTTGCGTCGCGCTCTCCACCGTCCGTTCATCGACCACCTCAACATCTTTGCTCTTCACAATTGCGCATCCTTTCTGCTCTTGCCCGTCGACGGGTTTGTCGACGATTATCGCCCCCTCCCGACACCGGAACAGGAAAATGACGGTTTTCTCGAATTTGCGTTCGATCTCAATCCTAGGGCAGCCATCGTCACAGCACTCGTCGTGGCGCAACGCCTTGGCTACGCCGGCCTCGCAGCCAGATTGCCCTCCATCCGTCAAGCATTTGAGGCAGAGTCGCCCCCCAGCGGTCATGCCGGCGATTCGGCTCGCGATGAATATGCTCACGCCGTCTTGTGTACCTTTACCTGGCTTACGCTGCTCCAGTTTCGTGCCTCCATTGACGTGGCGGAAGAGCGAGTCGAGTGGGAATCCCTGGCTCAGTTCGAACACGAGATCCCGCACGTTCGCATCGATGCCTTGACCGCATCACTCTTGCCTCCACCGCCATTCCTTTCGCCTCGCGAACAGAGCAGATGCTGCTGGATGGCCCAACGTGCAGAGCTCTACGCCATTGCCCGCGATCATCGCCACACCAAGCGGTCCGCAGCGTCCTTTTCCAAAAAGGAGGCCGAAGAGCAGGCCATGAGCTACAAGAAGGCACTCGACGAGTGGCGCTACAAGTTCAACGAGCAGATGCGTAGCATGAGCATCGAGTTCCGTAAAGATCCGCGCGGCCTTGGACTGCATCGTTATTATTCGATCTTCGCAAACGCTGAGGCGCAATCGCTCCAAGTTTGTATCGGCTCCGTCTATCACAAAGAGTTCGCGGCCGACATGCGGCAGCGTCTCGAAGAGCCCTTTTATCTCGACGGATTGCCGTGGAAATCGGCTGCAACCATCATGCTCGGTCACGAAGTGGATCGCATCACCAAGGCCATCCTCATTAATTTCGCCTTCACTGATGCCATGCTCAAAGCCTTGGGCCTCCTATCTAGCCTTACGCCCGTCATGCCCCAGCTGTATGATTTCGTCTCGTACGAAGCGACAGTCGGCAGCGAGATCCCCTCGCTTTGCATCGTTGCACCACCCAACGTACAAGCTGGCCTCTTCGCCATTCCCATACTCGCAGCAGCTGATCTGCGTCTATCAGTGATAGAAACGTGGGGTGCCAGCGCATCCTACTTCAACCCTCACCTCTTGCCATTGCTGACCAACTGTGTCAAGTCGCTCCGTGCCTGTCACGTCAACGTGAATCTTCCAGGTGTCCTCAAGCTCCCATTCACCACCGCCAACCCGATTGCTGACTATCTGCAAGGACCCTTTGAGATTCTCATGAGGAAGCTTGCTGCGGCCGAGGAACGACTGCAGATCTCGCACGTTGAGAGCATTCTCAACAATGCCTTCCTTCTCTCGAGCAAGAAAAAGGAGATCGAGAAAATAGCCGAAGAGCTGGCACCGGACGCGCCCGAGATGGTGCAGGCGATTGCCGATAGCCAGAGGGTAGAGGACGAGATCTCGGCCAGCATGATGGGCTCGCTTCACGTGCAGGCTATTCAGGAGATCGAAGATTCCGAGTTTGCGGTCAAAGTATTTGGCTCCGACCTGCGCGAGGGAGATGTGAGGCTGATCCGCAAGCCCGGTCGAAGCACTACCGGTAGCACCGCCACCACGCCAGACGCCGAAGGGGCGCGAAAAGGCGTGGGTGCTGTCAGGCCGGGCAGCGTCGAAAGCGAGCAGAAGGGACCGCTCTTGGACAAGTCGTCTTCGTCGAAGCAGCGCACGCCCGTGCATCGCAGCATGCACATCTTGGCGGACACATCCCAGTTCTCCAGCCCAGACTCATCGGTGCAGTCATCTTTGCATCAGGAACCGCTGACCGGATTGGGCAACCTTAGCGATGGGATGTACGGCCACGATTTACAGGGCCAAGAGCCAAGTCTCACGCCTGCTACACCTGCGTCCCATGCAAAGCCAACCCCGCCGGCCCCCTACCACCGACATCATGGCCACCAACAGCAGCAACCGCCGACCTCAGTCGCCTACGAAGCTCATGCACATACAGCTCTGCAAACCGACATGAATTTCCCGACATCCTACTCGGGCCCTGGTGACCCAGCGCAAGCATTGTCACACGGCATGATGCAAAACGAGTTGGGCCAGGTCGGGTCAACAAATACCAACTACCTTCCGCAGGGTCTTGTGACGGCCGCCGCTGGGTCTTATCCTGCTTCCGACAATGCCTATCCAACTGAGACTGCTGTAGCTGTCTTCGCCAGCGTGCCCGACAAGACTCCTCGCGCTGGCCCACCCATGGACGCTCATGCATTCCGACCGCAAACACAGGCAGCTGATGGCGATCACGATCCCCTACAACTGCGATCTACCAGTGTCAAAGTCGAAGATGCAGGGTTCGTGGGCGACAGTTATGCACAGGAGCCCAGAATGCCGGCAGGCAACGTAGGCCTGTCCGATTCAGCATCCTGGCTTCAATCACAACATCCAGCAGTGCATCAGCAGCCCCAGCAACAGCCTCATCACCCTCAGCATCATCATCATCAGCAGCATCATCAGCCACAGAAGCAACACCCTCAGCATCAACAGCATCAACAGTACGATGGCCACTACGTCCCCGCCAAAGGCGATCATGAACAAGCCAAGTATGGTGCTTATCCGAATACTTCACCGCCGCTTCACGGAGACCTGACCACGGCGCAGCGGGGCATACCGGGCGGTGCTTACTATGTGGATCCGCAGCATGCGCCAGGGTACGCAAGTCAAGCTGATGCTCAATACCACTTGGGCTACTCGGGTCCTCCTGACGGTGTTCATCCCCAGCAGACTCATAACCAGCAATTGCATCCGCCAAACCATCCATCTAGTCCGGCAGTTGCAATTTCTGGTCAGTATGCGCCTGCCGATCAGCCACCGCACCAGCAGCAACAAGTCCAGGGTCAGGGGCCAGCGCCCGACGTCTGGCAAGTCTGGGATTGGACGCCTGCTCAACAGCAGCAGCTGCGAGAGCAACAACAGCAGCCATACCAGCCTCAGCCCTCACATTATCATCGTGGCGGCTGAAAACCTCTCATCTGTACAGAGAACACCTTGTAACAATATCGTTTTCACCGTGAATCGAGCGAAAACTTGGCGACGCTTTGCATTCGCCGCATCTCTTGTCATGCTATCTGTGCAGTCTATCCTGAGGTGGCTTTCTTTTGCGTTTCACGGCGATTACTTAGGGTAACGTATTTTCGGTAGCACCGACGCGTCTGTAGCAACGACGCGTTTTCAAAAAAACTGAGCCCCACCGAGTATAGTGTTAGTGTGTGTGCTTGACAGTGAGCATGAGAACATATCCTGCATGAGACCCACCATCCCGGTTTACCGGGTCTTGACTGCATTGTCGATACCATCGATACAACCGCTCGCCCATGCAATACAACGCCGTTTTCACGCTTTCTGGTCTGTGAGCATGCCGACCAACCCGACTTCAAAGCGCTCTGTAGCCTCTTGAGCAGCTAGGGCTGTTGAGCGAGACCAGAAGGAGACTCGCCTGCAGGCAGCAGCTGCTGGTGTTGGCAACGGACAGTACAACAGCATACGCAAGGCTGCTGCAGCCAACAACGTTCCAGAGGCGACCCTTTGTCATTGTCTTGCTGGCCGACCATCAAAAAAGGATGCCCAGGTCGATCACCAGTTGCTTTCGCCAGCTGCAGAGACGGCGCTTGTCAATCACATTCGCCGTTGCGCATACAGCGGCTTTCCACTGACACGAGCGCTCATTCGGGAGTACGCTCAGGGCATCTCACGTGTGGATTCTGCTCGCAACCAGCCAGTTGAGCTAGGACACATGTGGCTCCAAGCGTTTCTCCTCTGACACCCCTCAATTCGCTCGCACTGGTCACGCTGTCTCGACAATGCCCGACTGACTGGCACCAACAATGATGGTGTTCGACAGTGGTTTGACCAGCTTCGCAACATACTGCGTGAGTATGCCATCAGCTCGACCAACGTCTTCAACATGGACGAGACCGGCTTCATGCTTGGCATGGCCGGTAGCGAGCGCATTGTCGTCTCAAGAGGCGACCAGTCAACTCGGTTCAGGGCACAGCCGGGCACACGCGAGAATGTCACGGTTGTCGAGTGCATTGGAAGCGGCGGCCAGGTGCTACCGCCCTTGATCATCACCAAGGGCCAGACACACCTGGTTGGCGATCACCGACGCTCATACGACGTTCCAGCGTCGTGGCACTTTGCCAAATCCGACAACGGCTGAATCAACAATGGCCTGGCTATCGAGTGGGTCGAAAAAATCTTCGATCCGAGTACAAAACCGTCAAAGGCAGCCGACTGGCGCCTCCACATCCTCGATGGCCATGATTCGCATGTCTCATCGGCCATTTGCGACGCTCTCTGGTCGCGTCGGATCATCCCGTTCCTGCTGCCACCACACGCCACACACCTCATGCAGCCGTTGGACGTCTCAATCTTTGGTCCATTGACTGGTCGATACCGACAACTAGTCTCAGACGCAGCCCGACACACCAACACAGTCGATAGAGCGATGTTCACGACCATGTATGTCGAAGCACGCAAGAAACTGACGTCGACAGCTGCTTGAAAGGCATTCTCCGACTGCGGCATCACTCTTGAGCCCAGTCCAGAGAAGGTCTTGGCCCGACTACCTGGTGGACGACGCCCAGAGACACTGCAGCGTCAACCGCTGCAGACGATTGTTGTGCCGCAAACAGCCGCAGCATTGGGCGCTGCACTTGACGCTCACCGACAGGACCCCGACCCACGCCATGCTCACGACCTCAAGAAGACAATTCTACAGGCGCACGAGCAGTCACAGGCGTCAATTGCAGTGTTGCAGGCCGAAAACAATATATTGCATGCTGAGGAGGAGCATCGCAGGAAGACAGTCAGGAGATCGAAGCGAACGGTCAAGAAAGGCGATCAAAGGGTCCTGACCAGGACTCGTATGATCTCGAGGCAGGAGGCTGAGCGCGAATTATTCATTGTGGGACCGTCAGCGCCATCGAGAAGTGCAGGAAACGGTGGAGAGGAGGAGGAGAGCTCAGATGAGGCAATGGAGGATGGCGACGAGGAGCTGAACATCGACGATGAAGTGATCTCGTCGTCGTTGAGCATGGATACTACCGCCATTGCAACATGTATCGCTGAGTTGCTTGACGACGATGAGGCTTTGGGCGCGATCAGCGACGACGACAACAACGCCTTTGGTTTCTACGCCACCCTGCCGGCGTAAGGTTCAATTTGCACGCTTCATCGATTCCGTTTTGCTCATCATGTACGCTAGCACTCAGACCATCTCGCAATCTTAGTCTCATCTTGTCACGATCACACATGGCCGAGATCACAAGCAAGGCGAGCACTGACATCATACTCAAATTTAAAGTTGCACACGCGTCGTTGCTACAGACGCGTCGGTGCTACCGAAAATACGTTACTATACATTCCGACTCGAACGATGGAGTCAAACTGCAGTTGACGCTGCATACAACTACAATTACAAACACGTGCTCATCTCATTCATCTTGACTCTCACCCGATACCGCATCCTCCTCTTCCTCTTGGATCCTGAAAAATGCCCTAATAGTCGCATGGATGGCTGCATTGACGCCCCACCTTCCCACGGTGATATTATCGTCTTCATCGTCGTCGTCCTTGTCCGCCAATCCGATGATTCCATTCTGCTCAACGGCCGTTTTCAAGAGGTGGCTAAACTCTGTCTCGAATTGTTGCAGAAATGCTTGGCTTGTGGCATCCAACTTGGAGGCGGGGACGTGGGGCGTTGACGAGATGTTCGGGTAGGCGTGGCCGAAGCGATTCCATCGGATGGCAAAGTCGAAGGTGAGTGAGGCACCGGATTTGTTTTGCAGGGTGAAGGCTTGTGCGGCGTGGGAGAGGATGAGGGATTTGGCGGTGGCGTCGTCGATGGCTCGACTGGCGGGTTTGCGTGGCGTTGGGTTGATTGAGGTGGAGGAGGATGAAGGTGCGGTTGGATGGAATGGTGTAAAGTCGACCTTGTGTTGGCGTTGCCAGGCACGGACGTGATCGCGTGCCAAATCGGTATAGCTCTCCATCAGAGATGTGAACAGGTTTCTCCTGAGCGAAACTAGTGGTACCATGGTACGAAGCATCATCAGGATCGCCGGCAGATCGTTCCTCGCCTTGAATTTAGAATAGAGTCGATTTGGAGTATCCAGCGTCTCGTCCAACCAGTCCGGCAGTGTCAGTTGGAGGTTTTGAATCAGCGGCGATGTATGTTCCTCTTGCTCTACCACATCGAACTTGATGCTGAGGGTGAACAGTCTTGCAAATGCGCCCGAGAGACGGATTGCTCTTCTTTTGGAGCTTGTGTCTGTCTGCTCGAGACTTTCGATCTCTAGCTGGGAAAATCTGACTAGCGACTCGAGCAGCGAGGTGAGTCGCGCTGAACGAGCTTTGAGGAAAGCATTGATGCTGTTGGCGTGCCGGGTGGCCGAGAGCTGACTCGTAATGCTCCTTTCGCTGGTGATAAGTCTGCGGTCGATCTCGCTGCCACTACCGGTGCCTTCGACACCGACCGACTTGCTTGGAATCAAGCTGGGATCCATCACTACGAGCGCACTCTCCTCCTTGCTGCTGCTGGCCCCTGCGACTAATCTCGCCAACGCCCCACTGCTCGCCGTCAAGAGCGCGGTCAATGCATCATCGTCCATCTGCTTGAGCTTTTCAGCGAGCACCTGCTTCACCCGCACAACATCACGTGTGGGATCAATGTATCGCAGCGATAGACTTGCCGCTGATGAGGACGCAGCGGGACGACGTCGTTGTCGTTCAGCCGCGATCTGGCGGCGTAGGTCGTGCACTTCGAGTTCCAGCTCTTCGACGCGATCGACGAGGGTGCTGCGATCAGTGGTGGAGGTGGTGGAGCGTGCCGAGCCGGGCGTGTCGATGGGCAGACCGCGCCGCCGTGATGGGGTCTGCATGGGCGTCGATTGCGACATGATGGGTGCAAAGTAGCTCGGACGCTATTGATAGCTACCACTAGGTGGAGTCAAAGCTGGTAGCAGTCAATGAGACTGTGAGTAGAGAGCTACACAGATCGGATGCGATTGCGTAGTCTCAGTGCGATATGGATCAAGACGAGAGTGTCGCAAGCGAGAAGAGAATGCGACGAGGTGGGATGTGTTTCCAGAGCTGTGCAAATGCAAAGCCGGTCCTTGGAGCGCTACGCAGCGGCGCCAAGCAGACGCAAGGGTATAATGAGTGTACGAAGCGCGCGGTATGAAAGCGACCCGGATGAGATGGGAAGATGGTGGTCGACAATACGATACGATATTGATCGTGTTGCAAATATCGGTCAAGTGGGCAGACGCCGTTTGGGAATGTTGTTGACGACCAACCCAAAAAATATGGTGTTGCTCAGCTGCAGGGTTCGTGCGGGCGCGTCGCGTCCGTCAACCGGAAATTTTGACCAAGTTGTGCTTTGGCTCGGTCACACATTGACCGAGGGGGGAAAAATCAAGGTCCTCATCAAGGATCGCGCCGCTTCGGAGGTCGGAGGCAGCGATTCTCACTCAGCCGAACCTTTACGATGGGTTTCTGTTCCGCAACGGGCTCTGTAGTGGCAACAATGGCAAAGTCTGTTCGAGAGCGGGGAAAGCATCGTTCGACAGCATCGATACTGAATACAAGGCCGAAGACGACGACTAGAAACGAGATCGCTTGTTCGCATCCCCTGCATCCGGGTTCCTCTTTCGTTTGGGCACAGCGCCACTGCCCTCATTAGCAAACCCAATACCAGCAGGCATGTCTCTCTTTTCCTTTTGCGCATTCTTCTTTCTCCTCCTCTCCAACGCCTTTTTGAGCTGCTTCTTCTCCTGCCCGCTCGCTCTCTTGCCGTCGTCGTTGCTACCACCGGACAATCGATCGTATTTGTCGCGAAGCAGCATCTGCTTGATCTCGCTCTTCTTGGGGTAGAAGGGCAGTAGACCTTTTTCCACCCTCTCCTTGTTTTGCGATTTAATCTTGCCCTTGACCGCCGACTCTCTGGCACGTCTTTCGCGCTCTCCTGCCAGACCCTCTGCTCTGCGCAGCGCAGCTTCGACTTTGGCGCGTTCTTGTCGGATCGCAAGCGCTTGTTCGGATTTCGCCTTGGGACCCGCTTGCGCCGCTTCTTGCTTTTTGAGCTTTGCGAGCGTCCTTTTGAGCGTGCCGAGCTCGTCTTTGAACATTTCGGGGAGGAACGAGTAGGATTTGGCAAAGAGGTCTTTGTTGACGCTGCCCGACAGGGATTCGAAGCGTGGATCGCGCACTTGATTCGAGGCGGTCTCGATGACGTTGCGACGACGAGAGACGGGCCGCTTGCTCGAAACTTCAGTGGGAGCGTTTTTGTTGGAACGCTTGACGAGCTCCTTGCGCTCGTTGGACTCTTTGCGTCGTTGCTCTCGCTCTTGGCGGGCTTGAGCCCAAGCATGGCCTGTCCCATCGCTCGAGGAGCCCGCTGTTGCTGACGCTGGTCCTCCGTTGAGCTGACGTAGGCGTTCGCGTACCTCACGACGCTTTTGCTCAAGCGCCTCATCGGGATCTGTGGATCTGCTGCTGCTGATGCTACGATTTCGTTGAGGTTGTTTGCCCGCTCTTGCCGCTGCCAGACGCTGACGGTCTTGGGCGAATTCGTCTTCTTCCAGGTCCGAGATGTCGGGTTCGGAAAATCCATCTTGGTCATCATCGCTTGCAGAGCCATTCATCTGCTGTCGAGCTTTCATGAGAGCCGAAAAGGGAATCTTGTTCATCTGCTGCTGCAAATCATCCTGCTCGTCGTCGGATGCTGCTTGATCGCTGCTGTAAGCTGCATTCTCTTGTTCCTCGTCCTCGTCCTCGTCCTCATCGTCATCGTCATCAGACTCGTCATCAGATGCTGCTTCTAGATCCGAGTCGTCCATGAATTGCGCGTACTTTGGCCGCTCCTCTCCCTCTGCCTCCTCCTCGTCGGAGCCAAGCTCGCTGGCGGATTCGAGCTGCAACGATCCAGCATCTGACCCTTCCGAGTCTTGCTCAAAGACCGCCGCATTGCTTTGGTTTTGTCGTGCCACTGCGCTCTTTGCTGTTGCTTTCGGCATCTCGAAGACCGAACCGCAGCGTATTGATGAGATGGAGGCTAGATGTGGTGGTGGTGCGAGTCTAACTTGGACAAGAAGAAGTCCCGAGTTGCATATTCCAGTCAAATATGTCAAAGCAAAGCTTGTAATCAGCCAGCAAATTTTGATTAGGATTTTTGAGAGAATTCAGGGTTCAGTATTACGATTTTGTTGTTTAAATTTTTCAAGAACTTGTTGCTTGTGGAGCTCAACACACCATCTTCTCATCCATCACTCGAACAGAGTGGCTCAGCTATAGCCACCACATTGGCATCCTCATCAACCACCTCGTAACCCCAGGCTCCGAGGTCAAGCTACGCAAACCAATCAAGCCGCCTTCAACGATCGGCTTGCGACATTTCCCTGCAGACCCCACTCAGCCTTGCTCAAGAGCTACTTGGGCCCCCTGCCGTTCCATCATCATCATGGAGGCCGGACCTTCCAAACCGTCTCGCTCTGCGAGCGGCTCCAAATCAAGTAAAGCCAATAGCGAAAAGAAGGCCTACCACAGCCAGGACGCCCTCGACAAGCAAGCAAACTCAATCTCAGCCGCCACTTCGCTCCCACGCTCGCTCGAACGTTCGGCTCCTGCTGCCGTTCGCGATGCCAAACTTCCCAAGTCGATCGCCAGTGTAAAGGATAAGAAGCTCAAGAGTAAGCTCACCCATCAGCATCTCTCCCAAAAGCGTGCCGCCGAGGCAGCTCGTCTCGCCAATGAATACCTCAACACTGCTGCGCCTGGCGAAGGGGCTGGAATGATCGAGACCGAAGGTGAGCTCGAGCGCACCTTCAAGGTGACGCAGGCGCAGATCAAGGACAACGTTGGAATCGATACAGCTACCAAAGGCTTCGAACTAAAGCTCGACGGTGGCAAACAGGGAGTCGGGCTCGGACCGTATCGATGTGACTATACACGAAACGGTAGGCATTTGGTCATTGGTGGAAGGAAAGGGCACCTGGCAGCATTCGATTGGCAGACAGGCAAGCTCAGCTGCGAGATTCAGGTCAGGGAAACGGTAAGAGACGTCAAATGGCTGCACAACAACAGCTTCTTTGCCGCGGCGCAGAAAAAGTACGTCTACATCTACGATGACGCAGGCATCGAGATCCACAAGCTCAAGAACCACACCGATGTCAACCGACTCGAGTTTCTTCCCTATCATTTCCTGCTCGCATCCGTAGGTGCAACCGGCTATCTCAAGTACCAGGACACTTCAACAGGTACGCTCATCAGCCAGCACCGCACCGGATTGGGCAACTGCAACACCATGACACAGAATCCGCTTACCGCCGTCTTGCACCTCGGCCACAGCAACGGTACCGTGACCATGTGGACGCCTAACCTCTCGACACCGGCGGTCAAGATGCTGGCGCATCGCGGGCCCGTAACGGGCATTTCAATCGACTCGCGCAACGGTGGACGCGACATGGCAACTTGCGGTATGGACGGTACGATTAAAGTTTGGGACATGCGCATGCTGGGCAAAGGCCCTCGTCGCGAATGGCAGGCGCGCCGACCGGCTTCCGATCTCCAATTCTCTCAGCGCGGCTTGCTCGGCGTAGCCTGGGGACCGCATGTTTCCGTCTACGACACCCACGCTACCCTCGGCGCCGCCCCTCCGGGCCCTTATATCACGCAGGGATTCCCACGCTCCGAACCGCTTCAGGTCAAGTTCTGCCCCTTTGAAGACGTTCTTGGCGTAGGCCACGCCGGCGGCTTCACCAGCTTGCTCGTCCCCGGTGCAGGTGAACCCAACTTTGACTCGTCCGAATTGGACCCCTTCGAAACACGCAATGCACGTCGCGAACGCGAAGTCCACCAACTGCTCGACAAGATCTCGCCCGATCTCATTTCGATCGACCAATCCATCCTGGGCTCTGTCCACGTCGCCGAGACCAACGTATCGGCCGCAGAGCAGGACCGAATTCTTGCCGAGATCGCCAAGCGCAACCCAAACGCCGTGGCCCGCAGTGCCGACGGCCGAGCCTATTCGCAGCTCTCGCGAATCGAGCGCATGCAACTCGACGGGGACGCTTCCCCCTTTGACGATGCCGCTGAGGACGACCAAAGCGAAGCGGCAGCCGCCACCGGTTCGTTGGCAGCCAAAATCGCCGCTCACCAGGCCCCTGCTAAACCGGTCAAGGAGAAGAACCGCATGCGCGGCAAGAATAAGGCGCTCAGCAGATATCTCCGCAAGAAGCGCGAAAACGTCATTGATCCTAACCGCATTGCCGTCAAGGCGAGGATGGAAAAGATGCGCAAGGAAGAGCAACAGGCTAGAAGAAGAAAGGCAGCGGCAGGATTGGATCAGGATGACGAAAGCTTTTCGGCTCTCGACATGTTTAAAAAGCGCTCCTAGGTGGAGAGGGGAAGGAAGTGCGTGTAGCAGCCAACGGTTGGGAGTTCCTGTTCCTTTGCAATCGCATTTCAGAGTCCAAGGCTGTTGGTATCTTGGTGTGTTTTGAGACACATGTGTGGAGTTGTGTGGGCGTATTGACTGTAAAGCTCTATGTCGGGGGTTCGGCGTCGTGCGAGTGCTGTGGTCCTTCGCATTGTCTTGTGTAGATTGAGCCTTTCAATGTGCTTGGAGCGCCTACGGTAGCGATGGATCAGACACATAGGAGCAAGTCGAAGGTGTTTTCTCAACGACAAGTCTCTCACAGGCGAGCAAGAAGCGTTTGTCACTTGACTCGGTGCCATCTCTCAGGCGAACCCACGCCTACTTTCACTCTGCAAGACATGAGACGCATCCTGTCGTTTTGATGAGTGACATTATCACTCTAAGTTATATCGAAAGCCACCCCCGCCCCCCCACTTCTTCCCCCTCTTTTAGACGACGTACACTTGAGCCGCTTGTCTCACTCGAGCTCAAACTGGCCGGCGGAATTCAATTTGATCTGCACCGACCTTTTGCCATCCAAACTCCTCCTACCCGCCTCGAGAATGGCGGTTGTCAGTACGGTGTCCTTGATGGTCGGTAGAATGGCATCGAAATCCACCGCGTTTCTCTCACCGCGGTTGATGCGCGTACATGCCTCGACAAAGTTTTGCAACGAGAGGTAGCCGTAGCCGTGCTGACCGGCAAAGTAGCCTTCTGCATCTGGCGTGTAGCGCATGTAGAACGGGTTGTAGTCGGTGCAGCTTCCACCGGTGAGCTGCTGGTCTGGGTGTTCTTGGGTAAATTGATAGCCGCGGCGTGCTTGGTTGATTCGAGTCTCGCCGTGTGCACCGACAAAGTGGAAGTGCTGTTCCGAATGAACACCCGCTCCTTGTGGGGCTGTCCAGCTGGCGGTGAAGATGGCGGTGGCGTTTTTGGTCGCTTGCACCTCGCCTGTGGGGGAGAGGAGCGCGAAATCGACTAGCAGCGTGATCGTGTCCTCGGTACCTTCGATGCAACCTTTGCTTGTCGCAATGCCCTTGGATCCCGAAGCCGTCACCTGTACGGGCACCGCTCGTCCCTGCACCATCCACAGACAAATGTCAATGTGGTGCGAATTGAGATAGTACGAAATATCGCTATCTCTGCCCGCCCACGCTTTGAACGTCTCGAGCTGGTTCTTGGGCTGACTCATGTACGAGTAAAAGTAGTTGAGGTCGCCCAGACTGTCGCGGGCGCGCTGGCGCGCATCGGCGTAGGCTGGATCGAACCGCTTGTGGTGCTCGACCATGCACAATACGCCCTGCTTGGCTGCGGCCTCAACCAGCGCTTGGTGGTGCGCCAACGTCTGTGTCGCCGGCTTGGTCACCAACACATGCACCTTGCGCTCAATGGCATACATGGCAATGTCGAAATGCGTCGAATCGGGCGTAAAGATGGTAATCGCATCTCCTGGCTTCAAACTGTCAATGGCAGTCTTGTAGGCATCGGCATCACGAACGCCTGCCTGTGGAAACGAAGTAAACTCGGTCGACATGTCCCGATACTTGGCCTGGATGTTTTTCTCAAAATGATTGCGAATGCCGGCAAACTTGTCACCGTTGGTACCGACCATTTTGATCTCTGGTGCGATGAGTCCTCGACGACGGAGGTCGAACATGACCAGACCGACCACGCCGAGTTTTTTGTCAGAGGGCGATTCCGAATTGCCCACGAACCCGGTCGTGTACTCGCCGGTGCCGACGGCGAGCACTGTGGGAAGTCCTGTATTCGACATTGGATCGTAGCGTTGTCTTTGTTGTTTTTTGGCCAAGAAACGTGGTTGAATGATCGAGATCAGATGGTAGCAAGTCGAAAGAAAGGCTGTCAGGTACGTAAGAAGCTTCGGCGAGAGCAACACGCTTATATCGATCGGTGCACAAAGAGACAGCAAGGGAGAGCAGCGATTCTTCCCCACGCACAATTCACTGCTGCTGCAAAGACAGCTTGCTTGACGGTTGAGAAAGGGTACACACACACACACACACATCGGTCGGCGAAAAACTCGGCGAGCCTCTGCAATTTCTCTCTCTCTCTCCAACATGGGCGGCCGGAGACATTCCGGTCCGGTCGTGCAGATTTCACTGCGCGTTTCCAACTTTCTTCCGCCCCACCTCTCTCGATTTCACCCCCACGTCTTCTACACGCCGGCCCATGCCTCGATATTCACCGACCACCAACCACGCAACCCAACTTGGAGCAGTTCCCACTCGTCCCAAAACAGCACACGGCATCTACCGACTCGGCTCAAAATCGAGTCCGCTTGATCCGCCTTTCTCCTCCTCCAAGCCACGTGGTCGATAGTGTCACAAGGATTCACAATGCATGCCAAGATGTAGCTTTGCATGGCCAGAATGTTATTATCATGGAGTTCGTCTAGATTCGTTGACATCAAACAGCATCTTGGAACAGGAAAAAGACGTTGGTAGCGCATGAGGAATCGCCTAGTTTCGGTCACGCTCGCGCAACTGTCTAACGCTATTTCAGGACGGAATCGAATAAGCCTCGCCTCTCCTCCCGCTCGCCGACTTGGCATTGCCGTTCTGCGATTTGCCGGACGACGACTTCAAGGGATTGACGATACCGATACGTCCCTTGGCACCGGACTTGAATCCAGGTCCATCGTAGAAAATGGTCTCGTTGGGCCGGTTGAGCGTTGGCCAAGCAACGTAGTCCAATCCTCTCGAGATCATAAACTGTGCACTGCCGACCGCGACCACCAGCCACAGAGTGAAGAAGTAGACATGCGACCAAATGCTCGACTGCTTAACCGCTTCGCCGGCGCTCGGACCACCTACCGAGGCAATTGTCTGTGCTGCCGTGTGTCGAGGAAGCACCAAGCTGGCAAAGACCATAGTGAGGGCAAAGAGGAACACCCACGGCATGGCACGTACGAGCAATGCACGCTGGTCAGGCGTTGGCAGGCCTTTGGAAGGCTCCCAAGCGCCGGTGAAAAGGTCGTATGCGTCCTGTCGCGCGCCGTCAAAGTAGTTGTTCTTGATGTAGCGCGTGACCGAGTTGACTCCATCCTGCAACGCTCCCTCCTTGGATCGTTTGCCCGTTCGGGTGAAATCCGTCTTAAGCGCTCCCGTGCCACTGTATGCCTTAGAGATAACATCGGCGTGGTCGGCCCAGACGTTGCGGTAGACGTGCATGAACTCGGCCTTGGTCTCGACCTGATCCCCAGCCGACAGAATACCGATGGATCGCAGCTGCTCATTAAGGATCCAGCGCGCCAAGGTACCCTGCACCACGTTGGTGCGGTCCAGGCAGTCCATGCAGTTGGTGCGCACCACGGAGCGTTGCTGGCTCAACACTTTGCCATCTTCGACCGCAAAGTAGTCGCTGCTCTTGAGACCCTTGGTCTGCAGGCGCTCAATGAGGTCCATGACACGCTCAAACTTCATCCCCTTACACTCGTGGTGGAAATCGTAGTAGGTGTAGTGCACCTGCGGATTGTGCAGCTTGTCGACGGCACGCTCATACGCCTCCTTGACCGGCTTCTCGTAGCCCTTTTGATTGACCAGGTTGACGAGGTAGTTGTCTCCATATCTTGCCACCTGATCCTCAAAGTGGCGACGAGTTGCCTCGGCAGTCTCGGGCTTCTCCATGATCTGCAGATCAGGCTTGTAGCGCAGGTTGTTGACTTCGGCCCAGAAGACGGGAACGCTGCCTCGGGTCTGGATGTAGCTCTTGCGGATGCTGCCGTTGGCCTTGGTCATCGTTGGTCCGCCTTTCGGGTTGGTGATGACGAATTGTTCGGTCTCGTTGAAGTTGGAAACGTTGCCGTCCAGATCGATACCGCGGGAAAAGTAACGCGTGCCTACGCGGTGACGCGAGCGCCGAGCAATCAAACCTAGTACGAACGCATGTTCGTTGATCTTGACCTCTTTGACCTCGAGGAAGCCAAACACGCATGGCAGGATGAAGCGCGACAGATCTTGCCCGCCAGACTCGGTAGTCTGGATCAATTTTTGCATCAAGAAGCGGTTCCAAAAGAAGCGTTCGTCGGCGCGCTGCCATAGAGGGGCCGACTGGGTGGACGAGAGCCCGGCTTGACGCTGCATACTGCTGGTAAGATCATAGCCGTAGCTGAAGTAGAACGGAGCACTGTAGAGGTGAGCCTTAAGCAGGCCAAGCAGCGTCTTTTCGACTGGATGTTTGAGCAGCGAGGGGTTGGCCTCCTTGTCGAGGGGCAGAGTGCGGAATTCGGTGGCCATGTAGATATCGGCACCGGCGATCTCGGCGACCTTCTTCTTGCTGGTGATGACAACCAGGAACTCGGAGCTGTGCAGCTTGATGATACCGACGATGCCCTGCACCGACATGGTCTTGTCGCCGCCAGGGGCCGATCCATTTTTGGCCAGACGGAGGGAACTGTCGTTTCGATCGATCACAAGCAACTCGGCGCCTGATTGGGATGTGGGCTCGAAAACATAGGCCTGAGGCGAGATCCGCAATTGGAATCCATCCCACAATGGGGGAAGGCCGCTTCTCGATGTCATGGTGGCCGCTTGATCCGGGTGAAGGGGAGAAAAAATCCAGATGGCTCTGCCCAAAAGCGCACTGAGTACCGGGTATCAAAGGCGGAGCAGAGGTGGTGGTGGTTCGTGGTGGCGGTGAGGGAACAGTGAACAGTGTTGGCTGTGCCGACGGTCGAAGATGACAATGGACGTTCTTCCGAAGCAAAGCCGTGCGGTGTGAATTTTTGTGGGGAGCAGAGACCAGCACCAGCGCCCTAATCAGCAGTAAAAGCACAGCACATCGCAGCCCAAGCGGGCAGTGACCGAACTGCAGCTAAGATTTGGCTTGCTTATGACGTTTCTCTATTTTCGACTGAGCACGGTGCAAGCCACATCGCAACACACGCGGCGCTGGGTTCTTGATGCGTGAAAACTCGATAAGCGCGATCTACGAAATCGCCGATCTTGGAATCGCATTGGATCCGATTCAGCTGCCTCCTTGCAGTCCATCACAAGTGAAAGGCAGGCCTGTCATGTTCTTCCGAAGCAACGCCCCACAGGCAGGGGGAAAAGGGGGGTGGGGATCCCCGTCTGATACATCCCGCTTGGTTGCAGGATCCTCTGGCATTTGACATCTTCGACTCTCACACGCCAATGAGCCTTGCGTCAAGTGGGTCGGAGTGGCAAGTTGCTGTCTCGATGCTAAGACAAGATTTTGGATATCGCAGCCTGGCTACATGTACAAGGAAAGATCAACACTGATATGCAAGATGGACCTGATGACCAGATTTTGAGAGGTCTGAAATTGCACGACAAGGCGAGCTAGGTGATCAGAAGAATGCTGCGCAGCTCTTTCGAATGCTCGCCTGCGACGCGCGAGCAAGTGAGTGTCGACATCTAAGTGAGGAGAGTGAGACGCGACGAAACCTCTGCCTGGGCTCGTACGACGTTGGCAAGGTACGAAACCATGAGCACATCCTGGAGATGAGCGTTGAACAATGTCTCAAGCTTGTTGTCATCCATGCCTGCAGGCACGACACTGATTGTGTCGTTGAGGAAGCGTCCGACTGCCTTGTCGCCCTCCTTTTCTCCCGAAATGACGGCACGGACGTAGGTGAGGACGCGGTCGAGCTGAGCCTGCACCTGCTTGAGGCTGACGGCGAGCGCGTCGAGGTCGCTCAAGGGCGACGAGATGTTTTGCGAGGCAAGCAGCGAGAGCGAAGAGTGTTCTGGCGTCGAGTGGAGGAGGTTGGTGGGGAGCGGGAGGAAGACGCAGTTCTCGGCCTTGGGAGTTGCGCCCAATGGAGACGAAATGTACGACTTGATACCGAGTCCCGAAGCTTTTGAGCCGTCGATCGACGTGTCCATGGTCAAATGCACCGCCTGGTGAGGGGCGGTCTCTCGCGAGTAAAAGTCCTGGATGAGCGCGCTGTAGGTGTTGAGCTCTGGCGAGGTGGCATACCAGCCGACAATGACCTCGTCCGGTCGTACCTTTTGGCAGAGCTCGTACATGCTTCGGTGGTACTCCATGTCGACCTGCACCTGACCCTCCTCCTCATCTTCCAAGTGAGGAACGGCGAAGCAGTTCTTGATCTCGATTTCGGATTCGGTGCGTGTGCCGAGCAAGGTACCAATGACGCGGTGCTGTCCATCATTGCGGCGAAGGTAGTGGTCGAGAATGGAAAAGAGAGCAACGGGATGGACGTGGACACCAGTGACGGAGCGAGAGTGCATCACACCCGAGCCGGTTGAGGCTGGGAAGTCGAGGTGGAGAGCAGAAGAAGATGACCCAGCGAGCGACATGTTCGGCGAGCTTGACTGTTGTGGAAAGGCTAGTGCTAGAGATACAGGCAAAAGTGCGTATCACGGGATCGCCGTGTGTGCGGGTGTATGCGAATGTGCGTGCTGGCGCGTTTACGTGATGACGGAACCTGGTCGAGGTACTTCTGTTCGAGTCAGAAAGCACGAGCTGAAGCTGAATGGATGAATCGATGCGAGCCAGAAAGATGTGTAGAAGAGTTCTGGCGTCGAGGCAACGTCGAAGGTGGTAAGGTGAGGAGATGATGGTTTGGAAAGCGTCGTCGTCGACGTCAAGTTGGGCCAAGGTCAAGAAGCTAGCTGCTGTAAAACTTGAAAAGGTGCCACTGCACTGTACAATCTTCCGTCCTGCTCCCGTAAAAGCTTCTCGACCCTCTTCTGCCCTCCTCTCACACACATCCACAGCTTGGAGCAAGTGCGAAAAAATCCTCCCGTTTCTTCTCAACTCGTTTGTATTTGCCAATTGAAGTCGGCGCGTCGTTTTCAAAGTTGATACTTGACTGGCCTCAAATTTTGTATTGCGTATTGGCAACGCAGTCCGCTGCCCTATGTGGTGTGTGTGTGGGTTGGGCGAAGAAAGCACAAGAGCGGCTGGAAACTCAGCTCTGTCTTTGGGAGTTCTTCGCGTCAAAGGCACAAATTGGCGAAATAAATTCTCAAAATGTTAGAAGAGGAAGGCGGCTTCTAGCTGATCTGATCGAGCAGCCTCGGATCTGTGTTGGTCGGCGCAGCTGCCAGCTTCTGCCTGCCGTGTCCCCTACCATCTCACACACATTCTTGCCTTGCTACTGCCGTCACCCATCCCACCCTTCCTCTTCTCCACGACCGTGCAACAACCACCATTGCTATCACCATCATCAAGTCGACGGTGCTTACGTTGGTGGCCCAACTTGATATCTTCTTCTTGACCCAGCTCGAGGTTGTTCTTGCTCTGATCAACGGCAAGCAATTGTAGCATTCCACTTTGGCGAGAGGGGAGGCCTCTCTCCGGATAGCACAAAACGTTGCTGGCACTCAACCACTACCGACACATTCCGGCCGAGCATCCGCAGCTTCGATCAACGTCCCAGTTGACAGCCTTGCATCATGGCCGACGAGGAGAGGGTCCCAGCCCCTTATTTTCAAGATGACGAGGAAGGAGAGCCATCAGATGAGGGCGAAGGCGTCGACCTCATGAAGTCAGATGGCAACCTTGTTGGCTCGGGAGGCGAGGACAGCAGCGATGAGGACGAAGATGACGATCCGGAAGAAGCGCGACGCGTTGCAGAAGGGTTCATCGCAGAGGATGACGAGGAAGAAGAAGAGGACGACGAGGCACGCAGAGAGCGCAGGAGGCGCAGAAAAAAGAAGAGAAAGCAGAATGAGGAAGATTTCGAGGTCGATGAAGATGATCTCGAACTGCTTGCCGAAAACACGGGGCAGTCTCGACGCAAGGAGGCCGGTCGTCTCAAGCGTTTCCGAAGAGGCTCCGCTTCTCCACCTCCAGACGATGAAGCCGCTGCCAGGCAAAGGACGCTCGACCAGATCTTTGAAGACGACGACGACGAAGATGACGATGACATCCGCTCGAGTCGCCGTGGCGTCAACTACGACGATGACGATGAAGACCTGCCCTCTGTCGGCCAGGCACTCCGAGCCGGCGTAGCCCGCAAACAACGCGAGGCCGTCGGGGGCTACGAGGATGACGGTCTCGACGACTTTATCGAGGAAGATGAGGACGACGAAGAAATGCAAGGTCTCGACGAGGACGAGCGCGAGGCGAGACGCCAGGAGAGGCGCGAAGAAAAGCGTAGGGCTCGCATGTCCGGATCCGCAGCTGACCCAGCCAAGGCCGGCATCGACCGCGAGGCTTGGGATGAGATTCACGAGATCTTTGGCAATGGCGAGGACTACTTCTGGGCGCTCGAGGATGAGGAAGAAGACGCATTTGACGAGGAAAAGAAGAACAAGATGGAGTACAAGGACATCTTCGAGCCGGCCCAGATTGCAGAGCGCATGCTGACTGAGGATGACGAGCGCATCAAGCGCATCGACATTCCCGAACGTCTTCAGCTCGCTTGCCCCGGTGAGGAGGGCCTCAAGCTGCTCGAACGAAAACTTACCGATGCAGAGCTCTTTGAAGCAGCCAAATGGGCCTCGACCCGTATTTCACAAAGGACTGCAGCCGAATTCCTCGACGAAGCCGGCCTTTTCCACCGTCAACGCTCCGAGTTCATCAATGCCGTTCAGCTCATGCTCTCGTATATGCTCAACGATCTTCTTGAGGTGCCTTTTCTCTTTCAGCATCGCTTCGATGAGCTCGAGCATCTCATATACGACGAAGTTGAACGACGAAATCGCAGCATCGGTCTTCTCACCCGTCGCGAACTCTACACGCTCAGCGGTCTCGGCCTCAAGTTCAAGACGCTCCTTGTTCGCAAGGATCAGCTCCGCGCCACCTTCAACAAGATTCACGTCGACGTCAAGCTCGAGCCTGGCCAAGACGCGTTTGACAACGGTGCCGATGCAACTGCAGCAGATCCATCCAACGAGGATCGCGCCGAAATCTCGAGACGTCAAAGAATGATCTTTGAAGACATGCTTGCACAGGCTGCCAGTCTCGAAGAGATCTCCGACATCACCGAGTACCTCACGCTCCGCTACGGCCAGCAGATGCGCGACGCACAGGCCTTCACTGGCATCGGTACGGACCAAGCGGCCGAGGGCTTGGACGGTCTGACCCTGAGCGGCGAGCCTGTCGTCGGCGCTACCCCTGGCTTCAAGAAACCAAGTCTCGTCGGCCAGTACGAGCGCACAAAGAACACGGTCCTCGCAGAGCTGGCAAACAAGTTTGGCATCAGCTCCGACGAGCTCGCTTCAAACATCACCAGTCACACTCGTCAATACTCTCCTCGCGACCCGGAAGAGTCTCCCTTCAAATTTGCCGAACAGTTCACAGGATCAGCATGGGGAGCACACTCGCCAGAGATTGCCCTCGCCAAAGCCAAGATGATGCTGAGCCAAGAAATCGGTAAGGATCCCATTCTCAAACGAGAGATGCGCCAACTCTTCAAGGACGCTGCCGTGATCAACATTGAGCCTACCGAGCGCGGCATGACCGTCATCGACGACCAGCACCCCTATGCCAACTTCAAGTTCATCGCCAACAAGCCCGCCCGTCTTGTACCTCAACAACCTGCTCAGTACTTGCAGATGCTGCAAGCCGAAGACGAATTGCTCATCAAACTCGACATTAACCTCAAGGATGTTGTGCTGTCTCGCTTCGAGACCCGCCTCTACAACAACTACGCCAGCGAAGGTGTTAGCGAGAACAGCAAGGCGTGGAACGACCAGAGACGCGAGGTGGTTCGCGAGGCGCTTAAGACTCATCTCGTCCCCAACGGACGAATCTGGCTCAAGGAGTGGCTACGCGAGGAGGCGCGAGAGACGCTTTTGCGACACATTGATGTCCTTATGACGAAGCGCGTGGAGAAGGGCCCCTTCGTGTCCAGGAGCATGATGGCCCGCAACCGCGATCCCAAGATTGAGGAGTTGGACCGCGTTCCTCGTGTTCTCGCCGTCTCGCACGGTGGCGGAGATCCTCGAAAGGACGTCGTTCAGGCCGTCTACCTCGATGAGCGAGGTCGCGTCCGTGAGCACGCCACATTCGACGACCTGCGCCCGCTCACCGCGCGTCAGATGCAGGAGCGTGAGCTCGAATTGGAGCGCACGCGAGGCAAGGCAGAGTTTGTTGACCACCGCGCCGACTTTATCAAGCTGCTCAAGCAACGCAGACCGGACGTTGTAGTCGTCAGCGGATGGAGCGTCCGCACCGCCGAACTTAAGAAGCACGTGCAGGAGCTCGCCGAGATGGCCCACCAGGAGATCTGCGACGAGGACCGTCTCGACTCCGACCTCGAACGGGACCAGGCGGCGATCGACATTGTCACCTGTCACGACGACGTGGCGCGCATCTATCAGCACAGCAGCCGAGCTGCCGAAGAATTCCCTGAATTGAGCGAGTTGGGCCGTTACTGTCTAGCGCTCGCTCGATACGCGCAATCGCCCGTCAACGAGTTTGCAGCCCTTGGCAGTGATCTTACTGCCGTCATCCTCGATCCCAATCAGCGTCTGCTGCCGCAGGATCGCCTTCGACTCCACTTTGAGCGCTGCATTGGTGCCATTGTCAACGAGAATGGTGTCGAGATCAACGCAGCCATGACCAGCACTTATCTGCAGACGATGCTGCCTTTCGTGGCGGGTCTTGGCCCCAGAAAGGCGCACGCTTTGGTCAACGCCATCAGCACCAAGCTCGAAGGTACACTCATCAACCGAACGCTGCTCATCACGCGAAACATCTTGACATTCCAAGTGTTTCAAAACTGCGCATCTTTCCTGCGCATCGAGCAAGATATGCTGCTCGAGGCCGACGAAGACGACGTGCCGGACGTCCTCGACAGCACACGTATCCATCCCGAGGACTACGACTTCCCGCGAAAGATGGCCGCCGATGCGCTCAACAAGCACGAAGAGGATCTCGAGGGCGAGCATCCAAGTCTGCCATGCAAGGAGCTCATGGAGGATCCGGATCCGGCCGATAAGCTCAACACGCTTGACTTGGACAACTACGCCACGATGCTGTTCGAGCGCAAGGGCGAGCGCAAGCGTGCGACGCTGCACTCTTGTCGAAGCGAGCTCATCAAGCCATATGACGATTTGCGCGAAAAACAAAACGAGCCTTCGCCCGAAGAGATGTTGACCATGTTTACAGGCGAGACCTCCAAGACGCTTGCGAAAGGCTTTGTCGTGTCGGTCGAAGTGATGCGTGTGCAAGAGGGCAACCGCATGCAGGAAGGCTACATCAAGTGCAGGCTCGACTCTGGCATTGAAGGCACGGTGGAAGCCGAGCATGCGGTCGAAAATTACACGCCTGGGTCGGTGCGTCTGCGTGATGTTGTGCGACCACAACAGACACTCGACGCCCTGGTTCGCGACATTGATTACAAGGCGTGCACGGTCAAGCTTGGCATCAGCCCCTGGGAGTTGCAGCACCGTGACATCTATCAGGGCAAGACGCCGCTCGATGCTAAGTTCTATGACAGGGCAAAAGCGGATCAGTGGAACGAACAGGCAGCCGCCAAGGCCAAGTTGCGGGTGCAGGCGCGTCGACAGAATCGTGTCATCGATCATCCCAACTATCATAACTTCAATTACAAGGCAGCCGTTATGTTCCTGCGCAGTCAGCCTCGAGGAACGGTTGTTGTGCGGCCCAGCAGCAAGGGCGATGATCATCTAGCCGTCACTTGGAAGGTGGACGACGATGTGTACCAGAACATCGATGTTATCGAGCTGGACAAAGAGAGCGAATACTCGCTGGGACGTGTCCTGCGTATCGAGGGCATGGGATCATACTCGGATCTGGACGAGCTGATTGTCAACCACGTCAAGCCTATGGTGCACATGGTGGAGATGATGATGAATCACGAAAAGTACAAGGGCGCCGACGAGGAGGACCTGCACCGCTACTTGACCAATTGGTCGCTCGCCAATCCATCACGGTCGGTTTACGCGTTTGGTCTGAACAAGGACCGACCGGGCTACTTCAACCTGTCGTTCAAAGCCAATCGCGATGCGGCGATCCAGACGTGGCCTGTCAAGGTGCTGCCCAATTCATTCAAGCTCGGACCTGCTGACCAGCTTGCGGATGTTGCGGCGCTCTGCAATGCGTTCAAGACGCAGTACACGACGCAGGCGAGTATGGCGCGTGGCGCAAAGACACCGTACGGAGGCGGACGAACGCCTGCACCTGGCATGGGTGGGGCAACGCCGATGGGCGGACGCACTCCCTACGGTGGTGTCAGGAACGGTATGGCAGGCGGTGCTACACCCGGTCTGGCCGTCGCTGGAGGGTACGGTACTCCAATGATGAATGTCGCTTCTTCGGCTACACCCAATCCGTACGGTGCTGGAGCGTATGGTCGCAACGGCCATGCAGCCGGTGGATACGGAGCACCCCCTCCTCCTCCTCCTGGCCCTCCCGGTCGTCCACCTTCGATGCCCGGGGCTCCTCCCATGATGCCTCCGGGCATGGCTAGTGGTGGGGGCCCACCTTCTCACTACCCTCCTCCCTATGCTGGCGCTGGTGGTGAACCTGGTCCACCGCCTTCGCGACCCCAAGTGCCGCACGGCATGCACCCAGACCGCTTTGCGCAAGCCGAGTATGGCGGTGGCAACCATCAACAGGGTTACGGTGGGAACAGTGGCGGGGGCGGCGGTGGATATGGGGGAGGCTACCGAGGGTATTAGACGACGGGGAGGGGAGACACTTCTTTTGACTGCACGACAAGGCAAGACCTGACCGGATGTATTGATATCACAATTTTGAAGAAAAAAGGCTATTCGCATTGACATGTTGGAACTTGATGCTTAGGAGTGAGAGAGTGTGAAAAAGTCGGCGAAGGTTGAGCGAGCGAGAGAGAGAGAGAGCTCCACATTTTCTTTGGCTTAACCGCAGAGCGCAGAGTGTGTGTGAGAATTGCAGGCTTTTCGACTCGCAGCTTGAGGTTGAGAATCGCATGCGCGCGCTTGAGCCATCTTTACTCCGCTCCAAACCACACGTTGAGTCTGTCGCTCGATTCATCAGTTGCTCACATCCTGTCCACTTTCGAGCGTCGTAGGAAGCGTACAGTAACAGACGCACGTACAAAGATCTGGCCTTGGTCTCGAATAAGACGGGCTGTACTGATCTGTGGTAGACACGAGGAAAGGGACGATGAGCGGGAGCAGAAGCGGGTATCTCGACGATGAGCCGATCGCTTGGCAAGCATCGTCGTCTTGGAACAGCAGCAGTGGTGATGGAGGGGGGCAAACAAATGTACAGTTGACTTCTACATCGTTGTTTGCCACGCTAGCGCAAAGGCAGATGCACCAATTGTCGCAGACGCAGTACGACGATTCGTCATCGTGGAACACTCGATCGCATCCACGACCCCCACACGGTGTCGAACACTCCCATCGCACCGACAGCCATCATCGTCGTCGTCATCGTCAACACTCGCACCCAGAATCCAACTCAGACACCTCATACGACAATTCGCAGTCAGATCCAGAATCCTCATCCACCTCATCCACCTCTTCTCAAAACCGTGCCCTCGAACAAGAATGGCAAGACCAACTCGATCAGCTCAAACTCATGTTTCAAATCATCATCTTTCCCTTTGTCGGCAAATTCTTTGGTCGAAAGTTTGGCTATTATCGTAAGTGCCTCTCCAATCTTCTTGCAAGCTGAAGAGGATAGCGATGAGAGCTGACTTGATGTAAGATCGTGGTCTCTTTTTTATGGTGTCGCGGGGGTTAACAGTGTTTGATCGGTACAGGCTCTTTGGCTCACCATTCGGTGCGAGGTTTTGGAGCGGAGCAGCAGCGTCAATGGCGACAAAGTAGGGTTGGATGCAATTTGACGAAATCCTCACAACACACATATGGACGGCAGCAGGCCTCGCCAAAGTCTGACACCCGTTCAGTGAGGAACATGTGTTCTTTTGATCTGAAAGGAGCATTTACCTGTCTGCCGAGCACAGAATGGTCGCGATCAAAACAGTGGCATGGTCTAAAGAGAATGAATCATAGTGCGACGACGACATCAACAGAGCTTTTCCAAAACGAATCTTCCACCCCTTACACTCGCCACCCCAACCTACATCATCACCTCATCAAAAACCTCGGAATGTTCCTCGCCCGCCTTACGATCAAGACCAAACTCACCACCACTGCTACTGCACACCCGATACTGGTCACCACAAACACCTGACGATAGCACTCCTCGCCATCCATGCACAAATGTCTGCTCGATGGATGATCTTGCCTCCCCTCGCCCTTACCCTTGCTTGCTCTCAGCGCCTCGATTACGCTCATTACCATCGTCGAGTCCTGTGGTACGTGACTGTCGTAAATGTGCCCGAACAGCAAGTTGAACACGTTGCCTGCAACCACGGGCGAGAGGCTGACAAAGCCGTAGTTCTGGCTGAAGTGTTTCATGCCAAACCACTCAAATACGAGCGTGGGGCAGACGCCAAACAATGTCCCGTAAGCGAGGCCCGTGAGCGCAGAGACGGCAAATAGATCGTCCACCGTCGAAATGGCGCCAGGGAAAGCGGCGAGCAACTGACTCGCTAGCGCCAGCGTCGTCACCACGATCAACAGCCAGACGCGATTGGCTGCCGAGGCGGTCTTGTTGACCAACACGTCGGAAAGCAAGCCGATAATGATACGGCCGCTAAAGTTGCAAAGCGAAATGGCGGATACTTGCTTCGCCTGCAGCTGCTGGACGCTGGATTTGGCGTTGAGCTTGAACAGTTCAAAGTCTGAAGCCGACGTGGTGAGCGTCGAGGAGTTGACGGCGCGTCGAGCGAGTAGGTCGACATTGTCGGCAGCGACCAGAGCAGGGTTGTCGCGGTGATTGAAATCCCACAGTGTCTTTGTAATCAGGCCGACGTTGTTGATGAGCAGCAGTCCGGCACCGGAGACGAGTGTCATGACGAGGAAAATGAGGTAAAAGTCCACCTGTTGGAAGAGACGTCGACCCGAAATGTCGATCTGCGAAGGATCGATTTCGGGTCGAGAGCCACGCTTGGACTCGTCTCGACCAGATAATAGTCCCTGCGATTCAGGATCCATATTGTCCTCCCGTGACGCTGCAGCCTCGTCGTCGGTTGCGCTAACATCGGTGGCATGACGAGAGCCTCCAGCTGGATTGGGATGCAGCCGATCCTGCTCCTCCGCCTCATCGTCGGTGGCTTCGGCAGACAACGCCTCGGGTTGCTGCCAGATGGTAGCACGTGCACCAATGTCGGACGATGTTCGACGTCGCAGATATCCTGAGCTGGCGCGACCGCCTCGCTGGGCATCCTCGCGCTGCCGCTCGTGCTCGTCGGCAGCCTCGATTGGTGGAATGATCTTGATCAACCCGAGTCCGATCAGCATGCTCGTCATGCTACCGAAGGCCAACAGCAACAGATAATCGCCCGTGTTACCCGGGAACAGCAAATGAGAGAGCGAAGAATAAAAGAACGCGCTCAACCCGAAGCCGGACAACACCAACGCCGTCGCCGTGCCCCTCCTGCTTCCACCCCACGACTTTGCTTGCGCATTCATCGCCGCTGTGAATCCACCACTGTTGCCCAAACCCGTGAGTAGGTTGAGACAGAACAGCAGCCCTGTCGAGTGTAGCGACCAGTCCCCTGTATACGACATGGACAGCCCCGCGTATCCGATCGGCACCAGCACAGCCGCCACGATCAGCGCCGTCTGCGGCCCACGTTTGTCGATGAAGCGACCCCAGAGCGGCGAGGAGAGGTAGACGCCAGCATTGCCGGCAATACCGATCAGGTTGATCTGAGTGGATGTGAGGTGGAGAGACTCTTGAAGTTGGGGTGCAAACGAGGAGAAGGCGTAGTTGGATCCGGCGGAGAGAGCGACGCACATGGAGCCGATAAGAGAGATGACCTTGCGCCGCAAGAGGCGTTTGTGCTCCTCGGGGTGGAGGTTGCGAAGTGGAGCGCCGTTGGCGTATGGCGCCGAGACTGGTGGAGACGATGTGAGAGCCATCTTCCAAGGTTGTGTTACTGTGTTGCTATGAAGCGTGTGATTCGATGCGCCGTCGAGATTTACGCTCTCGTCACCGATTGCTGACTCGCCAATCTGGCGGCGCCGAGGATGCCGATGGCGAGGACCAGGGCCGAATGTATGCAAGAAAAGTGGCACTGCCTATGCTTCCGACATTCGGTATGTTCGTGTTGTGCAGCAGATTGATGATTGTGGGTCGCCGGCAAGGCGGGAAAGTGAAATCAAAGATAGGATTGATTGATCGACGCATGCTTTTCAGAGATCAGCACGCAACGCAGCGGCAATTGGCCTAAAAAAGGGAAATTGGAAATCAACGAGGCTCAATTTGGCAGCACACATGTCCGCTTTGTTTTTTTTCGTCATCTTTTTAGCACACGTTGCCGTGTGGAACGTGCATGCGCATCCACTGCAGCGCGACTCTTTCGCCCACTCACAGCCCCAGACATGACATGTCTGTCATGTCACGGTTAATGCTGTCTTGTCATGTCTTCACACGTCGATTTGATTGATGCACTTCTGTGCTGAGAGCCGAGCGGTTTTGAAAGCCGAAACCAGATCTCGACTAAGGTCAATAGTGTGACGTCCTTCTAAGCACCTACCAGCGATACTCGAATCTCCTGGTACGGTTCATCCTGCTTGACCCTCAGTTTTGCCCTACTAGCCAAAGCAAGCGTATGGTAGAACGCCTGAGCAGCGACTGCCGGCGTACTCGAGGGAACTGGAGCCAAATCGCTAAAGAACAAGAAGTCCGGATCCTCCAAGTGCTCTCGAATTGACCGTGCGTACTCGTAAAAGTTTCGCGTTTCTTCCTCCATGTCTTCCTGGAAGACTTGAGAAGGCGGGGTGGGTGATCGTTCAGCTATAGCTGTGGCTGCGGTGGCTGCAGCGGGAAGGCCGAGTCTGAATCGCTCGACGGACGGTGTTCCGGCAAGAGAAGGTGGAGGGTACAACTCTTCCAGCGGAGCCATGGTGGATGGTGATGCGGCTGACAAGAGGGGCGATTCGCCTAGTGCCAATCGACGTAAACCTGTGGGTGTTTCGAGCGAGACCGAGGGAAATCGAAGCGGTGTAGCTTCCCGTTCGAACGTGGCTGGTCGCTCGTAAGAAATCGATGGCATCATGGAAGATCGTCGACGATGCTCCATGAAGACGTTCCAGGGGAGAGATTCATGCGAGCCCCGAAGCTCAGCTGGGATTTCAGGCTCGGGTGCTGCTCGAGCAACTCCGACCTCGGCTGCCTCCTCTTCGTCCAGCTCCATCGGTGTGGGAGGAGGGTTATTTGGAGGCAGCTCATCTACAGGCGCGAGCCCAGCTTCCGCTCGCATCTGAAGAAATCGCGCTCTACGTGAAACAAGATGCTCTCCTACGGTTGCGTGCCAAAGCTCGGCGAGCATCGGGTTCAGCGACATGTCTTCGGGAGGGTTGAACATTGCTCGTCGTACTGCGGCTGCTGCTGCTCTTCTTCGAGCTCTGCCTTCTTGTGAAGCTCGCTCGGCAGCCATTCGCTGCGGATAGTCGCTTCGAGCAGCTCGAAGCTGCGTATCGCTCAGCTCGGTGACGCGATCTTCAAATGGACGCAGTGTCGGCCGAGGACGCCGAGCGGCAAGTCGCACAGAGTCTTCGAGTTCAGCTGCTTCTTCATCATCCCGAGGTCGACGAGAGGGCGTGACGGTGGCAACGCCATCAATGACAGGGCCAACGTCCATACGTGCTGCTTCTTCGGCTAGTCTCTCTTCGAGTTCGGGCCATTCGACCATCGGTCCAATCGTGGCGATAGTGTCATCGCCCACAAATCGACGTTGGATGCCCTCGGGTGCGCCTGGGATCATCACCTCTGGTCTTGCAGTAGGGTGCTCCAAGCCCTCCAGACCCAGATCGAGCCCCTCTGCTTCCTCCTCGTCGAACCCACCTTCGCCAAACACGGATCCGAAATCTTCGTCACCAAAACCTCTAGGCAGCCCTAGCTCATCCTCTTCAAACGCCCTCCCTGCCAACGTGATCCTCTCTTCCTCCTCCACAAACGAGACCGGCGTCGGCGTCCGAAAAATGTCCTCCGTCATCACCTCGTGTCTTTCTGGAGGCTCTACACTCCATCTGTACATCAAACCCGTGGCCACTGCATCAAAATCCAACGTGAAGAACGCCAAATCCAGCGGAATGGTGATTGCATCCCTACTTCCTAGCTGTTTCCGCATATCGATGTCCCGCGTTTCCGCCGTCGTCGTCGCCATGGTCAGCGTTTGACGCCTCACATCACTCTGGACGTTGGCGACATCGTTGTAGAGCAAGTCCGTACGATGGAAGTATAATTTAACGACCCCGTACATGAGCTGGCTTGACAGTCGAAGCGAGAGTGGCTCCGTGGGACGACGCACGTAGTCGCATGCTTTGTCAATGTCGACCGTGAGGATCTCTTTGCGCGTGAGTCGACGGACGATGCTTCGATCGCCCAGCGTGGCGGCGAGCCAGACGATGCCGAGTCCCGTCTTACGGCGGGAGAGAATGTCGTGGTTGTAAAACATAGCTGTCGATACGTGAGTGTAACCAATCGCCACAAGGTTAGGGGAAGACGGGATGAGGCAGATGATAGGTTCAGAGAGGCTGCGATTTCAGGCCAGACGCCTGTTATATACAGTGAGAGGTGAGAAAGGACCCATTGTGAGCGGAACGATGTAGGAAATGTAGGAAACAGACGGGATGTGATTGCTAGTAAGGAAGTCAGCTACAGACCCTATCCCGTTGAGGGGAGTCCGACAATCTCGACGGGAAAGGCAGGGTATGATCGCTTTTCTTGTCCTGAACTCCGAAAGAGCTGCAAGGCAAGAGTGCGATGAGTATAAGTTGCTGTAACAGAGACCCGTTGGCGATTGGTCTGGAGAAAAATTTGCATCGAGCAAGCTTCCTTACCGGAGCGATGGCTACGTTGAAGCCGAAAGGCCGGGATGGCGACTGAACAAGAAAGCAGAGCAGTGTTGGCATGTATGCTAGACTATGAAAGAACCGCGATCTTCAAGCTCGGGTTCGCTTTGAGTGTAATTCTAACGACGAGCCCTAGGCTAAAGTAGACACAGAGGTCAGCATTGATGAGCCGATTGACAGCTGACGGTATGCATGTCTAATAAGGTCGAAGCTGAGCTGCGGGGAAGTGTGCTGTCCAGACCGTAGGCGTGTCTGCTCCATTGGTGTCTAATGTGTCGAGGTCAGCAAGCGATTCGAGGCCCAACGACTTGTGCAGTTGTCTTCGCTGCAAGAGATTTTGGATGCTCGTCTCGGCATCTTCGGAGGCTGCTCCGCGTGCATGATGCATAGCCGCCCAGTCCTCGTACGCTTCGTCCACTTGGGGTCCCTCGCATGTCTGTATCAATCCAGGCTGTAGTGCTGCATGAGCTGGAGGCAGGAAGTCACCAGCTTGCCCATCGGGGGCAGTCTCGGAGAGGAAAGGTGCAAAGCGTGGCGGCTGTTCGTGAAGCACCGACACGGCCTGACTCACTTCGCCGCTTGAGGTATTTGTGCTGCGAGGGCGATGTGATGGCCGAGGAGAGATGTCTCGTATCGAAGAGGGCGCCTTTTCGTCGGCCATAGCATCTTGATGCTGTTGGCTAAAGCGAGAAGACCAAAAGTGAGCCTCGTCTTCCTTTTCGCCGTTTGCGGTTCGAATGTAGGTGCGGATGAGGCAGCCTAGGACGACCAAGCTCACAAAGACAATGGCTCTGGCGGTCTCTGAGCTTGTCATTGTTGCAACTGAGCTTGAGGTTCGAGTGCGAGGGTGGATGAGCGAGATGACAGGATCCAACCCGTCTAGTCGAAGGAGGTAGTGACAAGCCGCGGATCTCGCAAAAAAGACGATGGAAGTTGTCAAGGCAAGGTTTGAGTTGCTGGCTGATGTGGAGATGAAATACGGCTGCAGGAAAGTGCAGTTCTTCGTCCAGCGTGAAGCTGTAGCTGAGTCAAACTGTCACTGAGCTATGCGCAACGATGTCAAGGGCTGCGCTTGAAGTTACAGTTGTCCGAGCAGGATCAGCTTTTCGAGCGCTAAATGAGGTGTGGAAAGAAGGGGCCCTTTTTCAACTAACACCCGCCCACGTCAGAGCAGCGCGAGCCTACTGGCGGTGGGGCCTCGAAGTCGGTTGTGGAAATGTTGTATGCTGTATGCTGTATGCTGAGATGGTGGGCGGAAGGAGAGGAGCCATCCATGGCTGTGGGTAGGAATTAAAGGGCCATTGGGAGGCCTTTCCGACAGACAGCTCTCGAATGCTGAGCGCCAAATCATGTTGAAAACGGGACTTGCTTCCGAAGGAGAAAAAAAATCTCGCAAGAAAGGGAAAAATACACACAGAGACAAACACACGGGCTGAAATGGTGTCAACGGGCATTGCGTTCGTGCCGTGCAATTTCGGCAGGGTCCCGTTTCTGCAGGCGAAACCGAGTTGGCTGTTGAGAGACGACCACACATCCGTTGCTGGCATCGACATTGACGGTGGCTGTCTCAGATCTCACATGACCCGCAGTTGACGAATGCACGCATATCTTGCTTTCCGTCGTAGATCAAGTCAGGATCTCATTCACTAGTATTGTGTGCACTGCGTCAATGCGAAACAGGCGCAGAGATCTGCAGATCACGATGGTTGCGGAGCATACTGCACTTTCATCTGATGGGCAAAGCGGAGCAGACCCAAACAATATGCCAAGATGAAGGCGGCAGGAGGGCCTGCCCGCACACCTGAGTCCGTATCCGAAGTGACCCTGCAGAGCCAGCCGAGTTGGCTGTACCGGCAGCAAAAGGCGGAGGGAGACAACGAGTAAGTTACAAAGAAAAAGAAAGAAAATCAACCAGCAGATCTAAGCGAGGTTGAGTGACAGGCTCTGAAACCTACCAAAGTGCGGGGCACGCTGTGAGCGGGCTTTTTTGGCGATATGCACGCCATCAAGCTTCAAGCTCCTATTTTTTTGGTTCGATCCGGATCAAGCCCTCGAGTAGATTCAGCATTGCGTTTGGCTGGAGTCACAGGGCTTGGATTCTGCAAGTAGATAATGCATGTATTTGGCTCGTTGTTTCTTGCCCTGCTCTGGGCTCATAGGACAGCTGGATTGGTTGACAGGCTTTTGAAATGCCAAGCCGTATGCACCAGGCAAACCCATCAAAAGCGAGCAACTCGCTACATCGATCGCGAGCAGGGTTATGCAGTGAGAGCAACAACGAACAGAGGCTTTTGCTTTCGCCATACTGTGTTGATTCAAAGAGGCTGCTTTTGCCTCGCCTTTCACTGTCTCTCTTCCTCTGACTTCTGCTCTCTGCAGCCAGTGAACTTTGACGGTACCGCCGCAGGACACCTGGGCCCAGACGAGGTGTCCCTAACCGTCTCTTGACTCAGAATTGAGCATCTGACTCTTATTACGTGTATGGCTCTTGGCTTCGTTCGTGCTCGTCTCTGGAGCTCGGGAGTGGCAGTTGGCGAAAAGTCGGAGTTGATACGTGGTCGCAACTTAGAGCTCTGTGTCTCTGGCAACCGAAAAGCAGGAAGTTGCGGGGAAGACAGGCGAGCGGACTGAGCTGAGAATTCCATCCTTTTTTCGATGATGATGATGACTGTGAGATTGTCTCTCTATTCATGTTTGGTTTTACAAGAACACGATCCGGCCGATATTGAAATCCACTTCCGGCGCACTCGCCAGCACAGGGAAGCGCTAGAACACAAATTCAAAAGAAAAATGGGGGCGCCGGGTCCATGTCAGCCGACACTCGACTTGCATGCACAACACAATCAATCAATCAATCAAATTCACTCTCTCTCACTTCACCATCATCGTCCTCTCCCTCCTCTTGCTTCAACGCATCTACCGATCATTCGGTTTCATGGTGCTGGTTGCTCGGGTCTCCTCTACATCTTCCTTGCTTGTTTCAGCCTCTCGTTCCGTCCGCTCGTTCGTTCCACAGATTCGTTCCTGTTTCGTAACCCTTTCTTCAGCCTCGTCGTCCCTTAGACGCAACATCCTTGGATCGCCATATCGCTCACCATTCATACATACTCGTCATTACCCTAGTAGCATCTCTGCTGCTGCTCCCTTTGCGACTATGACTTGGACCCCACCGAATCCTGCCTCTGTCGGAGCTCCCGCCATGCGCACACCGGAGGACATTCACACCCACGCCAAGGTAGCAGAGTACAAGCCCGTTCACCTGCACCTCGACTGGACCATCGACTGGGAAGCCCGCACCATCTCGGGTCGCGTTTCACACGTCATCGAACTCATACAATCCGGTCTCACTTCCATCACCCTGGATGCAAGCTACCTCAAGATCAACTCGGTCCACGTCGAAGGCAAAGCTGTCGACTACACCCTCGGCACCCAGCATGGTACCCTCGGTGCTCCCCTTCAGATTCCCATCCCTTCCTCCATTAAAAATAAGGGCGACAAGATTCACGTAGACATCGACTACACCACCACCGAGCACTGCACCGCGCTCGGCTGGCTCACAAAGGAACAGACCGCCGGCAAGACCAACCCTTTCCTCTACTCACAGTGCCAGGCTATCCACTGCCGTTCGCTCGTCCCTTGCATCGATTCTCCCTCCCACAAGATCACTTACACTGCTACTGTCAACTCGCGCATCCCCGTTCTCATGTCTGCCCTCAAAGACGACTCCAAGCCGGACCAACCTGGTACCTATCACTTTCAGCAGCCCGTCGGTATTCCCTCATACCTCATCGCCATTGTCGGCGGCGACCTCGAGTTCCGCAAGCTCGGCCAACGCACCGGTATCTGGGCTGAGCCACCCAACGCCGATGCTGTTCAGTGGGAATTCGAGGCCGATGCGGAGCGCTTCCTCGAGCACGCAGAAAAGGTTATCTCCCCTTACTCGTGGACCCGCTATGACTCGGTGGTGCTTCCGCCCTCTTTCCCCTACGGAGGCATGGAGAACGCCAACCTGACCACCTTGACGCCTTCCCTTGTCTGCGGTGACCGAAGCTTGACCGATGTCTTGCTGCACGAGCTGTGCCACTCGTGGTCGGGAAACCTCACCTCGTGTGCCAACTGGACCCACTTCTGGCTCAATGAAGGCTGGACCGTCTACCTAGAGCGTCTCTTGCTTCAGGACGTGCACGGCCCCAAGGAGGGCCCTGCTCACCGTGGCTTTTCTTACATCATCGGCGCCAAGGCCCTCAAGGATGCTCTTGAGCAGTTTTCAGAGACCCCGCGCTTCCAGCGGCTCATCCCCGCTTTTATGGGTGGCGAAGATCCCGACGATGCTTTCAGCTCCATTCCTTACGAGAAGGGCTCCAACTTCCTCCTATACCTCGAGCGCACCGTTGGCGGCCTCGACAACTTCCTCCCTTACGCCAAGAGCTACTTCCACGCCTTCTACAACCGCTCCGTAACCACGCAAGAGTGGCGCGAGCATCTGTTTACCTTCTTCGAGGGCAACGCAGAGGCTACGGCTGCGCTTCACAAGGTTGACTGGGATGCATGGTTCCACGGCGAAGGCCTCGAGCTGCCCGTCAAGATGGAGTACGACACCACCTTGGCGGAGCAAGCGTTCTCGCTCGCTAGCCGCTGGATCCAGGTGATCAACGGCCACGTTTCGATCGAGAGCGCCAAGTTTGGACCTGCGGACATCAAGGGTTGGAACGCCAATCAGGTCGTCGTTTTCCTCGAGCGTCTTCACTCGGGTCCCAAGGTACCTCTGCCCGTCACGCAGAAGCTTGACGAGGTGTACGAGTTCAGCAAGGCCACCAACGGCGAGGTGCTGCTGCGCTTCTTTGAGGTGGCCTTGGAGGTCAAAGGCGGCAAGTACGCTCAGCAGGCCGCCGAGTGGGTCAAAGGTCAGGGCAGGATGAAGTTCTGCCGAACCGTCTACCGTGCGCTCAACAAGGTCGAGCCCGAATTGGCAAAGAAGACGTTCCTCGACAACAAGAGTTTCTACCACCCCATTGCTGCGGCGCAGATCGAGAAAGTAAGTGTTCTAGCTCCCAATCCCCTGATTCCCCTCCTTTTCTCTTCTCTCCTCTGTTCGCTGTGCGGTACGAGATCACCAGCGTCGGATCGTGATGCTGACCCGCATCGACAACGCCGTTGGCTCTGTCGATCGCTCGTGTCGTCTCTCTGCCTCTTTCCTTTCTCATCTCTAGGATCTGAATCTCTAGAACGTTTTCGCGCATTGTGTCTGGACATGTTCTTACTCAATACAATCTCACTTTTCTTCCATCCTTTGCCTGCTCACCCTCTTTCGGGTTCATCCTTGTCTCAACCTCTTCCGCCTCGCAGGATCTGAGCCTGACATCCTCAGAGCAACCCTCCGTCCCTGGCGTCGTCACAATCTTTGGCAGCACCGGAACGGGCAAGACCAAGCTGTCGGTCGAGCTCTCACTCGCAATCTCGTCTGACCCTGCACGTTTCGGCAATTACATGGGAGCCGAAGTCGTCTCGTGTGACAGTATGCAGATCTACCGCGGCCTCGATATCATCACCAACAAAGCGACGCCGGGAGAGATGCAAGGGGTTCCGCACCATTTGATTGGGTTCCTGGATCCGGAGACTGAGCCAGAGGGCGGCAGTTATGATGTTACGCGCTTTGTGGAGGATACGAATCGGATTGTGGCTGGGTTGGAGCAGGAGGGCAAGGTGGGAGTGGTGTGTGGGGGTACGACGTACTATTTGCAGCATTTGTTGTTTCCCGGTCGGCTCATTACCAGCGGCGGTGCTGAGATGAGAGGCGAGAAGGAGGAGAGGGTGGATTTGGCGTCGAATGCGGTATACCAGTCGCTGGACGACGAGCAGCGCTCGCTGTTGGAAATGGTCTCTGCAGGCAATAGTGCCAAACTTGACCTATCAGCCAAAGCCACGCTCGATCCAACGGTGGGGATGAAACTCTGGCAATTGCTCGACAAGGTCGACCCTACAATGGCGGCCAGATGGCACCACCGAGACGCACGCAAGATCGCCAACTCTCTCCGGGTGTTCAAAGAGACCGGTCGACCCCACTCGCACTGGATTGCGGAACAGGACGTCTCCCCGCCGTCCAACGAGAACGAGGAGCAGCGGGTAACGGGTGGAGTGAGCGCACAGCGCAAGCTTCTCTTCTGGCTATGGTGCGATCCGCCCATCCTCCGCAAACGGCTAGACGATCGAGTCGACGACATGGTAGCACGAGGACTGGAAGCAGAGGTTCGAGAAATGCGAGCCATCGCACGTAAGCTGCTTGACGAAGCTCTTACACCCAACTATCAATCTGGCATCTTCCAAACGATAGGCTATCGACAGTTTGCAGAGTATCTCGACCGCTTGGACTCGCTCTCGTCGATCGAGGCGCGCTCCAGCTTTGACAAGGCGGTGGAGGAGACAAAGACGGCTACGCGGCAGTATGCGAAATCGCAGCTAAAGTGGGTGCAGAACAAACTGGTGCCTGAAGTGCGGCGTGCTCAGGCGACGGTGGGATCAGGGCAGGTGGAATTGTACCTGTTGGACGCAACCGATGTTTCGGAGTGGCAAACGAAAGTACTCGATCCCGCCCTGGACATCACACGTCGTTTCCTGAGCGGTGCGACCCTGCCGCATCCGGAAACCATCTCGAACCCCACCGCTGCAAAGCAATATCTGTATTCGGGGAGAAGCGCCAACCAAGCACTGTCAAGGCTCGCCACCACGGCGCACGAAGCCAATGCCCAAGGTGAAGGAACGCTAACCATCGAAGCCAACAAACTGTACACGTGCGACGTGTGCACCTTCGACCCCGCCCACCCGGTCCGAGTCCGCCAAGTCGATCACCTCACGCACATCAAGGGCCGACACCACAGGAACAATGTCAAGCGCAAAATGTCAAGCGACGAGAAAGCAAGCGCCATCAGGCAGCGCATCGAACACGGTGAACAGCTCAGGGCTGCGAGAATGCGGTTGAAAACCCAAGAACAGCCGGCCAAGCAAAGTACTCAAGAGCGCGATTAGGAGCATGCAGGTAGATGCTTAGACAATGTTTCATAGGGGCGATATTTGTTTGATAAGTTAATGATACCCCCCGAGCGAACGAGCGGAAACACATCTCATTGCGGCAGTTGCAAATCAAATCAAATAGGCCACGATTCTCTGAGGTGAGCAAGAGCTGCTGCATGATTCTATTCGCCGCTGTAAATCTACAAGGCCTGTGTAGCATCAATCTCGATAGCCGGTACGATGGATGCCATAAACTTGAGGAAGATGATCATGTACTGATCCACTCGCAGACCCTCGACCTCTTCCTCTCCCTCGCCAGATGCTCTGTCACCACTTGCCGCAGCTGCGTCCTTTCCCTCTGTCGTCGTCGTCATTGTCGTTGCGCTGGCATCCGCCGCTCCGCCAGTCACCCTCTTGACAGCGCTCGACACGCTCCATCCTTTCTTCTTCTTCTTCTCCCCCGCTACACCAGCCGAAGCGGAGGCAGCCGCTGCTTTTCGCTGCTCTTCAATCACCGAGGCATTCATGCGCTCAATGACCTTCTTCATCACGCTGGCGTGCTTGCACGGATGAATGCTGGCCGTAGCCACACCTACCGCCGGTGCGGAAGATGTAGCCGAACTGTCCGGTCCAGCATGTCCGTGTGGGAACGGCTCAATGGTCACCGTCTTTTGCGCATAGTCGGAGGAGACGTCTTCAAAGATTTGGGCCGGCTTGAGAGGTACGCCGTGCTCATCGTAGCCTACGAGCCACATTCGGGGAGTCTGGTAGTATTTGTCGTAGGTGATGATGCAGTCGTACTTGCGCACGGAAAGCAGCTTTCCGTTATCGGCAGACGAGCCGGCACCGGCGGCGGCATTGCTGAGCGTTGGCGGGGCGGCGGTAGCTGGGTCGTCTTCTTCTTCGACACCCCCTGCAAGATCGTCGGTCTCGTCGTCCATGTCTGGGATGTCGGGCATATCAGGAATATCGCCAACGTCACTGGCAGAAGTGGACGGCTCGATGGAGGAACCTATGCTGACGCCAGCGACCTGGGCGGCAAGATCGTCTTGCTGGCCCTCGGAAAGCTGGTACTCGGGTGCAGATTGATCTTCGCCAATATCAGGTATGTCGAGCATATCAGCTGCTCGGCTGCTGGGTCCTGTCTGCTGGCTATCGAAATGCGTGGCCACCCACTGATCATCTTCGGCACCCCCTGCGCCGGTATCGTCACTGAAGCTCATGAGCTTCTCATCGTCGTCCTTGACCCCAACGCCAACGCCCTTTTCGATCTGACTGATGCGGCGGAGAGATGGCACTCCGCAGGAGATTAGAAACTGTTTGTCCTTGGGCAGGTAATCGCGCGCCTTGGATGGACTGCCCGCACACCATTGCCAAGTTGGGAACTTGTACGAGAGAAAGTCGCCTGCAGCCACAAATTCGTCTGCGATGGCAAAGCGGAGATGCGTACAAGCTTTCTATCAGCGTTCTGCGCCCTTTCCTTGAAGCAGATGCTTCATCTGCTGTAGAGATTTGACCGCACTTACCTGGTGTGATTCTGCCATGCTCTTTGAATTTAGACTCTCTCAAGACTGGCGCGAGGTAGTCCCTTACCGCCCAAAAATGGGTCTGAAGTGCGTTCATGTTGAGCTATATAGGAGAGAACGACTACGAACAAGGGTTTCAACGACGTCGCTAATCGAAGACTTCGACCAATGCGCCTGAGCGTTGATGATATGTGCAGTCGGTATAGATCAGGGTGAGAGCTGAGAGGATAGTGGCGCTGCGTTTTCGAAACTCAGCTGAGCTTTTGTTGGCGCATGGTCCGTGTTGCGAGGGCAAAAAGCGTGCGTGTGAGAGAGACTTTTGGCAAAGACCCTGAGTTCGCTTGCTCGCTCCCAGGTTCTGAACGGATTTGATTTGGGCCCGAACTGTGTTCTTTAATGTTAGTTGCGTGCCCAGAAAGAAATGCTGCAATAAATGGGTCAAGAAAGTGAGGTTGCAAAAATTCGCATTTTCTCCGCCTGTCAAGAAAAACACTCTAACAACTTCTGCTTTGATGCCCAACGGCTACGAAGAAACTCAAGCACACCTCCTCTCCCGTTAGAGCCATTGCTGCGAATTGATCGAGATCGTATGATCACGATAATGACAATCGTGCGAGCCAGAGGGCATGGAGACTCGCTGCTTCTCCACAAGCAGATCGTTCAGAACCCTGTAATGTGCATGTGAACGAATTCAGGCTCAGGTTGCGCGGCGATGCGGGGTTGACCGGGCCTCGGTCTCAAAGGGATGACCGAACCATGGTCTGTCGGTCTACTGTAGCAGGACGAAGGAGGAGCGCTTGCGGACACTGAAATGCTAGAATAGTACGGCGCAGCAAAAGCTGTTGAAAGTTTAGACTCGCGCTTCCACAGCAGACTGTTGGCAGCACGGCCAACGACGGACTTCACAAAGGGTTGGGGACCATCCTGCCTTTTCTGAAATCAGCCTGTTAAGATCACGCTCAACTGCAGCATCGTAAACGCAATTCGACGCCTCCGTGGGAATTTTCCCACCGGAAAAGCAAGCATTTGACGACATCAAGCGTTGCAACGATTGTGATGCTGGACCGTTCGTTGGCCAATTAGCCCAAAAGACAACCCGCGGTCTAACATCAGCGTCGCAGGCTCCGCGGAAAAAGTTACCCGACGCTTCGATCTGCACGTCCAACTTTTCAGAGCGATGCGTTCAGGCACGACGATCGGACACTGCTTGTCAAAGTGCGCCTATGTCCGCGCCTGTTCGGGTCCCGTGGTTCTTGAGTATGGCTAGACACACCCTCAACCTCCCAGACTCGCCTGCACGGCTTGACCCTGTCCTGTTCGCCGTAGGCAGAAGCAGCATCGCCATTGCGTCTCGAACTCGGCCCGCGCAGTGCCTCTCTTCGGCCTTCCATTCGGCCTTGCATGCTTCACGAGCCCCTAAGGAGCGCCATTCTCCGAGCTGTACCTCTATCTTCTGGTAACGACCATCGCGATCAATCAACGTTTCATGGCAGCAAAGGCCAGAACCGACAGGCTACAACGAATACGAGGCAATATAGACTGCTCCACATGATTGGTCGCAGCTTTAATAAAGCGGTCAAGTGGTCGATCGCCTGCGTCTCACCGACGAAGCGGCCAGGACAGCAATCTGCCACGGGCTGAGTACATCGCGACCAAGCAAATGCCGTGGCAATCAATGCACGCCGCGGTTTCGGCTTATCTGCATTGCATTGCACTGCTTTTCGGAAATCGGTTTCCAGGATTCCCCCACCTCAAGACATCTATAGATAGCTAAGAGGCGGCGGCAAGATCAAAGGCCGACCACAACATGGCCATGATGTTGGTGTGATTGTCTCCCCATATTATTCCGGATTTCGTACGATCGAACGCATATGCTGAGAGTGAGGCACATGCTGCAGCGTCCGGACGCACGAACACAAGCAGCAATGTGAGGGTACGAGGTATTAGCGCACTGGACCCCACAGAGCTGGCCGATACTACCGGACCTTGTGGGAAGCCAGTTCGTGTTCCTGCTGAGCTTCTACGACTTGGTTCGAGCATCAAAACGCTGTCTCTGTGAACGCTACTTTCCACTGCCATCGTCATACTGCGGTGCTTGAATGCATTGCCGAGCGCTCTATCTTTGAAACTCATCAACGGAGTCCGGCAGTCAGAAGCGGCCACCTCTCTTACTGTCGATAACCACGCGGTCCACACAGAACACAAAGTCTAAGCAGCGCGAACTTCGATCTGGAGGGACGGCACACCCACCTAGCCGAGCGGGCGGATTGGAATTCCGACTGCGCGGCCGCCTGTCCATGAAGGCCACCAGAACTCTGGTTTGGATGTGGGCGAAGCGCATCTAGTTTCACAACTGAAATTTGAAACACCGAACAGCAAGGATGCGGCCTGTCATGCTGCATTGTGCCAGTTGCAGAGTTGCCTAGATTCTTGGTTTTTTTTTTTTAGAACCGACAGAAATAGAAGTCACTTTGTGCCCTGCATTGTTTTACTGCTTTTGGCCGTCTTGAGTCGCTCAGTAGGCGCTAGATCAGCGTGGAAACCGAATACTATGTGACAACTTCTCCTCATCCAAATGCCGCAATTCATTGTCGCCTTGTTAGCCATGACCTTTCCTCTCGCTGGCTGTCTCAGATCCACACCTCGCCGCTGCTATTAGGACTCCGCTGCGACCTAAATGCTTTTATGTGTAGATTCGTGCATACGGAAATAAGTGCCGTGGCCCTCGCTCAGACAGCACAATCAGCACACTCAGCACAGCACGCTCAGCAGGGTATGAATTGCATCGCCATCTGATCCCAATTTGTCGGATCGGAAAAGGTCGCGACCATGGGAGGCGCCGGGAGAATCACGTTCCAATTCATCCGCTGGTGAGCTCAAGTGCCTTTCTGGAGTCCGGGCCCACCCCAGAATTCAGCAGGCTATGCAGCAGGCTATGCAATTCGTTGACCGTCGGCGATAGACCTTTGTCTATACGCTGTGTTCCGCCGCTTGGTATGATTATGCTCTCTCTGCCCCTGACTCTACCGTTCTCCCATGTTTGTTCCGTGTAGGCGCTACGCAACTCGCTCACCGGTCCCACTAGTCTGGTCCTAAACACACACACACCTATCCTCTTGACCACATCCTCCAACGCATCCTTTGCCTTCTTTGTTGATCACAACATCCCATCACTGTCTCGCTTGATCCAAGAACAGCTCCATTCAGCTGAGGATTAATTGCTTTGACGTTCCTGCCTCCCTCTCTTTCTCTTCTACTCCCAGTCTCAACCTGATTTGGGCAATACTCAACTTCTCTGAAAGCGATTTCCTCATCGTTGCCTCAGCGTCACTGCGACACCCCTTTTTTCAGACACATCCGACCTGCTCGTCGACAATGTTGCACCCGCTAAGCGCTTCTAGCGATGCAATCGCTACATATGGCCTGCAGAGGCCTACTGTACACTTGGAGCATCCACCTTCGATCCCTCGCTCTATTGCTCCTCACTCGCTCATAGACGGTGTGGCATCCTCTCTGTCACCGACGAGGCCACCTGCTTCATTCACTCGCAGCGCCTCTTCGCGCAACACCAACATTCTCACACCCGCGAAGCGACCGTCGTCAGGGCACTCATCGCGCCAATCGTCGTCTGATTCGATCCAATCGGCGACCACAGCCTCTTCGTTCACTCGTGCATCTCCCTCGAGCTTCGACTCGGGCAGCGGTGAAGAAGAGGACCTGATTCAGGTGGTTTACACTTCGTCAGCACTCTCACGTCACATGCCGCTCGACGAGGTCAAGCAAATTCTGCGTGCCTCGCGCACCAACAACACCAGCAAAAGCATCACCGGTCTGCTGCTTTACCGTGACGGCTCGTTTGCTCAGTTTCTCGAGGGACCTGCAGAGGCCGTTGACTCGCTGTACGACAAGATCGAACGCGATCCTCGCCACCACGGCGTGATCCGTGTACTTCGACAGTCGGTCACCAAGCGTGATTTCCGTCAGTGGAGCATGGCGTTCCGTGACCTCGATATGATCAAGAAGCGATGCCCCTCTCCACCAGGTTTCGAATGTGTTGGAGATGAGTTGGCACCCGAGGATGCCGTCAACGAGGGCTTCAGCCAGCTCATGAATGTAGGTCTTCGTGTAGGGGATTTTTCGGACAACGAGTACCGCCCGGATGCACTCGGGAATGCCAAGCTCGACTTGCCCGCTGACATGTCGGCTAGCATGCGTAGGCTCGTCACCACTTTCTACCGCCTTATGGACAGGCCGCTCTAAAGATTGCTGCTTGTTTTTCTTCCCTTTGTCTCGATCTCTAAGTCAGTTTCTTTGGTTATACCCACGTTGCTGTTTGTACACCTTTCAGTCAATGGAGTCACCTTGTTTCGAGCGTCGCCGTTCCTCATTTGGGTCTTTTCTCTGATAGTACCTATTCGGTTGCTGCGATTGTACACGGGCAATATAGTCACGATCTATTTCATCCATATGATCCATGAGCAATTTGTCTGGCAACTCTGGGAAGCTGGGAGGTGTCAATGCCCGGCAAGCATGACGTGTAGAGTCTCTGTAAGAGACGAGGAAGGCGTGCATCTAAGCGAGCTCTCTCTGACATGAGGTGAATTTCCCGCAGGATCGCCACCATTTCAGAAATAAATTTCATTTTTGTTAAGTTCAGATCGAGAGGCCTTTTCGGGAGCCGGGGTTGAACTTCTGCACCCTGTCGTAAAATTTTTGGAAAGAGAGTGAGGAAGGAAGCTTCCTTCGCCCTCCGCACCCCATTGACTGCCACTCAGCTGCTACCACGCAATAGCACCACTCCAGCCGCACCAATCATGGCAAAAGGCGGCAAGAGCTCCGGCGGTCGTGCGCCGCCACAATCCTTCAGCGAGGCGCCAATGACCACCGACCCGCGTTTCGCAAAGGTCCACACCGATCCTCGATTCTTGAAACCCAAACGCGACGATACCAAGGTTGTCGTCGACGAGCGCTTCAAAAGCCTCTTCGAGGATGATAAGGGCAAGAAGAAAAGGAGCGACAAGTATGGGCGTAAAGTGGGCAAAGGTCAGAGTGATGCTGAGCAGATGAAGCGATTTTACCGCTTGGAGGACGAGGATCTGGAATCGGCCAACGAGAATGACGACGAGGAGGAGAGTGACGAGGACGCTGATGCTGCTCCGGTTGATTACGCACGTGGTGAAGGGGATCTCGATAGTAGCTCTGAGGAGGAGTCCTCGGATGAGTCGGATGACGAGAATGATAGTAGCGAGGATGACAGCGAAGAAGATGATAGCGGGGAGGACGATGTCATGATTGGTCCCTCAAGTGTCATTGACCGAGAGAGGAGGAAGAAGGCTGCTCGCAAAGCTCGTTTCGAGGAAGACGACGACGACGACGATGATGGCTTCGGCTCCGATATTGGCGAGATCGACTTGGACGAAGACGTTGACGAAGCCATCTACGCTCAGCTCGATGCACAGGCCGAACGAGCCATTGCCGAGGGCGGAATCGAGGACGACGAATCCGACTCGGAAGCCGAAGCCTCTTCATCGCGCAAGAAGAGCAAAGGAAAGGAAAAGGCGCGCAAAACCAAAGTCAAATCTAGCAAGAACAAGATTCCGCGCGGAGATGACACTTGCCGACTCGCCGCGGTCAACCTGGACTGGGATCACGTACAAGCCAAGGACATCTACAAAGTCTTTAGCAGCATTGTCTCGCCTCTCGCATCGGTCTCTGCTGCAGAAGCACTGCAAGCCCATCGTCGAGCTGCTGCTGCCGAAAGCGCCTCTGTTTCCTCCTCTCGCGCTCGAGCAGCGCCCGCCATCTCGCAAGTCCGAGGCAAGCTGCTCCACGTCCGCGTCTACCCAAGCGATTTCGGCAAGGAGCGAATGGCCAAAGAAGACCTCGAAGGTCCGCCTCCTGAGATCTTCAAGGGCTCCAAGCGACGCAATGACGACGACGATTCCTCCTCCGACGAAGAGGTTACGGCCAAGACCATTGTCCAAGTCGACGAAGGTGGAGAATTCGACGAAGAGGCGCTCCGAAAGTACCAGCTGGACCGTTTGCGCTACTACTACGCCGTTGCCACCTTTGACAGCAAAGAAACGGCGCGTCACGTGTACAATGAGATCGACGGTACAGAGATGGAACGTACCGCCAACGTGTTTGACCTGCGCTTTGTGCCCGATGGCATGGAGTTCCCGGATGGAGAGCAAGGCCGCGATGCCGAGTTCAGAGACGAGGCTACCGAAGACGTCGGCAACTACAAGGGCGTCGACTTCAAGACGGATGCATTGCGACACTCACGAGTCAAGCTCACGTGGGATCAGGATGATCCTGAACGCTCCAAGCTGACTCGAATGGTTGCACGTGGCGGTTTGACCAAGGAGCAGCTGCGAGATGACGACTTCAAAGCGTACCTTGCCTCTGACACCGAATCTGAGCCGGACCAGGATGAGATTGCGGCCAAGAACGGTAGAGATCGTCTGCGTGCGCTGCTCAGCCTGGATGGAGGTGACGACGCCGGCGGGTTCGGAAGGAAGGGTAAACGCAACGGTGGCGCGTTTGACGATCCCGGCCTTGAAGACGACGAGCAGGGAGATATGCAGATCACCTTTATGCCTGGATTGTCCGAGGCTGCAGCCAAAAGGGCAGCCAACGGCAGCAAGAAGGCAGGCGGCGAGGACGAGACCACACTGGAAAAGTACCTTCGCAAACAGAAAGAGAAGAAGGAACGCAAGAAGGCGCAACGCAACGACGCTGATGATGAGGACAAGGAGGCCGAGGCTGTTAACGGCGCCATCGACAGCAATGATGCAGGGTTTGATGACCCTTTCTTCAACGAAGATATGGACATGGAAGCGGCTCTGGCTGCTGAATTCGGCGAAGGACCCCCCACCAGCAAGAAATCTTCCAAGAAGAAGGTCTCCAAGAAACTCTCGCGTGCTGACACTCCCGACGACGATCCCGCCGAGCTCGCCCGTCAACGAGCTCAACTGACCACAATCATCGGCGAAAACAACGATGAACTCACCGCCGACGGACGCCAGCACTTTGACATGAAGGACATCCTGCGCTCGGAAAGCGGCAAAGACGCGAAACGAGCCAAACTGCTCAAGCGACTCTCCAAGAAGAAGCAGCGCGAAGAGGCCGCGTTCCAAGAGCTCAAGGGAGCCCCTCTGGTTCAGGACAGCTTCGAGATTGATGCCAAGGATGATCGATTCAGTGCGCTGATGGATGACCATCGGTTTGCGATCGACCCGACGCATCCTGGGTTTGCAAAGACAAAGGCGATGCAGACCATCATGGATGAAAGGCGTAATCGACTGGATCGGGCGGATGGAAATGTTGCAGTGGCGCGAGACGAGAGCAGTGGCAACAACAACAACAACAACAAGGGCAAGGATGGCGACCTGTCGGCGCTCGTGGACAAGCTCAAGCGTCGCGGTGATGCGTCTGCCAACGGAGATCGACTGTCCAACAAGAGGAGGAAGCGCAAATCGGATCCATGAGATTGTCGGTAGATACATGTGCTCATCGCGGCATCGCTGTTGCGCCTATTTGCAATGCCCAAAAGCAACGCTTCCTCAGAAATCTGTTTCGTAGACTCGTCTGTCGTCGTGTGCAGAGTGTGAGCGAAAATCGGCATCGTGCATCGTTTATGCTTCAAAGTTTGTCGCGGACCTCTCGATTCCTGACTCGACCTTGCCAATCCTGCCAATGACACTGAACAAAGACCATCCGGGTTTTTCCAAAAGATGTCAGGGTTGCGTTGATTGATTACAAGTACATCGAGAGAAGGACATTTGATTACCCTTTACGAGTCTTCGGGACCTTCGGATCCTGGAATGAGCTATGATTTGTTGTGCACATTGGAACAACAAAGTCATTCAAGAAGAGAGAGAGGTCAGCGTATATTCTGGAAGCCTGTGAGATCGTGAAGCCGGTGCCGTGAGATGCGGTTGTTGCGGTAGCTTACCATGCAAATGTTGTTGCCGTTGAGCAGGGTCTGACCGAGCTTGATCTTTTTCTTTTTGCCGTCTGGCGAGGTCTCGCTGTTGATCGTTGGCAGATGTGACGGGTCAGATTGAAGAGCGAAAAAAGATCAGCTCAATAACGCCGGAACGACGCACTTCGGTGGAGACAAGGACTTACTACTCTGTAACATCTTCGAGGACCATGTCTGCATGAAAAACGCAAAGCAGAAAAATCCGTCCAATGCTATCAGCATCACAGTCCGGACCAGACGTCCTGTGCTTGAGGGAACAGATTGTGCGGTGCTACTCACTGACATAGTCATCGAAACCCAACAAGGTTCCACTGAACTCGCGATCGGTCTTCATAATGACCCAGATGCTCGATCCAATGCACTTGTCGATCAGCTCGAGCGGCAGAATGGTGGGCAAGGCGGCGGCAGCAGCAGCAGCGCCTGCCGATGTTGGTTCTCCTGGAGGTGCCATCGTGTGTCTGTGTGTGTTCCGAATGGGGTGACGGGGTGATGGATGCCGGTTGAAGGGAGGAGAAGAGACAAGAGCAATCTTGTGCTGTTTCGTCGAGAAGACCTGCGCGTGCGGCCGTGTGTTTGTTCGACAGGCCGAGTCCCGAAATAAAATTTGAGAGCTGAGCATGGCATAACCATCAGCGCCTCGACCACACTCGCCTTTGCGATAAGTTACTTGATTCTCGCCAACATTCGGAGTCTCAAGCGCAAGAAGAGTCGTTACAAGGATGCCGGACCCGGATCTTCAGTCTTACCTCGCAGCCCATTACCTCTCAGGGCCCAAGGCCGATGCTATCCTCGCTCGCAGCTCAGATGGCATCAGGGTGAAGCGCAAAAAGAAGAAGCCAAACACAGACAATGTCGCTGTCTCATCGTCATCAGGACTCGTGTTCAAAGACGACGATTCGTTACCATGGAAGACTGCTGCAGAGGATGATGAGGACGATGCTGGTTTCACACCACAGGTTGTTGCTGAGCGGGATGGCGGGAGCTCAAGCAAGGCATTTCGCAAGATAGGTTCGAAGAGCAACCGATCGGTCGAGGATGAAGCGCTAGCGGAAAGTGGCGCTTCGACTCCAGTACCAGAGGAGCCAGTCGAATTCAAAGCAGGTCTGCGGACAAAAGAAGAGATGAAGGCGGCACGACTTGCGCGAGAGGAGCGCAAGAAACGCCAATCTGCTCAACAGCCCATCGAACCCTCTTCATCCATACCAGCCAGCAACGATGATGACGACCAAGAGGCGCGTCTAGCACAACAGACCGTCTACCGAGACTCATCCGGACGTGTCATTGATCTTGCGGCACAGCAAGCTGAGCAGCAACGGCTGGAACGTCGACGCCTCGAAAAGGAAGCTGAAAGATCTACCTGGTCTCACGGGCTGGTGCAGAAGCAACAGCGTCAACAGGCGGCTGCGCAGCTCGCCGCCGTCCAACAGCACGGCATTGCCCGCCGAGCTACCGATAGCGACTACAACCAGCATTACAGAGAACAGCAACGCGCGGATGATCCAGCGCTAGCATTTCTAACAAAGAAACGCACCACAGGTCCGGTCAAGCCAAAGTACAAAGGCCCATGGCCACCGAACAGGTTCAATATACCACCGGGCTATCGATGGGATGGCGTCGATCGTGGCAACGGTTACGAAAAGGCTTTCTTTGAACGGAAAGCTCAGCTCGAGACCAGAGAGCAGCAGGCAAGAGCTTGGGGTCAGTCGGACATGTAGCATCTCAAGGCCAGCACGACTCTAGTATACCCACAGCTGTCGAACGACGAGAGTCCGATGACAAGCCGAAAGAATGCATGCGTCTGCGTGTGTGTGTGCGGGTGTGTGTGCATCAAGGTACTAATACAGGAGAGCATCTCAGCCTCGGAAGTAGAGGATGGAGCCAGAAAAAGATAGAGAGCGAGACGTTCCCGGGGCGAAAATTGAAGATAGAAATACAAAGGTGCGGCCCAGGCGGCTCAGGGCGTTGGTGACGAGGAAGCCTCTTCCTCCTCTCGCAAGCTGCCGTCTCTGGGCACTGATATGCCGGAGCCATGACGCTGCATGCGTCCTGTGCCACTGCTGCCTGGTCGACTACCGGGAGATGTAGGCGCTCTGGCATCGGGCAACGAGAGGCTTCCCTTTCGCAGCGGACCATCTGCCTTGTCGAGCCCGGCGGCAGGAGCAAAAAGGGTAGCATCCGACGAGCGCCGAGACTCGTTCTGCTGCAAATGCATGGCGTAAGCGACAGGGAAATCGATTGACTGTCCCGTAGCCTTGGAATCAGGACTGTGGTCGTTAGGGCCGACACCGTGACAGGGACCTGAGGATTTGGGCGAGACGTCTCCCGTTGCGATGCCGCTCGGAGTGGTGATGCCGATGCAGTCGGTGACGATAGCAGTTAGAGCGGGCTGGCTTGCCTCGGAAGCAGGCGAGGCGAGCGAGTTTGTAGCGCGCCGCCTCGCATCTATGGATGGAAGGCGCGATGCGATAAAGTTGGCCATGGATGATGCACTGCGTTCCGACATGCCAGGTTCGTGAGCCGATGCATGACGAGCGCCGGTATTTGGGTTAATGCCGGATGTGAATGGATCGCTGGCGTTGCGCATGCCTGGAAGCACTGCATTGTCGGGAGCTAGCTCGTCGGTAAAGCGATCCTCTCTCCACTTGTAAGCGCTCGACAAGGAGGCGAGGACGGCACCGAAGGCTTGAACGTACACGTTGGCGACCAGCATGAAACCCATGTCGACGGCGGAGAGGCTAAGAGCCTTGGACAAGACGAGAGCCAGGGCATATATGGTGGGCATCACATACCCGAAAGCAACGGCAAACATGATCTGCTTGAGCCATCGCAGAGCCGGATGCGACTTTTTCTGCACAAGCTCACTGTCACGACGACCCAAGCGCCAGTAGCGCCAAAGCAAGAAGAGGGAGGCGTAGACAGTGTCGGCAAGCTGGAAGATGAGCGTGAAGAGGTTGCTGGTATCGTTGGCAGCCAAAGAGACCGTGTAGCCGAACCCGTGCTCGCTGTACGCCACGGCCGAGTTGTGAAGGGTGATGCTGATGGTGGTGAGCCTTGCTACCTTGAGAACGGACGGCACGATGCTGATCAGGATGCGTTTCTTCCTGCTGGTCAAGGTGGTTGGGTAGAAGGAGAGCAGGCGAAGCTGGATGGCAAAGTGAGTGACGAGAGGCACAATGTAAAGCATGGCTGTGGATGACAACCACAGTCGGAACATGCTGTCCTCCGAGACGTTGCCGAAGAGCTGATAGGCCCAAAAGACGGTATTGAGCGTCGAGCCGAGCAGCCCGCCGAGCATAGCGAGGCCGAGGACCCAGACAAAGGGCAAGCGACGCTTCTGTGGACTGAGACCGTTTTTGAACAAGACGGCGCATAGGAGAACAAAGAGGAGCGTAGCAAACATCGAGTAGAGAATGATGTATGTGACACCATTTCGAACCAGGTCGACCGGGATGTACTGGGCTCTCACCGCACGGTCGGTGGCCGATTCTTCGACGATGAGCAAGACGCGATGTCGCCAGGCCATGTCCTGCTCCACGGTCACGTTGGGCATGATGAAAGGCGATGCGTCGAGGCTGACAAGACGCCGAGGGACAGCGTCTTGAAAGCGTTTGCCAGGAATGTTGTGCGTGTCGAAGATGCTAAAGACGAGCTAGGTGAGGAGATGCGCCATGAGTTGTAAACAAAACATCAAAGACGATGATGGTGAGAGATGAAATCGGCGCCCAGATAACTGTGAGGGAGGCAGGCTTCCGACTTTGGGACGTGAGACGAGCGACAGAGGCAGACGGGTCTAAAAAAGAACGTCCTTGGGACGGAACAAATGGGGTGTGTAGGTAGGAGGCAGAGCCGAGAGGTGTGCTGGGGTTTTGTAGAATACCTCGTCAGGGCCAGAAGGTGGCTCGAAGCGTCGCACGAGCAAGCGGTAAGTGGGATCCGATGTGGTCGAGGAGAGCGGATGCTGGACGATGCACAAGCGACGGCAGGGGGAATTTGGTCTGCGAAAGGATGGATCTAATGGATGTGAGAGATGGGCGAGGAGCCAATGGATGCGACAGAGCGGAGGTGGGCGACACGGGAGCAGCTCGGGATCGCAGGCGACACTTGGACTCTGGCGGGTCACGTCAGGAGGCAAAAAGGCGAGAAGCGGAGAAAGGCTGAGTGCTGAAGGCCGAAGATGAAGCTGATGCTGTTGCGGGTGCTGAAGCTCTAGAACTTGATTCTCATGTGATTGCGCTAAAGGCGCAGAATTGGGCGCAAAGACAAGAGCAGAGCGGGACAGGCTGACGAGGCATAGCCGATGCTTAGCTCTCGCATCACATCTGCAGCAGAACGGCGAATGGAGTTGTTTTTCTTCGATTGGCGCTAATTTGCTGTGCAGAAGGTATTCACAGTACACTCGCACTACCTCATGCCCGTCCAGCAACATACGCGAAGCCAGGGGGAGATACACACACACACACACACACACACACACACACATAACACAAAGAAATTGGGCCTTGGGGTGGGAGAAAGAGAGAGAGAGAGAGAGAGAGAGAGAGAGAGAGAGAGGGGGGAGAAGAGAAGAAGAAAAGAGGCACATTGGGGCTAGATCGACGGGACGTGAGGCGTGGAATGCAGCGGCTGATGGCTGTTTGCTGCAGATGGAAGCCTGCCAAAAAATTGTTTACACGAGCTTTGCAGCACTTGATGGTTCCGAAAAGAGAACCAAACCAAGAGCAAAGGGGAAGAAAGAAGAAAAGAAAAAAGAAAAAGAGGGGCGGGAAGCAACAGAGGGTTTCAGCTCTGGGGACCAGCTGATGCGTCTACAGCGCCTAGCTTACGCTTTGGCTGGTTTCGGCGTGCAGAGCTCAACGGTTAATCAATCAATATAGTATAAGTGTATTAGAACTGACGGGTCTGGCGCAGGGAACAGCCGATTTGGTCTAACTTGTATACAGTCTTAGCGAAAAGCATTAAAACGAAATGCAACAGGCGCTTAGGCGAGTCCAAAATCGAATCGAATTTGGATTTGGCAGTTCAAGCGCCAGGACCCTCAATGATGGTCATGCGTGCAACAAGCAGCAGGCGCAGTAGCAGCAGCAGCAACACTTGGAAAATCAGACGAGGCAACTCAATTTGAGCCTGGAGTGCTTTCGGTCGACGGTGAGACATTGGTCGGAAAAAGGTAACCGAGTGCAAAATCAGGACAGTGTGGAAACGCTTCGGCAGCGCCAACTCACTCTAATCGTCAAGACGGAATGAGAAACAAATTGCCCTCTGAAGATGCAACCAGCACCAAGCAGCAGTGTTGTATCCGTCGCATTCCAAGCGAGTTCTGTCCCTCCTGATCGCCCGCTTTCTCTTCTTGGTCGTCCCAATCAGCTATTGTCCGAAGCGAGCCAAGACTTTCCATTTGATTGTCACGTAGACACCGCCGTTGATGAGACGACCATCGCTCGCCGAGCCCCTCCGGCGCACGACAAGCGTTGCAAACTGCCCCACTTTCCGACCGCCTTGTGTTGCTTGGTCCTGCCGTCTTTCTGCTCATGGAGCGACCCTTCGTAAAACCCCCTTGCGCGCCGCAGATAGTATGCAGCTCTTCTGCAACTTTCGCTTAATCGAGCGCCGATGGAAGAAACCCTCACTTAGCCGAACGAGGACTATTGCCGAAAGAAAGGTACCGCGGCCAACACTCGGAGCTTGAAACCGTGCGACTCTGGTCATCGCTTGCAGATTCTGCCCGACTTGAGTGATTGGTAACATGCGCACCGCCGGCCACAAGTGCCGAAAGAGGGTGTCTACCGCTCTGTTCCAATAGAAGCTGCGGTTTGTGGTAGCTTTCGTGGACATCGTTGTGATGCCAAGTCGTTCCGTCGGGGCTCTTATACTGTTCTGTGCCGCACTTGGGCGGTGGCGGTATTTGACGAGAACAGGTACCGTAGAACCGACCGCGCCCACACGAAGCGACGATCGTTAGACCCGCTGTTGGTTGCTACTGCTGCAATTGCCGCTGCAAGGGTCAGTCGGGTTTTTAGTCGCCCCCTTCACCAACGTTTTCTCACGCCAACCACTTCCCGGGTCGTTAGCGTACCGGCGTCGACCTGTCCGAGCACTTGCTATGCGCATTCATCTGTCGACCAACCCCCCCTCGCCATTGAAAGGCCTTTCGCGCTTCGAGTTTGGGAGGACCTCGTTTTGAGCCAACCCTTGTTGACGCCATGTCCCCAAAATACGCCGATCGCTTCTCCCGATTTGTTCTCTGATCTGGGCAAGATGGCGGCTTCGACCTCACCTCCACAATCACGAGACATGCGCTTCTGGACCCTGATCCTGACCCAGCCGGCCAAAGCCTTGCCACACCTCCTCGATGCTTTTCGCTGTCAGCACACTGGTACCTGTGGAGACCACTCCGAAAGATGTCCTCTGGATCGCGTATTGACCCCTTTGCCGCTCGCCTCGATAGGCGGCGGCGATCACCACCTTCCACAACATGGCTTGTCGTCCTCGGTTTCAAGCAACAAGTCACGTGGCGAAATGCGATAGCTTTTCTCGTCCATTGTTCGGCCTCCATCCTCTTCCTGGTGTTTCTCAATGCCTCCCAGCCGTTTCTCATCCATCAGCTCGAGTCCGGCAATCACGGTCCAGATGGCCATCGTGCAAGCAGAGCTGGATCGCTCAGCGGATCGCTCATCTTTTACGATGAACTTCTTTCGACCTTCACCTCGCTCATTTGGGGTGCACTTGCAGAGCTTGTTGGGCTGGCCGTCGTCACATCAACATCGTACGTCTTCATCGCCCTTGGGCTAATAGCATATACGCTGCCGACCAGGCCGTGGCCCGATTTGATTCCCGCTCGACTCGTCTTTGCCATCGGGGGGAGCGGCGCCACCGCAATGCTTTCGGCTATTCTCTCCGAGTATTCCGGCTCGATCACGCCAATGACAGCACGGTCAGCAGTTCAGCCGTCCTCTGACGCGACTGCCCAGTCTCGTTTGACCCGGACCGATGATGTGACTGACGCAGAGGAACAGGCCGCTTTGCTTGGAGAAAACGGCGAAGAAGGGCAAAGTCGCCGTACTTCCAAGGCGATTCGGAAGCGCCGACATGGTCGTGTTGCCTCCTTGGCTGGTGTCTTCACCGGATTTGGCGCTCTGGTTGCCGTCTTTGTTCTCGTGCGTCTTCCAGAGATGATCGCTAGCTACCTCGAACAACACGAGCCAGCCATTCTTTCGCGCGACCCCAAGCACGGAGCGGCTCACGACAAAAGCATTCGCAGAGCGACCACTGGAGCATTCTGGCTAGTGGCGGCTCTGGCACTGCTCACTGCATCCATTACTGCCCTTGGTCTGAAGCAGCCCAAGAGCGATTCACGCGGTTCTCGTGTAGCGGATGCGGCATCTCGACGATCCAGACCCCGTCAAGATGACTATGGCGCTATGCACGACAGCACAATTGCGATAGCAGACGACCCGCGCCAGGCTCGACGAGCTCGACTGCGTCAGAGACAGCAGCGTCGCACACAAGCATCGTGGACCAACGTGATCCGATCGCATGTGCAACAATTCATAAGCGCCTCGCTCGGTGGCTTCCGCATGGCTGGACGCGTTTGCAGCACGGACGATGTCGAGGCGACCAGGCTACGTCAACGACTGGCATGGGAGCTGCGCCTGGCCTATCTCGGAGGAGCTCTGGCTCGAGCCTTCACGATTGGCACTACAGCCTTCTTGCCTCTGCTTGTGACGCATCACTACTACACATCCGGGCTCTGTCGGCTGCTCCCCTCGCCTGACCCGGATTCGCCGCTTCCAAACGATGAGCTTAAAAAGCTCTGCCGAAGCGCCTTCACAGCCACCGCCATCTTGGGAGGCACGGCGCAGCTGACCGCGCTGCTCGCTTCGCCTCTGGTGGGGCTGCTGTGCGATACCTTTTCACCCACGACCACCATGTCGGTCACGTCTGCGCTGGGAGCAGTCGGATTCTTTTTGCTCGGTGTGGGCACATCGGGTTTGGCCGGTGACAGCCAAACAGGAGAAGAGGTGCCTGACCCGTTGACCGGCTTTTCGATCACTGCTGCAGCGTTGATTGGGTTAGGTCAAATTGGGGCGATCGTGGCGAGCTTGGCTGGATGCGCTCGAGCAAGGAGCCTGGTCGGTGATGACGACCTTGCCAATACAGACACAGCACCGCTGAGCGCAGGCGACAACGGCATAGTCGACACTGACTCAGCTTCTGATGCCGTAGGGCCAGCTACGGCACACAGAGTGCATCGAAGCGGCGCGGAACAATCAGCAGGCCAAGGAGCGGGTGCCATTGCCGGAGCCTATTCGTGCACAGGTTCTCTGTCGATCCTCATCATTTCGAGACTCGGCGGCTTTCTGTTCGACATGTATGTGCCAAGCCCTTTCCTTCTGATTGGCGGGTTTTCCGCGCTTGTCGCTCTCTTGGGTGCTGGCATGAGCTTGGCCAGACGCCTACAGGGGGGACAGAGATGCTGACAATCTCGGCTGCGATCAATGCCGATGGACAGCAGCACCTGTTCGGCCTAAGCGAGCCTCGTGGCTGCCACGCAAAGATGGTCATCATCTCATGACAAGTTCGATTGACTAGTCTCACCAGGCTCTTCCAAGATTCACCTCGCTGCAGCAATGGCACCGCAAAGACGAGTCCTAGGCGACACGAGACCTTTGTCCAAGACACAGTGTGCAATAGAGCACAGTGATGAACCCGTTGAGGGGTCAGTGTTTGCGATATCGCGTTAGACCCCGTTGAACACCATCTGCGTTGTCTGCTTCAGATGCCCCACGGCTAGCGAGCGATGAGGGATTTCCCTTTGCGGTCACTGTCTAGACATGCAGGGCCTGCAGACCAAGATTCGATCGCCCCGGCGACTGAGCTTTGGTCGCTCATGCAGGCCTTACCGACAGACGGACAAGCAATTTGCAGTGCCTGAGATTTCGAAGGCAAAAATGGGAAAGAGCGCGACGCTTCTCGAGATCTGAGCAAAACCCCCCATCCCCCACACACTTTATGCAGACAAAACAATCGAGTCAAGGGTTTTCCAGATTTTGCATTCGCCTCACCTTGTCTTTCCGCACTCGGACTCGGTTCCTGTTTCGAATTGTCGACCAGAGCAATGCGGTCTCGCCCTCCGGCAATCGTTTCAAACCGTAGTCACATAGAGCACAACACACGACACGACGCATTCTTGCCCTGCGCGGTTGAGAATCGAGGACCTCCTGTACAGTGGGGTTTTCCTTTCCAGCTGTGGCTTTGCTCTTCATCTTTGTCCTCGTGTCGCATAAGCTGCGGCGAATGCAGCAAGAGTGCATCAGCGACTCGATCCGATGCAGCAAGCGACAGGCACGTTCGGAGTACAGTACAGAACACAGTACAATGAGAGGCTTGCAGCAGTGAATAAATTAACAGTGTGATGCCGAACAGAGTACCTGCCGAGCAAGGCAGATATTTCGAGGGAATCCCTGCCAAAAGAGAGAGAGAGACAGAAAGAGAGAAAGAGAGAGAGAGACAGAGAGCACCAGGATCACCGTGTCATCCCGAACCAAAGTCTCGACCCTCGCTAGGCCGTGTCAGGCTTGTCCCTTTTCTTTTATTTTTTTGGCTGCGCTTTCGTGCTTTCGTGCTCTCGTGGCTCTCGTGGCCGCCTATACGGAAAGTCATCTCTGGCTGTCGCATTCCGAAACCCTATTGAAACAACTCGATCGGACTCGACCCTGACTGGATTTGTCCATCCGGCCATTGGTGCGACTCTGCTGCTCTGCTTGCTGCTGGACTCTACAGTACTGTGTGCATCACTGCGACCATCTCACCTTGACATTAAGATTCCGAATTCACCGCCGTGTTCCTCGTTAGCATTGGCCAGCATCGCTTCGTCTCTCTTCCATCATCTCCATCCCCCATCCTATTCTTCTGGGCTCGTTTCATTCTTCCTGTTGCCCACCTCGATCCCGGCCATCCTCTTTGGACTCTCTTGACCGTGCTGCTGAATCGACTTGCAGCTTACGCATTACCCGCGGACGGTGCTAGACCTGTTCATCTCATCTCTTTGCATTCTCAACTTGGTCATTCGCAGCAGCCACAATTCCACCCTTGGCCACCTCTAATAGCCTTCTTTCAGCACAACTGTCTCGCCCTGCCGTCTCTGCGCCTACAGCACCTCTGCATCGGCGCCTCACTATCTGCGTGTTGACCATCTCTCCTTCCGTTCTGCACTTTCTTGAACCTCGAGATTGCACCCCGCCACCAAGCGACATACGAGCTCTCCGTGTCTTTATTTTCCCCGCTCGCGAATCTCTCGTGGTATTGCATCGGCGTCGGCTGTGATAGAGCTTGTGACTGTTCACACTTGTTCTGATCAAAACGAGCACTGCGCTCGCCTCGATCGTCGCTGGCTGCCTTTCTCATCTCGCGTCTCGTTCGGGACAGAGGCCATCTTGCTGCTGAAACAGCTGCACTTGCCTATAGCGGCCCCACGGTGATCGGCTTGCCTGCGACTTCTCTTTAGGATCCACACGCTTCTTCGCTTCGCAGCCACGTTCCAACCAGGACGACCCAGTCAAGGCACCCGCGCTCAGCTTCCCACCATGGCTCAGCACTCTGTCCCTCCCGCGTATGGCTCGGCGCCTGGTCCTGCGAACCCGATGTACGGCACAACACCCAGAGGCATCAAGGATTACGATCCCGCCCTACCTGCTCAGCTTCAAGCTCCACGAGCAGTTTGGGATACCTCGCCATCCGACCCATATGCCCATAGCCACACCGCCTTCCAGCATCAGAGGCCAGCTCCTTATTCTTTCGAACCGCATCATGCCTCCAATGGCGACCCGCTGCGCGCGCCACATCCTCACCCTCATCACGGCGCGCAGCATTCGCACGTGCATCACCATCCTTACAACACCCCTCCTCACGCTGGTGGCTCCATGTACGCCTCGTCCTCTCGACAGTCCGATGCCAATCATAGGCACGTTTCGCGAGCCGCTTGTCTTTCATGTCGTTCAGCCAAGCGCAAGTGCGACGGTGCCAAGCCCATCTGCGGACCCTGCGCACTCAGAGGCGTCAAAGACGGCTTCCCACTGGACGATGGCGGCTGTGTCTACGTTGCGAGCAAGCGTGGAGGTCCGCGCTTCAAAGGCGTCAAAGGAGTAGAAGCCACCAAGCGTAAGCTCGATGAACGAGACAAGGGCGGCAAAGTCAGGAGTGGCCGAGACTCGAACAGCCACGACGACATGCACTCTCAATCCCCGCCCGACCATGCTTCGCACCACCATGTCTCCACAGCGCCCTCCACGCCCCTCGATGCTAACAGTACACATGCCCGTCACCTCGACACCGAAGCATATCCGCCTTTTGCTGCCCATGACTCTGCATCGCTGCCAGTGGCTGGCCTCGATCTCTCGCATTCAGCTTCCCGTCTGCTCGGTGCTACGGCCGGAACTCTCCCAGAAATGGCGGACGACTCGACCGACGCATTCTCCTTCGATCGCGAGAGAAGTGCCCTCACCACGCGCAGCTTGTTCCGGCCCGACGCGTCGCTCGGCGGCGGTCTCTTTGATGACCTTTCCACCGCCAACTTCGAACTTCTGCACAAGCTCTCCACAAACCAGGCATCGCTCGGTCTCTCACTTGCCAATTTCTATCACAAGCTCGAGGAACTTCCCAAAGCCGGTGTTCTCGCCATGTCCAACGTCGACGAATTCGGCAGCATTGAAGTTGACATGCCTCAAGCTCTCTTGGAGGAGATCGAGGTCGCCAACAAGTCGAGTGCCGCAGTCAACTCCGAGCAGCAGGCGCGTGCGCTGCTTCAGGACTTTTACGAGCTCGTCTATCCGGCGTGCCCCATCATGTTACCCTCCGGCCATTTGTCATCGCTGGCATTTCATCTATCCGAGGACGAGTCGTCGGCACTGCTTGCGGCCACATCCGCCTGTGTTGCTCTCCAACTTCCTCAGACCGAGGCGAGACGCATCGTCAAGGGCAGCCTGCTCTTCCACGACCCCGATGACCACGAGACAAAGGCCGAACTGCTCGACCTCGAGCATGCCTCGCGCGAAGAGATTGCAGCCTACCATGCCAAATCGGCTGAAAAATTGCTCCTCAAGAAGGTGGCCCTGTTAGCCAGAGCCTCTTCCTTCCCTTCCGAGGCAGCCAAGGCACTCGAAGCCACCAAGTTCATGCCCAACACTACTGGTACGCCAGGCGGCGACTTGGAACTGACCAGAATCAAGCTCGTCGCAACGCACACGCTCCTAGCCCATTACCACTACGGTTCCTCCAACAGCCGTCGCGCTTTCCACCACGCTTCGCAGGCATGGAACCATGCGCAGGCTCTCAATCTGGATTCCAGCGAGGCTGTCTCGTCGGCTCCGTCCTGGTTCAGCCACACCCAAAAGTGCGAGTGGGCACGCAGAGCCTACTGGACGTGCTACGCCGCAGCCACCGTCATGTCGTGCACCGGCGGTTTCAAGCCGCTTTCAGTGACACGCGACATGCCCTCAGACCTCGGACTGCTTCCCAACCTGCTCGGCGATCGATCCAGCTGGAAAGTGCTGGTGCGCGGCGCCCAGTTCGTCTCGAGATCGTACGCGACCTTGTACGATCTCGATTCGTACAAATGTCGACCCGAGAACAAGGTGCAAGAACCGGCCCAACAGACGCGCGAGCAGCGACGAAAGTGGGAGAACATCTTTGAGCGCATGCAAAAGGTGGATGCCGACGTGATGCAATATGCCCGGTCCGATGCTGTATGGAGCGACGAGAGCTGCTTTGAGCCCAGCGTCGGTCTCTCGCGACGCACCGAGCAATTTGAAGAGGAGAATGAGGTCCGCCTCAGCCGTAGTCTGCGTATAGCAGGCAAGCTCATGACGAGTGGAGCGCTGATCATCCTGCATCGGGCGCAAGCCTTCGCAAATGCACGCATCTTTGTGGCTCCGACCTGTGGTATTCCCGGCGCCTGCGAGGACAACAGCGACACGGCTTCCGACACGGGCAGCCGAACCAGGGGCGGACCGGACCGCCTGTGGCACCGTGAAGCCGAAGGCCTCCCTCCGTCGGGCAAGCCAACGCAAGGCGACGAGCTCAGCCCGAGTAGGGATGCGCCTGCCAATCCCAAGGTCACTGCTGGCCGCTCTATGCGCTCACGAAGCACCAGCAGCATGAGCAGCAGCGGTGCAGGCAGCGTTTCAAAGAGCTTCGTCAGCTCAACGTCTTCCGGATCGTTAACTCGGTGCGGCATCCCGGTGCGATTCAACGGCGGGCCCTTTGAGCCTTCGGAATCGCTGGATCGCTGTCGCTTCGCTGCTGGTGTCATGTACCAACAGCTGGACCACATCAACACAAGCACCTTCCGACTTGGCCGACGCGAGTCCATGGCCACGTTACCGGTGGAAGCGGTTCATGGCCGCGAGAACCGCGAGCAGTGGTCAGCGCCTTCTCTCCCTCCCTTCTCGGCATGCTCGCTGGTTCTCGCTGCCTACGTCTTGCTCATGGAGACGTTGCATGCTCAGATTGCGGCCGGTCTGGAGGACGATCTCGACTTTACCAACACCGACGTACTCAACGAAGCGGACGAGAGCCTGTATCAGCTGTCGCCCATCTTGCAGCCAGATCCACACCGAACAACGCAGATCCCCCAGCTTGCCGGTCGACAAGCCTATGTGCTGGCGATCAAACTTCGCTCGTGCATCTTGCAGATCGAAGCGGCTCTGGAAAAGTTCAGCAGAGCGTGGGACATTGCTAAAGGATATGCGCAAGAAGTCAGGTTGTTGTTGGAAGTCAACCAGTCGCTGTTCACTGGTTCGGTGGCGCAAATCAAGTTTTGAGCATGCAAGCAAAGCATATTTTTCTTTTTCGTATTCGGATTTCATCTCGTTTCTTCTTTTTTTGATACCTCTAGTCATGTTTGAAACTCACGCATGCATTTTGATAACCCTTTCTGCAATGGTATGGTCCACCCCTTTCTGGTTGAGAAGCAGGTGGCGTCTTGTGGCTTTGTGAACGACTGGCATGAGGAGTAACGCCTGAGCACGTTGAAGCGCCTTCTGTGATACTGTCCGAACATCGTTGGCAAATCACAGCTTTCTATCATCACATCTTGCACGCTTTCTTGTAGCAAGGTACCAACTGCCTTCTTGACGCTTGGACGCCCAACTAACTTGACAGAAATTGATCTTGCCACCACACCACCATCAGACACGCACACTTCCGTGGCCCGCCCTTGACGAACCGCTCAGTCGAGACTGTATATGCACACACCTCAAGCGAACGTTTGCGTCATCAAGCTAGAAGGTTGGTCTCGTATCAGATATTGAAGCGGAAAATTAGGTTATACAAGGCACATTAGGATGGTATATCAGAGACGAAAGCGAAAATCAGAGTCGACACCGCTTTACAGCGACTTTTGCAAGTCCGTTGCTCGATTCGTTCGTCCAACTCGTATGAATTTGCAAAAAGCCCCACTCAGTCTCGGCGCGAGAGCTCGATGACGGGAAGAGTAAAGTAGCTGGTGTCCGGGGTCAGCAGACCAGCGGCTCCGACATACCAAGCAATAGCAGCGGTAAGGATACCAAACGAACCGCCTGCCGTCTGGACAGCAGCCTTTCCGGTGAATTCGGCAATAAAGAGCAAGAGGAAGGTGATGTCCAGGAAGAAGAAGAGGGCAACCAGACCGACCGACGACCTGAAACTGGCGACGAGCATGATAAAGGTGAAAATGAACCAAGCAGCGAGGTAGATGCCGAGAGCATTGGCAACTTGAGCCTCGGGTACACCGTTAGCATTGTAGTTGCCCTCGACGATACCGAACCAGGGGATCTGAATAATGGCGTACGACCACCAGAAGGCACCGTACGAGGAGAAGGCGGTGGCACCAAACGTGTTACCGGCAGCAAACTCCCACATTCCGGCGAGGAACTGAGCGATGCCACCGTAGCCGATGGCAAGACCGACGACAACATTGGGCACAGTCACACCGCGAGCCTTGACGTTGTACATGGACAGCACAAACGTGGTGGCGGCGAAACCAAAGAGGCCAAGCGGAGCCGGGTTGGCGAATCTACGGTGGTAGACGGGAAAGGCGGGCTGCGAAGAGTCCTGAACGTGGCCACCGGGCGTGAGGGCACGCATGGTTGGGGCGCCGCCCTGGTAGCCGTTCTCTTGCTGCTTGATCTCGGACATTGTTGCTGTGATCTAGATCTATATGGAGGACGTGTGACAGAGGAAAACAGTGGTGGAGAGAGCCGTCGCAAAAACCGCTGGACGGGACGACAGTTGAGGAGCAGCAACAGGAGGAGAGTGTGGGGAAGCGAGAAAGCGGGGTCTGATGGCGATCCACGAACGTCGACAGCTCGAATTTAAGTACGAAACAAGAACAGACGAGGCGCGGCAAGCTTGATCCAAGCGCGAGGTTCGGCACAGACAGACAGCCAAACCTCCAAGTGACAGTGCAGGTCGCCATACAGCAGAGTTGACGGCAATGGCGAGGCTGGTGAGACACACAATCCTCTGCTGCTACCTGCTCAGCCTTGAAAGACCATTGCCCAGGTGCGTCACATTGCCAGTGTCATCAGTCCAAGACGTCTGCGTTGAGACTGACGAGGCACTCGTGCTGCAGCTCAGAAAGGAGATCCCGGTGGACGAGACAGTGTGGATGTCTGTGTGTGTGCCTATGTGCCTCTCCATTTGTGGCTTGCCTATTGGACACACACACCGACATGTCAACAACTCCACATGAATTTTTTTGTTTTTGTTTTTGTTTTGCCTTCAGGTCAATTCTCCACCCCATGGCGAACCAAGCCTCGGCTGTACAGAGTAGAATCATTTTTAGGCTTGGGGGAGGGGGGGAAGGGGAGGATCTGCGCGCATTGGCCTGCAGCATTTTCCCCCGCTTCTGCCGCTGTGACGGCGTTGATCGATCTAATGGCCACCAGGTGTCAGACCACTTGGCCGGCGTCTCTCTCTCTCTCCGCACGCTGCGCATCTTTCCAACCAGCCGTGAGAGAACCTTCCATCCATTCTCATTGCGGCGCCCCAGCTGCTCTGCTCTCGCCTCGCTAGTTCACGAGAACGTCCAATGGCAAGCCACCACTTTTGGCTAATGGCCCCCCTCCCCCCTTTGATGCAGACCAGACAGCCAATGGCTGGCACGAAGTCCTGATTGAGTGTCAGCGCGCTACACAACATGCAGAGTCTCGTGGAGCGTCTTGCTCGACGGCCTCGCACGAGACGAGGCGACTCCTCACAAGCCGGATCCCAACGCTGGCCGGGCTACAGCAGCATGCTTCGTGTCAGATGCGGAGACTCGATTTAGCATTCGATGGACGAACAATCAACACGAACTCGCTGTGAAGTTTGTCATGCCGAACCTCAACGGATCGGAGCTGTATCTCTCTATTTCTCCGCGCACGATCTGAGAAGAACAAGAGAGGGGAAGAGAGAAAAAAACTTATGCATGCGCGTTGCCTGCGGGTCGCAAGTTGAAAATCACCAAGATGAAATGTTTGACCTCCCTCTCTCACTCTCCCCCTCGCTCTCTTTCTCTTTTTAGTTGCACATTGAGGAAGAAACGGCCACGGTCGGCTTGTGTGAAGAACTGGCTGCAGCTGTTGTTTCGAGCTAGACGTTCCACACTCGGACTACAGTTACGACGTGAAACAGCTGCACATTCCTGCATTTCAAAGCGTTACAGTCGGAACGTGTAAGTAACTCTGCGCGCGCCAAAACGGAAAGCGCTGTCTGTTTTTTTCTGTTTAAAATTTTTCTTTCTCTTTCTCCGAGTGTTACAGTATGTGTGGGGAGAGAGAGCAAGCAGCTGGGCAGATCCTCCTAACCCCGAGGCCGTGTAAATGTACATGGTTCGCCGGTGGCATCTCACTTGGTCTTGTTCACGCATTGACTGTACCCGTGCACTGTTTGCGCCTCGGCAGAGACACCTTTACTGGCTTCTTTCTCTCCTGCTAGCGGGTCTTTCAGTCTAGGAATCTTTGCGTTTCCCCCTTGCAAAGACAAGGCAGGCGAATCATGCGTTCAGTATGCTGCTCACGACTCGTGTGTGGTGACGAGGAAATAGCTGAGGCGCGATAGCAATGTGACGGCAATCGAGCCAGTGAGTCGCCTGTTGAAAAAAAATTCCATGCCGACTGTTGGCAATTTAGATCGTTTGGTGCCTACGGCACGGAGCTTTTGTTCCATTATTCTCACCGTTCTCATGCCAATACTTGCGACGAACAGCGAACAGAGGCCCGTCAGGTCCGAGTCGCAATGTCTGAGCACAAAGCAAGAGGTGGAAGGAGGGGGAAAACAAACGGCTGATTGACCGCGATCTCCGCCTTCCCCCCCCCCCCTTTTTTTCCTTCTCTCTCTTTCCGGCTGTCATCGCTGTTACTTTGCCGTGGCAGCGGGGCTCCAGATTTTCCACCCACCCCTCCATTGCATCAACTACAGTAATAGTCGCCAACCATTATCGCTCTCTATCCCGCCTCTTTTTTTTCCTGCTTTTCTTCGTGCTTTGCCAGAAGGCGGCAAGTCAACACGCACTAATCCAGACACCCCCCTCTCCCCCCAATCGCCAAGAGCTGCATCACCTCAACTCATCCCTCTCATACTCGGCGCGCGAGCAAACACGCCCCCCCCCCCCTCCTGACTTTGCACACCTCGGCTTTCCACTCGCCAACAGCCTCTATGACGTGAGCCGACCAACACACCGACACGCCAAAACAACGCAAACAGAGTCAGCACAAAGTGAAAAAAACTAGAAAAACAAACTTGTTAATAAAACACCAAAACTCTTCGACATCGCCAGTGCAGGTTTCCCCGGATCATCCCCCCCCGCAACTTCCCTCTCTCTAACCCGTGTGTCTCGTCTACTCAACCCTAGCTCTCCCATTCGTCTATCGCAATTGACACCTCTGCTCGACATGCTACTGCACTGCTCTGTAACTACACTTTCGCCTCGTCCGCTTTTCGGCTTTATGCGTTTGCTTCGCCCGATGCTTCTTTCGAACTCATCATGCCCAGACCTCCCTTTCAAAAAAAGCACTTCCACGCCAAGCGACGCTGCACTCTCGGCTGTCCGACCTCTCGCCAAGACGGCACACCAATCCCACTCCACAAACAGCATGGTCTCGTCCTCTCTTCAACCGTTCATACAAACAATGTAACATGACCATTCAAGTACAAACAAATACAAAAAGCATAGAACATGCATGAGAGAGAGTTCTCACGGCAGATGACGCCGCTAATTGTCCCAAGCCACGCGGCCGCCGCCAAAGATGTAAGGATAGGCCGTCTGGTAGTAGTTGACGACGGTGCGTCGACCTGCAATCATGGGAGCCGTGGCAAAGCTTCCACCAATAACGACACTGTGCTTGCCATCGAAAAAGTCCGAGCTGTAGCCAGGGTAGAGCGCCGACGAGCGGAAGCCGTCGTAGGCCATGAACGGCGTGCTCGTCCACTCCCAGACGCCGCCATTGTGACCAGGCAGCAGCGTACCGTCGGAATCGTAGCGGGGCAGAGCAGCGGGGACAGGGTGCCAATTTCGGAAGCCAACATTGGCAGAAGGGGCCGCCTGCCCCTGCGTGGGATTCTGTGAGCTCCTGCGTCTCGTAGTAGACTGCACGGCCGACTCGCTTTCGGATGCCGTGCTGTTGGTGGTGCCCGGTCCGTGCATCGAAATCCCTGGCGGATGAATCTCGGTCTTGAGGACACGTCGAGACTTGTTCTGCGGCTTGGGCGCGTTGGAGTTCTCGGTGACGTAGAAGCGACGCAGCATCATGATCGCCTCGTCACGCAGGTAGCCACCGACCGATTCATACCCAGGCGAGCTCACAATGGCATCGTCGTCGTGCAATCCTAGCACGCTTCCATTGCCACCAAAGCGCTCGTTGCCAGCGCCAAACACCACACGCCCAATGCCGATCTGCCTCAGTGCTGCACCGCACATGATGCATGGCTCGATGGTGACGTAGAGCGTCGTATCTCTGAACGGATTGTCTCCCTCGGGGCCCGAATGAGGAGCGACAGCAAAATCGGCGGCAGAAGGCGGCATGATCGAGAGAATGTGGTCGATGGCCTCCAATTCGGCATGCCGAGTTGCGTTCAACAGCTCGTTGGTGCGGTTGCGTCCACGAGCGATCACTTCGCCCTTGCGCACAAACACACCACCGACGGGGACCTCGTTGGCATCCAACGCCTCCTGTGCCATAGCGAGCGCCTCGCGCATCCACCTGATATCCTCAGCCGACTGCTCCTCGGGAGGCACATAGCGAACCGCTGAGCCGCGGATTGGCGGCGCCTGTTTGCCTGGAGGGTCAATGTCGCTCGCCTTGGGCTCAGCGTTCGACGAGTCTCGATCAAATGGAGGCACCGTAAGATCGAGAACCAAGGCTTCGGGTGGCGCATCCATTAGCTTGCGAAGCTCCGCATGCGATGGCAGCCGACCACCCTTCCATTCAGCATAGGCTTGGAGCTGCTTTCCCGAAGCTTGGACAGGCCAATGTTCGGCGACTTTCATGTCTACGGGACCATAAAAGGTACGCACCGAGTAGCTGCCGTCAGCATCGCTCTTTATCCACGAAGAAGGGGCATTCATGCTGCCAGTAGCCTCGAGAAAGTCTCGATACTGAGCGTTCGAGATGGGCAGCGCTGAGATGGAAAAGGCCTTGGTGTCAACTCTTCGTCGAGGATGCTCGTTGTCCCAGCCAAATTCCGGCTGACCGAGTTGCATATTGAGATCGCGAATGTCGCTTGTCGGGCGGCTTGCGACAATGTCGAAATCCTGACTGTCGTCGTCGTCATGACCAAGCTCGACAGACGAGGCTTCAAAGTGGAAGCGTTGCTCCAGGGCCAGGCTACCGCCCACCTTGTCGTGTTCGGCTTGCCATCGCTTGGAGAGCGAGGCCCAGTCGGGCGCCATAAAGCCGGCAGGTGGCTTTGTGTTGGGTGACTGCATCAGCATGTAAAGCAGCGTCTCAAGATGGAGATTCACGTGCTCAAGCGTCATCCACAGCATCCTGGCGAGTCTGCGAGTCATCACGAGATCGCCACGAGCGACGTCATCGTAGATTCGCTGTACTCGATCCTGAACCGCTCGCTGATAGGCGAGAATCTCCTCGAGCGTAGGCCAGTCTTCTGGACTGGTAGGCACTTCGCTATGCGGATTGCATTGGGTAATGTCGTCCATGTGCGGGTCGATACCGCGTTCAAAGATGGCAGAGAAGCGATCGTTGGTGTGCGGCTGCTTGAGATAGGTCGAGATGTGGATATCGGTGAACGCCGGAATGTGACCAAGGTAGAACAAGCAAATGTGACGCAGGTCGATCGGCTTTTCGTGCAACATCTCTTGGGGAATCATGGTCAACGTGACGCAGTTCCAAGCGTCCCAGACGATCTTCCAGTCGTGCGGACTCGGCAGTCCGAGCAAAGGAGCCCTCTGAGCCGCTTCGTCCAGGTCACTGCCGCCCCAGCCATTGTCGATCTTTGCGGAGGTCTGTCCGTCTGCTGTCTGTTCTGCTGAGGCTACTGTAGGGTCGACTGCTGAATTTGAAAAGTGGAAGCAAGGCTTTTCGACGAGCCAGATGCCGTACCTGTCCGTCTTGTCGCTCCAACGTTGCACAACGCGAAGGCCGGCATAGTCAAAGAGGTTGAGCGTCTCGCGCTCGCCGAATTTGTAGCTAGCTTCCATGTGGATCAGCTCGCCCTTTTCGATGAAAATACGGTCGCTTGAGCCAGCGATATTGATCGTGTGTGCCTCCTTGGCGCGATAGTAGGACTCGTGGCGACCTTCTCGCGCGTTGTAGCGGTCAAAGTATTCGAACTTGGCGCTGTCGATCGCATTGCCGCCAAGGACGCGATTGGCGTGATGGAGACCGTTCAGAATAAAGTCGCGGGTGAGACCGGCAGGATCATTGTAGGCGAGTGCTACCTCGGATGGCTTATTGCGGCGGTCGATCGAGATGAGCATGGTATCGCCCGCGCGCATGCTTTCGCGGGCTGTCTTGGCGAGGAATTCAGCAGCCGACTTGCGATCAAAGTTGCCAATGCTCGAGCCGAGCCACAGGAGACACCTTTGACCTTCGTGCTTAGCGCCTGCTGCTGTCGAAGCAGCTCGGAGACCACCTTGGCCGATGTATTCGAGACCAGCATCGTAGGTAGCCCACAAACCATTGATTCCTACCTTGCCGTTGTGAATGGTCCATGCGTGTTGGTCGCCAGTCGTTGCTTCCTGGGCGTGCAAATCGCGCAGAGTGCGCTCCAGCTCGGCCTTGTCGAGGTCCAAAGCATAGTAGTTGACGCTAGGCCCACCTCTGGAAAGGGAGGGGAGCAGCTTGAGCGCACGAAGGAGATGAATCGTCTTTTTGAGCGAGCCTGCGCCTAGCTCGACGAGAGATCCAGCGCCGACTGCTCGATCGCCGTCGAGGCCTTCTTCTGCATTGACTCCGCCGTTGTATCTGCCAACGCCATTGTCTCCCCACCTCTCCTTGGTGGAGACATCGGAAGCGCGCTGAGGAGGCAGCGAATCGTTCTTGGGCGTCTCTTGTTCATCACGACGCGGGCCATCCCGAGAAGCAGCCGAAGGTACGTGCTGTTTCTCTGCTGTCACGGTCGGGTGACCAAAGATCCTGAGCGCAATTTCTGGACCATGGTCTTGGAGGATCTGCAGCTCGGCATTGTAGAGGTAGTATTCGGGAGCTGCGGTGAGCTTGTCGTAGAGGATGAGACCCTGTTCGTCATACAAGATGGTGGTCGGTAACGTCTTGCGGTAAGCGAAGCGCTGGTCCTCGGCGTCGTTCTCTTTGCCTGGGATGACGAGCTGGTTTGATTGCAGACCCGTGATAATGTCACGTCGTAGCTGGTCGTCGGCCGAGGTACTGCTGAGACTTCCAACGCTGCCCGAATAGAGGTCGATCACGGGAGCATTGGCGAACTTTGTGGCCGAGTCGCCGGGTGTCTGTGCCTTGGTCTTTGACTTTGAAGCTTCCTTGACAACCGAAATCGGGTCGACGGCGACGGGAGCAGCTGCTACTGCCGAAGGAGCCATTTTGTGTGCCGCTACAGACGAGGAGAAGGAGGCTGTTTTGGAGATCGTGGCTCGGATCGCCTCACGTCATGCAAGAGTGACGACGCGTACGGTAGAAGATGTCGGGATCGGCGAAAGGTGGCCGACCGCTGTGCTGATGTCGACGGGGATGAAGAAAGCAGGTGAGGCTTCGTCCGCGACCTTTCTGGACGGCAAAGGCTATTTAAGCTCCAAGTGTAGCTGAGCCATATGGGAACGGTGACAGGAAGGAAGGCAGGAGGAGGAAATCGAAGAGTCTTGCAAGGTAGCCAGAGGAGAGTCAGGGTGCACTGACTTCCTGTCTTGGAATTGGTTGGAGAGTGCGCGGAAGGGCTGTTGCGCTGCACAGAAGGACTGATCTGAGTTGATGAAGTAGCCGATGTGTGCTGTAGTATTGGACTCTGCAACGTCTGAATGGAACGGTGCTGCTCTTCTTCCTTGTGCAAGCGGTCAAAGCTTTCGTTCACTTTCCTCTGTCCATGAGAATGTGACTGAGGATGTGACTGTAAATGTGACCGTGATTGTCAATGTTGACGTGCACAGCCAGACCTCGAGGCAGCGTAACGGAGGCAGCGTGATCAGCAGTTTCGGACAGATGGAAAGAAGAAGCCCGTGCGTGCACACGGAAGGTCCCTGATCGTCGCCTACAGGACCGGGGAAAAGAAATATGCGTCTGTCGATGGACGACCGTCAGTCTGCGAACGAGTGACTGAGCCATTGTTTTCCTCCACCTCGTCAGGCACACCAGCAGCAGCAGCACAGAGACGTCAGACTACGGATAATCAGATTTGGGGGATTTTTTTTTGTTTATTTGCAAAGAAAAGAACGTGTGACGGTCCCGGGATCGCCGCCGTCAGGCTCAGCGCCGTGACTCTCTTGCGCTGTCAAAAAGAAAATACCGTTCAACGCAGGGTCTGGTGACTGTGGCTGGTTGAGTGGGCGCAAGGGTAAAGTCGCAGCGACGCCGACTCATTCGCACAGTCTCGCCGTTCTTCTGACATCTCTAAGCCCCGTGTCAATGCAAGTGGCTCGAGAGAGCGCAGGAATTAGTGTGCAGCATCGCCCGTTGAATCCGAAAAGTGAAAGATTTCGCTTGGCAAGGCGAGAAAGAGTGTCGGTCTTGCGCTGATGAGCATGAAAATTGTTGGACCTTTGCTCTGGTGACCGACCCATCCTTCATCAAGCTAAGCGACCTTCCGAAGAGGCTGTATCCACTGTCGGATTCTTCCGCGAGCCGACTTGCGACTGACTCACATTTCAGTGGTGCGGAGCAGAGAGAAGTGTGCACGAACAAAAGCAACGGAAGCGACATCGTCTGGACGGGCGTGAGAAGATTGTTGCTGAAGCACTGTTTGAGTTTCTGAGGGTCCTCTTGTCGAATCAAACGTATCAGGATCAGGTGGGACCCATTTGCTGACGACTGCGAACATGCGATGGGACCGAAAAGGCAGCATGGACCAGCCATGGTGTCGAGATCCGAGTGGCTCATTGTCTCGGACGTCCAGCGCTCACTGAAAACAAAGTGAAATGAAGATTGCGTGTCTGGCATCAAAAGAGACATTCGATTTCTACTCTTGGCACAATGTTCCGGGAACAGCTGGATGATCTGGCGGAACAATTGAAGCGTGAGGAGCACAGATCGCTTGCTTGCTTATCAGCTTCTCACTAATCTGTCTTACGCAGCAATCCTTGATCGTTCATGCTGGTCGTTGACATATGACAGGGCTTGCGGCTCTCTGCCTCACAGTCCTTGCGCCAGTCGAACGCACGTCATCCATCACACGACCCACGAGAGTCCATTGTCGCTGGCGTAAACAGGCTTGTTTTGTTTTTAGAGCTTTGCAGTTTTGTAGAGGTACAGGGTGAAGCAATGATGCGAAATCCACCATCGCCTGCAAGTATCATGAATGGGATGGAAAACCATCAGGCAAAACAACGCAAGCTCGCAACGTTGCCCCGATGGCATCAAGGGATGAAAAAGAATGCGTAGCGAACCGCGGTCGTGTCTGCGTCAAACCGTCGGGTGGAATGCTGAGAACTGCCTAGACAGGCACGAGTGAAAAGAGAAGATGCGAATGCGGGACCACGGGAGACATTGACGAGAGAGAAAACGAGGGGATATTTACTCCTGGTCAATGACGGTGGTGTGGAGACCCTTGGCAGTGCCGAGGCCGAGGACAGGCACGGCGTAGGTGTAGAGCTTCTCCTTGGCACCCTCGTCGTCGTTACGCTTGCGCTCGAGGCGCACACGCAGTCGGCGGGGGAAGTTCTTGACGCCGTACTTCCACACCTCCTGGTTGAGCTTGGGGTCGAGACGGACGTCCTTGGTGCCCATGGCCTTCTGGGCGAAAGCGACGACCTCCTTGATGGCGCGCGGGGCACGCTTCTTGAAGGCAACATCGTGGACGCGCTTGTGAAGGTTGACGGTGTACTCGCGGGTCACAACATCGTTGAGAGCAGAGCGGGTCTTCTTGCCCTTCTGAGACTTGTCCTTGTGGTCCGCCATCTGTAGTCAGTGAGGAAAGTTGATTGGTGTAATCGGTTCGTAGAGGATATAGAGGTGGTCAGAAAAAGTTCGAATCGTAGTTCTGACGAAGCTGAATCCAGACCAGCAGCCGTCTTCCATCAACGCAGGGCGTTCTCCAGAGTCTCTTTTCCCATTTTGACATGCATGTATCCTTGGCATAGCAAAAGCGAAGCCTTCCTCCGCTACCTCCTAATGACTGGGTACATTTGCTGTTCTGGCCTGGCAGACATTTTCGGCGTCGATAGTATTGGCAGGCTGCAGTTCTTCGCGAAGATAGCGCGCACGTTCAAGATGCTACGAGGTGGTCTAGTTCTGTGGTCGCTGTCGTGCCACACCTATGCGGATGATGTGCGTTTGTGGTCGACGACATGTGCTGGATGATGCTGTGCATGGATGCGATTGCCCGCTGCAGCAAAATTCGAGAGAAGAGGCAACATCACGTGTGCTGTGTGCTGGCATCTGCTGCTGATGAAGATGTGTGTCGTTGCAATGCTGTCTCGTCTGTCGTTGCGGCCGTTGCACTGGGCTTTCAGACGTCGAAATGGTTTCAATGAGCGCCTGTGCAATGTTGCTAGAGTATGCCCAGGATCCTACTTTCGAGGCCGAGTGTCGAAGGCTGCCACCTGTTGATATCTGATCTAGGTATTGTCCTGGGGATCTAGCGCTTTTGAATGTCGCCGTGCTACGCTGATAGCTTCCACGTAGCCGCGTCGTCGTGGCTGCTTTGCTGTCGATGTGAATTGCAATACGAATATCTGGATGTCCAATGTTTCTGCCCTGCTTCCATCTCCCTTCCAAACATACCATGCGATGTCTGCTTGACCTGCTACTACTGCTGTACGTGGGACAGCTGGTTGGTTGATATGCGTTTGTGTACACGAGACACTTACTGTTGATATCGATCTTGAAGGTGATGGTATCTCAGAAGATATGGAAGGTGAAAGCAGCAGCGTTGTGTGACTTTACCCAACTCCTGAATCTCGAATCGCAACCAGCCATGCAGCCCAGCAGCCAGTCGAGCCTGCTCGCTCGCAGCTCCCCAATTTCGAACACACTCAGGCCGCCCCGCCAAGATGGAGTGCCATCCAGCTCGAAGACGAGTTCCGTCCGCCTTCTGTGGTTCACCCAGGCCTGCAGTGGACCAAGCTTGTCAGCACCACCAACTCCAAAGCCTGGAGTTTCGGCCTGCAACCCAGTTACTGGCCACAGCAGGCGAAAGCCCAAGAGCATTGAGGCTACTTACAAATTTCGTATCAGGATTTTTGAAGCTTTCGTATTCACGAGAGTTTGGTCACGTGTAGTACTATAGTTTTGGGCTTCCGCACGATACAGTTTTACTACGAGCGGAAACTGAATTTTGAGAAGCGCCAAACCGATGCTCATCAAAGATAGGGTTTAACACATGAATGAAGTTTTCCGAGTCGACGAGCTTGGGGACCATGCGAAAAGATGTATCTGAGCGGTGTCAGAGCGTAGTGCTCGACAGCCGAACGCTGAGAGGGGATCGATGTCCAGCCTGTCAGCCCAAAGGATTGCCGCAGACATCTTCGGGTCATCAGAAGCGTCTGAGATCAGACAAAGAGAGGGACAGCACATTGGAGGGCAAGTGCGGGTCGAACCATTTTTCAGTATGCAAGGGAAAGCTGGGGAGAAAGAGGTAAACTACAAAGGGGTGGAACGATGTTGGACGGCACAGAAAGCTATTGCTGGTACCGAGGGATGTCGACCGCGGAATGCACTGGTGAGTGCGTTGGCCACAGGAAGCTGGCGATGGATCTTGCCCAAGAGAGCCGAAAACGGCATTGAGGAAGGGCGGAAGAGCCTTCGTCGTCTCTGCTGCTTCTGTGCTATGACGGTTCAGGTGGTATCGACGGCTGGTGCAGCAAGGTCATGCTCCGTGCTGAGTTGCGTGTAATATGGAATGTCTGCTGAACACGACTGAGCTCTTTGCCGTGCAGAGACTGCTGATGCTTGCTGTTTACACAGCGCCAGTCTTGGCGGCGTTGAGCTGGATGACACCGAGGGCGGCAGTTTCGGCGAGACGTTTCGCTGAGCTGTCGATCTGACCGAGCAACAAGGTGGCCTCGAGGCGCGAAGGCTCGGCAGGGATCTTGAACAAGCGGTTGACGTCCTCGATGGGGAGGGGAGCAAGGCCCTGAGCCTCACGTGCTGCGTTCTCAGCCTTCTTACGGGCAAGGTACGCCTCAGCCTTGGCCTTCTCACGTGCAAGCTGTCGGGCCTGGAAACCGACGTTGCCGGCCTCTGCGGCATGCTCGTCCATGATTTCAAGCGTCGACTCGAGCGACGACGCGAGGACGGGTTCCAAGGCAAGGTTGAGCGAGGTGTACGAGGGGGTGAGAGCAGCGGTGGGGGGGTTGCGCAGCAAATCCGAGGTGCTGGGCTGCACGATCGATGGGCCGGGTGCGCTCGGTGTCGAGATGCTGCTCAAGAAGGCATCGAGAAGCGCAGTGTTTCGAAGCGAGACGGGGATCTCGATGAGGATGTTGGCGAAGGTGAGCTTGTGGTCAATCAAGCTCTGTGAGTGGAATTTGCCCTTTTTGTGCGCCTCGACAAACGAAGGCGAGAGTCGGTACGCCTTGACCGAGGTGTTGCCCTGTGCAGACTGGGCGAGGTCGTGAACGATGAGAACACCCTTGCCACGTGCGCCGGCGCCATCACGCTCGATGAGGCCAGTGATAGCAGCAAGGCCGTCGACGACGGACGAGTTAAGGAAAGCACCGAGGAAGCATCCCTGATAAAGACCGACGGGGTTGGCGTCGGCGTTGACATCTCGCAGCAATCGGACCATATCCGAGGTGTATCGGGTCGCATTCCGGCTGCTTCGGTCCTCCTCTTCATCACGCTCGCTGTTACTTCGACCAGGGTTTGGGAGGGCGAAGACATTAGAGACTTCGAGGGTTCCGCCGAGGTCCATGCCGAGGAGGGCACCAGACGCCGAAGCGGGGTGCGCATCGCGGCAGTGCTTGACAATCTTGGTGAGAGCGAGACCATCGAGACGGACAGAGGTGATGACGTCCGAATCGAGCTCAAGGGCCTCGAGAGCAGCGCGATCCAACTCGGATTGGGCCTCAGCGCTGGACGGCTTTGCGATGGCCGAAGCGGCGGCGGTGGTGGCGGACGCTGGAGCGGCGGCAGCGGCCGGCTGTGGTGCTGTGCGGGCTGCTGCAGACATTGTATCTGTGATTATGACGGTGTTCTCGACGGCAGACGAGGTGAAGGAGGTCGGGATGGGTCGCACGTGGTGGTCGCGGGCTGGCAATGATCAACGTCGAACCGGGACGAGGTGAGAGCGAAGAAACATTGCGTTGCGACTGGAGACGCTGCGTCTTTGCTCTACCCGTGTGCGCGTCTTCTTTTCTGGTGAAGAGATCTCAAATCTTCGTGCGTGTGCAGCACACAAAGGGCAGACAGGTCGATCTTCTCGAGGTCGATGAATTTCACCAGAACGCGGCCCAACGCCAAAAGTTGTGGTCCAACAACGGCGTAACATTGAAGAAAATTCCATGACCTCGTCGGTCTCCTCTTCTACATCATGTGGCCTCGTTCTGCCGAACGTTCAGACGTTCTCATTGATAGACAGCACCGTAGCTGTACGTCTCATATGCGAAGTTATCTTGCTTCATGTAGCGCTACTCGACGGGACCGGCATTGATTCACACATTTTGTTATGTCAAAGCAACAAGTTTCGTATCAACGTAAATGATGAGAAAAATAGTGGCGACAATATCAGGTGCACTAAGCGGGGTCTTTTCCGTATTTGGATGGCTCGATTACGCACAGCTCTCCTTCTCCTCTTCTTGCTTTGGAACGAGGCCGTCACTCGGAGAGGGGAACAAGGTAATCCCAGGCCCACGAGCCAACCGAATGAGATCAGCAGAGCACAGCATCATTCGACGAAGACGAAGGCGCAGCTCAAGATGGCTCGTTCAAGACGCTATGCAGGTAGAAAGAGCGGGCGACAACGATAGAGACTCAACTTTCTCTGTTCTTCATGTGAGCTGTTGCAAAGGTTCCGCTGTGACACTGCTTTCAGACAACGCCATTCGCGCCATTCCTGCAGCTTTCTTCCACCCTTGATGAGCATTGACCAGTGACTTTGGATCGGGTCGAAACCTCGGCCCGCCCTAAGGGCTCCTCTGGCTGGCACTCCTATCCAGGTCTGGACCGGATCAACCCAAAGGATCAAAGAATGAACGGGTGCAGATCATGCATGCCGAGGCGCCATGATAGAGAGATGAGAGCCGTCTATGACTTGTGCGCCGAGTAGCAACGCATGGCTCCACACTGCAGTGCAGGGTTGCGTTTCAGACCGGTACTGCGTGTGGCTTGTCTGCGATAAATTCGGACAGACGTTAAGTTGAGCACAGACCCTGACCATATCTTGGGCCGAGACTTTGTATCCCCGCTGCGCCGTCACCGCCATCTCTTTGCAATCCTACCTCCGTCGTCGAGTTCTTTCACGTCGTAACGCAAGTAATGCACATGCTCGGACCCCGTCAGCTAGACCCAGCGTAGCTGACAATTGACTGCAAAAGCTGGCCGTCCGCATTCGAAAGTGTGGACCAGCCGCAACGCTGATCTACGGCCACGATGTTTTTATCCTATTGCTTCTCTTTTCCCTTTTAGCAAGACGTAGAGATGGGCACTATCGGTAGGTCATCTTCCAAGGCATCTTCGGCCAGGCCCGTCTACTCGTGCGAGCCATGCAGGAAGAGAAAGGTCAAATGTGATCGCTCCCTCGTTTGTCGCAATTGTCAGAGGAGAGGCGAGGTGTGTGTCTGGCGCCAGACACCACCTTCGCAATACCTCGAGACGAATGGATTCGACACCCGCAAAAACGCCGATACAGCCTTAGCGGATCGCGTCGCTCATCTTGAGCAAGTGATCCGCAGTGCAGGGCTCGATGCAGCATCACCCGTGCAAGCAGCAGAACGTGGACGCGTGAATGGCAGGGCAATTGCTGCAACAGCCGCAACGCGACCGGGATCCATGTCTCCCAGGCCGTCTGTGACCCTGGCCATCTCTGAGCTGGTGCAGCCGCATAACGACTCGCCTCAGGCCGAGGTCAGTGTACACGATCGTTTCGACCATCAGATCCTGTCGATCAAGAGCAGCACCTCCAACACGTGCGTGACACGAGCACAGGCTTTGATCGACCTATTACCTCAACGTGCACGCTGCGATGCTCTGGTGGATCTATATTTCGGAACGCTAGAATGGATCCATCACCCGATTCATGTTCCGTCTTTCAACGCTTGGTACGCAAACCTTTGGACGCATGGTCTCACAGATTGCCAAAGCGTACAGCAACTGGCCCTCTTGTTTTCGATCCTTTGCCTTGCCGTACACTTTGGACTCGAACAAGGCCAAGACCATTTGCCAGAGGTCGTCTCATCCACAGACGAGGACGCTGTGTTTTTCCAAGCAAGCTACGAAGCTCTGGTTGCATCAAACTATCTGGGCCACCACAGCTTGGCGGTGCTTCAAACCCTTATTTTACAAGGCCTCTATCTCAACAACAGTGGGCAGGCCGCGACGCACCATGCCAACCTTGGTCTTGCCATTCGTATCGCCAACGCCATGGGACTCTCGTCTTTGGACTCGAATCTTTCATCGTCTCTATCGTCCCGCTCTCAAAGGGTCGTACTTGAAGAGGAGATGGGTCGTCGTCTTTATTGGAGCTTGGTCGGCCAGGACTGCTATACAGCCTCGTCGTGCAATTTCACCTACAGTATACAGCCAAACCAGATCAAGACCAACGTTTTCTCGGATCTGCGCGACGACATGCTTCTGGAGGCGCGAGACGATGAAGCTATCGACCGCGGACGAGAGCGAGCCTCTTTTGAAGCGCCGCCCACTACATCGAGCTACCACATTGCAAAAATTCCCTTTGCACTTACAGCTCGAAAGACTGTTGATATGCACAACGACGGAACCCTCACCTATGCCGCTGTCTTGAAGCTGGAACAGGAGAACTGGGATCATTTCCAAGCACTTCCCGACTTTCTCCGTCTCGACAGGCCAGACACTGCCGGCGATGGCGCACGCACCGTCTTGGGCTGGGGACACGGAAATACCAGCCATTGGAATTCAAGTCGCATCTTTCGGCAGCAGATACAATGGCAGAGGCTATTCATGGGCATCACATTGCATAATCGCATCTTGCGGCTGCATCGCCCCTTTCTGACTCGAGCTTATACAGAGCCTACCTACCATGCATCAAAACAGTCAGCGCTCGCCTCTGCACGCCAATTGCTGTGGCTCGCGCAAGAGGGCCAAAGGTTGAATTTTCCAGGCCTTAGGTGGTGGGTAGTCCTAGTGCACATCTTTACTGCCGCCGTCGCGCTTTGCATTGATGTTCACTTCACAAACGCGTATTCGGCCAACAGAACGGCTGATGAGCAGGGTCACTTGGAAGAAAACGTGCAGCTCATCAATCTGGCTGTCGGCATCCTCAAGTCGGCATCATTGCGCAGCAAAGCAGCCAGCACAGCGCTTGCCATCATCTCGACCCTGTTTGAGCAAGCTCAAACTGTGCCAGGCCGTGGACTAAACAGGCGTCGCAACAAACGTTCTAGACAAGAAGACGACCATCGACAAAACCGATGGCACACCACTTCGTCGTCAACAGAGCGATCTCTTGACAGGCCAGGCGACGGTCTCAGAGCTTCCCCAATATCCAGTAGCCCGGCCACTGCGCAGTCCACCGACGGCTTTGAAGCGTGGCTTGGCTCATCAGACTGGTCATCGCTACTCGACGTTGGCGCCCCAGCTTCCCTGGATGCTGTGGCCGACGACGTCCTCACTGCAGATCTGCTTGGAGCTATCAATGCTTTTGTGTCGCAATAGATGAACAGACGCATCCAAAGTCCGTAATGGTGCTCATCAAAGTCACGGCGATGCGCTACGAAATATCACTTGCTATTGCCCTATGCATATTCGCGACACGAAAAGGTCGGATGGGGTTTGATTCTCCCCTGCTGCGTTGTTGCTTACTTTTCCAGCCATGTGAATAGCTCGGGAGGATACTTGTAGGCGCGGAAGAGTGCGTTCGACTCCGCCGGGAACACCTTTCGAACATGCTCTTCCTCGTACTTTGCAAAATGCGGGTTGATCCACTCCCAGCAGACATTGTCTTCGTCGTCGATCTCGACAATCCGTCCAAAAGCGCTTTCGGTCAGAAGAGTGTTGCCTCGTCGGTGCGCATTTTCAGATCCTTGATGCGGCTGTTTCGAAACGGCGATTCGCTGTGCTCCTCCCATGAACGGCGTGAAAAATCTTTCCTTGGAGGGATCAGTCCACTGCCAAGCGATTTGCTTGGTTTGGCGATCGACCTCAAGGGCACGACTGAATTGGAACGATTCTCCAAATCGGAAAGCGCCGTTGTCGAAGATGAGAATGTTACCGCTACCGGGCAACTCGTTTGCGCAATGCTGCTGTGCAACCACTTTCGAGTCGAGGTGCCACAAGACGGAGCCATCCTTGCGCGAGATGATGATCACCGCCGAGACCGAACGCAGGGATGCCAGGATGTTGCCGTCCGACATCGGCTGTACCGAGTTGATCAGCGGCCAGTGCTCGCGTGGATAAGGGCTCTGCAACGGAAAACGATCCCGGTCCAAGTGTTCAGATGCCTTCCATTCGAACAAGGTGTTTCCGTCGCCGTCGACCTCTTTGATCACATCAGCATACACTGCCCCGTCAGGTGCTTCCGTTCCAGGATGCCCTCCTTGAACTTTGGCCGACTCGGCCTCGTTCAGCCTCTCCAACACGGTGTACAAGATCCTGCCGGATCCATCTCCATAGTGGTGAGCATCGTGATGCTGCAGCGGATCTCGATGTTGTCGAACGATCTTGCCGCTCGGGGGATCTACCTCGCTCATGATCCCACCGCCGTATTTGTTGAAGAACCAAAATGGGCGCGGCGTCTAAGGGTAGAAGAGGAACCCGAGAGAACAGCATCAGCATCATGGTTACGAACTGCCTTTTTTCGTCTTTCTGTGAATTAGCTCTGCGCTCGTATCGCACTTACGTCGGGATCGATGCTGTTCACAGCCAGGTTGCCGTTGGCCAACAGACGAGCATGTCTGCCGTTGCGCCACGGCAAGGTCCACGTATGGGCCGTCTTACCGTCGATATCAACAAGATGGACCTGCGCGTGATAAGAACAGGACAAAAGTCAGCTAATGATCGCGACAAGAGTCTCGCATCGGACTTCGGGAGGGCAAAACATACCTGGTTGCTCGTAAGCGGAGCCACTAGTACGTAGCCCGGGGACACCTTGTCTGGGTCGCAAGCAATAAGGCCTACGCCTCTTCGACGAATGGAATTCTGGTCAACCTTTGAGGGCATCGTTTACGTTGTGCAGCTGCCTGTGCGAGGATGGGTGAGCATGTTTTCCAGCAATCCGCTGTCTTTTCGACACACTCTTTATATGTCCTTCATAGCTCGTCGACAATGCTCGAGAGCGCTGTGGTTGCATATTTGACCCGCATCTTCTGAGGCAAGAATTTGCTTCCATGTGTCGCCATGTACAGCACCAATGGCGAGACCATATCTCCGTGATGATTGACTACCATCGTTTGCCTTGCATGATCCTAGTGTGTGCAACAACATATACATGGGAATAGTGCATGTGGTCGAGGCGGTAGTTGACACGATGGCCGGAATTGCCTCGGTGCACCGAGCTATTGTCCGAGGTGGTAATTCTTCCCCCACACTGTTGCTCTTGGCGGACCAGGCTCGGAGATCCGAGATGACCACGAGCCATTTTGGCCGGGGAGATAACACGCCTTATCTATGCTTATCACGCAATGCCGACTTTCTTGAATGCCTAAGGCTGCGACTCAGCTGGTTGACACACTCGAACGACATGCCTGTCAAGCGTGCGTGACTGACTGACAGGTTGACTCTGAACAACAAGAGGACTGATTAGCAAGCACTCTTCTTGCCCACGACAACTCTCTCTTCATCGCAACACGGGATCGCGTGCGCTGTCCTCACACTCCCAGCGTTTTGGCTTTCTCGCTACAGTAGTCATGTTACAGGGTCAAGCGGGCTCACATGGACTCATACAAGACTCATGAATGTATAAGTAGAGGGCGGTCCCACACCCTTTTGCGATATGCGAGCCATCATCAGTCACCATCGCCAGCTCCCCCAAATCCGATCCTCCTATTCAACATGAACGAGCAAGATAGCAAGTATACCGACGACAAGCCCTCTGCTCTACTCTCACATCTCGAGCAGGCACCTCTCAATATGGAAGAAGAGCAACTGGCAAAGCAAGCCAGGAAGCGCATCGACACGTTGGTCATACCATGCCTCGTCCTGATGTTCATCTTCTTGCAGTTCGATCGAACCAGCCTGGGCAATGCCTTGACCGACAATTTTGCCAAGGCGGTGCACATCACTCAGAAGGACATCAACGTGGGTCAAACCCTCTTCACCCTTGGCATGGTGCTGTTTGAGCTGCCTTCCAACATTCTCATCAAGCGTGTTGGTGCTCACCGATGGCTCCCGCTACTGATGTTTGCGTGGGGAACGGTCACGTTTTCGCAGATGTTCATTAAGTCTCGACCTGGCTTCTTCGCTACTCGCTTTTTGCTTGCCACTTTTGAAGCTGGTTTTATTCCAGGAGCTGCCTTCTACCTTGGCCAGTTCTACACGCGCAAGGAAATGGCCTTCCGATACGCTCTTCTGTGGGCTAGCAACTCGATTGCTGGTGCATTGGCCGGAGTTCTTGCTCTTGGCCTCCTCAGTTTGAAAGGTCGAGGTGGTCTTCATGGATGGCAGTGGCTCTGGCTTATCGAGGGCGTCCTTACCTGCTTTGTCGCCGTTCTCGCCTTCATCCACTTACCGGTCTCGGTTGATGGTGCCACTGAGCATCGACTCTTCGGTTCCAGATTTGCCATCCTCAAACCGGAGCAGGCTTCGGCCTTGCACAAGCGGGTGATCCTGGAGGATAGCACCAAATCTATCCGCAGTCGTCGAGTAGCGCTTCGCGATTTCGACGTTTTCCGCACCTGGCAGCTCTGGGGCCACTGCGTCATGGCTTTCTTGACGTCGATCATGTTTACACCAGTCAATACGTATGCGCCATCGATCATCAAGAGTCTCGGATACAAAGGCTACCTGGCCAACGGGATGAACAGCGTAGGGCCGTGCCTCACGCTGATTATCTCTCTGACCTTGGCTTGGAACTCGGACCGAACCAGGGAGCGCGGCTTGCACGTCATGACGGGCTTCCTCGTGTCTGCGCTGGGATTGCTCTGGATCTCATTGCCACCCAACGGCGTAAAAGCTGGCGTATTGTACGCTGGTATGGTGGTGTTGCAAGGTGGAATGGGCTCCGTTCAAGGAATCAATGCGGTAAGTATTTGTCGACAACGACGAAGCTCGTCGTTGCATTGGCCAAGCTCGATGACACACGTGTACTGACGCAGCTAGTCTCACGTTTCTGCTAAATGATCTGGATAAATAGGCCTGGCTATCACAACATCTCAAGGACCGCCAACGTCCGCTCGGCCTGGCAGCATACGTCATGTCGATCCAATTGGCCTCTTTCGTCGGCTCAAACCTTTTCACCGCTGCGGATGCGCCTCGATATCGCAAGGCATTCTTGGTGTGTGCCGGTTGCGTGTTGGCAGCGTCTGTTCTCGCCCTTGTCTGGAAAGCTCTTTATCACGCTACAGGAAAGCGCAGAGAGGAGGCGTTGGACAGTGACAGCCGGTCGGCCACAGAAGAAAGCAAGGCAGCATAGCGGCACATCACTTGACGAGCACAGGAAGGATACTTGTGCAATTGTTTCCGCCTAAGCCGGCAGAGAACATCGGTTGAAATGTTCGCTCAGCGAGCTTCACGCTCTTGGTCCTCATGCCGCTCTCTACATTCACAGACTACAGAAATGACGAGATGCACCCAGTTTACAATTCGTTTTGATCGCTAGCTGCATTGATTAAGCGACATTATCAAATGTTCGAGGGAAGGAGATTTGTGAACTGTACCGTCAAGGCAATTGGAGCAGCAACACCAGTTTCTGGATCGAGCAAGCAAGCATTCGTCCCCTTTTCAAAGGTGGAGTCGCACTGCGTAGGCGTCGTTGCCGTTGCTAACGTCGTACGTCATCGTGACCGCGTCATTGCTCACGACGAGCGGTGTCGTAGAGTTGGTCGTCCAGCCACTGACGGCTGCACCGTTGTCGTAGGCAAAATAGATAAGGTCGGCGAATACCGTGGCAGCATCGCCAAAGTACTGGCTGACATTTTCAAAGACAACGTTGTAGGTGCCGTCAAAGTTCTCGCCACCGACCAAGGCGGTGACATTGTTGTTGGAAGCGACAGCATACGAATCGATGCTGGATCCCGCATCAGTGCTGCAAGGCGCCCCATCCATGTCGGCGTAGAACTGGTATACCTGACACTCGCCTGTCTCCGAGTAGCTGCCGTCAGAGTTGTGGATCAGCAATCCGGCTAGATCGTCAAGCAATTGCGCGCCGCGAGCCCAGTTGCCGCGCAAACCGTTGAACTTGAGACGTTCGTAGCGCGCATGAAACCAGGCAGCCCATCCAGGCACCTGTTGCTCGGGAACACCGTATTCGTTGTTCTGGATGCCAATGCCCGTGTTGAGGCCGTACTGTTCTACGTAAGCCGGAAGAGCTTGCGCGGGAGGGATGGGGTCATTGGGGAGATTGCCTTCCATGTGCCAGTTCCACACATCGGGCTGGTAAGCGGTCCCTCCCTCGTTCTGGATCGAGGAGAGGAAGCTGTTCCACCAATCGTTGTTGTAGCCCGGATTGCCTGCCGTACTTGGACCGGTGATGGGCAGATAGCTGCCTGAGTTGGGACCAAAAGCGTCGCGAAGCGCAACAACAGTTCGGCGCCAAAGCTCATTGAATTGTGACTGGTCTCGATTGCCAAAGTTGATATCGGGCTCGTTCCAAGGCTCGAGCTGGAGTACATAGGCCGCAGTCATGTCGTTGGCTTTGATGTCAGAGATCAACTGCTGCACAAAAGCATCCCATTTTGTCCAGTCTCCGTTGTCGCCTGGCCAGACGAACGAGCTGTCCGTAGTCTCGTCGGCACCGTACAGATCGGCCATCTTTGCAATCGTGACACCGCCCACCTCACGCATACGTTGGTAGGCGCCGAGTAGCTGATTGAATCGACGCTCGTACGATTCCATGCTGGCGGCGTAACCAGAGGGTTGAGCATCGATTTGTGCCCCCCCTCCGAGAGGTAGTTGATGCCAAGGTCGACGATGTACGATTGAGGAGGGTTGGTGCCATTCACACCGTATAGGACGCCTTGAGCAAAGTGCTGTGGCGAACCAGAACATTGGTTGAGGTGGACCGTGGTTGTATCGGAAGCTCGCTTTGCGATCGGTGAGGCAGCAGCAGCTGCGGCAGCGATGGTCGCGGTAGCAAGGAGGGCTTTGGGACTGGTCTTCATCTTGACAAGGGTGATAGGAGGATGGTGAATTGATGTCGGGTCAAGAATGAGCAAAGGTGGCACCCGAATAGTGGCCTTATATATCCGTGCAAGATGTGATGAGACAATGACTCCCTTGGGATATCCGCGCACTTGGCACGAAGCTCAGCTTTGATCAAGTTGCCAGCAGAATCACCACGGACGCCAGAGGTGTTACAAGGGCGAAGGGGGGTGGGGACAATCATGCTGGCGAGACAGCAAAAGGTGGGGTCTGATGAAATCTCGCTAGCGTGTGGAGCCCCACAATGATTCCTCTACGGTGGTTGCACGGCCGGGAATCTTTTGTGGCGACGAGCAAGACTTTGCCGAACTTTTGGGGCCCCTTTCGAGCAAGCAGGGTGCAACTCAAAAGCGCATATCCCAGCACCATTTGCTGAGTAACACGTACTCGGCGAGAGCCACCTTGGTGCTGTTCGAGAAGCAAAGGAATTACTATTCAATCACCAGTGGCATCACGGGACCATGTTCATCGCTTGCATATAGTTTGCGCCCACGACCGTCTGCATGAATTTGGCACCAGACCATGAATGCCGAAAGCGCACAAATTGATGGTGCGGTCTTTAAATTACCGGCGGCTGCAGCGATTTCCGACGCACAGAGATGGCCGAGAAGTCAGTATGCGTGTTTCTAATGCTAGCGACACTAGCGTCACCGGACTTGGAAACTCGATGCGACAAGGGCGAGGCTGCTGCAACGAACGAGCAGAATCCAGCAAGCAGTCTACAGAACGTACCAGGTTCTCTTGCCATGGCGCCCGACGGATGAGAGCCATGCGCTGACCTACGCAAGAACGTGTTCTCATCCGACTCTACTCGTTTCATCGACGTAAGAACAATTTGTTTAGTTCATCGACGTTGGCGTTTGGCGCAACATCGTGCTACGATTTGGCAGGTCCTTACGCATCTTGTTGATGGCGACTGCCTTGGGGCACAGCAGCAGCTTCGGTGATCTTTGGTGCCTTATGCCATAAAGGGCAAGAACCTTGTCGCAGCTTTGCATAACCACTTAGCCGAAAGCATTCAGGGCTCTCGGCTGGAGGTGGTGAGCATTGAGTGCGAAGGCAAAGAACGTGCCTGAGCTTGGTCTCGTTGAATTAACAATTTCAATATAACAGTGCGCAGCACAACTAAATACTCGCCGCACTGATTGACATTTGGCTGCCAGCCGTCGTCGCCACAGTCATTGTTGCAACGAGCTCATTTGGGGGTCTTGCTTGGAAGACGTTGCTTGCAAAAGCACAGCGCACAGCGCACGATGCGCATGCCACGTCTGTGCACTGACAAGATTCAACATCGCAGGAGAAACAAAGTCAGTCAACACGTACGTGTACGTGGGTGTATCAAGTCCAAGCCTGCCTCACTCTGCTGAGAAGAAAGTCAAGTTTTACAGAACTGTACCGTACTGTACTGAATAGTTAAAAAAAAAAAAAAAGGGAAAAAAGGGGGAAAAAAGGACGGAAAATGAAATTGAGCGCCGCGGCTGGCAAGACCACCAACACTGCTTGTCGGCATACTGTTACCAACACGGGACCCTGAAAATGGTGGACGTCGTTGCGAGACAGCAGCACACACGGGCCACAATTCCAAGCTCCAAGATGGCGCAGCCCACTTTTGCTGGACCCTGATGTTTCAAGATGTATTTGCTCTCCGCCTCTCGGGTGACTAGGCTGGATCAAACCTGTGCCAGACGGCCTTCAGAACGGGCACCACTGTTTCGGATGCTCTTTCACTATGACAACTCTATCATGTGGAACTGCAGCAACAATGTCTCAGGATAGTCTACAAGAAAATTCCAAACGTGCCAGTGTGCAAGCTTGCGGTCAATCCAATCGACCTCACAGGGATTGAGTTCGGAAAGGATCAGCTTCTGTGATTTGCATCGGCTGTAGCGTCCAATTGGCGTCAGCTTTTTGATGTGGCTTTGTCCAACTTGCAACACGGTCCAGCTGATCTTGATTAGACTGACAATGTCACCTCGGCCCTCCGAAGACTGGGAATTCTGCGAACAATGCAACGCTGATGCCCGACAGACAGACAAACGTTGTGAATCCTGTCTGAACGTTGGCGCAGCCAATTTCAGTGCCAACGACTTGCATGGCGGCGGTCGGTAACAACCGAAAGCTACACACCCTTCATCTGTTTGTGCACTCAGATGCACCCTCAATATCATCTTATGCAGACCGTAGGGGAGTAAGGTGGTTACTTGGCTGCCGGCTGTCGGCTGCATTTCACCAAAGCACAAGCCAATGAGACAAGGGGGTCTTCGAGTCTTCGAGAGGGTTCGGGCGCGCCGAAAGTCAAAAAATAAGAACGGGAAGCACATGTACTGTACTGTACAGTATTCAGGCTGTCGCGCGAGATCGAACCTGCTCGGTTAGAGGCACACACGGTTGCGAGATCTTCCGTCTGTCAAACCATCTTTTTGGCTTGGCAGATTCTTCGCTCTCCGACCACAGACGACACCTGGTCTGCACTGGGCGCCACCACCGCATCGTGTCCCGTCCAAGCGGTCTCGGCTCAACCTCGATCTTGAAATCTCCAGCCTGGTTAAGCCTACAAAGCGATTGACTTCGACTTCCACTGCGGGTTCAGGTCGAGTCTCTATTCCATTACATTGAAAGCGCGATCCGCGAGCCGCTCCTTCCTCTGGCGCCCAAATCTCCATCCCTTTGCCGCACCTTACTTTCACCTCGACGGACATCAGGAGACATGTGCCTCTGAACGAATCCGCATCGCTGCAGCTGTCAAGGTCCAGCTTCTGGCCGTTCTGTCACGCTTTCGCCGAGCTAGCCGTTAACCACCAACCACCAACCACCAACCACCCAACGTCACGATGCTGATCAAGTACAGTCTCATCACGGCTCTAAGCATTTGCCTTTGGGCTCTGCAAGTCGGCTTTGCTCAGGCGCAGCAGCAATCGGAGCAGACTTCTACCACTGTGAGCGCCTCGGGCAGCTCAGCGTCAAACTCACCAACGTCCACATCAACGCCCCTCGCGTCTTCAACAACGGTGGTATCCACCATTACCACGACCCTGTCCAGCGGCCAATCACTGCCGACAAGCCTCAGGGCCTCGGCATCTTCGAGCGGCAGCGTATGGTATATCCCGGTCATTACAGCCATTCCGCTGACATCCTCCACATCATCCGCTCCAGCAGCCACCACGACGGCGAACGCTACTGCGTCAGCTTCCCCGACATCCTCCACCAGCACCGCCAATGCTCTTCCGCTCCATACCGTCGTCGACCCGGCCTTTGGCGTTCTGGGTGCCATCCTCATCCTCACGGGTCTACCCATGGCATTTTACGGTCATCGCAACAGATGGTCCAGCTACTTTTTGTCCGGCTTCTTCGCCCTTGCCCTCATCTGCATCTCCATCATTCTCAAGGTCGGCGTCGAGCCTGCAATCAACCCACCATCTAAAGCCATCCGAGGACTCTTCCTGGTTGCTGCCATGATTGCTGGTGCCGTCGGCGGCATCATCTCGATCGTCTTCTGGCGCGGTGCTGGTCTGCTTGCGTGTGGCCTCGGTGGCTTCTTCTTCGGTCTCTTCCTCCAAGCTGTTCGGCCAGGCGGGCTCATCCGTCCTGTCGGTCTCCGCTTCATCCTCTACGTTGGTCTGTACGCCGTCTTTTTCACCCTCAGCTGCTACCAACGTATCCACTCGCTTGTGCTCGCCCTGGCGACGGCAATCATCGGCGCCACTGCCCTCACGCTGGGCATCGATTGCTTCTCCACCCAAGGTCTCAAAGAATTCTACATTCGTAACCTTGGATTCGATGCGCTCTTTGCCGACAAGTATCCACCCACCTTCCAGAACGGCCATTTCCCGCTCGTGCAAGGCATGCAGATCGAGCTCGGTGTTCTTGGTGCGCTTATACTCATGGGCTTCGCCTTCCAGATGCGCCTGTGGTCCGACCTTCGAACACAGCTTTTGGCGCTCAAGCGCTCAGACGAACGACGCAACATGCGTTCCAAAGCCGAACGAGCCGCACGGGCAGTCGCTCGAACCGCCAAGCGCGATCTCGCAGAATGGGAAGCACGACATGGCTACAACAAGACCGCCAGCCGCAACGTAAGCGGCAGAGATGAGGAGGCCGACCCAGCTTCTCCAACTACGATGGAATTTGAGAAGAGCAGAAGCCGAACCAGCTCGTTCATGACGCTTCTCCGATCAAACACGGAGGCTACGCAGCTGCCAACGCCTTTATCTCCTACAGAGAAAGTCGCTCATTCCCCTGCTGCCTCCAGCCTGCTCGAGTCCCCTGCATACCCATTCCCTCCTCAAGCTGTTGGTCGTCGTAGCTCCCAGTTCCTTGACTACATCCAGAAAGGACCAGAGCGAGTCGAGCCCGAAGGGCTGCCTCGTCTCGACCTGCCATCGCTCACTGGCCCACTGGATCTAGGCACGGGCTCGGAGGCTCGCTCTGCGCTCGAGGTCATTCCGATGAGCCCTCTAAACAGTGTCACGACCGGCCTCATGTCGAGCTCGACAACGATGCCTGCTTCTCAGCAAGCGCGCTCCATGGAGCTAGTCCGCCCCTCTCCTCCCCAGGCTCCGACTGGCGCTGGATCGTTCCGACAACGCTCTGCCTCAACAGCAGCTCTGATGGACAACTCTACTTCCTTCATGGACTTGGCGCCGGCCAAGAAAGAGCCGGGTAACCCTTTCAGCCATCCTGTCAGCGTCTCGGGCTCCGCTACTGCGTCAGACGCGGCTCGTCCGATCGATCTAGACAGGCGCACCCAGAGCCTGAGCTTGATGTCGGCATCGGCCCTGGGTGGAGACGCTGCTAGACCGAATGAGCCTCTCGGCTTTACCTCTCACGAACGGACCTTTTCGAATCCGATGGCCCACATTGTTCCGTCGATGGCTGGTGCGGTGCCGATGACCAAGAGCAGTTCTTATCAAGATCAGCTGCAACACTATCCACCCGCAGTCCATGCGCAGACATATCCAGAACCATACGTGGAAGCGCGACGCGTCCAAGCGCAGTCGCCAATCCCGGCGGACAAGACCATCAGCGGTGGGCAGAGCAGTGCCGTGATGCAAGCGCGACATTCTCTGGCGAGTCGTCGCAACGATCAGCCCGCTGTACCTTGGTCGAATCCTGGCGCTGGGTACGCAATTGCGACACACCAGCGGAGCAAGAGTGGTGATGGACAAAGTCGTATGCGAGCCATGTCAATCGAAGAACTCGAGGCACGCCATCGTGCCAAGCTGGCAGCTCTGCAAGCTCCTGCTACCCAGACCGTTCAGGACGCTGATGCCCTGCGCAGAGCTAAGGACGAATGGGAGAGAAAGCAGAAGTCAGAAAGAAGGCGTATGCAGGAGCGAGAGGCCCAAAAAGCCGCTGCTGCCGCTGCCGCCGCTGGCCCCAATATGAGCGGGTCGGCGTCGACTGGCAGGGTGGCATCACCGACCGGCAGTCTGAATCTCAACAGAGCCGGGAGCCCCAGTTCACGCGACGAACGACGACGATCGCGCAATCTGAGCGCCACGCTGCTCGAAGCCGTTGGCGAAGAAGCACAGGAGGGCGGTAAAGTGATCCGCGCAGCGGAATGGCGCAAGTCAATCTCTGGTGTAGAGCAGCTGGATCCACGAGCTGCCAAATCTTCGACCCCTGGCACGCCGAGCGGTACGCGTCCCACTTCTCCTCAGCCTACATTGTCTCTGGAGCGAGCTACGCCGGGTCCTTTCCCTCTGCAACCGCAGGAAAGCCGAAAGCGTCTCAGCCAGACTGATCGACGACGTCTCAGTCAAGGCGCCGGTCGTAACGGCCAGCCGCTGCTCGACTTTAACCTGCCGAATCGCAACCCGTAGGCGGCAACGTGGATCGCCTTTGCGCGCCATCATCCTCTTTCATCTTGAACACTTTCTTCGCTTCTCTCTTTGCTCGTGTACATTTCGCAGCCTCATGAACAATTCATTGTCTTGAATCACGACAGTCGTCGATGTCGGTCTCAGAGACGAGAGAAGATGCTGAGCGAGTGGAGTGTCGATGAGCTGAGCAGCGTTACGCCAGACAGATTGCCGAGAAGAGGAGATCCACGTGCGTGCACTAGTCCCCAACGTTCTGGTACGTCCAACGAAATCGAATCGGCTGGAAGGAAAGCTGGGAATAAAGCTGGGTAGATGAGTCGGATCACTGCATGTTCAGGATGTCTGACTCGAAGTAGATCTCGTCGAGAGAGGCTATTGAAATGAAAGCGAGTCTTGTTTGGCAACCGCTAAGTCCGGTACGATGATGCAGGATGCACGAAGCGACACGCCGATCCGCCCTGACTGAATTTGATTGAGGAGCATGGGGATCTGCAGCTGCATGTTCTGCCGGCTTTTGGTGCGGGTTTCTTTTTTTTGTTCTTGTTTTTCTGATGGTGCTGACCCTGATGAAGTTGTGATTTGGAATCAAAATTTCATTATCGCACTCCATCTGGTTTTTTTTTTTTGGGGGGAAAAGAGAAAGGAGCGAGAAGAAGAGTTCGGATCAACACTGCGCACGACCAGCAGCAGCAGCATTTCGCTTTGAGTCATGCGCAGGTCCCATTCAAATTTGATAGGCAAAGCCCGTTGCGGCCTTCGGTCGAAAGAGACGCAGCCGCAGCGCACGAGCCGTGTTTGTAAAAGTTTCTCGTCTTGCCCGCATCCTCCGCTCCTGCTTCTGCTCTGCTCCAGAGCCACTCTTGCTTGCTGTCAATTCTTGGCCTCGGCTACTAGATCTTGATGGACGTCCGATGATTGCAGCGCACCGCATCAGCTAGATCGAGTCAGCCAACGATCCGAGTCTACGCAAGCAACAGACGACATCATCGACATTCCAGACCACTTCTTGGCCAAGCTTTTGTCCCAAGTTTTCAGCTTGCCGAGATCTTGGGGCAAGATACAAAGAGCAGGCGCCTCTTGCTGCATCCACCCTTTCTTTCACCCCTCTTGACATTCCTTATCTCTCTCTTGGCAATCAATCACATCGTCAACGCCAGTCACACTTGCGCACGCTCCTCGTTCTCCACCAGAAAGCACTTATATGTACACGGCTTTCTCCCGCTCGTCACTCTTGAACGTGGCACATTGTCACGCCTCCTCTTACTCGAGCAGATCCTTCGCTACTACCATCCGTGTCGCTTGCCGCACCAACTCGGCTTCTCTTTCTAGCACCACTCGATCCCACTCAACCAGCTGCTACTCGTCGTCCAACACATCGCCCAAGATGCAGCCTGTAGCCGAACTCATCTCCAAGAACAAGGCGTGGAGCGCCGACTTTGTCGCCAAGAAGCCCGAGCTCGCGGCTCATCTTGCCAAGATGCAGACGCCCAAGATGCTCTGGTTCGGATGCGCTGATTCGCGTGTGCCCGAGACGACTATCTGCGATGCGCAGCCAGGTGACTTTTTCGTCTCGCGCAACATTGCCAACCAGTTCCGCCTGGATGACGAGGCTGCACTGGCTCTGCTCACTTTTGCCGTTCAGTCGGTCGGGATCGAACATGTCGTTGTCGTCGGTCACTCGTCGTGCGGTGGTGTGCTGGCTGCGATTGGTGGTGCAAACGCTCCCCCCAGTAAGGAGGATCTCGAAGGCAGCGCACTGCTCCGCCACCTTGTGCCGCTCTTCAAGCTCGCAAAGGAGGTCTCGGATGCCAACCCAGGCTTGTCCAATGACGAGCTGGCTTTCAAGGTTGTGGCAGCCTCGGTAAAGCAGCAGATCGACAACATTGTCTCGACCAAGATCATCCAGGACAACTGGAACGGCGTCACTTCGCCTCTCTCGGGTAAAGTGATGAACAAGGTACAGGTGCACGGCCTCTACTATGACATTGGCAAGCAAGAGCTCATCGATCTCGACTTGACTCAGTCGGCTCCTTGATCGGCTCACTTTCAGGCACCACAATTCATTTCCTCCACCGCAGCACTTCCTTTAGAGCAATCTCGCATGTCCGGCTTTTCCCCCTTCCTTGTCCACTTTTTTTTCTCCTCTGTCACGCCTAGCAAAAACAATCGGAGAACGTTGCCAGATCCTCTGGCCAAACACACAGAGCGCCGCTTCATCATCTCAGTGCGACGTCTTTTTGGTCGACAGGATCACGGACGTTTGGGGGGTCGCTGCCCAGGCAGGGCTTCCCCAATGACTTGAGAGGAATCAATGCTCTACAAGGAAAACTGCAGTCATGTCATCTAGAGCGGATCATTGACAAAGCGCAAAGGCAACTGGCTCCCCTCCTTTTCAAACCCAATCACCGCCGGTCTTTGAACGACGGCTTCAACGCTCTTGTACTTCAAGCCTTCCACTGGCTCGATTCTGTATTTTGCCAGCACGTTGACGAGGATGACCTTCATCTCGGACATGGCAAATTTGCTGCCGATGCAAACCTTGGGTCCACCGTTGAAGACAAACGAACCGTATGGCGAAGGTAGTTTGGATTTGGCGTGCAGTTCGGGGAGGTGATTCCATCGGTCGGGTTTGAAGAGGTGCGTGTCGGCACCAAAGTATTTCGTGTCCATGTTGTTGCCCGTGACCGAAATGGCGATTTCCTGACCAGCTGTCACGGGGATCGTGGAGAGGGTTCGACCATCTTTGGTCTTGAACGGTGTCGTGACGGGGAGCTGATCGTCTCTGGTCGAGTAGCGGAAGGTGGTGGTGATGGGAGGTCGTAGTCGGAGCGTTTCTTGAATGCATTGGTCCAATGCACGCATTTCTTCGCCATTCACATCGGCCCACGTGATCTCTTGAATCGCATCGCCGTCTTTTCCCATCGCTCTCAACGCCTTTTGCAGGTCGCTACGCAGCTTGGTCTGATAGTCGGCGTTGAGGGCGAGGAAGAAAGTACACCAACTCATGGTCGTCGCCGTTGTCTCGTGACCTGCAAAGATAAACGTCACAATCTGCCCAGCGAGCGTCTCGTCGGACAATCGATCCTGAGCTCGAATCTCGGGTGACATGTTGGCTCGCATCAAGAGGTGAAGAATGTCCTTTTTACCGCCAAATGTCTCTTTGGCGTCGATACCGGCTTGAAGCTCCTTTCGGATCTGCTTCGCTTTGGCAGCAACAATTTTTTGCGAGACCTTGATGAGTTCGCTGCGCATCTCGCGCATCTTGCGCACATTGTCCGTCAGCGGAAGGATATAGAGCAGCGAGGGGACGACGAAAAACATAAAGGCTCCTACCACCGCGTCGACGGGCGAGACGTTCATGGTCGAAGTCATGGCATCGTGAAACGTGGATCTAACTGCTAATCCATTTGGACCTTGCTCTACAGCGCCGAAATCGTAGTCGAAGCCTGCGCGACCGATAATATCGAGCGTAACGCGCCCAAACCACTTGACGGAATCCTTGACGTCCTTTCCTCCACCTCTCCTCGAGCGAGGTATCTTTTGCAAAGAGATCCATCATCTGATTGGTCGCATGCGTAAAGATGGGCATAAGACCTTTCAGCGAATCCACACTGAAGGCCGGGGCCAGCATCCTACGCTGCTTCTTATGCTCGTCGCCAAACACGGCTACCACACCGTCACCGATGATGACCTTGGTTGCTTTGGTGCCCGCGGCACTTCGAGTAAAGTGGTAGCTGTCGTTGAGAACGTGGTTCATCGTTGCCGCATCTCTTGTGAGCAGCAATTCACCTCCGATGGGACGAGGAAAGACGAGATGATCGGTTCCGTACTCGTCGTACATTCGTGCGGTGGGTACGCCAGGTGTGTCGGTGATGTCGGCGCCATCGTCGCCAATAATCGGCTCGCGGTTGGCTGCGAGGGGGTTGTTGGTTCCAAACTTCTTTTTCGAATCGCGGGTGAAGCCGGTGAGGAACGAGGTTCGCTCAGGACCTGGAAAGCCGGTCCATACCGACGGCTTGGTGGTTGCTTGCTTGTAGAGGAGGTAGAACGTGGTGGATAGCAAGAGCGACAGAAAGATGGCTAGGATGGGATGCAAGCTGGCCAATCGAAGCAGACGGTCCGACAGCGAAGTCGACATCCTTGCGCAGGTAGGAATGGGGCTCGGGATGGTCTTTGAAGGATGAGGAGGGCATGCACGACGACGGGACGAAAGGAGGCATTCGAGATGATTGCGACAGCGAACAGATCGAGGGGATCATCTGCGCGAGGCAGAGCCTGAAACCGTTGTCAGCAGCGGCCAGGAGGCAGTCGAGAGGGCAAAGCCCGCTCTTTTCCGCCGTCGGCATGCTGTTCCAATCGACCGTCAGCGGCAACGTGGTTGGAGTATCAGCCCACATGTATGTCCGGATTCCGACGGTCATTCACCGGCAGCCCTTTGCGCGCTCGGGGGGAAATGTCATTCGAGATCGAGCAAGCGAGCGAGTGAGAGAAAGCGGAAATTTCTGAATCGCCGTCTCGCTTGATTGTTCTTGCGCTGCACTGGAGCTGTCAGAAATGACGCTAAAAATTATTGTATTGTTTTTGTCACCTGTCACCCCCGGCTGCGGAATGCTGCGTCCCTCCTAAGGCTCGACTCACCTCTGAATTGAGCTGCGTTGGGGCAACTCGAGCTTATCAACGGAAGCCTCTATATCAGGCGGAATGTTTGGTAACCAAACTACTAGGTGGATGGGTGGTTCTGTGTTAGGAAGAGGAGCACACGCAAACAGAGCTTGACCTTGCTTGCTGGCGGAAGAGCGGAATTTCAAGCGGCGGCACGATGCTATTCCACAGGAATTCGAGCTCCACTGCATACAGCAATGCGTTTGGGCCGCATTCAAGTCTGTGCACAATGCACACGCGCGGAATTGTTGACGCCTGCTTTGAGAAGCTTTGTAGGTTGTACGATTTGCCAAAGAATGGAATTTGAGATGCACGCCAAGCAGGCAGCTTTTGCGCTTCGCCAGGTATGTTGCCAGCTAGAGATAAGCCTGGTAGTCCGACTCGGTCAGCTCGTAACCCCACTGCCACAGCGTCTGCCTCACCACCGGGTTCACTTTGGGATCGTCCCAACGTCCACCACCTTTGGAAGCCACATTGACAGCCAACGACTTTCGAAACCGCCCGCCGGGCCCACACGCTTTGAGCCATCGCCCAATCTGACGCGCATCATCGGCGGATCTGCGGCCGAGGAAGAAGCGATAGTACCACTGGAACCAGCCGCGTGGGTCCAGAGGTCGGATCCATCCTGCCTTTTCCCAGTCTTCCAACGACTGTCCTGCTTTGACTTTGAATTTGTTGCGCGATGGATCCAGCTGGTCGCGTCTGAGCATGTCATCGACATCGAGATCTTGGAGCCAGTGCTCCGGTAGCTCGGCAAGCTCGGCTTCTATGTCTATTGATCTTCCGAGCACTCTCGAGTGATAGTCGCGGAAAGCGGTTCCACCGAAAGCCCCACCGCGTAGCATCTCGTCCGGTGTGACGTTGGGACGAAATTGTGAGAATTCCTTTTCAAAGACCAACGCTCCTCGACCCTTTCCATCGGCTACATACTCCCGAGATGGCAGTGGCATATCCGTCTCGTAGATCTCGTCTCCTCCTTTGGCGGGGAGCGGTGGTGCAGCCGGATTCGACAGCTTCTGGAGGATCGGTCGACCTGACAGGTCGAAAGTGCGTGATCCTCTGCTGTTGTCCGCATCATCGCTGTCGCCATCGTCTAGACCATTCTCGTTACTCGCTGACGCGCTTCCGCCGCGCCAGCGAGGTACGTAGGCATCAGAGTCGTTCTCTTCGTCTGAATCCCAATCGGTGTACTTGGTTCGAGAAGATGTGGAGGCGCGACTGCTCCTACGCGTGCCCTGTCGTATCCTTTTCTCCTTCTTCTCCTTTGGTCTCGCGATGGATGTTAGCAAGTCTTTCTCGCGATAGGAGCGCGGTCGACTGCCCGATGCAATGCGTGACGATTTGCGCGCCTCGCCCGGCTCGTCTGGGCTTGCGGATCGACTGGTTCGACGTTTGGATGTGGACACCTTTCTCTCAGGAGAAGGCGGTCGCATACGCGTGGTAGTCTGCTCAGTTGGTAGAGAAAGGCGTGCGATGTTAGCATTGCCGATGCGGATGAATGTTGCCGAGATGAGGACGCGAATACTCACTGGGTTGAGACCTAGACTGAGCATGAGCTCGGCATTCTTACGAATGTTCTCCTGCCGGATCGCTTCGTAGTCTTGCTCCGAGTCGGCCATCTTGAAGATCGTAGTGTGATATGAGCGGTGGGTGATGGTAGCAATTCAAGATCGCCGAGTGAGAATCACGAGTGAGAGTTTTCGAGTCTCGTCCTCCACACTTCAATTTCCCGAAGCTCATGTACTGTGATTGTATGCAGCAGCTTCGCGGAGATCAACACCAAAAGTTGACGCGCTGCATCAAAGACTCGAGAAATCGGGGATCGGGATACAAGATGACATACGATCGGTTTGTCCAGCCGACACTTCAAACAATCATTTTCGTCATCAAAGAGGCTCATCGTCCTGACGCTGCCACAAAGCCCATCCTTTTGTGAGAGTTCCACGTGGAAAGCCCCAGACGCTTTCTACTTGCTGTTTTACTGGTACTCTCGGCCGAGTATCGAGGCTACGATCTCGGTAGTAATTGTTCCAAGGCCAAGAACAACCGCTCTATGTCGGCATAGGGCTCAGAATCGCAGATACAGAAGCGAGCTAGTGTGGTAACACTTGGCAAAGGTAGTAAGCCGAGGCTGCTTCGACGGAGATGCAATCATTCTGGACAGTGAAGGGTCGTTGCTTTCAATGGCACAATCTCACACACCGATGCCAAGACTTTGCCAAGCCATGGTTCGTCATTTTCCCATGCTGTGCTGTGCTGTCTCTATTTTTACGTGACAAGTTAGTCCCTGAAAAATGCTGGGACCAGAGCGCCGGCACTGATTGGCAGCTCCTTTGCGCTCAGCAGCAGCACCAGCAGCCCCCGCCGCCGCCTTGCCCTTCATACAAGCACCTGCGCGTGGCTAGCAAAGGTCGCCGTTAATTGCGTACATGCTTCAGAGCTGCTTGCACCGCCTTTCGGCACTTGCGTTGTCCTCCTGGTCCACCTTATCGGCGTACAACCAGCCGACTCACCTTAGATTCTTGGCCTGTCCCTTGGCTGTGGACCCGTCTTCTATCGAGAGCGCAACACTGTGAGAGCTATGCCGTTGAGAGAGTATTGACGTGCTGATCCCAGCAGGACCAGGTCTCGTGAGTGCCGCCAAGTGCCCCAACAAGCTCAGCAAGGCAGCTCGCGGCATTGCATCTTGTGTCAAGCAACGACTGGGAGGAGCCAGACCATCTCGATATATAGGCCTGAATTCCTTCCCTACGGCCACGTCCGGCTTCCTTCTCTCCTTGTTCAACACTCTGGATTGCTCTACACAAGCTATCCAGTCCGTTACTGTCAGCGTCCCTTCGCTCGTTTTCATTCCGCTGCAACGCAAGTGAAAAGCTTGTGCTCCGTGTCCTCTGCTCTTTAGCCAAACTACTTCAGCTCTTCATCACCATCCAAAACCGATGGTTCACGGTCATGGTTGCGACTCTGCTCCTGGCGAAGGATCTTCACAGCCCCAAGTACTCACCGGAGACCCTGCTCGTGCCACTTCTGACGCCGAAGAACCCCCTTGTAGTGGCTACTCCCACTCGATTCAGCAACACATCCAACCTCAACAGCAACACCATCACCATGCCGAAAAAGCTCAGCTCGACCACCAGCACCATGTCACGGTCGTCGACCTCCAGCTGGACTTGCTCCGCCGCACCCCCTCGTCGACTCCCAGCAGCCGATCCTCCACCGTTGCCGCAACGGTTGATCTGCATCAACCGCATTCCCTAGAGGCCGACCAGGTGATTGCCCAATTTCAAAGTGACATCAACACTGGTCTCTCTGAAGACCAGGCCGCTACCCGCCTCGCTGAGCATGGCCCTAACCAGCTCAAAGAGACCAACAGGGTCAGCGCTACCTCGATCCTTATTCGTCAAATGGCCAATGCCCTGACGCTGGTCCTGCTCGCTGCCATGGCGCTGTCCTTTGGAGTCAAGGACTGGGTCGAGGGTGGCGTCGTCACCGCTGTCATTGTCACCAATGTGCTCATTGGCTTCATTCAAGAGTACAAAGCCGAGCGCACCATGGCTTCGCTTCGCACGCTCTCTTCGCCCAATGCCAACGTTCTTCGAGCCTCGGCCATCCGACAGGTCCCATCCGCTGATCTCGTCCCAGGCGATATCGTTCACTTCCGTGCCGGTGACCTCGTTCCGGCCGATGTTCGTCTCGTCACCATCAGCAATCTCGAGATCGATGAGGCTCCGCTCACCGGCGAGTCCGTGCCCGCCATCAAAACCATCGGCCCCCTCACTCGCCCTCATCTCGGTCCCGCTGACCGCACCAACCTCGCTTACGCGGGAACCACCGTCACCAAGGGTCGCGCCATCGGCATTGTCATCGCCACCGCTATGAACACCCAGATCGGACAGATTGCCACCGCCTTGGCCAGGAAGGGCAACAAGGACGACGGTCACCGTCCCTGGTACAAGCGTACGTGGGACGCCATCGCCACCTTCCTCGGTGTCCGTGAAGGCACGCCGCTCCAGATCAAGCTCAACAAGTTCGCCTACGTCCTCTTGTTCCTCGCCATCGTCTGCGCCATCGTCGTGTTTGGTGTCGCCGAGTTCGACATCAACAATGAGGTCATCCTGTATGCCATCGCTCTGGGAATTGGTGTTATTCCCGAGTCGCTAGTTGCTGTCCTCACCATCACCTTCAGTGTTGGTGCCAAGCGGATGGCTGAAAGTAACGTCGTCGTGCGTCGCCTCGACGCCCTCGAAGCTCTTGGTGGTGTCACTGACATTTGCAGCGACAAGACCGGCACGCTCACTCAGGGCAAGATGGTCGTCCGTCAGGGCTGGTCTATTGCTCATGGCAAGCAGCAGAAATTTGATGTTGAACAGACAGGTGCTACTGCTTTCGAGCCCAAGGGCCGAGTGATTCTGCCCTCGGGTCGCGCGGATGCCGAGTCTCAGCCTGTCGAGCACGATCAGCTTCCCGAGCCTATCCGTACCCTTGCCACCGCTGCCTCTCTCTGTAACATCGCCGAGGTCGAGCAGAACGAAGATGGTACCTGGATCGCTCGCGGTGATCCGACCGAGATCGCCCTTCAAGTCTTTGCAACCAAGCTTGACATGTCGCGAGAGTCCCTCACTCAGGGCGAATCTCCTCGCTTCAGCCACGAGCTCGAGTTCCCCTTCGACAGCACCTTGAAGCGCATGACGAGTGTTTACCGCCGCAACATGCCGCATGTGTTGGACCGCATCTTTTTCATGAAGGGTGCCGTCGAGCAGGTGTTGGCTTGCTGCCACAACATGGACGACATCGCTCGCAAATCCATTCTGGACCAGGTCGAGAACATGGCGTCGCGAGGTCTTCGTGTACTGGCCTTTGCTGAACGAAGCATGGACGATGTCCAGTTTAAGGACGAGAGCTCCCGCACCCGGTCCAATTTGCAGTCGGATGACGCCGATGAGGCTGGAACCATCAGCACTACGGACAAGAAGCTTACGGACAACGGCGAGGCTGCCCCTGGTCTCTCTCGTGCTGCCGCTGAGCAGGACTTTGTCTTTATCGGACTCTTGGGTATTTACGATCCCCCGCGAGCAGAGACTCGTGCAGCCGTCGAGGCTTGCAAGCGCGCCGGTATTGTCGTGCACATGCTCACTGGCGACCACCCTGCCACAGCTCATGCCATCGCCAAGGAGGTCGCCATCGTCGATGGCAGTGAAGGCGCTTCGGCGGTCATGACGGCGACTCAATTCGACGGATTGACCGATGCCGAGATCGACGCGCTCGAAGATCTTCCCTTGGTGGTCGCACGCTGCTCTCCCGCGACCAAAGTTAGAATGATCGCGGCTGGTAAGCGACGTGGGCGCTACCTCGCCATGACGGGTGACGGTATCAACGATGCACCCTCGCTCAAGCAGGCACCCGTTGGAATCGGCATGGGTACCGGCACCGATGTCGCCAAAGACAGTTCGGACCTGATTCTCACGGATGACCGCTTCGATTCCATTGTCAAAGGTATTCGGGAGGGCCGCGCCATCTTTGACAACATCCAGCGTTTCCTCATCGGTCTTCTGGTCGCCAACGTCGCCGAGGTGCTGTTGCTGCTCTGTGGTCTAGGTGTCCGCGATGCCGACGAGGAGTCCGTGTTCCCCTTGGCTCCTGTCGGAATCTTGTGGGTCAACATGGTCACAGCTTCGTTGCCTGCCATCGGTCTTGGCCTCGAGCCGGGCGAAAGCGATATCATGGACCGGCCTCCTCACGATCTGCGTGCCGGTGTGCTCAGCCGCTCGGTGATCGTCGACACACTCGTATACGGTAGCACCATGGGCATCACGTGTCTAGTGGCTTTCCTGCTGATGATCTATCCCATCGGTGGGGGGCAGATTGCGCTAGACTGCAACCATTCGTCGGCAGCCACGTGCGAGCCCATCTTCCAAGCGCGATCTGCCGTTTTCACCACGCTGACGCTACAGCTGCTGCTGATCTGTTGGGAGTTGATCAGCATGGAAAAGTCGTTTTTCAGCATGTCGCCTGCCAAGCATCTGTGGAGGAACCCGATGCTGCTCTGGTCGGTGGTGTTTGGCATCGCCACCATCCCGATTGCTCTGTACGTGCCCAAATTCAACACGGACGTCTTCCGTCATGCCCCCATGGGCGGTGCTGGCTGGGGTATCTCGATCGCCATGACCGTGGCCTTCCTTGCTGTGGTCGAGTTGTGGAAGGCTCTTGCTCGTCGAGGTCGCTGGCCCTGGCTGGCGAGGATCTCGGGTGGCCAGCGTGGACTTGCTCGCCGTCAGGCTACGAAGCAGATCAGCGAAAAGTCTGCGGCCACTGCCTGATCGTCTGCCACGTCCTTTCTGCTAGCATTTCTCGTATACTTTCTATCCCCTCATCGCTGCTCTACATGATCATTGTTTGAAAAATGTTTGTTTCTAGAGCGCATTGGTCTGTCGACTGTCGATCGCATCTGAGCATATTTGAGAGTGGCTGACGTCTAATCAATTGATCTAACTTGCGGGGATTTTCATGATCGACAGGTGTGCCAGGGCGGACCGTGGCTAGTCGGCAAAGAGACACAAGACCACGGGCCGAGGTACGACGAGCTGGACATGCCTTGGGAAAAGGAAAGCTTGTTGAAGCCGGACCTGAAAATACAATCAGGACGGTGCGGTCTGCATTGCAGGATCGGCAGCGAGGTACGTCTTCGCTCACGACAGAGGATTGATGACGACGAGCTACTGCACGACCTTGTGACAGCTTCCGACAAGGTGGAGGTTTGAGCATGTGAGTGAGACTTTACTGTATGATCCAAAAAAAAGAACGCGTCATAGCTCCCGCTGGTACTGTACTGTACGGTACTGTAGCGAGGACGAATAAGCTCAAAATGCGGAATAAAAAACAGAATCAAAAACAAAAATAGAACTGCGGGGGTGAGAGGACTGCCTCAGCTCACAGCCGAGGCGTTGAAAGACCCACGACTCGACCCTTTGCCTCTGCTCGTGGATACAGTATCAGAGGACTGGAGCAAGTGTAGACCCTGCAAGGTACCGGTGTCAGATTGCGAGAGGCCCGCTTCCCAATTCAGGATCTCGGCTGGTCACACAGAGAGGCCGATTCTGGGAAAAGCAGCGATGCCACCTCGGTGCAGCGACTATTTCCGGTCGCAATGACGAGGATCCGGGATCCGAGCTGCCGCGTCAGCTATTGTGATAGTTCTGTCCAACACGCCACGCGAGGCTGTGCCTCCTTTCTCTCGACTGGGATTGTGAAGAGCAGAATCCCCTCTTTTTGGCTTGGTCCATCGTCAATTGTCAACTTGCATTATCACACTAGGCGGCAGCATCGCAAGGAGCAGAACAGGACCGTGCGTGCGGTGTGGTGCGGTGCAAAGTCTGGGGAGTCAGCGAGACCCTGAGCTGCAATAATGCAATATCGTGCGTCGGCCACGCCACGCTGACTGAGGTTTGCAGCAAAAGATGAGCGAATAGACGCTGCTTTCGTGCTTTCCCACGAGCGACCGAGCGGTAACCCGCAAGCGAGATGCAGATGCCTAAATTGACAGCAGTGTTTCCACTCACACCGACATGCTTAGAGCGCAACTGCCAACCGAGAATAGACAGGGTTTCCCCTCGATCGGCCAAGCCGGTGACAATAGCGAGCCTGTTCGGAATGCACCTCGTGATCTGGTCTTCGACCTTTCCGATTCTCTCTGTCCGCTCTTCCTCTGGCGTCACACTGCCTCTTGGCAGCACCATAGATCGAGACACGAACGAGACACGAAAGGGTCGGCTGGCACGCCACGATGTGTTTGACTCTATTATAGAGCTCTCTTCAACGGTGCCAGACCTCAATGTCGTCATCAACGCCTTGATTGTCGGTAGTCCCTGCTGTTTTTCATCATCACAGTCGTGTCGAGTGTCATGTACGCCCGAGCATAACTTTCCCTCTAACTCGCCCGCTGAGCCATCGCCTGACGGTCGCATGCTTTCACACTCATTGTTCGTGCCGCCGCGTCACAACAGACAACGGCTGCTCAATTTGACTTGCTGAGCAATGTAGAACCGGGTCTTTGACTTTAGCCAGGGTCTCTCTCCGGTGCCACTGCTCGACTGTGCCCGGCCTGCTTGGTGCACAATCCACAGCTGAGCTTTTTTCACCGTCTGTTCTCGCGAGACAGACATATATATAGCCTGCCTCTGTCCGACGTAGTCCAGCCTTTCTCGCCCCACAACACATCTCATATTCACTCTCACACACACCTCTTATCTTAACCAAAACAACTGCAAACATGTCTGACGCTGGACGACAGGACTTCACTGACAAGGTACGTTGAGCCGTCATCACTCCTCCTCTTTATTGACTTCCGACCGACAGCTGCTAACCATCTTTCCTTTCCTTGTCTGATCTGCCAACACAGGCCTCTTCGGCTCTCAAGCCCGACTCGCAGAAGGGCGTCGGCGAGAAGGCCAAGGAGAACCTCGACAAGGCCGCCGCCACCCTCCAGCCCGACTCGAGCAAGTCGGACTCGCAGAAGCTTGGCGACAAGGTCTCTGGCTCTGACAAGTCGGACGAGTCGATCCTTGACAAGGCCAAGAACGCCGTCGGCCTCAACAACAACAACACCTCTGCCTAAAGGATGTTTGTGGATGGTCGCTTGACATTTCTTCGTTGACGCACCGTGACCTTGCGCTCGGACCTTGAATCCTCGCTCATGGCCCTCTACTCTCGATACCGCAAACGATCGATACTTCAGGACATGCCTTGCAATCAAATATTAAACTCTCAGCATCCCTGCTCAGTGTGTGCCCTAACAATGGCGAACGAGATGTGCGCAGTGTGCTTTGTGACTGGACAGAATGTTGTTATGAATGATGCGAAACATGCACTGTGTGAAATTGAATCATTGAGCATCGACATCTTCGCCGTCAACTTGAGAGGCATCGGCGGCAGCACGACCGCGCGTCTCGATCGGCAGCATTGCCATGGCCAAGGTGACGACGAGCAGCACAGATGTCGCGAGGAAAAGCGGCACAGCAGGCGATAGCGAGAAAGCCCAGCCGGCCAAGATGGGCGCGATGATGCCAGCTACTCGGCTGATGGCGGAAGCCGTTCCGCACGCCGTCGCTCGAATGGTAGGTGCCATGACTTCGGGTGTATAGCCATAGATGGCAGCGTACGAAATGGAGCTCGATACGGAAACCAAAGTCAAGCTCGACCGCCAATAGGTGAGCGAAAAGAGGAGCACAGAAGCGGCCATGAACGCCGTCGAGCTCGCCATGGTGCCGATGCGGCCGAGTCGTGTTTCGACCATATAGGCCGAAACCAAGCTGCCTGGCAACGCAGAGAGCGAGTAGACGAGAATGTCGACTAGTGCACGCCGGATGGATGCATCATCCGGCTCACCTGCAGCCTGTGCAGACCGAGGCGATGAATCGTAACGTTGCTCGAGCAATTTCGGCAGAAGCACGTTGAAGGTGGTGAAGCCATACGACATGCCTCCCCAGATGATCCAGATGAGCAGCGTGGTGCGTTTCCACTCGGGCGAAAACATCTCGGTGTATCGTGAGGCTAAGTCTGCTGCACTCGAATGCCAGCTCTCGGGCAGCCAGGCCAACGAGACTGGCAAGTCGGCGCTGAGGGTGGAAGCATGCGAGATGGCGCTTCCGTCTCGTATGTGCACGCTGTTGTCGTCTTGGCCGCTTTTCCGGGCATCGTCTGGTACGTCGGCGAGCAGAGGGCGAGCATCACTTTCGTCGCTTTGGTCCGCTTCGTAGCTGGTTCGCGATCGATTCGAGGAAAGGCCACGTTGCCCGTTTACCACAGATCTGTCGTCTTTGCGACGTCCGGTGCCCGCATGAGCAGGATGCTGATGCATCGAGTGTTGACTGCTCTCTAAATCGGCACTTGTTTGCGCAGCATTGGATCCGCTGTGATCCTCTACATCCTGTATCCGAAGCGAAATGGTAGCACCACCATTATACCGATGAATCCTCTGTAAAATTTCCCTCGCCTCTTGCGGCCGACCGGAATGCACCAAGTACTTGGGCGACTCTAGCAATCGGAAAAACACCACTCTGGCCGAAACAAAGACCACGGTCACAAACGCCATGGCGCCCAATAACCATCTCCAGCCATCTGGGTTGCTCGCTGATAGCACAGTCAATCCGATGAGCGAAGACACCACCGACCCTGCCGAGAAGAACACCGACAAGGCTGTCACATAGCTGTGCTTCCTCACGGGCAGATTCTCGACCAAATTTGAGGAATCCGTCGGCATGCTTCCGCCGACGCCGGTACCCACCGCAAAGAGCAACAAGCACAACAATGCAAAGTTGGTCGCCATCGCCGAGAGCGTTCCGAAGATGGCCGTCACCGCCAAAGTGATGTTGAAAGCTGCTCGCCTGCCATACGAATCCGAAACCGCTCCCCATGCTATGGAGCCGACAAACATGCCTACAAAGATCGACGAGCTCGCCAATCCCACGACGCCGTCTGAGAGGGTAAAGTATCGCTGGATGTGAGGTAGGATGATGGCGATGGCTTGGATCCACATGTTGTCAGCTGCCCAGCCGAGACCGGAGAGGATGAGGACGGTCCACTGGTATCGACCCATGCCGATGCGGTCGATTGTGCGGTCGAGCGGGGTGGAGCCGACAGCGGTTGCTCGCCAATCATCGCGTTCGTGTGGCTGCTGGGAAGCAGAGTAGTTGATCGAGGGCAGGAAGAGCGAGCGTGAGGAAGTGACGCGGTCAACCAGGGGTGGTCGCCGCGGAAAGGAGTCGGTGCTGTTGCGGGGCGAGGAGCGGGCTGATCGGCCTAGGGATTGCGTGCTAAGGTGGTGCGGTAGCGACACTGGCCGTGGTGTTGTGGACAGTCTCGAGGACGATGCTCTCGAAAGAAAATCGGATGCTCTCTGGCCATGAGATTCAGTGTCCAAAGCATGGCCGCCAGGGCTCAAGGACGGCTGTTCGATCCAGCTGCTGTGACCGCCCTGGTCGTCATCGGCCAACGGAGAAGTGATGTCCGCGGCGGTGGTAGTGTCGTCCTCTGGCGACGAGGACATGACTGCTGCACTGCACCATCGTATGAGCTACGAGCTGCTATGGTGATATGGCAAATGTATGCGTTGACAGCAATGAAGAGCCTGCGAGCAGCAAGCTTGACTTGGCCAGGATTCCCCCGCAACGCCGGCACAGAGTTGAGACTGACTTGCAGACGTCGGGCTTCTGCCGGGACCCTGACGGTCAATATCCACTTGAGTGTCAGACCGCAATTCTAGTGACTACTACAGTGTTCGAAGAGTCCACTTAGCTCATCACTTGCAGCCTCTTTGGTACGCGTGTCTGCTGCCTTGATTTTCTCCTACCAACAATATTGGCCACACCTTGTTATCAGTCAGTCACAGAACGCCACGCCAGAATAGGTCAAGTGGAACGCAAATGCGTCATGGATCCCAATTCACCGGCACGCTGAGGCATTTTTGGTTTTCTTAATCTGATTTCTCGCCGTTTCGGCTTTGCAGGCTCTGGAAGATTTTACAGTAAGTTAATTAGGAAGTTCGCTCTGGCAGAAAAGGCAGGAACAAGGCTGAGTTTCGAGTCAAAGGCGTCGGTCGGCGCTGACTCCACTTTGAGTGCGCTGCCACAAATCTCATCCTCTTACCCCACTCCTCCTTATCACCACCATCCTCAGGCTGCTCACGTCTGGACCATGCCATCCTCGTCAACATCCTAGACGTGCTCAACAGCAATCACGAAAGCATCGCACGAAACCCATTCGGTGTCGGTGGCTGCTCTTGGTGCATCGCGGCTAGCCTCCACTTTGAACAACGGGGTTGAGATTCTTCCCCTTCGCTGCGCTCAGCTCTAACTGCCAGCCCTAAACACACATGGCGTCGACATCGAGGCAGGCCCCTTCATCGAGGGCAACGGAGCCTTTTCCTACCATGGAGGCCACCTCGCTCGAACGTCCATTCCTGGACAAGCGACGACGCAGCTTTGGTCAGGGAACGCCACGCAAACCCGTCTCGCGCAGCAAAAAGGCCGTCGCTGCTGTCACCGGTGCCGTCACCACGTCCTTTCTCATGACACCCTTTGATGTGATCAAGACGCGTCTCCAAACGCAGAGCAGCGCAGAACCCCTCTTCTTCCCATCTCAGCATCTTGCTTCGGCCGCCACCGATAAAAAGGCTTCAACTGCGAGCTTGAACAAGGGCAAAGGTGTTGTCCGAGGCAGCTCATCTGGACTTTCTTCAGGAAGATTCCAAGCACATCCGGCAACCTGCTGCCAACAGACATTCTTCACTTCCAATCGGCAGCCAGAATCCATCTTGTGTCGATATGATCCACGACAGGCATCGTCATCCAACACCACTGCAGCATCATCAGCAACTTCGACACCCGCATTTTTCACTCCAGCATCTTCGTCCAAACCCCCTCCGGCCCGAACCGCGCCTCGTTCGACGTCATCACGTTTCGGTCGCCATACCACATCGTTTGCAGCCTCCTCCAGTGCACCGCGCTCCAGCGTGCGCATCCTCCCCTCGCCCCCACCCGCACCCGTAGGCTACCTTCACCCGACCCCATCAGCCGTCACAGCCAACGGCTCGTCTTCATGCGCCTGCGCATTTCCCAACGAAACAGTCGCTGCTCGCGAACTCAACGCCGCCGCCGCCAAGCAGGGGCGTCTGACCGGTTTGTGGGATGGCGTGGTCAAAGTCGGTAAAGCCGAAGGCATCCGCGGACTTTGGCGTGGTCTAGCACCTACGCTCATGATGACGGTTCCGGGTCAAGTGACCTACATGTCGTGCTACGATTTTTTCCGCTCCCACCTGCTCGCTTCAGAAGACTCTGATCAGATTCAGGCTGCGTTCGATCAAAATTCGGCTGCCAACGGTCGCGAGTTGGGAGTTGCAGGAAAGTCACCCTCGCTGTCGGCAGTCACTGCTCAATCCCTCTACGCATCTTTGCTCGCAGGTGCACTCGCCCGAGGCATCTCTGCGACACTCGTTACACCCTTGGAACTGATACGAACTCGACTTCAGGCGAGTTCGCGATCGCAAGCCACCCTCTCGTCCATCCTGCGCGGATTGTGGGTCGAGATGCGCACCACGTCTTTGCGCACTGGTGGCGGACCTTTGATCCTTTGGCGTGGCCTCACACCTACTCTGTGGAGAGACGTTCCCTTCAGTGCCATCTACTTTGCCGGGTACGAAGCGACCAAACGCTCGCTCACCGGTGGCGGATTGGGCGAAGGCAACGCCGCCGGCAGCGGAGAAGAGTTTGGCGTAGCCTTTGTCTCTGGCGCCCTCTCGGGCTCTCTCGCTGCGGTCCTCACCCATCCGTTCGACGTTGTCAAAACTCGATTGCAGACGCAAGGCTCCCCCTCCAGCCCACAAGGCAGACTCTCGGGTAGCTTGCGAGCCGCCAGAAGCGGAGCAGAGCGCAACGTCTGGACCGAACTAGCCAAGATTATCAGCGAGGAAGGAAGCAAAGGCTTGTGGAAGGGTCTGAGCCCTCGAACGGCCAAAGTAGCGCCTGCGTGCGGTGTCATGATCGCCAGTTTCGAGGTCGTGGGAAGGGCGCTGGCCGATTTGGATGTTTGAGACATCTTCACCTCACGGTACCTTGTAACTTAGCAAGATCATACATTCGAAAATGCCTTGATGAGTCGAACGGGTATGATTTGAATTGCATTCAGAAAGTTGTCAGTATGAGGAGAGTACGAAATGGTGTGCGAAGCTGAAAGAGAAAAAGTACATGCGTGGCGAAGCGACATTTGTGAACGTTACGTGGTTGCTAACTAGGAACCTTTCCTGCGTTGTACCGTGCAAAGATCCGCCATCTATGGTCCCTTTTCACCGCATTCCGCATCAAGCAACAGGCGTACCTTCGGCCCCATCCCCCCTCTGCGGTTTCCCCGCGTCGTACCCTCGAAATCCATCCATCCCAATCCACTGCCACACCCTCAACCACTCGCCCTTTTTCTGCGCCTGCCTCGTCCGCACATTCGCATTCTCCTCGACCACTTTGGCCACTTTTTTCCAAAGCCGATTGCGCGTCGCTGCGTGGTGTTCGTCTCGCAGAATGTCGTCACGTAGGTGTGAGAGCGGCAGAAAGTCATCTGGGTGCAGAACGGGGTCTCGCCCGTGCAGGTATTCCTGTTCTTGCAGCTTTTCCAATGCGGTCTGTACGAGTAGGGCGACTTTGGTGGATTCGGCTCGCGAGGTGGCCAGTCGGTGTCGTAGGTAGAAGAATCCAAGGACCGTCGAGAGAATGAGTCCAAAGTATAGCCTGGCACGCAACACCCATCCTTTCAAAGCGAGTCGCGATCGACAGGACAAGGACAAAGACGGCTCTTTGGCTGCCAAGAAATACCGCGTGCCTTCCCCTGTTCCTTCACCCACAGTGCCGTTCGCGATGGGGATGCGGACAATGTTGCTCCTTGGATCCGTAAGCTCAAAAAGTGCCATGTACCAAATTTGCTGAAAGTACTCGTCGTCCACTCGGCTGTCGCGAGTCGCCGACATGGATCGCTTGACGGCTACCTCTGCAATCGCATAGGTCAGATTGCCTTCGGTTGTAAGAATTTTTTTGGGCAGACTGCGAACCGTAGCATGGGTCTTTTGCGTTCCACAGACAATCTCGCCTTTGAAGTCGGCGAGCATGTGTGAGATAGCCTGGGCGAGCTCGGACGCCAGCACGAGCTTCTGCGTGTCTGGGTAGCAGCGTGGCGCTGTCATGCTCAGGGGAAGCATTGCGTTGGCGAGAGGGAGTTGGGAACGAAGGTTGGGCTGCAGGACCCAGTCGTCCGAAGTGCAACCGAGCACCTTGCCGTAAGCGCAGTCAGCGTGAGGAGGACAGCGTGTGCATGCAGGCTGCAAGCGTGGTGGGAGGATAGTCATGTCGTCCAACGTTTCATTGTTGGCTTGGGCAAAGGCGAGTGCAGTGAGGCGGCGGTCTTCAACGATGGAGTTGGTGTCGGACCCCGTATCGCAAAAGCCCAGTGCGCGTGTCTCGCGAGCGTACCAAAGCGTCCAAGCTAGCACGCTAACTGCTGCAAAGATCAACACGGAATTGGCCAGATAATCGGTAAGCGACTTGCCCGAACGCTGTTGCCGACGGCGTTGCTGATCCTTTTTGCGTCTGAGGTTGCGCATCTTGGCGAGTGCGGAAGGAGACGTGAGGGTCTCAAGATCAAAATCGTCGTCGTCGTTTGCATCATCATCTTTGCCTGCTGAGGTTGACTTGCCATGTCGAGCCGTACCTTCGTCGTCAGCAGCATGACCGCCCGTAGAATCCGCCGAAGTGGTTCCAGTGAGACGGCTGATAATGCGCGGAGGTGTGGTGGCGGCTACTGCCTGATCCATGTAGTTGCGCAATGTGCTGCTGACGGTCGAACTGGCCTTTTGCAGCTGCTTGGAAGGTGAAGCGGGGGCAAGCGAGGATGCAGAGGTCTTTTTACGCAGCATGGAACTTCCGTCGGTGGTCTTGCGGCGAGCCTTTCTTGCAGAAGCAGCTGCCTTGGCGGCGATACCAGTTGCTGGTGATGCCTCGCTGCCAGACTGGAATGGGTTTGTGTCGGAAAAGGTACCGTCGTCGTCACTTCTCGCACCAAGACTGAAACGTCCTACTTTTCGTGGAGCGGATGCGGGCGGGGATGTCTTGGGATCAAACGAGACGCGACGCGGCGATTTGCTGTCTTCAGGGTCCGACACCTCGGTAGGAGCAGATGCGAGGGCGGGAGCGGACTTGCGTGGTCGACCAGGTTTTCGCTTGACAGGAACCTCCACTTGCTCGAGGTGTGGCTTGGATTCTTTGACGTCGGGCTCGGCTTCACTTTCAGTGGACGTAGCGAGCTCGTTGGCCAAAGATGATTTCTTGCGAGCGGGTGTACGCGCTTTAGACGGGGTCTTGGCAGGAGTTTTGGAGGATGCGGTAGACGGAGTTGGAGCTTCACTCTTTCTGGGACGACCTGGTTTGCGCTTATCGGGAGTCTGGTCGGGCGTCGCTTGGTCGCGCATGTCGATGATTCCGCTCGAGCTGGCCACGATGGATGCATTCTTTCGGCGGATGGAAGCGGTTTTGGGGAGAACGTCGTTGTTGAAGTGATCCACTAGATCTGCCTTCCTTGCTGCGCTGCTGAACGGGACCTCGTGTTCGACCAGAATGTTGCGCAGCTGCGGCATGGTGAGCGAGGTGGGGTCGAAGCCCTCGCGCATGTACTCGTCGCGTTCGACCATCTTGAGTGTGTCGTCGCGCCAGCCGTGCGCGTGGAAGCAGGACAATCGAAGCGGGTTCTTTGGAACGGTAAAAGAAGCGATCGAATGATGCCGACGGTGGTGTTGGTGGTGTTGGTGGTGGCGTGAAGAAAAGGCAGAACCAAACTTGTGTGCGGATCAAGTTCCTGTCCGATGCTCGAACTCGACTCAGCCTTCCGCCACCGTACAGAGAAGGAAGAGCTGATGCATTTCAACGTGACTTCGAGAATTTGTGACCGTGAGAGAGAGAGAAAGAGCTGCACCCACTTGGACCCTGATTTATGCAACGCGTGTCACCGCAAAGCACGTGATTTAACAGCTGGACTTTGCAGAATGTTAGACTTTCTCAATTATTGTGATGACGTAATCGAGAACTGTGGAAATAAGGCTCATCACAGTTTGCTCCGCGAATCGATGGATCTGACATGGAGATGAGCTTGGTCTCCTCCATGAAATATGGATACATACGCTAGCTAGCAGGTCTGATCGGAAATGGGCTCGGGCAGAGAGTGGGCAACGGGCAGGGGCAGCGGGTGAAAGTCATACCGTAGCGTAGAGCTCAGATCCTGCGATGGGCATGCCGGCTAAGGTGGAACGTTGATTGTCGCAACTCGAAACCGCTACAACGTGGTTTGACGATGCCTCCAGCCTCGAATTCCGTTCAAAGCCTCGCAGGAAAAATCGTAGCGGAAACATCCGTAAGACAGTACGGACGCTACCCGAGGGTGCGGAAACCGTCCAAAATCTCAAAATTTTGGCGTCAAAGAGAGGCAGGCGCGTGTCCACAGTGTGTCTTTTCTGGCAGGAGCTGCAGGAGAGCTGCATGCGTGCACCGCAAATCACCGCTGTGACGTTTTGCGGAAACGTGTTCAGCTGACCGTGTCGTTTCCGTTGAATGATGATACTCTCCCGCCCTATGACTCCGGCCTACCCAGTAGACCAAACCCCTGGTCCGCATCCTTGACCATCGTGATCAGCCGTTCCTACTCTTCACTACATCTAGTGAACTCAAACCGATCAAACACCATCATCATTCCGAATTCACGCCAACGCATCGAAGACGTTTTTGTCTCTGTAGCTCACTGACGCCACAGACAGATAATTTACGCTCGCGCTCGATTTGCAACACATCTGGACCCTCCTCCCTGGGCGTCTTCCTCAGATTCACCAAGTCACTATGTATTCGACATCGCCATCTTCTTCTTCCATGGCCTCATCATCCGGGAGATCGTCGCCCGAGCACTCTTCGCAGCAACCTGCGTCACAACCGCAGCGCAGCAACTCGTTTCTCCTGCCTCAGTTCTTCTTTGGCAACAACAGTAGCTCGGAAAACGCTCCACACCCGGTCACAAACGCGCTGCTCTCACAACCACCTCGTCGGACAAGTTTTGGTGGCGCGCTCTCTAGCAGCGGCCGCTTCTCCGCTCTCAGCGCTTTCGGGTTCACCTCTGCTTCCACTGGGTTGAGCAGCTCGCCTCCTGCATCGTTTGCCGGCGCTGCCGAACTTTCCAGGCGCACCGGTAGCGCTGTCGGATCACCCGCGTCCGAATCGCTGCCTTCTTGGCCGTCAAATTCACCTGCACTGCAAACGAGCAGCGGCGGCTCAAGCGCAAGTGCAAGTGCAACCACGACCGCAGCCACGACTGCACCTGCTCCTCCGGCAAAGCGTCACCTCTGCTTCCCTGACGGAATGGGAGGTGCCGTTTGCCTCGAGGTCAAAGACCGCAGCCGTCGCGGCTCCTCGGTCAACTAACTGAACACCAGACCTGCGTTGCTGTTGCCTCCTCTCTTGTCCCATGTCTCACCCTTTCCCTGGTCTTTTGCTGATCCTCACTCACTTTCAGCTCGTTACGTGTCGTTGCCTCGTATCTTCTATCTCGCTTTTCCCCTGATGTCCCGTTGGGCATTGTAATAACAGTTGTCTCACTCGCTCGCTCACTCAGTCTTCTCTAATCTTATTGTCATGAATAGCTCTCATACTCACTGATTCGAGTCATCCAACGGGTATACTGTACATTCAAACGTGCGCTTGCGGGCCATTGACCTAGACTTTGAGCTTCTCCTCTTGCTCGAAAGCAGCAAATTGCGGATAAGGCGCATCAGGCACATCGACCAGTCCATCGTCCACTCTTTTGCCCTTGGTCGCCGCTCGACGGGCTACCCATGGAATGGTAACGACGTAGGCAATCGTGGAGACTAGGCGATGGAGGAGCCATCTCTGCCATCCGTACTTCGGATGCGCGATACCTGGGATGAAGGACGGAACGTCCTGGATCTCCTTGACAAAGGGACGGAATTGCTCCTCGTAGTCTTGGAAAGCTTTCGATGGCAACTCTCCTTGTTTGAGTTGTGAAAGGTGTCCGGCCAGAAGATAGGCTCCGTTGATGGCCAGCGAAGTGCCCATCCCAGTGAACGGTGTTGGAGCGTACGCCGAGTCACCGAGGCAAATGACGCGGTTCTTGTGCCACTTGTCCATGCGGATCTGCTGGACAGCCTGGAAGTACAGATCATCCGCTTTTCCCATTCCTTGCAAGATGCGGGAGGTTTTCCATCCGACGTTCTGAAACTCGCTGCGAAGCAGTTCCATCTGAGTCTCGCGGTTGTGGCTTCGAGCAGCGCTAAACCAGACTTGCTTTTCATCCACGGTGAGAGGCATGATAGTCAAGCAAGCTCGCGTGGTTCCGTGGCTATCCGGTCGGGTATGAACGTTGCGTCTGTTGATATCAGTGTAGACCTCCCACCAGTCGCTATCATCCTCGGTTCGTGGGATGGTGGCGTAGATAGCGAAACAGTTCAGGTCTCGTACGGTCACAGCGTCTGGGGCGAACACCTCCTTTCGCAACCTTGACCACTGACCGTCGGCTACCACCAGCACATCGTACTCCTTCTCTTCTCCCGAACTCAGCTCTACCTTGACTTTGTCCGCATCGTTCTGCAACACCTTTGTCACAGTGACACCAAACTTGAACTCGACATCGGGCAAATCCTTGACGGCATCGTACAGGACGCAGGCGAGATCGCCACGAAGGATTTCAAACTCGCTCGTTGGGCTTCCAGCCGACCCATTGACGGGCATTCTGGCAAACGGTCGGCCTTTCGGATCGATTAGGCAGAACCCCTTTTCCGTGGTGTTGTATTTACGAACTTGCTCGAGCAAGCCCATCTTGTTGATGATGTTGATTGCTGTACCGCACATATCAATGTTCTGCCCCTGAGCTAGCATGGAGGTAGCCTTTTCGACAACAGTGACTTGGGCACCAGCTCGAGAAAGAAACCATGCCAACGTGGGACCGGCGATGCCTGCTCCACTGATGAGAACGCGCATGGTGAAGTGGAAGAGTTGATGAGCTCGAGAGGGGATGCGGCGATGTATTGCAGGTAGGTTGGATGATCTGAAACAGCATGATTGACTGTTTGGTTGATTATATAGCTGACGTCTCTCCGACGGAATCAAGGTGGGTCGAAGCTTCTTTTTGCTGTACGACTGAAGGAGACGATGGTCGCTATTGACGTCAAGGTACGGTGCTCAGCGTCAAAAAAGGGATCTCCGCGGAAACGGATCTGCCACAGCTGTTCGAGAAGCGCTACCAGGAACCCGGACCTGCCGCGTTCGCGACCGGACGCTACACTCATCCGACGCTTTGAGTCGTTGGCGGCTCTGAGAATAGTGTGCAGTTGAGTATGTACATGAGGCCGCGGAATTTGACTCGTGCCGCTGTCCTGACTCGTCCAGCTGCATTGAATTACTTGTGCGATGCAGAGGTGGCTTACCTATGAGCAACGCAAAGCCGCGGGAATGCAAGCGAATCCAAACAAGCTGAACCATGCCCTGCTGGTGCAAGCGATAATCATGATCATGCCGCGGCATCGGCCAATGGGCTGAGTTGACAGCTTCGGTCAATTTGACAACAACGTCGATCTTGGAAACAACCTTGACAGGCACCTCGTCTCGCACGGCGAGGTGCACCGTAGTCCGTCATCGATTCATACGTCAAAGTAAGCGCCTGGTTTCGATGTATGGAACCTTGGATCGCTCACCGTGCAACGTTGCGTGCCTGCGGAGTTCCCAAAACGCTCTGCGGACGAATCTTTGGGTGGTGTTCGATTTGAAGTCGCCCTTCCTCCACCTCTCGCACCCGTTCTCCCAATTTTTGGTGTTGGTCGAAGCACGACAAAATATCCAAGACAGCACGGACCGTCATATTCACGTCCTGGTCAAAAAAAGTGACAGGTCGCGTACAGCACTCGTGAAGACTTGGAGGGGAACATGTTTACACTCCATTCGTTCATCCATCTCGGCGAGAACGGACGCCAAGACAAGGTGGTCCTCTATCCACAGCATGAACGCTGGGTGTACGGCAGCTACACCTTCGGTCGCTGGGGTGGCAAGCTCGACCACGCCGCCTCTCGGCACCTCTGCTTCGACCGCAGCACACTTTAGGTTCGGTAGGACGGGCCGTAGGAGCAGTAGCAGCGGATCGAGTTCAAGTAGCAATGGTGGGATCAGTGGGCACAGCAACAGTGGCGGGCCGGGAGCAGCAGTGGGCTCCGCTGGTCAAGGCGCAGGAGCGAGTCGGAAGCGGAGACGTCACAGTACGCTTTCGAGCGGGATAGCGTCTGGATCGGAAGAAGAGGGTGAACGAGCACCGCCCATGTTGCGACTGCGTTTGGGGAGCTACGTCTCCGACTTTCGATTGGCAAGGACTCGAAGCAGGTCGCCTAGCAGCTCGCAGCTCTATCAAACAACGCCGTCGTCACCATCTGGTGCGCTGAGGCAACGTCATCAACTACGGATCCAGACCACAGCAGATGCGGAATCATCCTCACCATCGGCCGAGCATGAACAGCAATCCGTCCTTGGCACTGTGGCGGCCGCCTCACATTCTCCAACATCGGTAGCATCATCGTCGACTCTGCTGCAAAGAGACTCGGACGTGGATATGGATCTCGACGTTCAATCTACGTTTCAAGCCATGCAAGTCGATTCGCCTACCGCATCACCTTCCCCCACCGTCTCCGGCAGCAACGCTGTTGCGTTCTTTCCACTGGCACCAGCCTCTGCATTGCAGCAACGTCCAAGTCCAATTCCCGCCAACCTGCTTTCTCCCGTGCATACGGATACCAGATACCCACGTTCTCCATCCCCGCTCTCGGCCACTTTGTCTGCATATCCATCTCTTTCGCCATCGGTTTCGCTTGCAACGACCTCGGCTGTCGCTCCTGGCGTCTTTCCCTCTGCCTCGCTCGTCGCAGCTCGTAGAACGTCACGTCAGCAGAGCCTAGGCAGCGTGACGCAACAGCAGCATATGCCGACATCTTCATCGCCCCTGGCTCGCATTCCCTCATTTGACCCTTTCTTGTCCGCATCAAACCGCATCCGTCCATCGCAACTCATTGCATCGCATCAGCATTTTGACTCGTTCCCCACAAGTTTCTTTCAGCAGTCGTTTCCGCAGTCTCAAGCTCCAGGTCAGACGGGGAGAGCAAGAAGTCACTCTACTCCTCCGTCGCCCGTCGTGGCCTCTCACGAGACGGGAGGTGAAGCCGCAGAGGGTATTCCGCCATCCCCGCTCAGGCGTCATTCTGATGCCAGGCCATCCGGACTTGGACAGCCTTTGTAGTGTTTCGCACCGGAAACTAATCGTTTTTCCCATCAATCGCTGATTGAATTTGCTGCGTTGACGCGCGTGTGCTCTTGAATATGAACAGGAGAGAGTTTGAGACCAGATCAGGCCGTCTTGGCTCTCGATTTGGCATCGATGGGACTGCCTCGTGCGACACCCATCCACCAGAGCACTCGGAACTGTCGAGCATACCAATTGCAAAGAGGATCGAAGCGCGTCTGTCAGCATTCGGGACTTGCCGGATTGAAACTGCGAGATGGGAGAAATGGTAGCATCAGCCCACTTACGCAGAAGAGAATCAAGGTGATGATGATGTTTCCGAAGAGCTGCATCGAGTCGAACGCCAAAGTGTCAGTGAAGAGAAAACCCTGGTATCGAAAGTGACAATCAGATACCTACCAAGCTATTCCAGCTACTCGGCCGTGCCAACAGGCCAGCCTTGTCCCACACGCCGGCCTTGGTGATGCTCACCAGCCCACTGCGCGTAGGCGGACCATTGGGCAACAACCAGATCGTAATGCCGATATGCGTCCAATCCGCCGCACCCAACACGACGATCAAGTACCTCACCAGCCTTTCCAACACCTCGTCCTGCTTGCCCCGCAGGAACTTGCGCAGCGCATAGAACATGAGCGCCGAATTCAACATGATCAAAAAGTAGCAGCTTCCGAGTTGACCCAATGCCATGCGCGTTGCGTCGGTGAGAACGCCGGCTTGCCGGAGCGAGTTTTGCAGTGTCGATGCGGGGAAGAAGGCGGAAGGGATGAGTTCGTGGTTGTACCTTTCGGGGAGGACCAGAGCATAGAAAGCTCCGGCGAGGACCGAGATCGGTTCGAGGATACCGAAAAAGAGGTACTGCCAGGGGAGCGAACACGACAGAAAACGAGCAACCATGTCAGCTTTGTTTGCGGTTTGAGTTGAGACAATGGGCGAGAGAGACGATGGCAGACATACCCAGTGATCCGGTAGCGGGTCCAAAGAGGACGTCGGGATTTTCGGGGCAGCTTTGGGTGGCATGTCGAACGCAACTCTACAGCAAGATGAGCAAATGGTGGAGAGAAGAAGCGATCTTCATAAATTCGACGTGAGCATGCAGTAAGTAGATAGCCGCTGGTGATGCTGGAAATTGTGGAGTGGGACACAGAGCGGTATATGCACGGCGCTTCACTACTGCATCCCTTTCGCGCCGAGAACGCGATCAAGGCGGCAGAGCGGCGACTGGCTAAGAGTGGTACCAAAGCGAATCACGTGCACATCGCTCAACGCGTGAAAATTGAAAGGTGCCTGTGTTAAGCCAGTATAAATGGACACGAGGGAGAAATATTCGCGCGCGCGTCTCCCTGTTTGAACCAACACTGCATTTTTTGGAACAGAGAGTCACAATCAACACTAGCAAGCTGCATGCAGAAGCAGCAAACGACAGTAGCCGGCGACGAGGGCATCGTCTCTTCCTTCAACCATCATCTCGACGTCTGCACTGTGATCATTGTCATCATTCGCATCTCTCCCAACGGAAACGCGCCGCCTGTTTTGCAGAGGTTTTCGATCCCACCGTTACAAACTGGTGCCTGCACTCGATCTCGGGCTGTATAACGCATCGCGCTTCGAGAAATCTTCATCTGCCACATACGCTTTTGCGACGCTCACTCGCTCCCACATCCTGTAACATATACATAATGTCGGCATCCGCAACGCCAAGGGAAGACTCGGCGGCGCTCATGCCACCCCCGTCCACCATCCCCTCTTCCTCCACGTCTACATCTCAACAACCTACGCCGATCGACGAGTCGCGGCTGACCGACGACGACATCGACTCGCTCATTGCGTCGCTCTCCCCCACCTCGGAGCTCGACCACCTTCGATCGATCGAAAAGACCATCCGAGAAACCCAGCTTCGACGTCGTAAGGAGACCGAAGAACACACGGCCAAAATCCACGCGCTCCAATCAGCGCTATCGGACCTGCGCAAACAGTCGACACGGCAAGCGGCCGAATGGCGTTCACTCGCTTCGCACGCTGAGACAATCGAAAAACTCGACAATCGAAACTTTGATCTCGCCAAAAAAATCAACGAACAGGAAAGCGTTCTCAGCACCATGCAGAACCAAGTGGTAGAGTTGAAGCGAATGTCCGAAGAGCTAGAAGAGGTCGATGTCGAAGACGAAACCGAGATGGACCGTGATGCGTAAGTCCCCTTTCCGCCTGTCCTCTTTCATCCAAGCTGATGGATAAAGACGATGCTTTTTTTTCCCCTGTACTAAACATCTGACGTCCCTGGTCCATATCCCCTGCCGTTTGTTCCAACAGTTTGTGCCTCCGGATCTTCCGCAGCCTAGGCTTCCTCCCCTCCAAAGACCACTCGGAATCCACAAACGAATGGTCCAGCATCCTCGTCCGCTCAGACACCCGCAACACCGCCATCCAGTTCGACATTGCCACCGCCCACTTGAAGCAAAACGAAATCTCGCCCCTCATCCTCGCCGATCAACTATGGAAAGCCGCCGAATAGTCTTTCTTTCTTTGTACTGTACCCCTGCTCGATCGAAATACCCTATATATCCCCTTCTCGGTCGACACGGAACAACGTTTCTGCTCTCACGCTGATACACACGCTCTCGAAGCCAGATCTCAAATTGGTTGCCCATCGTATAATCGAAAAGTAGAAGCGAAAAAACATGCAAATGCTCTTGCAACGACGATGCTGTTCAACGCATCTCAAAACTGCTCGAACAAGCTTCGGCCGTATGATGCAGGCTGAGCTGTTGATACGGTTCCGAATTCTCGTGGAAATAAAATCCCGACATCTTGCCCACCGCACCGTAGTCATCGTACCCACCGTCGTCCTCGCCTTGATCTCCCCACAGGGCTGCAAACGGATCTTCTGCACCACCGCTCGCGCTACTGCTCATCGGGAGGTGCGGGCTGGTGGGTGAGGCGGGCCAGAATCCGGGACCCGAAGGTGGCAGGGGCGAGTGCGGGTGATAGATCGGGTGGTAGTAGGCTTGTGTCGGCTGCGATGGGTGCAACGCCGTGTTGGATGCTTGAGGGTAGGATGGCGCAGAAAGCGAGAGTTCTCGACGTCGTTGGCTTCGAGCTGCGTACCATTGCTGACCTGATACGGACGGTGCTGTCACTGAGCTTGAGCCACTTGCTGCGAATGCAGAGGCTGTCGAGGGCTGTGAGAGGATCGGTGATCCCATGTTCGAATGCTGCCCACCTCCTGTAGTACCGCTCGTCATGGAAACGTTGCTGTTGCTTCGCCCTCTTGCAGCTTGCGCCGAGCCCGCAGAAGGTCGATCCGCACTCTCTCCTAGCTCGACACAGACGTAGTAGAACCCAGCAAAGCTAGCCCCATTGATGTCCCTCACCCGATGATCGGGTACCAAAAACTTCTCCTTCCACCGCATAAACACGAATGGCTTGTTCAGATGGTTGAACCTCAACCCGGGCTTCGACAGCGCCGAGCGCAGCGGTCGGAAAGGAGCAAAGCGCGCCCAGTGCTTGAGGTCATCGGCCTCAGTCGCGCCCCACTTGCCCGTCACGAACCCGTAGCGATCGCCGATGATTTCGGCATCAAAGTACGTGGTGAGCTCTGGCCAGTCCTCAGTGAGTCCGCGGATGTTGAGGTAGCCACAGAGATGGGAGGCTTCGAGATCGACATTGACCACGCGAACCGTGACGTCGTACGAGTTGCGACCGGACTTTTGCGTGCCGTTAAACGTCGCACCCGGATACAGGCATCCTCTGCAATTTGGAGGGTTGCGTAAACGTGACAGTTCGGCGAGGGGATCGGGCTTGTACGGATCAAACCAACGCACATTTCCCCACTTGGCTGCCAGGCCGTTCGACATCTTGTCGTCGTCCACATCCATACCCACCGCCTCGTCCTGGCGCTGCTTGCCCCCAGCCTCTGCTGAAGAGACAGAAGAGGAAGCATCGGCCATGTATGAGAGCGGGTCGAGGTGGTATCGGACAGATCGAGTTGGGTTGATACCGGCAGCTTGGTGTGCGGATGATGCAGCCAGTGATGTAGAGGTGGAGCCTGAGACAAGTGATGCTGGTCGTGTCTGCCTCGCCGCGTTGTACAGCTCGTCTGCGATGGTGTGCGTCGACAGCTGGCTGAGTCGAGGTCGTGTCACTGCGCCAGGTCCAAAAGGATCGTTGTCCTTCCACAAAGCTGCTGTTGACGGATTTGTACCGGAAGAAGGGCCAACTGCTGCAAAGGCAAAGGTGGTGGGACCGGTAGAAGAGCCGGAACGTCGCGCTGAAGATGGCCGACGTTGCTTGACCCCGCCTGACACCAAATTTGCGGGCGGAGGCACGTAGGGGTGCGAAGTCGCCGATGCACGCGTGTTGCTGCTACTGCCAGACCTCGGCTGTGAATGGGAGGATTGAGCAGATGAAGAAGCAGAAGATGCGAAAGAGTGAGTGCTCTGCAAACCAAGCATCGTAGCTGCCTCTGAGACAGGTGCACCCCCGACCGACGAAGGGAAGCTGACCACGACAGGGGTAGCGGATGAGCTTACACTCTCTGGACCATTGTAGCTGAGGCTTCTCGAGAAGCTACCGGATCTGCCGAGAATGGAAGAAGACGAAGCAGACTCTCCAGTGCGGCCGCGGTCTTCCGCATTGTGGAGGTGGGCGCTCGCATCACCTGCATGAGAAGAGGGCGCATCCGAAAATCGGATTCTGCCACGGCTTGTGGAGCGTCCGGCAGCGGATGGTGAAGAAGGCGTCCGCAAAGCTGGCGTGATCGGAGCTTGTTCGAGTGGCGGAAAGCTAGCAGGGTCCCGCATGTGGACCTCCTCGGCTGATTGCGTCATGGCAGCGTCGCCACCAGCTCCCATGTTATCCACTGAGATTGTGAGGTGGGTCTGCGGTGCATCAGTACGCAGAGGAACAGAGGAAAGATCCATGCTCGCATTGGGCGAAGAATTGGGGTGGGAACCTGCAGCAATGGCATCCGTCTGGGAAGTGCTGGGTCCGATGGGGGTCCTGGCTGCATCCGGTTGCGAATACTGTACAGCAGTGATATTGTTAAAAACCATACTGGATGCAGCGGGATCGGCGAGTTGAGCGGCGCACTGCGTGCAGATCGCGTGTCCATCGGCATCGGTAGGGATCGACTCGTCATTGCCGAGGATACGTGAGAGTGCGACCACGGCAGCTGCATTGATGGCAGATGTAAGGCTCTGATGTGGCTGAAGGCGATGCTGCGAACGAATTGAATCGGGCGCAAAAGCGTATGACGACGGACTGGGTGCCGATATGGAGGCAGACGAAGGGGTGCGGGGCAAGCCTGGCTGGCGCTCATTTAATGGCGATGGATTCGCGTCGAGCAGCAGACCACATCGGGCACAGTGCTTGGGCTGAGCGGGGCCGGGCTCGGAGCGTCTCAAGCCATCGCTGCTGCTGCTGGGATCGGCATCGAAGCTGTTAGAGATATTGCTGTCAGGCACCTGACTCCCTGCACTGACCGATCTGCGCTGATCTGGAGCTGCGTTTGAAGTCGTAGTCGACGACGCGACCGGATGCGACTCAGATGGAGCACGACTGGGTGTGCCGGGTACGGTGAAGGAGGGTCCTGGCGTCATTATGGCTTCGTACTCTGTGGGATGAAATATTAAAGAGCAGCCGCAATCCGTAGAGGCTTATGGCTCATGCCTTGAACGAGAAGAGAGCGCAAGTGGCGGTCGGAATGCTGACTTGTATGCAAGATGGATCTGTCGATCGGACTAGCACAGAAATGACCGCGATCAGAGTATCTGGTGGTGGTGATCCTCGTCGGTAGCTCCGACCAGGATCTTGAGACAGAATTGCGTCGGGTGGATCAGAGTGATCTGAGTGAGATCGAAGGATCAGTCAAGCCCGACCGGCTTTCCTCCGTCGCTGACCGTGCTATAGCTTGGCGGCCGTCAGCAACCGAAGCTTCAGGATGTCCTGCTCAGGGATCAGTCCCGTTGGACGAAGGTATCAGAGGCGGGTGGTGCAGATTCTTCGGATCACTCCGACGTAGGTGGCGAATCAGGGAAAGGAGTGCGGAAGAAAGGAGAGATGATAGAGCGAGCTTGTGAGACGAAGGATGAGGAGAGATTGTCAAACTCCACAACGGCCCGCTTCGGCGTGTGACTATGACTCTGATTGCGACTGGGACGGTGACGCCCTGCAGATTCGCACTTCATGCAGGCATAATGAGAGACAGACTCAGAGTGTGGTTATGCCCATCAGCTGCCCTGCCCCTTTCCCACCTACGCCATCAACCCCGCTCTGCAGGCGCGCACCTTTGCTCGTCACCGTCACTGAGTGGTGAAATTAATTTTCCAACAAAATTGCGAATTGCGTGTCTCTCTCTCAGAGAGCTTGGCAGTCGAGCTTGAGCAACGAGCCATGTTGGAACTAACTAATTTCTCCAACCCTGCATCAGCATTAGCAGCACCTGCGCCTGAGCTCGCGAAAAGAAGACTCGGCTCGTAATCTCTACTTGACACTCATCCTTTTCGATCCGATCTCTCTGTCTTCTGACCGCCTTTTTCCGCTCAACATTTGCCGATGCAGCTCGTGTCAACATCATGGCAACCTCCAAAGTGATTCGAATGTGCGTTACCTTGTGAACGTGAATCGACCCGCAGACAACAACAAGCTACTCAAGATCACTTCCCATTGGCAAATTTATGAGGCGACGTCGACGAAAACACCATCAGAGCAAGTGTGACATTTTATTTCATCGAGGCCGCCGAAGTGCGCGGCCAAAAATGCAACGCAACAGCATGCTCGGAACTTCAAAGAGACCGCTGACATGTTGACCGTAGCCTTCAAAGATATCAGCGATCGCTAGAGGCCGACATCGCAGTCGGAAAAAACCTGTTGGCAGATCATGCGCATCGGCGGAACTACTGCCGTTGGCAGGCAAACCGATCTCTTGCAACCACACACCGGCTGGCAATCGGTGCGGATCCTTGACTCGAAGCATGAGTGCAAACAGTGGCAGATGATTGAGTAGAGCCAGACATGTCTCCACGACACCCGCTTCAAACGCTACCAATCCAAAGTGGATGAGCCCAAATGCCAAATAATAGACGTAAACCGTGGGAAACAGGAAAGCAACGAGTGTGAACAGCAGCGTACCGAGCAGCAACTGATCCAGCTCGTAACTTGCATCGTCCAGTCGACCGCCTCGCAGGGCATTTCGCTTCTTGCCTCGAAAAATGTCGAACAGCGAAGAGACGACGAATACGAAGGCGCGCATCGTCCTGAACGACAAAGTGTAGAATACCGTGATGTGCAGCGTGCAGATGGACACCAGGTCTTGCACCATGCACAGCACCATGGTTACTCCCATGACTCGACCGGCAAGTGCAATAGCGATGATGACAGTGTCCAGGCGCGGAAGGACAAGTATCAGCCCCTGAGCATGCCAAGCGATCGTGAGTGAGGAGTATGCATCGCTAAAAAACAGCGATAGCTCCGTATTCAGCTTCAAGCCCGCAGGCCAGTTCTCGAGCCATGATAGTAGCCACAGGACCGAGTCTAACAGATATTGCTGCGACAAGCTGCGCGACACCTGCGCCAACTGCGATCTGTAATGCAGCAGGAGCACACTTGCAGCATGTCCCAAGATGACGTCGTTGGCAATCAGCCACACTGCGTTCCAAAGTCCGATGTAGGGCGCAGCAATTGCGTCAATGGGCAATTTCTGTTGCTTTCGGAGGTGCCGCAATCGTGACGCCAGTCGAGGGGCAACTAACAGCTGCGAAATGCGGACATTTAGTTGCCTAGCGCTCGCCGAAATGCTGGTGAGGCTCCAGACCCTGGCTTTGGGTCCAGATGGTCGTATGGCCAACCCATCGACGACGACAATGTGCTCCTTGGCAGTGTAAAGTGGATGTTGAAGTACTCCTTGTACAGCGAGAGCAACTGACATCGCCGCCTTGCCAACCCGAGAGAGCAAGCCTGGGAGATTGCCGGTCTTGATGCTACTGCCAGCACAGGGACAATGAGCAACACAGTCGCAGGCACCACTCGAGCCATTTGATGGCAGAGGAGCGGCCAGACGCTCGTACAATGCTTGCAGTCGATTGATGAATTCGATGGCACGACGCAAGGCCGTCCCGCGCGGTAATTCGTCTTTGTGTGGATTGACGCTGCGGAAAGATCGCCAGTGAAGTGGATCCAGCATGAGCAGCTGCAAGAACTTGCTCTGGAGCTCCGAAGGCGCAGAGTTGGCAGCCAGCAGTTGCGCGTAGGTCGGGAGTTGCGAGTCAGGCACAAGCAGAGTACTTGCAGTCGAGACGAGCTTCATACCCGAAACGGGAGCAAGGCGCAGCGATTCGAGCGCAAAGTACTGCAGCATCCGCGTATTAGGTACGCTGTAGCCAATCAAATTCACTGCACAAGGAGTGTGGCGGAGTTGTGCTGCATCGAGATCTGCATAGCTATTGCTGGTGTCCGTACCTTTGAGGTGGATCGACGTGGCACTTGGCAGCTTGGCATGCAAGGAAGAATAGGACACAGACAGCCAGATTGGGCTGTCATCGTAAATGGACCAGGCCGAAATATCATTGACGTGGAGCTCGTCTGGTGCAGGAAAGACACAACCGACGATCAGGAGTCGATTTGATTTGATCGCGCTCGAGAGACGCTCGGCATCGAGGTCTTCGATGAACCCAATGACGACGACGGCTGCTTCGCGCGAGTGGCCATGGACGACACAGCCAACGAGCAGCCTTGCGGGGGAACCGTCCCCTTGGGCACCAACCTTGCCACGAGCACAGACGAACTGAGACAGATCGACGAGCTTGTCAGGCCAGAAGACAAGCAAACTGTCTACAGCTGCAGTGTCAAAAGCTTCATGAGAAGCGACGATTTGCGCCTTTGCATCCACTTGAGCTTGTCGTGCGGGTGTTGACGGAACTCCCTTATCGCTTTGTATATCTTCAAAATGTGACATCTTGGAGATGGATCTACCACGACCTCGAGCGGGTACGCGGAGGACACGAAGCAGCTGGAGTAAACAGACTGAGCATCTGGAATCTATCGCAGAAAGTCAAAGTGATGTAGAACGGGTTAGCGGCTCGATACATCACATTGAAGTCGGATCGCATTCTGTTGCCTCTTCCATGTAATCAGCCAAAAATAGGCAATAAAGTGGTTGTCCTCTGACCCTCTAAGCTGATTCGGCTTAGAGGTATATCGGATCAGGTCTGTGAAAGTGTTTATCATCCTTTGAATGGGAAGGGCGATGGAGAATGTTTGCATCGTAGTCAATGCACGGTGATCAACTTACTTTGTGTGTGCCGGTATGAAAGCGGGACAAGAACGACAAGTCAACAGAGATGATGACGATGATGAAGCAAAAGGAGAAATGCGAGAATGGCTGTTGAATGTCCTCTCTCTCTCTCTGTCTCTCTTTCTCTTCGCCCACAGCCAAAAAAGAACAAGCCGCTAATTTTCCTGAAAAGACTGCGGAAAGTGATCATTGAGCGGCTTCGTAAACTCGCTTTTTTGGCATTTTCGCGCTCGAATGCCGATTCAACACTTTGACCCAAAATTGGTCTTCTTTACATCGACAGGCGTGACACGAAGCTCCTTCAGTCCGCGCTCTCAAACATGCTTGCGCTCTCTTGGTATGACAGGTTCCCACTGCTTCCCACGCTGCACACGTAGCTCAAGGTTCACAGAAGCCCAGATGACCACTTTAGCATCGTTTTCCCAACGCCGCTTCATCCTGTTCGAAGCCCTCATCTTTGCTTGTAGTCTGATCGGAGTGATGCCCGGCCTCGTCCCTGTCAAACATAGCAAAATTCGGGCAATTGAGCGGTGAATTGTATTGACAGAATTGGGACAGCGACAGCTTGGTTCTTAAGAGGGTTCAGAGCCAATCGGGATCCAGATCGCTCCGACATGCTGACTGACCGACAAGAGTCTGCATGGTAAATCGGAATTAGGACATGTCCTCGTTATCTCGACACCGAATGCAAAAGTCAAATGGTGAAGCTTGAGAAGAAAAGAAAACAAAAAAGGACCGCCACGGCTAGTCGGAAACAAAGTCAAACGTGCAGAGGAGAGAGAGAGAGAGGGCAGCTAGATGCCCTTCGGAGTGTCGACCATTACAGCCGAATGATTGGCCGATAAATCATCCGTCACTGCGACGCGCTGCCCCGCTTTTTTCTAGGTGATTTTGCCGATTTTACCCCGCTCTTGTCTGACGCTGTGTTCTGGTGACCGACAGTGCAAGCCTATTGCCGCGCCGCTTCCCATTGCCGGTTGACTGACGGAGTAACACACACACACACACACCCGCCGACTCACTACAGTCACCACCCTGACAGAGACGCCAGCTATTGCAATCCTTCCACCGACCTCAATAACAACATCACCTTCCTTTCTTATACATCGCTTCATCGCCTTTGTTCCCACTTTCACCACCACCATAGCCATTTGGGTCTCAAGCGTCTGCTCCCATCATGCATTCGCTTAGCCTTCTCCGCGCCTCGTCAAAGGCTCTCAGCAACCTCCACGCTGCACGATGCCTCTCTACCTCGGCGGCCTCAGCGCAGGCACAGCTCAGCCAGATCGCTCTCTCGCGAGCCAAGGACGTCGAGTCCAAATGGAAGGGTACCTCAATGCTCGGCGGCACCACCAAGAACTACATCGATGGCAAGTTTGTCGACTCGTCCACCTCTTCGTGGCTCGACGTCAATGATCCTTCCACTCAGGCTCTTCTCTCCAAGGTGCCGCTCACCACCAAGTCAGAGTTCGATGCCGCCGTGGCCAACGCCGAGGCCGCTTTCCCCGCATGGAGAGAAACAAGTCTGCTCGGCCGACAGCAGGTCATGTTCAAGCTCCAGGCTCTGCTCCGTGACCACATGGACGACATTGCCAACGCTATCGTTCTCGAGCAGGGCAAGACTTTTGCAGATGCCAAAGGCGACGTGCTTCGTGGTCTACAGGTTGTCGAAGTCGCATGCGGTATCACTAGCACCTTGATGGAGGAACGCATCGAGGTATCCAAAGACATGGACACCTACGCCCGCCGCGAACCTCTAGGTGTTACTGCTGCCATTGCCCCTTTCAACTTCCCGGCGATGATCCCGCTCTGGTCCATCCCCATGGCTACGGTCACCGGAAACACCCTCGTACTCAAGCCTTCCGAGCGTGTCCCTGGTGCATCGATGATCATCGCCGAACTCTGCGAGCGAGCTGGTATGCCCAAAGGTGTTCTCAACGTCGTTAACGGTGCCGTCGACATTGTCAATGGTATCTGCGACGACCCGCGCATCAAGGCCATCTCCTTTGTCGGCTCTGACAAGGCCGGTGCGCACATTTACCACCGCGGCACTGCCAACGGCAAACGTGTCCAAGCCAACTTGGGTGCCAAGAACCACGCCATCCTCATGCCCGATGCGAACAAGAACTTTGCGCTCAACTCGATCGCCGGTGCTGCCTTTGGTGCGGCTGGTCAGCGATGCATGGCTCTTTCCGTCGTCGTCGCTGTCGGTGAAGCACAGGCGTGGGTCCCCGAGCTGGTCGAGCGTGCCAAGCAGCTCAAGGTGTCTGGAGGATTCGAGGAAGGGGCTGATCTAGGCCCGCTCATCTCGCCTCAGGCTCGGGAGCGTGTTCGCTCGCTCACCGGCAGCGTCGAACAGGAAGGCGGCAAGATCCTCCTTGATGGACGTGACTATTCGTGCCCCGATTACCCCAACGGCAACTTTGTCGGCCCTTCGGTCGTCGAGGCCGGTCCAGGAATGAAAGCGTACGACCAGGAGATCTTCGGCCCCACGCTCGTCGTCGTCAAAGCAGACACGCTCGACCAAGCCGTCGACTACATCAACAAGAACAAGTACGGCAACGGCGCCGCCATCTTTACCACCAACGGCGCCACCGCACGCAAATTTGAAAAGAACGTCAACGCCGGTCAGCTCGGTGTCAACGTCCCCGTCCCCGTACCGCTGCCCATGTTCGCGTGGAGCGGTAACAAGGGTAGTGTGATGGGCGACATTGGATTCTACGGCAAGAGCGCGCTCAACTTTTACACGAGCTATAAGACGAGTACAAGCTTGTGGAGGAGCGACGATGCTCAGTTGAGCGAGAGGGCGAGTGTCAACATGCCAACCATGTCGTAGGTGACTTGTCCTTTCTTCAGGGTTGAAATCTTGATGCTTTGTATCTGTTTGCTAGGCGTGTATGTGTGTGTGTGCGTAGTATGTGGATGAATGGGATTGTCATTGATGCTAAAGCTGACAGGCTGATTAATGAGGGCGAGGGTGATCATTGACAAGAGTGAGGATCTGGCAGGGAAAGAGTATGCAGAGCCACCTGGTCCGTCACGTAGTCCGAGTCAGCATATCCGAGCATCGATGAGATCTGTGACGATTTGAGTCCCTTGATCCTTTCGCTTTCAATTGAAGTGTAGTTAGCTAGAGCTCGACCGACCTCTATGAGCTGCCATTCCCAGTCGGACTGGCCATCGGGCGCGGAGGCGGCGGTGACCTGGGTTGTAGTGGCGTCTGAAACCACATCGGCTGCTGATGCGCGAGTCGTCGTAGCAGCTGCTGCGGGCCCGGAATCCTTGCGAAGCGAATCGATCACCGGAGGAGTTTTAGCACCCGATGCTGGATCCGTGTCAGTCCTTAACAGATATTGGCCCAGGCTCCGAGCGATCGGATTCGAGTTGGTCAGCGGTGCGCCTTGCTCCCACCCGCTCAGGTGCGGGATCGACTTGGAGATGCGACGACGCACCACCAACCTGATGGCCTGCATGCGTTCCCAGTTGCCTTCGACGCCCACGACGCCCGCTGGCAAAAGTCGGCCACCCGAATCTGTCCGTGCAATCCGCTTGAAGGCGCCCTCGTCGATGATGAGTGCGCCGGCCGGATGCAGTGCATGCAAGATGCTCCACTTTCGCGACGAAAGAGGATTGGCTTTCGGCAGGAAAATCGTATGCGCAGGAGCGTCCAATGGCGGATACCCAATCATCTCCTTCTCCTCCGATGCGAGCGACGATACGGACGAAGCTAGCGACTCGGCCTTGCTCTCCTTACCCTCTGGAATTCCCTTGGCCACCACCTTGATCATGTTCTCCGGATGCTCGCCGTTAATGATGACTGTAGCCACACCTGCCGCCGTCGCCAGCTCTGCCGCAATCAGCTTGGTCTGCATTCCCCCCGTACCGAAGCTGGAGCCCATCGTCGCCACCGAGACCGCCTTTCTTACCGCTGCTACATCCTCGACCACGCCCAAACGCCTTGCATTTGGATCGCTGCGAGGATTGCCCGTGTACAACCCATCCACATCTGTACACAAGAACAAAAAGTCGGCATCCACCAGCCCCGCCGTGATGGCCGAGAGTGTATCGTTATCGCCGAACCGCAATTCTGACACCGAGACGGTATCGTTCTCGTTGACGATGGGGATCGCATTGAAGGGGGGAGAGATCAAGGTGTGCAACGTGGTTCGTGCGTTGTTATACCTCGGTCGATCCGCGATATCGTTCCTCGTCAGCAGGACCTGGGCCACATCGATCCCCACTGTGCCAAACAGCGAGTCCCACAGCGCGATCAGGCGCAGCTGTCCCAGTGCCGCAAGCGCCTGTCGCTCTCCCAACGACTTCGGCTTCTCGGTGATGTGCATTCGGATCCGACCCATCCCAATCGCACCCGAACAGACGATCACCACTTTATGCCCCAGAGATCGCAGCTTATGGCAAGTTTCGACGAGCGAGCTGAGGATGGCAATTTTGGGCAGCTGCGTTTCTTCCGAGATGATCGACGACGTGCCGAGTTTGATCACAATGGTTTTCGGCGTGGACGCGGCCGAAGCATTGGAAGATGAGGCCTGATGTGTGTGCGATGGCCCGGCTGTGGGACCGCCTTGCGTCGCTGTCATTGAAGCTGAGCGTTTGGTCGGACGGTGATGGCCAGCGATGATTCGGTTGAGAGGGTGAAGAATCGACAGTTTACAGGAGGCAAGGATTTGGTGTCATGAAGAAAGGTGCAAGCGACGTATGATGCATGAGGTCCGTGTGACTCGCTCACATTTTAAGCAATTTTATTTTATTTTTTGTTTAAAGCGAAAATTCCCCGGTTCTTTGGCCGCAGATCTGCCTGACACCAAATGCCGCTTATGCCTTCAAGACGAGTCGTCTTCGATACGACATTGATGGGAGCTGACAGCGGACACGGTCCTTCACTGGCTACGACAAATGAAAGTAGGTCGTTGGAATTGATTACAAGTACATGATTGCAAGGAACAGATCTCGAACTCCAACAAAGAAGGTTTTACTGATGTCAAGACATCAGAACTTAGACATAGGCCTTGCCATCGGTCTGCACCACCTCTTGCAGCTTCAGACACAGGTTGAGCAGCTGCAGCTCTTCGTCCGCACCATCTGTCAAGCACTTGTCCATCTCTGCCATCAGCAATGCTGCTTTCGCCTTGATCTTGGCCAACAAGGTTGGATGTCCAATCACGTAGTCGTGCAACTGCACCAAAAGCTGTGTAATCGAGTAGCCTTCCCGCGTGATGATCCGCACCTCCTCCCGAATTCTTTCGAATGCATCTCGCTTCTTTGTTGCACCGACCGGTTGCATCTCGACATCGTCATCGCCGCCATACGCCTCGATCTCAATTGCGTCTGCCAGCGATGTAATGACACGCGTTGGCACGACGCCGGCTATCTCGACGATGGAGTCTGAGGTGACAGCCGATTTGTCATCGCCCGTGATGCTGTGAAGGCGTGAAGCGGATTGGAGGTAGGTGATTGCTCGTCGCAGGTCTCCGTCCGAGGTGCTAATAAGGGTATCAAGGACGTCAGAGTCTTGAAACGAGACAGATTCGGCCGAGGCGATCATTTCAAGTCGGGTCTTGGTGGACGAGGTGTCGAGGGAACGAAAACGGAACTTGCTGCACCTCGAAGCCAGTGGTTCGATGATACGAGTGACGTAGTTGCATACCAGGCAGAACCTCGTGATCCTGCTGTACTGCTCCATGATACGTCTCAACGCGCTCTGCGCATCCTGCGTCATGCTATCCGCCTCGTCGAGAATGATGATCTTGAAGGGCGGGCACGGAAAGCCCTCTTTTGGGTTGGTCACGGCCAGCTTAGCGAAGTTTTTGATCTTTTCCCGGACCACGGTGATGCCTCTCTCATCGGAAGCGTTGAGTTCCAGCACGCGAGTCTTCATGAGCTCGGGCCCAAATAGCTGCCGTGCTAGCGCCAAGATGGTGGACGTCTTGCCCGTACCGGGAGGCCCATAGAAGAGCATATGTGGGAGGTTGTTGGACATGAGCGTCTTTTTGAGAACGGCGACGGTGTGTTCCTGCGCAGCGACGTCGTCGATGGTTTTTGGCCGGTACTTTTCTACCCAAGGACGCATGGCGGCCTTTTCTTTGGCAAGCTTCTCCTTTTGTGCTGCCTGCCCCGCATTGTGCGTCTTTGAGGCTTGTTGCAAGAACATTCTGAGGTACACCTAGAGCTGAGAGACCAAGCGTCGGTAGAGTGATGACGAGACGTGGACGATGAAGAAAGATTGAGAGCAGCCACCGCGGCACCAACAGTGTTGCTCCTGACAGTCAACCTTGCGCTTTCGACTCTGCTGTGCACCATCTCGCACGGGTTGCCTTGTGGCTAGAAAAATCAAACTACAATAATTGTGTGGAGACAGAGAGAAGCACGCGCGACGCGTAAAAGATACACACCCTCACACCCTGGAGCCCGCCCGCGTCTTTGGCCAATTTACACGTCTCTTCGGGTTGCAAGAAGAAAGGCGGGTCCAAGCAGGAGCTCGAAACTCAGCACAGCACCCACGTGTGGGCTGCGAGTCCAGCCAGGCAAGGCCTTCGCGGTGCGAATTGCAGCATCGAGGCATCGACCTTCTGCGCTTGCAATAGTGGGCTGGGTTCGGTGGTGGGTGTGGGGGTGTGATGGCAAAGGAAGCTTTGGACGGCTTGCGTGACGCGAAAAAAAATGTGACACTAGGCAGTGAAGTGAACACGCGCACGTCGAGTTGTGTGCCAGTCAATCAGAGCCTAGTACACGGCTTTCAATGCCTATCCATCGCCATCACCATCATCAGCACCGTTACTCGTCAGATTTATCACTATCCTCATCGTCGTCAAGCATCGCATGTCAGGCACAGGCACCTTCTTCTTCATCTCGTTGCACTAGCACCGCTCGCTCGATACACGAATCGGGCCCTCACGGAGACCTGCTCCAGACTCGACTCAGCATTCTCACGATTGCTGCCAGGCCGGCTTATCCGATCAATCTGTTCTGACTAGTGTCGTCTTGTCCATCAAGACTTCTTTCAATTTGTCGTTTCCTTTGACTGCTCCAGTCGTCAGCTCCGCTCGTCTTCAGTATCATCGCATCATCTGGCTCTGGCTCAGTATCCAGTCGCGGATCTTCCGCTGTCACTCTGTAGCGCCTTTCCCACGCCTGTTCCCGCGGCAAAGCGATGAGCGTCCTTGCACCGCCACCTTCGCCCTCGCTCTCGTCGTGCTTTGATGCCATGCTCTCCGACTCGGACATTAACATCGATCGAAACATGGCCTCCAACACGCTCAAGCGCAAGGCTTCCACGACTTCAAAGTCACACTCGGCTCGTGCAAACGCTTCGTCAAGCGATGCCGAGAACCACCCCATCACATTGTCCGCCACCGACCGAATGGGCTCCAAAGCCATGCTGCCTGCAAAACACGAAACGCCTTCCACAGAGCCGACTCCCTCCTCATCCTCGCCTTCGGGTCCAGCTGCAAAGAAACTCAAGCTCAGCAGCACAACTCCCTTGGTGCAGCTCAAAAATGGCAAGCTCGTGCTCAAGCAGAAGGCCGTCAACTGGGCCGGTATGATGGACGTCATGAAAGCTGTCATCGCCTTCCAGGAGTTTCTCGATCATCAAGACAAGCTGGACGACATTCCTGCCGAACATTTCCACGCCATCGCCAAGCTTGCTCACGAGAGTGACAAATCCCTCGTCGAACTCGCAAAGATGATCCGCACCAGGCTCATACCCGAAGTCGAACTGGGCTCAAGCGATTCAGAAATGTCTACGACCTCCACAGGCTCCAAGAGCAAGCTTTCGCTGTCCGGCATTCAATCTGCCATCAATGCTGTGGCTAAGAGGTGCAATTATGGCATCGATGTCAGCGACATCCCAAACCACTCTTCTGCTAGTACGACCGACGATCCTGTTGTCATTCCCGCTGCCTTGCAGCTGTGGCGATGGGAGGTCACCGATGTTTCAATGCTACCCGAAGAATTTCTAACCAAGCTCCTCGAACGACGAAGCGACCGCGAAGCAGCACGCGCACAGGCACAGCAACTCTTCGCCAACCTCAAGCCAGAAGAGCGACAAGCCTTGCTAGACAAGGGAACAAAGGCCAAGATCTCTGCCATCGTGGCTAGCGACAAGCTTTCTTCACCCACTTCCACTTCCACTTCCACCCCATCCACGACCAAGTCCAAGCCAAATGCCACTGCACCTGGCTCGTCTGCATCGCAACCCATCGCCATCGACGACAATCTCGACGACGGCTCTTTAGCGGACAACGAGAACGACAAGAACGCGCCTTCTACGCCAAAAGCTTCCCACAAACGCAAGACGTCGTCATCTGCATGCACACCGCAGCCCACGGCTGCCACCACCGCCGAGGCGTCGACGCCCTCGGCGTCATCTTCGCCAAAGGAGAAGCGTAAGATCAAAGAGCCCACAGAGCTCTCGCCCGAAAAGCAGAAGGAGAAGGATGAGAAAGAGGCAGCCAAAGCCGAGCGTCTCAAGGCAAAGGAGGCCAAGCGGCTCGAACGTGAGGCCAAAGAGCTGGAAAAGCAAAAGGCCAAAGAGGCCAAAGAGGCTGAGCTCAAGAAGGTCGAAGAGCAAAAGAAGCGGCAGGCCAATTTCTTCACTTCCTTCGTCAAGAAAGCGCCACACAAGAGTCCGTCTAAAACGAGTGCCGATGCTACCGTTGCTTCAACCAGCGGAGCAGCTGGCAAGATTGCTGTTGATACCGTCTCGGACTTTGACCGCACCTTCCTCCCTTGCCAATACAAGGACCTCGCACCCATCAATCGCTTCGCCTCGCCCGTTGGTTCTCTCAAAGAGCCACAGATGGGTCAGGAAGATCTCACACGCGAAGAGATGCTCTCGCAATTTATCACACGGTCCTCTGTACTCAAGTGCGCAAGTGCCTCTTCCGTCCCTAGTCGACGAAAAGGCGTTCACCCGCCTGTCTCGGTCCGCGACATCAAGCGTATTGTTACCGAGTCGGATGTGCTTGGCGGCAACGCACAAGAGCAGGCCGAAAAGGCGCTGGACACGCTTCAGGACCGCAGCAAAGTCCAACTCAAGCTCTTGCAATTTGAGTCGGACCGTCGACCAGGCTGGTACGGTACCTGGACGAAATCGACCAACCTCATCGGCCCCCGGTGTCCGCTCGCACAAGACCCCGTCTCGCTCGACTATTCGTACGACTCGGATGCGGACTGGGAGGAGATGGGTCAGGTCGAGGGCGAAGATGTCCAGGATGGCGAGGAGAAGGAGGATGACAGCGTGATGGACGAGGACGAGGATTCCGAGATGGACGATTGGCTCGTTGACGACCTCGAAGTTGAAGAGGAGGAGGAACAACAGAGGCTGGCCGCCATGGACGTGGACGATGATGTCGTCGAGGTGGATGCCAAGGGGTTGCCAGTACCACCTGTGCCTGCGGCAGCGGTGACCACCCATCTGCTGCATCCCAAGAAGAAGAAAAAGGTCAAGCTTTTGGGCAGACGATTCGATGCCAAGCTCGTGCCCTTTTCCACTGGTCCACACTGGGAGGGCGAATTTGGCAAGTGCGACTACGAGCTCTTCTCGACATACCGAATCGAGTTCCTGAATGATGCCTGCTTTGGCCTCAACCCTTTCACTTTTACCTCGGTGGAACACGTTGAGGTCTCCGCCGCTGCCGCCGCCGCCGAGGACGCGATATCTGCACATGCGCTCGATACGCCCACCAAGGTTCGCAAAGCAGCCCTTCCGGCGGGCGGCGTCCTTGCTGCGCTCTGGGGTGAAGCCACGGCTCAGGGCACAGGATCTGTCGACTCAACACCGGTTCTCCCTACCACCGCCTCTTCCACCAAAGAATCTAGCGGCTTCAAACACCAGCTCCGCGAAGACGCCATCCCGGCGCTACTCAAAACCATCGACGGGAGCACAAAGACCCGAGCCGGACTCGTCGACGACCTCAAAGAGCGTCTCGACCAGCTCGGCAAACCGGCGAGCAAGAACGCCATTGCTGAACGACTCACAGCGTATGCCAAGAAGGAGAAGAAGCCCAATTCGCCTTGGATCGTCAAGGATGAATGGAGGTCGATGATGGGATGATCCAAGGTAGCTTAGGCGGCGGGGGAGGGGAAGCGGGTGTTAGTTTGTGACATTGATTTTTGATCTGAATCGCATTTCTTGCATTGCATGGTTTCGAGCGGATTTGAGAAAAAGCTGTCACCGAGGTGAGGATTGGGTGCCTTAGGCGGGTGAATGTGAAACATGAGGTCTGTCCATGTGTCTCAATCTGCAGCTCAAGTGGCGGTGAAATAAACAAGGATCGAGGGTGAGACTCTTTGAATTGCAATCCACGCAACAAGGCGTAATGCATGAAATGGTAATGGTACAAAGGACGGAGGGTGAGAATCAGTACAAGTTGCCGTACGTTCCACCTGGTCTTTGCTGCTGTTGCTGGTGGGCGGGCTGCTGGTGGTTAGAGCGAGAGTTCCAACCAAAGTTTTGAGCCGATGCGCCATGTAGAGGCGCATTTGCGCCTGTGCCGGGTGTGAATCCTGATGCACCTGCGTACTGCGTCATGGTGGGTGGCGGGGGTAGAAAGTTTGGGGTGGTGTTCGTAGTGGCGGCGGTGGCGGCGGCGAAGCCGAGACCGGGGATCGCAAAGTCGTCATCTCCGCCTGCTGTTCCGGCGACACCATTGCCGATTGTTGCGATGCCTGTGCCGGTAGGAAGCTGCTCACCCGCCGCAAAGGTGGGGATGAAGCTCTTACCGGCGCCCAAACCGGGGATGAAGCTGTCGTCTGCTCCTCCTCCAGCGAGGAAGCTCGAATTCATCGGATCGAATCCTCCGGCAGCGCTCGCACCTGCGCCCTTTTCGGCCATAGAGGCATCGCCCAACCTACCGCGCTGCCAGAAGCGCGTCATGTGATCGTTACTTCCACTGCATAGTAGATGGCCAAAAGGATGCCATTCCAGGCTCCACACGTTGCTCTCGTGCGCCGCCTCGTTGCGATACAGCAGCAAGTCATCGCCGCCCTTTCGGCCCTCACCGACGTCCATCCCGTCGCCTCCGCCGCCAATCATACTGCGTTCGCCCCAGTTGAATCCAGACAACGCCTCGTTGGTCGCGCCGGACAGGTCCCAGAAGAGCATACTTCCTTCGCTGCCTCCACTCACCAGCAGATCGTGGTGCAAGGGGTGAAAGTCCAAACTGCACACCTCCTTGTGGTGACCCTTGAGCGTCGACTGCTCCGCCATCATGCGAAGGTCGTACAGCTTGACCGTCATGTCTCTGCTCGCCGTGGCAAACCGCAATCCGTCCGGCGAGAATTTGCACGCCTGCACCGTGTTCTTGTGGTTGTGAAACGTGGCCAAACACGTACCGCCCGGACTGGCCCTCGGATCCCACACTTTGACCAGATTGTCCTTGCTTCCACTCACCAGAATCCCCTTGGATGCATGCCAATCCAAACACTTGACATCCCACCCATGCCCGCTCAGCTCGCGAATCTGCTTGGCAGAGTCAAAATCCCAAATCTTCAACAAACTGTCATCGCCTCCCGAAGCAAATTTGGAATCGTCCGGAGACCAGGCGAGACCCCTTGCAGAATCGGTGTGCGCCGTAAAAGCTTGCAACGTGTTGAGGTTAGATTGGAAATACTTCACGGTTCCATTCTGGTCTGCCGAGATCAGAAACGTGCCGGACTTGGACCAAGCCATTGCACGCACGGCCGAATCGTGCGCCTGCATGATGGTCTCAAAGTTGAACGTGAGGCCATTCCATAGCGTGAACTCGCCCGAGGTGGAACCTGTCAGCACTCGACGACCGTCTGGCATCCACTTGACGACATTGACGGGGCAGCGAATCTTGTTGGTGCTCGTATGGACAAGTTGCTTGGGAACGCTGGTGCTGAGATTGTCGTATCCTGCTGGAAGGAGAAAGTTCGGAATAGCGTGGGGTGTTGGGTACACGCCTCCTCTGAGCCCGTCGGGTCGTGTGGTCGTAGAGAAAAGCTGTCGAGTCTTGAGGTGCGAGAGAGCTCCAAAGTAGTCGACGGTACGTCGCTGCATGAATTTTTTGATTCTACGCCCTTCGTAACCCAATGCGGTGGCTGCGGATTGTGCTGCCATCTCGGCCACGGTTCGAGGATCCGGTTGCGGCGGTTGTGGTGGCTCGGTGAGATGCAGCGTGGGTGCCCAGACACGCTTCTTGTAAGGTGGTGGGTGCGAAGTGTTGGGAAAGAGCAGCTGCGCTTCATGGTCCTCTTCCTCTTCGAGCGTTCTTTTCGAGGTCGAGGCGGTGGGGTCGGTAGGGGTGCCGGGGTTGCCGGGTGAGGTCGAAGAGAGTGGGGACTCAGCCTTGAGATGTTTCGGGAATGGAGAGCCGGGCGAGGCGAGCCCAGGCTCAGCCTTGGCTTCAACAGCTACTGGCGCCATCGCGAGAGGCTCAGCAGTGTGGTGAACGGTGAGGAGACAATCGTCAAGGTATCGTGAATGAGCCGGGGTGTCGGTACCTAGCCCTGCCTGCGGACGCGCAAAGCAATGCGGAGGGCTCTGTGTGAAGTTTCAAGATTCGACTCCTCGGTGTCTCGCCCTTGAGACTTTCTTGACTGTTACAGCAGGTTAAGAGCGACGACTGACTTCAGCTGTAGTGATGTCGAACGTCGTGGGTGAAGGTAACATTCGACGAGTCCTTTGAGCTTGACCAAAGTCAAAATCGGCTCGACCGCGCTACGAAGAGAATCCGATTTCCGTGAGCCACTCGAGGGGATTTATCACGCTGACTTGTTAGGCCGATTCGCGGTGCTCTTTCAACATGGTTTCCTGGCTGCCAACACTCCCTCGATGACCGTCAACTGTCCTTCCAATCCATCTCGACACAAGGAGAAAGAAAGATGTGGTTACTAATGTTGGGATCTATAAAGTACAAATACAAAGCAAAGATATGATGTTGCTCGTCCCGCAATCACACGCCTCCATGACCAGCACCCGCATTGACAGCAGCGGTAATGTGATCGCCCAGTCCAGTAGCCACAGTGAACGTCAATACCAGCAAGCTCTGCCCGACCACATCGACAAGCGACGAAACAAAGGGCAGGCAGTAGATGTCTGGATCATAGTCCCGACTCCACAGCACCAAACAAATGCAGTGTGCCAGGTACAGGGCAAAAATGTTGGCTGCAACACTTGTGCCGATGAATGAGAGGAGGAAAATCCATCCAAATGTCATCTGACCTGAAACACGAATGAGAACGATGAACGTCGACTTGATCCCTACGCCCATAGTGAGCAAGCTGATGGGCACCAACCAGCCTTCGATGGGTGGAATGACCATCACTGAGCGAATGGAGGCAAGCATGCCTCGAACGCCTCCAACGTTGCCCGCTTTCGATGTAGCGCGGAGAAGCGTAGCGCCTTTACCAGAGTGAAGAGCAGTGGTGATGCGTGAGGCAAAGATGGCTGCACACGCACCGGGAAGGCCGCTGATGACAGGTGCTAGAAGCGCAAAGCCTTCGTAACGTCCAACAAAGTTGTCAAGCACCAAGCCTGCACCCGACGAGATGAACATGGCAATCAAGAGCGGCACCCATCCTGAAGTCAGAAGCTCCCTGACGTAGGCGTTTCGGTAGGTAACGATAAATGAAGCGATGCAGGCTACGGCCATGGCAGCGAGGATGACGGTCGCCAAAAATGTGCCCTCGAAATGCACCAGTGAGGAGGCGAGCAGACCCAGCAGCGTCAGTGTGGTGAGGTCGCCAAGCGAAGCAGCTAGTGGCGAGGCAATATTGTCGGGATTGGCACCAGCGCGTCGAGCAATGACCACGAGCGCGCACATGAACGAGCCGAGCACGGCTGACGATAACGATGCCGATAGCATGCCCGTGGCGATTACAAGAACGAATTCAAAGTAACCGTTGCGAAGACGCAAGGCGGGATCCGTGGGAGGTTTTGGGTGATGATGAATGATGCGACGCTTCTGCAACAACGATGTTGCTCGTGTTGTGCTCGGGCCAGCCACAGAACGACGACGATTGCGCAAGGTGACAGCCGAGAATGCGCTCCGTACAATGCTCTGTATCAACGCATTCTCGGGCGTCTGTCTCTGCAGCGTGACCGGTGCTGGCGACGTCACGGGCACCTCGACTTGGGGATCGGGGGTCACCACACCCAACACGAACGCGAGTACGCCCGCAAACATGGACACGATGAGCGCCTGCACCTGCAACAGCGCCAAGTTGCCTCGAATGAGTGTCTCCCTGGTGCGCCTCACATCAAGCTCGCCGATATTGGCAGAGGTAGACATGCGGAGCGAGAGATTCATCTCGAGGTTGCCCTTCATGTTGAGGAGGATAGGAATCAGGATGAAGAGCTTGTCAACTTTTTGAAAAACGGGCCAGCGTGCGAGATGGACGAGCAGCTCGCCCGAAAACATGAGCGAGAGTACCGATACAATCAACGTGGGCAGCGCTTCTCGGGCAATCTCCCAGAATCGGGAGAAGACTGAGCGCGAAGCGAGACGAGAGGCGGTTCCACGACGGTCGACAAAGCCGGCAGTTCCGAGCAGCGAGGCTTGCGTCTCGTCTTCGTCGTCCATATCATCTGCAGCGTGTTCAGTGCCACGAGGCTGGCTTAGTGGGTTGAACGCTTCCAAGTCGTCCTTCAAGTGGGATGAGGCACCACGTTTGAGATCAGTGGCCGAGTAGCCCGAGTCTCCGGCCTGTAACGTCCGGGCGTCATCGTCGTCATAGTCTGTCACGATAACTTGTTGAGATGATATCGATTTGATGTCCGATGCTAGATCTCGTGTGCGATCTGTCAAGCTGCCGACGTTGGTACTGTCGTCGTCATCATCGTCATCAATGTCGCTGCCGTCGCTATTCTCGGCGATGGTATGATGAGGTGCCTCTGCTGCCGAGTCTTGATCGATCAAGTTGGCTGCGACGCCTGCCCCAGTGGCATTTGCGCCTACGGTTGAAGCATTGACATTGGTGCTGTTGGTGTTGATTGGAAGGGCCGGGTTGACCATCGATTGCCGGCCTGCTGTCTTTACGTGTGTGAGACTGCTGATGCGCGAGGGCAATGCGATGAGAACGCGCGATTGTTCCGGGTGATTGTCTGTGAAGGAGGTAGCGAAGGAGCAACGTGAGAATGTGACGATACGGAAGGAGAAGAAGATAGAAGGGTGGCAGGACAGTGATTGACTGGAAGCAACAGTTACGAGATATACATTTGAGAGGGTCCCATTTTGGAGCGAAAGAGGTCGTGCGCCGGTCTTCCCCACTCGAGAATTCGGGGCAAAAACAGCGCTATCGTATGAAATTGCAATTCTGTATGCTGTTGGCGTGAGAAACACGAGAGGAATGTGGAGCGCGAAATCGCTGTGAGTGCGGTAGAATGATTCGAGCAAGCCACCACTGACATTCTGCATTATGTTTTCTTATCCTGCGAAAATAAGCCAAGCAGGGTTCATGTTCTTCTCGCTCTCGTTCTTTCAGCAATTCTAATTTGCAACTGGACATGGGGACCGCCCACACTCCGACATATCGCACCTTGAGCGAGCAAGCAAGCATGGCCCCCTTTTCTTCATTTTGCCTAAAACACGCAAGCGACCCTCGGAGTCGCCATCGCTCTCGTCTTGCTTAGCATCTGTCTTGGCAGCCGCCGAAGCGGCAACCCTCCTTGCTGTCCACTGGTGCTTCGGCTGCGGCTGTCCTTCCGCCACCGGTATCCCTCCGCTTTCTTTGCTCGGCTCACTCTCACGCAATGGTGGTGACGAGTGGCTGATTCGACGACCAAGCAGAACGAGGTTCCCAGCTGTCTCTTTGGCAGCACGCCCCACGGAAAAGGATTTAGAGAGATCATTGCAGCCGGTGAACCATGGTCGTGTGATGTGGTCCAATTGTTTTGTTCTGCATCAGAAAAGGTTTCGCAACTCCGACCAGCCCTTGCAGCATTTGCACTATTTCACTCTCGGTACTCATCCGCTTATGAACGCCATGTAAGATAGCAGCCGATCGTCCTTTCTTCAATTTCCATTTCGGCCTCAACTGTTGTGAAGAGGTGTTTGAGGCTACAAGGTTCCGATTACGGTCGGAGTAGGAGTAGGAATTGCAAAAAAGAAGGATACATTACCTGTGCATGGGAAGAACAGCGAGAGATAAGAACAGTCGAGAGGGGAGGACAAGCTTCCCTCTCTAGCCGTGGACAAGGTCGCGTGAGCGACGTCCATCTTGTCATGCGTAAACAGATCTCCCTTTTTTGTACCTTTGCTCAACACGATAACCAGACTTGAAGCGAGTTCGCTTGGCCGCATGAGGACCTCTTTCTGGAAAGTTTGCATGGAAGAAACCGTTATCCGAACCATCTCGGCAAGGACTTCTGAAAACGATCTCGACTTCTTGCACTCCCGTCCTGTTTCAGCGCTGTAGTATGCTCCAGCTGACCCAATGGGGTATCGAGCTCCATTGTTCTCCCACGAGAGCGAATGTGAAATATGCGCGCAACTCAAAAATGCAAAACAACAAGAAGAAAACAAACTCATCCTGCATGCCTCGCGGCAGGAAGCAAAGTTGGCCGGTACCACCTAAGCTAGCGCTCACGATTGGTCGAGGCTCACTCGTCTTCGGCCCGCATGTGCCGAAGGGACTCAGTTGACCGAGCAAAGGCTCCCATGAGGCGCAAAGTGAGGTCCAAACCGTATAGGCTGATCATCGGGGCAACAGCTCGTGGTCCGCTACGATCTGTTATGGCCTGGCCACCTTTTTTTTCTCTCTAAAGAATCTAGGAGTAGCGGTCTCACATTGTTACTAGCGCAAAATTCAAACGGACAGATCCAAGACCACGCAGTCCCGCATCACGGAGCTCTTGGTCTCGGCTCGCCGCCATGGATCTGTATCTGCTGTAGACACTCTGCGACCTAGTCGGGCGATAGCACGAAGTCATGGCACAAGCGACACATCGAAGCATAATGCACAGTACTGGTTTGAGTTTCACAGAAGGGCGGACGTGATGGTGCTCCGATTAAAAAGCATGCTCGCAAAGGAGAGTCTGAAAGATGTCTCCCAGAGTGAGATGCGAAATTGAAAGGAAGGAAGAGGTCGAGAGAGAGAGGGAAGAGAGTATTCTACTTCTTCTTGCCACCGCCCATTTTGGCGATGGCGGCCTTCTTGGCTGCCTCTTCTTCCTTCTGCCTCTGCTTGAAGGCTAGGTCCTACACCGCATCCAGGTATAGCATACAGCCGTGCAGCACACCATTTTGAGTCACCGATTACAGCAGCGATCATGTTCCATGTGATCGTCAGTCGTTGTTCGAAACACGAGGAGCGAGCAAGAAGCATCGTCGTCAGTAAATCCTTTCTTGCATCCCTACCAGCGCCAACATGTACTCACGTCTTCGTCCAACTCCTTGTTCTGCTTCTTGGGCGCCTTGAGCGGCTTGGCTTTCCCTCCTTGACGGCCCGACATTGTGGCTTTGTGCGACTTGAACAGCGTTCGTGGAAAGGTTGTTGGAAGCAAGCCAAGAGGTAGCGTAATGTTGAAATGCGGGTACAAAAAGTTCGTTGGCTGCAGAAGACAGGGTCCAGCCAACGACTCGGAGCCGACGAGTAATTTTTTTGGCATTATGGCAAATTTGCGATTCAACATCTAGATTCGGATAATAAGTCAACCCTCACCACTCTTACCGAAAACCATACTCACAGGCGGTAGCAACCTACACACGGTGCATCAAAAGCAACGGTCTAGCATGATAGGAATTGTTCATTGGAGAGTGAAAAGCGTGAATGTGTCCTGGAGAAAGATTATCATGAACACTGACGCAAGATGAGACGACATCTCGAGCCTGCGTGTTCTTAACTCAGTAAGGCGTGTGAGCGTACTTGTCCCTTGGCGTAGTAGCATATGACTCGTAAGCGTCATCACGGCCATATCCATGAGGTCCCATGTTGTAACGATTGTGACTGCCAGCATAAGGATCGTTTTCTGCGGGTTCCCACACAGCCGAGTCCCTTGCGTTCATGGGAATGTCCTGGTAGCTCGCCTTGCTGTCCCTGAACGCCTTGCGTTGCTCTCCACCGTAAGCTCTCTGCGCAGCCAGCATGTAGAATTGTGTGAGGCCCATCAAGATGATCAAGCCGGCCATGACGCCTGTCTGCGCCCAGACAAAGATGTTGCAGACGTCCTGCCCCGCTTCCGAGAAGAGATCCGTCGACTCGCCCAGACTGGAAAGAGAGATCGAAGACGATGAATCGGAGTTCGAGGGGATGACGCCATACGTTGAGATACAGCTTTTGACTGCTTTGTTGTGCTGAGCAGCTGCAACGACGGTGAAAGCCACGGTCACGGCGATGATGGCGAGCGTTAGCACAAGGTTGATGCGGATGTATGTGCGGTAAAGAGTAGGCATCTGGCGTGCCACTGAGACCAGGCCGATGATCTGCCAGACCACAGTGATGAAGCCGAGTGCCGCAACAATGTCTTTGGACCACGATGGAATCACACCGTCTCCTGCAACGATGGCGGGTGGTACAAGGGCGCAGATCCCTACAGCGAGGCCTACAAGCGCCGTCTCGAGCACCAACAGATATGCGCCGAGGTTGACAAGAGGGAGATAGCAGCAGCAGAACTCCATTCCGGAGCCTCGTCTGCGACCCATGATGGTCGAATGTGTGTATGCTTGAGCTTGTTTGCTCAAGATCGTATGTGAAGTATGCGTTCGACGGGAGATGAGGCTCTGAAGATGCTTGCACCTGCTGCGAAAGCAACTTGTGGTTGGCCGAGGTAAAGTCGGGTCGTGATGAACAGCTCCTCCGAAGGCCGACGACAGCGAGGTAAAAGTTCGCTACGAACGATAGTCGATGGTGATGATGGTCCTGGTGATGAAGAAAGCGGTGGCCATGTACGCACGTCTTGGGACGTGAAGACTTGGGTCTCGAGATCTTGCACAAAGCACTACTCTACACAGTACAGTAGCTAGAGGACACTGAGGCGGATCTGCACGAACACCGCAATTCTGCATGCAGGGCTGGCACCGCATGGATTCTACAGAGGTGCTCCGCAAAAGCAAATGAGGCTCACAGACGCACACGGTTGCACTGCCCGCCGGTCATTCTTGGTCTGCCCCGGCAAAGGTGGCGGTGCCAAAACTGAATTGCAGAGCGCGCACTTTTTCTGCTGGAATTTGCAAACCTGCAGTGCTGAGTAGATCCAACTCGAGCACCGCCAGACGAAACTCCACACTTATACCCTTTCACTAATGTCTTTCAACTTTTTGTCACTTATTGCATTTTCGTCAGGCAAAGATATCCCTGTCGCCCCTAAATTTGATTTTCCGAGACATCACTGGCGAAAAACCAAGTCGCCGAAGCATCATCGGGCGATCACAACAGCAACTGGTCGCCCAATCGGGCTAGAGTTCTCACGTTGGTACTGCCTCGTGAACTGTAACCTAAGCTTGGCCACGCTATAAAGCCTCGCTGAGAACGCTGCATTGCGGTACTGTAGGCCTGCTGTGACATTATATCGAGCACTGAAATCAAATCCGTGCACGCCAAGTGACGTTGCGACGCTTGGCCACTTTGGTTCGCAGAAGCACGACACTGAAAGCCGAGACGAGGCAGATGCTGCCCATCAGCAGCAATGCGGGTCGATAGGCATGCGTGCCCGCTCGTGGACCGCCGAATGCGTCTAGCAGATAGCCTGCCAACGGACCACCAAGCAGAGAGCCGAATGCTCGCGAGCACATCATCATCGACATGGTTAACGCGGTCTGGTGGACGCCGAAGATGGCTGCGTTGACCGGAGGCTGCAGCGACAGCAATGCGCCCGTACTGCCTCCATTGAGAACCATAGCCAGCGCCAGTGTGGCCAGGCTCGTCGAGACGGTCCAGATGGCCAAGATACTGATGCTCGCTACCAGTAGCGCTAGCATCAAGCTCGTCACCGGTCCTACCCTTGTATCGGCCACAATGCCGAACGCCACTCTTCCCACAGCCGAAGCCAAACTGTAACCTGCGACGAGCCATGCACCCGTATTTGCGCTGAACCCTGCCGATTTGGCATAGGTTGGCAGGATGAACGGCGGAACAAACAAGGGAAAGGTGCCGAGTGCGGTCGCAAAGAGCAACAGATTGAAGCGCGCGTCGAGAAACAGCGATGGTCGGAACGCTTCGACGCATCTCCGCCTTCTCTCATCTTGGTGCGGAACAAGCCAGAATGCGAGTGGTAGCATGATGACTCCCGCTGCGATACCAAGGGTACGCACCGCCCATTGCAGTCCGACCTTGTTGGCCAAGGCTCGCAACGAGATGGAGCAGATAGCGCCACCGAAGCCACTAGCACTGTAGACAATGCCAATGACCAGCCCTCTTTTGCTCTTGAAGTAGCCTACCGCGATTTGGCTTGTGGAGAAGAAGACCAACCCGTATCCGGTGCCTAGCATGATCGCAAACACGATCATGTTGGCCATCTTGAGCTTCAAGCCTTGATGATCCCCGTCGCTGAGTGACTGCTTTGGATGATCGGTGGGGTACCAGCTGGTGGAGAGACATGCATAGCCGATAGAGACACATATGGCGCCTGCAGTGCCGACGATGCGGTTTCCGTATCGAGCTACAGCTTTCGTGATGGGAATTGACAGGACTGGCATGGGAATGACGGTGAGCGACGAGATCCACCCGAGCGTAGATGCATCCGATGCACCGCCCGATACGAGCGCCTCTTCAATGACGCCAAATGTATAAACTAGCCCGAGGGTGAAGAAGAAGTAGACGGATGCGCAGGCTACCACTGTCCATCCCTGCAGACCGCCTTCGACTGCCATGACTTCGTTGTCGCCATCTACGCCAGCATTGCCCTCAACAAGCTCCATCGTGGTCATTGCACTGCCCGTAGTAGCAGGACCTGCATCGACAGCGTTGGTGATAGACTCCGCGTTGGCAGCCTTGCTATTCTCGAGGGTCATGCTTTTGAAAGTCGCCTCGACGGGCATGCGCGGTCGAAACTGCGCGAAACTCGGCTTGGTCACCACCATCAAAGACGATAGGGAGGTGGTCGTAGCAGCCGCCGTCCTCGACGAAGTCGATTGCAAATTGGCGCGGGAGGTCGACTCGAGGTCGAAATCGGACAGATTCGAGCGCCCCGTCCGAATGGCTCGAGATGAAATATCATCGGATCTGGTCATTGTGCCGTTTGATAAGGCTCGCTGTAGCTGCAAGAAAGTTCTGTGAAGTTGCCGGTCTGTTGTAACACCGAGCGCACAATGAAACTCCTCTCGATACTCGGGCTTCCTTCGCGGTACGTCAAGCGAGTTTGGATCGTCGAAGGCAACTTCCTGGTTGAAGGCAACTTCTTGGTTGAGAAAGGGTCCTTATAAACGACATGAGGGTTCCCTGAGCGTTGCGTGCGGTTACGCCGGGAGTTGGGTCAATGCCCGGAGTTTGCGAAAAGATGGAGAGAAATGTGCGCCTAGCCGGATCGAGCCGGCATGAAAAAGTGGTCAGCCAAGAACGAGATATGATGGAAGCGCGGGGCTCTGCAATGAGCACTTTGTTTCAGGGTCCGTGTGCAATCGAGTCACTGGATCAACGTCGGGTCGGGAAGAAAAGATGTCTCGTGTTCGCACAATGGAAAGTGGACATGTGACATGGAGACTCTGATGCTTTGCTCGCTTCCTGACCTCTATCGCTCCGCGAAAGGCGCTCAGCCATTCCGCTAGAAAGGATGCCGATGCCGAGGGGTGCATTGCCTGACAAGCTACAACAGGCTCAGACGGGAGAGTTCGGAGCAGCGCGGCGGCCGCCGGCTGAGACGCTGCCCATGCACGACAAAATGGGGAATCGGCAGCACGCGTGGGCGACCTTGGTCTTTCCGCAGCTGCCCGCGGTTCTCACGTGTTCGACTCTATGAGCTAACAGTCATCATTTCAAATTCTTCCCAGCTGGCTCTTGCCAAATCTTGTTTCTCCGCTCCGACGCTGTGTTTGACAGCTTCCCCCACACTCTGTCTGTCTCGGTTGCGCACGACTCAGCGCCAACCTCGCAGCCTCAGCCACTCTCGTCGGTCAGTTTGTTCTGGTTGGAACACGCACGCAAAAGAGCTGGATGGCTTCGGCTGCTGGGTTTATCTCTTCGCTTGCTCTCGCTCTGTCGCCTATAGGTCAACTGCCTCCCCCATTTTTGCGTTGACGGCCGCAGCACATTCGTGGGAAATTGCACATGGATTGCCAGCATCCCCACTCTCTTGCGAATTCGTTTCGCCGCCGCCGCCGATAACGCCATCAAGCCAAGCGTTGAATTTCCACCCGTCTGAAATGCATAACCGCACCGGCGCCGTTGGGAAGGGTGTGACTTGTCTCAGTGTCGCCTTCGATGCGTGTTTACAGCACAGTCTGCTCTGCGTGTGACAACGGCGTTCAGTCGGGCTCAACGGACGGCAACCTTTGCGGCTGTTGTAACGGGAAAGAGTGTTCGAACAGCCGCAAAAACTTGAAACTTTGATCACAGTTCGAACGTTCTTGGCTTCCTGTATGTGTCGCTTCGGGCTCCAATCCTGGTGCAGCATTCAGCTGCCGCAGCCGCAGCAATAGCAAGCCCCTAGCCAGCATCGTCTACGAGATTCCATGGTCTGGCAAGAAGGAGACGGAAACGGCGACAACCTTTCTCCACGTGCGGAAAGCTGAGTCGGAAACTTTCTCTTGCTTTGTTGGCCAAGACGCCGTCGTCTTTGCCTTTCGAATTCCCCGCGAGAACTCAGTCGATCGACGGCGAAAATTTTCTTTTCCCCCCCCCCGCCTTCCCCCTCATCCCCCACACTGATCTGAAACATGCCCAGCTGTGCGATCGGAACCGTCAGTCGGAGCAACAGCGGCACACGCCATGCACACGCACACGCACACGCCCAACCAACCAGGCAGGCAGGCAGGCTCGCTTGGCCACACTTCGGCCAAAGCGCCTATAGCCGAATGGGTAGCCGAACTTGTCTTCCGAAAGCCGCCTCTCTAGAGACCGACAGCGCCGCGCTACACCTTCCCTTTTGGCTAGTCTGGCTTGAAACGAATCGGCCTTGAACTATTCTTGGCACTTGAGCGCAGCAGCTCTGCGCATACAGAAGGAAGCAAGCAAGCAAGCACGCCGCAGGATGGGACACGAGGATCAGATCTCGGAAACAAGCGCTTGCGGATCAAGTCTACGGACTGAGCGAAGATCCTCACCCCGTCTCATCTCGGCTAAGCAGCCTTGTGTCTCCCGCCTCACTCGGTGCGGTGCGACCCCACAGACTACCAAGAACCGTTCGTCTCGATGTCTCGGTCGCCAAATAGCTATATATACCTCGACTCGGACAGCCTCTCGACCTTCCTCTCACGCATACATACCCACTCTTTCGCGAATTTCATCATGAGACACACGCTCATGGGTTTCAAGACGCTCGCCGCTGCAGCCGTGTCAGTTTCTACCTTTGTCAATGGTCAACAGCAGAATGCTAGCTCGACGGCGACGACGAATCCGCTCATCACGCGCAGCCCACCGGAACAGATCGATGTTTCGCTCAACCTCAGTTCTGGTGCATACGACAACTACATTTTCCGCAGCAACCTGACTGCCGCCCAGGTCTTGCTCACTAACACCACTGCCGCTAGTCCATCGGACAACTCGACCAAGCCTACGCTCAACCGTCTCCTCGTTGCATTTCCTGCCGGTAATTCGGGCTCCGTTGCCTACTTTCTACCCTATTCCAACGGTTCGAACGCTTCAGCATCAGAGACTTCAGGAGATCAGGGTTTGACGGTGACGCTGGGTGAGGATGGCATCAAGGGAGCATACGGCCCCAACAATCAATCAGGCGTAACGGGCGAGCTGCTCTTCTCCAAGTCAGCGACACTTGGCACCACCTTGCTTGGATCCATTAGAACGGTCCGAGATTTCACCGAAGGCAACGGTCTCACCCACGAGATTTTCAACTGGACTGTAACTCAGGCCGACAACGAGACCATCTGGCTCTCGAAACCTTACATTAACGACACCATCGTCCGCAACGACCAGGGTCAGGAGACAGGCAAGGTCCGGTACGCGCTCGAGTGGCTTCTGCAAGCCAACAATGGCACTTCATTCCAGGTCATTCCTTCGAACAATGGCACCTATACTCCTCCGACGGTGCACATCATCACTCCGCCCGTGCAGCCCAACGACGCTTCTGCAGGCGTGTCACAGCCTGGCTCGGTCACTTTTACAGTCCAGGCCAACGAGACAGTCCTGGCTCCACTTGCTGTAGAGAGCCTGTTCGCCCCCAACACGACCGCCTCGAGGCAGCCGGAAGCTCAGAGCCAGTTCTCATTCCTCACCTATGCCTCCAAGTTTACGGCGGGCGGATGGAGGTTCCTCACCTACTTTGGACGTGACACCGTCTTCACTGCGCGCATGCTGATGAACAACAAGACGATCACGCCGTTTGCCATCGAGTCAGTACTCGGAGGTGTCCTCGAACGTATTAATGTTACTTCGGGCGAGGTGTGCCACGAAGAGACCATCGGAGACTACGCCACCCTTGTCAACATCGACGAGGGTCACCCGGAAAGGGGCAACGAGCCTTTCTACGACTACAAGATGAAGGACACGCACTATGTGCTTCTTCCACAGCTGGCCGACTATCTTCTTCGCTACAATGCTACAAACAGCACACTGTCCGCTTCTCCGGAGGCGCAACAGTATCTTTCTCGACGTGCTGTGCTTGCAAACGGTACAAGCTACAAGGATCTGCTTTATCAAAACGTCGAATACGTTCTCAACTCTTCGGTGGCGTTCGTACAGGATCCCACCAATCACAGAAACCTGGCTCGAATCGAGCAAGACGTACCTGTAGGCAATTGGCGCGACAGTAACGAAGGTCTCGGCTGGGGTGTATATCCCTACGATGTCTGCACGGCTCTGGTTCCGGCAGCTCTGTATGCAATTTCTGATCTGGCGAGATCTGGCTTGCTCTCCAACTTCACATCGGCAGCGGCCAATGCAAGCGGGGCTGACTTGGCCGACAAGGCGGAGCGATATGCGCAGGTTTGGGAAACGGAAACACCCAAGTTCTTCCAATACACTGTCTCTGCCCAACTAGCACAGCAAAGGCTGGAGGGATACGTCCAGCGGGCCAACCTTTCGACTTCGCTTTTGTACGGCCAAGGCTCGCTCAACGATTCCTCGTCCACTGCGGACAGCAACAGTAGCGCACATGCTACGAGCAGCGGCATGGAACGCAGGAGAAGGAGCATCGCTTTCACAGACATTGCGGGATTCCCATTCTACGAGCGTCAAGAGCCCATCGTGAACAGCACTCTGGAGCAAGCAGGCAATACCACCCTGTACGGTCTGTCGCTGCTCGAGAATGGCACCGTCGTGCCTGTGCTCAACTCGGATCTCTCATTTAATCTGCTCTATTCGCGCAACCCCTCACGCTCTTTGATCGAAGCGGTCATCACCGCTCTCCAACCTTACCCTCGCGGCCTCCTCACCAACGTGGGAATGCTGGTCGCCAATCCGGCTTATGATCCCAACACGACCAAGACCACGGAGCTCGACCGCACTGCGTACCACGGTACCGTCTCGTGGGGCTTCCAGACCAACTTTATGGCTTCGGGTCTCGACCGCATCATTGCCTCGTGTGATGCTTCGGCAAACCGAACCGAAGTGTCCAAATCGGGTCTCAACACGCGACCGGAATGGTGCGATGATCAACAGCTGGTAAAACAATTGACGGACGCGCAGGGCAGGCTGTGGCAGGCAGTCAACGGCGCGTATGAGGAGAGGTTTGCCGAAGTCTGGAGTTGGACGTGGAGCAACGAGACCGACCGGTTTTCTGTGACGCCTTTGGGTGAGGTCAATCCCGAGGGCACGGAGAGCGATGCCATTCAGCTTTGGAGTTATGGTTTGCTAGGGATTCAGGATCCTACAGCTCAGGGCTGAGAGCATACTTTTGCATAGACGCTGTTTCCCATAGAAAGCACTATCAACTTTGACGAAGAAGAGCAGCCTTTCCCTCGCTGATATTGACATTGGCTGGGATTTGGCACTTGTTACATCTTTAGCATCGTCCAATACAGTATTTTCTACAGAATGTGTTGTTGGTGTGAATTGAGCATCACGACATGGAAGCGGAAGCGTGTTTCGCGTCTATCGGCCCTATTTGACAGCGAGGCTGCAGATGTGTGCAGCAGCTACTACTGTACAGTACTGTATTAGCGGCTCGATCTTGACATTTACTGTATTGCTTGATTTTTGACGCCGCTATTTTCCCGACCCGCATTTCAGTTGGTCCGATTTTGCGTGTGTGCTAAAATTAGGCGTCTGGCTCGTCAAGAACCAGCAACCGGTGACGTCGACGTCGTCATGCTCTCCAGGGAGAGGTTCTGGTTGTTAATACGCTTCTCTCTCTCTCTCTCTCTCTCTCTCTCTCTCTCTCTCTCTCTCTCTCTCTCTCTCTCTCTCGCGCGCTCTTTTCTGTGTGTTTGTGTATTTCGAGCTCACTCACAGCTCACTCATCCGGCGTGGCGTTGTCTAGTGCGAACATTGACCAAGCCTAGACCTGAATCATCCTCCTACTGTTGGCCGGCCTTTGCTTGGCTCATCTTAATTTAGAAGCATAGAAGCAAGGCCACCAACTAGGCGATGCAACGTCATTAGGCGAGACGCCTACCCTGTACACTGCTTCGGTCGTCTAAGATGAAAATTCGCCGGCCAGAACGAGACATCGTGAGAGCCGAGCGCGGACGCAGCCTTGATACCCGCGCGATGCTCGTGCGTTGCGCTCGGCGCCGTGGTTATGACGACACGTTTCCAACGGGTGTTTCTCGTCGCGTCTGCGGTGCGGCCGTCTGGCTACAGACACTTTGATACCGGCCTTTGGTTCCACGATCCCGTTTTCCTAATAGCGGCGATGTAGCTAGGCTCCACCTTGGCCTGGTTTGCCTGCTTTGTGTGAAGCTGTCAAGCTGTTTTGCCAGCGCTTCCAAGGTCGAGGACGTCACCAGAGAGCCAAGATGTTGCCTCGCGTTCGAATGAAGTGGGCACTGAGGCTCGCAAAGCGGTTGAACAGTCACTGTTTCTATTATGGCAACACTGCAGCTGGTTGGCTGTGCATTGGCCGTGTCCAACAAGCATTAGGAATGGGAGGAAGGACCTCGTGACGTAGGGTGGTACCCCGGGCATGGCAAGGTAGCCGAGACCTTTGTCTCAGATAGAGCTCAGGTACGCTGAGCAGCGTCCCCGCTTGGCAGCAAGAGAAGTTTGTTGAACGAGTTCCTTCCTTGAGCTAAAGCTACATATATACATCACAGTCCAACATCACCCTTTTCTCGACGCTCCGACAACCCTTCCCCCAACGTCTCTGGCATACCTCAAACCTCTGTTTCTATATTGACCTTGGCGCTTCACTTTGCTGTAGATGAGCCAACCAGCAATGACGATGGTGGAAGCCAGCCCTTCTACTGTGTCAGCCTCCTCGCCAGGCGCTGGCGGTCGTCTGTCGACTGACACGGCCCATTCGCCTCGACGTCACCGAACCTGGTCGTCCTCGTTCTACCGTCGTCCGTTCAAGCACCACGATGCTTTTGGCCATCCCGATCCTCACCGACGTCGACACTTTGGTAAGCCTGACTTTTCGGGCTTCAAGCAGCACTTTATGGCGGGGCTCGGCGAGTTTATCGGCACCACCATGTTTCTCTTCCTAGCCGAGGGAGGCGCAAAGACGGCACAGCTCTCAACTTCTGCGTCGCAGACGCAGGTGTCGACGCAGTTGAGCAACCAGACCATCATGTTTATTGCGCTCTCGTTTGGAATGTCGCTGCTGGTGACCGCTTGGATGTTCTACCGTGTGACGGGCGGACTGTTCAACCCGGCCATCACGATTGCGTTGTGGTGGGTGGGTGTGCTGACTTCGCGTCGAGCGGTGATTCTGTTTATTGCGCAGATTTTGGGTGGTATCGCGGGTGCCGGATTGGTGTTGGGTCTAACGCCAACGAACAGTGTCAACCAGGTGACGACGACACTTCAGCCAGGCATCAGCATTGCTCAAGGCTTCCTGATCGAGATGCTGCTCACTTCGATTCTCGTATTTTCCGTCTTGATGATGGCGGTGGAGAAGCATCGTGCAACTTACCTGGCACCGGTGTGCATTGGTTTGGCGCTGCTGGCGTGCCACTTGTTCGGTGCAGTCTGGACCGGATGCGGTATGAATCCAGCTCGATCTTTCGGACCCGCTGTGGTCGCTGGACAATTCAATTCGGACCACTGGATTTACTGGATCGGCCCTATCGTCGGAGGCGTGCTCGCCGTGGCCTACTTTTCCTTCCTCAAGCTGCTCCACTACAATTCGGTCGTTATGGACCAGGACTCGGACAAGGAAATCACGGGTCTCAAACCCATGCATGTACGCATCTGGAACCTGATCCGATACGGCGAGAATCCGAGCGCGCTCAACCCGGAGAGCTCGACACACTACGACAAGGCTGCCAGGAAGAATTTTGACAAGGAGCAGAACGAGGCGTTCGAAGAGCGCGAGCAGATGCGACGCGAGATGATGGACAAGCCCATCTTCGAGGGGCACGCGCATGAGGCTGTTCAGGGCAGAATGAGTGACAGGGACAGCGGTGTCATGTCAACCGGCACCGGCAGCACCGCATTGCACTCGAACGCTGGTCACCAGAGTGGCGCCATCTTGCCCAAGTGAGACCGACAAGGTTTGGTTTCCACTCCGCAGCGTCTTTCGTCCTATGATGCAGCCAAGCCGAAGCCGTAGCCTCTCTCTCTCTCTGTGTTTGGTCGTTTATACCCAGTTGCCATCTTCCTTGTTGTTCGTGATTTCCCCCCGCCTCATCTGCTCGGCTCCAAGGCATATACCCGTTGCTTTCTTCCTCTCAAGAGTCTGTTCAATGTGATCCTAAGTTGTGAACCCACGATTAGCCCAACGTGTTTGCTTTGGTATGAGCAGTTAGTAGGATATGTAAAATCTGAGCGACATGGCAGCCACGTGGTTTTCCGAAATGGCAGCGTCTGAAAATTTGAACTAATAATAATACTGTAATAAAGTTTTCGGAGCGTCGGAATTGAGAGAGAGCGGAGGAGCATGCCCGATATATCCATGCGACGCTCTCTCTCGCGGTGTGACTCTGATTACGAATCGAGACTCATGACTCGGATCCTTGCTTGCTTGACGACTTTCGTACAGCACGGTGATATATGGTGAGTCTTGACGACAGACTATCGACGCAGTACAGACCAAATGTGACACCAGCAACCAGCAGCAACTTGTATAAATTCCCGTTGGTTCATCGTTCGCAGTACCTCCTTCATCATTGATCTTTGATAGACTTGGTGGGCACGTCGAACATAAGACGCTATCTCATCTACGTATTCGCTCAACTCGAGGCGATATTGGGAAGCGATACGGGGTTAAATCAGGAGAAGAATGTACCTGAAACCCGAAACAGCCGTCAGCGACTGGTCGGCGGTGCTGCAATTCCTCGCCGACCACCCACTCGGGCTGCTCACCACCTCGATCCCGCTTTCTGGCCAATCCACATTGCAAGCCAGTCATCTACCCTTTCATTACATCCCGCCACTCACCCCTCCTCCTATCGCAGACGCCACATCTGGCACATCACACAGCCTCACCGGCACTTGGAGCTCCACCTCGCCCGCCTCCGGAGACGAGATCGATCTCGGTCGTCTGCAGTGCCACCTCGCGCGTGCCAACCCGCAAGCCAAAGCGCTCCTCTCACTCCTCCCCCACTCCCACCCCTGCGAAGCACTTATCGTCTTTGCCTCGGCTCACAACCAGCACGGCTACATCTCGCCCTCGTGGTACACGACCACCAAACCTCTCTCGGCCAAAACCGTGCCCACCTGGAACTACGCCGAACTACAGATCTACGGCGATATCTCCCTCACACGCGTCCCCTCGCATATTGTTCGATCTCTTAGCGACACGCACGAAGCCAAGCTAGAGCAGCACACGCGCAAGCTACCGTGGACAGTGGATGAGGCTCCGACGCGCTACATCGAGCTACTGGAGAAGGCCATTATCGGCGTCGAGATCAAAGTCACAAAGGTCGGCTTCAAGATGAAAATGTCTAGAGAAAAAGTAGAAGGCGATCGTGAGGGCGTAATACAGGGATTGACGAATGTCGGCGGTGCAGGTCAGGCCGAGGTGGCCAATTTGGTCAAGAGTTTGGGACCTTTTAAAAAGTCATGAATGCAAGCAAGTTTGAACTTTCGCTCAGAACCTATGCTGAATCTGTCGGTTGCCAGATTGGAGGCGAGAGCTACTGAGAGGCAACATGATCGACAAAGTTCCATGTGCTCGTATGGCCGGGACTACCTGACAGCCGTAGCCATAGCAGCAGCCCCACCCTTAGCCTTGAACTCGACCAGCACGCGATGCATCCTACTCAAACTGCCATGCAGTTCTCCCAACTGCTTGACCCGCTCCTCCAGATCTGCATAACTCAACGGACGAGCGCCACCCTCACTCGCACTCAAAACACCTTTCCCCAGCGTTTCAGTCCGCCATGCCAACTCATCTGGACTCTCGCTCCGCCTGCCCACCAACAGCAGCGCATCCGTTGAACTGTCCACCAAACTTTTAGCTCCGACATGATCGTCATCGTCTGATCGCATCTCCCCTTCTTCGGGCGACTCGTCCCCCTCCTCCACTTTGATCGTTTTCGACTGCCGTCGCGCATTGAGACTCGTGTTGATCGCCGTCTCCCTCTCCACACCCGTCGCATCCGTGTGCGGTGAAAACAGCAAACTCTGCTCCGCCGGCACCTGCGCCGCATCCAAGTGTTGCTCTTCCTTGGTCGCAAGGTCGAGTTCGTGCTCCAGCCGTTCGCTTTCCATCTCGAGTCGCTCTCGAGCACAGAGATATTCTTCCTGCGTCTTGGTGAATCTTTGTGCCAGTCGGTGCCAGTCGGACTTGGATCGCACGTCGAGCCACGGCTCCAACCAGTGCGTGGCGCCCGGTCCGACGCCTTTGATTGGTCGTTCCGTAGATGCGACCGATCCCGTTCTTTTGCCGGTCGTAGATGCAATGTCACACAGTGTACCATCTTCAGCCACTCTATCTCTCTCAGACCCTCCATGCCTTCCACGCGAGCTTCTGTCCTGACCTGTAGCGGTAGCGTGAACCTCGTAACGCGAACCATCATCACACGATCGATCTCTTCGATGATCATGATACTCTGCTCTGGACCTTTTCGACTCCTGGTCCTCGGCAACGGTCTGCAACCGGGTCGAAGCGGAAGCAAACGATGGCATAGATGCCGAAATCGGAATACTCCCACGGGCTTGATCTCGAGGTGAAGCAGGCTCGTTTTGAGAAGCAGAAGCATCTCGCTTCGGCTCGCTTCGTCTTGCATCGTCGGTACGAGAATTGCTCGTGCTGGTTGAGAGTGAGGGTCTTCGGTCGCGGGAGCGGGAAGCTGAGTCAGATAGAGTGAACTCGTCTGTGCGGCGGCGCTTGCGTGGTGCAGCATCACAATGGTCCTCTTGAGCCTGCCTTGTACCTGCTTGCTTGGCTGAGGAAGAAGAGGATGCGATCTGTGTTGCTCGGTTGGCTGAGTGGTCTCCGCGTGCTGATCGTTCGCGCTCGGCAGAGTCGGCGTCCGATCTTCTCATCGCTTTTGCACCGGCATCGCCTGCGCTCGGTAATTTCGCTTTCTTGATTGTGACAACTCTCACTGTTGCGGAACCCGCTGATTTACTACTCGCTTTCGGCGCATCATCATTTGTCTTGGCCTTGATGTCTGACACCGTGGATCGTCTATCCGCAGCATCCGTAGAGACATCGGTGGCATTCTTTGGCCCAGTCGACTCACCCGCAGCGCGAGCCTTGACCGCGGTGACCTCGCCCATCTTGCGCGAACCCGAAGCTGCCGATGGCCGTTCTGGCGAGGGCAAAGATTTGCCTGGAGAAGTGCTGGTCATGGACGCTGTCCCAGTGGACATCTTTCGCCCACGCTCCATACCTGGTGCGTTCTGTCGAGCTTCCTGACCGATCCTATTGGATGACTCTCCACCTTCGCGTCGAACAGGAGCGAAGACGTTCGTGTCTGCTTTCTTGGCTTTGGGGGCTGACTGGGTGTGCCCAGTCCCCGACGCATCCGTACCGTTGCTTGCAGCCAGTGATGACGTGCTGGAATTGCTGAGTTTCGATGGTGGCGAAGCATGCGTGGTTATCGACGCTGCCCTTCTCTCAGGCGTCGCGTGACGCTCGGAGGCAGCGAGTAGACGACTTCCTGCTTTGGTAGCCTTGGCAAGACGTTGACGAGTTGTCAACTTCGTGGTTGCCTTCTTTGCAGCGCCGTCAGCGGCAGCTGTGGCAGGAGACGAGAGCTGAGGCTTTCGCTCGGGAAGCTCGTCATCGGAGGAATGCCGCTCGCCGTTCTCGACGACGATCGGTTTGAGATGTGCTCGACTGAGTGCTGCTACTTGTGGCGAATCGGTGATGGCTCTGTCCGTCCGTCGAACGCCAGTCGCGTCGTAAGAGGCGCCCGTTGGTCTGGCATGTGTTGAAGCTCCTGTCGAAGTTCCCGTAGCTCGCTCGCGACTGACGTCCCTGGACAGACTCGAAGATGACAGCAAACTTGGCTCGCGGCGATTCGAGAGTCTCGTTAAGCTACTAGATCTCGACAACGGCGATGCCACCAATAACGGCGAGCCGCTGGAAGCTCTAACACCTGCCAGCGCCTTGTTCAAGCCGGCTCTCGATGACGAAGTAGTCGACGCTTGCGGAGATATACCTTGCATCAAGGCCCGACGCCGTTCTTCCTTCCGGTGCTCTTCTTCCTCCTTTTGCTGTTTGAGCCTCTGTGCAACTGCCGAGACATCTCGAGTTGGCTTGACTGTAAGCTTAGTCGCGATGGTGCCAATTCGATGTAAGGTGGACTCGTCCTTTGACAGTTTATACAGTTCGTGCGGGGCCGTTGTGGTGGAGGGAGACTCTCGATTTATTGATGACCTCGAATTCTGTGATGAGGAAGCTGGTAGGGGCGCATGAAGAGCAAATTCGGAATCGCCAATAACGAGGAGAGGGTCGCTTGAGTCGACATCGATGCGAATGCCTGCATTGTCGTTGTCAGCATGGGAGCAGGCACTCACAAGCTGCTGAAGCGCTTGCTCTGTGAGGCGAATTTGAAGGACTCTGGGCGGCGAGCCAGCATGCCCAGCATGCCCATCTTGTCCTGGCTCTTGCTTGCTACGAAGGTCAACCCGGTAGACCGAGTCTGGGAGTAGAGACATCTCGAAGGATGCGGCTCCCTCTGACTTGGTGAACAAGCGCTAACGAACAGCGGGCCAGAGACACGTTGCAGTACCATCAAGTCTTTTCTCGATGACCCGCTGTAGAAGCTGGCAAGGAAGCCTAGACGAGATATGTGTGAATAGATGGTGAATGAGGTCCGAATGTCCAAAAAGCAGCGGTGGAGTTGCAGGGTCCAAGCGCTAGAAACGCACTAAAATCAGCTTGACAGGTCCGACTCTGTGGTCCGTGACATTTCGCCCAAACAGCGAGCAACGCAGAGCAACGCAGAGCAATCGGCGTTTAAGGTTTAGCACCCGATCGGCAGGCATATTTAAACTGTGTGCGGAAGTAATCGAAATCGGGCGACCGTCCACTCGAAATTGATAGATCTCGGCAATCCCGACATCAGTCCCCCGACTCCACCAAGCAACATCAACGCGGTCAGACGCCTCCATCACAGTCCACAAAGCGCGTTGCAACCGCAGCATCAGATCGGCAGCGACATTTGCCGACGTCGGCTCTGTAAGCACAGCTCGGCATCGCCGTGTCACCGCTCTATAGCTGCTCTGCGTTGATAGAGTGACGGCTCGAACGTGCAGAATTACACTCACACCGTTCTCGGGTCTTCCGATCGCGGCGAAGTATTCATCGACATGGCGTTGAGGCGCGGCAAGGACCGTGTCTCGGCCGCAGGCTCTGAAGGTAAGCACGACGCATCACTCTCGGCAGTATCCCAGGCTGTCCTCTCGAAGCTTCCTGTGCTGACTTTGCATGCAACTCGTACTTACGCCAACAGAGCTTCAGCTATGGTATGCGGTACGGCAAAATCTGCGTACGCTCGAAAAGATCCGCATCGCGTCCGTGGATAAGGCGGCATCTGCTGAGACTCTACGCAGCGACATGGTCTCGTTGCTCGAAAAGGGGGAGAGGGGCGACGAATATCGCACCAAACGACGCAAGCTCGATGATGCATGTCATGATCTCACGAGTCGAACCAAGGACGAATTGGCGGCGATCGAGTCGGCGCAGGAGAAGCTCGGCATCCTTGTAGCATTGCGCAGCTCAGCCGATGGTGGCGGATCCCGAAGCTCGACTCCACGCAAGGACCTTTCTTCCAAGGTCAAGTCTGGGTCTGGAACGCCTACACCGTCGGGTAGAAGATCCAATGCCCCCCTCGGCCCATCGAATCTCAGCTCTTCTTCCGGTCCAGGCAGTGCAGCAAATCGAGGCAGGCGCGAGACGCTCACCGCACAACATCCGCTCAGCCAAGGCCGCAAAGTCGCAGTGCTTCCTAGCAAAACCAACGAAGAAGCCGACTGGCTCAAAGCCTCCGTTCTGTCGTACGCAAAGTCGGCCAATGAATACACCGTGCAGGACGACGACGACCCAGGTCCCGAAGGAACATACAAAGTGGGCATGGACAACATCATCCCGCTTCCCAACAGCCTGCAGACCATGCCCGCGTCCGACTATTCACCGGGCTCGCGCGTGCTCGGAATGTATCCAGACACGAGTTGCTTCTACGGCGCAACGGTCAAATCGGGCGGTCCGGGCTTGACAAGGAACGCCAATCTGGCCAAACTCATCAAGAAGGAGGCCGAACTCCTGGAGGCCAAGTACAATTTGGAGTTTGATGATGATAACGGCGAGATTCGACAGGTGCCCGCTTGGCTCGTTGTGCAGAGCCCGGGTATGTGAAGGCTGTGCCTGCAGAGCATCCCAATTCGACGCTCCTGTCCGAATGCCTCTTGTACTTGTATCGGCTCTGTAATATCATACTGTTTCAAAGTTCACATTTCCTTTCGTTCACCCTGGGGTCGATGATTGCTCACTGGTCCTTGCCGTCCGGCATGCACTGCCTTCACATGGGCGGTTACACCATCCTCACACGCAAGATGAATGTGACACGATTGCATTGCGAAAAAGCTCGAGAGACGGCGCTAGGCATCTTCAGAAGCCACCTGCTGGTACCCTTCTGTCTGAGCAGGCCTTCTCGCACCACCGCGGCCCAACCTCAAACTCGAAGTTGACACCATTGACTCGAACTTGCCGAGCACCTGATAACCCAGATCCTTGAGATTCGCCATTACTCGATCAAATGCTCTTGCATCAGAACGAGCCAGCATCTGCTGCAAATGAATCGAATCCGCAGCCTCGGTCTGTGAAGCCGAGGTCAACTCGGCTGGGCGCTTGTACCATTTCAGCGTCAACGAGCTGACCACAACACTGACACTTGAAAACGCCATGGCTGCTCCAGCCATCATGGGATGCAGACTCAGCCCCCAAGGTAGGAAGATGCCCATGGCAAGAGGAATACCGATCATGTTGTAGATGGTAGCCCAGATAAAGTTGAGCTTGATTTGCCGGAAGATACGACGTGAGAGGTGGATGGAAGCGGCTACGTCGAGCAGGCTGGATCGCATGAGAACGATCGACGCTGCCTCGATGGCGACATCGGACCCAGTGCCAAGCGCGATGCCCAGATCAGCGGAAGCAAGGGCGGGCGAGTCGTTGATGCCGTCCCCCACCATAGCAATGCCGCTCGACTTGGACTGTCCGTTCGCTCGGAACGGCGAGAATCTTGCTCCGCCTTCAAGATCGGCACTGGTTGTAGCTCGTCGAAGCTGCAAGATGAGCTCCTGCTTGTCAATCGGACTCATCTCGGCGTAGACATCGTTCTCCTCGTCCATGTCCAGCTCGCGAGCCAGAGCACGTGCTGTGGCAGATGCATCGCCTGTGACCATGCCGCACTGAATGCCCATGCGGCGCAGTGCCGCAAGCGTCTGCTTGGCTTCGGGCTTCAATGTGTCGCTCAAGCTGAGCACAGCCGCAAGGGCGCCGTCGACACTGGCAAGGACCGCAGTTCGACCCTGTGACTGCTGCTCTGCAAGCAACTGGGAAGCCTGCGTTGCAAATGCACTGTGGTCAAGAGAGTGCTTCTCGCCTGACAGGATGAAATCTGATGTTCCAATGCGGACATCGTGAATCGTCATGGTCTCTTCCAGCTGCACACGACAATGAATGCCTTTGCCTGTAAAGCTTTGGAACGTCTCGATACTAGCACCTGTGATCGGAGTGTCTTGCGGTCCGAGAGGCGCTGCCGAGCCTCCGAGTAGCTGGCCTGCAGCCCACGAGGCGATGGCGCGAGCGAGCGGGTGTTCTGATCGCGCTTCTGCAGCACCAATGATTTGAATCACTTGACGGCGGGAAAGCCCACCGACTGCAACGGTATCGAGACCCGTCTGCTCCCTGTGGGGCCAGATAGCCTCACGCAGGGTGAGCTTTCCGATGGTGAGGGTGCCGGTCTTGTCGAAGAGCATGCGTCGGATCGTCGTGGATGCTTCGAGAGGCCCGCCGCCCTTGATGAGAATGCCGTTTTGTGCACCCACACCGGTGCCGACCATGACTGCTGTAGGTGTTGAAAGGCCCAACGCACATGGACAGGCGACAACGATAACGCTGATGCAGAGTTTCAAACAGACCATGAATTTGGTCACGCCTTGCTGGTTGAAGACGGATGGAAGCATGTGTCCGGAAAGCAGATGAGCGATGATCATCCAAGCGATGAAGGTCAGCGCTCCAAGGCCAACGACGGTGGGCACAAAATAGCCAGCGACTCGGTCGGCGAATGCTTGAATGGGTGCCTTGGAAGTTTGTGCTTCGTCTACGAGTTTGACTATCTGCGCCAGGCTAGTGTCCTTGCCGGCACGCTGGACCAGAAAGTCGAAAGTTCCTGTGCCGTTGACAGTGCCGCCAATGACGCTGCTGCCTGTGAGCTTGTGAATCGGAACAGCCTCGCCAGTCACCATCGACTCGTCCACCGTCGACTCGCCCCGGACGATAACACCGTCGGCGACGATCCTTTCTCCTGGCACTACTTTGACATGGTCGCCACGCTGGACCAGTTCTGACGCAACCTTTTTTTCAACTTTACCGTCAGCGCCATCCATGTAGATGGTCGCCGACGTTGGAGTGAGGCCGATGAGACGTGAGAGGGCTTCACTTGTCTTGCCCTTGGCCGTGTTTTCGAGGAAGCGGCCGAAAGAGACAAAGGTGAAGAGCATTGTGGTAGTGTCGAAGAACGTGACCGGTTTGCTGCATTGACCCGGGACGATCACGGCCAGCATGCCCCCGCCACGCGCAACGATTGAGGCGGCCTCGTGTGTCGCAATTGCGGGCTCATCTACGCAGAACACTCGCGCGATCATGGAAAAGACGCTGAACGTCCAAGAAGCGGTGGTGCCGATGACGATGAGAACGTCCATGGTCGCACTGCCGTGCTTGATCGCCTTCCAGGAGGTGCGGTAGAAGCGCAGACCAATGCCGAATTGCACGGGGATTGTGAGGGCCAAGCATGCGAGATCCTGGAGGTAGAGACCGGATATCGGCTGCCACCAAAGGATGCTGCGTGTGATCGAAAACTTGGGCAGGATCATGGACAACAAGAAGACCGGTAGACCCATTGACAGCGAGAAGAGGAACGCCGAACGCCATTCTGCGATCTCTTTGATCCTTCCGAGTGACGCCAGCTGTGTCGAGTTGCGCTCGTCGCTGACGACTGCGTCGAAGCCGAGGTCCTCGATGTGATCGACCAGGTCACGAATGCCTAGCTTAGATGGATCGTAGTCTACTCTGGCTTTCTCTGTAGAGAGCGATACCGAGATCGACTTTACGCCGTCGATCTTTGCGATTTCGCGCTCAATCGTGGAAGAGCAGGACGCGCAGGTCATCCCGTAGACACTGAGTTGAGCAGTATCGAGCCCTGCGGTTCCGCCCGTGGCGTCGGACGGAACCTTATTTGACCCAAGGCCAACGTCGGTACGTTGCGTGCGGACCATTTCGAGGAAGGTGGCGTCGAAGCCTGTGTCCTCAATCTCTTCAACCACTTTTTCCGGTGTCCATATTGAGTCGTCAAAGGTGACAGTGGCCTTCTCGGCGAGCAGAGCGACCGAGATGGAATCGATACCAGGCTGCGAACGAATCATGCGCTCGATTGTCTCGACGCATGCACCGCACGTCATTCCACCAATCTGAAACGTCGCAGTTACTTTTGCGCCTGCAGAGGACGATGCGGAAGACGAAGCTTTGGGCTCCTCCAGGAGCGGATTTGTTGTCGACATGGCGGATGCTTCAAAGCAAGATGAGAATGACGGTGCGGGCAACTGATGATGTAATTTGCTTGGCGCTTCTTGGTCGATGATGTGCGATCACAGGAAAGGGAGTTTAGCAGGCGTGCTCCGAGGCCTGCGAGGTGAAGCCAAAGTCAGTTCCGATATTGATATGCAAAGGTTCCTTGCGCCGCGAGGAGAAGTGTCAGGACCCCTGTCTGTCGGCGTCGCCGAGTGCCGATCAATCAGCAGGTGTCACTTGGTCCGAATGTGCCCGAAGTGCTGCAGGGCCGCTGGAAGATAGCAAGCCTGTTCGCTGTGTGCTCGGCGCAGAAGCGGATGGTCGTCGCAGACCAACAAGCAATGGGTCTGCATGCAAAGTCTACAGATCAACGATGGTGAGAGGTACTGGTCGAGTTGCAGTCGCTTATACGGGATCGACACGACTTGGCTCTAATCTGATAGACGGTCACGCCTTGCTCAGCCCATTCTTGACTGGAACGTATCTCCGGAGCGCACCCTTTTCGAGCGTGGAATTTCCCGTGCCGAAACGTCGGCCAGCATCAACTTCCTGTGTTGGAAAGGCTCCGAGGAGGATCTTTCTTTCAAAGCTGTTACATATATAGGTGTAACATCTCACCTTTATTTGATCTCGGCCCTCCCCAAAATTTACGCTTCTCAAATTGTTTGAGAACTCGATTGATGAGTTTGAGACTTCTAGAGCCCTCTCGAAAGCAATGTATGTTGGGTCAACGAAAGGTGACATGTCCTTGTCCTTGTAGAGCTAGCAGACTAGCAGGAGGAGCATTCTGAAGCCAACAGTGAAGATGGCCCGGGCCGACCGGACCGTGTCTTCCGGATTGTGGCTGTGAGAGCGAGAAAAAAAGGTTTCTGGACGCGACCACAAAGCAGGGATCAGCTGTGGGGAAAGAAAAGAAGCGAATGCGGCCTAGCGTGCCTGGCGGCTTGGTGAAACAAAGTTTCTCGAGAGTCCAATGTTCAGCTCACGAGCAAGAGCAGGATAAGAAGGATAAGAAACAGCGATTTGGCTTTCTCTTCCTCCGATTTGTTCGTCGTTGTCAAGTCGTGCCGCCATGCATGGATTGGTAGATCGATGAGAAGGGTCAAGATGAATTCAGGAACACCCGCCCAGATTCGCGGTTCCATCTGGCCTCAAATTTTTCATTCCGCGCTTCTGCAGAGAAGTGCTGTCTTCTTGGTCTACCCGGTCTGATCACCGCATTTTGACGAGCGACACCGCTCAGATGGCCTCTGTAGAGCGAGCACCACACGAAGCCTGAGAAAACAAAGACTTCCGTCCCCGTTGCGGTCGAACTTTGATCGAACTCGGAATGCATTGACAGGTGCAGGACGCTTCTCCCGCAGCATTGGACGTCGGTCGTGCGGTACCCGAAAAGCCGGACGTATTCGGAGAGTGGAGAGCTGTATGCGTAGTTGTCAGAGAGACTGATGCGAATCATGGAAGCTGTGTCACGGCGGTCCACAATGAGCTCGTTCCCACGCTTGATGTTGGCGAGACTCGTTTGGGACTCGCTTGGCTGAAATTTTCCAGGTGCTATCCTTACGACCTCATGGCTATTAAGGAAGACTGGATGCGGCAACCCGCTCTGTCTGCCACGATCAAGGGACGATGGGTCTCTGCCTAGAAAATGTCGGCAATGAGGCCTTGTTTGAGATTCAGCCTGTTTTCGTCAGGACGAAGCATCGTCGGCCCCACTCGCTGTTGCCGGGGGAAAGCCACGGATGGCGCTGTTGAAGAATTTTTCTTGTTTTTTTTTCTTCTCTCCTTTATTCATTTAACTCCGTGGAGTCTTCCGTTGCTCCGTAGCCGCGTTCTTGCTCGCGTGGCCTTCGGGGTCAAAACTTTTCGCTCTACTGCCTTTTGTTCGCAGCCACAATCGCCAATAGTTCCAGGCTGTGACTTGTCGCACATCGTTTGGCCCATCTGGTGTGTTTCCGACAAGGACCCGACGCTCGACCGAGATCCAGGGTTTTGGCCTTTCCAATGACCTGGTGCATTATAGGCTGTGGGAGCGGTGCAAAGACCAGTCAGAGAGGCTGAATAGAAGTCTCGCCTCGGAAGGCTGTCTCGAGAAGCGTTTCTTCGCCACAACAGCAGCTGCAGGACGCTGCCGTCCCAAGTCCGTGGTCGAGCTCGAAATCGATAGCATGCCGTATGCAAGTAAAGTAGGGCCGGCGGGTGACTCACGCGGGGCGCACCTTGTGCATCGGTCGCAGAGCTGCTGGAAGCCGTGGAGGAACTATAAAGGCAAATCGGCGAGGAGACGCCGATAAGGGACAATGAATGGCCATGCCTTGGCGCATAAACGGCCGCGTTCGTGAGAAGGAGCCGACCGACGAGTGCCGAAAGGGTGTATGCCGCGGCCTGTTTGCGGAGTAGGAATTAACATATTTTGTGGAACAAGCGCAGGCGAGGCTCTGGTCGATGAATCTCATGCTTGTACCTGAATGTGCTGACTTTCTCACAGAGAAGTTTCACCGGCCGGTTCACAGTGAACGCAGAAGCATGCAGGTTGCTGCGCAGACCAAGCGCAATCTCGCCCTCCATTCTGGGATTGAATGGTCGATGAGCCGTAGGGAGGTCAGCGTGCTTCAGGAAGCCGGGATCCGCCCGTCGCTTTTCAAGGTTTTTTTCTGTCAGCAATCAGCAGTGCGAGCACAGCCAAAGACATACTATTCAGTAGCCGCATTTCTACACGGAAGCATTTACAATACCCGAAAGTTCTGCCTGTTTCCCACGGGGGCTTGGCCCTCGGATGGATATAATGAAGAAAAGGCTCAACCAGCAGAACCTGGCTGCAAACTTTTTTTGGGATCTTTGCGGTTGTGCCACTCGCCCGCTGCAATCCTTCATCGAAATTAAATAAAAAGAATGGTAGCCGAACATCGCGAACACAGGTGATTCTTAGCTATGCTGACCTGAACTTTCGCGTCATTACCGATATGCATGAAGCCCATTCCGGGTCCTTTTTTTTTTTTTTTTTTGACAGTCCGTCCATTTACTGTAGCTCCGACGATGCTTCTTTCTGGTTGATCTAACTCCGGCCAACCAACCCTTCCCACCGCTTTTGTAAGCTGCAGTGACTCGTGTGTCGTTGGACTCCGTTTCGGAATCGCTTTCTCCGAGCCACCGATCTCATGCCGGGAATTGTTGAGTCTGCAGTTGCATCTGCAGTCGTTGCAGTTGGTTCATGCGATTGTCGGGCACCAAGCGCTGTGCTCACGGTTAGCTGCGCCGAACTACTTGCACCATGTGGTTTCGAGTCCTCGACGCGGTCTCGTGGAAACCTTACTTAAAGCAAGGCCACATCTGAACCCTTTGCTCAGCCCCGGACCTCCCCCCCATTCTCCTTTCAGCAGTTCTTGCCGTCCGCACCACCTTCGCTGTCGAACATCCTCCGCTGTCATCGCCACGGCCTCACACCTCCGGAGATCGCTTCGACCCACACCAGCTTCTCGAATCCCCTACGGCCAACCTTTGTCCTATACACGCCATCCCTGTAGCAATCTGCGATGCGTCTACGCCTCACAACAACAATTTCCTCCTCTATAGACAGAATACAGACACGGTCCGACACGTAGACAATTCAAACCTAAGGCCGCTACCCGCCATATCAGCGCTTCATCTTGGACGTCCTTGCAATCCTTCGAAGGTCGCCCGCATGAAGCTCGAGCACAGTCCATTCAGCGCTTTACGCGCAAAGGGGCGCTCGCTCCGCCGCAAGAACGATCGCACACGAATTCAGGCCTCTTCCACTGTCGCCTGCGATGGCTCGCTGTCGTCTCCTAAGCTGGCACAGCACGGACATTCGCACGAAGATTTGCCATCCCACGGCTCATCTCGTACATCAAGTGCCGACAACATAGGCCATGTTCTCCTTCACTCGCACCATCACGACGATTTTTCCAACAACAGTCCTGTCCTCCTGCGGGGCGACAAGGAGCTGCACGATCCCGAATTTGTGCGGCACAATTGGGAGATGATGTCCGGCGAGTCGGCGTATCCCGATCACCAGCTTCACATTGGACGTGCTGCATCGCCCAAGCTCGCGAGTCGACGAAGCACGCTCTCTTCGCGCACTGGAAGCTCTCGTCCTTCGTCTCGTTCGGGCAGCGAAACTGGCGGTCACCACACCCCCACATTCGGTCTGGGCGTCAATGCCTTCTCGGGTCTCTCGAGCTACTCGCAAGCTGGATCCGTCGGTCGTGCCAGCGGTGCACGTGCTTCTGCGTCCACGCGTGGCCTCCAGGTCGAAGGTTCGATTCTGCGCGATGAGGAGGCCATTCTCGGTAGCGACGACGACAGCAGTGATGATGAGGATGAGGACGAGTACAGGCACGACCTGTCAGCTGCGCACCGTGATCACCTCCCGACTTCGCGACGTACCAGCCCTTCCTCGCAGCACGCTTCGCTTCCGCCCCGTTCCCCGCTGTCAAGTGCTCCCGTTTCACCCCTTCTCTCGCACGCTCTCGAACAGCAGCAGGCCGTTGCATTCCATCGCCGGCGCCACTGGACAGTAGCAGAGGGAAGCCAAGCTTCGAATGGAGCCGGCCTCCACGCCATGTCCGCTCAATTGCCGCGAGGCGCAGCTTCCGCCAGAAGCTTCTCTCAACCTGCATGAGACTGCTTGATCGTTTCGCATTCAGTGCTCCATCCCATTGTATTCTAGCTGTATCGTCATTGTATTCTCACATACCTGTATCACTATCTGCATCGCATTATACCCAACTGGCATTTTTCCATCCCCTCGCACTTGTTCGCTTCGTCTGGAAGAGCGCTCCGTCCGCAGTTGGAAACAAACTCATGTTGTTTAGCCTGAAATTAAGGGATCGGGTGAACTTCCCCGGGTGCGGACCCTTGAAATTGGAGCGTGAGAAAGGCGTGCCGGAAGGGAAGCGGGCATGATGCCTGTAGGTACCCCCACAGTCGCAATCTCAAGATGAGTTGGCTCACCGTCAGGGATGACAGCTGTGTTGAGGTCCCTTCCAGCGTTGCTCCAACTGTGGCAATGGCGAATGTAAGTGGCAGTCGATGCGGCATCTTACCGCCACATATTGTCGGTACGGATCTCCAAAGCTGTCACCTGGCATCTGAGGCGGGTCAGGTCACCCGATTTATCCGAGAGGATTCACACGAGCCGACGCAGCGAGCGCCCTCCCTCCCAGGAACATAGGCGACGACTTCTTTGCGAGCTCAAGTAAAGTTGAACAGAGTTCGAACCATGGATGCCGTTTCGCAGGACCGAATGAGCATCGTAGTAGTGACGCAACAGACCCGATCAGAGTGTCCAGCAAAGGTACACAGCGAGCTCGATTACGAGATCCCAGCCGGTCGATCTTGACGCCGTCTCTGTGAAAAGAAAATTCGTTCTTCACAGAATCCGGTCTTCGTCTTGGTACCAAGAAAATACCGCGTCAGAAGCGACACAAAAGGCCAAGACATGCAGCGTCCAACAATCAAACACACCTCGCCATACAGTGTTGACTTGATACGCGCATGAAGTGCGAGTCGCCCTATGACGCAGGCCCATACTGTATCGCTCTCTGCCGTGCGGCATCGACGATCGACCCGGTTGGAGGATCGCCCCCGCAACTTTGAGCAGATCACGACGAGTCAGCAGCTTTCCGCCTTTATCACTGCCGAAGCCGTCGATCCCGCTCGAGCCGTCATGGGAGCCACAGGTCCGGCCCTACGATCGTCGCCGTCGTCATCCTCACGCGGTCAAAACACCGAGTCGATGTCGCATATGTCCTTCATGTCCTTTCCTCCGATCGTCATCGGTCGATGAGCTTGAGCAAGATATCTTGGTTGCTACGAAGGCGCATACCAGCATGCTGGCGAGTCAGCAGCAGAGGCGGTATGCATGCGGCCAGCAAGCGTGGCTTCTTTGTTCAGCTCTCGGTCTTGCAAAGTTCGGTTGTTGGACGGTGACGCTCTTTTGTTCAAAGTCAATTTGCGTTCCCACCAACCAGAGCGGGATGGTGTGTCACCGCCCACGGCGCAGCACGGCCGCCCACCTCCACCTCCGACGCCTGTCAAGCGCGTAAAAAGAATGGCACATCACCTGCATATGATATTCGTCTTCTTTTTTTCCCATGGTTGGGTGAAGCGAAGATGTACCATAATCGGAGAAGCCTCGTGGGAAAAAATTGATACAGCCTGTCAGCGTCTCACAAGTCACGGTCGGATTGCATGGTCCTGATGGAGACACCGGGTGCTTGCCACAAACGCTGGAGCTGTGGCTTGACCTACCGACTGTGATACAGTCGCTATCGATGCGTGTCAGCAGCTCAAAAGGCTGCCAACGAGGCGGTTCACTGATTGACATGCAGCAGATGGCGCACGGTACCGATGTGGCGGTGATTGTGCGAGCCATTGCCAAAAGAAGAATACAGTCAAAATCAGCTTAGACGCTGGAGTATGTGGGGGACTTGACCCTATGCAGCTGACGCAGCAACCCAAAAACAAGGCTCGCGTGGGAGGGCGCGAGTCTTTGCTCGACGGCTGTGTGCATGCATGCAAGCATACTATCAATACGCCCATTCGACCTTGGTCTGGCTTGATTTGATTTGCAGGCTTTGGATTCTACCCACGACCTATCCGGGCAAGGCGTGGGCGGCTTTCATGTGGAAAGGTGCTGCGAGTGGATACGGATCCAGTCCCGAAACATCCCCCTCCGTCGGTCTCGACAACAGTCGACACAGCCGAACAGCGGAGAAAGACTCTTGGGCGTGGGCATTCTGACAATTGCGTCGCTCCTCCGCTCCTGCAGTCTGTCCTGATCCTTGATTGCTTAAATATGGTGAGCTGAGCTGGCCACATTATGCTCGCACTGCCTCTCTGCCATTTCTTCCCCGCGAAAGGGTTTCCGACCCTACGCCTGCGCCAGCCTCTGGTAACAGCTTGTGCTGCCTGGCGCCTGGTGTGATCGCCAGTGCCCGTTTCTCAGACGAACCCTAACGTTACCCATGCAGCAGTCTCCCAGCTGCTGCGCTTCAACTGCAACAATACCACGCGCCGCGTTACGCGCGCACATCGTCGGCCACCTGATCACTCATAAGTCAGCGGTTATTGGAGGCAAGGTCTGGGCATAGGTCCCCGGTTCCTGTCGGCGTTTGCACATCTCTTCCTTCAAACAGTCACACGCTTGGCAGCAACGGCTCGTAGCACAAGAGCAGATTCCACGTAGCCAAGGACCACGCCGCGCCAAATTTCGCTGTGTCGGCTGTCACTCGAGACGTTGGGCTCTCTTCGGAACTACAACCGAATGTATGCTCGACCTGCGCTCTGTAAACACGAATCACATCGATTGCTCTGTATATCGGCTCCAGTTGCAGTGCTCATAATTGCTGAGCTAAAACTCAGGCGAGCTCAACGTTCAAAACGGGGTTCGAAGGCGGAGACGCTGCTGCCGCAACACTCATCAATTCACTATACACAGTCTTGACATATTTACACCGACGGTGACAGCAAGCCTCGGATCCTCCACAGTTCTCCACACAGAGGCTAGCCGCTCAAGGCTGGCAAGTGGCCCCATTGACGCCTCTCGTCTTGGCAGGTGCCAGCTCAGCTCTCGGCAGAGTTCCGACTTCTTTTCACTGCTCGATCTATCTTCGGCTGCCAGAGCTTTTTCGTGTTCGAAAAGCTGAGTACTGCCAAAGACACCCTCTGCATAGCTCCGCCTAAGTCCTACCCTGCGAAGCGAACGAACCCACTCTTCATCTTCTCGCTAGCTAGGCGTGATTGCCGCTTCACGGACCAGCCACGCCCGAGCTTTGGGACCCGGCAAATCTGCACCATACCTTGCCACAGCAACAACCGCTTCCGTGGCAACCCTAGATTTATTGCGGGTCTATCAGCATCGACTTGCGTCTTCAACTGCAGACGGCCTTGTTTCCAACCCAACACCATTACCCATGCGGGGTTTGGATTGCGCAAAGTGGAACGCCGCATGACGACTCGTGTCTTGACAAGCCGTCATTCAAGTCGTTCACCCCTTGGTAGGTTCCATCTCTGCCTACTGCTAGTCGCCAATTCGACTCAGAGCCGACGGGCCGACTGGCTCTGCCACTTGCCTCGCTGCCGCCTCGCATCAATACACCGAGTTCGAGAGTAGCCTTCCTTTCGCTTTCGCAAGCCGGTTCGGAGGCTCGACCGCTTTGCTGGCTTGCTGCTCGCCGCAGCGTGACGCCACCGACAGCCCGAAAAGGATCTTGGCATCCACAGCGGATCGCCGACGATCTACAAGCTGATCCAGCACCCAGCTCCAACACAGTCCATATCGGGCCTTGCAGTCTCTGACCTGCCGCACAGCGTTGCAACTTCCTCAGCCTTCTTACAAGCAACCGCACCTACTAGAGGTAAGGCACCGTCGTTACACAAAGCGCAGCTCGACTGTCTTTGGTCTGCCCGTGGGGAATGTAAGGAGACGATCGTGAGGGCGTCCTCATTCCCTTCACAGACTGGGTTCGTTTCGAACGTGCTCGAGAGACGCGCCGTTCACACTGTGATCAGCTTCACCTGATCCTCAAGCAAGAGGCTCTGCACATTTAGATTGGCGTCGCGAACAGTCGACCTCACCATGATGTTGCCTGGCTTCTCCGCTTCCGGCCTCGGTCGACGAGGGCGATCCAATACTTCCAGCTCGAAAGATCCGAGCAATTCAAGCGCTTCTTCGCGCAAGCACAGTCAGTCTTCAATCAGTCGCAAAACCTCCCGTACCAGTTCCCAAATGGACGACTGGACCGACGGATTCACGGGCATTGTCGATCTCGACCGAAGGATGCGCGAGCTCGCCATCTCTGAACAAGGCTTCTCTTCGTCGGGTGTTCGCGACGGTGTTCGCGATAGTTGCGAAGTATACGAACCGTTCTCACCGTCCGAGCCGCCTTGGACAGACAAGCTGCAAGCACGTCGACACAGCTCATCCGAGTCAAGAACAAGCAGTGCCTCTCCGTCGTCTTTGCCGGGCCACAGCAACCCTTCAATCGGACCCTCGTGCAGCTCCGTCACCACCATTTCGCGCTTTTCGCAAGACTCGCGTGTCCAGTCATCGTCGTTGCTGTCCAAGCGAAGATCTAGCACAGCCAACACGGTGGACTTTTACGAGGAAGCACATAGTCCACTGCGGCTAGCGCCTCTGCCTGCCGCACCTTCTGCCTTTGGCAACTTTCGGCTCACAGATGCCAGTACTTATGTCAATTCGACACAACCTTCTAGCACCTTTTCGCCCTCATCCTGGTCGAGTCAAGAGGAACGCGAGCCTCGCACTCCAGTCGCGGCATCCCAGCAGGAGCCACTCACACCCGGTACAGCTGCTGCTGCCACGTGGGTTGATCCATCAGCACCCAGCTATTTCCCTGCTGACTACGGTACCAAACACAAGGCTCGGACTTTGCGCAAAAAAACGGCCCGGGCTCCACTGCCGCGGCTTGTATCGGGCGAAGTGGTCTCATCTCCTGTATTTGAGTCGATCGAGCCCCGACCATTTGACGTGCTCAATGGTAAGCAAGTCTTTCGGGCACATTCGTTGCAACACTACGACGCCGAATCCCGATCTGATCGCACAAGCGATCCATCCGGACTCAGAAGCTTCCCTGCTTCACCATCGCCTTCGTCATCAGCTACCCACGCTTTGAAAAGATCTGCACAGTCGATCGCACTCAATCTGCGCTTCAAGATCATTCGAGCCAAGCGCAAGGTGGATCACACCAGCCGACTGGTAGCAGGACGAGCTTCACCTCGATTGCAGACGAGCCCGGTGGCTGATTCCCATTCAAATTGATTCCAGTTCTTTCGCGTTCTCGAGCATTCTCTTTGATTAATCGCGACGATGTTCTCGGCGTTTGTACTCTATCACACACACTCGCAGACACAGCTTTCTCTCGCCATCTGTTCGACGTATTTCGAGACTCGCAACGACGAGTTTGTTGTATCAGTATCACACTTCAGTAATGAAAAGCATCGCAATCACAGAACCACTTTCTTGCGTCTCTTCGCTCGAACTACGGTCTGCTGCAATGATCGATGAAACATCACGGTCCTTGTTCTCGGCACTCAAGAGGCAGGCACGGGTTGCTGCATGGTTGAACATCCAGGCGTCGCGGGGAAGGTCGTATTGTGTCTGTCTAAATGATTCTATCTGCCCTACAAGATGCAAAATCTAGTAACCGAGCAACATTCTCCTCAACCGTTTGGTATCGGCTCTTCTCTGGTTCCTGAAGTCTGCCATGCGCATCCAGCCTTCGTCCCTCGCCTCTACGGGCGATTTCTCTTGCTCGACCTTTCTCTCTTGATCCGCGCCTCTTGCCTTGAATTCGTCTGGCAGTAGCTGTAACAGTGCATCTTGGTACGCGGTGTCGGAGGGGTAACCGAGATCGCTGGTCTTGTTGCCTGCATCGTTCTGGACGGTGCCAGTTGCTCTGCTGGTCCACTTTGCCGGATCGGTGGTGGGTATGGTAGGGTCGAGTCGTGGTAGACCTGTTGAGTTGGGCGCAGGAGCGAGGGCAGTGGACCAAGCAGCAGCGATGATTCTCGATTGAACCTGTGTCAGCGGCATTGGTACGATGCGGATCGGTGCGCCCAAGACGCAGATGGAGGCGTCGGCGGCGTAGAAGAGACTCCAATCGTCCAGGTGCGTTAGGAAGGGTGCGGTTCGAGTGGGCGGTGTGTAGGGGTTTGGGATCTCTTTGACGGCTTCTAAGGGTGTTGTAGGAGGGGGCGCGGGGACTAGTGGTTTGTCGGAAAAGGGCGGACAAGTGTGATCTAAGAAAGGGAGATCGTACGCATAGCCCGTACCAAATACGATCACGTCGACATGTCGCTTGTCGCCTCCCTGCAACACTACTGTGCCGTCGTGCTCGATCCTCTCAATGCGTGGCACAACGACGATCCTCTTGGCCCAGACAGGAGCGTCTTGCGATCTGGGATCGTAATCCAGCGGCGGTGGTTTCTCGACGTCTTGGTACGAATGCAACACTTGCGCCGTGGCTTGACCAGCTGTCGAATTGCATGCGTCGATATATGCTTGTGTGGCAGACGGTCCTTCCGGGAGCGTACGGAGGATGTAGCCGCTGAGTTCACGTGCAATGTCTGAGCCAGAGGAAGAGTTGCCCACCACCAGCACGGTTTGGCCGGCAAAGGGGAGAGGAGAGCGGTACCATGCACTGTGCAAGATGGTTCCTTTGAAATGATGGAGGCCGGTGATGGGAGGGATGGTGGGAGTGTTGCATCGACCGTTGGCGATGACAATGTGGTCGAACGTGTCGTGGTTCTTCTCGCCGCTGTTGACGTCAATCGAGCTGAGGCTCCACGTGCTGCCCCATCCGATCCGCTCTTTTGCCGCCGCTGCATCATGTGCAGTCCTCGTGACGCTACTCACCGCCGTACGCATCCTCACATCCACCTTTTCCCCCGCTTCCGCCACCACACTCCTTGCAAAACCTTCAATATACTCCTCGACCGTCTTTCTCTCCGGAAACAAGTCCACCCCTGCCCCATACGGCCACGACCTCCACCCCATCACATCACAAGGAAGATTTGTCCTCAGCCCATCATACATGGCACCCGGCGGAAGCCACCTTCCTTCCTCCACACCATCTTTCCTCCCTCCATCATAAAGCGCATAACAGCGACCAGCGGCATCGAACCTAACAACACAAGCGCCCGGATCCGGATCGTACGTCCAGATCCCACCAAACGTGGCGCGCCGTTCAAAGAGCGTAATGTCAAAGTCGTATGGATGCAGCTGCGAGAGTGCAGAGATGCCTGCTGGTCCGCCGCCGATGATGGCGATGCGCCGACGAGGCGTGCTAGTGGCCATGGCGGAGACTTGTCGTACGACAGCCGAGCGGGTGACCATGCAGGATGTCGAACTGGGCGCCTAGGCCTGGATTCGCCAACGTGGCGTCGAGATCAACACAGTAGAGGTGACGGAGTGGATGGTCAAGATGCACGTCACAGTGGTGACGACCATGTACAGTAGGAGAACATGTCGGTTGCGAGCCCCGAAATCACGTCAGAAGAATTCAGGGTCCAAGCGAATCGTTGGTCGTCGAGGCGCATCCTTCCACCGGATATTCGCCGAAAAGTCTCACGATTAACTTGATCGCACTCAAGATCCCTACAGTCCTCACAAGCACGCCGTATCGTCTCAAACACATTTGAACACAAGATGGCATTAATAACACGAGCAAATGCTGCTGCTGCTACTGCTCCACCTCCTCAGTTGAATACGACCGTCTTTGCCCCGTTCAACAACACCCTTCTCTCGGCGGTCCACTTGACAGCCCTCGCCAGCACTCTTGCTTCGACGTCCGATCCAGCCTGGACCAAGTCCGCTGGCGTCATGGCATGATCCACCCTCTCTACCGCCTGCTCGATGATTGGTCCCTCGTCCAGATCCGCCGTCACAAAGTGCGCCGTCGCGCCAATGAGTTTCACACCCCTTTCAAACGCTTGATGGTATGGCTTGGCGCCCTTGAAACTGGGCAAGAACGAGTGGTGGATGTTGATGATTCGTCCGCTGAATAGGCTGCACAGCTGCGGCGAGAGAATCTGCATGTATCGAGCCAGCACAATCATGTCGATATCGTATTGCTTGGCGAGCTTGACCATCTCGGCCTCCTGCCATTCCTTGGTCTTGCCCTCGGCCGCATTGATGGGGAGGTGGTAGAAGGGGATACCATTTGCCTTTGCGAGCGGCTCATAGTCGGCATGGTTCGAGATGATCAGAGGAACCGTGATGGGCAGCGTGTTGTTCGAGAGACGGAAGAGAAGGTCGTTGAGACAGTGGCCGATCTTCGAGACCATGATCAAGGTGCGCGGCTTCTCTTCGGCGCCAAAGATCTTGACCGACACTTCGGCTTCTTTAGCAAACTCGTCGTCAAACTCGGCCTTGACTTTGGCGAGGAACGCCGTTCGCTGTTGAGCGTATTCGGGCGCTTTGGGATCAGGGTGGGCACCATTCTCTGGCAGAGGCTCGGAAGCGTGAACGCGCATGAAGAACGTTCCCGTTGTGGGGTCACCGAACTGCGCAGAGTCCATGATGTTCATGTTGCGACGTGCGAGGAAGCCCGAAATTCGGTGCACGATACCGGGTCCATCTGGTCCCGACAGCGTCAAGATGATCGAGGGAGGCGGCAGAGCGGAAGCAGACTGCTTGGGTCGAATCTTGGACGGCAAGATCGTCTGGTGGGAGGCTGCACCTGCAGAAGCAGCGGCAGCAGAGGGCGTCGACATGTTTTCGAGATCGGCGAGCGAGCGAAGTCCTCGCGTGATTGTAGCGCGTAGTGGAGTGGAGAGAGCTTGACGGTAGCAAGTGGTGGTTGAACGAAGACTAGTGCGTGCGGTGGATGCAAGGGCAGATGAAGCGAACTTCGATCCGACGAGGTGGAACATGGGAATGCCAAGCGAGAGCTGGATTGGAGATGATGGTCAGAAAGCAAGACGGATCGAGACGTTGAAAGAGATGGAAGGAAAGACGAGCCGAGAGAAGCTATTCCAGCGAGTGACGAGCGGGAAGGAGAAGAACACTACACTCTCCATGTGGTCGTCTGACGGTGGGCAATCTGCCAAAGTGGGTCATTTCTTCTCAGACGTGTGCGTCGGGGATTGATTGCCTTTGTTTTTTTGTCTAATGCTGGCTTCTGCCGGTCGTTTGCCAAAGATCCCACGGCAGCAGCAGGCCAGTGCGCCAACACTGACGAGCTCGACAAGGACCAAAATTGATTTGATTAGATTTGATCTACCGACACCTCTATTGTGATCACCATGCAGGCCAAGGCGAAACTGACCATCGTTTGCGGCCAACCAGAATCCATTGCTGTTCGGAGAGCCTCCGAGTCACCCAATGGCGAAAGACAGCGTCACTGGCTGTTGCTGCTTGGCCAACTGGCTGGCTGGCTGGCTGGCTGGCTCGTTGTCTTCCGGTCTAAATGCCTACACGCTTCTTACGCCATCCAATCGGACGCTCCCGTGCAGTTCGTCGATGAGCGTCTCACTTGAGCTTACAGCAGTCTCAACCGTGGCATAAATTTCATCTTGAGTCGAGAATTTGGCTTGGCTTGCGTCGGTCCAGAAAGCCGAAAGAGAGAGAGAAAAAGACAAAGAAAAGAAGAAAATAATAAGAAAAAAAAAGTGATTTTCGGCGTCGGAATCTTCCCGCCTTCCCGTGTTCTTGAGCCCTGCGCTTTGGTCTGCAATGCCTTCGCTTAGTCATGATTGCAAATTGAGAGCCAAAGTGTTGCTCCACATGTTGGAAATGCAGCACGAGCCGCCCGCCGACACCTCTAACCTCTTTATCTCTCGACGCTACCACAGACACTCAGCACTGCCATCAAACAAGCCACGAGACTGAGGCTCCAAACAGCCCACTGCTACAATAGCAACCAGCCCAGCACGTCAGGACAGGAGGCTTGAAGTCGCCTCGCGAATTATATTGCGGCCATCACCCGTACCAAACCACGGCAAAGATGAAGCGCAAAGTTCTGCTCATGGGCCAGTCGGGATGTGGCAAGACATCCATGCGTTCGCTCATCTTCTCCTCCTACCGAGCCGCCGATACCCGCCGACTCGGCTCCACCCTCGACGTTGAGCACTCGCACGTCCGATTTCTCGGCAACCTCGTCCTCAACCTCTGGGACTGCGGAGGCCAACAATCCTACATGGACTCGTACCTCGACAAACAACGTTCGCAGGTCTTCTCCACCGTCGGCGTGCTCATCTACGTATTCGACCTGGTCGCTGCTGCAGAGGGGGGCGAGGAAGGTCAAACCGAATGGGAGCGCGATTTGCGGTACTACAAGGATTGCATTTCGGCCTTGTACCAATACAGTCCGGACGCACAGGTGTTTTGCCTGTTGCACAAGATGGATTTGATCGACAAGTCAAGGAGAGCAGGTGTGTATTCAAGCCGAGTGAAGGAGTTGAGGCGCAAGAGCAGGGAGGTGGCACAGGCGGCAGGCGGCAAGGGCGAGGGTTTCAGGGTGCATTGTTTTGCAACGAGCATCTGGGACGAAAGTCTATACCGCGCTTGGAGTCGGATCGTCCAAACCCAGATCCCAGCATTAGGAGTGTTGGAGAGACATCTACAGTTGTTGGCGGATACTTGCTCGGCGAGCGAGGTGGTGGTGTTTGAACGAACAACGTTTCTCGTCATCGCAAAAGCTCTCGGCAGTACCGCAGCATCGTCCACCGCGGCTCTGTCATCTTCATTTGAACAGTCGCGTCTTGGATTCAACTATGACGAGGAAGATGAAGGCATGGAAGGGTTTCGTGACACGCAAGGCAAATCAAACTCTCTTCACTCGGGCTTCATCACCCCGCTCGAAACCTCGTTTCCCGCGTCCAAACCTGCCGCTGCAACCACCTTGGACCCAGAACGATTCGAAAAAGTCTCGGAACTCATCAAAAGCTTCAAGCTCTCGTGCCAGAAGCTGCCGGCCAAATCGGCCCAGTGCGAGTTTCAAGCCGTCGAACTGCGAACATCCACCTTTTCAGTCTACATTGACAGCCTAACTTCGAATACGTACATTATGATCCTCGTGACGGATCCGACCATTCAGATGGCAAGCGTCAAGCTCAACGTTCAGCTGGCGAGGGACCATTTTGAACGGTTGCAGGCGATCAATCTGCGGTCGTAACTTGGCGGAGATAGCAGCATGGGGAGTAGAAAGAAAAGGCGTCGGCATCGTAATACCCAATTCACAATATTCACGCTTTGAAACGTGTGCGCTCAGTTCTGCAGGTGTGATTGAGATGCTGGTGATTCAGTGTGACGAGGACGTGGTGATGTGTGGTTTCGGGTTAGGGTGTACAAGCACGCGGTGTGTGAGCTAGGGGTCTCGTTTCAGGATTTGCACCTTGGTCGGCTGCGGTAGCGCAGCGCTGGCAGGGGATGCAGACGTCTTGGCCTGCTCCCTGTCCTTGTCCTTGGGTGCGGCTTTTCGTCGCGGCGGTTTGGATTTGGGCTTGGCAGCTTTGCTTGCTCCCTCGACTTGTGAGCCAGAAGTCGGGGGTTCAGTTGTCCCCGCTACGATAGTCGAAGCCTTGGCATTGGGCTTTTTGGAAACTGGCGGCTGTTTGGTTGTTGGAGCTTGGGCTTCCTTTGGCTTGCTGGATTGTGTGGACGCGTTCAGGGGATCTGCATCCTTGTTTTTGCGTTTCTTGGTCTTGTCCTTCTTGGACTTTGCGCTGCCTTCCGGCTTGATGCCTTCCGCTGCTGGAGCAGCCGTACCAGCAGCGGCTGCCTTCGCTTTGGCTTTCTCCTTCTTCTTGTTTTTCTTCGCCTTGGCCTTGTCCTCAGCACTTGCAGCTTCGGCGCTGTTTGCAGCGACATTAGCCGTTCCGACAGTCTTGCCTGCCGCCGCAGCCTTAGCCGCCGCCTTTTCCAATTTCTTGGCCTTCTTCAACGCCGCCGCCGATTCCAGCTTGGCCATCTTGACCGCTCGTAGATGCAGCAGCAACGGCGTAGATTTGCCTGCTGCTTGCTTGGCCTCCCTTTCCTTCTCTTTGCCCTTCGGATCGTGCAGCGAAGCCAAAAGGTCGCCTTCGGAGCGTTTCACATCATCGCCAGCCTTGTTCAGTCGTTCGACGAAGGAAAGATAGTCGGAGTCTTGCTCGATCGTGCCTTGCTTGAGATCAGGTTTGGCTCGACGGCCTCGACGTTGATTGGCAGCCGAGGGGCCCAGAACGACGGTCTGGTAGGGTGCAAATTCGACGATGGCGACGGACTCCTTGCCTTTGCTGTCACGAAAGATGTGGCCGTCGAAGGCTTTGTGAAATGCAACGAGAAACTGAGCGTCGAGGAAGCGGACGTACGCGCGGGCATATTTGTTCTGCTTGTTGGCGTCGGTCTTGAATTTGCCGGGCACAAACTTCTTGTAGTCGACGGTGGCAGAGGCGCTGCTCGAAGTTGACGAGACTGTGACCAAGGACGGATTGGTTGACTCTCCGCCCTGGGACGCCTCGGAGACCGTCTGCGCTGGTGCAGCAGCAGTAGTAGCTGATGTCGCCAGTGCTTGGCAATCGCTCGCGTCTCGAACCCAGGGCGAGACAGCTTTCCAGAACACCTCTGCCGGCAAGTTTGGCGGCAGTCGACGAATCACGACTTTGCTCTTGAATGCTGTTGGCAGCTTCCCTTGACGAGGAAGTTGAGACTTGAGGTCATTTTTCTTGGGCTGCTTCTTGGGCTGCTTTGCAGCACCTTCAGAGGATGTTGGCGAGGTCACAGCTTTGGACTTTCCAAAGTGTGTGGCCGAAGGCGGTGCTGCGGGTTTGTCTTCTGTAAATGCAACCTTGTTTGCCTTCCGGGCTCGGTTCTGAGCAGCACGCTCCCGGTTCTGCTGCGCCGTCAATCTGTTTTCTTCTGCCTTGGCTCTGTTTTGTTCGGCTTTAGCTCTGTTGTTCTCTGCTTTGACGCGGTGGTTAGCGGCCATGTCCTGCGGGTGCACTCTGAATGAATGCTGAGCCTTGACCGGCTGACGAGTAGCATCACTGGCTGCATCTGAGGCATCCGTGGCTGCAGGGCCGGCTTCTGAATGCGGCATGATCAAGGGCCATCAGCACGCTTGATCAGATGTTGGTAGTAGCAAGTGAAGAAGATAGCTTGGATCAGATTGAACGAGAAGAATCGAATTGATGAGGGTCGTGACAGGCGCATCATCCTTCAGGGTCCAACGCCGCACTTCTTCCATTGAGCGAGACTGATGAGCTGCCAAGGTCATACCCTCCTTTTTTTTGATGCAGTTTGACTGCGCCTTGTGCCCGGATTCATTTCAAACGCATGTGGAGCTTTCACTCGTCAAAAGTGCGTCTCGTCTCCGTTTACTTTTCTACCATCACATATCCCATCGGCTTTTCCGCACGTACTGGAACGCACAGCCTTTGCTCCATACCGAACGGAGCAGCGATTGATCTGTGTGAAGGCTCAGCACAGCTTTCACAATGCCGCCAAGAAGGTCGAGGGCCGCCGCCAAGGCAGCCGAGCAGCAAGCCGCTTCCGAAAATGCCCCGATAGCACAGGAATTAGCGTCATCCTCAACAGCGTCGCAACCTGCCGAACAATCGCAGCCCGCAGACACGTTGGCTACAACGCCTTCAACAAGGTCGAAAGGCAAGTCGAGAGCGGCACGGCATCAACCTCTGCTAGTCGAAGAACCTCTTCCCACTGCTTCGTCCGTTGACGTTGAACCTGACTCATCACAGGACGATGAGCCCTCCTCCTCTACCCAGCCCAACAAGCCGACAATGGAAGACCGACAGGCACGGCTCGCCGCCCTTCGCGCCAAGATGTCCGCCTCGACTCGTGCCAATCGCAAAGACATTCTTTCCGAACAATCACGATCGCGCAGCATTGCCTCTGAACTCTCGAACCCATCCGGCTCACGCAAACTTTTGAAAGCCGAGAAACTCCTCGAAGAACGAGATCTACGCGAAGCGGGAACCGACGTCGAGCGCCATCGCAACCTCCACTATTCGCTCGAGGACAGCGAAGCGTGGGATTCCAAGCTCGAGGAAAAGGAGAGGAGGAAAGATTCGGGTCCTGGCGACTTTGGCGATGCTGCCGAGCGCGCGTACCAGCGACAACTGCGGCTACTCAAACCTGATCTTTCGAGCTACAAAAAGCAGCGCGACCAAGCAGAAACCCTTCACGCCAGCAGTCCAGCTTCCAGTCTGGTTCGTAAAGCAAAAGTCACCGACACTGCTCCCATCGACGAATTGCACTATGGCACCCATAAACCTTCCGACGACGCCCTCGATCGTGTCATCACCCATCTCAACCACGAAAAGCAGTTGATCAAGAACCGAAGCCGCAGGAGGAACGACGACGCCGATGCAGAGGTCAAATATATAAATGACTCGAATCGCCATTTCAACAAGAAGCTCAAGCGCTTCTATGATAAGCAGACGCAGGAGATCCGCGAGAATCTCGAAAGAGGGACTGCTCTCTAAAATGCAGCTTCCACCCGTCATACTCGTTAGTGCGCACACAGCATGTCGACACATTCCGCTGCTGCTATACGCGGAGATCTCACTGTGAAGAATGCTATTCGCTTGAAGTTTTTACATGATGGAACGAGAGAAAATGCTAAATGAGGGTATTATGAACACGGAACAAGATTCCGAGGATGGGCGCCGCACGTTGAGATGCCTGTGCCACCAAGGGAAGACAAGCTTGATGGCGTCCACGAGCGGTGCCGGAGACGCTTGCTCAGCGCCGATGATGCTGTCGTCTGCTTAGCATCGAGCGTTGGGTCGCGAGTTGAGGTTCTTCGTGATCCATCCGCCCTTGAGACCACGTTGGTAATCCCAGTCAGCAGCCTGCTCGGTCTTCCATGTCCAGAAGACCCAACCTGAAGCACGCTCGTACACCGATACCTGGGTCTCAAACATGCGCTTGAGATACAACTTGTAGTTGCTGGAGAAGCTGGAGCCGTCACCTGTCTTGCCGTTACAGCTGCCCACGTAGTAGCTACCCGGGAAAGTACCGTCGTAACGAGCACCTGTACCTCGGCCGTTGAGGTACTTGGCGCAATCGGTGGGCGCGTTGGTCCACTCTCCCACGATGGTCCACAGGTTCTTGTTCGACGATGCAAGACCGCTTGCCATGCTGCAGAAGGTGTTGAGACGGTCGTTCTGGTTCCTGGCCACCTCGGCGGGCGAAAAGACCTGGTAGATGTGCGTGTCGAGCAGCACTTGCTGGTACTGTGGGGGCTGCGCGTAGCCGTTCCAATACGAAAGGCCTTGGAAGGCGTCGTGGATCATGATGGCAGCGTTAGCAAATTTGCTTCGGGCGGTGTAGTAGCCGTCGTTATAGTAGGCCTTGGTGTAGTCCATAATGTTGCCACCCACGAAACCGGCAGGCTCGTTGAGAAGCTCGATAGAGGTGACGGTACCGTCGTACTTGGCAAAACGCGCGGCAATGGTCGAAATGACGGCGGCAGCACGTTTTGCGTTGTTCTGGTCGTTGGGCCAGTTGACTGCACCCTTGCGACCAGAGTTGTCAAAGCCGTTCTGGGAACCGGGAGCGCCGTGCAAGTCAATGATGACCTTGAGGCCATACTTTCGAGACCATTTAACAGCGCGCTCAAGCCAGTCGGCCTGGTTACTACGGACGTAGGGTTCGCCAGCTGAAGTGTCAAAGGCCCAGTAGCCGATGGGGATTCGGACATGGTTGAGACCAGCGGCTGCAATCTGGGCAAAGTCGGACTCGGTGTAGAAGGTGGACCAGTGACGTTGGAGTCGTGCATAGGCGTCGCCGACATATTGGCCGAAAGTCCACTCGTCGATGACACGCGAGTCGCCCGTGTTATCAAAGAGGCTTGGGGTGATCCAAGGTTCGGCAACAAGCCATCCTCCGATGTTGACACCTCGAACCTATCGATGCAAGCAGAGACACAAAAGACAAGAAAGGGTAAGAATTCGAACAACTTGAAAGCGCATGAGGCCGATTGTTCACCGAACAGCCATCGAAAGGTTGCAAGCTCACCTTTGTGCTTCCATATGCAAATCCGGGCTTCTGACGTGCTTTGAGCATGATGCGAGCATCGGTGAGCAGCTCGCCTCGCTCGTTGAGAAGCGAATCTTGGAGCTTTCCTGACTCGTCGGCACGGATGACGGGACGAGTGTCATTGCCAGCTGGAACAAAGCCTCCGATGGGAGCAGGAGAGGGAGCAGCGATGGCGTGCTGCGACACGAGCGCCAGCATCGCCGTCAGGGCGGGCAGGAGTGTGAACCTGAGCATCATCCTTTTACGTATGAGGAGCCGGGACCGGGCTTGAGGGTGAACGCAAGATCCTGATGTCTGGCTAGCCGGACGAGGTGACAACAGAGATCAGAAGGCGAGGTGGCGTCGGCGATGGTGGTGATGATGGTGGGAAAGAATGTGTATCGGAATCGTCAGTCGACGGAGAAGAAGCTCGAACAGTCTATTGGAGAATGGCCGGCTTATATGGGACAAGGAGATCAGAAAGAACGGGACGGAAAGGTAAGGTAAGGTAAGGAAAGGAAAGGAAAGGAAGGGAATAAAGGAAGCAACAGAGCCAGATGGGGTGATTGGCTGGTAGTTGTGCCAAGCAGCGATTGAATCAGCAAGTGGCGGCAGTGGGACGGGAGACCAAGGGAAGGTGTTGACGCCAAGGATGAGGAGGCGGAGTTGGAGAGCTTGGTTCAGCTGTTGTCTCCATGGGTGACAGGAGAGAAGAGTGAGGAAGCCGATGCCGCACATACAAGCGAAGGTGGATAAACGAGCTGCACGTCGAGGGCTAGCGATGCTCTACTGAGCCGTCGCAATATGGAGGTCGAGGCGAACAGCGGCGAAGAGAGAGACAGAAAGAGATCACAGCCCGCCACCGTAGCGCCGCCGATAAGCGAGTCCCAAGCAGCGAGCGACCAATGCGACTGCACAGCACAGCAGTACAGCAGCTGGGCTTGAGCGACATGCTCTCGAACAACACGGGTGGCATGACAACGGCATGACAACGCGGAGACCCAAGGGGGTCCATGTAGATCAACAGCGCGCTGGCTCAGAGGCTTCGTGCCGAGCCTGGTTTAAGCTCTGTCAACATCCCGGGCAGTCGAGTTCGAATTCAGTTGGCAATTCGACAGACGGCTTTGTGGGACAGACAAAAGTGCCCGACGGACTGTCGGAGTCGACTCAAGTGCAGGTGAGCTTGCATTCGGAAGGATTCGAGCATGAAATCAACCTGACGGCTGAATATGATGAGACAAGGGAAACCACCATTGCAGCACACACGGGCCACAGAGGGAGCATTGCAGCATCACATTGTCTACAACAATCAGCTAGACAGGGCAGAGAGAGAATGTGCCTTGAACGTGCAGAAGATGGCGCAGGAATCGCACCAAGAGGTTCGGCTACATTCCCCATTGAACATCTGACGGCACAGCACTGTTAGACGAGACACACACACCGACTTAGAGAAGCACACGGTGAACCCTTTGATCCCTTTTTTAGATGCCAAAATGATTCAATAGCGCGTCCCAGTTATTCCCCCCGCACACAGAGCTTGCCTGCATCAAATCCCTGACTAGGTTTGCATTCCTCGCATGACTCAACGAAGGAGTTGATTGTACTGCATCGTGTCGGCTCGATAGACAAGTCGGCTAACACGACCACTTTCCTTCCTCTTTCGGGCGCCAGCTCATCTTTAGCAACCTGAAAAAGGCGAGTTCAACGCCAAGCTTGCCTCCTTGTGTCCCGTGGCGTGCTGTGCTGTGCTGGGATTGCGGAGCAGGTGACCGCCACAGAGCAGTCAGGGCTCTCGAGAGATCACAACGCAACGCTGGCTGTCAACACATAGGAGAACGAACGCGTGTATCCACGCAGATGCCGACTTAAGGAGAGTCTCGCCCCGATCCTTGGCTTCGGTTGCCTGCTGAGACAATCGACATGAAACGTGCCGGTCCGTGTTATGATTCTGCAATGCAACGGCAAGGCAGAGGGCAATCAACGAAGAGCAGGGCGAATTTGGCCGGCTACAGAAGCTACATGCATCGAGGTATTGATCCTACAGTAACCTGCATTGTTACTCTCCAGTTCCGCACAAGTGGGCAAGTCTCGTCCAGACCAAACACGGGAACGTCAAATGTATCGCGGGAAATAAAATAGTGCAGCTCCGCCTGCAGGTTTATCCCGTCGCGGGCACATGCCTGTCCTGTATCCTGCAGCTCAGTCACATACTCACTTTACACCGGCAAGTGCATACTTCATACAGCGTTGTGAGCGGCGACGACCTTTTCCACAAAACAGAACACGCCGTCTCCAAGCCTCACTTTCTCTTTCGCCGGACGCACAGAAGCATGGCCGTGTCGAGGACCGCATCAACTTGGCCGACGCTCGCTACACTGATTGTGCATGTCGCTGCTAGAACGCGGGGAAATGAGACGAATACAGTACCAGGCTGCATGTACAATTCAGTGTGTTGCGACAACAGGCAGCTAGCATTCCCTAGCGGCTTGATCGGCAAGAAGAGCAACGTCGCTAGAGTCCAACTGGAGGTAGCAAGGCACGTTTTGAGGAGGACCGAGTGCCAGCCGGCCGGTCAACGTGTGTCTCAAGTGCCAGATGAGCCAAAGGAACGATTCTTCTTTTTCCTGGTCGCGTTCCAAATTTGGCTCGGATGTGCTGAAAATCGTTCTTTATTTCTTCGTCCCGGGGAATATCGATCTTCGGTGTGGCTGTTGCAATGCACGTTTTATTTTCAAATAATGTTGCACTTTGTTATTTCAGAGAAGAATTTGCCTCCAGTGTCCCAGGGGCTAGCGCTCGTTCGCCAGGGTCTATGCGAGGAGCGCCGTCGCTTGTGCATTTTGGCACCCCGCTCGCTTGAGTTTTCATCGCGTCGAGATAAACACAGAAAGACCGGTCGGATACCGCCTGGCCATGGCTCTCTGTTCGCAAAGCCCGACGTCCATAAGGCGACCCTGGCGTCGCCTGCAGCCGGTCGACTTGCTCTTTCCATGTTGGGATCCAAGTACGACCGCGCAGGACGCGAAGCCTTGGTGGTTATGGTCACAGTGCATACTAACTGTCGATGGCAGTGGCGACCAAGAAAGTGCTAGCGTCGTACTCGGCTTCTCGGCAACACTTGCTCCTGTGGCGCCCTTTTTCTTGGTTTTTCTTCTTGTGCTGAAACGCAGCCAGAAGCCAGTGCGGAGGGTGCCAACCACAGCATACCATGCAACAGCAAAGTCGCTGACCGATCGGCGGGCAACCGATTCCATTCACGGATCCACGCTCGATCGGAGAACAGCATGCACTCCGAAGGGTTTGCTGAGTGACACTCGATACCATATGATGGCGACTCGGTCTCCAAACCAAACACGGACGACATCGAGATAGGAGAGCCTGCACTGTTCGAATCTCCGCGCGTCCAAAATTTCAATTAATGATCGTCAGAGATCTCTGCGCGAGCTGTCCATCGCCGAGAGTGCAGCAAACAAACAAGATCCGGTCCACTATGATCACGACCATCGCGACATTCATTGCAAGATCTTTCTCCTGTCGCTGCCTACCTATACGCTCCGATCTGTTCGCAGGTGATGCGTCGACTTCTGGAACCGAGTTCCTGTACCAATGCATGCACATGAGCTGACACGCTACATTCACAGGACGGCGAAGCGTTGATTGAGGTATGAGACTACTCTACTCGCTCATGGAAGCACGTAAGAGTCTGCTTGGTGTGCATTCGTGCACTGGGAGAAGCATGCCATGCGACCGTCCTGCAGGTCTAGATGGGCAGGGCCGGACCAGCTCCTATGCCCAGGAATGCGTTTTACATTCTCCCGAGGGAGGGTGACTTGTTAGGTCTTGCCTCCGTTCACATTTGCAGAATGAAAGTCAGTGCTTATGTGTTGCTGACAAGTTGAAATGCAACGCACACTCACACCCTTAAACTTTAGTTTCAGCAACTGCGCAGTTGGCGAGATTGACACTTTCTTCTCGCTCCTCCTTTCGCCCTTTTGCTCTTTGCGCTCCCGCTTCATCTCGCTCTTCCCACCTATTCCCCTAGACGAAGCCGACCTCATATAAGAGAGTGGAACCCTGAGTCCCTCCCGCTTTCTGTCGATTCTCCTCCCTGGAAAGCTGTGGCCCCTCGAGAGCCCTTCGAGCGCATATATTCGCAAACAACTACCGCACAGCATCCGCGCTTCGCAGCTTGACTTGAGCCCTTGCTCCCACTACCGCACTGCAGTAGTTGCTGGCTGCATCTGGTGATGCTCCAAATGTATCCAAGCCGACCTTGAATAGGCCGTCGATCTCACTCGACCCTTCGCAGCCATGTCGGAGCTTTACAACTTTGATCACTTTGATGGCGTCTCTGACTACGACGCACCCCACTCGGAATACTCGTTCACAGATGGCGTCTCGCGCTCTTATGCACACGTCGATCCTAATGGCAGCCAAGAACGCCCTAAGCACAGCTTCAATCCGCAACGCAAGGATCTGGATCTCGACCTCGACCTCGATGCCATTAGTGACCTCCACATCACAGACCGCGACCTCGATCCTACACGCTCCCATACCCATCCTCACCTAGCTGCGCAGTCCAAGCCTGATGGCGGATCGTACTCGCGCGCTCAGCTTTCGGAAGCTGGCGTTATGGAGGAGGCAGATCCCGCCTTACTTCACCAGAACCTGCCCGAGCATGCTTGCGCCTACTGCGGTATCTTCAACCCAGCAAGCGTGGTCAAGTGCCTTATCTGCAACAAGTGGTTCTGCAACTCGCGTGGCTCCACCTCTGGCTCCCACATTGTCAATCATCTCGTCCGCGCCAAACACAAGGAGGTCTGCCTCCACGCTGAATCGCCCCTCGGCGAAACCACGCCTGAATGCTACAACTGCGGTGCCAAAAATGTCTTTCTTCTCGGTTTCATCCCGGCAAAGAGCGAGACCGTCGTAGTCTTGCTCTGTCGACAGCCTTGTGCCGCCATGTCCAACTCCAAAGACATCATCTGGGACACTACCCAGTGGTCGCCTCTCATCGAAGACAGATGCTTCCTCACCTGGCTCGTCAAGGTTCCTTCTGAGCACGAGCAGCTGCGTGCGCGACCCGTCACCTTGCAACAGATCAATCGTCTCGAAGAGCTCTGGAAGGACAATGCCAGCGCCAGCCTCGACGACCTGGACAAGCCAGGTGTCGAGGAGGAGCCCAACAGCGTCCTCCTCCGCTACGAAGACGCATATCAGTACCAAAACATCTTTGGTCCCTTGGTTAAGATGGAGGCCGACTACGACCGCAAACTCAAGGAATCACAGACACAACAGGATCTGGTCGTTCGCTGGGATCAGGGTCTCAACCAGAAAAAGATTGCCTGGATGATGCTTCCCAAACTCGAAAGCGGCGAGGTGCGTCTAGCCGTCGGTGACGAGCTCAAGCTCCGCTACCGCGGCGAGATGGCGCCTCCTTGGGAAGGTGTGGGTCATGTCATCAAGATCCCCAACAATGTCTCGGACGAGGTGGCGCTCGAGCTCAAGAGAGCCGATGGCGTACCCGACCACTGCACGCACAATTTCTTCGCCGACTTTGTATGGAAGGCCACGTCGTTCGACCGCATGCAGAGCGCTATGAAGACCTTTGCCGTTGATGAGCAGAGTCTCAGCGCATACATCTACCATAAGCTGCTCGGTCACGAGATCGACTCTGCTACGCTTCGAACCACCATGCCCAAACGCTTCAGTGCGCCAGGCCTGCCCGAGCTCAACCACAGTCAGGTCAATGCAGTCAAGAGCGTGTTGCAGAAACCGCTCAGTCTCATTCAGGGTCCTCCTGGTACCGGCAAAACCGTCACCTCGGCCACCATTGTCTACCAACTCAGCAAGATGAACCCCGGTCCCGTGCTGGTGTGCGCACCTTCCAACGTCGCTGTTGACCAGCTCACCGAAAAGATCCACATGACCGGCCTCAAGGTGGTCCGTCTTACTGCCAAGAGTCGCGAGGCGCTCGACAGCCCTATCAGCTTCCTCACTCTCCATGAGCAGGTCGCAAACAATGATACGAACATCGAGCTGCAAAAGCTCATCCAGCTGAAAAACGAACAGGGCGAGCTTAGCAGCAGCGACGAGCGCAAATACAAGGCGCTTACTCGCGCCTGTGAGAAGGAGATCCTTAGCACTGCCGACGTCATCTGTTGCACGTGCGTGGGATGCGGTGACCCTCGTCTTGCCAAGATCAAGTTCCGCACAGTGCTTGTCGACGAAGCGACGCAGGCAGCGGAACCCGAGTGCATGATCCCACTAGTGATGGGATGCAAGCAGGTTGTATTTGTGGGAGACCATCTACAGCTTGGGCCCGTCATCATGAACAAAAAGGTGGCTCGCGCCGGCGCCAGTCAAAGTCTGTTTGAGCGTCTCATCATGCTCGGCAACCGACCCATCCGATTGCAGGTGCAGTACCGCATGCATCCCTGCCTGTCCGAATTTCCCTCCAACATGTTCTACGAAGGCACGCTGCAGAACGGCGTCACGGCACCTGAACGTCTCCGCAAGGACGTCGACTTCCCCTGGCCCGTGCCCTCACTGCCCATGCTCTTCTTTCAGAATCTGGGTCAAGAGGAGATCTCCAGCAGCGGCACTTCTTTCTTGAACCGCACAGAGGCGTCCAACGTCGAAAAGATCGTAACCCGATTCTTCAAGGCCGGTGTCAAGCCGTCTCAAATCGGTATCGTGACGCCGTACGAGGGACAGAGAAGCTTTATCGTAAATCATATGCAGCTGCACGGTTCCCTCAAGAAGGAGCTGTACAAAGAGGTGGAGGTGGCCAGCGTCGATGCATTTCAAGGCCGAGAGAAGGATTACATCATTCTCAGTTGTGTCCGCAGCAACGAGCATCAAGGTATCGGCTTCCTGAGCGATCCGCGAAGACTCAACGTGGCGCTGACCCGAGCTCGATATGGCCTTGTGATCCTCGGCAATCCCAAGGTGCTCAACAAGCATCCCCTTTGGCACTATCTGTTGGTCCACTACAAGGAGAAAGGGTGCCTCGTAGAAGGTGTTCTCTCCAACTTGCAGCCGAGCATGATGCAGTTTCCCAAACCGCGTCGGCCCTTGCAAAAGCCGGGTGACCTCATGGCACGACATCGCCACGATCTGGGAGGAGTCGATGGAGGCTACGGAGCATCTCGCAGCGGACGCTTGCCCGAGATGGGCGCTAAAGGCGAATCAAACCAGCTCGGCTTTTTCCGCACGCACGATCCCGTGTCGTACATTCCCAGCGATGCGCAGAGCGTTACGAGCTTGGGCACGCAGGCGACATATCCCTCTGCGCATCTTTCGGTTGGCGACATGCATGGCCCGTACGCTAGCAGCATCGTGAGCCAAGACGTCGACACGGAGAGTTTGGCTGGTAGCACTGTCCCCTCGGCCAGTATCACGTACAGCCAGAGCGACCGGCTGCACCGCCGTCTGAGCCTGAGCAGCATGGGCGGTGCTTCGGATGTGACGAGCATCGACAACTACAAGGGCGATGGCAGCTATGTGGGAGGGCACGACGACGATGCCGGTTCGACCTTTTCGGCTGCCATCTCCCAGTCGTCGTTTACCACTTTTTAAACTGGGATCGAAACGAAGCACGTATGCCTGCTCGTATCTGCAAAACTGAACTTTCGGCCTGGACGCCTAGGAGGCTTTTGTCTGTTTCCAACGACGATCGACAGCAGCGTTGGCAGCGTGAGCCCAAAACGGTCGAGCTTCAGGACTGAAATCGGCGGCAATCGATGGTCCTCAGGAGCCTCGCTGACAATCTGTCTGTCTCGCTTTGTGGCCAAAGCCCATTCGCGACAAGAGCGCCTCCGATGTGGGTGCGCTGCTCCCTTCATTCATGCTATGAGCCGGATGCGTACGTTAGACGAGACGCAAATCGGGCTTTTGCGGGGCTGAAATCAACACGCCATTGTTTGAATGGCCAAAAGCACTTGCATACTGATATTTGCAGGCGCAATCGAGTTATCTTCCCTCTGCAGTCGTCCTTGAGTATGTGTGGATGTGTGGATGGCCAGGATTGCGTTGTCCTGCGTATGCCAGCTTTCTTCCGCTGTCGTTGCAAGGGTGCAGCCCAGTGCCACTAAATCATCACTGTTCAGCCTCACGCGAGGCATCGAGAATACAAGGTCAGCGTGGGATCAGATTTGAGAGCTACCCCGCCCTTCTGCAGCAGTAACAGTGCCGTGCAGCGTGGTCGAGCGTCGGCGGTATCGACATGCTATTGAGATCATGAAAATGTGAGATCGAGTTTGTTTTTTCCTTGTACATTTGCGGGTTTTTATAACAGTCTTTGGACAGGGGCGGCTGAAACTACAAATGCAGCAGAGCGCACGAGTTTGGGAAAAGAGAGTTTCGCGGGCGTTTGACAGGTGCACACAGGCTGAAATTAGAATTCCGCCAACTCATGCTGCGCTTGCCCTCGCTCGAATTTTTCCCCTTTTGCTCGAACAGTATTGTCGAGCATGCTCCCGCTCTTTTTTTGCTCTTCCCTGCCGCACCGGGAGCCGTGTGTTACCGGGCTACATAAAGAGAAAAGGATTCCGCTCACACCAAGTGAAAACAGGAGACGAGGTGATGGTGGTGGTCGTCCTCCTCCTCCTTCCTAATTGCTTCTGTTACTATCTTATCTCAATTATCGCTCTTGTGCATTGCTCGTACAGGCCTTTGCTTGCACTTATAGGAGGTCGACGTGTTTGGTCTAGACACACTCAAAATGTCGTGCGTACACTGTACAACGGCGCATCTGGGCTCAAATCTGCCATCCTATGCAGTGGTCTCAGTGTTTGTTTCATCCGTCACGTCGTGCATGTGTGGCGTTGAGCGAGCCGCAAATTGGAAATGATCGTCTCAATCGCCGTGAGCGTAGCGGCGACGTGGGCGATCGCTATCACAGGACCTGACTGGTGACAACGCACCATTGCCGCGCACAAGAAGAGTTGTCGGGAGGGGAGCTACAGCCTCTGCATCGGAATCAATCATGCGTTGGAGCGGGGCAAAATGAAACAGCAAGGCGCTCTCTTATTGTCAATTTTAATTCGGTCTGAGCTTCGTATGCAGTCGAGCCTTTATCGAGCCCTCTTCGCCCTCGCTTAGACGTTGGAAGCAGCAGTCGGTACGAATTAGGCCGTTGTGATCTAGGAAGGCATTTCCTTCCTCCGTCAGTGTGCCCTCTCTGTGTTCTGTATTCTCTGGTTGTCCTCGATCTAGTCCGTTTGTCCGCCCGACTGCGCCCACGTCAACGCTGCTGCCGTCTTTGAAATTCAACTCCGACCTTTCGCCCGCTTCCTTTGCTCTGCCTTGACAGGCCAGTCTGGTGATCCGCGGATGCATCTCGCTTATGAAGTAGGAAGTTTCTCTGTGTCGTAGTACAGCTTGTCCGGTTCTCTTGCTGTCAGTTATCTGCTGCAATGCTTTCTGCCGCGAGAATATCAGCACCCTCGCTGAGGTCGCGATGGATTCGGTAACACGACCACAGCTCGACGTGAGTTTGCGTGTGCGTGTGCGTGTGCGTGTGCATGTGCGTGTGTGTGTGCGTGTGGGTCTCTCTTGCTCTCCTCTCCACCGTGGTTCCATTCCGGCTTCTCTTGCTTGTTTCAGATCTTGTTGCAACCACATCGCCTTGTCCCTCATTAATTTTCTCCGTCTTCATCTACGGCCACCTCATCCAAGCAGTCCACGCTCTCTTTACGTTCCTCTTGGACAGCACTCCATCAGCCTGCGACTTTTGCCACTTCTGTCGGATTCGGCCTCGGTATGCACGGTCGAGCTTCGTTCCTCCCAATCTTTTGCTCACGTTCCGGTTTCCGATTTCAGGAGTAACCCGTCCATTCCATAGGCGTTGATCACCATCAAGCATGATCGTATCGTAGGCGCACAAGTCTCACACGGACACGTTTTGAGCGATTCGGGCACGTCTGTGCTGGTGATACGACGGCTTCGCCCTACTTCGTTCCAGAACCACATATGGTCACCGCCAGCGCCGCTGCCACAGGTTGACGTTTGCTCCCTTTAGGACACCGGCGCCTTCGAACCCTGCATTTCTTCCAACAAGACGCACCTTCCTTTTGGCTGAGCAATCGAATTGTTGCTTGACCCTTAGTCTTCCACACGCCCCGTTGGCTCTGCAATACACAATGTTCTCGCAGTGGAGGAGCAAACGGCACTTCCCCATGGACGCTGGTCCATCGGTGCTTCCGAAAAGCTCTTCTCAACCCACTTCGCCCGTTGACTCACACTTTCCTCGCGTCGACAACGCTCGATCCATGCCACATCACCAGTCTTTCCAAGGTCGACCGACAGGTGTCAAGGCGTTCAGCAAAGCGGTCATCGGCAAAGGTGGCAGGCTTCGACCAGCCACTCGCGATGGGTCGGGTGGTGCGCCGTCTCCCTCGAGCTTCGCCGCTGGTCCCCGCAACTCGAACCGAGGCAGCAACAATCTCGAGTTCGGCGGAGGTGTGGTGCCAGATGATTCGTTTTCGGATGCGGACCTCTCTGATTCCTCTGTGTCACCCGTCACACCTCATCAATTCACCAGCACAAATCGCCGCAGCAACAAAGTGGCACGCAGCACAGCTTCAGTCGTTGGTAAAGTCGCTGCTACACCTCCCTCACCCACTCGCGTTCACGATGCTCAACGCAAGCAGATGGCTGCCCATGCAAGACTCAAATCCATCGACTCGATAGGCAGCTTTGAAGACTTTCGCTCCCTGATCGCTTTCCCCTCACCTTCCAACCTGCTCGAAGAGAGTCCGGCGTTGACCACGTCTACTACCTTGTCCACTCCGGATTTTGCCGCTGCTGTCTCTGTCACCGCCGACAAGCCCCTTCCTGTGTCCATTGCAGATAAGCCACAGCCACCGCTGCCAGCGTCATCATCCGCAACCGCGAGACCACTCATTCTATCGAGCCCTTCCAAAGCCAGCGCTACTCAAAGCCTCAGAGCCATGCAAACGCCACCCAAGAGAAGAGCAAGGAACTCCAGCTCGCCAAGCACAAACGAGCACACCGACATCCACGAGTCACCTCTCGCTGGCGCACGCCGTGGCTCCAATGCTCCTAGTGTCCCCGAGTCTGTCTCTCAATGCAGCTCGTCTCAGCATGCAAGCGAAGAATGCGCAGCACTCAACCAGTCAAGGTCAGCCACAGATGCAATGCGTAGGCTCGACCAAAGCTCACGAAGAGGTTCCGAGGGTGCTGCTTCATTAGGTCTTGGGATCAGCAGCGCGGCTGAGCACACTCTGGCCTCCTCTGCTTCCTACAACCGTGTCAATCACTCCATGGCACGCAGCAGCCTCAGCACGCGCCGCCACACCAAGACTAGCAGCGAAATGTCGGACCAGAGCTCTACAGACAGCTGGGCACGCACCTCGTTCGGTCGGGATAGTCAGCGCATCTTGTCGGACCTGAATGCCCTCGACGGACCGAACAAAGGTCCGTCAAGGTCTTCGACCAAGACGCACAGAACGTACCTCAGCGATAGCGGTCACAGCACCAACACGGCAGAAACAAGCACCGACATGCACGACTCGGACCAGTTGTCCACCATCAAGGAGAGCGCTGAATCACCAGAGTCTTTGCTACATCGACAGATGTCGCCGCGGTCTACTTCTGATTGTATTCGTGGCTCGGATTCGCCACTCCAGTCTGCGGTCATTGGCCTCGGGTCATCATTGATTGGTTCTCGCACACGGAAATCTTCACAACAATCCTTGTCAGGTGGTCTGTTGCCCCCTCTTGACCTCGATGCACCTGCTCAGGGGTCGCACAGACGCAGTTCATCCAATGCTTCATGGACCCACTCGCGCAAGGCAGCCTCCGAGCTACTATCTGTCACTGGGCTCCGTAGAGGCTCCGCTGATACCGTTTCTTCAACGGCGCTGCCTCGCTTGGTTCCAGAAACGTATACTGCTCCTCTCCCATCACGGCCGTTTCCCCTGACAACATCCTCCTCCTCAACACCGTTGCTACACTCTGCTTTTGTATTCTCGGCAGCCCAAGCATCGGTGCCAAACACCCCCAATCTGGCGTACGAAGCAGCGTTGTCAAAAGCGGTGGGCAAGCAGCGAAAGAGTCGGCCAGCAGCATTGGCATTGAACCACGCAGCGCTGTCCGCTTTCGCACCTAACGGCAGTGTCCCTTCGCCTAATCTCGCTGCCTTCAAGGGTCTAGCCAGTCCCGGCAGATTCCGTGCTCCGCCGCCGTCGGCTCCACCTGCTGAACCGTTGCCGCCAATTCCCAATACACCATCGCTCGTACCAAAGAGTCCGGCTCTTCGGCAGCGTGCCGCATCTCCAAATGTGAATGCAGGCAAGCTTGCAGCTCAGTCAAAGAGGGAGAGTCAAGACACTGTTCAACCTGGTCCAGCGATCCTGACAGGAACCGAAAGCACTTCTACCAGCTCTCCAACGTTCGTTCCGATGGACGATAGTCCGGGCAGCGCAGCGACCGTGACAGTTGCGCAAACAGTCGCCCGAGCTTCCATGCAGCCTGTGCGTCTGTCCCTCAGCAAGAAGGGCAACGACGCGCCCGAAACGACCAAAACTGCCGCTTCCGCTGTTGTTGCCACAGAATACGCCGATGGCCAGATCGTGTCGCCAGTAATCAAGCCGCGTGAGTTGTTGAGCGCCAGTCCAGCGAATGGGCACAAGGCAGATGTCGACAAACCTCGCTCGTCTGTGGCGAGTCCCGGTCAGATCACTAGCTCTGATGTGACACCACCGCCGAAAGAAACAGTTCAAACCTCGCAAAGGGCCCAGCATCGCAGCGCCGCTGCCGACAAACCATCACGCCCACCTCCGAGTGCATGGAACGGGCGCGCCGTCGCCTCGCTCGCAAATGGAGATGCTACAGGCCGCAACTCTGTCGATAATGGTGACGATGATTCGATTTGTGGTGCCGCGAGTGTCGCCAGCTGTCACTCGAGCGTTTCCAACATCAGCAATCGTCGTCTCGAGATCATGCAAGACAAGGAGGCATTGCTCTCTGCGCTGAGTGAATCATCACGTAAAGAGATCCTCAAACGCGCCGAAGGTCGTTTCGCTGGAGCATTTGGTGAAGTCGCGACAGCCTTTCGACAATTGCAAGCGGACAAGATGCTTTTGGAACAGATTGTACGTGAGAAAACACCACTGAGTGGGGTTGGATCCAACAACGAGATGCTTAGCAGCTATCTTTCAAGTATGAACAGCAAAGCTGAGGCGAGCAATGCAGAGATTCGAAAGCTGTTGGACCTATTGGAGCAGCAAAGAGAGGTAATGGAGCAGATGATGTCGACGCACCAGTTGCAGAAGGAGTCGTACGAGGAGGAACTGAAAGAGTTGCATCGTGCTTTGGATGAGGCACAGCAAGAAGCGGACTACCATCGATCACAAGTTGTCAAGTTGAATGAAGGGTTGGCGAAAGCGCATGCGAGCATGGTGCAGGCGAACGCGGAAGCGATGCGGGCGAGGACGATGTTGGTGGAGGAAGGCAATAAGAGGGAAAAGGTTGTGTCGCTGCTGCGTCGTGCCAAGGAGAGGTTGAAGGAGGTGGAGACGGAAGAACTCTCATCGCTTCAGCAGCAGCAGAGCGATCCGAAGATTTCGACACCGTCGGACAATTTCGGGCATCTTCCTGCGGATGCTGACTCTGCATCGTCCTTGTTTTCAGGTAACTCGTCTTTCCCGTCCGCCTTGTCACCAGAAAGCGAAATCCTCCACCTGCGACGCATGCTCCTCGACCGAGATGCCCAAATCTCGTCACTGCGTCTCTCACACGCCGATTCGCTCATGCACCAACAGCAAGACGACACCCACCACTCGCCCACCCTCGCGTCCACCTCGCAACACGAGCCCTCCGAACAACTCACCCTCCTGCAAACGCAATTGCACGAACAACGAGAGCGAGAAAAACACATCCGCACCGCATACCTCTATGTCCGCGAAGAGTTGCGCAAACTCAACCTAGAACGACGCCGATCGTCGAGTATTTCAACGAGCCCATCGAACCTGACTGCGGATGGCGCGACGGTCAAAGTGTGGCCCCCAGCGGCGACAACGGCGGCGGTCAAGTACCATACCTCGTCGACGGGAGCTGGAGATGGAGAAGCGGCAGATGAGGGTAGGGTAAAGTTGAAACGCTTGAGTCTGCCAATTGTCGCGCGAGCGTCGGGCATCGTTGTCGCCGCGGGAAGCGGGTCGGATGCTGGGCACCAGCAGCACCAGCACAAGGGCAAGACATCGTCTCCGCCTAGCGCGTTTCGACACGCCTAAGCTACAATGAACGGCGCAGCGTTGGCGCCCACTGGATCGTGGCCTTCATTCCCACAGATTGATTGCATTTGTTGCCTGCAGAAACCAATACAGTGGCGGACATTTGTCTGCTTCCTAGGGCGGCGTCGAGATTTGCACATCGATGTGTGGTTGCGTGATCAGCATCGTCTCGACAGCGCGACGTGAGTTGGACGAGACAGCACACAGAAAAGCAGTGGAAGCAAGAAAAGTTGAAACGATTGCGATCGACATGCGTGGCATTAAGTTGCGTGTGACATGGAATATCTTCTACTCATCTGGGTCCGGATTGGCCTGCTTGTCTTCATTCTTCTCCTTGTGCTTGCTCTCATCCACCTGCCCAGGCTGTCCAGTAAGCTGATCCGCTGATTGTGCTCCTTTTTCTCCTTGCTGCTCCCGCTCCCGCTGCTGCTGCTGCTGCTGCTGCTGCTGTTGCTGCGCCGCCTTGTTTGCCACCAGCTCCTCCCTCCTCCCCTTGTTGGCCTCCATTTTGGATTTCTCCTCGCTCTTCTTCTTTTTCTTCTTCTCCATGTCGCCCAGATGCAAATTGTTCGCCAACGCTTTTGCTTTTTCTGCAGGACCGTACCCGAAGCCAAGATGCAGCTGGGCTCGATCAGTTCGACCGCCAGCTGTCCCTACGTTGCTCTGGTTGCCGAGGTGAATGTCGTCAGAGGAAAGACCGCTATACATGAGGTACATCATGCTTCCCCACTCCAGGATCTTCTGATTCAGCCAGACGTGCGAGACGGGTTTATTGAGGAAATCGTTACACCCGGCGGCGAGTGCTTCGACTCGATCCGACGATAAGACGGAGGCGGTGAGGGCGACGATGATGACAGAGGCTCGGAAGGGGTTGGTGCTGCTAGAAGGGTGGGTCGGGATTCGATTGGCATCGCCAACTCCGTTGACTAAGGCACTAGAGGAAGCGGGAGTTTGCGAGCCGCCACTGCCAACGCTACTCGTGCTCTGCTGCCGCTGAGCCTCCGGCTGTTCCTTGTCGTCAGAGCCCGCAATAGCGTGCTTGATCAAGCCTTTGGAAGTCAAGGTCCTCGATCCTCCACTCAACGATGACGACGAAGGCGCTTGCTGCTGAGAGTCGACCCTTGAGTCAGGCCCCGCAGGAGGCGTATTCGGCAGGATCCCGATGTTCGCACTCCTCTCGAGCTTGCGAATCTCCTTGGTCGCCTCGATGCCGTCCATCACGGGCAACTGGATGTCCATTAGGATCAAATGATAGCCTCCCGTCTTCCATTTCTCCACAGCTTCTCTACCATTGGTAGCCACATCGTACTTGATCTTTTTCTTGCCCATAAACATGGATAGAATTCTCTGGTTGATGGGATTGTCTTCGACAATGAGCACTTTGATCGGTGGCAAAACGGCTTCACGCACAGGTGCCTTCTTGGGACCACGATTGCGTCGCGCCGATGCCGTGAATCCCATACCCATCATGAAGCCTGATTGAGGCACGGCTGAAGGCTTATTCTTCGAATCGGAAGGCGATGCAGTGAGAGCGCTGAGCGACTGACGAGCTCGAACACGGCTGGTAGCGTTTGCCGATTCGCGCGCATTGGGGGAGGCTGTCGTCGTGCTGTTGCCAGATGTTGCAGGCTGTCTTGTGCCCGTCTGACGTGCAGCTGCTCCAGCGCGGCTTGCCGCGCTTTGACCCGACTTGGCCGAACCAGGTCCTGTACTTTGGGTAGTCTTGGTCTGCGCGCCGGTAGTTCGAGCTGCGCCGATGCGGTCCGGTCTTCTTTCAGCCTGCTTCCCGCCGTCACCACTTTGAGAGGCATCCTGCGACTCACTGGTTTGCATTCCCGACCCGTCCGCACTCGAATCAAGAGGCTGCGAAGCCATAGTCGGGCCGAGTGGGGTGGTCATTGGCGGTCGGGAAGAGTTGAGCACAGAGTGAATACCCACCTGCGGTGCAAACATGCTTCCGCTTGGATACTTGTTCGAGCCTGCAAGCGGCAATTGCTGTGTTCGCAACTCAGCTTGTCCCGGCGGAAGTGCTGATACTCCCTGTTCAGCCAGTGTGTTCAGGTCGTTGGAACGTAATTGGTGCCCGTCAGCACCGCCGCCGCGAACAGAATTGCCAGTGGAACCAGTGCTGCGGTTGGCCACACGCCTGTCCCGAGCTGCCGAGTCTGATCGCTCGCTAGCTTCCGAGGGAGTCTGGTGGCCACGTCGTAGTGAAGAGGCAGACACACCTCGCGAGAGAGCCGGCTTTGACCCTGCAAGCGACGGCGTGGACAGCGAAGCTTTCGGCTGGAAGAAGATTCCGGCAGGACGACCGTCTGGACTCTGGATAACCATGCCGCTTGCGGCGCTGCCGCCCATCTTTGCGGCTGTCTCACTAAAGTACTCGAGCGCGTCTGCCGGCATGGGGCTGCTGACCGGTTGCGAGCGAGCTTGATGAAGAGATGAGATTGGCGATGTGGAGCTGGCCGCCGCTGAGCCAGTATTGCTGCTTTTCTGCGTCGAGCTCGCGTCGGCAGGACCCGAGGCTACAGTGTTATACGCAGGTGTGTTGGCATTTGCGACTGCCTTCTTGCCAGTCTGGCGAGAAGCTGTTGATCTGGGCACGGACATGGTCGTCGATGCAACGGTGGAGGCGGGAGCATCGAAGCCTAGATCGCGTGTGACAGTGCGCACGCTGGCGCCATTGGTGAGGTCACCGCTTACTAGTGGCAAATTTTCACTCGTCAAGGGAATGTTGGGGGTGGAGATGCCATCCGGCGCCTTCGTGGGTTCAACCGGGCTCCATGGGGTTGATGGTGTAGTATCAAAGTCGACGTCCGTGGAGGCGGTCTCTCGGCGCGTCAGCGTCATGAATCCGGACCCTTCCTGCTGCTGCGACGATCCAGAAGTCCACCATGATTTGGAGTGGTAGACTAGGGGCGACAGAGGAGAGGTCGCAATGGGTAGAAATGGCAGCGAAACAACAGGCTTGTGCTTCGCGACGTACAGGGCGGTCAAGATTCGTTTCGCTCCGGCGGGCTTGGGTAGGACCATGATGGCGGGTGGCGATGAGACGCCGCGGAAACTGGCGGAATCGATGATGGGCTGCACCGTATCCCTCACTAGTCGATACGACTTCATCGAGGTGAAGAAGATGATGGTCTGCGACACGGACTCGTCCATTGACTCAATTGGTCTGTTGTCGGGTTCCGAGTTCAACGAGTTCATCGATGCGGAACCGAGGAATCCAAAAGAGCGTGAGGAGGGGTTGTCGAGTCGAGACGCCAGAAGACGATTGACCTGGGGACTCGACTTGGTCCGGTGATCGAGCTTGGGCCGGTGCGCCTTGGACTGAGCATTCGCCGGATTGGAAGGCGTTGACTTGGATCCCAAGGCCGACTTGAGCAGCGGCACCGCGGATCGAATGCGTAAGAGCTCCTTCTGCAGGGTTACGATGTCGTCATCAATAATGACAAAGTTGAAAGGCACCACTCGTCTACCAATCGCATCGATCTGGGTCTCGGGAGACAATGAGCCTTGATCAGTATCGGTTGGTCCGGGCGAAAGTTTCCGGTCCGCAAACGGGGCCTGATGCGTCGAATTGTCAAAAGTGACTGGCACGCCTGTCACGGGGTCCAAGACGGCCGTGTCCACGGCGCTGGATGCCGAGCCATCAAGCTTGCTCTGCTCTGAAGAGTCCCTGCTTTCCGTTGAAGAAGAAGGATCGGGTTGAGCACGCTTATCGATATCGCTAGTGTAGCTGACGAGGGCAGGTCGGCCAGAAGTGAGTGCAACGGCAGTATGAGTCGACTTGCCATAGACGTGGTCGTTGCCATCAAAGGAAGACTCGTCGACGCTGTCAGTGAAAACGGGGGCAACATCGCAGCCAAGACCAGAGAGGAACGTGGACAAGTGACGCGCGAAAAGGCTCTCAGACGTAGAGTAGAGGGCCACCTTGTTGTGCTGCAAGGTCTGAGTGAAAGCGACGAGCTCGTCCTGATTTGGACCGACAAAATGCTTCGGCTTGTCGGTATGCTGCTGCTGCTGCTGCTGTTTGGAGGGCGAATCCTGCGATTCGGGAAGTTGGCCCACAGGCACGCTGATGGAATGGTCAATGATGGCCCTGTCAGAGCTTGCAGGGAGCTCGCTGGTGGAGTGCTCTGATGTTAAGCGGGCACCGAACGCATCGAGGAGAAGCGAGGCTGGTGTGCCTGAGATGGAAGACATGAGCTCTTGTGTGGCAGCCTGAGTGCGTGGTAGGATGAGACGAAGACCAAGCGAGAGGATCATGAGCTTCATCTCGGAATTGCTGTCGGGGCGTACGATGTCTTCCTCCTTGCAAGTCAGCGTCGAGGTGACGATGATAGTCGACTGAATGGGCGCATTATGCACCAAGCGAGAGATGCAGCTCATGAAGAGGAAGGTGAGGGCGAGGCGATCAGCCCAAACGGTGCAAGAGCCGAGCTTATAGTGACGTTGATTGTCGGCTGGGGAACCTTGAAGCTGTGGATCGAGGTCAAGGACGAGATCGATACCTCTTGCTGCAGCTAGACCGCTGACAACATCTGCCACTTTTTGTAGTAGCTGCAGATAGTCAAGATGAGTGAAATCAACGTTGTCTTCGGTAGGTTGTTGTGCGGCGGAAGAGTTGCGCCGGCTTGCCGAGCCTTTGTCGGTGGTGTCGAGCTGTGATGCCTGGGAGGCGAGCCACTCGAGAGCTTTGCATGCTTCAAATAGAGCATTGAAGCTGGTGACAGGGACCTGCAAGGTGCTAGCACTGAGACCTTCATCTATGAAGGAAGAGAATGCATTGTCGGGGATGAGGGAGCGCAGTAGATTGAGCGGCATAGAGGCGGCATTACGAAACATGTCTGGGAGAAAGCTGGGGTATTGCGAGACGGATGGCGAGGCTTCAGGCCTTTCGGAGATTGCAGACTTGTTGGTGCCATTGGATGAGGTGCGGGTCATGCTTTGGGGTTGGGGACTGAGCATGGGGAGTGACGAGGAAGGCGTAGCAACGAAGGACGTGTGGGTGGGTGAAAGCTGCATCTTGCGTTCATTTTCGAGGTTGTTGAGCGTTGCGCTGAGCTGAGAAGACCTCCTTGGGTGGTTGAGTTCCGGATGAGGATTGGAAGATGCAGGTGGATCGGCGGCATCGTGATCGGCTTTGATGATACGCTGCAAAATGTCGCGGTTGGCATCGTCCACGCTCTGCTGCGAGTCTTGAGGCAGCGAAGGACGGCCCTTGTTGAGAGGCTCAGAGGGCCACTGAAACGTGCTCTTCGAGGGTGATCGTGGGGGCTGAAGTGACAAAGTGGCTTCATTCGAGTCGGACGAGGTAAAGTTGAGATCGGATTCGCTCTTGGGTCCAGAGGAGGACGACGGGTTCTTGGCTTCGGACGACATGGTGGCGTAGCAGTTGCTGCCATTCGATACAGGCCGAACGGGTCAGGTGTGCGAGTCTGAAAGCAGATGAGTCAACAGGGGGGACGAGATGACAACGAGACGTGGCTCATCTTGTTATGAGGGCGAGATGCGGTGACAAGATGCGTAGTCGCAATAACGGTGGTATGGACGATGTGCGACAACGACGGCAGAGTCTAGCTCGATGCTGCGAGCTTTGCGCGGATGAAAGAGTGATAGTCTGAGTGAGGGAATGAGTGAGTAAATGAGGGAGTGAGGGTTAGTGAGTGTCTGTGCTTCTACGATCAACTCAAATCCCACACGATGGCTTGAGGGCTGCCGTGTGGAGATTGTGTTCCGGTGTGATGCAGCACACCAACAGTCTGAGTTGTGTCAGGTCCAAGTGTCGGCGCGTCGGTGAATCGCTAACTGCAGCTGCAGTGCGTTCCGGAAATTTTGCCAGAAGCACAGCCAGCGTCAATTTCAGCCGATCTGACAGCCTAAATCACGATCTAGTGACAACTCTTGCACACACGGCTGGCACGCAGCAATCTCTTGAACCCGCCGTGACACGATGAGCAGAAAGAACACTTTATGGAGGCAAAGGCATCTGACACGGCATCAGGATCAGAGCACCGGTCAAACGCAGTCGGAAGCAGTGGATGATTCGGCAAGGTATTTCGAGAGGCAATATGCAATAGCAATACAAGTACACGACCAGCATCAAACACTATGAGTCTGGTCGGAGGGAGGGCCGAGAACTGAACGGAAATTGCGAAAGGTTGAGTGAAATAGCAGCGTTACGGTCTGCACTTATTGCCAGCCGTATCGCATCGTCTTGCCGCCGAAGAGAGCTCGTGCTTCGGGAGCGTCCGTGTTGGAATCGAGACCTCCTGAGGTGGCTTTTGGTGTGATTTGGTCCAGCTTGTCTCCAAGCTTGAGCGCGGTCCATTTGATCACTCTTGGATCGGCTCGAAGTCGGTCATTGAGCGATTTGAGCACGGGTGCATTGGTGTCAAAGTGCATCAGCCAGTAGTCTCCTGTGCTGTGGTATTGCTGATGTCGGCGTGCTCGCTGAGGAAGTCGTCGTTGACCCCAGTATTGGACTCCTCGCACTGCTCCTCCGTTCTCCAGAATCAGCTTAGATGTAGACTTTACCAGATCACGCAGAGGCGCCGACTCGGCGGATGATGCAGCGATACACAAGAGTTCGTAGAGCCTGTGAAGTGAATCAAGAACGACACACTGTCAGTCGTTCGCTGTCATAGTAGACCCAAGGCTGGTGGCGTTCAAGTACTTACGGCATGCTTGCGTTGTCTATCTGGCTCGGATCCCTTTGATACCGATGCTGCTGTTGCTGGAGTTGCGGGTCTTCCTTTTTGTGTCGTGTGAAGCCGATGTGTGTGATGAGAAGCGAGGTAGATGAGCAAAAAGGACAGCATTCAACATGCGACTCATTCTTCTCGCCTTGCCATCGTCACGTGCGAGAGTTAGTGGTGCAGGAGCACACGTTGAATTTTTTTTGAATTTGGTTTTTAGGTGGTCTTTTCTTTTTTCGGAAGATTCGTCCTGCGAACCCTGAAATTTGGTCTCTTTTTTGAGTACTCCACTCCGCAGCAAATTAATTGCGCTTTGCAGCGAACTGTCCTGCCTTGCTCCGATACCATCACACGTTCGGCATATTCTCCTGTAACAGTCGCGCAGCCACAGCAAGAGAGTCTTCCCAAGGACCTTGCGCTCGTCTCGATCACACTCCGAAGATGGCATTTGTGGATCACCACAACGCTGCGGCCGAGGCCGTCGCTCAGCAAGCGTCTCTCGCCATCCATCGTGTTCGCTTTGTCAACTGGTCGCCTTCTACCGTCACAGCCATCGCCGTATCGCCCTCCTTTGCGGGCACCTCAAGAGGCCTTCTTGCCATCGGTCGACAGAATGGCAACATCGAGCTCTGCACCTGGGTCGGTCCTCGTGCAGCCCAAAAGTCCGAGTTTGACGACAGATCTTTCCAATCGGATGCTGCTGGCTGGGCCGTCCACACCATCCTTCCTGGTCAGACCAACTCCAGGATCGAGCAACTCTGTTTCGTCAACCCACCCAAACAGGATCGGACTCAGCCACGCAAGCTGCGTCTCTTCAGCATCTCTGGAGGCTCCATCGTCACCGAGCACTTCATCCCACTCCACCTTGCCAAGCTCGGCGCTCGATCCGATGCCGACGTCGACCCCGACGTCGAAAGCAGCACACCTAGGCCAGGTACCGTCTCGTCGCTTTTTGGTAGCAAGGCTGCTTCCAATATTGACCCACACTATCCTGGTGAGACGAGAACGCTGCCTTCCCTTGCTGGCATAGTCTGGAGTATGGCGCCTAGTGCTACTGGCCAATACCTCGCTCTCGGCTGCGAAGATGGTTCTGTAAGGATCATTGACCTCGGAAACAACCGTTTCGAGCACCTTGCCAGTACCTCGGGTCAAAATCGCAGGATCGTCCCTCGATTTGGCAAGGCAAAAGGCAAAGTTATCAGTCTTTGCTGGGGTCCTCCCGTTCGCTCTTCCAACCAGTCGTCCAAGAGCAAGCGTTCCAACAACAACAACAATAATAACGATGGTAGCGACAGCAGCAGTGGTGATGACAGCGACGACGATGATAGCGAAGACGGAGACGATGACGACGAAGACCAGTGGCACGAGTCGTTCCTGGTTGGTGGACTTGCCCTCTCCTCCGCTGTGATATGGGACGCTTCCACCGGAAACATTGCCACCAAGCTCACAGTCCATAAGAACCGCACCGAGTCGACCATTGTCTGGAGTGTCGCAACGCTCCCTGATGGCACCATTGTCACTGGTGACTCGACTGGTCGCGTGTCCTTCTTCGACGCGCGCACACGCATTCCCATTCCAGAAGCAACTTTCCGCGCACACGCCGCTTCATCAGATGTGCTCGCCCTTTGCGTCGGTCCCGATGGCAAGACTGTCTACAGTGCCGGTGTCGACCAAAAGGTGGCCGAATACACAAAGATTGACACCTGCAATGGCCGTGGACGCTGGATCCAGATTGCGTCGAGGCGATTGCATGCACATGATATTCGAGCTCTGGCCCTCGACCCGCCCTACTCCCCCTTAGACGCTGCCAAAGCCATCGCGAACGACACCAACGCCAGCATCACACCTAGCCGTCTACCTGTTCTTCTCAGTGGTGGTGTCGATTTCAACCTGGTCATCACCCCTGCAGCGCCACCCTCCGCTATCGTCAAAGCGCAGAAATCTTCGACGATCGCTACAATTCCCTCGGCTGCAGCCAAACCCAACAGAGCCACCCTCAACAAGGTTGAGCAGGAACATGCCTCGATCAATCCCATCTCGTCCAACCCTCTCACCACATTTGCCGACACAACCCAACGCCGCGTCCCCTTTGTACCCACTGCTTCCCGCAGTGGCCTGTTGGGCGGCGGATCCGTCGCCGCTCTGTGCCCCAGCAAAGGCTGGATTGTACTCCGCCGCGAACAATCCATCGGAATCTGGGACCTCGGCAGCCAATCGGAGCTGCTTTCGGTGGCACAGGCGTCCCAAGCCGGCCAATTTTTGCAGCAGCAGCAGCAATCTCCCAGCTGGGCCAAGTTGCTCGAAATGGAAGTCAAGGTGGATTCCAACCTCGTTTGTGTTGCAATCAGCCACGATGGCCGCTATCTCGCCTTTTCCGATCTGTACGAAACCAAGTTGTTTGAGCTCAAACAGAGACGGCGTCCGGATCCGGAGCCGGTCGAGCTTGAGCCGAAAAAGATCAAGAGTCTCGGCAAGGTCTTTGGCGGTCTAGAGAAGGTGGCTCCCTCGGCAAGCGCGTTGAAGTTCTCACCCGACTCGACGAGGTTGGTCGTATGTTCGCTGACAGGTGCATACGTCCACGTCCTCGAATTACCCTCCGAAGCCAACGGGGACCATTGCAAGCTTCTGCGTAGCTTCGGCCACCATCGCAAAGCTGCGACGACCGCCGCTGACCAACGACAAATCGCTGGTCGCAAGCTCAATGGCGAGAACGGACACACCAACGGCCAACACTCGCACTCCTCGGCATCAGAGCGCGTCGAACGTACCACAACAACCATTATCCAGCACGCCGAGATCTCGCACGACGGAGCCTGGTTGTCGACCATGTCGTCGGATCTGCAGCATCATATCTTCTCGCTCGACTCGTTGACGTATGGAAGGACGTTGCCCTCGCCCGCTAGCTTGCCCTCGGGAGTGGTGTTCCATCCTTCGACATCAGCGAGGTTCAGTAGCATGCTGACGCTCGTCTTTGCCGACAACAAGGTCGAATTTTGGGATGTTGAGAGTGGCAAGGAGCTCACCACCGATATCAAGCCGACGATCTCGGCTGCCAACAACAAAGACACGACCAACGAAGGCGGGAGCAGTCGAAGCCAGCGCAAGAGGGCAAACCACTCTCGATCTCTTTCTGCCACCATCGCCGCCGCCGCTGCTGCTGCTGATGCTGCTGCCACCGCTCCCGCCGCATCCACAGCTACAGCTACCGCTGCCGACTCGCGCACCGCCCTCATCGACAATCTGACCTCGCTCAAGCACACTCTGCAGCTGCGCCTCTCGAGCTTGCGCGATTTCGCCATTTCGGCGCTGTGGTGCGGCGATGGCAGCGGCAACCTCGCCAACTACACGTTGGTGGTGTACGGCGCCACGTGGATGTGCACCGCTCGCGCTGTTTCTGCTGCAACAGCAGCAGCGGCGCATAGCGTCGAGGGGCAAGACGCTGACGGCGACGTTGAGATGGACGATGAGCAACTGCCAGCGAATCCCACCACCGCCGGTGGTGCCGTGGCGGCCAACAGGCTGGAATGGACGATCCGAACCACGGCCAAGTACCAACCTCTGCTGTTGGTCGCTCGACTGCCACTCGTCGACACTGGCAATCCAGCAAACACGACGGCGGCAGCACACTTGGTGGTGGTCGAGCGACCCTACTTTGAGTTGGCCAAGAAACTTCCTGCTGCTTTCCACCGCGGTGCACGCTACGGTGCCTGAACAAGTGCGGTCTCTTGCTCACCACAGACGACAGTCAATCTCACTCAAGGCCGCGTGCGTTCCAAAACCCGTGACTCGTATTCCATTGCATACACTTCGCAGCCCCAATTCTTCGCACCACCATCTGTTTGCGCACCCCCATTATAATCATCATCATGTACACTACCACCAAGACAAGTGATTAAAAATTTGGACTTGAGCGCGACTTACCTACTCGACACTGCCAGTTGGCCAAGCAGTCAAGATCTGTTATCGTCGATCCAAAAAGCAGGGAGGGGGGTGAGAGAAAGATTTTGTTAAACTAGGATTGCCGGTTCCAACACAAAGCACTCGAATATTCAGTCTTGCCCTTTTGAACTCGTCGGTCTCCCACCGTCCGCATCGCAGATGTGAACGGTGAACCAACTGGAACAAGGGGAAAGGTGGGGGGATCTACAATCACGGATACTCGCCGAGGAGGTTGTGTGGTCGGAAGGCAGCCATAAAGTTGATGGTTGGGCAGCGGTTGCTTGAAGGTGCTGGTTGACGAGCCATGTGGTCAAGTCTGCTTGCTGGGTAAGAGGCTGCGGTTGCGGTTGCGGTTGCGGTTGCGGTTGCGGTTGCGGTTGAACTTGTGTCGATTGGCCTTGAGCATACGCTGCTGGCATCATCGCGGTACTTGACACGGGAGCCAAGACCACAGGCCCTGCATAATTTTGCCAGCTCGATGCTGGTGCTGATGCTGGCTCGAGAGGCATCTGCTCAATCAACTCGGTCTTGGCCGTGCACTGATGCTCCCTCGTCAAACCGCCTCCCGCTGGAGCCGGGGAATGGTCGGAATGGTCGAGCCTTGGCGTTCCGGGCGAACGATATGACAAGACCGAGTCGCGTGACGACATTGAAGGCGTGTCGCTGTAGGATGCGGCACTAACCCCGTGGTCTTGCAATCCTAAAACGTTATCGACGAAAGCTCCTTGTTGCTGTTGAGATGAACCTATGTGAGCCGAATGGACACCACCAAGCTGCGAATCGACCTGCAGCGCGAACGCGTGCATCTTCGACAGCTTTCTCTTTTTCGTCGTGATCGACGATGTATTGCTCCAATCGCCCTCATTGTCTTCCACCTTGACCGCGCTTGGTCTGGCTTTGCTGCTCGGAGAGGCAAAGGAGGTGCTGCTTCCCATCGCCTCCAGTCCGGCTTCGCGCACAATCTGGCGTAAGGTCGCATTCTGAATGCGCAGCTCTTCGCATTGAGAGCAAGCAGTAGAGCTGTTTTGCTGCGCGCGCAACTGCCTCACGCAGCCCTCCAGGCTCGAGACTGTCTCTTCGAGCGTCTTGATGTAGTTTTTCCTTCGGACTCTCAGATCGGCCTGAGCTTGGGCGTTGCGTGTACGTTGTCGTCCTGCCGCTTGCGGCGAAGAAGCTGAAGCTGACACCATTGTTCTAGTAAAGGTGAAGTAAGATGGTGGTGGTAAGTCGGATGGGAGAGAGGAGCGGCGTTGAGCGGGACAAATCCGTGCTGTCTCGGCGCCTCAGCAGAGGCGGTTTTCAGTAGATTTGTGGTGGCTTATCATCATGCATCTCCAGCCACACTCGTTTGCAGCAAAATGGCTGAAAGCCACCTTGGCGCGCGCATGCTCAGTCTGAAATTTATTCGATTTGAAATCTGAAAATGCGCATACAGCCTCCCTGATTGAGCAATCGGAACGAAGCGAGCATGCGATCCGAATCCGAAAGCGCGATACGCATTCGCTTCCGCTTTCCAGCTTTTTAGCCGACAACGATAAGTTAGCGGCAACAAGGGGCTGGGCGGATCGGACGCCATGTGGTGTGCCTTGTGTGTAGTCTATTGGCTGCAGATGTCGACAAACCTCTTAGTAATCAGGATTGGTCTCTCAAAAGATGGCGCTCAGTGGGCGAATTCCGGGTGTGGTTGACAGAAAGAAGAGGAAGACAACTTCTCACTCTTGAGGAAACAAAGGCGTCGACAGACGTGCATTGCAGATTGACATGATTGGATACAAGGATGAAAGGCAAACGGACACTCAAGACGACAAAGCCGCTGCGCGCTGGTATGGCTTTTGCTTTTGCTGCTGTGGCTTTCGTTTGGGCTTAAGCTTCTTTGTTTGACCTGTTGCAGATGCCGGGGCCGGCTTTGCCGTCGTACCGGCGGCGTCTGAAGCACCACCAGCACTCGTGGCCTTCTTATCCGTCTTTTGCTTCTTCTTGCTCGACTGCTTCGTCTGCTGCTGCTGTCTGGTCTGCAACTCGGTCCTTGCATCCGTGTTCTCCACGCCAAGAATCGCCTCGTGGCTCCTCTCCCTCACCATATCGTCGACCCATGCACTTCCTTGCAGTCCCGTCGCGGTCAGGTACCTATGCGATAGCCCTTTCATCGTGATCGGTCTCACCAACAGTTCGGCAAGCTTGGCTTTCATCTCATTCAGCTTGGCCCCCGCCGCTTTGCTCTGCTTCGATCCACCACCTCCTTTGTTGCTTCGCGGAGCATCGGGATCGAGATTGTCGTCGTCCGACATGGCGAGATCCGCTTCTTCCGCCAACTTGGCCAGCCAGTTGTCGTCGTGTTGTTGTTTGTTGGCTTCATGCGTCTGCTTGTCGATGGCCAGCGCGAGGTCGACACGTTCCCGGAGGAGCGAGAGCGTGGAAAAGGTGACGGGGAATGTGAGGATGTCGGATTTGCGCGACATGGCTCGGCACAGCTGCGTCCACAGCGTCTTTTCCTTGGGTTCGATGAGGGCAAGCGCAACACCGGAGCTTCCAGCTCGAGCTGTACGTCCGCTTCGATGGACGTACGTATCGGCGGATCGTGGCAGTTGATAGTGCACCACATGTTCGACGCTCGGAATGTCGAGTCCACGTGCGGCGACGTCGGTAGCCAGTAGAACGCAATTCGAAGTCTTGCCTGATCGGTTGAAGGTGCGGAATCGGTCCAAGTTCTTGAGACGTTGCTTTTGCTGAAGCTGACTGTGGATCGGGTAGCAGGCCACGTTGAGTTGCGCCAACAACGGCGTCAGCCGGCGAATGCCGTCGATTGAGTTGACAAACACGAGCGTCCTTCCGGGATAGCGAAGCAAAAAGTAGTAAAGGTACAGATCCTTGTCCTTGCCCACACATTCGATCTTGGTTTCCATCAGACCCTCTGGCAAACCTTGACCAGGTGTCAAGTCGATCACTGCAGGCATCTCGTCTCGGAAATCAACGCGGTCCATCAACTCGTCCAGCGTGGTCGCATTCTCCTTACGCTTGGAATGACGTTTCTTGGTAAATTGTTTGAGCTTACGACGCCTCTTGAGGTTCACTTGCAGAGCCTTGCTGAGCGTGGCGGAGAAGATAAACGTCTGCATGCTCGAGCTTGGCTTGACACCGTGCGATTCGACCTCGGATTCATCCTCTTGGTCGGATCCGTCTTCTTGTTCCTGGCCGTCTTGGCCTTCCGATGGACGCTTCGCCTCTGATCGGTTGACGAGGTTCAAAATGTGCTCCATCTCTGCGAAATGCCCCACCTCGACCATCCTGTCCGCTTCATCAAGCACCAAGAAGCGGGTCTGCTTGATTCTTGCCGCAAGATGATCGTCCAGCCTCGTCATTTCCCAAAGACGACCAGGAGTGGCAACAATAATATCAACCCCGGCTTTCCGATCACCTTGACGCGACCGACCATCGAGCAAACGTCGTTGCTTCTGCTCCGACATTCCACCGCAGACCACTGCGATCTGAGGGCGACGCAGCAGCTTTTTGTGAGAGATTTCTGTCAAGCCGTCAACAGCGCTCGGGACGAGACAGCTGGCTCGAACCAGTTCGGTGAGATGCGAAGAAACTTGCAGTGCCAATTCGCGCGTTGGGCAGAGGATAAGTGCGCCCAGAGGTGGCGGTACTTCGTCGGCTGCACTTGGACGAGAAGAGGATGCGATCGCATTCTCGGCATTCTCAAATAGGTAGTTGAGGATGGGCAGTCCGTACGCAAGCGTCTTACCACTGCCGGTCTGAGAAACACCGACGACATCACGCTTTCTGCGAGAGCTCGATGCAAGAGCGGCGATGGCGATATCGTCGTCTTCCGAGTCGTCGGAAGGTGCTGCCTCTTGTTGCAAACCGAGTGCAAAGGGAAGGGACTTGTTTTGGATTTCGGTCGGCTTCTCGAAACCTTTGTGCAGTAGCGCACGTTTGAGATCCGAATGCAGAGGTAAATGCGACCATGCGGGAAGGAGCTTGTTGTCGAATTCTGCCCCTTCATCTGCGTCGTCTTGCAGATCGAGCTGGTGTGCGTTGCGGAAAGCTGCAGCCAGGTCGTCGTCGTCCAAGTCAAGGTCGGAGTCAGCCACATCATCTTGAGCTGGTAGAGTGGCGTCGGCTGCTGTTTCGTATTCATCAGAGTCAACGCCGTTGGCGTCTTGTGTGATCGCCGTCGTGTCGCCAGCCTCTAGTGGTTCTGTTGCTGCATCAGGCTCGATATCGGACGCAATTTCTTCGATTGCTCGTTTCTTCGACTGTTTCTTTTTGGACTTCGGCTTCGCTTCAGCTTGCTTTGACGTCCTCGTATTTGGGGAGGATGCAGCAGCTGTTTGTTTTTGCTTGTTCATGAGCTTACCCTCGGAAGCAAGGAACGTGATGGTACGCGAACCGTCACCTCGAGTCTCTTGGATCACGTCGACATCGTCGATCTCTTGCAAGCCCATGAAGTCATCGTCATTCCAATTGAGCGTGTCGAAGAAGTCCGACTCGGTAACGCCAGCACCTCCAGACTGCGCCTCGGAGGGCAGATGCACCGTGGACCATGCTAGCTTCGTAGGGTCGACAGTCTTGCGTTCGTGTTTTTGTACAGCAGATTGGGACGATGAGGATGGCTTTGCGTTGCCAGTACCCTTCCTTGCACGCTTGACCTGCGGTAAAGCTGTACGCGCCTTTGTCGAGGCTTCGCCCTTGACCATATTGAGCATGTGGTGCAGAGATGGTGAAGGAGGTGATGAGGAAACAAAATGCGGAGAAGCATTTGCATGGCACAAAAAGTGTTGGAATTTTTTCGGGGCTCCCGAGGCTAGGAAAATTAACTTCTCGCCAGAAAAATTTTAGGACTTCGGAAGTCGGAAAGGTGGAGAACTGCAGAGCTTGGCTGTTGTTGATGATGATGGACTTCGCTCACCTCCTCAAAAGACTCCTCAAACAGCTCGTATCGTGCGCTTCTAATACACGTGGGTTGCAGGATGAGCGAGAGCACCGATAAGTCCGCGCAAGCACAGCTGCCGCCCAAGAAGCAGGCCCAGGCCCCGTTGCTAGACGACGAAGGGGACCTTACGGCAAAGGTGAGTTGTCTGCATCGCCAACCCAAAAAGCTGTTCAAGTCTTGCGCTGACAATGATCCCCTGCTGAATTACCGCAATGATAGTTCGAAAACACGCTCGTTCGTATCTTTGCTCGCTTCTCGACCTCGTACAAGAAACGCCATCCGGAAGTGCAAGCAGCTGGAAGCAAGTCCGGCTCGTCAATACCGCGACCGGATAGCTCCGATGTGTGGACGGAAGCAGACTTGGACGCGTTCTCTACGGTGACTAACGGCGCAGCGCTCCCGCAGGAGTCCAAAGACGAGATTCGCGAGTTTCTCGATACCGACAAGAACGGCCATCTGACGTTGCGTGGTTTCATCGAGATGTATCACTTGCAGAGCGACAACGAGCCCGAAGAGACGTGGAAGGACTTGGGCAAGCTCGGCTTCAATGAGCTACTCGATTTCGAGGGAGACGGGTCAGAGCGAACTGAGAAGAAGGATGCTCAAAATGCAGCAACCTCAGGGACATCAGGTCCAGCTGAGAGCAAAGACTAGGTGCGATGCACGCAGGAGGAGCTGCTCTTCAGAGTAGAATGCATCCTTTTTGAATACATATATCGTACATGACTGTTCTGAACGTCCATTTGAGAATGAGCTCGGGCATCAGAGGAGGACTGTGTGGTGGTCATGAGTGCGGACTCTGAGAAGCGAGGAGAGCAGGGTGGACATTGAGTCCGACTTTTTATGGCCATTCCAAATAAAACAGTCGCTGTAAAATGACCTGAAAACGGAGGACCAAAAAATCAGCAGTGAGAATGACTCTTCGCTGCCATCTGTTGACCTTTCCAACTGCCTCTGCTGCGATGCGCCATGCTGCTTTGCAGATCATGCGGCTGATTTGATGGTCTGACGAGGTCCTCCCAATCCCAACAGTGCTGCTTGGGTCTCTTCTAGGGAACCCATCATTGTCTCAGCAGGGCCGAAATGCTTGCGCGGCCACAACAGAGCAACGCAAACAGCAACATTATCCGCCATTGGCATTCCTTTCTTCGCCGAACAAACACAAAGCTTCGAACGAAATTCGAGATCGTCCCTGCATCACAAGGTCGAGAGGTCCGATCTTTGCAGCTTGCATCAACGGCATATTGGCATGCTTGTCAACGCGAACGGTCAAGCCAGACGGACGCATAAAACCACCTGGAGGGTGTGCCAGCGAGTCGGAGACTGAAAAAGAGAGAAGCGTTGAAGCGAACCAAAGTCGGAAATGCCAAAACAAACACAGCTCCAGCGCTACCCTCGAGAAAGCATGTCGCAGATCATCGTAGCATCCCCGCTCCAGCCGAGAAGCGTTCTGCATCGGTATGCGATTTCCAAGAAAGCAGCCAGGCACAAGCGCACACGCCCCACGGCACTGCACCGCACGGCAAAGCGCAGTGAAAGAAAAGAAACAAATGGTAGAAAAAACACATGCAAATTCAATTGACCTGACTGCAACTTTGCGCCCCGCCAGAGGAGAATTGGGTCCCCCCTCTATTTCTCTCCATTCGAGGCATCATCAGACCGCGTTCTTGGCTAAAACAAAAACTAATCTCTTTTTGAATGAACAGCACCAGAGCACAACCTGCGCACCTGCTGCTGCGATTTTGTCACCCATAGGCCGATTGAGATGAGACTCACACTGCGTCACGTTTGTGGCTGTTTTTTCGCTCAACCTTTGTCCGCATCAAGCAGCCAGACTAAACATGCTTTTCAACGCTCATCGCGCGAGTCCCCTTTCTTTGTCTCTCTCTCACACACAGAAGCTGCTGCCGTATTTTTCAAAACGAGACGCTAAAATCCAAGAAAGGAGCAGAGACGGCTCAACTTACAGACTGCACACGCTGCACGCGCGCACTTTGCCTCTGTGTGTGTTGTGTGCTGCTCGTCCATCCAACATAGCCAAAACTTGGTCTCTTGTACCCTATCAGCAACGTCGAACACCATCGATCCTACGTCTCTTCTCTCACCGTCACTGACAGCAGCGATCATCCATTCCTTCGCCGACATCCCTTTCGACTCTGTTCTTCTGCCCGGCACACTTTACCGCAGTTCCATCTTTGGATCACCCACATCATCACCTCGTCCCCACGACTCCTGAGACCTTAATCAACGATTACAATTGTCTTACAGCTCAACGCCTGGCGCTTTTCGAGATCTTGCTCTGAACGCCATCCCTCATAGGGTCAACTCCATCTAGCAGGTGTTTCTTGCGCAATTCGCGGCGTTTCCGTCCAATTTGCCCTTTCGTCGGTCACTTCCGTCGGCTTCGCATTGAGGCGCATCGCATCTTCCGAACAAGCCTGGTCATCCTAGCAAGAGCACTTATATATAGGCATACTGATAGTCGCTGATCGATCGTCCTCGTCTCGCTGCCGACAAGCTTATCGCCCATCATGTCGGCAGTCTACTCGATCTACACCTCGCCCAACCATGCGCCCATCCCTAACCATCTTCCCACCCTTATCGTGACACCATATGGCCAGCCACACCATACGCTCTACTCGTACATCCATACCAACTACAACAAGGAGACTTACCTCCTTACCCCTTCTCCGCAGGGTGACCTTTGCGTTGCCAAGATGGTCCCACCCCCTGGCTCTCGAGGCGGCGCAGGTTCATCTGAAGGCGGCCACTCGAGTGGGCACGGCGACAAGACGGTGCGCTGCGAAGCGTCACGAAATCTCAAGTGGTCCATCACCAACACGGGCATCCATGCTCCTGTCTACAAGCTGACGTTGCCAAATCCCGACGCACCTGGTCATGAGCAGCCTCTCTTCCAAATTTCGAAACCCAACCCCAATGCAACATGGTGGTCTATGTTTTATTTCACTTATGCTGGTCATCTCATCCCACCAAAAAGGATCGAGTTCGGCAAGATTCAGAAGAATGCTGCGGCCGGAAGCGGTGGAGGAGGCGGTACACGTGTCACCATTGCAGGAAAGTCGCCAGAAGAGAAGGCAGTCTGGCAGACCCTTGGCGAAGGCAACGAGGACATGGTCGAGTGGATTGTGCTCTGCGCTGCTCTTAACGTGCTGGACGACGAGATCATCAAGGCTGCACAGGGAAGCGAGCCAAGACCAGCCGCACCTGCTTCCAAGGCGGTCCCTTCAAGTCGCCCAACAGTAGGTGCCATTCGTGGCGCCAACCCTGCCCCCTCCGCCAAGATGGGCATGCCCGTTCCACAGCCTCAGGGCGGCGTCACTGCCGGCTATCGAGGTCCCAACCAAGCCACCGGACCTCCCGTGCGAGCAGGTCCGGGCGCTGGACCCAATCCGCAAATGTACCAGCAGCAGCGAGGCCCTCCTCCGCCGCAAGGTTACCGGGGCCCTCCTCCACCAGGGACCTCGATGCCCATGCCGCAGCAGGGATATGCACCACCGCCTCAGCAAGCGCGTGGTCCTGGTCCTGTCCCAGCGAGCAACGGTCGTCGCTTCTGATGCCATCATCTCCCTCTTTCCCTCCTTTTTTTGCCTTGCCTCACCGCATTGCTTTTTAATATTTGGCCTCTTGCTTGTATTAAGGTTACGACTTTTGTTGCCACGCCTTTTGCCTCCTCCTCTACTATCTTTCTTTTGCTTCTCCCTCCCTCTCCCTCTCTCGTCGCATCCCGCACAGACACAACTTTTGTCGCTCCTTTTGCCAAATCATGAACAATTTTTATATGCACCGGCAGAGGGGCACTCTCCATGTGTCCTACGATGCAAGCAGTTGCACGTCAAACTTCAGAGCGGTTTGACGCCGAAAAGTGTTCGAAAGCGTTCGAAGAGCTGTGGTGCGGGCAAAGTCGGGTAGGCGAGGTGTTCAGAACAGGAGTCAGAATGGAGAGACATAGGCGGACCAAAATGAGGCAACTTACTATCAAAGAGATGACCGTGTGCGAGCCTAGGCGTGCCCAGCACATTCCGAAGCTGTGAAGGCGGTGTAACAATGTATTGACATCACTTTTTCTGTGTCAGATATTTTGCAGTCGTGGAGGTGATAGAATCATGCTGCGCTGGTTCGATGATACTCACCCTTTGTACAGCGCCAGCGGCCCCTCGTTGGCAACCAACTTGCCCAAGCAATCCATTGCATTCTTGAACTGCCTCGACTTGTCCTGCATTAATCTCACCTTGACCGTATCAAAGGGAGCGCTGGTGACCGAGCAGACAAAGCCCGCAACCATGGAAGCGGAAAAGTGAAGCGCGAAACCTTCCTGGAGAACATTATTTTGTTTCAAGATGGTCTTGACTTGGTCGTACGAGGCGATTTGGGAGCTTGTGAGGACGGCGGCTCGGATGATGGTTGGACCTACGCCACGGTAGAGGCTGCGAAGGCCTCCGGTGAGGCCTGGTTGTCCTTCGCGGTAGACGTGAGCGAAGGCAACAAAGGTGTTGCGGTACGGTGGTTGGCCAGTTGGTCTAACCGCTTGCATTCGGACTGTCCGCGACATACACCGGGAGGAAGAAGAGGAAGGAAGATCAGCACGACATGACTTGCATAGGTCGGAAACCTGTTGATTGGCGTGAGCTCACCTTTGACCAGATCCGTCGGGCACGCAAAGGCACTTCCGATCGCTCCACTCGAAATGCCACTCAGCGCCTTGAGCGCAAAACTGCTGTCCTTGACTCCCAACGCCTTGGCGTATGCGTCTTTAAATGTCTCGTACAGTCCGAACCGCACCGTACTATACGTAAGCTCTCTCAAACACGATGCGGTCACCCCATTCCACAACGAACTCAGTCCTTCCTTGCGAATCATGTCCGAAGTGATACCAACGAAATTGGCACGCGTCTTGTCGACGAGTAGCTGCTGTCGCACTTTGACAATGTCGGCTGGATTGGTGCATGCAGCAGAGATGGCGTTGCCCAGACCGGCTGAGGCGAACGTGGCGGCGAGAATGTATGTCGGGCTATGGGAGTTAGGTGGTGGAGCAGCGACGGATGCATTGTGCGAGGGGTGCGTGGCTGCAGCGATCGCTTGATCCGGTGCGAGCGAGGAGCTCGGGATCATCTTTGACGACGACGACGACGACATGTTTGCAGCAGAAGCCCGAATCGAAACTTCGCAATGCTGCCGAGATGGTGGTGTCTACAGAACAAAATCTGCGTGAAACTGGGTCGATCAAGGTGGAGCAATGCTGCGACTGTGGGGAGTAAACAGTTCTCGTCGCCGTCAACCGTCGCCGTCGCCATTCGGCTTTTTTGCCGGCTAATCCGACCGACGTTTGGCTTCCCCGCTTTTGTTTTGCAGAATTCGTCGAAGATATAGCGATCTCACATTGGCCAACAAGTATCATTGACGAAGGGGACTCTAACAATTGTCTCTCGTTTTTTCATCAATCGCCGATTTTGATTAAGGGTGTGCTCCGATCTATAGCTGCATAAAGCTCGGCCGGACTCGCGGATCACGTGTTTCGAGGAAAGGGGGATTTGGCGCAGCAGCACATGGCGACTCTGAATTGTCAATTGGCTGACGAGAAAGAATCATCTGCAGCTCCGGCTGGTCACGAGCTTTTAGATCAGTGGCAGTGAGCTGTACAGCTTGCCAGACTTGCATTTCGCAGTCAGCAGGCAAGTGAGCGCGGTTAGTGAGTGTCTGTAGACTGCGAATGCGAGTCGAATGCGAGGGAGCCAACTCGAGCTCGCGATCAGATGAACAGACTCTCCCTTCTCTCCACCTATCAAGACATCTCTCGATATCTCACATCACACATATCGTCAAAATGGCTTCCTCGTACGTCTTCCAAACATCCTCGGCACACATTGCAAAGCAAAGATAGAAGCAGCAGCAGGGAGAAGGGAGATACTGACCTGTAGGATCACATCTATTCTTGGTTTGGCGAAAATTACAGCGATCTTGCCGCCACTTACGCTTCGCTCATCCTCGCTGACGAGGGTCTCGAGATCACCGTACGTATCACACCAGCATCACTTGTCGGCATTGGGACGGAAAGCAGTTGAGGATTGCGTGTGGAAGAGTGGCACCGAGGAAGAGTTGGCATCCGCAGCAAAGCAAGCATGTAGCCGATCCAATCGCCAACAGTAGCAACAGCATCAGCAGCAACCAGCACCCATAGTATCGAGCGACCGATTTTAGGCAGCAGGGTCAGCAGCACAGACGTCCTCGACATCAGAATATGCATCGACAGTACAACTTCATTTTACTTTCAGATCGAAAAGGCAGTTCAAAAGGTTATGGGCATGGAGGATCGTGGTCGTAGGATATCGCTGCTTTGCACTGCAGGAACGCCAACATTCTGGCGAGATCACATCGAAGTCAAGGTTGACTGCTAGGATGGCCCGTTGTCACAATGGAACGACTTCTGCGTGTATGGCATGGTTGATGTGACAGTGCAAGGTGGAAGCAAGCATCATTGGGACCGCAACCACCGAGCGCGATCCCCGTCATGTTACTGTCTGGGCTGCAGTCGGACATTCGCTTTTTCAGCTCGGGTTGGCCTTGCAGATGATAGCGTCAGGAAACTCCGTTGCGTGGATCACGACAGCGATGTGCTCAAACGCGTGAAGGCCTTCATATCTGGTCGGCACATCATTGCACGATGCTCTTGGGATCACGGAAGAGAGGACGAAACAACCAATCAAGATACGCCGTTTTGGGATGCCATTGCTGCCGATATCGCCCATCGTCGATTGGTACATCCAACTGCTGCTATCTTACATTGCTTGCCGACGCCTGCTGCCGTTGGCTGCTACCATTGCCGTCTCTCCTCGACATCCACTTTACCACACGCGCAGTTCTTCATCTGAGACGTCCAAACATACCACGACAACTTTCGTCGATCATCAGAAACTAACATTCCGCTCATCTCCTTTGTCCAACAAACAGTCCGAGAAGATCGTCCAGCTGACCACCGCTGCCGGTGTCCCCGTCGAGCCCATCTGGGCCACCCTCCTGGCCAAGGCCCTTGAGGGCAAGGACGTCAAGGAGCTCCTGACCAACGTTGGTGGTGGTGGAGCTGCCGTCGCCGTCGCTGCCCCCGCCGGTGGTGCTGCCGCTGCCGGTGGCGCTGCCGCCGAGAAGGAGGAGGAGAAGAAGGAGGAGGAGAAGGAGGAGTCGGACGACGACATGGGCTTCGGTCTCTTCGACTAAACGTCTCAATGCGCGCGTCCCTTCCGCATTCCCCTATCTCTCTCCAGCTTCGTCCCTCTTCTTTTCGTGCAATGTACCATCAGAAACACACGTTCAAGAACGATCGCTCAACTTGGACTCGCGCACTGGCTCCCGTCCACCGCTTCGCACGCAGCATCGGTAGTTGGCAGCTCAGCGTGGGTCTAGGACGTCTTTCTTGATCATATCTACATTCATACACACACCACACATCACACAACATACAAAAATCCAAAACCCTGGCTCTTTGCCAGCTTTTCCGTAAAACTCCAAGCCTCCTCAAGCGAATGCTTTCTTTCTGTGATCAATGATTGTCTGTGAGGCTTTTGAGCACTCCGCTGGATTGGGCGGGAGCGACGGCAGGTGTGAAGCAGTGTCGTCCAATTGAATGCTTCTGTCGCGGAGGAAGCAATTGTTCGGGCACTGGCTTCGCGAAACCTCATTGATGGCGCTGCACAGGTCAGCAAAAGCAAGACAGAAAGGTGCGAGGAGGATCCAAGCTGCTGACGCAAGTCGGGATTGAAGGATTGCAGATCGGACGTTGCTGGGTATGACTACCAGTGATAAAAAACATGACTGTTCGACTTGATTCGGCCCAACTTGCATTCCCATGTTACTGTCTTGCTGCTATGCCCCTCCCCGTCGCTGGAACAAGAAACACCCCTCGTAACCATACATGTTGTCCGGCGTGAAAGTGTCTCTCCATCTACCCACCAACTTGCCCCCTGCGACCGAGTATCCCCTGTACAGCCATTTGCCTCTACCGTCAGGACGATACTCTTTGGTCATGATCAGCATGCCATCCCAGCTCCTCACTCGGCCACGGACCACGAATCGGCCCCAGGCAGAATGACCCGTCCCTGAGAGCAAGATCTCGTACCGCTCCCTCCCGTCTTCGTCTGGGAAAGTTGGATATCGATCCCAATCTTGAGGCAGGGCTTTGGATTTGCCCTTTGCATCCGCCGTCGAAGCTCCGTCTGCCGCTGCTGCAGAAGAATCCGAGTGAGGCTCACTCGACGTATACCCAGCTGCGAGCACACTTCCCTTGCCACCTTCCACTTCTCCCGGTCCCAGCCTGACAACCTTTTCTCTAATCTTCCAGATCTGAGGTTGCTCTCCAAATGGACCTTCGTACAGACTTCGCATTCGTCCGGCAAGCATCTCTCGATATGAATCGAAATCGAAGAAACTGAACCTTCCTTCCCAGACCCCCTCAAACATGCCCTGGAAAAACAGAGGTGGGAGACCGGGCGAGCATCGTGGGTCGAGACACGAGAGAAGACGCGTGACGTCTTTGTCGTGATCGGAGGAAGTGAGCGAGAGCGGCGAACGGGTAGCAGTGGGTTGGCGGGTGGTCGTATCGGACGTCGGGTCGTCGGGATCGGACAGCGCGGTCATGCCCAAAACGGCAGGATCCTTTTCTACCTTCATGAAAAAGGAAAAGCACGCGCCTTGGGCTAGAATAGGCGCTGCTATACGAAGCTGTCCACCGACATGCTCGACCAAGCACGAGCGATCACGAGGCGCAAGATCGGCCAGGAAGGGGTTGGTCGCCAGGGTTGGGCCAACCCCGGGTGCTTGCTGCCCGTCTTCGTTGGCTAGTTCTCCACTGATTGTGCGTGTGCCATTGGATTTGCTTGCTTGGTTCGTAATGGGCAGGTTGCGAAGCGTCCACGGAGCCATATAGGCATCAAACTTGTGAGCTGCGAAGACGAACGGACGCAGCACAAACAGCCGCTCGATGGCTTCTCCCTTGGGCTCGAACGCCAGCTGGTCCGGATCCGTCAACAGGTAGATCAAATGCAGCGCTAAAGCTTTGTGAACCGCTGCAGAGGGATAACCCGCTGATACTGCACTGTCCAACATTTCAGTAGCATGGTGAAGCGCCAAAAAGCTATGCAGTTGTGCCCAGCACAATTGCTCATAGTTGAGACCGTCGTTTTCCAACATCATCAGGTAGGCCAACCACAGCATCTCGGTGATTGATTCGTCGTCCTCAAAAAGTGCCGCACCTTGATCGGGTCGCAAAGCAACAGTAGCGACACAGCGTCGCATGCGTTTGAGCAAGATGCAGCGTCGACGAAGCTCGTTGGCCAAGTTGTGCGAGGTGAGAGCGGATTTTCCAAAGCGGCGTCCGATGGCGGCGGTGTCAAACTTGCTGCGGAACACCCTTGCGTACAAGCGCGGATTCTGTTGGAGATTGAGAAGCGAATAAAGATGTTTGCACACCAGTTGCAGTGCATGCAGATCGGTGGGTGGGGTCACAACCTTGGACTCTCGCAGCGAAGCGTCGTAGAGAAAGCTGCAGGGTGCAGAGGTGGAGGAAGAGGCAAATGAGGTGTCGGACATGGCAGCATAGCTCGCGATGCTGTCGAGAATTTCTGGCGGTAGCGATAGAAGCCCTGCGCCAGATGCTTGGGCGTTCATGGTTGTACTTGACGGCCTCTGACTCGTGTTGATGCCTCCGAGCTGTCCCGTCTGTCAATGTCGGCTTTAATTAGGCTCGAAGGAGGACGTGCCGACCCAGGCTCTGTTCACAGATTCGAGAGCGAGATGATGTTGTAGTTCGAGCCTTGTGTGTGTCGATATGAACGATGTGTAAAGCTGAGTTCGAGATTGGCCAAGGTGGGAGATGAGAGGAGTGCAGACTCAGAAAGCAAAGAGTGGCGTCTCTGTTGGCTCGTGAGCTCACCAAACCAAATTCCACCAAACCGGCTCTGTGTCCAAATTGAATAACCGAGCTTGCGGCAAGATTCCACGTTCTTGAGCTTGTCGATCGGCGCATCCGAAGTACACTGTATCCGCTCTCCGGATGCCATGCAAGATCGAAGGCCAAATGTAAGGCGCACTCGACTGTCTGCTACACAGCCGACTGCGACTGGTGATTCTGCATGTTGCAGCCGCAATTCAACACAAACACGTCAGCACACACACCAAGAGCATCGCCATAGAGATTGAAATGAGATGTATTTCTTCAGTATTCTCAGCAGCTTGGCGCTGTTGGTCGCACAAGGCCGCTCCGTCTCAAGCCGTGTGGGCAACGACCTCGGTCTTGATACGATTCTTGCCCTTCTGAGCAAGAGTGTCGACCGTGTGCTTGAGCTGTTCCGGCAACGCATACTCTGCAAACTCGCCCTCCTCACCACCAGGAATAGGCAGGCTTACGTTGATGGCGCTGCACTTGGATGCAATGATCTCCGAGTCCAACGACTTGTCCGACAGATAGATCTGGCCGCTGTCGCACGAATCCAACAACACAGTGGGAGCACGTCCAGTGATCTGCACGGCAAACGAGGGCGAGCCCGTCACCTCCAACGACGAGACGAGCGTATCGACCAGGATCGAGGTTTTTGTACAGTTGGTCATCTGCACAGCGTTGATCTTGCCCTTGATTTGAATGATGCAATTTTTGCAGTTGAAAATGTTGACCGTCTGGTTGAGCTCGGTCTGATCGATCACGATCGAACGATTGTCCTCGTGATGCTCGACTGCCCACTTGTTACCGTCCAGCTGCGTCTTGGGTGGCTTTTTGGCTTTCAATTGTGCTGGCTTGGCTGCGAGCTTGGGTGGTGCAGCTTTGGTCGGTGGAGGTGCGGTTGTTGCTCGAAGTTCAGGGTTCTTGTGCGTCATTTGGCTGGCGTCGACCCTCTTGAGTCCCTTGGTGATGTTTTCGCCCTGATTCAGCTGACCAAACACGGCGTCCATGCCACCTGCGGCTGCTCCACCAGCTGACGCACCGCCGGACAAGTCGATCGCAGGAGGCGGTGGTGGAGGCGGTGGAGGCGCTCCTCCCGCCGGAGCCGAACTGGACGACGCCTTGAACGAGGCGGCGTCGCCCCCCTTGGGATTCCAAGTCAATCCAGTGGTGTGGGTCTTGAGCACGTACGTCTTGAGTGTTTCGAGAAGCTTGATGAAGGAGCGTGTCCATTCCACGTGCGTCTTGTCCGTGTCCTTGAAGTCCTTGATGACACGGTTGGCGTAGAATTGTGCGCTATCCTTCATCTCGCCAACATAAGGGCCCGGCTTGGGCTCGACAGCGACCCATCCGACAGCAGGAATGCCTTCGCTGACGGTGCTGAGATGATTGAAGTGTTGCTTGTCGCCGCGGTTCTTGTCGCGTGTTTCAATGACTTGGGTGAGTGCAGTTTGGAGCGGCTTGAGCAGATCTGCAAATACGGGCGAGCTTGCCCCTCCTGCCGGCTTTTGACTCGAGGCAGCAAGCAAGATGAGGTCGCGCTGTGCCTGGAAGGTCTTGACTACATTTGCGGCCTGTTCTTGAACGACGCCGCCGATCTTGACGCTGAGCTGCTTGAACTCGTCGACGGCTTGCCCAACCTCTTGATCGTAAGCCTTGACGGCTGGTGGATCCTCCTTGGTTGGCTCGACGGCAGCAGGAGGAGGCGGTGGTGGAGGAGGCGGGACGGATGCAGCAGCCAAGGATGGTGCGGAAGCCGGAAGCTCCTTTTGGGTTGAGGAGCCCGAAGATTGATGGAGAGCAATGTCTTCGAGGCGCGAAGTGGCTGCTTCGAGCCTTTTTCAACAGAATGGCAGAACAAGCGTCAGCATGCCAGGTGATTAATGACGAACAACGCGACTGCATAAGTTCATGACGGCTTACCTCTTGATGAGCGTGCTCAGGTTCCCGATGCCTGGCGTCGACATTGTTGGCATTGGGCGTCGATGATGTCGCGGATGGAAGGCGAGAAGGAGAGTGTTGATGTCGCTGCTGTTGCCTGTCACTCACAACACACACCCGCGCAAACTCGGGAATCCACAAATTGCACACGCAGGGGCAGTGCGAGTCGCCGAGCACAGGCCATGCCAGCAGCAGCAATTCTTTCTGATGCTCTCACACTGTAATATCGCGTTGAAATACTCCACTCTCAGACCTCCTTTCCACCTTTGCCGTCAGTCCAACAAACAAAACAGTCACGTATCTACACAAGCTCACGCATCGATCGTGGTATCGTCAAGACATTGGTATATGAGAATAAGCAAAATATGGAGAGTGGGGCAAGCCAATAGAACAACACTAACGAGACGCAAGGGCACAAGTACAGTGACGTGTTGATACAAGCAATACAGGTTCTAGGTTCTAGGTGGGGATCTGATGCAAAAGCGTGAAACAATGAGGGCAGGTGCAGCAAAGGGTCTGATCAGTCGTCGCGGCTTTTTAGAGCAACGGCGGCTTGGATCTCGCGCAGCTGGCCAGTAACATCGCCCTTCATCTTGCTTAGCAAGACGACAAAATTGAGCATGTCCTCGTCCATTCGCGATCGTTGTTGGTTCCATTCATCCTCCTTGTGTTCGGCGCTGTTTGGGTCGAAGAAGTGAGATTGAGGATCATCGTCAGACAATGTCGGGGCTCCTTATTCCGCTAAGCAAGACACACAAAGAATACTTACGTGAGCTGAAGGCTGGTAAGTCTTGATTCCGCTTGCTGTAGGTGGATACTGCCCGAGGCTTCCGTCTCGTAGGTCGACTTTTCCAGCTTGCCCTCGTCGGCCTTGTATCGCTCTTGCACCGTCTTGCAGCTCTGTAGTCGGTAATCAAGAGGCAGACGAGAGTCAGTACTTTTGCGAGCTGCGCATCCTTGTCTGTGTCGCACGAGATCACTTACCTTCTCGTACTCGGTTGCTTGCCTGGAGAGTGCTTCGCATCTCTCCCGATCAGAAGCAAGCTGCGTCTCTTGTTCTGAAAGCGCCTCTTGCAGCTTTTCGTACTCTTCCTGCATTGTGAGTCGCTTCTTGGACGCATGGCGGTACTTGTCGGCCTCCTGAGATCGCAATGTTTCGATCTGTCGACGGAAGGAACCTTTGATGTCGACACCGGCTTGCAACATGGTGGACGGATTGGAGGGAGTCAACTCGAGCTCCTCAATCACGCTTCCGGAAGCCAGTCTAAAGGGCAAAAGCGAGATGGAGCGTGCCAAAGGGTTGAATTTGGAAATTCGGTCCTCTGTGTCGGCTTGCTTCTTGGCGATAGCGATCTCGAGAGACCAACCATCGCCGGCCGCTTTTTTGTTCTGCTCGCCAAGCACTTCGAGGCGCTTGCTGAGACGATTCCTCTCGGCAAGCATCCTCTCGTACTCTTCGGCCGACATCTCCTGTGCATTGACCTGCTCTTGCAAGTCAAGCCTGCGTTTGTTCTTGTCGTCGATCTCCTTCTCAGCAAGTGCAATCTCCCTGATGAGCCTTTCGATGGCCTTCTTGGTCTTGTCGAGCTTGGGAACGAGGACCTCGTCGTAGTATTTGTGGAATTTCGAGATGTCCTTGGTGAGCATGTCGTTTTCGCTGCGCTCGATCTTGAGCGGCGAATCATTGTTGAGGTAGTCGGCAAGCTCGGCTTCAAGCTTGCGATGCTCTTCCTGGAGCTCCTTGAGTTCGAGCTCTATCGCAGCGTTCTTATCCTCGAAGCGAACTCCGAGCTTGGCGTGCTCTTCGGGGTAGGTGTCTTCGTTCTGCCAGAAGCGGTCGTAGCAGTCCCAGAGGTAAGGGAAGAAGAGAGACTGAAGGTCATCGATCTCGTCAGGACGCGATCTTGGCCCGGTTCCGATGGTTTCGGCCTGGTTGCCCAAGTTGACCATCCACTCGAGCATGGCGAGACAGTAAGGCCAGTGGCTCTGACTTCCGGCGGCTGTGAGCTTGGTCTTGCTGAGCTCATCGGCAGCAGGGTATTTGATCTCCTTCATCAAAGTGAGCACTTCATCCTCAAACTTTTTGCCATCGGCGCCCATGATGAAATTCGTATCAATGCAGCTGGCGTATATGTGCTTGAACATGCCGACGAAAGCCGACTGAGTGGGTTCGTGCACGCCCTTGTTGGCATCCCAGCCGGCCATGGTGAAGCCGGTACGTTCGAGATGCTCCTTGACGGTGAGACCCATGCGCGTCTTGTAATGCTTGTCCTTGATGGGCCTGGTTTCTCTTACGCCTGATCCACCCGTGTTGCCAATGTTGCCTGGAGCGATGGACAGTCTTCCAACCATGGACCTCCTGGAGTTTGGTGTCGCAGTAACCGCAACGCTCTGGCGACCAGCGGAAGCGACGCTCTGCCTGCCTGCGTACGTGCCGGAATCGCCTCGACGGCCGCTCTGAGTTGCCGAGTGTACAGGACCTGATTGCTGTGAGTTCTGTGGGGCGTCTCTATTGTTGGCATTTGTAGCGCTCACTTGACGGGCCTGAGTGGACTGCTGTGGGATCATGGAGGCTCGGGGCTGGAAGGAACCGCTAGGGATGGTCTTTACTGACTTGACCGCAGATGACGGAACGGGCAGTGCAGATGTGATATGACCATTGTTCTGGTTTGGATCGATGGCTGCAAGCGTCGAACGACGCGTGTTTGTGCTCGCCATTTTGGGCGAGTGTGATTGCGGGTGACGTTTGGTGAGAGTAGGGCAAGGACGACGCTGCGGCTAAGGAGCCTTGTCCGGAAAGGATGATGATTAACCGAGCTGCTGTTCAAGAGAGGTACTATGGCGAGAAGAGAAAAGAAAAGATGATGGTAGCAGAGCTGCAACCTCGGATGGATGGCCAGCAACGAGGAAAGGACAATTGAGTTGAGTCATGAGTCTATCTCGACTCTATCTCCTTCAGTCGTCAGTCAGTCAGTCAGTCAGTCAGTCAGTCACTCTCACAATTCCAACACTTTTTTGGCCCGCTGAACCTGCCAGCCAACAAAAACACGCGTCGCGAGCGGCTTTGTACGACCTAACATCATCACGTGATCCATCCAACTCAAAAGAACATCATTTCGACTGATGCACGTTTGCTGCACACCCCGCATACACACACACAGAGGGGTTTCGTTGTCACTGAGCTCGTGGCCCCGCAAATGACGCACCAACTAACTCACTTTGATAAAATATGCACTCCCCTCTCCAAGCTCCGTTGAGCTCATCCAGACCTCGAGGAGAAGATCAATTCGTCTCGTTTCTGTCGGCCTGACTTGAAGGGTAAGATGACCATGCCCCGGCTGTCGTGTCCTTGTAGCAGAGTCGAGGTTGACCGAACAATTTGAATTGGATTTGCGTCACTTTGCTTTGCCGCCATAGCAGCCGAGGGCGACTCGCAGTGCGATTCGCGTGGGTGTCTGACCAAACCAAAAAAAGTCGGTGGCCTCCATGAGCACTGGATTGCTTAATCCAGATTCGAGACTCGAGTTCTGTAATCATTCCCTGACTCAGGGCAATCGGATTCACCCGCACAGACCCCGCTCTTCTCCATCTTGTGGCTTGTCACACACTTTGTCGCCATCCTCACGCATTCCACCATATCCTGTCACCAACAACTTGACCGTAGCCTTGCCACCCGTGCCTGTCGATCATCAAGTTCGTCGATACCTACGAATGGCATTGTAGTGCACAAACGGCTACGCTACGGCGCTGCACCAGTCGCCTGTCCTTGTCCATCTCTCCCCCGTCATCCTCGCGCTTCGGCATGGCCCAACTACCAACCCACTCGCCAGTCACGGGCGAACCGGTGCCTGACTACTACATCCATGCCTCTGACGCCTTCTTCCGCGACACGCAAGGTCGTGCACTTCTCCTCCGCGGTGTCAACCTCTCTGGTCAGAACAAATCTCCCATTGGTCAGCCTTCGCAAAAGCTCGACGGCTTCTGGGAATCAGCAGAATCGGGGGGAGAGTCTTTTGTTGGTCAGCCTCTGAACCTACAAGATGGCTCTGCAGATCTTCACCTCGCTCGTCTTCGCTCTTGGGGTTTCAACTGCTTGCGCTACGTCTTCACCTGGGAAGCCATCGAGCATAAGGGTCCAGGTCAGTACGACACTGAGTTCCTCGAATACACCGTTCAAGTGCTTCGCAAAATCAAGCAGTATGGCTTCCGCATTTTTATGGACCCCCATCAGGACCTCTTTTCTCGTTTCACCGGCGGCTCCGGTGCACCTTACTGGACTCTCATCGCTTGCGGTATCAACCCCCGCAATTTCACCACAACTCAGGCCGCTTTCCTTCAGGCAGAATGGCCCACCGCCCAGCATCCGCAGCCCGCCGAATTCCCCGATATGCTTTGGGCTACCAACTACACTCGCTTGGCCGCTGCTACCCTCTCAGTCCTTTTCTTTGCCGGCAAACACTTTGCTCCACGATGCATCATCGACGGTCGCAACATCCAGGATTGGCTCCAGTCTCACTACCTCAACGCTTGTCAGCAACTCTTGCAAAAAATAGTCGATGCAGGCGATCTTGTAGAAGAGTGTGTCATCGGCTGGGACAGCATCAACGAGCCCAATCAGACCTATGTCGGTCTCCAAAGCATCTCCACCATTCCTCAATCATGGCGTCTCAAAAAGGGTCCCGTGCCCACCCCCATACAAAGCTTTCGTCTCGGTGCTGGTCAGGCCCAGACACTCGAAAATTGGGTCTTTGGCTCCATGGGGCCCAAGCGCAACGGCTCCATCCACGTTGATCCCAACGGCACCCTCGCTTGGTTGACCGATGACGAGGATCGCGTTCAAGGTGGAAACAAGTGGGGCTGGAAACGTGACGACGCTTGGCCGCTCGGTCAATGCCTTTGGGCGGCTCACGGCGTTTGGGATCAAGCCACAGGCGAGGTTCTGAATGACGCCTACTTCCATCTCTTCCAAGGTCCTGCCGGAAGCAGGCCAGCCGAATTTGCCGAGGACTACTGGCTACCACATTACCGCGCATACGCAGATCTCATTCGATCCAAACACAGAGAGGCCATCATGTTCATTCAACCTCCCGTCTTTGAACCGCCTCCAAAGTCCCTTTCTCAAGATGATCTCAAGCAACGCGCATGTCTCTCCGGCCACTTTTACGACGGTCTCACCCTCATCACCAAGCACTGGAATTGGTTCAACGCAGATGCCGTCGGCTTGCTTCGTGGAAAGTATCCCGGTGTCCTCTTCGCCATTCGAATGGGTAACAAAGCCATTCGTCAATGCATTCGAGACCAGCTCGGCTACCTCCGTCAGGATTGCCTCGACGGCTTTGGCAAGTACCCTACCCTCATCGGAGAGATTGGAATCCCTTACGACCTTGACAAGAAAAAGTCTTACTTCGGCGACACCAAGGGAAGAGGCGTTGGCGACTATTCGGCGCAGACCATGGCTCTGGACGCTTCGCTCAACGGTTGCGACGGCACCAACCTCCTCAGCTATACCGTATGGACCTACTGTCCCGACAACACGCATCAGTGGGGCGACGACTGGAACGGTGAGGACCTCAGCATCTGGAGCCAAGACGACGTCAAAGCAAGTGAAGCTGCTGAGTCCTCCCAAATCGGCTCTGGTCGCAGAGCTAGCACTGCCTCCCTGTCAAGCTCCCGTTTGAAACCGCTCAGTACTCTTGCGCCTCTCTCTTCCGCATCGAAATCCCGTTCTAGCATCAACCTGCCTGAGCTCGTCCCCGGCGATGGCAGCTACAATGCACCCAGTCTGCTCAATGGCTCCCGTGCTGCTGCCGCTTTCTGCAGGCCGTTCCCCGTCGCAACTGTCGGTACTCCCGCAAGCATCGACTTTGACATCAAGTCGTCCGAATTCAAGTTTGCTCTTGACATCACGAGCGCTGAACTGGACAATGTTGGTCTCGCCACCGAGATCTACCTGCCCTTCCTTCATTACGGCGCTGACGGCGTTGCTGCGGCTGCCAGTGGCGACTCGGGCAACAGACGCGTTAAGGATGGCAACGCCTCCGAACGCTGGGCTCGCAAGCAGGAGAAGAAGCTCCGCTCGGCTGACACGCTTGCATCCTCCACCTCGAGCCTCGTCGGCGCCTCTTCCAGCACCGACGACGTATCGTCCTCATCGGCATCCACGCTACTCGCCGATTCCACCGAGCTGTCCAGACCGACCTCCACGAGAGATCCCGCAGTCCAACTCAACGGCCAGGATCAGCTTCTGTCTATCGACGTTGAAGTTTCCGCCGGTCGATGGGAGGTGGAAGGTCAATATCTCAAATGGTACATGAACAAGGCCGAGGCAATTGCTGAAGACGCTGGCAATCCCCTCGACGGCGTCTTCCGCCATTCGATCAGAGTCAAGAGGAGCGGCGGCCCCGTCAAGCTCGAGATGTCGGGCAGTGCATGGGACCTCTTGACCGCTTGTGGCATTCTTTAGATTCCATCTCATCCGCACCCCAGCCTCGCATTTGCATTTAATCTGATCGCATCCACAGACACGCATCTCTCAGCGCAGCAGAGCAAGGCAGGTGCAACAGAGAACTCTGGTCTTTTCATGAGAGTCGTGAAGGGCAAGCAAGACAAAGCGCGCACGAAGTGACAAGATTTCCAGACAACTGAATGAGATTGAGAAAGCAAAACAGAGAAAACAAGGAAGAAAGTGCCAAGACGAAGCGACACTCCCGCAAACGACAAAAGCCAGTTGTCGTGGGGACATCGAGAAGAAGCAAAAGAGAGACGAAGCAAAGGGCGAGGAGCCTCTCTAACTTATGCGAGAGGCCATAGCAAACAGAAAATCTACGTGTGCGAGACAAAGCTGGCGTCGAGGACCGGTCCCGACGCTTTTTTACCCAACAAGCTTGGTGGGATTGGCCAAGCTTTGTGACCCTTCCTTCCGAGGCAAAAGAAAGCAAACAACGAAACGAGTGCATGATGATGGCGGGCAAAGGGGAAAGTCCATAATTATTCCAGCTCGGACTGCGGCGGAAGTGAAGAAGGCGGGAGAGACCTCTAGGAGGAGTCAGCCTGCTCCTGGATGATCTTGGAAAGACCGTCGTACAGGTCGGCGAAGTTGTTGAGGTTGCCCGTTGGGGTGGCGGCGGCAGCCGAGGCCGAGGCGGCGGAAGCAGCAGAAGCGACGGAAGCAGACGAAGCGGATGCAGCAGCAGCCGCAGACTTTCTTGCACGGACGCTTTCGCGCGACTTGGATGCAGCCCTGGCAGCGGACGCGCTTGCACGGGCGGCGGCCTTGGTGACAGAGTAGACAGAGGCGCGGGAAGCAGCAGCAGACCGAGAGGCGGCTGCAGAAGACGAGGCAGCATCGGCAGCTGACGATGCAGCAGCGGCTGCCGAAGAGGAGGAAGCAGCAGCTTGCTGAGCAGCCTTTTTCTTGGCAGCAGCCGCGGCAGCTTGACTATCATCGTCGTCGCTGTTGTTGTTGTTGTTGTCGTTGCTGCTGCTGCTACTGCTGCTGCTGCTGCTGCTACTGCCGCTGTCTCCATCTCCAGCGAGCCACCACGTGATGGAGAAGACACCCGTACCGAGATCAGCAAACTCGGTGAACAGACCGACACTCATGTCGAGGGAACCATAGTAGCAGTTTCCGCCACCGGTGGGGCAAGCATCTTCGATGCGTGCGGTGGCTGTCTTCTTGCCGTTGGAGATGACAATGGTTTTTCCACACCAGGAGGATTGTTGGTTCAAGTCGCCGTACATGGGCTGGTTCAAGGCGACGACGTGGTCGCTGGCACTGAGGTAATTGCCGCAAGCACTGTTGGTTGAAAGCCAGACATTGAGGTCAGTGATGTGCCGGGATAACTGCTAGAGATAAGCGCAACAACGAGAAGGACCTACCCAGCGTTACCAGTGCCCACATTGTACCAAGTGGCCATACCAGAGTATGTGGCGCGCTTGGCGAGAGCCTGCTCATGCGTGAGGGGACCCTTGATATGGTGTCGTCGAACAGGAGTGGGGGCGTGGGACGAGGCCAAGGTGGTAGACACCAGGGCGGTGAGAACGAGAGCTGCGACGGCCTTCATATTGACTTTGGTAGTGGTGAGCCGAGTCGAGTCGATAGTACAGACGATACGTGACGATTCTACGTGCTGTTATCGGCAAAGAGTTGGGTGAAGCTGAAACGAATGTATAGTGTCTAAGATAGACGAGGTGCTCGTGTAGTCGGACGTGATCCTGAGGGGAAGGTAGGGGAGAGTTCTGGAGAGATGAGTGGAGTGGAAGGAGAAGGAGGGGAGAAACGAAGGATGGTCGTAACGGTTGGTATTGGTGATGGTGGTGAAGGAGGTTAGGTGTGGTTGAGCGGTAGATACGATGTCCAAGCCAAACGGACCCCAAGAGACCCACAAAGGGCAATCACGGTAAGAGGACCACGAAACAAGGCAGGCACGGCGGCAAAGCCTCATGCTTGATCCCGAAGCGCCAGAGGAACCACAGGAGAGAAGAGGCCAGCGTGTAGCTCAAGAGACTCGGCACAAGCACGGAAGGTGAAGCTCGGACAAGACAGCAGGATGGCAGCGTTGCAGCGACTGCGATACACGCTTGTGCTGGCTGGCGTTGCCTGTAGTTTCATCGTTAGACCAAGTTTCAGTGTTGGTCAAGTTGAGGTGACACAGGCAGTTGACCCCAAATGTTCAGTGCGTGTCGATCAATGAATGCAAATGCATGCACCAACACATGCTGGCGCCGAGCAACACTGCAGAACGCGGAAACAGACACGCTGAGTTTTCGACTGAATTCAAAATAGTGTCTGCTCGACCCGAGTCTCAGAAAGGCTCGTTTGCTATGCGAGATGCAGCTTAGAAGCGCTGCTCAACCACAACGCCAAAACGGAATTTCTGTTCAACGCGGTCGTGGCAGTCTCGGGTCTGGTCTCTCCTGCTGCAGAAATTCCATCCAACGAAAATGGCATGTCCGAGACAAGTTGAAATTCTGTATTGGTCCTTTTCCGAGGCACGTTCAACTTTGAATAGGCCACTTCATTTTCAGATCCTCTGAATCCAACCGAAAAGTGACGGTACAGGGATCGACGTCCCACTGCCGAAGCGTCTGTCGCTGTTTCGGCTGCAGGCCGGCTGCCAAGTGTTGTTGCTGCTGCAGACGACGTGTTCTGCTGCAGTGGTGCACGCGCTCCCATGCTTCGGCTTGAAGCTTTCATCTCTCCAACCGTGCATCCTTCGGCAAGGTGGTATACAAGCGGGAGAACATTCCTGTCTTCAGTGTCTGGGATACCGTGGAGCAGCATGTGAGTTCTGCGAGTCGCCTTTGCTAGCTGTCACTTGACTTTGTTGTTTGCGCAACACACTCGTGCTGCGATGCCGTGATGGTTGTTCTATCAAGATACCGTTATGTACTGGATCGAAATCTCTTGAGGCAATGCGCAAAAGTTTCCTGACCTTGTTGTTGCTCGCATCCGCTGAGACTTGGCAGGAACACAGGTCCTCCTGCAGGCACCAGATTGTGGGTGCTATATCTTGCCTCTCTCATGTTCTTCTGTTCGTGCCTCTTCTCCAGCATTCTTGTTCCGACCTTTGCTTTCTCTCCTCTAGGAACGCTTCTTTGACCAGCGAAACCGATGCGAAACCTAGCCGCACCGGTGACTAAGATCACGGCGTCTAAAACAATCTATCATCGAGCTGCTGCATCGATTGAGTAGCGATGCGAAGCCCTCTCACCCTAAGAACCCAAACACTAACTGCCCCACCATCCCAACACCGAAACAACAGCTAGGCACAGGAAAAAAATATTCTTTGTGACAAGAGTGGGATTCGAACCCACGCCCGAAGATAGCAGGTTTTCCTGAATACTCAGAATATCTTCCTTAATGCTACGCCTTAGACCACTCGGCCATCTTGCCAAGATGAGAAAGCGGGATGGAGGTTGTCAACTCATACGCACAAACAATGTTATACCATATTCAACACGTTTTCGGTCTTCTTAGCGCGGTTCAGCTGAAACAGACATCTGATACGAACTCGAATGCTTCCGCTTTGGCTAGACAACCGGATCGTCAGCTGATACAGCAAAATGGTCAGGATCGAATGACATCGGGCACGGACTACTATCGTACAATTAGCGGCGGCTATGCCTCCGCATACTTTCGAACACTTCCACCACGACTTGGGCGTTGGTCATCAGGCTGTGACTTGCACCCTCTACGATGTGCACCGTACAGTCTCGCATCTCCTTAGACAAGTGGGTCGAACTCGACAATGGGATACGCTCGTCTTTGCTTCCATGCCATACCTCGCATGCTACGGGCACATCCGAGTAGCCAAAACCCCACGGCCGCTTTCCCAGAATCAGATTCAAGTCGTCCACCAGCCCGCGTGCGCTCTCGGCGTGCGAGGCCTTGAGCAATCCCGACGCAGTTCCGCGTTCCATGTCCATCGACGTCGATCCCTGGCTCCGAAACGCCACAGCAGAGCGCCTTACCTCTGCGGCGTGTCTTGTTGCCCTGTCAGCCCCTTCGCAGGTGATTTCGGTCGACCGATCTGCTCCTCTGTCCACCGCGTCAGATCTGCCCCCTGAAGCATGTCTGCTGCGTATGTACGTCTCTCCATCCTCGGCAAGCGGTGGTGGTCTCTGCGCCCTGTCACGTAAATCCTGACGCTCAGCATAAGAGGGCCCTTCGTCCATCGAAATCGGCGATGTCTGGCTCTCTGCCCTGGATCCTTCTTTAGCCATTTTCCAGCCCTGGAACATCCACTCTGCTACCTGTGCCGTTTTGATCACGCTGTCCGGCACATATCGCAGCCATCGATAGCCGTTATCCTGCTGCATTCCCGTCCAAGGGGCCAGAAGATGAAGAGGCCCTACGATACGGTCGGGGAATATCAGCGCTACGGCCGCTGCAAACGGCGCACCAGCGCTGTGAGCGAGCACAGCAAACCTGTCAATACCGAGCAGATCTGCCACCTGGGTCACTACCAGGCTCCATCCTAGAATAGTGCGTGCCCCCGATATGCCGACGTCGGTTTGTCCGATGCCCCATCGGTCAATGCAGACCAAACGAAGATTGAGAGTCGAGGCCAATTCATCATACAAGCCTACCAGATGTCTCGAGGCTCCCAAACCCAGGAACACCATCACAGGATGTCCACCTTCTACGCCAACATCCGCGTAAGATACCTGCATGTCCCGTGCACCGGGCACCGTGATCAGAGCGCAACATGTCAGACCCCTCCCGTCAGATGGTAAGCCTGAGACGCGCGAATCGCTGGTCGACGAGCGTCCTGGCGAGGGATCCCGGCTGGTATGTCTAATTCGAACATGACGAAGCGAGCGAACGATAACAGGGTCGACGCTCCCAATCGAATCTCGAGACATCGTTTCGCTGAGACACTCGTCATGCACGTTCTGCAGCACTGTGCGGGTTTCGCGCTCAAGAGAGCTTTCAGAGCCAACGGACTCTGCGTCAGACAGTTCTCCGGTGACAGTTCTATGCCTTTGAGCTTGCTGGTGAGATTTGGCGTCGCGTAAGTCGAATGCGGACCAAGAGGCCGAGCGTAGCGGGCCGCGTTGTGCTGATGGGATCGTTAGCAGATTGGCCGAGTGTGTTCGAACAATTTCGTCAATCGACTTGACAGGCTCCTGTACAGACCTCAGAGATCGCGATCGTTCTGATGCGCGCGAAGCATCGGCTAGCGGGCTGGGTCCAGCTTGGTGTGTGGGTATGGGCTGACGATCGCCTTCTGAGGGTGAAGCATGCGGGCATGGCGATGCGCCTGCATACCTCGAATGGCGTGAGTCGTCCGCATCGGCATGATGAGGGTCAAACCGGGCGACGGAGTAAGACTTGCGGATGCCACTGTCGCTGGAACGGGTCAATCTACTCGCGTCGGAGGGGACGCCGTCGAGCGCTACGAGGGTATGCTTGGGTATGTACGGTCCTGTCCTTTTGCGTTCTGGGTATAGGTCGTAATAGCTTTTAACGGGTCGATCGTGGTCTTTACGACCATCTGACCCTCTCGAGGTCCTTTCCTGTTCCGTGCGCACCATATCAAGTCGTGTCGTTGTGGTTTCGGTTCCTCCCTCGGTGGCAACGAGATACGTTGCTGCGCTCGGTACGCCCGAGCGACTATGTACACTCTATGGCCTAGGTCTCTGCCCTATTTCGTGCTCATGTCGACAAGAATAGGCCATAGCGTGGTGCATGACAGGAGCACACTAATCTGTGTGCTGTGCACGCCACTTGCTACGGCGAGACTTCGTGTTGTTGCCGTCCGATGATCAACGTGGAAGTGGGTTGAGACAGGGTCACTGCAAAGATCAAACTCACCTTGATTCAGCATCCCGTCTCCAAATTCCATTTCCGCGGTCACGCCGAGAAGGACACGCGCAGAAGAGTCTAACAGGACGACCCATCCTCGTGAGGCATGGAGATTTGTCACTGGCGCTCCTCGCAGCTGACCAAGGGGCTTCAGCGGAATCTGTCTCGGACAGAACGTACATACATACAACCTCGAAACCGAAGCTATAATTCGGTGAAATTTTTGCTATGGCCCGGTACACGTGAGTCATTCGTGGAGCATTGATGGGGCTGTTGAAGAACATTCTTGTAAAAGTCATCCTTTCCAGACTACTTAAACTACAATGCCAAGAGGCCGTTAAATCCTTCTTTTTTCAAAGGATCATCGTGTCACATAGTTACTGTTGTCGATATCGGTGTGATTGTATCCCAAACTAGACTTAGATAACAAACCAACTTGCCGTCAACAGCCATGTTTTGGAAAGCTTGCTCGACTTTTGCGAAAGCCATCAGCCGAAATCATCCACAATCCCAATGCCTTTCCTATTGGGACAATGTAGTCTGAGACTCTACCACGAGGTTCAAGCGTCAAATTGTGGCTGTTGAAAGATTGTCATTACTTTGCTATTTGGGGGACCTGGTGGGTTTTCCGCCGCACAACGCCAAACTATTCCGCAGCGCGAAATGCGCTGTCGAACACGTTGAGCCTTGTTTTCTTGCTCTTTTTAAGTCAGAGTCATGAGCTTCGCATCTCGCATTGCACCGCCCCGTTCTCTTTTTGGGCTGGACTTGCATTATCGAAAGGAAAAACAATGAAGTAAGACTACTTTAGCCGTGTTACCAATTGCAGGTCTTCGCGAGCTCACGGAACAGGAACCGGAATTTTGATCCAAGGGAAGACGACAAAGAACTGATGATAATTGTTATTTTGACATATCCCGTCCCTTATGGAACATAGTGCCATTAAACAGCAAATACACGTCGGACAGATTGCGCCAGTCATTTGTTCTAGCTGACGCGCTATCAATGTGATGACCTGAACGCTGCCGAGGAAAGTAAAAAGCTTTCTTAAATCCTGCAAGTCTTTTTTGTGTCCACCCAAGCCTCGGATGGCCATTAAAATATATATCATTCCCAATACAGGCAGACCGTGCATATTAGGTCTACTCTTTGTCATCGCATATTATCATGGCGTCAGATTTGCGTCGGGAGCAGCAAATGATGAAGTCCCCTCACATTATTGGCAGCCACACGGTCCTCGAAAGATGGCCCAACTTCGCAGAAGTTCAGGACGAGACGAAAGCGAGAGGTCTTGAAGCTTGATTATGGTGCTGACAGAAGAATATCGATTTTGCAGAGGCGCCTTGCAAATGTCGCAAAAAGCATTTTGAGCACGCGCTCTTTTTTCTCGATAATCAAGAAAGATGAAGGCGAAGAAAAGACAAAAGCGAAGTAAAGACAAACGAGATGGATTGCTTCGGTCAAACAGTAGCGTTGCGGAGACAACGATTGCTCGTTTGACATAAAATTTGATCTGCAACTTTTCAATCAATTCGTGACATCTGGCCGAACGACAAACTATGGAAATTAGGACAACGAAGGCTCCGGGAGCTGGAGTCAAGGTGCTCCGCTCAAATGAGGCCGGTCTGTGTTTCACTACTTAATACCAGTAGATCTTCGCCGTTCATCACCAATAGGGCGAGGAAGATTGTGCTGTTGAGCGAGATGGGTGGATGGCATAGTTGTTCAGAACTACTGCAGTGCTACTTGAGCAGGCAAGTCGAAGGTGCACTTGGTGCACGCAGGAAAGCAGGCAGGCGGACTTACCCTGTTGACGACCATAGCATATCCAGAATCCCTGCTGTTAGCAGCATTGAAGGCGTCGTCAGTTTGCCATGAATCGAATCTGTTGCTGCGGCCAAGACCGTCGCTATTGCACTGCTGTGCGATATCCAGCGGACCGGCGAAGCAAGTGGTCACATCGGACTGCCTCGGCGTCAGTCGGAACGACGAAAGTGAACGCGTGTCTTGACCGTGGCTATCAAGCGAGGTCCCGGGAGCGGGCGCGCTCGAAAGCGGGCCAGTACCGATGGCATCGCCCGAGGCTCCGTCGCGTAGTCCGTTGAAGAAGGATCTTGGCTGAGCAAGTGTCGCCAATATTGTGCTGGCACCGACCGTTAAGCCGTGCAGCGACAACTGAGCAAGAGCGGCACTCGAGGAGCAACAGTATGTGATGAGAGCGCGACCGCTACAAGCGTATGGGTTAGGCTGCTCAATATGACGAAGATCAACGATATGTCCGAAAGGCTCGGTCAAAGCTCTGACCATGCTGGACGAGGTGACGACACTGGTGTCAAGGCCTTCGAGCAAGAGCGTCGAATCATCATCGGCATGTTGGGCTTGATATATGGTGTTCGATTGGTCATGCTCGAACTTCGGGGGATGTTCGAGAGGCCAGGATGAGTGTAACGGCAGTCTTGTTAGTATGATACACCAGTGCTTCGCGAGCGGAAGGAGTTTCAGACTCAACAGCAACATCTGCTCTACTGGTGTGTAAGCCGCAGCTCACCTGATTTGTTGAGCTACTCATGAGGGCTTGTGTCGGCCTCTCTTCGTTATGAGGATCGGTAGCTTCGTGTGAAAAGGGTGTTCCGCTCCTCTGAACAATAGCAAAGGAGACCTCGATACGATACTGGTGCCACTGATGTCCACTGAGGTTTTCAATGGCAGCCTGGGCTTGAGCGGGATCCGACATGAGGATGAAGCCGCGTCTGCGAGCCAAGTGGTCGAGTGTTGCCAGTATCACAGCGTGCTCCACCGAGCCAAAATGAGCAAATAGCTCTTCGAGCTGATGGGTGGTAGCATCGAGAGGAAGGTTAAGAACGTACAGGTTGCGCTGAGCACGCTCGCGATTGGCTCCCATCTTAGATCATTGTCGACGGTGATCGAAGCTGAAGAAGTAAAGCTAGCGTCGAGACGAGCTCGGACAAAGCTGCAGCAAGGACTTTCAAACGCTATATTGGCCATTGATAGATACACGGGGAGCTACTGGCTATGCGCTCACACCAAGGAGCGGCCGCACAGCAGCAGAGGTTGCGTCGTCACGCATACACTCGACTCCAGAGACAAAGACACCGGCGAAATGCTCAAGATGGTTGGACGCTCTTCCTCGAGCGCAAGTCGCTTTCGGTGTGACTCAGCTGAGATGTCAAATGAAAGGCGGCGATGCTGACATTTGAGCTTGGTCGCATCTCTTGAAAGCTCGCGAGAATTGGAGGAGGCATAAGCTGCACTTTGAATGTGGTGCTTTTCTGAAATCATACTCGTTGCCGTCAAAGAGACTCAGACGAAACCAACACACGAAAAAGTGAAACACAAAAAACCGAACACGCGCCGATGTGTTCCTCTCGAGTTCTGCAAATGACGGTCGGTCCCTCCACTGCAGCTGTCGCGTGAAGCGAGGGAGAGGGCGCTTGACCTGCATGTATGCTTGGCGGAATGACAGCGCTCTGGAAGCGACTCGCTGAGTTTGTAAAAAATCCGCCTCTTCTGCAATCTTGTCCCCCGTAACATATCCTCTCCATGCTCTTATCACGACACGACGTCCCTCTAATGATCTCTCGAGGCTTGGCAGGCAGTAATGTCCTAGTTGCTGGTCGACCAGAGTCCCATTTGTCTTTGCTGATCTTCATCTCATCCGGACCTACACCCACCAATAACGCTGCAACATCCCCGCTCGATAAAGATGTGGGCCTCTTTATGCAGGTAGATTGGCTCAAGATCTCCCCTTCAATGATCCAATCTAGCACCCAGTTTCCATCATGTCGACGACTACGGACAGCTATTCCACATTCGACGATGGACCTTGCACTAGACGCTCACAGATCGACGATGGCGCCGAACCAAACTCGTTAGATCAATCTAATGCGCAGAGGTCGGGCCGGGATCAGCTCTCCTCGCAGGACTTTGTTGAGCTCACCCGTATCTCTCGCAAGAAGCAAGACATCGAGCGACACATTGCCAGCCTGCGAAAATGTGCAGTATGGGATCCATTCGGAGATGTTTCGGCCTATTCAGCTGACCTCGACTCCCTCGACCGGGGCAGGGCGACCCTCGATAGCATATCCGAGAAGCTCAACCGCCGCAAGACTGAGTGCAGCCGACTGGAACAAGACGTCGAGCAGTTCAACCTCGAGGACATGAAGCGGCTGCGGTCGGTAGCAAAGGCGGTCTCTAAGCGCCATCTATCCGGGCTGGACACTGACCTCTTGGAGCTCGCGCTCGAGACTGTGTTTGCATTGGATAAGCTACTTCGTCTCCTGCGCGAGCGACGCCAAGAGCACGAACTGACCGATCTCCGGCTTCAGTGGGAGCGGCTGATTTGCTGCGGCTGGGCGGAAGTCGCAGAGCTGCGTCGAGACATCGAAGCCTTTGAACAAAAATGCAACAATCCAGCTTTTTCTCAGCCAAAAGCGCAAGGCACATCATCCGCGGACGTGGATCGGCGCTATGCAGAGGATGCAGAGGCAATTGCGATCAACGCACAACATGAGCCGACCAAAGAGAACATTCCAAGATCGATCAGCTCGTCCTCAAGACTGGCAATGGAGTCGTTGAAGCTAGATTCCTCCCGCTTAGTTATCCGTATTCGTGGTTTCCACACCGAACTAGTGCGTCCCGCCGGCAAGCTCTTGGATCTGCTCATCGACCAAAGACAGGTTCCCGAACAACTTATTGACGAGCAAGAAAAGCTTGAAGATGCACTTCCTCAACCCTCAGTCATCGAAGCAAGATCGTTACTGGCCTTGTCGTTGCTTGGCCATTCCTCCACTTTGCCGCCCCACGACCGCCCTAATGCCGGGAGGACTACAACCTCAGAGGTTGAAAGCAACGAATCGTTCTGCGCTGCAGATTCTGAGGCTGCCGATGCGTCGATATCTGAAAGTACTTTTGTCGACTCTTCTCATACTCCTCGGGGCCAATCCCCTGGTCACGGATCTAGTTTTCGCAGGAGACCATCGACAAGCTCGCATGCAACGGCTATACGGCACGCTTCCAATCGATATCGCTCGGATCCTCGCGATGAGCTCGATGTTGCCATCGGCGACATCATAAACCGGATGCCCATTTCCGTCTCGATCAAGAACGCCTCTCATATAGACAGTGCCTCGGCTTCTTATCCGGCTAAGTTCCAAAGCCTGAGCGGCCAATATTGGATTGGCGACCCAGAACCGCGTCTTTGCTTCTGCCGCATCCTTCCCTCTAGGACGGTCATGATCCGTGTCGGAGGAGGCTGGCAAGAGCTTTCAGAATTCCTCGTGCAGCACTACGCACATCTCGACCTGCAAGGCTGCCACAACCGTGCGGGTGGAACCCATGGAAGGCAGCTGTCGAATTTGACTTTCATGCGTTCCGCCTCCGGTCCCGTGGACTCGCCACGCCTTCGAACAGGATCTTCCGCCGGGATGCCACAGTCGCACAACCTCTTGCACAATGGCACTTCCCAACGATCATCTCGAATCGTTACGATGCCAAACATGCAGACAGCTTCTGCCATTTCGCCTGCCAAAAGGATGAATGCGCAATTCAAAGCCATGACACCAGCTCTCCAGGTGTCTCTCGAGTCTACGGACCTTAGCTTCTCCACGCCATGCAAGACTTCTGGCCTGTCTACCAGTAGTTCGGCGTCGTCTATCATCATTCATGCCTCACCATCGTCTTCGTGAATCGGGCGACGACGTACACATGCGGCCCTCATCTCCCTGCAACTCTCAGCAACCATATGTATGCCGCGAGTCAGTCATGTCCCACCCTGTTTCATACCCCTCTTGCTTCCACTGACGAGCATAGGCGAACCAACTAGCTCTCATCTCGTTGTATTTGTACTTTCACATCGTCTATGCGACCGTGCGTTGGATCCCCTGACTGTGACGATACAGACTGTGAATCACAGCATCGATTCAAGATGGAAGGAATCGCTCATCATGACGATCCTGGTCATGCTTCGATGCGATGACGATGCTCAGCCGAAGAGACCCGCGCTCTGATTCTGCATTTTGGCGACAAATGCAGACGCCTTCGAGCGCCATACATGGAAGGTGTGGTCTGAGCCAGGAACAGAGAGACCGGTTCGGAGACCGGACCGGTGGCATTCGACCACGGTCTGGGCATTTTTCAAAATTCACGAAAATCTTCAGGTTACGGTGGACCCCGCGGGGGTTAATTGTGCATTTCTTGTTGCCTCGTCGAAGCAGCAAACTCCAGCAGACCGTCGGCTCCGCACCGACCATGCATTCGGACCTTGTTGCTGCAGTGTGGGGACGATGTCTTCGTTCGGTGTAACGAATGCAAGGACCAGTTCCAGTCGAGTTCCAGTCCGAACTGGATCGGACTGTTTCCTTATAAGAAACACACTGCTTCCTCATTGTCGGGGTGTGCGACCTTCTCGTCTCAAGCAAGACGTCCTTCGAACCACGGACTACCCAATTTTGCACAATGTCTGATCAAATCGAGAGCTTTCCCCGCCCAGGCAAGACTGCCATTGTGTAAGTCGCTACCCCAGAGCATCGCCCGCGCGCCAGCGCCAGCGCCATTGTGACTGACACTTGACTTTCTTTGTGCTATTGCCGCACATGACGACAATTTGACAGCACTGGCGGTTCTTCTGGAGTAAGTGCGAGGTCACAATTCGGAGGTTCGAGACGATGCTCAGAGAGAATGCTGACTCTCATCGCGACAATTGCGTTCTCCAATATCTTGTCTCCTACAGCTTGGACGAACGAGTGCGGTAGCCCTTGCTCGCGCTGGCTGGAACGTCACTGTCACTGGTCGCCGTGAGAACGAGCTGCAAGAGACTGTAAAGCTTCTGAACGAAGCTGCAGGTCGTGATGGTGCCGGCTTCTTTGTCGCGGGTGACATTACCAAAGAAGATGTTGTGCTCCGCGTCTTCAAGGAGACCGCCGACAAGTTCGGCCGCGTCGACCTTGTCTTCTGCAACGCCGGTATCTCGCCTCCTAATGTCCCTCTGGCCGAACAGAAGCTATCCGACTGGCAAGCAACAGTCGACGTCAACCTGACCGCGCCCTACCTCTGCGCTCGAGAGGCGTTCCGATACATGGAGAAGCAGCAGCCACAGGGAGGGCGCATCATCATCAATGGCAGCATCAGCGCATACGCTCCGCGACCTTTCTCGTCGCCTTACACTGCGACAAAGACTGCCATGACTGGTCTCACCAAGTCCTTGTCGCTCGACGGAAGGAAGTTCAACATTGCCGTGACTCAGATCGACATTGGGAATGCGGCATCGGAGATGACGGCCAAAATGAAGAGTGGCCCTGGTGTTCCTCAGGTAAGAGCAATGTCTACAAGATGGAAGATCACCGAATCAAGACTGAAAACTTGCGCTTCACTTCTTGCGAATCAACAGTCCGATGGCTCCTTGCGTCACGAACCAACCATGGACCGAGAATACGTCGGAAAGGAGATCGTCCACATTGCAGAAATGCCTCTTGGCGTCAACAGTGAGTCCTCAACACATTTGGGTCGTGAATACGCTTCTGCTTGTTTCGAAACTGATTTAATCCTCTTTCCACACCCAAACAGTTGCCAATGTCGTCATTCAGGCAACAAACATGCCGAGCCACGTTGGCCGTGGTTGAGCGTATTGTGCCGGTCTTCTGTTCAAAAAGGTCCTTCGCAATGCAATTGTCAAAATGCGAGATGTGCATGGAAACACAGCTATCGGTGGTGCTGAGAACTCGCTCATCACTCCTCTTCTCCCTCTAGGGCCTCTGGCAGCTTGATACGACTGCCGCCTCTCCACCATCGCACGGCAAAGAAGGCGGCTGCGAACAGGATCGCTGCAGCGAATGTGCAGACCAACAGGATCCAGCCCCATCTGTAGAACCATTTGGGCTCGTACGGCGAGAGGACGGTGTCGATCTGGAAGACGCCGCCTACAGGCGCACGCTCGAGATGGACATCGCCCCTGACGGCGCGAGCTTCGCGACCAAATGCGAGCACAGCGGCGGAGTGGCGGCTCGCAGACGAACCCCGGGTGTTCTTGATACCCACAAGCCACCCGAGTCCGTCGTCGTCCGAGTCATCTGGGCTGACGGAATGCGAAGGTCTGCGACGATAGCGGTTGGTACTGCCAGAGGGGACTCTTCGGAAGCTGACCTGACCGTAGGAGCTCGGCCCTCCCTGGGATCGATCGAGCAGCGTGGCAAATGAGCTTTCATCCTCCATGCCAATGTCGTTTCCGCGGCCATCCGGAAGCAGGACGTCTATGGCCCCGTCACTGGTGAGGGGGATGATATGCTGCTGTACGAGACTGATTAGAAGCTCGCGATTGTCAAGAATCGCGGAAAGGTTCACCTTGGCAAAAGCGCTATCGGTGGGAACGAGCACCATGAAGCCGGGGTTGGACTCTGTGGTCTCATTATAACGGATGGTGCTGTTCAGGATGTACTCGTACCCTGCTTGGACCATGAGGTCTTCCATAGTATCGGCTTTCGCACCTTTGAGAAGATCGCGAATGGTCAGGTCAAAGGGTATCTGGACACGATCCACTTCATGAATGACGCCCGTGTTGGTGAGGATGTCGCCCTTGACCACGAGGGAAAAGGTGCCACTTGGGTCGCCTGCCTTGCGAACAACAATCGCACCGTTCTTTTGCTTTCTGATAGCCAGTGTTGCGCCTAGTGTGGGCAAGAGGGTAGGATACTCGTGTTCTTGATCGATAAAGTCCGATCTGTAGGCGATCTTGTCAATCGCATGGTACTCGATGAGCGCCTGGAGCAGATGCTGTGATTCGGGTAGCAACAAGTAGTTCATGGCAAGTCCTAGGCCGACGAAGGCGTCATTAGTAGGTACGAGGTAGCTGACGCCGGGAGCACGCTCGACTGCTTTCTTGAGATCGGCGCTGAAGACGGTAGCCACGAAAGTGGAAAGGGAAAGGAAAGACACGGCCGTCTGAACTGGATCGGATGGCGGCTGAAGTAGTTGTGAGACAACGTAAATCATGGCGGCATCCTTTACGTCGACGGGCTCCCGGAGCACGTTAGCGTCGCCAAAAGCAACGTCGCCATTGCCCTTTCTGTCGGAAGCGGCCGAGTCATCCACGGTGACGGGCATTTTCTGCCTTCCTTCTCTCAGCTTCCAGTCAAGAAGCTCGGTATTGAGCAGCATCCCGCTCGTCAGGTCGCCTGGTCTAATCTGGCCGGGGAGGATGTGATAGCGGACCACTTCCTCGAGCGCAGGGCCCTTGCGGTACATGTGGGGCAGGCGTGAGCTTGATGCGGCCGGCGCGAGCGGCAGGTCACGGCCAGGATGCCAGGCATCGATGACATCGTCGCGAGGGGCAAGGAATGTGTAAGTGTCCCGGTCTTGCCTCTGCAAGTGAGCTGGCTTGTTGATGTAGTGTTGCAGACCGGCCTCGTAGATGAGATCGACAAAACGCGAAGCGTTGAGCGCGCGGAGCGTAGCTTCTATGCTCATGTCCAGATCACCGAACGGTAGGATAAGGTCATCGATAAGAAAGATATTACCGTTCTCGATCAAAAGGTCCTCTTGTAAGACCTGTGCTCCCATGACTTTGATGGAGTCGTCACTCTCATCGGCCACGATCGAAATAGAGCCGCCAAGAGCGGTTGGAATTGTTATGTGTCCAGCATCACGAATGGATGCCGAATACACGGGCGAGCGATCGCCCATGCCGCTCCCCGACATGTGCCAGCCGAGAAGTTTGAGTCTATCTAAAGCAGCCTGCTGATACTCGCCAAAGAGGTAAGTAGACTCGAGCACGCTAAGATTCTCAAAAGCATCCGAGACGGGCAAGAAGAGTGTGAGATGGGGTACGGTGGACAGGCTGTTCAACGTCTCGTTGCTGACCAGACGTCTGAGGGTATCGAGACGGGGATGAGTGAGAATGACTTGGTTCAGCGACGGCGGCAAATCAATGACCGAGTCAATGTAGTGGATGACGCCGCTTTTTGAGCGCCAATCCTCGCCGAGTGATCTAGCGCCACCACGACCCTTTTCGTCGGTTGCAAAAAAGAGAGCCTTGCGTGTGGACTTGAAGAGACGAGCCGCAAGTGAGATGTTGTCCTTGTCGCTGTCATCTACGAGCGCAACTCGCATCCGTTGACCACGATGGCCGAGCAATCCGCCATGGTCCTCCTCGTCGGGGACAGGGACGCGTCCGGGATGGGTAGGCTCTGTGAGCATGCGGCGAGAAGGAAAGTGCAGCGTCGTCTGCATTTGTGGTTTGCCAGGCTTCGGAAGAGGATCGGATGGCGAGTGAGAGCCGGTGTCGGCACTCAACGTAAAGGGCAGGGTGTAGTTGAAGACATGGTACAGGAGGTGCTGGCGCGCAACGGCGTTGACGTTGCCTGCTGCCACGCAGAAGCCATCGTGCCAGAAACAAGGTGAATCAACGCCATGTGTTAGCGATGAATTGTCACCATGCTCATCGACCAAATACTGCCAGAGGGTTGGAAGGTCGGAAGCGACACCGAGGGTTGAATCGCGTTGTGCTATCTGTTCGTCTCTCTTTCGGAGGAATGCATCGTTGGTGGGAGCAAGAATGGTGAGACCGACGCCGTTGTCGAATTCCTGGAGACGATTGAGTGTCGGAACGAGGCGAGTTCTCTGGAGGAGACGCACGAGAACGGTGTGGTCCGGCGATTGCGTCAGGAGGTCAATAAGATTTGGAGAGACGGGAGCATTTCCTTTGCGTGTGTCCGTATGGGGCTGGTTGATGATTTGCAAAGGCCTCTGCAGATTCTGCTGATTGGCATTGAAAGTGGCGTCGGTACTCCGAGCTAATGTGAAGCAGAGACAAACGATGGCGACAAGGTTAAATGCCGGTTGCAGTCGAATCATGATGGCGTTGATCTTATCTTGGCTGCACGTGGTGGAAGAATTTTAACATGACAAGTAGTGGTCGAAAATCATGCAAGCGCTGCCATGCGACTTTTGCGAGACACCATTTCAGATGTGGGCAGTCGGAGGTGTCGTGAATTGCGGACAAATACGTTGATGATGATCGTGGTGGTGGTGGTGGTGGTGGTGACACGACGATGATGAGCGTTGGGAAAATTGGATTGGTGCCTTGCGAGCGAGAACCCTGCATAATCGGCAACTGCCCGAATCACGAATGTGGAGATGTGTGCGTCGATTTTCAGCGCAAATCAGCTCAAATTTGCAGAAGCTGAGCACGGCTAGCCAGGCCTTCGATGCGTTTCGCCCAGACCGAACGCGAAACGCCCGGGACGGTAGCCGCTTGAGACCCTGCAGTGTGGTTCCGAGCTGCAGTTGCAGTAACATATTGTCACCTCCACGTCAACTCGTCGAAAAGCAATCGATCCTTCAGGAGCCACTGTGGTTGACGCCAACCATTCAACATCAACGGCAAAGGTCCGACTCTGTGCATTGGGCGTAGCATCAGCGCTGCTCACCACTGAATCTCGCCTTCCGGTCAACATGCTCCGTTCTGCAACGTTTGCATGAGTCCACCATGTCTCGAGCTTCGTGGAGCAGCACCGGCTCTGACGCCGAGGTACGCCATCTGTTCAATCTGCCATTCGATTGCGATCCCCGCCTTTACTCTGGTCAAGACTCTCAACAGCGCATGAGCATCGAAAATAGTGATCAAGAGGCTGATGGAGAGGACTATAATGGCGCAGACGATGACGCCCCTTCAAGGCCGGGCTCGGATACAGCTTCGCTAGACCAAGATGGTTCACTCGAAAGCTTTCAAGCTCCTTGGCAAGACTCGACCGAGCCAAATTTAGATCAACCACAGTTTCAGCCGCAATTCCTGGACGATGTTGAGGATCCATCGAATCAAGCCATCTGCCGTATATGTCTGGAATCTGCCTCAAGTGATGCGTCTGGCGGCGAATCGTTAGGCCGCCTACTTTCGCCTTGCAGATGCAAGGGTACTATGAAATATGTCCATGCGACTTGCTTGGATCATTGGAGGGCTGCTTCTGCTCGATCGTCGTCCGCAGTAGCATGTGATCAGTGCGGTGCTCCCTACCGCTTCCGCAAGTCTAAGTTTGTTGGTCTCGCCACCTCGCCCACCCTTCTCTTCGTCGTCAGTCTATTCTGCTTCCTGCTGCTCATCTGGGCTGTCGGCGTCCTTGCCACCTTCTTCATGGACGTCTACGATCGATCTTCTGTAAACAAAGCATCTTCGGCCGCTCACAGTTCCGGATCGAGGAGTTGGTGGCCATGGCGATCATCTGGTTCAGGGCAGGGCGTCGACTTGGATCTCGTAGAAGCGGATGCGTGGTCTTACCTCGATACAGACTACTCTCCCGGGTTGTGGAGTTATAGCAATCTGATGTTTGAGCCAGTAGCGTATGTCAAACTCATCAAGCAAGCAGTGCGTTCCTTTGCATCTGGAGAAGCCGTCGAAGCTGTACGAGAAGTGGTAGGTCTTCAGGGTGCATCGGAAGATCTGCAGACCATTCCGGAAGACGCACAGGACAATCGGGGCTTTTTGTCAGCTCTCAAGCACGAATGGATGTACGGCGATGGAGGTCTGTGGGAAAAGAAAGCCGCAAGCCCATCTCCTGCACCACCTTCAACCCAAGACGCTGGTCCGTCCGCCGCCATCAATGAGGATCTTCCACGAAATGTTTCACCGAAACCAAAGCCCCGGGACAAGTACGATGCGAGAGGAGCTTGCGACGGCGATGCTGAGAGAACCAACGGAAGTCGGCGTAAGATCTCAGCAAGAGCAGCTCGTCGATCCGCGTCGACGCAAAGCGAGCCGCAAGGATGGTTGAACAAGATCCTTGTCCAATTTTCGGTCGGCTTTTCGCTTGTCGGCATCCTCTCCTTTGTCAATCTCCTCGTTGGGGCGTCGTTCATCGGTCCCATCAACATGCACAACTTTGGTCTGGGTCGATCATTTGCCCGCATGACATCAGGTGGAAGAGGCCGTAACGGCAACCAGGAAGGTGTCAACATTGCCTCGATCCTCATCGTGCTACTCGTCATCATTGGGGTGGTGCGAGCTCTGCACGTGGTATACAAACTTGTTCGCAAGGCGGCAAGGAGAGCGTTGAGCAGATTGGAGGCAGTCATTGTCGATTGGAACTACGAGGGCGATACAGACGTGGCCAGTAGCGACGTCGTGACCGCAACGCGCGAGGCGATGGACCAAGACGCAGAGCCTTTGCTGCGAAGACGTGCTTTCGATCTGGCAAACGACCAGTGACAATTTTGTAGCAACACATCGCAATCAATTGCACATGCCAATGGTTCGGTTCAAGAGAGCGGTTCGCCTTTCAGGAGAGTCACGGCCAATCCGATGTGGTGGCAACCAGAGGAAAGTCACGAAATGCAATGCGATGCGAGAGTCTTGAGTAAAAGTACAGAGTGTCAATGACCGAGGTGCTGCGAGAGCCTTGCGAGGAGGCTGTGAGATGGACGCTGGAGACAAGATTTGGTCGAGAGACTGAAGTCTCCAAGTACGAGTGGCGATCAAAAGTAAAACGCGGATTCCAATGAGTCGGCATCGGGAGCGACATCCTCGCCAACGTCGTCTGCGAGCATTTTGACCATATATGGGCCCTCGAGTTCGTAGCCCAACCTTCGGTAGTAGTCTCGAGTGCCGACACCTGAAATGACAGCCAGCTTGCGCGAACCATGTTCATCGCGAGCAATGCGTTCGGCCTGTTCCATGAGCAAGGTACCGAAACCTTGGTGTTGGAACTTGGTCGGGTCTCGTGAGTGGATGGGAACAGCACTACCATACGTGTGCAGTTCGCGGACGATGGAGCATTGGCCATCCTTTGTCAGTTCAGGCCGGTACGTCCCAGCAGCCGAACACTTTCGCAGACGCAACAGCGCAATGAGGATATCCTTTTCGGGGTCTTCGTAAGCGAGGAACGACTCCCAACCTCCGTTAGCCGTGTAATCTCGGCGAATGAATTCGACCTCGTCAGGTCGCACCTTGGTGTGGATCTCGTGGAGCCCGACCTCGCGATATCGTACATCGCGACATGTGACACCAAAGTCGCGCATTCGCTCCAGAGCCAGTTCTCGCAGATTGCCGTTTTCGACACCTGACGAGACGAGCGGCATGGGAATATCTCGCTGCACCCGGTACACTCGCGTCCAGGGTGGTACAAGCGCCAAAATCCGTGCAATCAGATCGACCAGGAAGGACGGCGTATAATTCTTGTATCGACCCGTACGCCATAGCTCGTAGAGACCTGTGCCGCGGATGACGAGGGTGGGATAAAGCTTGAGTCCATCGGTGCGGAAAGCTGGATTCTCAAAGTATTCTTTGAACTGTTCCATATCACGTTCCACACCGACGTTGGGCAGGTCTGGCATCATGTGTGCGACAATCTTGTAACCAGCATCCTTTGCGAGGTGGAAGGTCTCACACACAGCTTTGACGGTATGACCTCGATTGGTGTCCCTCGCGACATCCTCATAGACGGACTGTACGCCGATCTCGAGTCGGGTGCATCCGTAGCGGAGCATCTGAGAAAGGTGAGGCCGCAAGCAGTAGTCTGGACGTGTTTCGATGGTGATGCCAATGCACTTTGTAAGCGCCCTCTCCGAGTACTTGACAGCTTCGTCGACGTCTTGACCATTGAAGCCACTGAGAGCATTGTGGAGCTGAGCAATGAATTGATGGCGGTACGTCTCGGAAAGCGACATAAAAGTGCCGCCCATGATGATGTACTCGACCTTGTCGACGCTGTGACCGAGCTCGCGAAGCTGCTGTACTCGGTTCTTGGACTGTTCGTAGGGATCGTATCGAGCTCGAATGGCTCGCATCGAGGTGGGCTCGTATCCTGTGTACGACTGTGTACTGTATTCGAAGTCCGAGTCCGGGCCACCAGGACAGTAAACACAAATATTGCCTGTGAGTGCAATGTGAGGGCAACGATGTGGCTTGCACATGACGGCAACGACGGCGATACCAGACGCGCTTCGCACAGGTTTCGCTTTGAGTGCAGGAACAAGCACTTTACGGTACGCTTCGGGGATGGCAGCGATGATGTCGGTGAGCCTCGGAACACCATTGTAGCCGTATCGCTTGCATGTCGAAGCGCGAATCTGGTTCAATGAAACGGACGCCGAACGGTCGTGAGCATCGACGAGCTGAGTTGCAATGTCTGCACAGACACGCAACAGCAACTCTGCTGTATTGGAAGATGCGCCCATGTTGGGCGACCGTCTGCTCCGAAGGCCCTAGATGCGGCTTTTGTGAGTCGAATCTGGTGTCTGAGCTGCAAGCTTTGGTGGAAGCCTTGATGATGACGATGATAAAGTCGCTGTCGAAAGTTGTGGCAGACTGAGCACAAAACTCGAAAAAACCAAATCGCCGCTCGGCAGTCGGAAGTGAAATCCAAGTTGCGGGACACGGATTGGCAGCCGGCGTGAGAGCTATCTATGGCTGGGATTGTTACGCACGTTCCGCGTCTTGCCATCCTTCTTTTTTCCATCGTTGCCTTTCGCTCCGTCTCCCAATCATCGCCAAGCTCACACGTCGAACAAACAAGATGCTCGCTTCTGTTCGCCCTACTGTTCAAGCTCTCGCAAGGTCCGCCGTGCGTGCGGCACCCAAGCCCTTTGCGGCACCCCTAATGCGAGCTGGATTCGCTTCCAGCGTCCGAATCTCTGGCGTTTCGAAGCGATTCACAGAGGAGCACGAGTGGGTCTCGTTCGACGATGCCACCAACATCGGTACTGTTGGCATCACCGACTATGCTCAAAAGTCGCTCGGTGATGTTGTCTTCATTGAGCTTCCAGAGGCTGGTGCTCAGGTCAAGAAAGGAGGTGAGTATCCTGTCGAGAGATAACAGTACACAAGAGCAAGGTCACGTATGGATCGCTGACACTTACACTCAATATGATTGGTTTCTTACGCGTCAAATTTACGCCACAGACGACATTGGAGCTGTCGAATCTGTATGTGATAGCATGAAACGTATCTCATAGAAAGAACGAAGAATCAAGGACTAACACACGACCTGAAATCGTTCCGCTCTTGTCGCAACTACAGGTGAAAGCCGCTTCCGACATCTACGCACCCGTGTCCGGCCAGATCGAGGCTGTCAACGAGAAGCTCAACGACGAGCCATCTCTTCTGAACAAGCAGCCCGAGAGCGATGGTACGTGGAAGAGGCATCGTATCGTTTTCACTTCGACATCAAGGACACACTCTGACTTTTACCATACTTGTGCCCTCTCTCGTGCTCTCTCATACAGGCTGGCTGTGCCAGATCAAGCTCTCGAACCCTGCCGACTTTGAGACGCTCCTCACTGCTGAGGCTTACCAGAAGATTTGCGAGAACTGAACTGTACACCTCTGCACCACTTTCCCGACGATGACAAGAAACCTTTTTCCCGGCTTCTTAGCTTCCCCTATCACTTCTTCAACAGAGACTTTGGCAATGGAGATCCCTATGATCATTTCTGGCGATCGATTTAAGTTGTGATCAAGAGGTGCCGCTCGGACTTGGCCGGTACAGCAGACCTTGAGAGAGATGTGGCTGCCTAAGACGCTTGTTTCTTCGACGATAAGTCGCGGAAAAGGATGTCCCGGACAAGACGGCCGAGTTAGCAGGATGGTCGTGTCTACAGAGCGCTCTACAGGAAAAAATCGGCTGTACCGAAAATTCGGGCTTCCCGATCTTGCTGCTTGATGAAACCCGATGTGCATCTCACTTGAGCTGGGACCAGCTTTGTACCTGCAGTTACTCGCAGCTACGCGTCAGTGGTGCCGCGGCGGTGGCTCCGTCTGCAGCTCCCGCTTGAGGCATGACGCCCTGTGGCAACAGCAGCCGCCGCAAGCTCCCTTCTTTTGCTGTTTCGGGCGCTTACTAGCGCCAGCTAAACCTAGTTCCACACGCTGATGACGGTCTCGCTGCTCGGCTCTGCGCACGGTGCTGCTGACAGACAGCTGACAGAATAGGATGGTTGGATTGCCACCGACGGAACCATCACAAAGATGCATGTGGCAGAGGTTCGAGAAGGAGTTGAACAGCATAGCCGAGCAATGTCTACAGAACAGGATTCACGAGCGTATCGTTCCAGAACAACATAATACACATATGCCTAGGCGCCCATACGCTGTCTTCGGGAAGCGTCACACACTTGGGTTGACTTGGTAGCCGAGTGGCTGATTTCCTGGCATGTGAAGCACACAACCGAGTCGCAAGCACCATACAGAGCTGTGTCTGGTCTTGCTGCTTGCTCAAGTCGTACCGAGAGGGTCTCGCCAATCAGGGTTGGCGAGCCTCGTCTGTGCTCCTTGCGCTTCGGGAGGGTTTTCGAAACAACAGCTAGCAATTTGCACCTTGCTTAGGCCTTGCCACGATTTTCAGGATCCTCCTGCACCATCTCACAAGCATTCCAGAACCGTGTATGGGGTTCAAGCCCAGACATGTGCCTCAAAGGTCGTGTCGGGACCGCTGTCGGCCCGATTCTCGAGCATGACCAGCCGCAATTGTCCAGGTCGAGCAAATCACAATTGCTGTTCACAATCTGCGACTCGATCCGTCCCTTTGGGGAAAATCCTGGCACCGCCTTTGGGACACTCCCTCGTCCATTTACGTAAACCAGACCCGCCAAGCAGCGCCCACACACAGGACCACCTTTGTGAGATATTCGACAGCCGTTCTCTTGGGCGGTTGCGCCGTCCGGGCAGTTTGGCCTTGGCTGCAAGCTCCGCACAAAACGGTACTATACGTCGATGTAGAGTTTTCCGGAGCTGGTTGCATGAATCGTATCTACCCACGCCCCCGCCGGACATTGAATGTGGTACAGCAGGCATGAGGCTCGCAAGTGCAGAAGACACCAACAAAAGAGGGGGTTCGCCGCCTTCTTTGTCCTCTCTCTGTGATTGCAGCAAGCAAGGAAAGTGGGTGCTGCACCCTCAAACGGGCGTGAATGGAATGGAGCATCGAATGTGGATGTATGAATTCGCGAATGCACACCGGATGCCGACAATCATGAATAGCCATGTTCTGCATCAAAGATCCCAAGCACAATTGTCTAGAGTGACGGTTTCATTTTTTGGTGCAGCGAGAGCCGCTTGCACGCGTGCGTGCCTGTATTGTATTCTGTATTCTGTACCTGTAAACCTACCGCGTTTCAAGAAAGTAATTTTTCCCACCTTCGCCGAGCCTGTGGGATTGTCAGTTGCAACGATTGACTTGACATGTTGATCGTGTGCGGTGATCCCTCGGTCTCAAGAGGGCTCTGCGTGGCAACCCGGATCACGCGTGTACCCTGTAACGAACCTTGCCCTGCAAATCCGCAACTGTGCTGCTAGGTTGTAGCAAGAATGAAATCGTTTCTCGACAACCCTTCTCACCCCGCTCAATGTGGCTTGGCTTTTGACACAATTTGCGGTGCACTTTCTCAGATCGTCGGCCGCTTAGCTGCAGCGATAATGAAGGGCGGATGCGGTCGATAAATTGCTACCATATCGCGTTTACGACTGCCGAGCAAAGGAGTTTAGCGTACCTCGTGATAAGACAGGTCTCACGATGGGCTATTCCCCCTGCAGCCTCCGTCGCTTGTGGCGAGCGAGGCTTGGGAGCTTCTCGCAAGTCGAAGCCCAAGTCGAAGCCGAAGCTTGGATCCGCGCTGCAAGCGCGCCACATTCTTGCGAATGTGTTCGGTTGAAAGAGCTCCTTTCGTCGATATCCCGAAGTTGGAGCCGAGCCGTCAGACGACGTGGACGACGAGTGTGTGACAGCCCAAAGAGAGACAAACACCCACACATCACAGACACACTCAGACATACACACACACGAACGCCTATAGTAAGACACGGAAGCGAGGCAGCGGGCAGAGGATCGGGACTATCCGCATGCTCCCCTTGTCTCTGATCTTTGCTCCCGCTTCACGACGGGCATCGAACTTTGCAAACGATGGAAAAATTATTCAGTAGTTTAAAGTTACGTGTGGCTTTGTTCCCCTTCTCGCTGGCTCGCCTGAACGCCGAAGCCTGGGTGACTTTCCAGCGCCTAAAAGTTCTTTTCGAGCCTCGAGTTCTTGTTTCAAGGGATCAAGACGCGTCCTTTGGACGGGCAAGCCTTGCAGCTCGCTTGTTCGTTAGACCTGGCTCGATCCCCAATCACCCCAAGTGCGCATAAAAGATGTGGTGTCACTTCGGCCTGCAGCCGACTACAGGTTGACAGGCTGGGTTATCTTACAGTGTAAAATTTTCATTTGCTTGATTGCTAGACGTGCATGCAGCCCACCAATGAATCAGCTGCTCTGACTTAGAGCCCCAATGGCGAGATTTTCCGCCCTCTTTTCGCCTGTGCTCTTCGTTTGTCCTTGTGTCACTTTGACGCCGCACAAGGCCTTCAGCTCTTTTTGGTCCCTCTTCGCTGCCTCTCCGTCAGCCTCGACAGTTCACCAACGCGCTTTTCCACGCTTGATGCACCTATCTGTACGTGGTGGGAAAAATCTCAGAGGGCAGCTCAACAAGAAGACGGGTCCGTTGCTTGCCGCCGCTGCAGCCTTCTCGTAGCAATTGGCGCTCCCCTTCTTTTCCTCTCGCGTCCTCTCTTCATCCTCCTGCTACTGCTCCTCCGCTCTGCCTCAGCGCTGTTCTGCTGCACACCGAGCACGTCGCGCTGTTCTGGTGCAACCCAGGTCCACATCGTACGCCCCGCGAAAGAACAGGACAAAAAAAAGAAGAAAAAAAGAGGACTGGCCATTGATCATCCCGTCAAGGCAACGCAACGCCCGACCGCAGCCCAGCCCATCCCAGCCCAGCTCAGCCGACAACCCTAGATACGGGTTTTGGTGCAACTGAAACTGTACATATACCTGTTGTCCTTCCAATAACACATCGGTCCTGCTCCCCGCTCCCCGCTCGCCTTCGTATCACCCTCGCTGATCGTTCCTGTTCACGCTCGGAACGGTGTCTCATCTCGTCGCTTTCACTCCGTATTCCTGTCCTCGATCACGCCAGTCCCACCTTCGATCCATTGCTGGTCGCGCCGCTTCCAACCTCCATCAGCCTCTTTACACAAGCTAGCATCGCCTGCTATTCTCGAACGACCACCACGACCAGTAAAGTAGCTTCAAGATGGCGGACGTCATGACCAGGTTCCCTGCCATGGACCTCTCGTAAGTCGACTCTTCTCCGCATCATGACGAGTTGACGATGACAGAACATGACCGACTGACCTAGTCCTCGTTGCTTCGCTCGACAGGTTGGGATGCATGTACATTGGTGTCATGCTCAACGTTTGGCTCTATGGTTTCTCGATCGTACAGGCCTACATCTACTACGTCAACTTTAAGACGGACAAGCCGTTCATGAGGTACTTTGTGCTCTTCCTTGTGATCGTCGACACGATGAACGCCATCTTTGATCAGGTGTTCATGTATCAGTACCTCGTATCCAACTTTGGCAACCTCACCTACGCTTCCAAGAGCAACCGAGCCTTTGCTGCCGACCCGGTGATGACGGGTATCATCGCCTTTTCCACGCAACTCTTCTTCGCCTGGCGTGTGTACAAGCTGATGCATTCCAAGATCATGCCTGCACTCATCGCTGTCGGTGCGTCTATCTCGCTGCTCAGCGCCATCGGCACCACGATTGGTGTCGAGATCGTGCTCTTCTTCACCGAATTCCAAAAGTTCCAGGCGGTGGTCATTCTCTGGCTCGGCTTTGCTGCGCTCACCGACGTTCTCATCACGGGCTCGCTCGTGTTTACGCTCAACAAGTCACGAACCGGTTTCGCTGCTACCGACGATGTGATCACCAAGCTGATCAGGATGACGCTGCAGACGGGTATGCTTACCACCGTGTTTGCCGTTGTCGATCTGATTCTTTTCCTCACTTCGACCACTACGCTGCACCTGGTGTTCAACTTGCCACTGGCCAAGCTCTACGTCAACTCGTTGCTCTCGACGCTCAACGCGCGTGTCACGATCGGCCAGACTGCTCAACAGTACACCTTGGAGGGATCGAACAGCGACAATGCTCGTCGTGGCGTTTCGACGCGCACCAAGCGCTCGGCCGCGTTCCGTCCTGGTGGAAACAAGCAGCCTACCATCATCCGCACTCACGTGTCGCAACACGACGACGTTGAGGCTGGTCTCGGTGGCTTCAACAGTCAGGACAACTTTGAGACGGGCGTCCACATCAAGACGATTGAGGAGACGTTTGAGGAGCGACACGAGGGCGATGGTCTGCGCAACTACCCGGGCTCGCACAACGACTCGCTACCCGTGCTCGAAAAGAGCCGTGCCGATACCGATTCGCTTTGAAAATGTTGTTTCTAGATCCAGTGTCAGTCCTTTCATACCCCCCTTTGTCGGCGAACGGGACAAGGTCTGTCTTCTGTCGCCAGCTGATTCGCTATTTTGTGGTCGTGTTTCTTTATTCGCATGGTTTTGTTGTGCCTTTGTTCGCAATCGAAAGATCTGGGCCACAGACTCCATCTGTGATTGCGTTTTAGGAGAGGGGCCTCTGAGACGAGCAGCCGGTGTTGCAACTTTTATTCCTACCTTCGATACAAGTGTATGTCCGCCTTGCATTAATCGCAGTGGCGCGGAGCAAAGCTGCTAGAGAGCAGAGCAGAAAGAATCCTTGGTAGTTGCAACGCAAGGCAAAGTGACTCTGCACCGGCTATGTACTGAACAAGATCGGAAGCAAGCGACTAGTGAAACCAGAGAGCGGTTCACAAGTTTTCCCGATTTCAACAGCGTCACAATCGGGGGGTTGGATGCGAAGATACCGCAGGATAGAAGCGGACCAAACGGGCCTTTCAGGAATTGCCGAACCTCTTTCCTTGGTGTTCGTTTCCTGTTTGGCTGACGCAGGATTGGAAATGCATCGCTGCTATGTCTGCGTCGTGATGATTTCACACAAACTCGTCGATAATCATAATCGCAACTCCACTTTGCCCATTTTGCTTGTCTAACATCATCGCGTTTTCTTCCTATCTCGTCGACTCCTCCCACACTCTCGCATCGCATCGCATCGGCCGCATCCAGCTTCCGAGACACGGAACGCTAAGAAACACAGCACACTGACAACGCAAAACCCTAGTTTGAACGGATCAAGACGGATCAAGCCGGTTGCACACGCCAACCTAGACACGCATATATGTTGGCGAGATCGTAGTGCGTCTGATGGATACAACCAGCTGCGACCACTATGGTTGCACAACTCGAATTCGTTCAGCGGCGGTGACGAAGGCAATGGATAGCATGGTCGATGATGAGACATCTCGCCCAGGACCATCACGGCATTATTCGTCTGCATCCTCTTCCTCCCCTTCTCGGACAAGATCGACATCATCTCCTCGGTCCTTTCCGATCCATTCGATCCTCGAAACTTCTTCTTCCTCTTCCGCTTCATCTGCTTCCCTCTACAAACGCATAGCCGACTACGCCCGTTCCCTGCAATGGACTAAAGAAGAGACGGACGAATTCCTGCTCGCCCACCGCACCGTCGTCACCGCAGGCACCGCCTCGCTCGTCTCCACCGCCGCCTCGTTCCCCTTTGATTCGGTCAAGTCGCGTCTCCAGGTGCGCGACTATCCGTCCATATGGGCCTGCGCCAAATCTGTCGTTCGTGAAGAAGGCATCCGCGGCTTTTTCCGTGGCGTCACGATCCCGTTGATCACCATTTCGTTCGTGAGAACATCTTCGTTTTCCATCTACTACAACACCAAATCCCACCTCCATCGCAACGGCATCTTCAACGACTCTTCGCGGCTAATACATACGGCACTAAGCGGTGCGGCAGGAGGTGCTACGAGCGGCGTCATCATCTCGTGTGGGTCGGCGCCGTTCGAGCTGGTCAAAGTGCAGAGGCAGCTCGAGTATCTCATTGCCGTTCAAAAGGGGTTGGTCAAAAAGAGCCTGGCGACTGGCGGTGGCACAACGTTTGTACCGCAGTCAGGATTTCAGGCCGCCGCCAATATCTACAAGAACTTTGGAGGCATCAAGGGATTCTACATGGGTTTTCCACTGCACATGGCGAGGGATACACTCGGCACTGCGCTCTACTTTGGCTTTTACGATTCCATCCGAAAACTCGTCTCGCGTCACTCCAAGTCGGACGGGATCTCGGGCCCGAGTCTGTACGGTATACCGGGACCCGTCGTCTCTTTCCTCTCTGGCTCCTCGGCCGGCATCCTCTCCTGGCTCATCGTCTATCCTGTAGACCTGATCAAGACTAAAGTGCAGCGCGACGCCCTCGCCGGCAACCCACGCCAATTCACCGGCTGGCAAGTCTTCCTGCACATGATCAAGCAACGCCCACCAATACAGGATGAGAGCGGCAAGAAAGGCATCCTCAAGACAGACACGTTTTTAGCACGCTTCCTGCGGCTGTATAGGGGGTTGGGCGTCTCGGCGTTGCGCAGCTTTATCTCGCACGGACTGACGTGGACATTGATCGAGGCCATCTCAGGCAAGATCACCGAGCGGACGGGACAGGCGATCTCGTATGCCCCCGATGCCAGGAGGGACGAGTAATGCGTAGGCGCCAGTAGCAGCAGCAGTAGCAGCAGTGACAGAAATTGCCTTTGCGAACTTCAACATGCAACCCATACTCCCCGCGACGCCCCTTTTCGTCAGGCACAGATACTCTGTTTGCCGGTTTGTGTCAAAGGATTGAATTTTGAGCGCTGACGCTGGCAGACAGGAATTCGCCACTTATTGCTTGTGTGTGTGAGACGGCTGTGTGTCATGTCTACGCGAGCCTGGGCTTGTGCTGGCCAAAGGACCGGATGTCAACAGTGGTGAATGGAGGGACTGTTGAACATGTGGATCTGTGCCGCCAAGCTCAATCTCACAGTGAAAGGGGGATCTCAAAACACGCGCCCATTGAAAGCGAAAGTCATCATCAGGATCAGCAGCGGGTCTGTTCAAGCTGGCAATCTGGCAACCTGATGCTGCACAAGCGACGAAATTGGGCAGGTCAGGTGGCATGCAACCATTCTCCATTTTGCGAATCATCGAATGACAGTTTGGGGAAAGGAGAGGGTGGGGTTGGGGTTGGGGTTGGGGTTGGCAATCGGAAAATAGACTCGGAAAGAGCAGTGGAGAGCTACTGAGCGACCAACAAGCGCTCCAACTGGTCTGGCGTGTACCTGTTTCTCGGTGTGGGTTGAGCGGGGATAAGGATGGCGGCGACCTTGCGTCCTTCTTCGGTGAGCATATTGAACGTCGATGCTGCGTCGTGGGTGCTCTGAACGTCTAGCTGGATGCCCAACTGGTTGATCCACTGTCTGATTGGTTTTGGTGGAGGCAAGACTCGTTTGCCTGTACCAAAAAGGAGGATTTCTGGTCTTTGATCGACGAGTTCGAATGCTTTGAAGATGTCCTTGATTTTTTGCGTTACTTGTAGGGGTTTGCCTGGCGTGATTGATGTGTCGAGCCATGCCTCCCATCCGAGCCCGGACGGGATTGCGTAGTCTTGATCTAGCTTTGGAGCGTCCCACAAAAACACTTGGTTGTTGAGGATCACCATCGGCTCGCTTACCACCAAACCATCCGCAAGCGTCAGCGATGTTGACGAAGTCGAAGCGATCGATACCGTCGTCGTGGGAGTTGCCGATTCGAGAATGTTGAAAAAGTCATCGTATACCGTCCGATGCTGACCTGTATTGGGCTTGCCGCCTGGATCGTCAGATGGTACACCCAAGGTGCAAGAGGTGGTGAATGTTGCACAGACCAGTGAGGTGGATGAGGCTACCGAGGGCGGTACGGAGCGCCGAGGGACCGGCACTCGGGCCGGAAGCAAACCACCCAGCGCAGCAGCCCGCGACAAGCATGTGCGACCCACTGCGGATCGAATCATGCTGGAAGAAATGGCCTTGTATCCTTAAGCTTCCGAAGCTCGAAAATGCTAGTCAGGTCCAGTCGATACAACCACTGTTGTACGTCGCAAAGATATCAAATCGTGTGTGTGTTCCGGCAAGAATGGTTGCTCTGGTCAAGAGATGCTTCTTGGAAATGTGGAGGAAATGAAAAAAGTGGTGTAAGCTCCGCGTCACGTGCGCCATAGACCCTTGCTGCTCTCTCCTCCCCTTCCCCTTGGACAGAAGTACATCTTGCAACTTTGATGCTCACAATGCTCATATAGCTCGCAACATAGGGTCCACAGTCAAGATTCAAAAGCCTTGTACGCAGAATGAACATTCCCGCACATATGCATCCAAATCGACGACGACACGAGAGTTGGAGAAAGCTACTTGGACTCACTTCCAACCGACCATTTCCGCCATGGACTCCATGTCCACCTCCCTCTTCTCCTGCTTGCCGCCCACTCTAGCCCTTTTCCGTTCATGCGTCTTTCGATGCCTACTCGCCTGATCCGGCCTACTGAAACGCTTACCGCACTCCTGGCACCGGAACGGCTTGTCGCCCGTATGCGTCCTTACATGCTTGGTGAGATTGCTGCTCTCCGCAAACGCCTTGCCACACCCGGGGAAGCTGCAGACGAACGGCTTGCTGCCCGTATGAATGCGTTTGTGGATCGTCAGCGATCCGGCCACGCTGAACGCTTTGCCGCAGCCTGGATGATCGCAGACATAGGGTCGTTCCAGCGTGTGTGTCCTCATGTGCTGCGCCAACGTGTTCTGCTCGCTAAACCGTTTACCGCACTCGTGGCATTTGAAAGGTCGATCGCCCGTATGCGTCTGAATGTGGCGGAGCACTTTCTGCTTTTGCGAAAACTTGACACCAGACGCATGCCGAGCACAACCGATCCAGCGGCATTCGTATTCCGCCTTTCCCGAACCCACGTGTGCAGTTTCAATGTGATCCGTGAGAGAAGCGTGAGAATCAAACGAAGCACAACAGCCTTGCCAGCGACAAAAGAGCTTTTCGGTCTCGCTGCAGTATGCATCGTTGCTGCTGCTGTGGCTCGTGTCGCTGCTCTTACGCTTCTTGCTCCAGGATGAAGCTGTTGAGGCGCTATCGTTGGAGCTGCAAAGTGCTGCAATTTCGCCGAGCGGAGGAGAACAAGGCGTGGGCGGAGCCAAGTGCGAACTCGCGTGGAGCGATAACGGTGCCGCCAAATGGTGACCCAGATGATCGTGCAAAAGATGCTGCAAGATGGCGAGCGAGACCTTGTCATCCTGCCCAGCAGCTACTGGCTTCCACAGATCCGCCTCAGTAGTAGGCGTCAATGTGCCAGCTTCGAGCTTGCCCGGCACCGGCACTTGATGGCAGTCCTTCCAGAGACACTCAAGCTGATGCGCACTGCTCTGCACGCCTGAGCCAGCAGCTGAGTGGACATCTTGCCTAGTCGCCGGGAGGAAGGCTCTCTCCGTCGTAGTAGACTGAGCGTTGTCCGCGGCTGCATTCCGCCGCGCGAGATGCGCGTGATTGACATGTGCCACCAGCTCTTCGACCGTCCAGAAGCGTTCGTTGCATCCACCCCACTGGCAAAGTTGCGGCCTTGCATCTTGATGTACAACGTTGGACGGATGAGCAGCCTGCTGCTGCTGCTGCTGCTGCTGCTGCTGCTGTATCGCGTCGGTAGGCATCCAGTGGGAGTGCGGTGCCGCCGTCTGACAAATATCGGAATTGCACAGCGTCATCGCAGGCGGAAGGCATCCACCATGACTGCTGTGCAAATGAGGCTGCTCAAACGTACAGTCGTTCCACGACTGCAGCTCGGTCAAGATGTCTTCAAACGAAATAGCGGCAGGGACGGGCGAGCTGTGATGACTATCGAATGCTGATGCACCATTGAACTTGTCTTTAAAATGCGTTGTCGGTGGCTGTAGCAGGGTGGAAGACCACGGCAGAGCAGAAGAGGGGGATGGAGCGATGGGCTGTGGTGTAGCGGTTGTCGAGACAGTCGACGTGCGCGAAGCAGGGTGATTTCTGCCGTCGGGCGACGTGTGCTGCGTTGCACTGGTGATGATGCTTGACGACGGCGTGTCGGATGGTGGTGGTGGAGGTGGCGCTGCATGTTGTGCATGAATGTGATCGTGACCAGGTGGAAGAGCAGAGCCCACGGTCTCTGCTGGCAGGGGATGGGCTGAATTACAGGCGTACGGCGTGGAGCCGACACAGCACTGCTCTACCGTAGGTGGCATCGAACAACAACAGCAATCGAGAAGCTCCTGGAAACTGCTGTAAAGCTGGCCTCCCTCGGCTGTGCCGGTCGAAGGGAGCGATCCGCGACACTCTCGACATTCGTTGTGCGATCTGTGAGTGTTACGATCGACATGGGTGTGTGCTTTCGAGGTGGACTCGACGACGCCGTCGCAGACGTTGTTGCTATTGTCGTTGGGGTGCGACGCAGCAGCTGGCTCGCAAGCCTCGTCGGTACAACATGTGGAGATGATAGGAACAGCGAGTGTCATGGAAGAGCAGTCAGCCGGAGCAGAACATGCCGATTGGGAGCACGGCGAGTCGGGGACGTCAGCGCAAGCTGTATCGTCGCAGCACGCCACCGCCGTCGGACAGATGACGGCGCTCGTCGATGAAGTGGCCGCAGCGCACGAAGGCTCAGTGCAAGCGCTCGAAATGTGGTGGCTATCGGAGCAGGGCGAAGATGCTGCTGGATCGGTACAGTCGTGGCAGTCGATGGCACACGACGCAGGACGGGCAGCATGGTCGGCATCGCAGCAAACAACGGCGGCGCAGGCAGTAGGGCGAGATGAGACTTTCAAAGGTTGATGTGATGCTGGCGATCGAGACAATGGCCTCTCGAGGGGCAACCTTGACGACGTTGGGCCAGACATTCGTTGGTTGCGACTGGGCAATGTCGATGGCGACAACACCGCGTCCGTCGACGCAGCCATGATGGAGGCAAAGCAGACAGGACTGACTTGGCTCTCTCAGTGACACAGCATCCAGTAGATCTGGTACGGTTACCCAGAGGTGAAAAGTGCGATGTAGTGGTAGAACAGTAGATGTCGATATCCGCTCGGCTTGCGGATCATGCGAAGAATGTGCGAGCGGCCGATGACGAAGAGGAAAAAAGAGGGAGGGTGACGAGCAGGAAGTTTCACCTGAAGCCGCTCCGATGGAAATAGAGCTTAGAGCGTAAAGGAAGCGTCGAGCAGTTGTGCAAGAGTGTTCGAGGTTTGCTGCAAGCAGATAGATCGGTTCCGAAGTGAAGCAACAGGTCCAATTGTCCTATCGTTTTGAGCAGAGCAAGGAGATGCGAGAAAGCCGTGAGCAAGGGAGGATCAGAGCGGGGGAGGACGGCAAGCAGACTTGGCAGCCAAAGTGCGATGTTACGCTTTGGATGCCACTCGTCAGTTCCAGTCGTCTTGAACCCAAGTCAAAATAGAAGCTGACTACCGACGGACCGAAGGAAGTTTCGAGATTTGTAGATGGCTCATCGTTGTGCATGTCGCAGTCGTCTGCGTCAAAGGACAAAGGCCAAGACCAAGTCTAACGGGATGGTGCCGACAAGCCAAAGAATGCAGAGATAGGCTCACAACAAGGAACGTGTACCTTGCTAGTTACGTTCGCGCTCTGCTGCACATTGATAATCAACTTCGTTCGGCTGCCTGTCACAGCTCGTTCTTCCTTTGCGCGGGAATCTTGCAAATTTTCATTTGGCCAAGCAAGAGAAGCAAATCTTACACCTCTGTTTGAAATTCAACAGACAAACTCTAACAGCTCCCGCATCTAATTTGCCGCCGGCCCTGGCTTCAGCGTCATGCCCTCGTCGTCGTTCGTTGCAAGCCATCGTGCTGCAGTGCGTCCCTTCATTGATACGACGTTGAGGCTAAGGGTACAGAGATCACATACATACGAACAGAATGCAAGACCTGCTCAAACCCAAAGCCACAGAGCACATTACAGATCAAAAATCAATACAGGTGTATGCAAGCGGTGTATGTACAATAAATGCGGATGGATGCAAAAGGATCGTGTGCCAGAATTGCCAACAGTGTCCTCCATCGACGCATCAGATCAGATCCCACAGCGGGTCATCTGATCGAATCCCATCCTTGCGCGTCGCTCCACTTGGCACAGGCTTGGGTGCTTGTGTTGACGAGAACGCGTAGCCCTCGAGAGCGTTGTCGACCGCCTGCTGCGAGAAGGATTGGGTCACGGCAGCTGGTGCAAATGTCGGTGCAGCTTGCTGTCGAGCCGAGCGCGAAGATGATGCGAGACCGCCCATGATGAGCGAGCGCAGTGCATCGCCCGTCAAAGGCTCGGACGGGGCCTTGGGTGCCGTTGAGGTGGAAGAAGCCGAACCGCCCTTGGGAGCCGCCTGCGAAGGACCGAGCACGGCAATACCTCCCTTGCCCTCCTTGAACGATCCCGTGGGAGATTTAGCCTTGCCCAGGAAGGCAAGCACATCGCCCTTGGTGATCATACCGCGCACGCCCGTGCCCTTGATCTTGCTCTCGGCATCCTCAATTCCGTTTTCGGCGATCAATCGCTGCACCGAGGGGAAGAGGGGACCTTTGAACGAGTGGTGTGCGTTGGAGCTGGACGATCCGGATGAAGATGGAGCTGCCGAGCCCGTGGATGCAGCGGTCTGGCTCGAAGACTCGGGTGCCGACTTTTCCGAAGTTTGCGCCGATTTGTCTTGGGCAGGCGTAGCGGAGGGAGCAGCATCGTCCTTGGGAACTTGGACGTTGGAGATATCATCGCCTTCTTCGGCAAGCATGGCGATGGTCACACCGACATCCACATCCTTGCTTCCGTCCTGGACGATGATCTTGGCGAGAAGACCATCGTCTTGCGCCTCGACATCCATGGTAGCCTTGTCGGTCTCGATCTCGAGCAGCACATCACCCGCCGAGAAAGCCTGACCCTCCTTGACCTTCCAGGTAGCGATGCCACCCGAGGTCATGGTGGGCGACATGGCTGGCATGGTAAACTTGGTGATCGCATTCTGCACCGACGACGTCGTGAGGGCTCGCGTGGCTAGAGCGGCACGCGAGCTCGATCCGGTGACCAAGAGCCTCGAGGCTGGCAGCAGGAGAGATCGTGAAGCCGACATGGTTTGAGTGCTTGTACTATGACCTGTCTCGTGGATGGCGGGTGGTGTTTCAATGACAAGAAGATCAACTCAGTCTATCGCTTCGAGAAGATCAACACACACATACACACACGCATCCCGAGCTGGCTGGATGGAAAATCGCAGATGCATTGCGCACACGGAAAATTGACCGACGTATCGATAATCGCCTTTTGCGAGAAGAACTGAAACTCGACTCAGCGTCGAGCGCTTCTTCCTATTCCGAAAGCGCAAACTGGCCGATTTTTTCGAATAAAAAAAATGAAAAACAAAGAAACAATAATCAAGAAGAAGCAAAAAGAGGCTGCAACTCCACCGAATCGCGACCCCACCGAAAAACGAGCAGCGTTGTTGGGAACGAGGAGAGAGGGTCGCCGTCATCTTCCCGATTTGATTGCGCGTTGTTGAGCATGTTAGGCCGTTACTTTCTCCCGAGGAAGCTGACTGACATTCCGAGCCAGTGGCTGCTCATACACGGCATTCCCAGTTCCCACTTGCATCTGTACACTATGCATGTCTGGGGCAGCAGCAGTGCGAAGAGTCGAACACGGACGACACAGATCGAGACGGAGCATCGAAGAATATGTTGAAGCGATCAAGAATGCGTATTACAGCAAACGATGACCAAGACCAGACCATGAACGAGTCGAAGCTGTCAAGCTATCCTTACTCCTTCTTGGACTTTTTCGGGCTCTTGCCCTGCTCGCTCTTGACTTTGCGCTTCTTGTCCTGCTTGACCTCCTCAGCTTGGCCAATGGGCGCCAATGCTGCATTAGCCCCACGGCTACCAGCAGGCTTGAAGTTGCCCTTCAACAAATGCCACGGCTGCTGCGGCAGCTTCTTCTCCTCAAATTTGTTGCTCGTTTCCTTGATTTTCTCCGCCTTATCCGTTTCTGCGGGCGAGGCAATGCTCAGATGAAGGCATCTTGCCACCTTGACCGGTGCCAAAACCAATTTGCCTGCCTCGTCGCCGTTACCTGCAGGAACAAGCAGGTGCAGACTCTCCAATTCCGAGGCGGCACCTTGACCAGATGCAACACTAGCATCTTGTGTGTCCCTGGAAACGGTTTCTGAAGCCATAGCAATGAGTTGTGAGTCGGCGCTTGACTGTGCTTTCTTGGATTTGCCTTTTAGAACGGATGGTACCGAAGCGTAAAAGTTGTATGTAGCAGCGTGAGTCGAGCTGCCCAACGGAACTTGGATCGTTCCCAGGGGTTTTGATGCAGTTTCTGTATCCGCGGTGTCACGAGGAAGGTCGATGACGGTGCCGTCGAGTTGTGCTGGTGAGAGGCCGGCAGGGATACGTACTGCCCAGAGCTGCTGTTGCTTCGCAACCGAGAGCTTCTTCTGCAGGAAAGGAGAAGACGTTGAGAACTCGACCGGCTCGAAACCTCGCGGTGGACGATAGCCAATGTTGGACAGATTGCGGGAAGCAGGGAGCTTCGCCGTGGATACCGAGGCGGTTTGAGCCTCGACGGAGGAGCCGCCAGAGCTGGACGAGGCTGAGCTCGACTCGGAGTCAGAACGTGATCGTTTGGACATTGTGTGCCTGTGAATATGCTTTGCCGTTGGGTAGTAATGTGAGTCCGCCTCTTTGAATGCTGTGCGAGCTGTAGCGAAAGACCAAATGGGATGCTTGGAGGACGGCTAACAGGTAGCGAAATCGAATGGACTGGAACGAGGAGGTGCAGGAACAAAGACAGCAACCAACTTTTTTTTGTTTTTCCTTTTTGAGTTTAGATTGCTGCAGGTGCCGTTCCACAGCATTTCTTCCTGCAAAATTCCAAAGGGTCAAAAGCATGACGAGTCAGGATTACATAACCATTGCCAAACAGCCTCCACTCCTTTTGCTCCGCTCAGACCTCTTTCACGAATATTGATATGCAAAGCACAGCAAAGCTTGCTCTTGGAGCATAGCGGATCTGAGGGATATGCCAAATATAGCAAACGAAGATCTCAGACACACATCAAGTTATCGATCGACATCATCGTCTCTATCGTCACCACCACGACAACCACCTCTGCTCCCCTTTTTCTCAAGATCTGCTCGCCAACCCAATCAACGTCGCAATGGACCTAGTACAAGCAGCGTCGCACAAGCTCGGCGTCTCGATACCCGACGCCAAAACTCTTTCGCTCATCGGCACGCTCATCTGCATTGGCCTCACGGTGCCTCTGGCGGTTATGTTTCACTTTTCTGCACGTCCTCGCATCCAGAGTATCAAGATCTATGAAGAGCGCGTGCTCATTCTCGGCGCATCCACCGAAAAGGGCGTGGGCGAAGCCCTGGCGTTGCAATACGCCCGACGTGGATGTCGCGATCTCATCCTCGTCGGTCGCAACTTGCAAGGGCTTGAGGCGGTGAAAAAGCGGTGCATCGCGCAAGCCATCGAGGGAGAAGAATGGGACATGTCGGATGAAGCTCCAGGAGATGCGGCCAAGAGCAAGCCGGAATCGCGCATCCACTGCATTTCCGCCGACTGCAGCAAAGCAGAGGATGTGGATCGGCTGAGGAAGCAGATTTCGGCCAAGTTCAAGGGTTTGGATACGCTGCACATCTGCTTTGGCGTTTCGGCGCTGTTGCCGCTGCTTGGTGTGGCAGGTGTAGATCCGGTGCGACCGGCCGACAAGCAGAGTAGCGCAAAAGTGTTTCCGGACCAGTCGGGACTCGAAGCGGTGCAGCAAGCCGTTACTGGTGCTTCCAACGTCAATGTTGCAGGTACAGCTGTTTGTCTCGCTGCCTTCCTACCTATGCTCCAAACCACATCGCAGCACCCTGCGGTAGTCCTCATCTCTTCGGCAGCTGCCCTCTTCGCAACGCCGACACGTTCCATCTATGCAGCAACCAAATCAGCTCAGCTCTCGCTCTTCCGCTCGGTCGCAATCGAATCGCAGGCGCACGCCGAAGTGGATCCCGACACAACCGTAAAGCGTCGCTCCAAAGTTCGTTTCCTCTCCATCTGTCCCGGCACCATCGCCACGTCCTTCCGACACTCGGCGGTAGATCTGAAGGACAATGCCGACATGCCGCAAGACCTGGCGTGGGTAAAAGGCGAAAAGATGCTGACGCCTCAAGCTGTGGCCGAAAAGACCATCCTTGCCGTCGACCGTTACATCGAGGGAATCATCACACTGCCGCCCTTCTACGCGGTTGCTACTTGGATCGACAAACTCTTCCCAAGCTTTATCGCCAACGAGGCTCGTAAAAAGTACGCTTACTGATCCTGTTTTCTCCCGAACAAGCGTGTACGTTAGCATGTACGGTAGAGAAGAACTGCATTTGTCAATCACGAACGTTCGTCGACAGGTTCCTGCTCGTCCGCGCCTGAAATGCCTGCCAAGCTAGACGCGAAGTCGGTCTTGCCACCGTTGCGTTTGGCGAATTCGGAGAGATCGCTGAGCGTCCGCAGCGTCCTGGAGAAGAGACGGGTGAAGGCGACATCCCACTGTCCGATGGCGTCCGAGAGACTAAAGTTGACGGAACCCATTTCGGAGCGACTCATGTTTGCGTTTGTGTCGACGTTGTCCGTGTCGGTGTCTGCGTCTGGACTGGCTGCTCTGCGACGTTTGCTAGGCAAGCCGTCAGCGCGTGGCTCTTCCATCTGAGGTGAGACTGGCGAATGGTCTTCATGTTTGCGCTTGTCGTGTGTCTCGTTTGCAGTGACTGCCTCGACCATGCCGAGAACCGATGCACCGAGCGTTTGACCACCAAATTCACGATCGTGATGTCGCTCCTGGAAGCCCGAGGGCACCACATCATCGTCTTCTTCTTCCGCATCAGGGTCGAGCTTACGTTCAAACAGATCCTTGTAGTGTTGATGCTCCTCCGTATCCTGTTGTCCGTTATACCCTTTCCTGTCGTCAACTTGCTCGTCTTCGATGGCGACATCCTCGAAATCAGGATCCTCCACCTCATCTTGCGCGCCAAGGGCCATAGTCGGTTCTTTCTTGACCTCGAGTACGCCGTCCAATGTGTTGTCACTCGGCTCCTCGCGCTCGCCTTGATCGTCTTGCATTGCCGGCGGGGCAGGTGCATCCAGCTCTGCGCGCATCCACGAGAACAGCTTGTCGCGCGACGAAATGGCAATATTGCGCAGACGTACCTGATCCGTCAACCCGACCGTCTTGTTGCCTCGGCCACCATGGATCGGTAGGCTCTCTCGTGGCTCTGTTGTGCTAGCAGATGAAGCGACGGACACGAATCGACCGTCGATCGCGGGCGAAGGTATCAAACTTGTTGTGGGATGGACGGCTCGATGGATGTGCGAGCTGTGAGAAGGAGGATGATCTTGTTCGACGTCCGAATATTCGGGAAACGCTTTCCTTGCGTTGCTCAGTGCGACCGGAAGATTGATGAGATTGCCTCTGAGGACTGCGGCCCATATCCTGTCGACAAGGTCCAGAGTCTGAAGAGCCAGATTGAGCTGTTTGCTGCGCGAGGCTATCTGATGCTGTCGTTCTTCTTCTTCGTCCTCGTCGGAATCTTGCTCATCGTCGTCAGCCGGCTCGGCGCCCTCATCTTGCTTCTGGCGCTTCCTCTGCCGCTTCGAAAGCTCGGCCTCCATTGCCAAGCTATACCCCGTGATGCCATCACTCAGATCGGTCGAGCATCGCAACAGGTACGATACGAGCAGGTTGGTGCTCCCACTGCCATACGGTGGTACGTGGGCAAGCACTCCTAACAATCTCATCCACTCGGCCAAGTAGCTCGGTAATGTGTGTAAGCTCGAGCTCGGATCGAAGCGTTTGCGATAGCCCCGTGTGATGTTTTCCAGAGCGCCGTCGAGGAAGGATCGAAGTTTGGCTTCTTGCTTGCTGGTGAGCGATTTGGGAGTTGCGACGGTATCGGGAGGAGCATTCTCGTGGTCGTGATGAGAGGTGTTGGACTGTGATGTCGATGCTGATGGACGAGCGTTGGTGTCATCGTAGTCAAAGACCGTGGAGAGGTCGTCGATGATGAAGCCTCCTCCTGACTGCATCTCTGCGGTGCGATTGTGCTTTGTGGATTGGTGTTGAGGAAGGAAGAGGCGGGGGTTTCAGCACAGACTTTGTTCGACCTTAGCTGTGCACCTCCACTTTTGCCTTTTCGGCCTGAGCGCCGTGTATCGCCTCTTTTTCCAGGGTCCTGTCAGTCCAAGCGCCGCGCCGCGCCGCGCAAAAAGACAGTTTGACAATCTTCTCGCTCTCCATACTTCTTACACTGGCTCGTTCAGAGTGCGCATTCATCCTCATCCTTACCTTTATAGGCTATCGACAATCCAACGCACCAAGGTATGCTGGCTCAAGTTCAGCCCCATCTCCTCGTGCATCAGCGGATCTTCATCACGACCATGTCGCTGCCCCGCAACGATGACCAGCGGACCCCTCATATGGTCCGAGACGCGCCAAGAGCTCTGTGAAAGCCTCCCTTACTACCGAGCATACCAGACCGGATGCTATGTCGCTCCGACGCTCGGAAGACCTCCATCGTCCACTCTCACAAAAGCTCAGGCTTCATCTGCAATCCTCAAAGACAGCATACCCTACGGTTACCTCTTGGCTGGATTTCCCTCACGTCGTGATGCATGGGCAGCCAACGGACGTGTCATCATCTCGCACGGCGGTGGCAAGAGCGAAATCGACGACACTCAGACCAGCTGTGGCCCTTCGAAAGCTTCGTTGAAACAAGACCAGTCAAGCAGTGACAGCATCATCCGCGCCCTACTGCATTCTTCTCGGCACAAATTGCCGATCGTGCTGATTGCCGGCGAGGGATATGCGCTGTTGCCGTTCAAGTTGCGTTGTTCTTATGCGGTGTTGGGGTGGTATGTCATCACCGACTGTTGGGCGGAGAGGGAGGGGGGAGGTGAGGGCGATAAGGGATTTGTCAGGTGCAAGTTTCGGTTCGAGTGGATTCCGGCTCAGGGCGAGCCTTGGTGGGAGCTTGCAGGCGAAGCAGAGCGGGAATTGTGGGATCCACGCTTGCGCATAGAGACGTTTACAAAGGCGCAGCGGAAGCTCATCAAACACATGCGAGGCAAGCGCAAAGGCGGTGATGCTCGAAATGCGTCGTCTGCAACAACAAGTTCAGAATCGTCTTCATCGATGTCGAGATCATCGTCGCCCAAAGCAAAGGAGCTGGATAACGCCGAGATAGACAAGCTGCTCTTCGGACCCATCAAAGTCACCGCCCAACTCGTCTCGACTACGACCGTCACATCGCACTCCACCACCCCATGCATTTTCTCCAATGCCGCTACCTGTCTCACCTGCAAATCGCCCAGCCCGCTCGTCTTTCACATCGGCTGGATGTGCCTACATCCTGCATGTACGCTTTTCTTCCTCCAACCATCTGGTTTACCTCCTAGCGAAGAAACCCTAACTTTCACTTCCGACATACTGGCTCCCATTGGCACGCCTCTCGACAACTCATTCCCCACCGGCCAGCCACCTTTTTACCTCATCCCTAAACGACCATCTTCGCAATCGCTCGATCAAGCACGTGGTCTCTGGTGTAGCAACTGTGGGCGTCTCAGTTGCCGCGAAGTCATCTACCAGCCGCGCTGCGCTCACTGCGGTAGCAAGGTGGGCAAGTGGAAGCCTTTGCCGTTTGTTGCCGCGCCGACGCTTGTTAGGAGTGCGTTGGATTTTTCACAAGATGGAGTGGGCATCTTTGATCCGATTATCAGCTCTGCTGCGAGGATCAGGATGAGTGCGAGGAGGGAAAATGGGTTGGCGATGTATACGTTTACGTTTCCGGTAAAGTTTGGTGACTGTAGGGTGCATTTGGTTCAGGCGGATGTGGAGCGTGGCGGAAGAGAGGACGATGCGGATAAGATCTTTGAAGAGTTTCAGAGGCTTGCTTGGCCCGTTGATCCATCATACGATGAAAACCAAGCAGAGCGTGCTCCGAGAAAGCGTTGCCATTCAGAGTCATTTTCGCCGTCTGACACCTGTCGAGACACGATCTCGTGCACCGAAACACCCGCTTCAAGCGCGCAGGCGGTGCCATTTCGCCGCCACGTGCTCAAACATCACGCCGGTGGATCAGGTCGGATGCTCACCCAGCAGTTTACCTGCAACTATGGCGTCGCATACAAACACGTGGTTGCCATGGGCACGCTTCCGCTCAATCGTTTATCGCCTTTGCCCATCGTGTCGACGCTCTCGCTGTTGCATCTGCGCACTCGCGCTGTTGTGCCCTCGTTTGTGGAACAATTCAACGAGCTTTACCCGGTTCTGTACCTGGAAGACCAGAAAATGGCGTTTCACGACGACGGAGAGCCGGGCCTCGGTCCCGTTGTCAGTTCGCTCTCGCTCGGCTCAACTTGCCGGATGAGGTTCCGAATCAAGGCCAAACACGCAGAAGCGCTCGACTGCGGAAAGAATCGTCTCGTGCTGGATCTACCGCTCAGACACGGAAGTGTAGTCGTCCAGGAGGGCAAAGACTTGCAAAAGGTGTTGGAACACTGTGTCAATCCGAATGGTTTTCGCATCGCCGTCACTGCGAGAAGGATCGATCAGGCAGAAAATCAAGGCGCCGCGTCGGGCTCAAAGCGCAAGAGGGTCACTGGCAGTGCCAGACGAATGAGTGGCGGTCGACAACAGGCGAATTTGACTGATAAAGCGCCGATCAAGGTCGAGTCCGAGAACGAGGCTGTCGCTCCGCAATCGAGCTGGCCGCAGCCACCAGTGCCAGCCACAGCAGATTCAAACCCAGCACCAGCATGACCATCGTCATCGAATCCAGTTGGCCCGCCCTTGCACGTCTTGGCTCACATCGACACACATCGACAACACTAGCGGACATCACGCTTCTCGTCACTCCGAGGCTAGATTCTGGACACGACAAAGTCCGACAATCTTGAATGTTGAATTTCCTTGCAAAGGAAAAACAATGCATGTGTATGTGTTGACTGTGCACGTGATTGCAAGTTGTGAACGATTCATCGATTCAAATGAGATGCGAGATCAAAAGTACGCTCTGGAGCCGTGCAAGGACTTTTGCTGTTGCGGATGATGTTTTTGCGTCGAATGCTGCTGCTGCTGATGTTGCGGTTGTTGATGATGATAAGGTTGATGCTGAGGGCGCGAAAAGTGTGGCGATGAATAGTGATCCTGATGGACAGAGCTGTACGGATCAAACGCGATATCCCGAGAGGTCGCCGTTGTTGATTGTGACCACGAGTCAAAGCCCGAGTCTGGCTGCCTTCTGACCGCGCCCGCGGCGTCGATGTCGACCGTCATCATGCCCATTTGTCCTTCCAGGCCAGTCGCATCGTACGCGACCTTACTGCTAATGCTTGTTTGACTGTGTTGAGTTCCAGGTACCGTCTCATTCGGGGGAGCCATGGTGGTCAATAGTCCCATCTCGAGAGCCAATGGCCTGTAAGGAGGCACGTTGACCAGGCCGTGCTTCACCAAGAGTGCCTTGACCTCATCACCACATCTCTGCCTTTCCGCTCCTTCCAACACGTCTGCTTCTGCAAAGAGCTTGGTGATGAACTGGCTCCCGTGCACCTGGTCCACGAGAACCTCTTCCAACAATTGCAGCCTATCGCCTCCAAACAGCACCCTTAGCAGCTGCCTCGAGGCTTCCGGATCCTCTTTCTGGCTGATGATTCGGAGCACTGTTTGCGATGCGAGTTTGTGTGTGCAGAGATTGGTCAGATGAGGTGCAAACTGTGGCGCAAGCAGTCGGAATCTTCCTGGTAGAGCCGATGCGTCCAAAAGCCAAGTGATCAAAAGAGCGCCATTCTGACTCGTCGCCAGTGGGACTGAGTTGAGCACAATCGCAACGGCAACCTGCTTTATATTGTGCTTGGGTACCGAAGACGACTCCAAACACGTCCGCATGCTGCGAGACCCGAAACGACCCTGCGCAACTTCCCAACACCTGTCCACCATGGCTTCAAAGATAAAGTCGTGATGCGGGCTGCCAAATGGGATGAGCCTCTGCACTACGTAGTTTCCGAACTGATCCAAAAGCAGCGGCGGTACGTATGGCCGAATGTGGTGCGCAATGATGGCGCGTTGATCGTCGGAACGTGTGCAATCGATGATCTTTTGAGCTGCCCAGGTGCCGTTTTTATGCACACCAATTGTGGCCAAATGCGGCGCAATGAGTTCAAGCATCGTCTTCTTCATAGGCTCGCTGCAGCGTTCGAAGAGTTTCTGGACGAGCGTGTTGCCGATAAAGTCAGAGGAGAGGTCGACGACGCAAGGCAGGTAGTCGCGTGCAACAGCATCTGCATCGGACGGGAGGCAGCTGGGCGTCTCGAGACGTTTGCGCACTTCCTTGAGACGATTGTTGTCAAAGCGCTTGCTGGGAGGCAGCTCGGGTACTGGTGGAATCCGTGTAAAGTAGGTCACAAGCGGCCTCGCTCGAGCGATCCGCGCCATGTCTGCTCTCGCGTTGGGGTCAGACTCGTCGAGTTCGCGTGTCAGCATCTGCAGGTCGTTGATCGTGGCCTTGGGCTTCATCTCAGCTGGCAGAGGTACTCCACCCTTGTCGCTACTCGGCACGATGCTGTTGGACGAACTGTGTGCCGGATAGGCAGCAGAGCGACCAGAGGCACTGGAAGGTGGGTGTCTAGCAGAGTCAGCGCTGAAGTTTCGAGCCAGACCCTGTGAGCTCAACGCATTGGGCTGCAGAGGCTGTCGTGAGAAAGCATCGAGGGCGGTGCCATAGCGGAAATCATCGAGACCGCGAGGGGTCTGTGAGTCCGTGCTTGTGGAGGCAGTAGCCCCCGTCAGAGCAGCAAGCGCTTCGATGGCTGCTTGGAACTCAGCAGAGCCAGGATCGAGTGAGCCAAAGTAGCCATCCGAACCTTTGACTGGCACCTTGGCAAATCCGATCCTGATCGGACCAATCTCGGCGCCAAGAACGTCGCGGCCGTGGAACGTTTTGCGAGCTGCAACGGCGTCCTCGGTGCGTTCGTAGTTGATGAATGCGCAGCTCTTGCTTGCTAGGACACGAACGCTCTCGATGGGACCGAATGGCGCAAAGATGCTGACCAGCGTCTCGATGGAGGTCGAGGCAGGTATCGACCCGATCCACAGTGCCCGCGATGGCTCTTGGTTTACAGCCTCCGCTCCAAAGGCTTCGTTGCCCGGGCCTTCGGCTGTATTTGACGATGGGTCCGAGACAGGCGCAAAGACACCCATACCTGTTTGCGGTATCGATTCGGGCTTGCCGAAACCTACGCGTACTTGGCCTTCTGCGCCGAGGGTGCCAAGACCGAGGCGTCCGTTCAGCCGCCCAAGGATGTCTTCTCTCGCAAAGACGGCGTCTGCAGTCACGGCGTAGTTGATGAAAGCACAGCTTTTTTCCGGTACAAGCCTAATTGTTTCGATAGAGCCGTAGCGCGAAAAGGTCTGCAAGAGGTCCGAGCTCGTTGCTGTCGGTCGAAGGTGGCCGATCCACAAAGTGCGTGTTGGCTGAACGTATGGGGAACTGGTGCCGGATCTTTGACCTGCCCTTTGCTGAAGCGGTCGAGGAGGAGCATAGACGTCGACATTGGAGGAGGCTTCGATGGCACTGGAAGGGCCTAAGCGAGAATGCATGTCTCGAGCTAGCGAGGCTTCGTATTGCATCTGCTGGATGCGCAAAAGCTCTTGTTCTGTTCGAGCCCGCCCGTCTGGACCCGAGAATGCTGCGACGGTGCCGGCACGATTGCGCCCGCCGGCCGACAGAGCAGACACGTCCCCATTCGAGTCGTGGTTGAATGATGATCCCAACGGAGTCAGTTGTCGATGGAGGTGGCGATTAAGCTCTGGCGGCATGTGGCTTCGATCTGAGCTACCATGAGTCGCAAGGAAATTGGCGGAAGGCGTGGGTTGATATGGGTCAGGCATGGGCGCTCGGGAATGCGGCTGGTCCAGTACACCCATGCTGGTGGCTCTGGGTCTGGATGCACTTGCAGCAGTTCGGGCACCAAAGTCAGGGGCTTGTGGTGCGGGAGCGGCAGCACTGTACTGGTGCAGGCGGTTGTGAAGCGCTGCGTTGAGAAGCGACGAGTGAGGCGCGTGGCCGGCGTAGGGACTCTGCGAGCCAGAGACGTGGCCAGAATGTGCGCCGGCAGAAGCGCCGACCGAGTGAGAGGAAGGCTCGATGGGCGTTGGAGGCGTGTTGAGTGCGAAATAGGGCAGATAGCTGCTACTGCGAGCACGGCCGTCGCCGTTATTGAGCCGGGGTCGCAGCTGGTGAACACCTAGCGTGGACGAGCGGTTGCGGAGGTGAGCCGGAGTCAGATAATCTTCTGCATCTGTGATACCGTGGTCGACGCCGGAGGCCAGGCTCATTGCCAGAGATGCAGCTGCAGTAGAAGGGAAATAACCATCGGACTCGCGACGGTCGACGGGCCCTAGACCGAGATAATCCAGCGTGTCGGTGTTGCTGAAGGAGAAACGAGGAGCGGAGTCATCGTTAGCTTGAGAAGGAGAGGTCGCTTCCTCCTCAGCGGTAGCAGACGTCATCGTGCTCAATCCGGAGCGTGTGGGTTGCCAGTGGGAAGAAAAGAAAGACGGCCCAAAGGCATTGGTGAGGTTGGCTGCTGGAAGGGTGAGAGAACCCGATCGGAGCCGTTGCGATGAGGAAGAAGAGGACGAGGTGGCCAAACCAGGATCAAAATGCGCAGAATTACCAGACGGCGGAATCTTAGCAGTCGCATGGGGTCTTGAGAGGTCGAGCAAAGTCTCATTTGGGGCATTCTGACTGCCAGAGAGCTGTGAGAGGAGCGGGCGCGGCTCTATCCGAGAAGGCTGCTGGAGACTTGGAGCGGCGTCCCCCCAGCTAGAAGGCAAGGTCCCGGCACGAGCTCGACCGCGGCTGGCGCTTCTTCCATCTGCAGGCTCGACGATGGGATCCGACTCATTGGCAATGCTCGCTGTGCGATACGGTGATTGAGATCGGAATGCATCTCCCTCCGGTTGCAGTTGGAGTACTTTTCTTGAGTAATAAGAGGAGTGTGGTGCTGATGCAAAGGTTGATGATGTAGCTGGTGTCGACGGCGAGTGTAGCGACGTCTCATGGGGCAGGTCGGACCCCGGGCCGTTGAAGGGGTGGGCCTGCATATCTAGCAAAGGCAGCCGGGAACCTTGTCAACTATAGCAATGTCAACATGAGTGTATTGAGTGCTGCTGCAGCCGATGATGGGTGGAGAAGGTGCTTGACAGATGCTCTGAGCGAGATGTCTCTCCGTAAGAAACGTGATCAGGTGCGATCCCAGCCGGAGGATCCTCCGTGTTCCGACAATAATATGTTGAATGCCTCGCAACGCTTGACGCAAAGCTCGCTGTTAGGAAGCAGGAGATTCCAATGACATTTGGTGTGACCTACGCAGGCCGAACCTGATGCTGCTGTTCCCAGTGACGCTTTCGGCGATACGCCAGGCGCTTCGAGGGGATAGGGAGGCGGTGGAGCTGGTTAAGGCGATTGCAGAATGGAGTGTGCGTAAGGGCCAGGTCTGCCGTCGAGTTGCGGAAACACTGGCAAAAGTCTACAGAAGTGGGTTAAGGATCCCGTCGTGTTGCGGAGACGAATTGCAGAATACCACCACAGGTTGCCAATGTTGTCTATTCGAGCTTGTGGGTCGTCTATCAAGGTATAAAGAGGAGAGAGAGAGAGAGAGAGAGAGAGAGAGAGAGAGAAAGAGAAAGAGAAACGGTACGGTAAGGGTGTGTGCATGTGTGGGTGGGTGTGTTGGACTGTGCTGTGCCGTGCTGAGTTTCAACCGAAACGCTCAATTCAAGGCGTGTGTGGTGCTGATGCTTCGGTCGAGCTTTCGCTTCAGGGTGCCGGAAGGCGGCTATCAGCGTTGGTGTCCGTGCACCCCGATCTGACCTTCCCGATTCAGACAAGCAAGAGTTGTCCTCGGCAACCGTCTCCGATAGGGTCCCAAGAGCAACGACAAGGTTCAAGCCACACTTCCAGATCATCGACGGCCACGGCCCTTACAGCGCGTGCACTTCTAACTTGAATATCAAGCGAGAGGAAACAGAGATATCGCACTGCCAGCGCTCCTGACTCTTTTGTCCGACCCTCTCGAGCTTACTTTTCCTTGCCTCCCCTTGGCCACGGAAAGCGCCCATCCGATGCTCGCCAACCGCATACAGTAACTAGTTCTTTTGCTCTCTGCCCACAACGACCATACGTAACATTTGAGGAGACACTTCTATGCTACATTTTAATGAAGCAAAATCAAAAAGCTTATCTTGCACGCCATGCAAGGATGTTTTCCATCTCGCAAATGTAATGGAGACTTGAGAAAGTCTCAAGAGACATCGACCAGACACAGGCACACCGTACAGAAAAGTAAGCATGGAAGAGAGATTGATCCGCGTCTGCGTCACTCAGCAAGAATACCTGTTGCCTTCCACTTTTAGGTGTGCCGAGAGCCAGACAGGAAATGGCAGAGGAGGTTGGGCTTTTCTTGTTCTTTTCATTTGAACTTGATTCTGGTGCTCGCTCGCGACATCGTGAACGCTAAATGGATCCATGCAACGCACGCACGCGCGCACGCTCGCTCGTCTGCTCGCTCTTTTTCTCTTTCCTCGTCTAGACCCGCGTGCTGAAATTCCTTTATTTGAGACTCTCGCGCGCGCGATCTTTGCTTCCACTATGGGCGCCGATGCCCGTTTTGCTCACAATTGAAGGGCGGGCTTTGGGCACAGCATGACCAAAGCACAGCTTGCTGGCCATGGCTCCCTCTTTTTCTCTCTTTCTTTTTTTGGCTGCCTCTGTGTCCAACGCTGCCCCTGCGTTTTCTTGTGACGCCAGCCAGTCCAGGTATTTCGCAGCGCTCGGACCTCTCTAATCTAAGAAGCTTCAGATGACCAGGTTCTGAGTGGGACTTCATCACCAAGCGAAGGTCTGAATGGGCCCAAGTCGAGCGATAGAGACCATTGTGTTCTCTCTTCCTATCCCCTTTCTTTAGCTGTGTGATCAAGTTCAGTGATTTCGTTGGATCATGGTACGACAAGACACCGGGTGAGAAGCTTGAGGCATTGTTTCTTCTGTCAATTTCTTTCGATTCGATTCTGGTGAGGTGAGCAGCGAACTTTGGTAACGCTGCTCGCTAGCCAACCAGAGCGTTTCTTTCCGTGGCTCTCTTCCATTCAGCCCGGCTTTTTCCTCTCTTCCTTCCTTTTTTCCTACCCATTTTCCATTTTTCGTGCTTTTGAGTCGGTTTAGCGTGCCCTCGCAGCAACATATTGTAATTAGGCCGGCAGTGTCTGCGATATTCCATCAATCAGCGTCCAAGTTCGCTTACAGAGCCTCTTGCGGCCTCATTGAGGCCTTTTAGAATTTCAGTGCCAAAGTGCCTGCAGCTTCCTCCTCTCACAAACTGAGCTGAGCTTTTTTCTTTTTCTTTTTTTTCTCCTTCCTCTTCTTCTCTGGCGGTCACTCAGGCCTTTCGCCTGGATAGGGTGTCTCTGCCTTGCGGTGCTGTGCTGTAAGTCTTGAATGGCGCTGCATTCCTTCCTAAGCAGCACACACGGGCCGCCGCTGCCACACTCTCTCACACGCAGACACGCACATGCTCTGCTTGTCTGCCTGCAATCCTGCCGCTTGTGTGCCAGAGCCAAGGTCTTCGCGCCCAGCTCACCGCCGTCAAACGACATTCCCACCAAAACCACACATCCATATCTCACACCGAACCTCTTCGTATCATCCTCATCAGCATCCTCATCATCATCATCATCCCCCGACCGTTCCCCCAACTCTCTCTGTTCCAGCGCCATCGACGTCTCAACATCTTTCGCTCTCTGCTTCTTCGCTTCGACCAAAGGCACCACGCTACAAATTCGTTCTGTATCAGGCATCCCGACTAGTCTGATCATCTCCAAGACAAAGCTTTCCGTCATTCAGCCCATATTGCACGTTTTCGATCCCTTCTTCACCCTTCCATCAATCCTGCGCACCCAGACCTTCCGCTTGGTGACCGACCTGATAAAATCTAGCGATCAACTTGCGCCGTAGTGTCGAAGCTGTTCGACGTGACTGCTGCCCCTCGACGCTCTCGCCGACGCAGATTGTTTGCGGACGTCCCGGGTGCGATTACTCTGCTCTTTTCGCCGCTACTTCCATCTTCGCTGCATATTCCACATCGCGCCTCGATAGCTCCTACCAGGCGGTGGATGATGAATGGTTCCGTCCCTCGGCCTTGATTGAGCGTTTGGTGTACCTTCTCTACATCATTGACGCTCGCTCTCATCTTTGCACCTTGCTCTTCGGATTGCATCAGGCAAGGCGATAAACTCTTCGTGCGCCGCGCCGATCGCATCATCTCTTGACGAGCTGGCTTCGTCGGTACTGGTACTGGATAACCGTTGTATCCCTGCCCTTTCACCTATACCCACATTAAACATATAAGGTCATGGCCGCCACCAGAGCTCGTACCGAATCTGCTGCCATCGCCGCCGCTTCTCCAGCCCCCCAGAATGTCAAAGATGTGACCCCTCAAGCCGAGGTGGGCCCCGTCGATGCGTCTGCCAACGACCAGACTCCCGCGCGTCGCACCACTACTCGAACTCGCAAACTACCCAGTCGCCTCATGCCCTCGCCTTCGCCCCCTCCTTCGCGACCAACCTCGTTCTACAATGCAGCAAAGCACGCCAAGGGCGGCAAGGACAGCAGCGACTCTCCTAACACATCCCCCGCAGTGACTCCAGCCGCTTCAGCCACTGTGTCAAAGCCTCGCAAGTCTTCTGCCAAGCCGGATGCAGAGAATACCAGTACCACCGGCTCTGATGTCGATGCGCCAGCCGATAAGGACGACGTCGAGGATCTCGGACCAGGCAAACGAAAGCGTCGACCCAGCAGCATGTATCGTCCACCTTCCACCTTGACCACAGTCGAGACTCCTTCACCTGCCTCGGCCTTGTCCTCTTCCAAGTCCAAGAAGAAAGGACGTAGCACCAGTCCCGAAGCTCCCATGCAAAAGAGCCAGTCTCCATCGCTTATCATTGCCCAAGCCAAGCTCAAGAGCCGCCTCTCCAAGGGCAAGCTGGAAGCTGGCACTTCATCCTCCAAGAGGAGAGATTCGCTTGCCGGCTCGTCCGACCTCACAGCCTCTCAACGAACCAACTGCGATGATTCGGACGCAGACCTAGAGGCTGGCGCGCTCTCCATGCCGAAGCGCGTTCGTATTGGAGACGTGCAGGATTCGATGGATCTTTCGCCTCCCCCGCTGCTTCCGCGTGACGGGTCGGCCAGGATGCAGCTGCCAATGCATTACTCTCAGCCTACCTTCATCCGCGGCGGTCGCGTCAGTGTCTCGCCAGAAGCCTCCGCAAAGAGGCCCGTCAAGTTCCAGATGCGAGACCTCCATCGTCCGACCTTGGCAGCCGACGAAGCTGTGATGGAGCGCTTCCGCACCGGCAACGTCATGCGTGCAAGTCAGAGCGGAAGTCAACCCGCATGGAAACACCCAGACACCATGATGTCTTCCTCTCCTATCTCGGCTAGCCTCGCTAGATTCGAGAGCGACGCAGGTGCACCTTTGACCTACGCCCCGTTGCGCTGCGGCGCTCGCAGCGCAGCCGGGTTCCGCAGCTTGCATGGCAATCCTTTCACCAATAGGGTCGCAAGCGCAGAGGAGCAAGGCCACGACAATGGAGACGACGACGAGGACGATGACGATGACGACGATGACGACGACGAGGATGACTTCCACCAGGCCATGCTCGATGCCGACTTTGACTTTTTCGAATCGCAGACATCGGACTCCGCGGCAGCTCAAGTGCTTTGGCCTGCCTCTCGACGAAGCGACACCCAGGAAGCAGAGATGGACGACACGCCTGCTACTACTCCTCGAAGCCCGCTCTCTGGATGTGACCTTCCCACGCCAGACAGCCCGCGCTGCAAAGTAGAGGACGACGTGACCATGGCCAGCGTTGAAGACAAAGCAATTGCCTTCAGCGCGGGACAAGACTCGGTCTTTGTTCATGCCCTGCCCACCACTCAGGTCGGCGCCGACAAGCCGCACCGCCATGCAGGCTCTCTCACGCTCTCGTTGCCGTATGATCCGGCCGTCGCAGCATCATCTCCTCATTTGCGCGCCGTGGATGTTGGCTTTGACATGACCGGCGCTGGCAAAGCAGGCAAGGATGCGACCGCCAGCACACAGATGGGTACGCCTGTCTTGCGAAGGCGAAAGCACGCCGGGCTCCCAGCTGGCCCACATGCCCTTGCGCCGCTCAAACTGGGCGCAGACTCGATGGAGCGAAGCAACTCGAACGTTGTTCCGTACATGCAGCTCTCGCCCATGATCGAAATGGAGTCGCCGTTGCTCAGCCCTGGTCTCACGTTGAGCATGCACACAAAGCTCGCCGATCTGCCAAGCCCTTTCCTCATGGGCGTTGGCGCTTTGCCAGAACTCGAGCAGCCTGCTCCGTTGGATCTGCCTCCCGCCCAGGGCTCAACCACTCCCAAGCACTCGAGCCCAGAGGTGCTGTTTTCCGACGCATCCAACCCCAACTCGGCTCAGCCACCTTTGGCGGTAGCAAAGACAGAGGTCGCCGAGCCGAGTTCGGCCCCGATTCAGCCGGAAGTCAAGCTGGTCGAGGCGGCGAAAGAGACCGTCATCAAAGCGGAGAAGCCCTCGGCACGACGTCCCGCCTTGCCGCCTCCGCGTCAGATTCGATTCACCACCTTCACCACCCCATCGGTCGAGTCGACGGACACCAAGCCTCTGCAGGTGGAGGCGATTCAGAAAACGGTTCTCTCCACTCCCACTGAGCAAGAGCAGAAACCGCAGCAGAAGCGCAGCGCTGGTGACTTTACCAGCCTGAAATCGGGTCGTACCCCTGATCTGATTCAGTCCGGCTCGGGCTCGCCCGAGTCTGACTCTGATTCGCCGAGCCCGCAGTCAGACAGCGCTTCGACGGTCGACGCCGAAGTCGAGACGATCCTTTTCGGTCCTCCCGAGAAGCTCGACCTGCATGAGCTCGACCATGCCTGGAATGGCTCCAAGCCCGGTCAGCACGAAACCGCTGTGCGTCGACCCAATGCGGACCAGATGCACCCACTCAATGTCAACGCTCAGTGATCGACTGGACTCGTGGGCAAACGTATGCTGCTATCCTCCTGTCTCTCAAAACCGCATGCTCCTGTTATCCTTTGTACGATAATCGAGTGTCAGGCAGCCCTGTCATTCAAAACATCTCTGGAAACCGAGACCGCTTATCAGCTCCGGCTTGGCCGGGGTGAAGCGCAGTTCCCTTTGGCTCGTCTCGTCTAACTTTTTTTAACTTTGTAACAACATGTCTCGTTTATTCTCGTCTCTTTGTTTCTCATGCCATCCTGTTCTTGTAGGTATACTGCCACCACTACCAGAATCACGATCACCACCGCTTTCGCCTCGTTCCGAATGCCATACATGTGTTTGGCAATCGGCGAGGCTCTTTTCAAACCCCTTGTCTTCCTCTTTGCTGTGGAAACAAACTGCTTGCCCCGGCCTCACACTTTGTGAATGCGAAATTGGTACGGAACATCGATTGATGTGACCAACGGATGGGAGAAGTGGATCTGACCATGGCGGTTGAAGATGGCGCGCCAGAAGCACTGGGTGACGAAATCGGTTTGGGGGCACGGTAGCTCTGCCTATCCGCGATTGCGCGTAGCGAGTGTGAAAACGCCCTTTACAGCAACGCTGAGCGAAACCCTAATGCGCGCCTTATCTGCCTGTGTGTTGGATGCGGAAAAGGTGTTTTTGTGGAGGAAACCAACTCAAAAAACCACAGCCGAGCGAGCTCAGCATTTCTGTTTCTGTAAGATTGACCTCCTATCGCATCGGCAACCATACTTGCAACTCCTCTGTCACGGCATCGCAGACGACCACCACCACCACCATCACCACCACCACCACCACCGCCACCACAGTTTCTCACACGACGCATCTTTGGCATACAGCTCTTGATTGACATCGGACGTCAATTTCCTCCGTGCAGATTATCGTCCAATCAGAACCGTCGACCTGAAGTGATCACTGTGTCGCGCTGTATCGACCCTGCGACCTCAACATCTCATGCGTCTCCCATGATTACGGCTACTTACTGGCCAACAAACTCTGAAATGCGAACGTCATCATCACACAGCTGGCTGCTCTTTCTAGCATGCCTGATGCTATCATGTCTCACAGTGAACGCTGTCATTGTGGATGGCCTCATCCCGCCACATTCGGGCCTCGCTCCGTCAACATTCGAACAGTCTTTCGCTTTTTCATTCTACCTGCAAAAGGTTTTTGGCTCTTCAATCCGATCCTTCTATAGCACCGAGTCCCAGAAACAGGCCCAGGTAAAGATCTTCGGGCTGAGAGAAGCCTATCATCAAGGCCTGGGTGACAAATCGCACGAACGAGCAAAGGCTAGCTTCGATTTCAGGATTACCGCTCACGACATGGAGGCGAGCCAAGCCGACCTTAACTTCATTCCCGCAATCAAGACTGTGCGGCAGCGCATCACAAGAGCGAAGGATCCGAAAAGGTACCTTGAGGTGCGTGGCCAGTCGTACAAGGACGCAATGTGCGCTGCGTCGACGGAGCTTGATTGGGAGGACGTCGACGTGGAAGCGCCCGATGTGACCGACCGTACCACCGTGCTGGCGTTTGCCAAAATGGCTGCCGCAGCTTACAAGAACGACACTTCCGACTGGAATGGAATCGGCGGCTTTGACCCCAACAAGTCGTTCGGATGGGAGGGTGATGGCATCCGCGGCCACATTTTTACAACGCAAGACAATGACACGATTGTCGTAGCGCTCAAGGGAACATCCAACGTGTTTCTGGGTGGTGGCGATACCGCACGTCGAGACAAGACCAACGACAATCTTTTGTTCTCGTGCTGCTGCGCACGGGTGTCGTGGTCGTGGTCGACCGTGTGCGACTGCTACCAGGGCCACGGTGACCAGTGCGGTCAGACATGTGTGGAACGCGCGCTGATTGAAAAGTCACTCTACTATCCAGCCATCACGGACCTGTTCAACAATGTCTCGTATGCCTATCCGGACTCGCAGATATGGATCACTGGACACAGTCTTGGGGGTGCGCTTTCATCGCTGCTGGGAATGACGTTTGGCGTGCCCACCGTCACCTTCCAAGCGCCCGGCGAACGTATGGCGGCGATGCGACTGCACCTGCCCTTGCCACCGGCAAAGCACCCAGACGAGAGCCCAATAGCAGCTTTACCGATTGTCCATGTGTACAATAACGCAGATCCGATCGCCACGGGCACATGCAACGGCGCTGGCTCGCTTTGTTCCAATTTTGGCTATGCCATGGAGTCCAAGTGTCACTCGGGCAAGAGCATTGTATACGACACGGTGGGCAAGTTGGGCTGGTCCATGTCGGTCAATTCTCACCGCATCAACACGTTGGTGGACGACGTTCTCACCGAGGACTGGAGTGAAAAGGTGCGCAAGAAGAAGGCCAAATTGCGTAGCATTGGCGCAAAGGAAGAGAATAACGAACGAGTGAGCACACGAGGTTGGAGATGGCCGTGGCATAGGGGTGACAGTGCCGACGACGATGGAGATTCGGATGAGGATACGGACGAGGACGATAAGCTCGCCGTGCCGAAAGCGAGGTCCGAGGAAAAGTGTCAAGATTGCACCAACTGGCATTTCACCGACGATGCGTCGGACGGCGGCGAGCAGTCACCAGTCTGAGATGCTTGCGACCAAGGCCAGACGGCACGGTTGGCCGCATTGTATGCTCGACGCCACTTATACCCCCCTTCCATGAACATGCTCGGGCCCGCCCGGTTCACATCACTCGGGCCGAATTCATGGCTCCTCCGCAATGTTTCAATCTCGCCGTTTCTACGGACGCTGTTTCTCGCCGTCGAGCCTCCAATCACTGTGCGAGCGAGCGTTTCTACTCCTTGTATTGCATTAGATTATGTGTTTGCTTGCACCCATGGCAATTGTTTCTTACCTTTTGTCCACTCGACTGCGAGCGAGAGAGAGGGAGAGCGGGGAGACAAATTGTCGAGTGAGATGCCTGTATAGATTGCACTGACGTTGTGAAAGGGCTCGGGCGGCCTCCTCATTGACGCCAGAGAGAAGCTTGAGCTAGACAATCATCTGACACACTCCTCTTTGCCTTTGGCCCTTTGATTTCGATACAGACTCGGCAACTCATTTCCCATACGGGATCATCGGCCAATACAGTAGAGGAGACCATGCACATCACTCTCGACTGACTGCATCCTAAAATTAGACTTTTTTTCCGCGCTCGATCCACTTTGCGTGAAACACGGCACGTTTGCACTGCCCCGCGTCTCGCTCTCGCTCAGACCGGTGGTTGAATTACACTGGAAAAGGGCAACGGCGGGCAGGCTGTAAGGGTTTTGATGATGGCTGCTGTGCTCGCACCGCCTTGGCTCTCGGACCTCGCTGCCGCCCTTTGAAGTCGAGACGCGCCTCTGAAACAGCACAGACTGGTGTGCGTGCACCCTTCAGGAAATATTGCACGCTGCCATCACTGGCTGGCTTTTCTTCGAACCATCCACCTTGGCTCTCACCATCTTGTTCGTCCCTGCTTTGGACTTGCTCAACATTACAGTGACCAGAGGGACGGGAGCAGGCTCTCCAGGTATTCCAGCATTCAGCACGTACATCCACGTACATACGGACAGTGTACAAGCGACGCATACAACGGGCGTGCGTTTGCGCTTGACCCGAGAAGAAAGCGGTCTCAGTAGCTCTGTACGCGGCAGATCTTGACCGAGTGCAGTCTAGCACTACTTGGACGGTGATCGTTTACTGCGGCAACCATCCCATAGCACGTTCATCTCGAAAACAGCCGGGAGGGCTCTGGAACTACGGCTGCAAGTCGATAAACGTAGGACTGCCGCTTTGCTTTAACCGATCCTCCCTCTGCAAGTCCTCCTCGGTCTCGCGGAATCGATCATCATGTCAAACCTGTACTATTCACAACCGCCTTCAAGGCAACCTGTGTATGACAACCCGCTCAACAACTCACCTTACCAGCCACGGCAGCAGCAGCAACAGCATCAGCAGCAGCAGTCGCAGACGCCCTATCCACGCTATGCCTTGCAAACCAACATGCTAGCCTCTCACCAAGACGGTCTTGACTACAACCATTTCCATGGACCGCCTCCCTCGCAAAACATGCAGGCGTACCACGATCCGTACGCTGCGCCCTCACCAGCCGGTGAGATGCGTCCAAGTTTCTCCAACCAAGATTTCATGCGCCAAAGTTCCGCGCTTTATCCGCCAAAGGACATGCACTATTCGAACTCGGACGAGGAGGAGCACGATCGCACCTTGCGCGGCACCGATTACTCGTTTGCCAAGGACGAGGAGTCGGGACGATTCGGCATCGGTCGTGGCCACCGTATCGCTGCCGACGACGGACTGCTGCCGGACGTCCCACCGGACATGGCTCGGTTGAATCCGGAGCAGAAGGAGATTATGAAGCAGTTCCCGCCGGATCTCGACGACGAGGATGGAGGCAAGTCGGGCGTTCAAGCCGCTAAAGCCATGCTCAAGAATTGGAAGTCGTGGTTCAAGCTGCGCTACCTGCATTGGTGGATCATGGGCATCGTCGTGATTGCCATTGTAGCGCTCACCACCATCTACCACAGACAGATTGTGGATTGGTTGACGCCCATTTCGAAAAAGGTGACGACGGTCGCGTGGGGGTGGATCATCCCTGTCGCGATTCTGTTTGTCATTTCGTTCCCGCCGCTGTTTGGCCACGAGATTGTGCTGATCCTCGTAGGTTTGGTGTACGGCATCTGGATCGGGTTTGGCATTGCGTCGTTGGGCACTCTGTTGGGCGAGATTGGCAACTTTTACGCGTTCAAGCACTGCTTGAGGTCGATGGCGGCGCGATACGAGCGGAAAAACATCCACTATGCCTGCATGGCCGAGATGGTGCGTGACGGCGGGTTCTGGGTCGTCTTCCTCGCGCGTCTTTCGGCCATCCCCGGCCACTTTACCACCGCCGTTTTTGCCACTGTCGGCATGAACATCTTCGTCTTTACCTTGGCAGCAATCCTAGCGCTGCCCAAGCAGCTGCTCATTGTGTACCTGGGTGTTGCGATCAAGAATTCGGGCACCGGAACCGAGGACACCAAGTCCAAGATCATCAAGTACGTGGTGCTGGTGATTAGTTTCATCATTACGGTTTGGACGGCGTACTGGTTGTACCAGCGCATGGAAAAAGTGAGGCCGGCGGTGAGTGCCAAGCTGCGGCAAAAGAGGTATGAGCTGCTGCTGCAAGCGAGGACGCCGGGGACAGAAGGGTATGCGGGAGCAGAGGGGATGCATACGTATCCGCCCAACGGCGGCATGTACACCGGGCACGCAGGTCAGAGTGGTACAGACGACACAAGTTACAGTTATCGACCGGGCGGAGGAGTGGATGACAGTTACGGCGGAGCTTATCATCATGCAGGCGACTTTTCAAGCGATACGTTCAACAACGATCAGAGTTATGGCAAGATGCCGTTGTCGACTTCAGGACGTCAAGCTCTGGCGTCGTCCCCCTCGCAACAGAGGATCGAGTATGGACCTGCAGCAATGGGTCTGCAAGGAGCGAGATTGGCGGACCAGCAGCAGCAGCAGCAGCAGCAGCAGCAGTATGCGACATCGCAACCGATCAACTCGGGCTTAGCAGGGGTGGTGGGAGCGGGAGGAGGACGACAGGCCATAGCTGCCCCGATGCAATTCCACCGTCCCATCCGCCCAAGTTCGGGTTTGGTCGCAGAACCAACTTCCCCATTCAAAGATCCGCCGCAGGCCGGCGCTGCGGATGGTGGATACATGTCGTCGTCGGCTGCTGCTGCTGGTCGACAGCCCGTAGCAGCTTCAGCTTCAGGTGTCGGTGCGCACCGCGGTGGCGCCGACGAAGAGTCTCGACCGTTGACCAACGCCAATGGCGAATGGGCGAGCACCTCTTCGCTCGCAGCTAGCAGTCCGGTCGACAGTGCCCCTCCCGACTACGCTTTCGCTGGCGGCAACAGCAACAGCAATAGCAACAGTGGTGGTGCCTCGTCCGAGCCAAGTCATCCCAGATCCTTGCAGCCGCACGCTCCACCAGCCACAGCAGGTACAGCGTCGAGAGTCGATCCGGGTGTCCAGAGGTATCATCTGTCCGACTGAGGCATTGCATTTGTGTCTAGGAACATTTGTTGCCTGTTCTTTTTTTTTGGGGGGGGGTCTTTGCAATGCACGAGCCCAAGTGTGCGACGTTTGGTCTTTTGCGTGTCTGCTTGTGTGGGGATGGCATGAGGGGGAGGATGCACAGTTGCGGATAAAGGCGGCCATTGCAACTGATTTCCGGCGGTGGCACTTTGCTGCTTGAGAGTGGCTTCATGCGTTTTTTGTACGTCCAAAGGCATGCAACTCGAAGCCAACCTGACTGCAACTGGGCCGAAAATACAAGGTCTACGCTCACCAATCGCACACACCGCACACGCTGCAAACGCACACTTGCGAATCTAGACCCATGCGCAAAAGAACTGGGGCGTGGGCTCTGCAATATCAAGATGTTTGCTGTACATGTTTCTAAACGATATCTCCACTCTCGACATCGATGCTGGTAAATTTAGACTTGTCGAGAAGACTGACACTGTCGCCTGAGTGATGGTCGACGACGACAAAGCGTAGGATTTCAAACGGTGCATGCTTGTGTGCTCGAATGCTGGTAAAGTAGACGGTAGCTGTGTTTTCATCATTCCCAGCAAGGTGGATACGGAAAGCGAGATCAACACGGCCTTGCATCATGTTGACCGAACCTTGAACGCGAGGTTGGCCTCCCAGGTATAATTCGCGTTTGAGTACGATATTTTCACCTGTCCGATTTGCGCCTTGTTTGGAATCAGAGTTGCAAAGTAAAGCTATGACTTGGGGACTAGCTTTGACTTGGGCGACTACGCTTTTGAGAATGCTCGATGAGAGTTTTTCTTTGTTAGTAGCGTAGATGGTGAATGCACCCCAGGAAGCGAGTGCTGCCAGTGTAAATGCGAGCAGGTAGGGGAGTGTGTTGGGGACTGCAGGAAGTGGTTTGTTTCGCACTGCGGTTGGGCGAGATGCGACGTTACTGCGAGGAGAAGTCGCCGATGACGATGACGAGTTGGACGGTGCGCGTGAAGATGCTCGTGCTCCTACTGCTGCTTCTGTTGCTGTTGCGGATGTCGTCGAAGAGCTGGGTGCAGATCGAGGTGGTGGAGGCGGAGTAATCGGTGCGAGCAATCGCGGGGTCGACGTGTGCAGCCTTCGCAACAAGGCTTGGCCAGGTGTTCCAATCGTCGATCGACCTGCTTCCACACGTACCATTTTGGCGGCTGCATTGAACAGCATACCTCGAGAGGCCGGGGCAGTTGCACCGCGCACTATCCGCCGCATAATCCCTTTGCTTGCTATCATCGCACTTCTTTTGTGAACTGTGTAGTTCCGACTTGTCGGCTAAGCTCTCTGTCCGCTGCTTGGGTCGTTAAATAGAAATGCTTCTTGGTTTGCGTTCAGAGACTGTTTGGTGTCCTTGTCATTTCTCTCTCCGGATCGAATCGGGATCAGATGTTGTGCAAGTACCGTATCGTGTTTGGTGCGGGTTCCTTGCTTTTGTTCCGTGATGTGATAGAGTTGCGCGAGAAGAGAGCAAGTCGACAGAGTCACCAGAGTTGGTCTGTTGCGTTTGCGTGTCAAACGTTGATGATGGAACAAAGTATTGTCACCGCACCTCATTTCGGAAGAAAAAAAAACCAAAAGAGTCAATGTGCGCTCAAATGGTCCATGAAAAATCGCGCCCCGCAAGCAGCGCTGATGCAGTCACTCGCTCATCCTCACTCGTCGCTTAGTCAAAACTGCCACCCGTCGACTCGACAACTTGCACCAACGCCTCGACCCGCTCGCTCCTCTCCACTCGTTCAGCTCAACCTCACTCTTCCCCCCTTCTCCCCTCTCCCCCTCCCAGCCCTCCCGGGCTTTCCTCTGCTCCATCCTCCTCTCAAATCGCTCAACTCCCAGTGTTCGACCTATTGGCTTCCATTGCCGCTCACCCATGTCCAGAACAAAACGTTTTTCAGATAGACAAATTAATTGCTAGGCCGTCTTTGTATGTAGGTGTGTGTATTTGTGAGAGAGCGCGAGATAGATGGATGGTAGAGAGCGTCATTTCGTGTGACAAGGCTAGAATAGGTGAATTGGAAGTGAGGTCAGGTGAAAGAAATGAATTTGTACATTGAAATAGAATAAGGACCATGTAATGGGTCAGGGTAGGCTGCGTCAACGAGTGATACGGCAAGTATGCAACCAATGTGTGCATTCAACATGCGCTGAATCAAGACGGTCATGACGCTGTCGTGTGAAACGGGAAAGGGTCAGACGACGATCACGGGAAAGCGAGAAATAGGTTGTGGATGAAGTGTATAGCATCGCATAGAGATGCAAGCGTCGACGTCATCCGAAGGGGGTATGATTGCCTCGCTCCGCTCAATGTCAAGTTTTAACCAACCAGCTCCCTCTTCATCCGCATCGACATGTCAAGACACCCATCAGCTTCTGACCAAACGTCTTGCGTTCGGCTGGGTGCTCCTCGCCATTGCTGATACCCACAGCTTGGCGCGTATCGCCACGACGGCCATCCAACCCATTGCCCGACGACATGGCGGTAGGTGTCATGTGTCCCACATGGCTGTGCTCCCTCGTGTTGTTCTGCGTAGGGATGCCAGCAACGGTAGCGTCGTGAACGGCCACGTTGGACGCGTGTCCAACGCCACCGTATCCAGACCCGTTCTGCGTGTAGTCGCCGTGGCTAGCACGAAGTTGGGCCGCCTGCGATCGTTCGCTCTGCATATGTTGCTGAGCCCCTCCTGACTTGCGACCCTTGGATCCGTTGCGAGCCAGACCCGTCTGCTGTTGGGTAGCCGCTGCTGATGCTTGCGGCACAGCCGATGCGCGCGTCTCGCGCTGACGGTCGCGGTCATCGCGGCGATCACGGTTGGTACCCGCCTCCCATCCTTTGCCATTGTTGAGCAACATCCAATCAAACACGCCGTCCTCCTGCTCACCCGAGCTCTTGAGCACTTTGGTGAAAAGCTCGCGCAAAAAGTCGTAGTCGGGCGTCTCCTCAAAGCCCAATTTGCGCACATAGTTGAGATAGATGCCAAATTCTTCGGGGAAACCCTCGCAGAGCTCTTTGATGGGTGTGCTCTGCTTCTTCTCGCCAATCTTTTCGTACTTTTGCTTGTTGGTCGCCGCCTTGAGTCCTTGCCATGGCAAACCGCCGCGGAGGAAATACATAAACACGTGGCCCAACGCCTCGAGATCATCTCGTCGAGACTGCTCCCGACCCAAGTGCGTGTTGATCGACATGTATCGTGCGGTACCACTCAACGATTTACGTTCGCGGTAAGGAATGTGCTGCTTGGTCTTTGGATCGCGGTACTGCTTGGCCATACCAAAGTCGACGACGTGCACCAGATTGGCATTCTTGGTCATAGGCCGACCGATGAGAAAATTGTCTGGCTTGATGTCGCGGTAGATGAGATTCTTCTCATGGATGGTCTGGACACGTGTGATCATCTGCTTGGCGGTCATGACGACGGTCTTGATGCTGAACTTGCGGCCACACATGTCGAAAAGGTCCTCGAGCGATGGACCGAGCAGATCGATGACGAGGATGTTGTGAAGACCTTCCTGGCCAAAGTAGTACACCTGGGGAATTCCGGGACAGCCGGCAAGGATCTTGTAGGTGCGGTACTCATCTCGAAGCTGAGGTGCGTCGCTCTTGCGAGGCTCAAACTTGATGGCAACGGTTTGGCTATTGAGCAGGTTGGTACCCTCAAAAATGACACCGAAGGAGCCCTCGCCGATCTTTTTGCCAACACGGTAGTGGACACCGACGACGTTGGAGCCAGAGCTGGCGTGGGAGGCGTGAGACGTCATGTTTGCAAAAGAATGGTGATAGGGGTGCGATAGGGGCTGTGCCATCAACTCGTGCAAGATGCGTGGGGAAGAATTCGGCTGAATGTTAGCTCGACGGAACGATCAAGACAGATCTGATGCAAAGCTTTGAGTGTTAAACGGTTGCGATGACGGCAGTGGTATTAGCACGCTAGATGAGCCTGTGACGAAGAGGGCTGATGCGATGTGTTGGGAAATGCTTAGCGGTGGTGTCTGCTCGAGATCGAGACAAGGTATGTGCAGGTTGGATTGAGATCCGTGATCGGGATAGGTCGAAACACTAGCAAGGCTGCGATGCTATGCAGACGTTGCGATTACCGGTGCAGGACCGATACGAAAGATGGCAAAGTGGAGTGGATTGAGCGTCAGAGACTCTGCTGCACTGATCTTTGCGGCAGCGAGTGCTGGAAGGAGGGTGAATGCGGCCACGGCTGCCAAAGAGAAGGCGAGCGCGATGAGCGGAAAGAATTAGGATGAGAAGAGGAGAGGCTGAACGGAAGTATGTAGGGAGGAGAAAGGAAGAAGAAAGAGGAGGAGGAGGAGGAAGCGAGCGTGCGTGCGAGCGTGTGAGCGATGTTAGAGACGAGGCTGCTTGTTCCGCACACATACACACACACACACCGTCGCAGCGTGTTGGAGCAATGCGCAGAGACTGGACAGCGGAAGACAGCGGAGCGAGGCCAGGCGAGATGCGGACTGAAACCTGCACAGAGCGTGGGCGTGGGCGTGAGCTCGCGAGCGCCAGTCTGCCAGACGCAAGAGACGAGACAGACAGGCGGGCAGACAGCGATCGCAGACGAGACTCACAGGGGTTCAACGCAGCAGCAGCAGCAGCAGCAGCAGCAGCAGCTAGCTAGCTAGCCAGCCCCATCCCTCTCACAAAAGAGTCACACACGCGCCCAGAACTAAACGAGAGAAACTGACTGGGCCAGCAACTAGCAGCAGTGGGCGATCAGCCAGCCAGCAAGCAAGCCCAAGGAGAAGACGAAATTCGGCAAATTTCAAAAACAAAAACAAAAACCAAAAGAAGTTGAAATTTCTAGCAGCGCTGTGTACTAGCCAGTGGATTCGAACACAGCATGTGTGTCTGTGTGTCTGTGTGTCTGTGTGTGATATTTGGCCTCAGGGTCGCAATGTGCAGTCCCAACACTGCAGACTGCAAACCGCAGGAGATGAGAAGCAGAACGAAAAGAAGAAAGCGAGACTTTCTGAGTTGGAATAAAACTACAAAATGGCTCTCAACGATTCAAGTGATTCCATAGCGTTGAATACACGCGTAGACTTTTGATCTCGCAGCTTCATGCAGTTGAGCGATTTGAAACGACGCGAGGGTGTTGCTGCTGCTGCTGCTGCTGCTGCTTCTGCTGCACCTGCAACCTCTTTTTTGGGTCGCTGTTGGAAGCAGCGCTGTCAATTGCATTCGCATGCATCTTTTTGGTCTATCCGTGCAAGTCGAAGATCCTTCAAGCGTGGCGGACACCAAAATTAAGCAGCAGCTTTCGCGAGCTGTGCGGCCTTAGTTGGTCAAGAACCACGGACGACGACTGATGCCCGCTTTGGGGTCCTATCGCCACTCACGCGATACCAGTGGCTGACGACCAGTAAAATGCTTTCTTCGGATAGGACGTCTGCTCCTTTGCTTTGACGCTAAGTCATGTGTGACGTCGCGTGGGCGCAAATGCAACCGTATCTGGGACTCCTGCATCGGCTGGATAGCGCGATGCGGCACCCACTCCTTTGGCCACTTGCTCCCCCAGATCATCATGCAGCGTTTGCTACCAGGACCAATCTTCTGAAATGGAAGCTGAAGATAGGCCGAGTTTCAATGGTCCAGCTGGCAGAGCAGTTTCAAGCTTGTTGCGTATGGGCATGCAAAGCTGCTTTGCCGTCGGAGCGCCCTGAGCAGAAACGCTTTTGCGTCGACTAGGCCACTTTGCTTCCTCCTCTTTGTGATCACGTTCGATGCTGCTTTTGCGCACCGCCCTCGGCGCTGACGCACACTCAGCTTCAACTAGGCTTCAGGCTATTGTCACGTACTCGGGCGCGATTGTTCAAGATCTCTTGGTCGTTCCTGGTTGCCAGACTTCACACGTCCGCGTCGTCAAGGCTACGCCCAACGACAACGACTCTCTGGTGTGGTTCCATTGCTGTGTATACTGTGTCTATAGCATTGCAACGACGGTCAACAGACTGGCAAAGACAAGCTGAGATCAACGTTCGCCTCGCGTAAGCATCACTTGTCGCTGGACTTGACCTTCTTCTTCGGGGAAGCCTGTTTACCGTTGACCTTCTTTTCACCCGCTGCGCTTTCTTCGGCCTCACGCTTCTTGCTTTTGGTTTTCTTCCCGTCTCCCTCTCCACTCGGCGCACCGGGCTGGACGACCTTGATCAGCTGCTTCATCAGATCATGGATCGATGTTGACGCCTTGAACTTGTCCGATCCCTGCAGCTTTTCCGCCGCCTCCTGCAGCTTGCCCACCTTCCAAGCGCTCTTGACCTTTTCCGCATCCCCCAGCTTCGAACTGATCCTTCCCACCTGCAGGACGAACTTGATGGTATCCTTGAGGTGGTTCGAGCTCATCGGCGTGGTGGACGCTTCATCGCAGGCATCGTTGACGATCTGGACAAAGCAGCTGCTGATCTCCGGTACAAATGCCATCACTTGCCCGTTCTTTTCCGAAAGTTGACCCATTTGCGTCAAGACGGCTTGCAGCATCGACATAGCTTGCACCTGTCGGAACGCCCGCGTTGCTGCACCCGGTCGAACATTGCCCAGCAGATCGGAGCGCAGTTCCCATCCAAGGTGAGGGAATCGACGGAATGCCTCAATCAAGAATTCGTGTCGCAGTCGAGATGACTTTCGCAACAGATAGTCGAGCAACGACTCGCGGTAGATCGAAACCAGTTGGCCGCCAAGGGCTGCTTTGACGTTGTCAGCGTTCGAGGAGAGGGCAACTTTCGTCAGGTAGAGGTTGAGAGCGGAGCTGACGTTGGAAACATCATTAGACGAAGATTCGCGTGCTTCCGTGTGCATCCGTTGCAGCAGAGTGGCTACTTGGGCAGAGTCAAATCCGTCGGGAACGGTCTTGGCTTTGCTGATACGGCTGAGGAGCAAGGTCCTCGCTTTTGTTGCTAGCTGCTCCGTGTCGTCGTCTCGATTGGTCCACAGCTCGTAAAGCGGCTGGATGAGGTCGAGCATCAGCGCGCTCTGCGGTTGCTTGCGCGCGAAGATTTCGACCAGCTCCAACACCTTGAAGCGCAAGGCGATGGCTTCCTGCTTAGCTTCCTTTTGACCACGTGCTGCCGAAACGCGCTGACGGAATACTTCGGCGAGCTTGTCGTCCAGCAACATCATCTCGTCGTCGCCCAAGTCGGAGAATTCGATGCTCGAGTCGGAACCAGCATCCGACTGTGTGTCGTCCTCGTCATCCACCTCTGCATCTTGAGCGTCTTCGTCATCGGGATCCGCCATCCCCGATTCCTTGAGGACAGCGCGAACACGAGCACGGAGCTCTTCGTCGACTTGCTCGTTCTCATCGTCATCCTCGTCTGCATCCGCATCGGAAGCGTCCTCTTCGCTCGTGGCTGACGTGTCGTCTTGCTCGTCATCTTGCTCGTCTTCTCCTGATGCAGATGCATCGTCCTCGTGCATGTCCTCCGCATCTTCATCCTCAGCAACTTCGTCAGCAGTGCCGAGATGCGAAAGAAGCAAACCGATGCTCTCCTTGGTCATGCCGTGCGAAAAAGCCTCGAAAGCATTGGTAGCCGACGTACGCAGGAAGGCCGAAGAAAGCTCGAGGAAGCTCAGCAGACAGTCGCAGAGCAACTCGACGCCGGTCACCTCATCGACTGCCGGCTTTCCCTTGGCAGTGGTGGCGGAGAACAGCTTGTCTGCGCAGGCGCACAACGGCTCGACCAAGTCGGAAGCACCGTCGGCTGCGTCCGCGGAAACGAGCAATGCCGAAAGAAGAAGCGACTGGAAAGCACGCGCGCGATCCTTGGCATCGGCATCGGTACACTTGGCTTCAAACTTGCGCACCCTGTCGAGGCAACGCACACCGTCGGCGAGCTTGGCTGCAATCTCGTCGTCGTGATCAAAGATCGACTTGAAGCTTTTGTCCTTTTCAAGCTGCAGGAGAATGTCATGAGCCTTGGCAAGCCACAGCTGACCGTCGTGGGCCACACCGGGCGTCTTCTTACCGGCAGGAGCGTTGGTGGCGCTGGAAGAAGGTGTTGCCTGCTTTGCAAGCTCCGAGACGCTGGAGAGGAAGCGCGAACGAGCGACCTGCTTGAGCGAGTCGGTGAAAGCGGGCATGGGCTGACGCTCCAACAGGAAACGTTTCTTCAGTGGCTTTTGCATTGTAAAATATCCGTGTGCAGCGACGAAGGTCAAGATATCGACGAGCAGCTGGTCGTCCTTGGGTACGGTGGGCGTGCGCACGAGGAAGAGGAGCTGGTCAAGCGCCCACTTTCTTCGGTTGGTGATCTCTGTCAACTCGTCCTCGTCCTCGGTCTCGATGCCCTGACAAATGATATCGCCGAGATGCTTGACATACTCGCGCACGCGATCAATGTCGAGGGACGACAGCACCTGCTCGACCGTCTTGGTCTTTGTGATCGAGTCGAAGTTCTGGTGACCGTTCTTGCCGATGAGCTGTGTGACGAGAACAAAGCCGAGATGCGGTTGCTGCTTGACGACGTCCTGGATGGTCTCTGCAGACTTAACCGCGGCACGGTGAAGGAGGCGGTCGCTGTTGCCGAGCTGATTGATGAGTGTGCGCATGAAATTCGGCGTGAAGAGCAACGCCTTGTCGGCATCATTGGCACGCGGCAGAGCACGCTGGAAGACCTGGAAGCCCCACGACTTGCGATCGTGCGATGAAGCGGCGGCAAAGAGCGTCTCGTCGACGACGACACGGTAAAAGTCGGGGAAGGAAGAAATCTTGGTCTCTGCGGTAGCAGAAGGGTCGAAAAAGATGTCGAGGATGAGATCCCAGACGAAGTGGATCTTGGCTTGCCAGCGAGAGCGTGCACCGACGGGGGCAGCCGACTCGTTTTCGGATGGGATGGCTTCCTTGAGCACGCGTGCGAGCGATGCAAGGTTAGCAGTGGAAAGCGGATGCTCTCTGCGCATGGTCGGAAGCGCCACATTTGCGAAAAAGTCGGCACCTGCTCCGTGGCTGAGCTGCAGCATGACTGCCAGCTTTTCGGGGCTGAGCTCTTTGGTGGAAGAAACCTGCTCGGTCATCCAAGACTGTGCTGCTTGGGACCATTGAATCTTGGCATCTGGACGTTGGAGCTGTGCGACGGCATTGACCATGACCCAAGCACAGCTTTCTGCCATCCACGGCTTGTCCGAGGAGAGGGCGATGAGGATCTTCATGCAGCGCTTAAAGTCGTCGATGGTTGCTGTGGGCTGAACGAGTAAATCCGACTGGACCAGGCCCATGATGCCAAAGAGCTTGGCAAACATAAAGTCCTTTTGCTCCTGTCGGCTAGCGGCAACTTGTGGGTTCGAATATTTGAGAAGTAGGATAAGAATCTCTTTGGCTGTGACTGCATAGCTGATGCGCGAGAGAAGCTCGGTGAGAACGACGGCAAAGCCTAGACGGGAGCTCTCTCTTGGACTGGCGAGGCCACGCAGCAGTCGTCGAAGGGCGTACATGAGATCCGCGACGGTACGGTTGCCCAGTGCTTCCTCAACAGCCTCTGCCTCTTGTTCATCAACCATCAAGGCGTCCTCGCTATCGTCGTGTTCCGAGTCGGCGCTTTCTGACGGAGAGGGAGGATCGAGGGTGATCTTGGAGGAGGAGGCGAGCACGTCTTGCTGCGAGAGGAGCTCTTCGACAAGCTGGTTTGCGGAGGTAAGCCTGGCATCCTGATTGGAAGATGCAATCTCCCAGAAGAGCTGGAGATTGTTACCGTTCATCGTGGTCGGCTTCTGTTTTAAAAGGCTCCTGTGTGCGGGTATAGTCCGAACGGGTTGTGGCTGAAGCTCCCACTGAGCTGATCGTACCGCGTCTTTGCGGAGAGTAGCACGTCAAATTGGCGCTGCTATCAATCGGACGCTGTGGTTCGCAATCCAACCTGTAGATACTGAGTTGTCGGGATGTCTTTGCACGGCAGGTGACCAATGGAAGTGATGGTACCGTTGCTTGCTGTATCCGAACAGAAGGAAGTATCCAAGTCTTCTTCTTCGAGGCTGCACCCCTCACGAAATTTTTTCGCTGATGGCTGCTGATTTTGCCCTTTGGATTTTCTTCTCGCCGGCCTTTTTTTGCAAAAATTTCCCAAGCAAGACGACAGGGTCTGTGGAGAAGACATCCGATCCATCGATTTCAAGCAGAAAACGTAATCATCGGCGATGGAACAAAAGATTACAAAACGGCAGTTCTGTCGACCTGACATCGATTCGCCTCGAAATTGTATATCAAGCGGGCTTCACAGACAACCGCTACTACAGTGACGGTCAACCAGGAGACTCGGCATAAACAAGAAGAGGCTTTGCAATCAGACGCCTTGCTGGGCTGCTCGGTGCTTGCTTGGAGCTGCCTCCGCTCACCCGCACCACATAGCATCGCAGCGCATCGCATCACATCGCATCGTTGCTCCCTCTATGTACCACTGAAGCCCGCTCCTCCATCTCAGCTTTGCCACTCCCATGATCAGCTGCCAGATCTTTGCTTTGATATGCTTTTACTCGCAATGTAGGTGGCTGGGCTTTTTGAGGAAACAGGTATAAGCGCTACTCTCCGCTATCGCCGTTTGTATACCACCTTCGCTTCGTGAAGAGCAAGGTATCGCTGAGAACCCCTCTGGCTCGAGAAGATTTGTCTTCAGACTCAGCCCTGGTCCTTCCGTCCTTCGGATCCGCATCAGTCTCTTGGCACCCTAGCACCAGAGATAAACAACCATGAATTGAGCCTAAGTGTCCCGCTCGAAGAACAGGAGGAAAGATCTTCTGAATCCTGGCTTCGCCGTCAAGCACAAGTCAAACCTTAGCGGGTGACAAGGGTGTTGCCCCAAGCGGCACATGTGCCAAACAGAGCTCACCGAGGGTCTGACCAACAGAAAGAAGAAACGGCAGAAGATTCAAGAAGAGCAACAATAGGATCTGCGGAATGCATGAGGTGCGCCCGAGGTGCCGCGCAGTGCAGTGCAGCACATCTGCATCAAATGTCAAAACTCAGACAGACCCTTGAATCTCCGCAAAACTTTCTTCTCAACACGCACGCTACAGACAGACCACAAAGCCACCACCATTTTAGCTTTAGGGCTGCAAACCCGCATCTCGGTTTGCAGAACTTGGCCGTCAACTCCTTCCGCCGCTCAATGGCATTCTAAAGAGCATGGTCCTGCAGCACCTTTTTATCTCCGATCAACTTTTGCCGGCAAGGCGTCCCCGATTTGGGAGTCAGTGGGATGCTGACTGGGTTCAGAAGGACAACCTTCCTGCTCCCTCTCCGCGCGATTGATTGCTAGAAAGTATTGTATACGGTGGATGGCTGAGACTCAAGTTGCTTGTTGTTTGCGTGTCGAGGCAGAGACGCGATCGGTCCATTGCCACTCTTTTCCAGGCTTGGCTGCCTAGTGACTACAGGCTGCGAGTCGTATCGGTCTGTCGACTAGTTGAGCATGGGCAAGCGAAAGTCGAGAACATGGTCGAAGCTTCACACACGCAGCACAAGTGACTATCGTACATTAGCGTGTGGCTGTACTCTTGGCAGGGCAGCGAAGCACTAGAACAGTAAAGGCCGAGTCAGGATGACCATGTGTGATGTACATTTCTCCTAGGCGAGGCTGTCAAAACAATATGGCGCGCCAGCAGGTGTTTTTGTTCTGCATTTTGCGCGAGCAGGCCGAACCGCAAGCGAAGGACGCAATGACGAGTGTCAATAGCCTGGCCAGCGAGGTGTCGTCTGCGTCAGTTGCTTATCCAGGACTGTCAATGTTATTGCCTCAAGCTGACTTGGACCATGGCACATCCGTGTCGCCCAGCGAATGGTGGTACGAATGCACATGCCACGACCGCAAGACCGCACGACGTGTTTGTGTGTTTGAGTATGTGGGTGTGTGGGTGGGTGCGCGAGCTTGACGGTGTTCGAGGAACAGACCGGCAATACTTGTGTTGGTGTGTCTGAGATCCGTCTGAACGCCAACGGAGATCATGAGCGCGTAGTGCTCCGATCCCGTGTGCTGTGCCCGAATTCTGAAGCGTCAGGCCACAAGGTGTCTATGCAATCGTGTTTTTTTGCCTCCGACTCACAGGTGGTCCCGAGCGCCCACAAACGCTGCTATCGCGGTATATTTGAACCCAGCAAGCAGCGACAGCCGCTGCAATAAGGAGAAATGTTCTTTCGGTCAAGCCAAGCACCGAAATTGACTTGGCTAGGGAAGTGCGTAACAACGGCCTTCAAAGCGCGCCCGAGCCCAAAAGCTCGCTTCGGTATCAGAGTCTGTGCACCAAAGAAAGCCAGGACCAGAAACAATTACCGAAAGTGCTTCTCGTGGCTCTCAAAGCGCTCATGATGCTTTGCCGGGAGTCGACACTTTCCGCCTCTGATTGTGTCTAACTCAAGAATTTTCCCGGTCGTCTTTCCACGCATTCACTCGCGCGCATACAGTCGCAGCCAGGCCATTGCCCCGCTGTCGTCATGGTGTTTTGATTCTGTGTCATTCGTTGCATAGGGTCCAGCTGAGTGAATGGAAGCGAGTATCGCAGATCAGTTCTGTCGATCGCTTCCATACCACGAGACTGTGCAGCTGACGTCGATCCTTGTCTCGCTACCGTTGCAAAGCTTCGGTGACGTCGGTTTTGTCTGGCTCGGGAGGAGAGACAGCACAAGACAGGGGCTGTTGCGGAAACGACGTGCCGAACGCGATCTTCCTGTTGAATCTGTGTACTGTAAATGAAGCAACGAGCGAAATGTCTCAGTGTTTGTTGTGGGTGCATGATGTGCAGATCGCCTCTCACGTCATAGCGTGCATGCGTAGGCGACCAAAAGAAATCAAATTCCAATACAGTATAAGAGACTTTGGGCCCTGGAGAGGCATCAAAAGGCCTCGCTTCCCGGTCGAGGAAAAAAAAAAAAGTAGATGATCAAGTGAACATTTTTACAACTTTTGAACTTTTTCCGTGCCCGCTTCAACATGCACCTCATGCTCATTCTCGACCTTGACCTGCTTCCTCTTTCCTCGTTTGACCCTGCCTCGCTCAAGGGAACCTTTACCGCTTTTGCGGTCGTGGATGAAAAGGTTCTTACATCAATCAAAGAATCGTATCCGATCCCTGGCCCTTTCCGTCGTCCGTGTGTGTGTGTGTGTCTGAAAAATCAAGCTACAACTGCTTCATTGCCTCACACACTCTCTTTTAGTACAGCCGTCAGTTGTCCCCTGTTTTTGGAATTGATTACTTGGCTTTAGCCACAACCATGGCTTTTCCACTCCGCAGCTCCGCTGCCCCGCGTCGACGCGTAGCAGTTTGAATCCAACACTTGCCCAGCCGTGTGTGTTGGTGTTGCTCTCATTCACCTTTTCTGTCTGAATTTGGATGTGTGCATCGTTTCCTGCGTCCGGACGACCGTGGGGGCGCGCGGCATTCTGGACCGACCACCCATCTATCTCAGGAAGATTCCATTTCGATGGCGTACTGCAAAGCAAGATGACACAGTCGACCTTTCCTTTTGAAATCGACGGAACCTCTCTGGGTTGACGACGATCGATGTAGACCAGGCAGCAGGTGTTTTCTGGGACTCGACTTGCCAACGCGATCTCACGCCTAGCCGCCTTGTCTGTCCATTCCATGAAACAGCTTGAACATGAAGATCGAAGTCTTGTTGCCAGCCTTGCAACGGCCCCGGTCTACGTGTTGTTCGCGCTGGTTGCTGCACTGCCAATGTGGGAGAGTGTGATGTCGTCTGTGCGTCAAGCGTCGATTGGCGGTTGGCGCCGGACGATCCGTTTTATGCTCCGCTGCTGCTGTGCGTGCGGGAGGGTCAAGTTCAGAGAGTCACGGCCAGACTGAGAAGCTTGTTCTCCCGGATCGTCCGAATCTAGACACACACATGCACACACGCACACACGCATACACAGAAAAGGCCTCGAGCAGCAGACGGACAAACGGCTAAGGGGGGAGAGGCACGGCATAGCAGCGTTTTTTGGCAAAGTCACACATACATGTGGAACAAGCGAGAGCAACAGCAGCAGCAGCAGCAGCAGCAGCAGCCCTTTGATGCAGGTTGTCACTCGTAAGATCGTCAAATAAACTCTGCTTGTCTGCCTCTGACGCTCCCAACCTGCTCATTTTGGCACATCACACTAAATTGGCGCTTCATTTTATCCCATTTAGCCTCAGGCATTCTTACCGTTCACAGGCAAAGTCACGGTTGCTGCAAACGAGACAGAGACAGAGCCTGAGACACCAACTCTACACACCTTTGTTTCGAGACAAATCTCCACTTTGCGCCTCTGCTGCCTCTCTGCTCTTTCTCGTCAGTCACACAGTTTGACAGTTCTCGCTTCTGAGCGCAAAGTGTGCTTTCCCACTCGCCAAGCAAGCAAAAGCTGTCTCGCTTTGCCCTCTCCTCGAGCTCCTCTACCTCGCAAGCATCCCCATCCGCTTGACTTGACTTGGCTCACTTTGACAAGACTTGACCAGACTCGCCTCATCCTCGAGATCCGTATTCTCTTCAATCATTCCCTACTCCTCTCGCTCATCCATCGCATCCTTGCTTCATCTCCTCCCTTAAAGACTCTCCACCATCGAACTCGACCACGACCTCGAACGTCGAGGGCCTCCTCTTCTCTGTCTCCGTCTGGGTCTTCTTTTCCTAAGGTCGCTGCTTCATCTACCGACCTATCAACACCGCAGCGCAACGCATCTCTTGTCAACGTCATCCCGGATCAGAGCCTCTTGGCAGCCTCGTCTGACACCTTCCGCGACTCTCTTATCGACCATAGACTCCCGGTATTGTCGGTCAATCGGCTTCTGGACACTTCTACAATCCAAGAGCTTCTGCCCTCGAACGATCTTTTCGTCATCGTACTCCTCCTTGCTCCAATTCTATCTGATGCTGTCGTAGTACTTTGATTCCAGCTATACAACGATACAGATACGGTAAGCCGCTATTCAGGCATCGCTTCCTCTCACGGAGTCTCTTCACCAATCATGGCGGCATTGCTCTCCTCACCGCTGGCACCGGAGCCCAAATATGACCTCTTCCAGGAGCCTAGTTCACCAAAATGCTACGCCGACGATGACCTTCCTGCCGATTTTGACAAATCATTTGGCTCCTCCATGTCTATCTCGGATTCCTTGGACGGCCACACCTCACAACCCTTCCCTACCTTGGCGCTGCCTCCCCAGTCATTCCTCTTCGGCGGCAGCCTCGGTCTGGCTCAGAGCCTTGCATCGGCCAGCCAGAGGCAACACTCTTACTTTCAGAACGTCTCCACAGAGCCATCAAAGCAGCAGCAGCTGCCATCATATCTGGCCCGGCCCACGCCAGGACATGCCAACTCGCTTGGTGCTGCTATGGGCACAACCCTCAATGCTCGCTCCCCCGGTCTCGCCGCCAGGATGAGCTCTCCTCGCGACATGGACATCTCACCAGCGCCCGTTGCGCCCTCGCCGTCGGAGGCTCTCCCTAAGCTCATGAACAACATCCATGTCGGTGCACCAGCCAATGCCGCCTCGAGCAAAGACCGCCTTCACCCTGTGCTTGGTGGCTCAAGCCGTCCCAGGCCCGTCGCTGCAGAGCGAAAGTCTTCTCTCCAGCTGGCCCACACCATGTCCTCGCGCCTCTTTGGCGCCGAAATCGCCTTCAATTCGCAACGCATCTTTGCGCGCGAACAGGAGCTCTTGAGCAGCCCAGACAAGGAGCCGCCACCGAAGCGCAGACCCAACTCGCTTCCCACAAGGCAGAGTGAGGCCAACGAGCGCATATCTCAGCTCTCTCAAGCGCTGATGGGCGTCGCACCAGCCAGGCCAAGACCAGCACTCTCGGCTACATTTGCTGACCACGACGCTTGCTTCGGCGCTGCCTCGTCGTCTTCAAGACCCGGCTCTGGCTTTGCTGTCTGCAACCGACTGTCCGACTCGGGTCTCAAGCCGGATGGTCGACTCAGCAAGCGCTCCTCTCGCGCAGGTTCCGCAGAGTCGTTCTTCGAAGACGTTGAGAACGAGCTCGGTGCAAGCCAGACGCTGCCACAAGACGAGGAGGATGAGGATGCAGCTGACGTCAACCTCTCTCCATCGCCATCCATGAATTCGATCTCGGGTGCCATGGCTGGCTATTTTTACGACCCGCTCTCTCCTGAAAAGCTCGGCAGCAGGCTTGGCATGGCTCCTGTCGATGGCCCCAACCTACTCGCTGCCATGTCCAGCACCGCCGCTTCGCCAAGCATCTCTTCCCCCCCGGCCTCGTCTCCCTGCACCAGGATGCCTCCTCCGAAGCGCACCACCTCGCTGGGTACGCGAGCCTTTGAGCGTGCCAGCACGATGGCTGTTGTGCCGAGGGTCGCTTGTGGCTCCAGCTCAAACCCTGGTGTCGGTGCACTCCGTACCACGTTGGGCAAGCGGGCCAACCCATATGTCAAGCGTCCTTCGCTGACCAACGACCAACCGGCTATCAAGAGTGCGTACCCAGTGCTCGGCATCAGCGGTCAGTCCAGCAGAGTCTGCCGCCCCACTGCGCCTGCACCGCGCCGCTGCTTTTCGGCCATGGACCACAGCTCTGTGCTGGGGGGTGCAGCAGCTTCCAAGCCAAAAGCAGACGTGCGCAGCAGCACCATCGATTCTCCCGTCTCTCCCGACCGCCGTCGTACGCAGCTCTCTGGCCACGGCGAGGTCAGCGATGCCAACGGCTCGCCTATCGCTCCCGGATTGCGGGCTCGTCCGCGACCCGGCTTTTTGCGCCGGGGCAGCAAAGACGATAGCTCGCCTCTTGCCTATGGCACAGGCATGAAGCGCAGCAGCTCGAGAGGCAACGAGGCCATGGTCGACGACCTAGCTCTTGGCGACGCTGCCTACGCCAACTCACCGGCCAGTGCAGAGAGTCTGCCCGGGTTCGGTGCCTCTGAAAAGGAGGGAAAGATCCTGCCTTGTTTCAACGTCAAAGAAGATGGACTCATGCGGATCACCCCGCAGACCATGACGGATCTGCTCGCAGGCAAGTACACGAACGCCATCATGAGCTACCAAGTGGTCGATTGCCGTTTCGGCTACGAGTACGAAGGTGGTCACATCCCCGGCGCCATCAACCTGAGCACGGTCGATCGCGTCGTCGCCCACTTTCTCAAAGCCGGTGAGGGCCGCCACTCGAACGGCGAGTCGCTTCCTCCACGATCGCAGAGCGGAAAGGCGGATAAATTTGGTAATCGACGCAAGCACGTCCTCGTCTTCCACTGCGAGTTCAGCTGCAAGCGCGCGCCGACGATGGCTCTGGCATTGCGACAGGCGGATCGAGGTCTGGCGCATGACTATCCTAACTGCCACTTCCCCGAGATCTACATTCTGCAGGGCGGCTACTGCAACTTCTTCCAGTCGTACGCCAACCTGTGTGAGCCTCAGCAGTACATCTGCATGGACGATCCTCGTTTTCTGGCCAAAAGATCGACCGAGCTCAACGGATTCCGGAAGCAGTTTTCCCGTCACCGCAGCTTCACCTATGGCGAGGGCAAAAGGCAGTCGTTGGGTCAGAGCGCGCTTCCAAGAGGCGGAGGAGCTGCGCGTCAGTCGATCAAAGAAGAAGAGGATTCGAACTTCAATATGGAGGAATCTCCTTGTCCTGGCGGAGCATCGATGGAGCTCGGACCTGGAAGGTTGGCGGCTGTCGAAGCGAGACGCGGGACCCACAGCACAGCCTCGCTCTCGGTCGAAGCTCCGACAGCCACGGCGGGGGATACCAGCTTCGGCAGCGTCGGCGATTCTTCCTTCGAGGATGGGATTGGTGATTCACCTTGCGCTGCCGCTGGCAGTCGTAAACCTGCCATGATCCTTCAACCGCGCTTAGGCTCGCTCGGTGGTGCGCGACGGCCTTTGCTGAGAGCGGGCACGACCGGCAACATTCTCCCCCGATACATGTCTTGAACAATCTGGCCGGTCAATTGAAGCTCAGCAAAAGCAGAAACTAGCCGCCGGCTTATGCGTCGATCATCCATTCATTCACATTTAGCATTCTAGTATACCACCTCGCTTTGTTTCCCCTTTTCGCATTCGCAATCCGTTTCGGTCACAGCTCGCTTAGAGCTGAACCCTGTCTCGCATACATTGGCATCTACTTCATCCAAATGCAAACCATTCATTCTATTACCAGCACGTGCCGAGTCAGGCTGTCGAACTGGGCGGACAGTTTTTGGATGCACACACACCGTGGCTCCTCGGAACCGATCATTGACGGATCTGAAAGGCACACACATGCAATACTCTTGCACATCCTCGGGCTCAACTCGACCGTTCCAGCCCCGGCTCTTCAGCATGAAAAAGTCAAGAGAGTTGCAGATCTCAACGTGACTGGGATGTTGAACGCCCTTTTCAAGAAGTGGACACCTGATCGCAGATTTGCTCAATGCACGATTGGGAAGACTTACAGTGTCCGCTGCCACGTTTTTGGATGCCTTAATCGTGATGAATGCGGACACGCACTACACGCTGCGCCAAATTCAAGGCAGGAAAGGGGAAGAAGGAAAAAAAGGGTGAGAGAAACGTGTTATGGTTGAAACTCCGCAGTATGAAGCGAATGCATTCTGGCGGCAATTCCCACACTCAAGTCCTAAAACGTCGACATGACCGCATCTATGCTGGCGGAGATTGGGCAGGTAAGACAAGAAAGCTTCGCACAAGCGGTGTTATGGCTGTCCAATTAAGGTGGCCGCCGGCCAAATCGAAGATGTCATTGGGCTTTTCCGGTTTGGGTTGACCGAGATCAATGGACGTTACCATACGCTTGGATATACTGATGCTGATTTTGGGTGAGCGATTGAAAACAAGATTGCAGTACTGTACAGCATGTGCAAGTGACGCTCACGTAGAAAGCGTTAGGCGAATCTTATCGAATCGAGGCGACAAGGCAAAGTGGCGCCGCCGGAATGCGAGTGGCGTGGATGACGTGCATGAATTGCGATTAGGGTTCGGTGGTGGCTTGACGTTCTTGGCCAACCCGGCAGCCTTGACAACCTGGCCAAGCGGCTTGTGGTCTTTGGCGAGACGCTCAAAGTAGCCGAGAGTATGTGCAGGTTGTATATAAGGCCCCGCTTACTGGCCCCCATTCGCAAAGTGCAAGAGCGTCTTGAGCATTGTCCGATCCTGATCACCACCTTCTCTTGCACCGTCCATAGCCAAGGTCACCTGGTTCGAAGTACTCCCTTGCACAATGAAGTTTCAGCAGCTCCGTCAAGATTCGGTGTCGTCGACCATTTCCGATGAAGCATCGAACGAGCTTGCGGCCATGTACGACCGAATGCGTCGCAATTCAGTCATGAACCAACCGCTCCGTCAAGACTCGGTATCGTCTCACATCTCGCAGGAGACTGCCAACGAGCTGCACAGCCTGTACATCAAGCTGCGTCAGAACTCGATCGCATCCACGCGCTCGGACGCCACCTTGTTTGATGCGTATCCAGGTTCACCTCTCAAGAAGCAGTTTCGCCAAGACTCGGTCTCGTCGGTCCTTTCGGAAGATGCTTCCAACAAGCTTGCAACGCTCTACGAAAAGCAACTGCGTTCCAACTCGATCACATCCACCTACTCGGACAGCCCTTTGCTTGATGCTTCTGGTGCAGCCCGTACCAAGCAAAATGGACGAAGGAGGCTTCTCTTTATTGCCTCTGCGGTGGGGATTGTTCTGTTCTGTATCATCGTTGCTCTGCCCGTGTACTTTGTGCTGCTGCGTCATTCTTCAAGCAGTGCGTCGGAGGCTTCAGCCGTGGCATCGGCCGCGTCGGGGAGTGTGAGCAATGCAGCAGTAGTAGCACCTCCAGCGACGGCAGTCACCACGCAGGGAGCCGTGTGGCAGCAATCGTCGGCTTTCCAGAACCTCGACGATTTCAGGATCCTCTACTACAGTTCCGGCCGCAACAACAGCAAGGTCTTGGTCGCCGGGTTGCCGAGTGCCGTCTTGGCGGGTACTGGCGAAGCGAGAAGGAGAAGGAGCGCGATGCGTCGTCAGAATTCGTCGTCGGGCGTTTCTAGGGCTTCTTCTTCTCGAACACGCGGTTCTGCTACGACGAAATCTGTCGCCTCGAGTCGTTCGCAGAACACTGCTTCTTCCACCAGCGCTTCCACATCCACCGCCGTCCCCACCCAACCGGCCTCTCCAAATCCCTCTGACAGCGTCCTTCAGATCTTCTATCCAGCTGGATCCTACACTCCCTCCGCAAACCCCGTCGGAGGAACGCAATTCTATGCCTTGACGCCGTTTGATCTTTCCACCGCCTCTTCGATCACGCTCAACTACTCGGCTTACTTTCCACTCCACCACAACTTTGTGCTGGGTGGCAAGATGCCCGGTCTTTACGGCGGAGCTGAAGGATGTGGCGGTGGCAACGATGCAGCCAACTGTTGGAGCACACGTATGGCGTTTAGACCCGACGGCGTAGGCGAGCTGTACGCCTATCTGCCACAAAGCAAACAGAACCTCACGGCGATTCTGGCGGTTCCTCCGTACTCGTACGTCAACAGCGACTATGGCATGTAAGTATCCCCAAAGACCGTTTTTCGACAAGACCGAGACAAGAATTGCTGATCGTGATTGTTCTGCGGTTATCCTCTTGGCGATGTTGATAGCTCGATTGGCAGAGGCGCGTTCAGTTGGGCTAGGGGTCAGTGGACTCAGATTTCGCAAACGGTAACCATGTCGACCAATGCGACCCATCCGAACGGCGTTGTCGAGGTCAAGGTCAACGGTCAACGCGCCATCTACTACGATCAGGTGTATTGGCCTAGTGGCATCAAGGGAATCTTGTTCTCTACGTAAGTGCTTCCGACCATCCAGCCACTGGAAACATTCTGTTTCAATGCAAGCGCACGCCAAAGAGGGAAAGAAATTCTGACTGACATGGAACCCTTTACTGCATCTATCTCGTGCAACAGATTCTTTGGCGGAAACTCGAAAGACTGGGCAACTCCGACGGACCAGTACTCGTACTTCAAGGGCTTCAGCGTGCAGATCAACTCGTAAAATAGTTGTTCGGTCGGCATGCCATGATCCGGCGGACCGCCCAAGCCCGGAGGTCAGTCTCTCCACACGAAGGGCCAGCCTTGATCCTGCTCGGCCATAGACACGCTTTGTTTTTATCTCCAACGTCCGCTCTTTTCATCGTGCGGATCGTCACACATCACCCATCAGACGTCATGTTTTTAGAAATCAGAAAGCCTTTCAAACCTTGACTAGCAGCCCAAGTTATGCTTGCTGCACAACCTTGGACATGGTCTCGAAATCCACGCCGCTGTCCTTGTCCAAACTCGGGCTTGCAGGATCCACCGTGAAGCCCATGCGCTCGTAAAACTTCTTGGCGGCCCGGTTCTCGTCGAACACGGTCAAGACGACCTTGCGCATCTGGACCGCCTTGGCCAATGCATACACGGCATCCATCAGCTCTCTGCCCAGCCCATCGCGCTGATTCTCGGCTCGAACTTGAATCTCGTACAGGTACACCACCTCGAGCTGCTCTTCGCCCGACGACGCAATGGGGTCTGAGGGTGAACAGGGTTCCGTGTCGAAGCGGATCATGGCGAATGCGGCGATCTCGGCTCCTTCGCGTGCCGGTGGTCGGATCACGATGAAGCGGGATTGCGCATCGAACAGTTCTTTGCGTTTAGCGGTGGGTTTCCAGCCCAGCGTCGAGTTGCGGTACATGGACTTCATGTTGGATTCAAACAGGCTGAAGACCCGTTTGCGTTGTTCTGAAGACAGTTGCGAGGCGGTGAGCACCTCGAGGGAGAAATCGTGTGACTTGAGGGTAGAAGAGATAGGGTTCGAGGCGCGAGTCGAGCGCGATTTTTGGAGCATCTTGAGCAGGTCGGTGGCGGAAGCGTTGCGTGCCGACTCGAGCGCTGCAGCATAGTCGATGTTTGAGGAAGACTCGGTCTTGAGCTTCTTCTTTGACGGATTTTTTGCAGCGTCAGGATCCTGCTTCTCCGCCTTCTCGGGCTTGACGCTGTTTCCGCTAGCGGCATCCTTCAACGCTTTGCCCTTCCTCCCCAGCAATCCATTCGCTTTCAACGGACACGGCCTCTCCTGGTACTCCTTGTCATCTTCTCCCTCCTCGCCACTCGATTTCGCCTCTTCCTTCACTGTAGCAAACCCTTTTGCCGAACAGTTGGCACACATCTTGCCATGCTTAATCAGCAACACATGCAACGCATACTTGAGTCTCCCCGGAACGCGTTCGTGCAAATGATAGTACGTCTGGTCGCGATTTGCCTTTTCCGGAACCCAGCCTAGCATCTTACAGAGCCGAAAGACGTGTGTGTCGACTGCCATGCTCTCTCTTCCGATGCAAAACGCCAGCACGCAGCTGGCGACTTTGGGACCCACACCGTTGAAGCTGACGAGCTCCTGCATGATTTCGTCATCGGTGGCGTTGTGGAGATGATCGAGTGAGAGTTTGCCGTGCTTTTCGAGTGTTTGGGCGAGGATGCCTTTGATGGTGCGAGCTTTGTTGTTGGCGAGGCCGCCGCAGCGGATCGCGTCGACGAGCTCGGATTCGGGAGCGCGGTGGATCGCCTCCCAGTTACGCACACCAAAGTGCTCGGTGAGCGACCGATGTGCAGCCGCAGAGTTGCGGTTCGACGTATTGCAGCTCAACACGGTGCGCACCACTGCATCGAGAACGGAGGCCACATCCCCACATCCACCCCACCGGTCCTCGCCCTTGGGAGTGGTGTACTTGGGCAACCCACGCCCGCCCTCCGACTCACGCTTGTATCCATGAAATTCGCCCAAGATCCACGCGACCCTCTCAGCTTCCTCAGCCGTGGGCAGCGGATGATCCGGAAAAGGCGACGCGAGGATCGACGTCTTGTACGAGGCCAATTTGCGTTCCGAGGTGCTCTTCTTGCTCGGCGATGCAGGCGCTTGGGCAAGAGCACTGTTGTCATCCACCTCTTCGTCTTTCACGACCGAGGAGGGGGAGAGAAGATCGCTGATCTCGGATGTTTCACTTTTGACGCCTCGTTTGCGCTTGTTGCGAGCGGGTGAGTCGGTGACAGAGCTAGGCGTAGGAGGGAAGGAAACATCTTCCGGTTCCGGTTTGATCGAGGGCGAAGCAGTCGAATTTCGACGCTTCGATGGAGACGCCGAGGCGGCTTTGCGTGGAGACGTCCTCGTAGCCGGTGCCATTGTGAGTTGCGATTGTACAGTGCGATGTCTGGAAGACGAGTAAGAGCGAGGGTAGCTGGTGACCGAGAGAGTAAGATTGCAAGCACGAGATGCAGCAACCGCTGGCAACCGCTGTACAGCCGCGGCGAGCAATGAAAAGGACCGAATCCTGGCGCGTTGTTTTACGAACGTCTTGCTGCGATCGACTGGTCAAACGTGTGTCCGTGATGAAGCTGCTCGAGAAGGACGATGTTGTAGGAAGTTGGGTGACGTGAGGTAATAGACAACTGTCAAATGTTTCGAGAACAAGTCTCTGTTGGACGACCAGCTTCCCCGCAGGAAACGAGTTAGCTCAGACATGACGTCGAAGAATGCCCTTTTGCCGACAGTATTGCGGCGTTTCGTCCGTCTTTTCGCGCATTCTGAGAGCAGTGTGGAGGTCTGCGAGCATTTTTGCCGGCTCTCTGAGTTGGTGTGTTCTCATACCCTAACATGCTTATATTCTCTCCACCACCTTCTCCTTCGACAGCTTTGTCACATCCAGCAAGATATACGCACACGAAATTGCATCTGGGATAGGATCGTTTCCATTGCTCTGTGACGGTGATAGCAAGGCTTCCCTACTCATTGATACAGAATCCTCACCCTTCCCAAGTCACCCGCTTCCACCGCTTCCCGATCAAACCCATTCGGTTGACCCCACCCACTCTCGTCTGGATCGTTGCCCCACGTCAATCCAAACCCGCTCGACTCTCCTCCCTGTGTCCTGCTCGAATGATGCCCCGAGCTTGTCACTCCACTGACCTGGCTTCTTCCCGCATTTACACCTCCACTGAACCCAGACATCCTTGGCTTGCTCCAGCCCGAACTCGCTCCGCCGCCAGCTCCTCCTCCCGCAGTCGTGCTGAACATCGACCCGCCCGGCCATCGTCGCCAGTCGCTGCGCTGGGTAGAGACAATGTCTTCTTCGTCCGTGTCCGTGGGATCCAGACGTGCGGCGGGGGAGAGACCGATCTGAATGAGCATCTTTTCGAGATCTGGCCAAGAGATGCCAAACCTGACGCAGATCTCGTCGTCGCTGTGAAGGCCGTCGAGCATGTCGATCAGTTCCGGTGGGATGACGGCGGCACCTGAGCGTGGATGGCTCTGAGCGCCGCTAGCTGTACCGATGCCGGATATGCCGGCGGAGGAAGTTGCCCCAGGTGCGCCAGTGCCGGGAATGGCAGTGCTGAAGCCAATCACGCTAGCACGTTTGCGTGGAGATCGAGGTTGAGCAACTGAGCCTGCTGTCGCTGTCGCTGGTCTTTCTGCTTGGAAGGCCGCCGCAGCCACATCGACTGCTGTGGTGGTCGGATGACGATAGTTCTGTCGCTGTCGCATACGAGCTTGTCGTTTGCTGGGCGAGGTGCTGAATTGGCTTCCGCCTCCTCCGCTGCCTGTGTGCACCGAATCTGCAAAGTTGAAAGCGCTAGCACTGCTACCGCCAGCGCCGGCAAGCACAACGTTGCTCAACCTTGCCTCGGAAGCTCCTCTTCGCCCGGCGCCTCGCGCCCCTACGCCTGGACTATCCACACTGCCGTCACGCCCGATCCGCTGAAAAGAACTGTAGGCGCCGCTCATACCAGAAAGCTCGCGCGGACGTCGATCCCGCGGCTCGCGGCTGCCGCTCTGTTCACGACGATGAGCATCGTGCGTCTCCATGCGGCGAAAGTTGGAGTCGTTTGATTTGATCGCCGGCGAATGAATTACCGGCGAGTTGCGCACTGTGCTTACCACCGAAGTATCAAAGGCTGACATACCGTCCTCACCTGTGCGTGGTCCCAGGTAAATCGGATACCGATGCACACGACGCAAAAAGCCCTGCAGCACACCGAAGGTGACGAAGCGGCGCACATCTATGCCCTTGCTGTCGATCTCGTTGTCCTCGATCCAGTCGTGCAGTGTTGTGCCGGCCCGAAGCAGCGAGTACAGTCGCAGAACTTCGGGATAGCTGGGCACCTGGTAGCCAGGCCTGGTGACGTAGCTGGCGCACTCGTACCCGAGAGCTTCTTCGTCCGCAAGCTTGGCTATCGCGGGTCGAACCGTGTATATGTTGAAGTACTGAAAGATGTCGACGACAAAGATGCAGCCGTAAAACATGAGATGCTCCATGCACGCTCTCGTGAGCTCCAGATCGGCATCGGCCAGCTGGGCGATACGCTTGACATGGTTGACGCCGTCAATGAATGGCAGGATGCGACGCATCGTCAAATCCCAGTTGCCATCCACGCGTGACAGAAGCTCCAGCAGCGCCACAGGGACGTCCCAGTCGTTGATGGGTGTCGGGTTCGGAAAAACGGGGAAGAGTTTGAGATTGATGGCATCGCGGACGGTGCGGCCGAGACCATGCGGAGGCTCGCGCTTCTCGACGAGTGCGGTGCGCCTTGATGTGTCGGCGCTTTCGGTGCGAAGAGCGTTGACAGAATTGGAGAGGGCAGCGTCGATAGTCCGCAGCGAGACGATGCTTTCCGTGAGATGCTCTAACAGTGTTGAATCATTTCCTGCGTCTTGTTCACCGCCCCCAACCGGGCTGCCGCGGCTCGAGCGTCGGGTCCCGGCAGCTGTATTGATGCTGTCGTAAGCGCCACTATCATGGGTTGTCAGCACGTTCCCGAGACTTTCGGCGGCGCTGAGCTCGCGACTAACATCACTCTGTCTTCGCGAGCTCACGATGCCCATAGCATTGTCGCGACTCTCTCCGGATGGGAAAGCACCTTGTCCGGCGTCATCGGTCAGGCCGAGCATGGTGGACGATCTGGGCATGCTAGGTCTGCGCCCATCTGGTCCGCTCGGTGATGTCACAGAGATAGGTGAGTGGGCACCTTCTGAGCCAGGACCACTTGTACCGGAGGTGCTGTTGCTGCGAAGCAACGGAGCGGCTTCGTTGCGGATCATTGTGAGCGGAGTAAGAGCTTTGCCGCTCTCAGAAGGCGATGAGCCAGCCCCTGAGCCAGAACGAGATCGCAGACCGCTGCCATTGCCATTGTCGTTCGATGAATGCTGAGTAGTCGAGCTCGCGCGAGTGGGTGAAGGCGCTCGACGGGGGCTGGAGAGCTGGGCCTGTTGCATCTGTTTGAGCTTGAGCTTTTCGTTGATGATGTTGCGATGGTGATCTCCGCGCAAGGAGGCGAAACTCGCCCCCAAAGAGATAAAATCGTCAGGACCTATCGATGCAGAAGCAAGATTGTTCGTCTCTGGGCTGTTTGGTTTGGAGGAGGTCTTGAGGTAGGACGTGTGCGGCGCCTCGGGAAGCGCGACGAAACTCTCGCTGTAGGAGCTGAGATCTTCAAAGAGCTGCTCGATAACACCGTACATGCGCGGCAAGCTCTTGGGACTGGACAGGAAGGATTGCGTTTCCTCTAGCCCGCGTAGGACTCTTCCGCATTTGCGAACAATCGGCTCGTAAGCGCGAACGTCAGATTGGCCGTCGAATACGAAGCAGAGGTTGAAGATGAAGTTGTTTCGCTGGTACTTTGTCGCGTCCTCAATCAAAGTCGGAAACCCCATGATTTTGTAGGTGCGCTGCTCAAGCTGTGGCTTTGCGGCATCTTGAGCAACATCGGCTCCTCTTGGTCTGACGGACGAAGCTCTGGATGATTCCCCAGATCTCGCTGAGGAAGAACGTCCAGGTGCGACCGATGGCGCCCGAGAAGGTCGTTCGTGGAATCTTTGTTGTGTAAGGACTGTTCCACGAGCGATGGACGTGACGAGCCTGCCACACAGCGGCGCTTTGGGAATGAGATACTCGGAAAGTGCCGAAAAGTCAAAGAGGGGTTCGACGGTGGCTGTCGGTGTTAGATGCGACTGTGCCGACGGTGCAGAGGAGGAGGAAGAAGACGGTTCTGGTTTAGGAGGTGCCTTTTCTTCCGTGATGGATCCTTCGGGCACTTGATAGATGACTTTGGGGCCTTCAGTGGGATGGAACGTTGCGTAGAATACAGCAAGGAGACGAGGCAAGAATTGCTCGTCTAGCGTGGGTATTGACATGGTGGACAGCGTCGATGCTGACGGTGCTACATCAGCGGGTTGGCCTTGAGGCGGTGCGATGGACCGCCAGACGGCAAAATGGAGGATGAACTCAGCGATGCGATGCTAGCATGGCGCAAGTGTCGCTCGGTGCGGTTGCTTCTCAGCAAATTTGATGCTCGTGAACTGTGTCCGATGGGTCGTGTACAGAGATGAAGGTATGAATTGAATGCTCTTCGAGAAGAAGAAGAAGGAGCACGGACCGATAACTGAGCGAGAGAATGTAGAGAGGTGCGCGGATCGGCCCGATTTCATTCAAAATGTACGAGAGGTGGCCGCGCCAAGCCAAGGGAAGCTCGGCCAAGCCGACGAGAGAAACTGCAGGAAGACCCTTTGCCATGCCGGGAAAATCACCGCGCGTTTTGGCCACACCTGAGCACTTTTTCTCACTCTCTTTCTATTGTTCATCATCTTCCGTCACTATTCGACACGCACGTTCGTCAGAACCAACAGAAGACGTGCGGTCGCTCCGTCCCGGCGCTTCTAGACTCTGCACCAGTCATGATCGCAGCATCACGGCGTCCCCGACGACCGTTTAGTCAGCAGAGGTGGACATTACAACTGATGTCGGCGCTCCTTGTCCTCGCCGGCTGGTGTGCCGCTCACGCCGTCCGGAGTCAGAAGAGAGATTACGGGCGGCTCTCACCGAAATCTATGGCTGCTATTGCTGCTCTCTCCAATCCAGCAACGATTCTCGATACACACAACCCCAAATCGCTCCTCTCGCAGATTCTCATTCCACGACCACCAGATACGGACAACAGTCGCAAAGTGCGAGAGGCAATCCTCGATGTTTTCCGTAACCAGCTCGGCGCCAAAGATTCCACGTCTTTCTCTTCTATGGATTGGAGATCGCAAGGCAAGCTTGGGTGGCACATGGAGCAACACTCTTTCACCACCGACACGCCTCAGGGTAGAAAGAAGATGACCAACTTGATCTTGACCAAGAATCCAGCTGCACCACGCAAGCTCGTCGTTTCTGCGCATTACGATTCCAAGTACTTTTCAGCTGCCTCCGGAATGGCAGATTTTGTTGGCGCTACAGACAGCGCTGCGCCTTGTGCTATGATGGTGGATCTCGCAGTTGCCTTGGATGATGCGCTGGACGCACGCGAACGCAAGATCCACGCTGAAGAAATGTCCAAACCTTCATTGGCGCAGGAGACGACGTTGCAGCTCGTCTTCTTCGACGGCGAGGAAGCGTATCGTGTCTGGACACATACTGATTCGATCTACGGCTCCAAGGAGCTAGCAAAGCATTGGACGAACAGCTTTTGGGACGCGACACAATTCGATGAGAGTCGCACGTCGCATGCTCCCAAACTTACGGCGAGAAGATATCGAAGCACGTATGGGCCCATCGAGCACATGAACACGATCGAGCACATGATTTTGCTCGATCTGCTCGGTGCCGCAAATCCCAGCGTCCCCTCGTACTACGATAGCACGAAATGGCTGCACCAAGCCATGACGGATGCCGAGAAACGGCTCAACGATGCGAACGTTCTGTGGCCCTCGAGCGACACCTCGCACCGCAACGCACCTTCGTTTTTCTCGCAAAACAGGCCTTGGGGAGGCATCGAAGACGATCATTTGCCGTTCTTGCACGCTGGCGTGCCGATCTTGCATGTGATCCCTTCGCCCTTCCCCTCGGTCTGGCACAAGATGTCGGACGACGTGACAGCACTGGATTACCCAACGATGCATGCTTGGAGCATGATCCTGCGCCTCACTGTGGCCGAATACTTGGACCTCGACATCCAAGGGGTGACTCAGAGAGATGGCAACGCTTCACGGAGCGACGTGATTGGTGAGTCTGTTTCCCCACCAAGAGTCAAGGTCGAGCTGGTAAGTCGAGCTCGACCCTTTGCGTTCTTCCGTTAGCTCAATACTGACCAGTCAATCTTGGTGCTTGTCTCGTCTGTCTTGCGCAGTGAACGCCACAAGTCCGACGTAGCATCTAGTAAATTCTCATGAAAGCGTTCGTCACGTCAAAACAAGAACTTCTTGTTCGTAAAGGCTGTCCGAGACCGAGACGAAGCACAGTCATAAGCACCTGTTGAGGCATACCGATAAAATTGTGATTTGATGGCCATACAGCCAGTGCATATTGAGAAAATGCGCGCTGGTGCGCTATAAGGCCTTGGTTACTACGATGCAGTCAAATCCTGCACGGAGATCATCCTTCCTTCGAGCCCTTAAAGTCAGGGCATCCGTTCCTGGCCTCGATCCGTTATTGACTCGACGAGCTATCTCTCGAGTCAACCGTCTTTCCCAGCCCCAACAGCAGTTCAGCGGCCTGACGATCATCTCCACTGTCGGCACCTCTCATGCTTCTCAAAGAAGCTTTCCTCGGCGAAATAGCACCCAGCGATTTGCCGCCAATCACACCCTTCAACTCCTGTCGAGGCGCGTCATCGTCGTCGCTCATACCTTCGAAGAATCCACTGTCATCGTGCGTGAAGGGTGAATCGCCTGAACTGTTGCCCTGCATCGACATTCGGTGATGGTGATGGAACGCAGGGGTGGCGGCAAAGTTGGTACGGTCGCCAAGCACCCTCGATGGAGTGGAAGCAGGTAGAGGTTGAGACAGCGTTCCGCTAGCCGAGCGTGGCGTCCAGCCGTCGTCGTTGTTGCTATAGGTGCGTGCATGACCGCTGTTAGCGTTCTTCAGATCCCAGTTTCGGTTCGGACCTTGGTCCCGGGCCATGGAAGAGCGAGGCAGCTGATGATGAGCTGGTTGACGGTGAGAGTTGTAATTGGCAGAGATCGAACGGCCCAAAGAGCCAGCGGGGGACGCGCCGATGGCACGGTAGCGGTCGGAACGCGTGCTGAGCGGCATGCCGACTGAAGTGTAGAGCGAGCTGCTCTGCGGTGTGGAGGGCACCACCATGGTTGGCATGCTTCGCGAGGCCGAAGGGAACGACGCGTGAGGCAAGAATGGACGTGATGAGAGCAACGGTGACGCGGGTGCGCCCATTCCAACCCCAAAAGGCGTCGGTGCTTTCGAAGACACTGCCGCTTCGGCCATGCTCGAGGCCAGCACGATATCCTCCAGCTGCGCACGACGGCGCTTGACTGGCTGCGCTCGCGGACTTGCACCGACGGCGGCGACTTGAGCAACGGCGGCGGGATCGACGTTCTCGTCTCCGTCCTCGAGTGCAGCAGCGGCAGCAGCGGTGCGTTTGCGGCCAATGCTGACGCTGCGTTGAGCCGCGTCGCCTTTTCGCTTAGCCTGTTGCAAACGTCGCGTAAGATCAGTCGCAGACAACGAGCGTCGATTGGTCTTTGAAGCATCCAGCTTGCGCTTCTCGCCATCCGTCGGTGCACTGTTGAGCAATTTAGCGTTGCGCTGAGCAGCAATGGGGGTCGATTCGTTGGGACGTGGCATGGTCAGTTGACGTGCGCTGACGCTGCGCGAAAGCGGTGTACCGCCGATGCTCTTCGGGAGAGCCGAAGTTGCAGCACGATCGCGCCCAGCTGCCCAGTCCAAGCTGAGCTGTCGCGCTGGAGCCAGTCCCACGACGGTGGACGAGCCAGTCTTCGGCATGCTTCCGGCCACAGAAGCGCTGTCCAGCAAACCAGCTTGCTGGACGATGGCTTGCCGTGCATCGGCACATCCTGGATCGATCGGAGCCATGCCGACGACGCCAGCTCGCTCTTGCGTTTCTGTCGATGCGGCTCGTTCCCGCGCTTCCTGCGCTTTGGCCAGGGCAGCAGCTTGAGCTTTGGCTGCACGTCGCTGAGCAATCATCTTGAGCGTTCGCTCTTCATCTTCTTCGCTGTCTCTACCCTGATGGTTACCGTAGAGTGCATCCGCTTCGCTACTCGACGCGCTGCTGCTAGGCATCATCTGGAGCAGACCTTGCCCATTGACATCCTGGCCGTTCGCTTCGGGCTTCATCGCAATGATGCCTTGTCGCTGCAGAGCGGCAGTCAGCTTGGGAGGCAGACTCGATGTCAACGAGAGTCTAGCATCTCCCGCTGGGGCAGCAGGTGAGGTCTCCTTGCGCAAATCCAGGTTGCCGATGCTAGCTCTGCCGCCTGAAGTGGTCAACAGGCTAAGGCTAGACGAGCTAGAGACACGCGAGAGGATCTTGGGGGCAGGCAGGATCGTATCGAGCTGCTCTGGCTCTGGCTCGCTCGAAGCAGTTGTCAGCGGAGCGGCGTGCTCAGTGGCCGAACGTCGTAGCGACTTGCTTCGTCCGCTGAGTACATCGTCCAGTGACAGACGAGGCACAGATCGATGACGCGAAAGAGAGGACTTGGAGCTGCCAGTGGCCGGATCGTCCGGCATGGAGGGCTGCGCAGGCACAGCTCGGTCGACTTGGACTCGATGCACAGCGATGCCGATTCCTTCAGGACCCACGTCCTGGCGCAAATCGCGGGCTGCTGGGCGAGGCGCCAAGACTTGTTCTTTCGTGAGGCTGGCCAGCGATACTTCGCGCTTGATTTTTTCAAAGCAACGCTGCAGCGACTTGTCGGCATCACGACCTTCGAGCCAAGGCGGGATGTTCTCCTTGTTGTTGCTGCTGAGGTCTTTGATCGCTTCAACGTCCAGCTGCTTGGCGGGACCTGCGCCGTTGGCAGAGGCGTTGCCGAGTGGCTTGCGCTGCAGCAGCGCAGCGGCGGGCGCTGCAGCCGATGCATCGTCAGGCCGTGGCGTAGCTTGACCGCCGGTGGAAGCGCTTGGGCCGGAAGCGGTGAGAACGATGCCCGATCCGCCGTATCTTCCTGAACGCTTCTTTTCAGCTTGCCTTCGGTTCTGGAACCACACCGATACGGCTCTGTTGGGTTAGAGAAGGTCGCGTTCGAAAAGGAGGAGAGGATCATGTAGGTAAGTAGGATGCTCTGTCGCGCAGACCGAATCTGCTTCAGGAAGCTGCAGATCGTGACTTACCGGACGGACATGTGGACCTCGTTGGCAAGGAAAAGGCGGGTCTCGTGGTCAGGGAACGGATTCTTCGCATAGAATTGAGCTAGCAGGTTGGCCTCGACGGGCTTTGTTCGCCTCCTTCTGCGAATCTCGTTCTTCAGGTCTTCTCCCACGATACTGGCCGTGCTGTCGAACGAGTCGTCGGCAAGGATGGAGGCCGGAGCTCGGCTCAGCGACTCGCCGTACACCGACCCTTCTGCGTCATCTTCCTGGTTCTTTTGCGCAAGATTGGATGCCGAGAGACGCTTGACGTCGATGGCCAGGCTGGGTGACGAAGATAGACGACGATCAGGATACGTGTGCGCTGAGATGTCAATGCTGTTGTCCGGAGAAGCATGACTTTGGCCGCGTCCGTCGGCGTGATCGTGTACCGCGTGTTCAGAGTGGTGGCGCGGTAGCTGGGCCGTATTGCTGGTATGCAGATGTTCGATCGACATGACGCTGTTGGCAGTTCGCGTCAGTTCGTGCTGTGGCCATGGCTGATGACGGAATGCGTCGCGCGAGACGATGGGCGTAGTGACCAGGTGACGCGGTTGGGTATGTGGGCTGCCGGCGTGAGAGGCTGGATCGCTGTTGTCGCGAAGCTGATCTTCAGCACGTGGTGAGCTGGAACGGTTTTGGAAGAGGGGCGCGTCCTTGTTGATATAGGATGAGAAACTGTCGACCGACGCGGCTGCTGGGCTGCTCCTTGGGTGGATGTGGTGCTGGGGTGGCGTCTGGGCGTGTGCGTCGCGACCGTCGGACTGGGACGAACCGCGGTGAAGCTCAGAAGCGAGAGATTGCGATGAGTGACCGACGGGAGCAACAGCGTGCAAGGGAGCAGACGAGCACCTCTCGCCGCTGCTGTGCATGGCAACGACAGCGTCCATGGTTGATCGACGAGGCGTGCGCGCGTTGTCAAAGCACGGCGCTGACGCGGACTCGACAAAGCCGTTCAGCGAAGCTGACGGTGAGCAAGACCTTGGCGTGAAGCAAGAACGAGAGCTGAACAAGGACGCGAGCTATAAGGCCATCTGCAGGCTCGCTTCTACCTCGACGATGAACTTGTTGTGCAGGCTCGACGTTGTGATCGCGGCGCTACGACAAGGACTGCGACACTCTACGGTGACTACGTACGGATCGAGTCGACGAAGAGAGTGGTGCAGTCGAGAGAGGAGGAATATGGGAAGAGGAACTAGGAGGGTTGGAGTGCGGCTGTGGATAGGACGGCACCGCTGTGCCTTGTCCCGTTCAACGTGAAGGTGCGTTTGTGTTGCTGCTGCTGCTGCTGCGAAGGACAGCCAACGCCTTGACGTGCCTACCAGCCAAAATAGGCGTCTCGTGTAATTTGACTGGCCTGCAAGCAGGACGAAGTTACGCGATTTCGCGAAGAGAGAGAGAGGCGCCTCCTTCGAATTCAGTCTCGAGGTCAGATTCAGACAATTGACAAACGCCTGCTGTGCCGAGAGCAAGCAGAGTGGGAGTGTTGTACTTCCATGAAGCCAGCCAGCAGCGGCCAATTCTGATTTTCGCATTACTCTTCGCTCAACTGGCCAAAGCAATCCCGTTCGGATCAGTTACAGCCAACACGGACACGCTTGAATACAAGCAACTTTGAAAGCCGTCGCGCTTTGATGGAACCATGCAGAGGGGACGAGCGAGATGCGGCCCAGACCAGTCGCTACCGTGTGCTTTTGTAACTATCGTCATGAACGAACGCCTGCTCACCAAGTAAGGGTGAAGCGGCGTGATGGAGAATGCCTGCATTTGGCTTTCCTACATGTTCCTAAACGCCATGGCACTTCGCTCCGGACAGCTTCAAAGCCGACATATCGTTGCTCGACTTGACCAAGACGCCGTCAGAGAGTCTGTGTGAGAGGGAGCATCCGAGGCATGCTCGTCAGCTCATTCGCACACAAAAGTGTGACAGTAGAAAGGGCGAGCCTCTCTGTATGGTGAATCCCAGTCGCGATGATTTTTTTGTTCTTTTTGCTACTTTCCAATTCGAGCCACGCTTCTGCAGCGCGCTTTTCGCGCTTGGTGTAACAATCAAGGAGGCACGCATGCGCGAAGTGCAGATCGAAACGTCTCTTTGACGCTCGAATACATCGTAACGTGAGACGGAACCGCGCCGAGCCAAGTGCGTGTCACTTACGCATAGGCGCTCAGTATGTCGTTGCGGAGAGACGTCCTTGCCCTACGTCCACCAGGTCTGCATCTTGAACCATTCACGAGCGAGGTGCTTGAAGACCTTGCGCTTCGCTTCCTTTTCGTATGGACGTCTCAACAGAGCCTTCGTTACAAATCTAGTTGTAGATCATACTCTTGGCACAGTGTGCCAGCCGCTAACTCGTTTAGTTGCGAAGCAGAGGGAGGCATAACATCGCCGATGAGACGCTAGGACGACGATCACGCTTCGCGATACAGTATGACAGTTCGCTGGCCTGGTTGGCTCGGCGACTGTGCATGGTCCAACATACGACCAAATTTTTGTTCGGTGAGTCAGGTGGAGTCGAAGAAGTGAAACACGTCTCGCGGCGTCAATCTGGAAGAACTCGCGTTCGCTTCGGTATTTTCCTGTTGACAGCTGTCCGCGTGAACTCGTAACGCCGCCCGTCCCACTAAAGTGGATTCGCGTTAATGGCACCCCACGCGCCGTGTTGAGCACCGGTCACATGATTCTTTCTCCGCTTCTGTCTTTGTTCCAATTTCCGGGACAGGATTTTCTGGAGAGATTCTTTTCCTTTTTGTTTTGCCGGATGTCAACAATTCCCTGGCCTCCCTCGACCCCCTATGCCCTCTTCACCAAGTCCACGGAATTTCTTGCTCCTACACATCCAATGGCAGCGCAGCCCGAGAGACGAAGTCGGTGAGGCAGATACACTCGCTCGAGGCATTTGCATGAGCATATATGAAGAGTATCACTCGAGCAGCGACGCCCGGTTTGTGAGTGTGTATACGTGGGGCACGGCTAAAAGCTAGCTATCTAGCTGGACGGCTCTTCCAAGCGATCGGTACAGAATCCAATTTTTACCGCCGCACCCCGATTCACCGTCAAAAACCACAACAAATTAATCTTAAGCTGTAAGGTCGGCAATACCACACGATTTGGCTGGGCGTGTTCGTTGAAATTGAAAGTGGAGGATTCCGAGCGCAAAGTCGCCGCACAGGCTCAGGAGCGCAAAAGGAAGATCCGATGTTGCCTTTTGATGCTTCGCAACGACTCAGCCAAGGCAAGCTGAGCTTGTCATGAAGCCAATTCAGCCAACAGGGTCTAACAGTATCCTTCTTCGCCTAACAAGCACGGAGGACCCAAGGCACAACATACCTCAGCCCATAGCAGCAGTCTTACGTCGCTCGACGGGTCAGCAGAGACTCAGCCTTCGAACAGGTGCAACCAGATGACATCGACACCCGGGTGGTATTGTCTGCTAGACGTCACGCGAAAGGCACCTTTACCAGCATCCGTGCCCCGCCTGCAAACTAGCGACACAGTCAGGTAGGACCTTCAATCTGCTGCTGCTTCCGATCCTAATATCTCTGTCACGATGACGATACAGGACCATCTACAGTCGTTCCTGTCTGCTGCATCCAGCTCACAGCGAACGCTCGATGTCGACCAACAGCTTATAGGCTCGCTTCAAATGGATCTCGACTCGCTGCTTCACTCCACTGACCAGCAGTCTAGCTTCCACAGCTCCCTCGTCTCTGAAGGCGACATCAACGATTTGTGGTCTCAGTTTCAACACTTTGTCTCCCTCAAAAGCTCCGTCGAGCAAGCAGGCCAAGATGCGATCGACACACACACGCACGAGATGGAGAGCTCGACCGCAGAGCCTCTGAATGGAATGCAGTACCGAGCGTCTCGAACCTCCTCACCTGCTGAAGCTGGACTACAAGAACATCTCGCTCATCTCGCTGCTGTCGATCACCAACTCGCGGAGAGTGTGCGCCAGAGCGTGCTGACCGCCTTGTCTTCGTCAAGGTCGAGCGACGAGATTTCTGCCGAGCTGGCCGAGACTATCGGCTTCGAGCACCTCGAATTGGTCAGCAGCATCGTCGGCGATCGCCAAAGCGTGCTCGCAGCTTTGCAAAAGGAGAGGAACACGGACGAGGCGGCGACCGAGCTTGCGAAACAGGAACGAGTTGAGATCGCGCTTCCGCATCATCAGCTCCATCGCGGTGGGACCATCAACGCTTTCCACCGTGGCAACCGAACTCACACTCCTGGCTCACAAGTCATCGTGCAGACGCAAGAGGAGCGCCAACAAGCGCGGCGGTTCAAGAACGACCTGAAAAAGGCAAATCGCCAGCACGCCATCGATCCTAGCGACAGCATACGCGCCTACACACCCGAAGAGCTCGAACGCATCCGCGAAGAGAGTCTCGCTGCTGCTGCCAATCGCCCTCTCTTCACTGGCACCGCGACAGGCTCCGAAGAGGTTCGCTATCCTCACGTCTTCTCGTCTGGAGCTCAGGGCAATGTGCTCTCCGTGTTCGGCCAACGGTTTGCTCTTCCTCTCGGAACCAGTCGTGAAGAGAAGCAGTTCTACGAAGAGGTCACCATTCCACCACCGCGCACCGTGCCTATGCGTATCGACGAGCGTTACATCCCCATTCCAGAGATGGACCCCATCTGTCGTGGCGCCTTCCCAGGCTATAAGAGTCTCAACCGACTCCAGAGCGCCGTCTACCCACTGGCGTACAAGACAAACGAGAATTTGCTCGTGTGTGCGCCCACCGGTGCAGGTAAGACTGACGTAGCCATGCTCACGGTCATGCGCGCGATCAGCCAGTACGCTCGAAACCTCGAGCCCACCGCCGGCAATGCTGCACAAGGCTTTGACATCCAGAAGAACGATTTCAAGATCATCTACGTCGCGCCCATGAAGGCCTTGGCTGCCGAGATCGTGCGCAAATTCAGCAAGCGTCTCCAGTATCTTGGTATCAAGGTCCGCGAGCTCACCGGTGATATGCAAATGACGCGCCAAGAGATCGCAGAGACGCAGATGATCGTCACCACCCCCGAAAAGTGGGACGTCGTGACGCGCAAGCCGACGGGAGAAGGCGAGCTCGCCACCAAGGTGAGGCTGCTCATCATCGACGAGGTGCATCTTCTGCACGACGAGCGTGGATCTGTCATCGAAACCATCGTCGCTCGTACTTTGCGTCTGGTCGAATCCAGCCAGTCGCTCATTCGCATCGTCGGCCTTTCCGCCACGCTGCCAAATTATGTCGATGTCGCTGACTTTCTCCGTGTCAATCGCTGGCAAGGTCTCTTCTACTTTGATTCATCCTTCCGACCCGTACCGCTTGAGCAGCACTTCATCGGTGTCAAGGGCAAGGTGGGCTCGCAACAATCTCGAGCCAACCTCGACAAGGCTTGCTTCGAAAAGGTCTCGGAGCTTGTCCAGGCCGGTCACCAGGTGATGGTGTTCGTGCATGCACGCAAAGAGACCGTCAAGACCTCACAAACGCTTCGAGAAATGTTTCGCGAAGAAGCCATGGGCGACATCTTGCAAGCCTCGTCGGACGAGAATCCACGCAAAGCCTTTTTCAAGAAGGAGCTCCAGTCCAGTCGCAACCGCGAGATGAAGGAGCTCTTTGACTCAGGTTTTGGTATCCATCATGCCGGTATGCTGCGTTCGGACCGTACTTTGAGCGAGCGCATGTTTGAAGCCGGCGTCACTCGCGTGCTTTGCTGTACCGCCACGCTGGCCTGGGGCGTCAACTTGCCCGCTTACGCCGTCGTGATAAAAGGCACAGATGTCTACGACTCATCTGCGGGCAAGTTTGTCGACTTGTCAATCCTCGATGTGCTACAGATTTTCGGTCGTGCCGGTCGGCCTCAGTACGAGGATCTCGGTGTCGGATACATTCTGACCTCACAGGATCGCCTGTCGCACTATGTCGATGCCATCACTTCCCAGCATCCCATCGAGTCAAAATTCATCGGTGGACTCATCGATTCGCTCAATGCCGAGATCTCGCTCGGCACTGTTGCCAGCGTCCGCGACGGCGTCTCCTGGCTAGGCTACACGTATCTGTTCACACGCATGAAGCGTACGCCGCTTACCTACGGTATGACGTACGACGAGGTCGCTGATGACCCGCACTTGGGAGCCAAACGTCAACAGCTCGTCAACATTGGCGTCAAGAAGCTAGTAGAGGCCAAGATGATAGAGCACGATCCCGTGACAGATCGTCTTCAGGTGACCGACCTCGGTCGTATCGCTGCCAAGTACTATATTGGCTACCGCACCATCGAGACGTTCAACGAGCGTATGCGAAGCAACATGAGCGAGGCGGACGTTCTCGGACTGCTCAGTCAAGCCGCTGACTTTGAACAGATCATACCGCGTGACACTGAGGAGAAAGAGCTGAAAAAGATGCTCGAAGCAGCACCATGCGAAGTATCGGGAGGCATCGAGACCTCGCCGGGCAAGGTCAACATCTTGCTGCAGGCTTACATCTCCAGGACCTTTATCGAAGACTTTGCGCTCGTTTCGGATTCAGCCTATGTGGCTCAGAATGCCGGGCGTATCATTCGCTCCTTGCTCGAGATCTCGCTGAGCCGTCGGTGGGCTCGCACGGCATCGGCTCTCATCTCGATGAGCAAGGCTATCGAGAAGCGTATGTGGCCCTTTGACCATCCGCTGCAACAGTCTCATCTCAACCCAGACACGCTTTACGCCGTCACGGAGCGCGCTGACGACGTCGAGATCGAAGAGCTTGCCGAGATGTCGGCCGCAGACATTGCCAAGCTCATTCGCGTCAACGCAAGAATGGGTAGTGCGGTGAAACAGGCGGCTCGTAGCTTCCCTCGTCTATCGACAGCAGCATCGCTGCGTCCGCTCAGCCACGACCTGCTGCGGATCGATGTGCGTGTCGATCGCACTTTCGAATGGAGCGAGCGAGATCTTGGACGCCTGCACGGCTTCTACATCTGGGTCGAGGATGAAGAAGGTGCTGAGATTCTTCAGTGGCTTACGCACCTCACACGCGTCACCGACTCTCACCTTTCCAATGTGACGTTCACGATCGCCCTGTCCGACACACTGCCGTCAGGATTGAACCTGAGGTGGATGTCCGACTCGTGGCTTGGCAGTGAGGGAAGCGAATGGATATCATTTGACGATCTCGTCGTTCCTGACAAGCCGCCTGCCCACGACTCTCTTCTCGATCTGCCGCTGCTGCCTGTACGCTCCGCGCTGCAAGACGAGCTTCTATGCGAGATGTACGCGCAAAAATTTGGCGCCTTCAACGCTTTGCAAACGCAGAGCTTCCACACCCTGATGCACACATCGGCCAACACGCTGCTGTGCGGACCTACCGCCTCGGGCAAGTCGACTCTCGCAGCGATGGCTGTATGGCGAGCATTGCAGCAGGGCGACAAGCGATGCATCGTTGTCGTTCACAGCAAGCGCGACTTGCTGGCTTCCGCTCTCAAAAGTACGATGACAGCAGCGCTCAAGCAGAAGGGCGTCGAGGTAAAGCGCACATCGCTGTCAAAACAACTGCTGCCGTTTCTGCGAAACGATGCAATGGGGGCACGAGTGCTCATCACAACCACGACCTCGCTCTTGCGTGCGCTGGAGGTGAGAGAGGATCTTGTGGGTCATGTATCGCTGCTTGTCGCTGAAGACTTGCACCTGCTGGATCCCGCTTACGAGCTGATGCTGGCCAAATTCATGTGGTGCTGTGCACGCGAGCGTCCAACAGACAGCAGTGGTCAAGACCCGGTCTCGACGCCACGCATTGTTGCTACGAGCGCAAGTTTGAACGACGCTGGCTCCTTCGCACAATGGATCGGAGCAGACGAGTTCTCGACCTACAACTTTCATCCTAAGGACCGTCCTTCGATCCTGAGCACCACGTTCCAGGCTTTCGACCTGCCGCACTCGAGCGGGTTGCTCAAGACCATGGTTAAGCCAGCTTTTGACAAGATGAAAGAAAGCCGAGCCAACGGTCCCGCTCTCGTAGTTGTGGCATCGATCTGGCAATGCTTCACGGCAGCTTCTGACCTCACCACGAAAGCAGCTGCAGAGATGGACACGGATGGGTACCTTGGCTTGCCTTCCGAGGAGATCGAGTCGATCCTGCCGCACATCCTCGATGCTTCGCTTCACGAGGCGTTGGTGCACGGCATTGGCATTGTGCATGAAAGGACGGTACCGCAGGACCGAACCGTGATAGAGCACCTGTACGACCAAGGCTTGCTCAAAGTGGTCATCATCACTCGTGACTGCCTCTGGAGCACTCCGCTACGGGCAGCGCTCGTCGTAGTGATGAGCACCCAATACGTGCGCATCACCAAAGCACACAGCACCGGCTCATCGGATCGCGAGCTGGTCGACTACACACTCGCTGAATTGGGTAGGGCACAGAGCTTGGCGGTGCGACCGGGATCACTGTCCGAGCCGAACCCGCCTGGCGAATGTCTCGTCCTCTGCCAGACGGACAAGGCGAGGTTGCTAGAAAAGATGCTGCAGACGGGCATACCTCTTCACTCATCTTTGCTGCAGGATGAGCACCGCGCAGCGCCTCTATTGCCTACAGTGCTGGGCGAGATTGTCAAAGGCGTCATCATGACAGAGCAGCAAGTGCTCGACATGCTCAGCTGGACCGTGCTTCCCGCTGAGTTGATGCGCAATCCGACGTACTATGATTGTGCCTCGAACGATGCCGAATCTGTCGCGGCACGACTTACGCAGGTAGGCAGTGAGCTTGTGCAGACGCTGTCCGACCTCAAGCTCGTCGAAAGGCGTCGCAAGAGCGACGGATCGAAGGTCGACAATTCGAGCGTGCTTGAAAGCACGGATCTCGGCAAAGCTCTGCATCTGCAACCGGGATCGACGTTGTTGCACGTGGTGCGATGGTTCACGACCCTTTCCAGCAAGCCTATGAAAGCAGCCATGGAAATGGATACGTTCGCACCCAGTCCCCGCGACCGCAAGGACAAGGAGAGGCTGGAAGACGCTGCGGAGAGAGAGGTGATCGAAGCGATGTTGGGTCAGGTGCCTGTGGAATGGCGGAGTGCGTTCCGCCTATCTGTGCCCAAGCCACCGGCCGAGGAGGGCAAGGCAAATGTAACAGCGGACGCAAATGCGGAACCAGAGGATGCAGAAGCTGAAGCAGAAAGCCAAGGGAGCCAAAGCAACGATATCACGTACGGTCACAAGCATCGACTGCTGCTGTGTCTGTACTTTGCCAAGCTGGAGCTGATGACGCCGGCCACAGCGCAAGTGCTAGGCATGAGCAGGAGAGCGAGGAAGCGGCTGCAGCAAGTACAGGGAGAGTCGTCTGCGCAAGCTGTGGATGCGACTGCAGCAGAGAGAGGACACATGGTAGAAGAGACTGCAAGCGAAAAGGCACACGAGCAAGCGATCGAGAAGCTGGAGAGAGATCAAGCTTCCGAAGTGCTTGCATTGTTGAGCTCGATCAGCAGTGTTGGAGGTCGAAACTGACGTTCCGCCTCACACCTCACGCTCTAACGCAGAGAGTCGGCTAGTCTTCTGTTGCGCAAGCAATACCAACCATTCGCCCTTGCGCAATGCAGATGTATGCCGACGTGAGGGTGTGTCTTTGCCACGTTGTGTAAGCAGCTTTGTGCGTGTCATGATTCGCTCACGTAGGCGATAGGAGGTGATGCTACGCTCTGAAGAATGAGAACACTGTGTGCGGGACCAACGAAAAAGCCGAACAACCGGAGATTGTCAGGTTCCGGGCAAGACGCCGAAGTTTTAGCGTGCACAGACGGCAAAAACCATGCCGAAGTGACTCGCGCTCCGCCTTTCGGAAAAAAAGCTGTTTGTCCGAATGATACTTTCGATAGGCTGCTGAGGTGTTGTTCGAGTTCACGTTTCTCTATTTACTGTCGCTGCTCCCAACACCACGACATACACATGCACGCTTATCCAGAAGCGAAGATAGACTAGATCACCATCAACAAGGCAGCTTTCTCTCTCTCCCACACCACACGCCGAGCTGTGAAATTATGGCGCAGGACCGCAAACCGGAGGTGCTGTGCATCGGCTTTGGAGCGCTCGGCACCATCTATTCGCTGCTGCTATCTCGAGGTGGAGCCAGCATCACAGCGGTAGCACGTTCAAACTACGAGACGCTTACCACCACGGGAATCCACATTGCTTCGGCCAAGTATGGCGAGCTGCCCAACTGGAAACCGGATCGATGTGTTCGCGAATCCGAGCCGGAAACTGCGCAAGATCGATTCTACGACTACGTGGTGTGCACATTCAAAAATGTACCGGACCACAAGAGGGCGAGTGAGATCATTCGGCCTTTTCTCCGGAAGCCAGAGTCTAACAGTGAAAAGTTGCCGACCATCGTGCTGCTTCAGAATGGTGTGGGGATTGAAGAAGAGGTAGCACAGGCATTGGTCGATGCGGAGGATGCTGTGGCTAGCGGGATTATCAGTGCAGTGGCGTGGATCGGGGCGAATCTGGTGGATGGCGGCAAGAAGGTCATGCATGGGGAATTGGAAAGATTGGAGATGGGTACGTATCCCACCGATGCCAGCCCACAGCAACGGGCAGCACTGGAACACTTTACGCGAATCTACACAAGCGGCGGTGGCGGTGGAGACGCAGTGGACGATATCGAGGCGATTCGCTGGCAAAAGGTTCTCTGGAACGCTTCGTGGGGCGGTTTATCCACTCTAGCCCGCCAACCGGTCTCTGCGCTGTTGAAGGAAGAAACGCTGCACTACTCGGTCGGAGTGGTGCGCAGGATCATGCTCGAGATCGTCTACGTAGCCCGAGCGTGCGGCATCACCGAAGAGCGCTTCCCCATCTCGAGCGTCGACAAAGCGCTCAACATCACGCTCACCACCTCGCCCGTCGCCAGCGTCAATGACTCCGCCAGAGGCGGAAAACTCGCCGCCGCCTTCAAACCGAGTATTCTCTTGGACCTCGAAAATGGACGACCCATGGAGTTGGAACCGATCATCGGAAATGTGGTGGCCAAAGCGAGACTATTCAATGTGGATACGCCCAGGCTGGACCTGATCCTGGCGGCGTTGAAACCGAACCAGGTGGATGCGATAAACAAGGCCAATGGCGGCCAGGAGGTTGAGAATGCGGTTGGCAACAAGTTCTCGCAGCTCAGCGCGACCAGTAGAGGCAATTGGCCAGCTGGCGCTCCTGTTTCGAGAGACTCGAAAACGTATCTGTAACACCTCACACCACTGTAAAGTCCCACCTCATCTATGTCGGGGGAGGAAGATGATTCCCAAGTCAACTGCCCACACACATGCCCACACACACCGCGCAACTCGATGTAAAGTGAATGTCCTCTCGATGATTTCTCCTCTCCTCTCCTCCCCACCGCATCTATGACGAACCCAACATCCCCCACAAAAACAAGAGGAATACCACCGCACTGAATCCAGCCAGTCCCATGACTTTTGCATTCTTCCACCACATCTGCCTCCTCAAACCCACAGCTCTTCTCCTAAACGCCATGCTCTGGTTGGCTGCATTGTCGGTCCTGTCCATGAGCAGCTCGATCCTCTCTCCCCTGCTCAGGATCTGCTCGACGTTCTGCGTCATGATATCCTTTGCGCCTGCCAGTTCGTTCTTGGCCTGAGCTATAGGATCCACCGCCTGCGGATCGCTGTTAAACCGCCTCACCATCTCAGCAAGCGTCGTAGTGAGCGCAGAATAGTCAGCACCATCCTCCTCGTCGTTGGTCGAGATGTCGTAAGACGAGACAAACTTTTTCTGCACGTGCGCAAGAAACGTAAACGGCATGCGTCGACCCGTATCTGCGTCGGCAACGGCCATGTAGACAACGCCGTCCTGCGAGACGTAGTGGAAGAGCCAGTCTTCAAATGCGTACGAGAGCTTGGAAGAGTTGGGTGGGATGCGCGAGAGGATGGTCTGTGCTGCGGGTAGGAAATGATCGTGCGCCGGATCGTGCGTCTCGGCGAGAATGTGCGAGCCTTTGGCGACCAGCGCTAGGACGATCATAGCGAAACAGGAGCGAGCTGGAGATGGCGGCGTTGGAATATGTCTAAGATATGATACGACGATCGAAGAAAGTATAACAGAATCACGCAAGAGCGTGATAGAACGACAAAGATGTAGGACGATAATGATGGTGATGATGATGATGATGGTGGTGGTGGTGGTGGTTGCGTGATGAAAGTGATGTCTGAGCACCGCGGAGCGTAAAGTGGGTTGCGGCTGGGTTGATTGACTCGAGCGATGTGCGTCAGTCATGCAGGTCGACGGCACGCAAACGCGTAAAGTTAGGTTTGGAGCTCAGCCAAACTTGACTTGTATTCGACAAGATGTTTGATCCGAGTTGCCTACATTTTTATTCTTATAGATTGCGAATGCTTGAGGATTCCCCGGACGCCAAGCTTTGCACCCGCGATTTCGGCGTGTGTGGGGGAGAGTGTTCGCTCCGGCTGCGTTTGGCTGCCGAGTGAGCCGGAGGGGATAATCGCAAACAGCTCTTTGTGCCAAGTATATACCCGCCTGGCAATGCATCCTCTTCGCTCTCCAACACACCCACATCCACCCATGGAGACCTCCTACCAACAAGAGCATTATCATCGCCACTGCATCAACAACTCCAGAGCGCAAAGACATGACGACCCCAACAGCTGCCCCCGCTCAACCTCTGGTGTGGTCACCGACACCCGACGAGATCCAACAGACGTCGCTCGACAAATTTCGTCGTCTCGTCAACGCTCGATATCGTCTCAATCTCAACACGTACCATGAGCTGCACGACTTCTCCATCAACCGCTTCGAAGATTTTTGGACCGCCGTGTGGGACTTTGCCGGCATCCGAGCTTCGAGACGTTTCGATCGTGTGCTGTCCGATCCGAATGCGCTACCAGGCGACTTGCCCGAATGGTTCCCCGGAGCGTCGTTCAGCATGGCGCAAAACATTCTGTTTCCACTGCATCCTTCCAATGCGACATTCTGCTCGCCCAAGGCGCCGTATCACTGGCCGCATCCGCAGGCAGTAGCGTTGATCGAGGTGCCCGAAGGTGGAGGGCTTGTGGACTCGGATGCTAATGCTCAGGCTGTCAAGGTAACGTGGGGCGAGTTGAGGAGGCGCGTCGCATTGATCGCCGAGACGTTCCGACGGATTGGAATCAATAAAGGTGACAGGCTGGCACATGTATCTGCGAATACTGCTTCGCCCATCGTGGCGACGCTCGCGGCCAACAGCGTAGGCGCCATCTACTCGCTCATCGCAACCGATGCCGGTCCCCAGGCCATCTATGGCCGCTTGGCACAGATTAGACCCAAGCTGCTGTTCACCGACGACGCAGTGCTGTATAACGGCAAGCAGGTCGACATCCTCGACCGTGTCGCTCAGGTAGCCGAACGTCTCCAAGCCGACGACAAGATCGATTCTCCGCTTCAGTTCCAAGTGGTCATCATCCGAAATACCCGCCTGCCCAACGCAAGCCCAAGCTGGACATCGACCAAAGTGCGTGGCATCGAGTTGGCCCACTTTGTTGAGCAAACCGGTCTACAAATGTCCGACTCACCCGCACACAGATTCGAGCAGCTGCCCGCCCAACATCCCGTCCAGATCTTCTTCTCATCAGGCACTACGGGCGAGCCAAAGTGCATAACGCATAGCATGACCTTGTTGCTCAACATGAAGAAGGAAGCGCTGCTCATGATGGATCTCAAACCTGCCGATGCCTTTTTGCAGGTCACCTCGTGCGGTTGGATCATGTGGATCTACCACCTCGTCGCGCTCTCCATGGGAAGCACCGCTGTCCTGTACGATGGTTCGCCCATGTTCCCCAACCCAGGCCACGTGATCAAGGTGGTCTCGCATCTCAAGTGTTCTGGCTACGGTGCAAGTCCACGCTTCCTGAGCGAGTTGGAAAAGTTTTGCACCGAGACAAAATTCAGCATTGCAAAACAACTGGATCTGACAAGATTACGCATGATGACGAGCACCGGCTCGCCTTTGTCGCAAAAGAATGTCGAGTTCTTCTATCAGCAGTTTCCGAAGCGAGCGCATCTTTGCAGTATCTCGGGAGGCACCGATATGGCAGGTGTGCTGGTGGGGCCGAGCAAAATGTTGCCGCTGTACGGCAATTTCATCCAGTGCAAGACGCTCGGGTTTGATATCCAGGTGTGGGATGCCGAGTCGGGCGAGCGGATCGACGAGACGGGCAAACCGGGCGAGTTGATTGTTGCCAAACCGTTTCCTACCCAGCCGGTAAGTGCGCCAAAGAGGCAAGCCCTTGTGTTTTGGTGTGTGAGGGGACCCATTGTACTGACAAACGATGATATCGGCACATTGAGCTCAGACCGGATTCTTTGGACCACCGGAACAGAAACAAGCGCTGCACGAAAAGTATATTGACGCCTACTATAGCCGCTTCCCTGGTCGCAAAGTGTGGGCGCAAGGTGACTTTATCTACCAAGATCAAGCTACCAAGGGTCTTGAGATCCTTGGGAGATCCGATGGAGTTTTGAACCCTGTAAGTGTCTTTCGCTCTCGCTCTTGCTTCTACATCTGTTCTTGATCTGACCTCTAAACGCATTCTTCTCTTTTCTTTGCTTCGATATGCGATCTGGCAGAGTGGTGTCAGATTCGGCAGCTCCGAGATCTACTCTGTCGTCGAGAAATTTCCCTTTGTAGCAGACAGCATCGTCGTCGGTCAACGTCGACCCAAAGTCGACGAACACGAACGCGTCCTCCTCTTCATCAAGATGCGCGACCCGTCCACCCAACTCGACGCATCTCACATTGCTCAGCTCAACAAGGCGATCAAGGCAGCTTACTCGGCACGCCATGTTCCCGAGCATACGTTTCAGGTGCAAGATATTCCCGTCACCTTGAACGGCAAAAAGACCGAGTTGGCTGTCAAAGCTGTGGTCAACGGGAATGGCGCATTCAAGCCCTCAAGTGTAAGTTGTTTCCGTCGAAAAACGAGTAAAGAAGGAGAGCAGAAGGCAGAGAAGGCTGACAGAGCTTTGCTTGCTGACGGCAAACGATCACAGGCAACGGCTAATCCTCAATGCTTGAAAGAGTACGCTCAGTATGCTGATCTCGAGTCGGTGATCAAGGCCCGATCCGGTGATCAGGCCAAGGCCAAACTCTGAGCCCACATCACAGCGTCACGAAAGGGCAAGTGGCGAAATCGTCGATTCTTGCCTCTGCCGATGCTCATTACACACCATCCGCGACTACACACCATCTGCGGCCGTTTAGACACCTTGTCTCGAATGCAATTATTTTGGCATAGCTGTGCAGACCCATCTGACAAGTGCGCTTGTGGAGCCAATGTGGCGTGACATCACCTCTGCAGAGAAGCATGTGATTGGATATCCAACGACGACTGATGGTGACACCCATCGGGATCGGCACAGGCTCGCAGGCACATCGGCACGCAACGCATTGCCAACGCGAAAAGGCTCTATTCCGCTTTCCTATCTGTTAATGCTCTCAGAGTGTGACCATCGAAAGGCCGGCAGTGCGGGTTTTTTGGGCGAGTGCGGCGGAGTATGCGTTCGCTTGACCTGACCGCATGTCTGTGATATTTGGATCAGGGGTTGACTCCTGAGGCCGGTCAAGTGTCTGCAGTCACGGCACGGTTTCACCGAACCTTGTGGTGCCCGAGCTTTGAGACGATGTCGTGCAGAAAATCGACTTTTTGTCCCAATCATTCCAACAAGTCACGAACTCGCCTTAGACAGGCTTTACGGGACAAAAGTCCTCCCAGTTCCGACGGAACAAAAGTGCTTTGAAAATTGAATATGAAATTGAACGATCCAGACCGAACTGGACAACTGATGGGGGGTTGCCAAAGGGGATGTGGTGGACTAGAGGTGTTCAAAGAAGATGCGACTGGCGAGTGAGGCCTTCAAGGTCTGATCGTGGCGGCCAGAAAGCATGAGGATCGGCACGCTCGGAAACGTAGCACTAAATTAAAGCTCGACTGCACGGGCTCTAGCGGGTCGTCACAACACGGCACGAGTGTGCGGGCCAAGTTATTGCATGTGAACCTTTTTTTACCGTTCCCCCTTGTTCGCTGTACGAGGAACTCGGTATTCGGCACTGAGTGTTGAACTGTCACTGGAAGTCCAAGACATCGGCTCAGTGGAATCAAACTCAGCCAAGGCGGGATGCGAGCTATCATGGATATGAACCAAGACCGGGAACCGGAAGAGAGCAAGCTCTAAGTCTCATATCGATAGAGCCAAGCAGGGGGGGCAGAGGAATAGGAGGGACATCTCACTCAACCTCGCTTGCGGTATTTGCTCAGTTGGGTTGACCGGCACTGTTGTGGTTTCCATGAACATTGCAAGTTGCACTGCGAAGGGTGATCGTCTCGGAAAGGGCTGGTTGAGATCGGAAGACAAGCACATCGCCCGTTCGTGGACTCTCAAAGAGCTCTCCGGCCCCTTTCTTGGCAAACAGCTGATATGCCCCTCGTGATGCGGGAATCATTGAAAACAAAGCACACTCTGTCCCGGTGCGTTGACTGCAAGGAGTCCTCGCCCTCTGGAAGGGAAATCAGAGCCGTGCATTGATGCAGTGCACGTATCGGAGTTTCGAACGAGCTCTAATTATGACTGCAAGCCACTCACGAGGGTAAGCTCCGTTTGAAATTTGGCCGCAGCCAGTTGTGCTGCTGCTGCTGCTGCTGCTCCAACCGTTAACGGGCCAAACTTTTGCGTTCGGAATTGCACACGCATGTGCATCAATCCAGTCGGAATTTGCAGCAAGCCACATCGAAAGCAGATAGCGGAAGCCACTTTGTTTCCCTCTTTGATAGGATAAACAGCGCGATACAAGGCGGTCAGGGGACGAGCGTCGCTGCAAAAAAACTTGGTTCGGTCAACTCGGGCTGGTCGTGTTCACGGCTCTGCGTACCTGGAAATCTGTGTTCCGAATTCGGGACGTCATGCTCGCAGAACGCAACAAGAGAACAACATTTCGCCATGAATCCCGCGCTTCTCCAACGGGATCATCCCTTCTGCATACCATTGCCATGAACTGGACCTGAAACTGCAATTGAAACTCTAGCCAGGTTGAAGAAGCTGAAGAACTTTGTCGTGTGCATTCGCGTTCTGCGGCAAAGCCAGCCCAGAGATATGTGGATGACTGTTCCGAGGCAACGTCGGCTTTTGAAGCCGCCTACCTCCTACCGTAGTGATTTTTTTTGTGGAGGTATGACGAGTGATTCTCCTGGGGGCGCAATTAGGCGAGCTTCTCTTAGGCTGCTGAAGCTTGGAGGACATGTGAATAGCAAATGCATTTCAAAATTTGAATTTGAGAAGTAGAACGAATTACTCCAATTTGTATTCATCGCTACTTGACAGCTGCCACTTTCGATGACGGTGGAAAGAAATCCGCCGCCATCGGAGCCTGCAGCGAGGCTCGCTTTCTCCCTCGCTACGGCCGGTGTTGCACTCTGGAAAAGCATATGCCAACACAACAGGGCGATAACCGGCATCTTTGATCCGCAATAGTGTGGCATGCAGCTTGTCTCTGCTCGGCTGCCCAAAAAGCGGGTTGCGAGCTGCAAACAAGACCCTGAAGACCCGTGTGTGACGTTTTTGTGGTACGCTCACCCTTTAGCCTGATGGTTTCAAGAAGGTTTGCAGCACTCCTTCTGGACGCTGCCGTCGTCGTCCTTTCTCGGATGGCTCCGCTGACACTTGCTGCAATCCTGACGCCGATGCCGGGTGAGACTGCGTTGGGCGCGGCACAAGGATGCGACCTTTTTCTGGAATGCTGTTGCCAATGCAGCGGTGTGAGTTTGAATGTGTCGTTCGGCCCTGTATTCGGATTCTCTCGACCTTTTGAAGCGGGGAAAAGGCGGACTAGTTTGGGCAATTGCGTCTGCTAGCTGTTGAAGCCTGCTTTCATGGGCGACCAAGAGACCAAAGATGCTAGCGGCACTACGTCTCGGCATGGGAGGCCAAGAGCACGTTGTTACGGAAGCGGTGTCAAAACGAAGCGGAAGATACAACCCGCCTGGTCTGTCCCGAAAGCCGTGAGGCTGGAATTTGCTATGCAGGCAAAGCGAGACAGCTTTCCCACGGAGTGTTTGGAAACAGACAATAAGATAGAGTCGGGTGGGTCGTGATCCGTCCATTCCATTCACCGGCAGCGAGCGATGGGCGAATCCACATACTGTGGTACAGTGCGACCCAGGCCGAACCTACCTTTTTTGTCCTCCATTGTTCGCACCAAGGCCACCGATGCCGAAAATCGCCAGATCCGTGACTTTTTGTCGTTCCCATTGTTGCAACATGCTCGATTACAACATCGCGTCGACACGACCGAGCGAACACGTCTTCACACTGTCTTGGTGGATTTGCTGCTAAGCAGCTCTTGCACGACCTCGGCCCCAAGCCACCGTTGACTCTCTTGGGGAGGGTTTCTTTGTTGCCCATTAGCTATCTATGAAACTTTGTCAAACACATGGCATTCCACTGTATCTATTGGACCACCAGAATTGGCACTGCACAAATCGCTGCCAAATTTGGCTTCGCATTGGGCTGAGCGAGACTCTAAATGTGGGCCTTTCAACGCCAAAAGTGCGGCTTTTGCTTGGGGAAAGGCGGTCCGCAACCGAGATGCGAAGGCAGCATCCAAAAGCTATGCGAGCTCGAGCCTTTGCGATCGTCACGACATAGATGCACAAATGCAAAAATGTTACATCAAACAAAGGGGTTCTTGAACCGTACAGACAAATCGAGACCGTCACAACTAGAGGGTGGGTTTCCTTTCTGGCGATTCACAGTTCGGGGTCCGGACTGAGCCTGTATAGGAAGGACAAGGTTGAGATGATCCACATGCCAAAAACAAGGAGAAGGAGTCCGAGTCAGATGAATGAGGACTGTAACAAGATGTGAAAAACTTGGCTCGTTCGTCTCTGACTGTTTGGCCGTTCATTTCGCTTTCTGCCACTCGGTGTTGCAAGATGTGTGTACAGGCCACCGATCTCGAGGCGCAGATTTTCTTGACGTGCGTCGACACGGGGCAAGCTCCGAAAAAGTTATCGAAAAAAAGAAAAAAAAAGAAAAAGAGGGATTAGTACTGTACTGTACTGTACTGCACAGTATGGTCAAGCGTTCCGTTGTTTCACTCCTTCACAGCCAATTACTGTATTAATAATATAAAAGTAAAAAAGAGATCAAAGTCAGCAAGCTGAGTGGCACTTTTGCGCCCACGCCTTGCCTCCGATCCTGAGAAGCATTTCCCTTGTTCTCTGCAACAGTGTGACAGAAAGTCCTCGTCACGCCGCTTTGCCTTGGCAACCTAACCTCGACTCGAACCCACTCGATGCTTTGCAAATACATTCGTGAGGACACATAGAGACATCCCCGGCTCAGTCAGGTTTGGTTGCCTGCAGCGCGACAATCGTTGGTGCACATTCTGTTCAAGGAGCAGACACGCTTCTTGTGGTACCGTATGGCTTTGTGACATGTGCTTGTGCTGTATTGTGCTACGCCTTTGCCTTTGCCTTGCTTCTGCCCTGTCACACGTAGCCACCACCGGCCTCTGTCTTGTGTGTCCTCGTCGTTCGCCTCCCTTAGCGCTGGCCTGGCTTGCCCTGCTTCGACCTGTCTCTTGATCTCATTCTCTCCACCTCTCTCCTTCGCTCGACCATCACTCCTGCGCACCCTCGCTGCAACCTCTCTGGTCTGGCGTGCAGCTCTGGACTGGGCACCACCTTCTCGCCGTCTTCAAGTCTCTATACCCTCGCTTGCTTCTCGACCATCGAACCGTCTTTGTTCAGTCCCTCCGACAAGTTTCTTGGGCATCTTCCCCTGCATCTGCATCAGCAGCTATACTTTGCGACGTATCATCACCTCGTCGGCGTATTCAAGACGTTCCTCTTGCTTCGACGCGGCATCTCTTCTTGGATGATATTGTAGCTTCGACCAGATTAGCTCGATACATTCACTTTCAAGTGTTGCGACTGCAAACGTTCCTCCTCTTCGTCTCCAGATTTCCCATACAACTCTGTGTCCCACGCCTGTAACCGCCTGGACTGTCAATCGCCTTCCTTCTGGCCCTCAGTCCGGCAACTTCCACCGTCTCGACATCCTCACAGCATTCCTCAAACCTTGCTTGCTCACCATACCGTCACAGATTGACAAGAGAAAGCTTCCGTAAACTCCGCTTCTCTCCGACCTTTCCCTCGCAACACCTCGAGTATTCGGCTGCACCAATAGCTTCTTTTCCAGCTCATCAATCAACGTTCGATAAAGCATACATGTTTACACCATAATCCTGTTCATTCTGATCGCTCCCCGCGGACCTCCCTTTTGCCCACCATGCATACCCTTCCGGCGGCAAAAGTTGTCGGCCACGACTTCCTCGGCAACCACATTGGCGAGCTCCTCTTCCGCCAACCTGTGAGCAAAGCACCCAAAACAGAGCGCACAGTGGGATCATCCAGTGGTAGCACTGTTTGCTTGTCCGACAGCAAGACTGTAAGGCGCGAGTCTGTCGCATCTCAACATGCTGCCCTTGTTGCCCCGTCTGCTGGCGCATGCAATGGTAACGTTGATGGCCTCTTCGATGTCGGGGCCAGACGCTCCTCTACCTCGCCAACCGACCACGTAGCCTCCCCTGATCACAGCAGCGACAGCTCTGCGTCAGAACCTGGCTCCGTCGAGAGCAGATCCGGCAGCACAGACCTACTTGAGAATCTCCACCTCGATCAGCTCCCCATTCGCAAAAGGATCGCGTCCGAAGGCGGCTCCCTTTCCCCTCGCATCAGCTTTGTCACCAGCTTCGGTGCCAAGCCAAGGAGCGCAGGCAGCAGGCGTGCGCCGTCCGAGGCTGGTTCCTCGAGCTATTTCGGCCTCAGCAGCACCTTGAGCGCGGCCAGCATGTCTCCCATGGAGAACCCAGGCGCCGTTAATTGGAACATGCCCTTTCGCGAACAGCATCAACCGTTCGCCAATGCCATCGAACAAAACGCTAGGCTCAACCGCAATCGCTCTCGGCAGGGCGAGGTCCCCGACGTCGACGCATCACAGCCGTCCCAGCCCTCCGCTTCGCAAAGTAGCCACAGCGCAGAGATCGCTACACCCACCGCCACTGCAGAGAGCACAACGGTCAATGCAAAGAGCCAATCATTTTCGCAATCCAGTCAGCCTCCTGTTCGACAAAGATTAACACGAGCTGCCACTGAATCGACCTTGGACCCGGTAGCGCTGCGACAACATGAGCAACCTTCGGGATCTCCACAGGATTCATCAAATCTATCCAGCGTCGGTCTGGCTGCGTCGAAAAGCATGGGAGCTGCCTCAAATGGCCTTGTTGGACATCGTAGAAAGCCGTCGTTGATCCCCAAGGGCGATGACGAGCGCACATTCTGCTTTGTCGACTCTAGTCTTAGCGAGGTTGAGTCGAATTGCTCGGTGGCCGACGAGCCACAAACAGCGACCGCACCCGTGTCAATGAATCCAGAGCGCTCGGCATCACAGTCATCCTCCAAATCGTCTTCGCAATCGTCGTACAAAGAGGTGGTCGAAATGCAATATTCTGCTCACCATCGCTACGGGTCTTCCGGTATGAGCTCAGACGATGGAAAGCAATCACGACTTGGGGCTGGCAACCCTATCAAATCCAAATCGATCGCTCGAGCTCCCGCCACAGCGACTGTGCCCGAGCATGCAAATATTGCTAGCACGGTGGCGCAGTCAACGCAGCCCGCCATCGTCTGCCAGAATGGCGTTTCACAGATTGCCGTATCGCCTCACGAGTCTCTCCCTACAGCAAGACAGAATGGTTCTTCGAGACCTGTGCGTCGGCTTCGGATCCAGCCCAATATGCAGTCTAGGCCGAGTCTGTTGGAGAGGACGATGGAGCAACAGCGTCAAGCGAGTCATGCTGCGGTCACGGCCAACTCGAACGTCGTTGCTCCCGAGGCTCCGTGTCCCCCAGTGGCTCACAAGGTCGAGGGGAAGCGCGATCCGTCGCCTAGACCGGTGCCCGCGTCAAAGGCGGGGTCGGCAGCGGTGAATGAGCGATACGATCCTATCGCCTACGATGCCGAGCAGCGCCTTTATCGCATTGATTCAGCAGTGCATGCGACCAATGGATCCGCTTTCCCGTTTACTGTCATGTCGGGACACGTTCGAGGCAAAGTCGCCGAAACTCCTGCGAGCCATGCGCGCACCAGCGACTGGGCTCGCGCACAGCACCTGTTGGCCAACAACTCTGAGTCTTCCGATGCTACCAATTTGGAAACGTCGTGCGATTCGCTGCTGACCCTCGATGGCTCTGCTCCCGGCCATGCGGCTCAACCTCTGCTGCTTCACCACACAGCCAGCCACAGCTCGACTTCGACCGAAAGCACGAGTCTTATGGACACTCGAGAGCTACTCAGCCCGCCTGAAACCGAGATCTCGACCCCGGAATTCGAGTCGCCTCCCGAGCATGCGCTCGATGCCGCCGACGAAGATAGACTTGGACCGTTCAAACCTCTTCCGTCCCGAAGATCGTCTCCGCTTGCTGCCTGAGCACAAGCACAATCATTGCCCATTGGTCACACAGTCTCCTTGGCGCATATTCGTTGCTTTCATTGCTTTCATTGCTTTCATTGCCAATCTCTTCTCCTTTCATCTCTTGGTCTCTCTCTCTCTCTCTCTCTCTCTCTCTCTCTCTCTCTCTCTCTCTCTCTCTCTCTCTCTCTCTCTTTTGGTCTCTAACAGTCATGGGAAAACAAAACGCAGCATTATACACGCACTTGTACTCTGATTTCCCTTGGGCACACACAGGATTTGTTGTTTCATGGGGTTCTTTTTCTCTTCTCAATGGGTCAATCATAGTTTCCATTTTTGTGCCTTTTCTTGAGATCGATGTGGTGTGAACTGGTTTGATTAGGTTTGGACTTTGCGGTTGGGAGTTGAGGACGCGAGTTCTGGGCGGGTGCGCACTCTGAAATGATCAAGGCGTGTGCGCTAGAGTGAATGCAGAGGACTGGACAACGTTGTCATTTGTCAGTTGGCAGCGGTTGGAACAGAAGACGAAACTGGCGTCGTTGCAGCTCGCGTTGGCATTCGCAGTTCTACAAGAGCCAGATGGCGTGACTCGCGCCCTGCGCATCACCGTTTTGCAACGGCGGTAATCTTGTACTCGCGCTGAGTTGGAACGTCTTTGTTTGGCGATGGAAGACGACTATATCTATCCAACCCTGTTCGTCGTCTGTGAGTACCATTGTATCGGCATCTAGCTCGATTGGGGTGGTAGACAATTCGATTGCATTCGCCTTGCCGCCGCTGGTGCGTGTTTCAAAGCGCGCGGCTTCGTCGAGCTGCACGTGCATTTGACCGGTTGAAGACGAAGAAGAGATGGTGAGGCGGTAGGCGATGAGCAGACCTTTGGTGGCCGATGTTTTGCCTCGCGTAGTGGCATACAGGTATTGCAAGTCGGATGAAAAGCGCAGCGTATCGCCGCGCCAGTTGTGACGGCCAGAAGCGGCTTGTGCTGCCGTGAGCATGTCTGCCTGTCCTACATGCCGTACCCCTTCGCTTGCATCGGTCGAGTACCGAGGTACCTGGTACGCATCTACGTAATTACTATGCTCGGTCACCGTAAACACCACCGGCTCTGTCGGGTGTGGGATCACATGTCTCGGTCCATCTCCTTCTCTCTTGGATCCAATCGTGTACAAATGTTCAAGCGAAGGGAACCGATACGCTTGAATAGCGTTGGCGCCGAGATCGGCTACAAACGCCACCTGCTGACCATACGAACTGGTGATGGGCGAGCAGTCGAAGCTGTGCGCACCATAGCGCAGAGCTTTGCGTGACTTGTCGGCGGTTTTCAGCTCCTCTTCTCCACCAGGCAGGAAGATGATCTCTTTCACTCGCCCCTCGATCAACCCCGTCGCCGGGTTGAGCCGATGCAGCTCACCCGTTGGCCCACCGGCCGAGCCTAGCCATCGACCTACACCGGGCATCGAGCCAAACCCAGGCGCACTGTTGGTCAGGTACGGTGGCGGTTGAACATGAACATAGCTTCCCGTCGCCGTAATCTCTTTTCGATTTCCAAAAGAAAGCGAATAGTCCTGCTGAGAAACGTGCCAGGAAGAAAGTGTCGATGGCGAACCCCATGTTGTCGCGTAGACCGTTTGTTGCGCCGAAGATGATAGCCCGAGAGCGAGGTATTGATGTGGCCCTTGGGCCGGAATTGTGTGCGTGAGAGAAAGGCTGGTGGCCAGCGAATCGTAGGTGAGGACAAATAGATCGGGACTGTTGAATGTACCCGTCACTATGCGGTGATTGCGTGGGCAGGTTGTAGACGACGAGGAGGAGGACGAGGACGAGGCCAGGGTGAATGGAGTGGTGGAGGTGGTCGAGGGGCAGCTTGTGCTTGGATCGTGTTGCGCAAAGTCAGTCGGAGGCTGTATGCAGAGATGAGGGAGAGAGGAATCGATATCGAAGCGTGTCAGTAGATCGTGATTCACATCCACAGAGAAAGCAGAAGAGATGTAGGAAACCGCAATCACATTTTTGCCCCAACCCATCGGCACATACGGCTAGACTACAGCAGCAGCAAAAACACTACGCTTCATGTCCTCGCTAGTACTCGTCTTCATCGTCATCCTCGTCCAACTCGTCAAGATCTTCTTCGCCTTGCACTTGCCACCCTTCCTCGTCATCCTCGTCCTCTTCCTCATCATTTTCGTCGACCTTACTATCCTCTTCGTCCTCCTCCTCCTCCTCCTCCTGCTGAGCCTCATCGCTGTCGACAAAACGTACACTCACAATGCCGCTGGCAAACGTGTACCCGACCAAGCCTACGAGCGCCGAGCAGATCCACAGAGCGCGACCCAGACGCAATCTGCGATCTTCGGACGATGTGGAAGGGGCTGGCTTGCTCGTCCCCTGCTGCTGCTGCTGCTGCTGCTGTTTCTGCTTTGGAAGAGACGTCGGTGTTGAAGGGGGGATCGAGCTGTTGTCTGTATCAGGGAGTGAACTTGCCTTATTCGAAATAGACGCGGTGAACGGCCAGATGTACGAAAGGAGTCCTGAAGTGGTCGAGTCGGAAGCCTTGCTGATGGAGGGCGGGTTGGCCAGGACTTCGGCAGGTGTTGCCCAGTGATCTGATTCGAGACCGTTAGGGAAGAGCTGTGTCTTGATCCGTGTGAGGTAGTCTGCTAGACGTGGGTACGATGTCTTAACCAGCCTCGGAAGGGTATCCACCGGGAACGTGGGTGAGGCGAAAACCAATGGTGCAAGGTATCCAAAGACATGAGCGTCGAGGCTCCCTACCTGATCGCCTCCCATTCTTGCCTTGTCACCCAACGCTGCGTCAAGAACGTCCAACACTTCTCTCCACTTTGTTACCAGCTTGCTTCGCTCAAACTCATCGTGAACAGCCTGCTTTGCCGATTGACCGAGCCCCTTTTTCCTGGCCGGAACGATGCCGGCCCTCGCCGCGAGCTCGTCTGCTTCGCCTGATTGGGCAGAGGCTTCTTTGCCGCCCATCCCCCAGAGCCCGACTGCCGTAAGACGCGTTTCGACCACATTTCGAAGTCGCGAAGGGATGGAAGGCTGGAATCGCATGGGCAGCGAAGCGAGCTTTGCTAACGAAGACGTCGAGGCTTGGACGCCGCCGACGGAGGAATAGGCTGGTGCAGTGACTGCGCGAAAGTTGGCGGGAAGGCTGAAGAGCGAGTGCAAGGTGAGGTCGAGCAGCTGATCGTCAACAAGTGCGTGGAGAGCGATCTGTTTCGCAGATAGCTCTTCGTCCGATCGGACAGAGGAGTCGAGGCCAGCAGCGATGCAGAATGTGCGAATGGCTTCGACATTGTTGATCAGCTCGACCGTGTCGTTGTTGGCGTTAAGCACTTGCAACATGGGGACGCGCGGGAGCGAGGTCGATGCAGAAGCGAATTGAAGCTTGACATCGCCATGGTGGGCAAAAGTGGCACGAAGGAGAGATGCTGCATAGAGAGATGTAGGGTCGAGGGTAGGCAATGAGGAAGACGTACCCCAGACGTGGAGCCGGAGTGTCCGTGGGCCATCAAGCGTGGTGCTCGACGAGCTTGATGTGCCTTGTGCCGACATGGTTCAAGTCACAACGTATGCTTTGATGCTTCGATGGTGACGGTACTAAGGATGTCTGTCTGCCCTTTTGGCTCGCTTGCCTTGCTTGTCCAGACCGAAGACGCGGCTTCGCATGTATCAGGACCAATGTTCTGCGGGTTCGGAAGTGACGGAACGTGTAAAGTCACAGTACAGTACAGTACACCTCCGAAAGGCATGCAAAGCTCAGAGAGAAGCACGCTGCTTTTGTGGAAAAATGTATTTCCCCTACAAGAGAGAACCGTGCGGTGATTTACGGATCAACAATTTCTTGTTTGCTCGAATCGGGGTGCTTCTCTCCCGATCGATCAACGAATTGGATGCTTCCTACTGGCGATGTTCTCCCTGCTTTCTCATGGTATCATTGCTTGGTATGCGATACAAGTACAAATGAAAAAGGCTATCAACAAAGATCATGAGATCTCATCGTGTCTGGTCATCGTACACGGTTTCAACGTCAGAGATCACCGCGCTACCTAAACACCAATTCCCCTTCCACAGACCCAGCGCTTGACCCGGGGCAACTGCCAACACGGGCTCGGTGAACTCGACCAAGTATCCACCTTTGTCGGTCTTGTTTCTGCTCACCACGCATTCCGTCTCCATCTGCCGATGACGCACTTGAGCCAGCAATGTCATCCGACCATTTGCATCGTCGCGGAGCTCTGGTGGAGGCTCTCCCCAGATCCAATCCACGTCTCGAACGTAGAGCCGTTTACACAGTAGCATCGGATGGTCTTTGCCCTGGACCACCACGATTTGGTTGTTCGCAACGTCTTTCCTTGCAACGTAGTATTTCGACGTTGCGCCGCGGATGCGTGCTCCCTGGCCAACTGTCAACGTGTGCAGTCCGCGATGAGTGGACACGACCTGCCCGGATTCATCCACCATGTCTCCTGGGCGAGAGGTGATGTAGCCGTCGAGAAATGTCGAAAAGCCTTGCGTGTTGGATACCACTTTGCCGCCGTCTGATCCACGCGTGCCGATGAAACAGATTCCCATCGACTCTTTTCTCTCCGCCGTTGGCAACTCGTACTTTTTCGCCAACTCTCGAACCTCGCTTTTCAGCAATTGGGCGAGCGGGAAATGCGCATGTGCCAATTTGTCCTCTCCCACCGACGAAAGGTAGTACGTTTGATCCTTGGTCCTATCCTTTGCCCTCGTCAACATCGGTCGCACCCTACCGTATTCTTCACACCAAGCCACATGCGCGTAGTGTCCCGTTGCCAGCCAGCTCTTCCTCCCATCCTGGCTTTGGGGTAGGATCCGATCCATCAGCGCACCAAACTTGATCTCTCGATTGCAGCTGACATCGGGATTCGGAGTCGTGCCCTGCCGCCAATTGTCTAGCGCCGGCTCAAAGACTTGGGTCCAGTACTCTTTGCTCAAGTCGACCATGCTGACGGGAATGTTGCCGAGATGACGGCAGACGGACTGGACGTCTTGCCAGTCGCGTTGCCATGAGCAGCCCGAAGCGCCGCCCGAACCAGGTTCGAAATCGCCAGATTCATCGAGCTCGTTCCAGTTGCGCATGAAGACGGCGGACAGGTCAAAGTGGGACGCTTGCGCCAGAAGGAGTGCTGTGACAGACGAATCGACGCCTCCGGAGAGTGCGACAATGACTCGGTCACCCCTTTGCGGACCGTGGGCAGATGGACATGCTGCATCGGCTTGAATGCTTAAATGTCGACCGCGTGTTGCCTGAGAGGACGCGGCAAGGTGCATTGATGTGCGAAGGGAGATTGCTGGCGACCTGCTGCCGTTGTTCTTGCCGTTGCTGATGGTGCTGCTGCTGACATGCTTTGAAGTAGTTGCTGTCGCCAGACTTCTCGAAAGCGTTGCGAACGAAGCGGAAGGGCCCGCTAGACCGATTTCCGAAAGCCGAGCGCGCATCCTGACTGCTCTCCGCAGGCTCATTCTCTGGAAGCTATGAGTCGTTTGTTGTTGCTGTCATGATAGACTCTGTCCTTGATGTTGAGACTCGAGCTCGAAAGTGACAGCGCCGGTAGATGGTTGACGCAAAGAGAGCGGCAAATTACGGAAATGAACAAGCCAAACCAAAAAATTAAGAAATTCCGAGCCGGATCCTCCACTTTACCTACAGCCGCTGCCGCGTGGCTTCTGTCAAAGAGGAGAAAATGAAAAAGCATAGCCGTGGATCTTCCATGCACCCATGACCGGCCTCTGAGTCCAGCAGTCTTGTCTGCGACGTCTGATCGCGTTCTTGATCTCGACAGTCGGGTCACACAGACCACAAGAAGGGAAGAGCGGGGAGCGAGGTATGACGCAGGTATATATTGTTCTGTTCAGACTGAGGCCAACGTGCTGGCAGCGAACTACACCTTGCGAAAAACACGTTTCTTCGACTTGATCTGTCGACTGGTCTCAAAGTCGTCCTCTTCGCTCTCCTCGGCGTCGCTATCTGCTGCCAATGTGGAACGTGTTACGAGCGCCTTTTCCTCCCCACGGCGCTGTTCATTCGAGACTGGTCCGTCCCCATATGCAGCACCAGCATCAAGGATCGGCCGTGAAACTGCCAACTGCGGAGTTCCATAGCTCGTATCCGACATCTGCGTAAAGGTCGTCAAGTCGCCCGCATTCGCCTTTTTCGTTTTCCTGCACTGTGCAAAGAACAAATGCACATCTCGCTGACAGATGTTTTCCAGCGAATACGTGTTGCCCGCGGGCACCTGAAAGATGCCCTCTGGTCCGACAATGAAGCTCTTTCGATGAACGGTTGCGCGCAGTGCTCCCTGCAAAACGCAAAAGACGAAACTGTTGTCTTTGCTCGGCTTGGTAGGCTTCCTCGCTCCCGGTGGCAGGTGAAGCACCCCCGTGGCCATGAGTCCGCCGCAGTTGAAAAACTTCTCGAACCGGAACTCTTGGTTGGCAACCGCGGTGGGTCGATGCGTAGCTTTGGTGCGGACAACGCTCATCTCGACTTCGGTGTCATCTTCGTCGTCAATGATTTTGCCTGTCTCGACCGTCTTATCGTCCCAACCGTCCTCATAGTGAATGGTGTCGGCGGTGGGATCGAGTTGGATCCATTCGTCTTCCGAGACCGGGGTTTGGGAGTTGAGGCGGGGTGTCCGATCTTCGCTCTTGCGATCGACTTTGCGACGTGTTGTGTTGCGAGGACGTGTTGTGCCTGCAAAAGTGCCTTCGCCCGGCGCACGCGGGACACGAATGACTTCTTTGATGTCGAGAACGGGTACACGTTTGCGCATCAGCATCATCGAAGGATCTTCTTCAAACTCGTCTTCTCCCCGTCGATGAGAGCCGCGAAGATCGTCCACAGTCGTGCCGATCGGTAAGCTTGGGCGACCGTATCGAATGCGTTCGCCACGCCAGTATTCCAGCGGTGCGAATCGTTGCCGAGTGCTTCTGCGCACGCCGTTCTCGTCGAACACGGTCGCTTCGCGAGTTTGAGATCGCACTCGTTCCACCACTTCGCCTGTTGCTGGTTTGTATTTGGCCGCTTGGGAATTTGCGCCGCTTCCGGCCGGGCGCCCGTTGCTTGTTCCCTTAGACTTCTGAGGTGGCCGTGCCGGTGCAGTATGTCCCTCAGCCGGCGGATTCTTTCGCGGCCTGCCTCGTTTTCGTTTCGCTGGTTGTATAGCTGCAGCCGGTGGCGGCGGGAGAGACGGAGAATGTGCGGGATGGTAGCGCGGTTCAATTTCGTAGTAATCAAGCCCAAATGCACCTTCAGGCTCGGGTTCTGGCTCTGCAGCACGGCTCTTTAACGAGCCTCCTTGCTTGCGCTTTGGGGACGGTGCTGATTGCGCAGAAATGTTCGGCCTCTCCTCCATCCTTTCTCGCGCTTTCGCTTTCGCCTGTCTTTTTGGCGATTTGGATTGCGCAGCAGCAGCAACTGTGGCGTTCGTTCTGATCGGCGAGGGTTTGACTGGCATGATCTCGTCTTCGCTCAACATGCCCGCATCTCCGTCATCATCGTACGCAGACTCAAGTCGGTGTTGGATGCTGGCGAGGATGCGATCATCTTCCGAATCCGAGAGTTCCACTCTGCGTGCTATCGGCTGCTCTTTCGCTTTGCCTTTTGCCTTCGGCGATGGCGCTGCGCCGGCTTTGCGAGCCGACAAACCTCGTTTTGGTGTTGGCGGTGCACGCAGTTGCTGCTCTGCATCGCTGTTGTCCTCGACGTGCATGAGGTCGAAGCTTCTCGACCCGATCGACAGGTTGGGCAGATCAAGGTCGTCGTCGTCATCTGCTAGCGTGATGTTGGCCCGTGCTCGTCCTCCACGAGACGGGGATGTACTCGACGCTGCAGCGGCTGCTGAAGCTCGAGCCGCTCGCAGCAGCGATCTTGGCGAAGGTGCCGAGCTGTTCTGGATATCCATCATGCTGCTGCTCGATGCAGCCTGGCGATTGCTGCGTCCGTTGGCACCGCTGAAGGTGGGTCGACGACTGAAGCGAGTCTCGTCGAAGGAATCGTAGTCATCTTCATCTTCTGACTCGTCACCATCGGGCTGCTGCTGCTTTTGAGTGTCCAGTGCAGCTTGACTGGCCTTGTAGAAGGCTTCAAGATCTTCGAATCCATCCTGGTCTCTCGCAACGGCTGAAAGCCGCAAGCCGGTGCGCGATCCTACACCAGCTTCATGGAAGCGGCGCGAGGCTTGTGACGCCATCGACTCGGCTGGATGTGATTCGTTCGTCCCAGTGTTGGTGCTTCTTCCCTTCTTGAGTCTGCCTCGTGAGCTGGCGACGATGTCGTGTCGGGTCGTTCAAAGTGGAGGAGGCAAGCCTTCCGTCAGCTCGGTTAGGTATCACGAGCTCGTTGGATACGTGCAGCCGTGGCAAGTACAGAGGTCTGGAAGGCACAAGAAGGATCAAGCTTGGAGGCCGTGCCCATCGTCAGCAAAGGACGACTACAAAATGGATGGATGGATGGAGATGGGAGACCAGATTTGAGCATGGACCCGGATTCCGAAGCTCGAGTAGCTCTGCATACACAGACATGTTGTGTATTGCTGCCTCGATAATTTCTGTGTTCGATGCTGCTATTTCCTGCAGCTTCTGTACGCTCTGTTGTTGTTTGCCTTGCTTGGACTCAACTCTGTCCAAGTCTCGACGCGCCTCTCAGCAGAGGACGCACGCGTTCAGGGTCCAAATTGGTTGAGTTCTTTCTGGCTTAACATAGCCCAATGTTCGATTTCCTTGGTTGACACCCAAGATGCGACGCAAAAAGTCCCGTCACGCTGCAGGTTCATTCGGCCAAGTTTCCTCACTGAAAGGCCGAGGAACATGGAAGTCGCAGCTTTGGGAAGCATCTCCAAGTCCGGATATATTGGAACAAAGAGATCGATATTGCAAAGATCTTATTTGCGTCTCCATGCTAGGTCCATTGTGTTGCATGACCAGCTCTAGATATGTCCTATCAATAGATGATGATGACAAAATGCAGCAATATGTAGTGTATGGTGAGACGTGAGCAATGCGAGCGTGTTGTACGAATGCAAGAGGGCAATTGAGGGACGGCGCAATCAGTGACCTAGCGTCGAGCGAGCGGCTGTCGACGAACAACGGGCCTTTTCGTTGGACTCTCGCTGTTGCGGCTCTCCCAGGAAGCTTTGCGTCGTCTTCCCGCACCGAAAGAGTCTTCGGCGCCGCACTGCAGAGCACCGTCTGCAACGTTGCCGACGCCATCCACCTCAACTTCTTCCGTGTAATTCCCAGGATCTTCTGCTGTTCCTTCGTCGCTCAAGGCTCGAGCAAGCTGCTGCTGCTGCTGCTGTTGACCGAGCATCTTGAGAAATTTGGTGTGCTCTCGCGCAGCCGCAGGATCATCGTACGTAATACGAACACTGGCTTCGAAGCCTTGCCCACTTTGACTACTGGGCAAGAGACCAACGTCCTTGTCCATTCCGAGCGAGTAACCTTGAGCTGCCGCCTCGGCGGCGCGTTGGGCGTCGAGGCGCGCTTGTGCCTCGAGCACCTTTTCTGGGGCAAGTATGCCGTCCACTCCACCCTCGTGACGCTGCAGCTCTTCGTCAGAGCGCTGCTTGCGCGATCTAGGGGGCAGACGATGCTTCTTGCGAGTGACCGAGGCCAATGTGCGGCTCTTCAGCATTTCAATCACCTCTTCGGCTGATGCTGTGTGATCTCGGGCCGTCTTGAGAGACTGCGACTGCTTTGATTGGGCCCAGTCCAGCTTGTTCGATTCCGCATCGGATGCGGTGCGAACTTCGCCAACACCTTCATCCTCTCCGGCCTCCTCGCCCTCGAAGAGCGTCTGACTTGAGGGCGCCGGGACATCCTCATCTACGATCATGCCAAGATGATCGTGAGGCGCATGGCCACTCAGCGTCATGTCCGCATCAAAGTCCACACCCTGAAGCATCATGTCAGCATCTCCACCGTCAGCATCCTCTTGGACGAGGTTGATTTCTTCGGAACGGCCTCTTGTGCGGCGTACGTTGTTCTCACCATCGTCTAAAGAGCGGTCGTCACCGTCAACGGTTTGCCTTGCCGCATCCACCGAAATGGACCGGTGCCACGGCTTAGCCGCAGCGACGAGCTCCGCTGGGGTCCGTCCACTGGCCTGGGAATATGGCAGTCTCGTTTTGTGCTGCAGGGTCGATTGCGACGCCTGCGAGAGAAAGTTGCCGCTGGCGGAGCCATCTGAGCTGGACAGGACTGTGAGAAGTGATTTGGACGGGTTCATGGAAGAAGGGAAGAGGCCCTCATCGATTCGAATGCCGTGCTCAATGCACTTGTCGAGCCAAACGGGGTGTATGAGGAAGGCTCCATCCTCAAGCTCCTTGGCCTCGCGAGGCAGACCGGTGCCCTGATGCACGAGGTGTGTGGTGGCCGCATTTGCCTGTGCCTGCCAACATGCTCCGAGCTGCAAGGCCTTGCGTTCGAGCACCACGCTTTGGGAGGCAAGAGCTTTGGTTCTGGACAATGTGCAGCCCATCAAGGGCAGATCCGGCTCAGACTTGACCTGGCCAGCGTACCTCTCATGCTCTTGGGCGGCATGGGCGATGAGGTTGCTGTTTGGTGCGGGACTGGTGCTGGTAGCGGTGTGGAGGCTCGACGATGACGCTTGTGCAATTGCAGTAGAGATCGGCGGTGGAAGCAATCGACCAGTTTGCCTGACTTTGGTGATGAACTCGAGACCGACTACGGGAACGCCGCAGCTCCGCGCGCGTTGGGCACGCTTGCCTTCGAAGGCTTCCGGCGAAGCGCAGACGGCATGCGTCAACGACTCGCCTTTGATCTGCTTGGCAATGCTGCCTCCCAGATCTGTGATGAGCTTCTGAGCATGGTAGAGCTCGGGTGAATCGGGATCGAAGCCGAGCAGGAGAATTTTCAGTCTGTTGCCCTCGGGCAGTGGCAGCGGTACCAGAGCGGGTAGGGCGGCAAAATAGTCGCTTGGCTCCACGTAGATCTCGTGATGAAGGCAGTACTCGATCCAGAAGTGGAGCACAGGCACGGCACCAGCATCGACGAACGGTTTGAGGGAGGCGGCCGACGCCTTGGGGTCTACGACGACGAACTCGGGCGGGATTGATGAGCCGAGAGGGAGGAGTTTGGCGCCGTTGCTTCGCAGTACTTGCTCCAGCAGCTTCTTGCGGTGAGCATCGCCCAGATGGACGATGAAACTCTTTGTATGAAAGCAACCCTCACTGCCGCTGCTTTTGAGTTCGCGGGTGCCGTCAGATGGGCTGGAATGCGGTAGGGCGACAACTTTGTTAACGATGGCGGTGGGTTTCCGCATATTAAGGGGTGTGTTGGTGGAAGCCGAGGGTGCGGGCGAGAAGCTGGAAGCGCGGGACATGCGCAAGAGGCTGTTACGAGGCGAGTTGCGAGGTGCTGAGATGGATGCAGACGTGAGAACCGGAGCGGGAGGCTGAGCAGATGGATACGCGGACGTGGATGCGGAAGTGGAAGATGCTGTGTTGGATGCAAGAAGGGTATTTGAGTTTGGATCTGAAGGCGAGTCTCGTGTTGTGTTGGAGACGGAGACAGTTTGATTGTTTCTCAGTTGAGAGAGGATCTTGTCGAAGGACTTTTCGGCCGCAGCAGCCGCCATTTGTCTCGAGCCCAATGTAATGGGCTGCTCGTCGTCTTCATCTTGGGCATGACCGGCGTCGTTGATGCGTGAATTGCTTGTAAATGAGTCGAACTCGGCCAGAGCCAGTTTGGATCGACTCGAAGCAATGAAGGGACTTTGAAAAGGGATGGCGACAGATTCTTCCTGACGGACGAAGGGTGAAGGAATCTTGGTCTGAGCTTGGCCGATCAACACGGTTCGCTCATTCTGTTCCGGCAGCTTTGCAAAGATAGAATAGGTGGCTTCGCTCAAACATCCTCGAGCCTCGTGACAGTCGGCAAGCCACTCGGGACGTACTGCCAAGATGCGCGAGGCTGCCTGCTCCCGAGAACCGTTCCGACCGTGACGGGATCGATCGAGAAAATGGAGGAGGTGATGCACGCTGCTGGATGCATTGGGATCGGCAGTGGCAGAAACAAGATGGGTGATGGTGCCATCGAAGCGCAATTCGTCTGATACAGTGGCTCCGAGCTTGTTTGCGAGGGCGACGAGCCTACGACGTTCTGGTCCGGCCAGAGCAGAGAAGCAGATGGTGGTGTTGCTCAAGGCAGGAAGCTCATGTTGCTGCTCGAGCTTTTCGGCGTCTACGTCGTCACCTGAGAGCCATGCTTGGCGGACATCGAGGATCCAGTCGGGGCTGATAATGTGCATGCCGAGCTGAAGCGCAAACCGGTACTTTTCGGAACCGGGGCGGTCTGCGATGAGGTGAGTGACGTCTTCGGTGAGGTTACCCTCGACTCTAGCACCGAGCTCACGAGCGTACTGCGTCAGAGTAGCTTTCACATCGCTGAGGCCAGTGATGGATATGATGGCGCCTTTGAGCGGTCGAGCCGAGGTGCCAATAAAGTCGGCATCCAAGTGCGCCCCATGATCGTGGCCGTCGTCTCGAATCTGACGGAAGTGCGCCGCATCCTCACGATCATCCAGCAGCTCATCTTGCTGGCGAGATCGCTTATTTGAAGATGAAGAGGACCCTGCGTCGCTCAGGCCTCTTTGAGCAGGACGGAGCTTGACATTAGGGATCTTGGTGGACCTGTGCGCCCTTGCTAACCTGTTCATGTCGAGGCAGCGGTCCCTTTGATTCGTTCAGGCATGGAAGATTGACTTTGTGCGGACGGCAGATGCTCGAAAAGGCCGTTATCGGTTTATGCCAAACTCCCTGCTGAGATTCACCGCTTGAGGGGCATCAGTCGTTGAGGTGGTCGTGTCGGTGATGCTGAGCTCCTTCTTGTGCCTGAAAGGAAAGAAGGCTTGGGCTGATGATTGATGATGCGAATGATATTTGAATGGATAATCGCGATAGTGCCGATGAAGCTGCTGGTGTACGATGAGAAAGCCGAGACTGTGTCGTGGAAGAAAGATGGTGGTTGCAACAGCCTGCCACTTTGACCGGCGTGCAGAAACGTGTGTTGCTCAACATGCTTGCGTCGAGTGTCTGTTCAAAGTTACGGCAGACAGACCCGTAAAGTAGCGCCGCCACTCAACCAACTGACGCGTTTCTCAACCACTCTTTCTTTTTCCTCAAAGTGTGTTTGTCTTTTGTCAAAGATCTGACAACGAACATGAAAAACCCAAGCAGCTAGCCCGATTGCTGCGCTGCTGTCCGAAGCCTCAATAAGCGGCCTCTCGCATCATGATCAAACAAGGCCATTTTCCGATCCTTTTGTTTCCTATGTTGCAGTGCGCAGTCTTGGCGGCTGTGCGCCTTTGGTGCAATTAAAGGGTTCAATCCAAAACGCCTCAGCCGATAGCCTGTCCTGCAGCCAGCGAGACAGCCAGAACCAGTGAAAAGGCGACTCTCACGTTCACGCACTCTGACACAGAGTGACAGTGACACTCACTCAGCACTCCACACTCGCATTGCAGCTGCGGGCTACTCGACCGATTGGCGCTTGTCCTATCCTTGCCCTCGCCTCTTTCTGTCTCCCTGTCTCTGTGTCTCTGTCTCTCTCAATTTTCTCACCAAACTCTTCGATCATCAGCTCTTCGTCAAGCATCAGCTCTTGACCATATCGCAGAACCTTTCAGCGTAACTCTGCAGCGTACCACCATCAGATTGCTTGAACGTCGGATCCACCGTCATCCTTCAACGCGCTCCTCAACTCGGTTTGCGCTCGTCAATCGTCAGCGTCAATCTCTGTACTCGTCCTCATATCACTTCTTGCGCGGCTGCACCTGCCAGCGCTCATTGCCAGCGCGCCATCTCTCACTCCCTCGACTGCTATGCAGTCCTCCAAGCTTGAGCAAGTGTCTGCTCAGCCATCGTCTTCGGACGATACCGACCTCACATCGCCAGCCAACCTTCGCAAGCTCGTTCTCAACTATCTTCTGCATCATTGTTATACCGAAACAGCTACAGCTTTTGCCAAGGATGGCATCATTGGCGATCTGTATGGTGGCGATGCGTCGACTCTTCCAACCCTCGCTGATGCTTCCGGTGTGAGATCCGCCGAATCGCGTGGGGCCACCTCGTCGGCTACAGCCTCCGGATCGAGAAACACTGCAAGCTCTTCTGCCGAAGGTACACTCCGAGGGCTGTCCGCAAGCAATGGAGGTGGACGCCAGGCGCATCCGCTGTCGGCACCTCCGCTCTCCCGCGACGACTCGAGCATGGAAATCGAGGTGGAAAATTTGCTTTCCACGTCGTCGGAACACGCCGAAGCTTCCGCTCCCCATCATCAGGAGCATAGCAACGGATACTTGAATGGCGCCTCAAATCACTCCAACGGCCCTTCCCTTCGATCAAGTAACCAAGCCGGATCTCGCGCTCAGATACATTACGATGACGAGGATCTTGAGGACGCCGAGTCCGCCCCCTCTGAGCTGGACGAGGTGCAGGATGACATTGATATCGACATCAGTCCCGATCTTACCGCAGAAGATCTTCGAGGTGTCCGCGCTCGCAAACAGATCAAAGACTACATCATCTCGGGTCAGATCCGACAAGCCATGGATACGATCAACGAACACTTTCCCACTGTGCTCAACAGCAGTGCCGCTGCAGCGGCTACCGGCAACTCGAACGGCTCCAAGTCAGCGCGCGCCAAGGTGGGCGGCATCTCGGGAACTTCTGGCGCCAGTGACAAGGTGCTTCCTGCCAATCCTACCTCGATGGAGCCCGACCATTTGCTGCTGAACTTGCAGATTCAAGTCTTTATCGAAGCGATCCGATCTGCATCCTCAGCACAGTTGGCAGTGCCCGCGACGGCACAACTCAGCGCCTCAAATGGCGGTCTGCCTTCACTCGCCTCTACCACGCCTGGCATCGCTGCCGCCGCCATCTCTCGTGCAGCATCTCCCGCACCCTCAACATCCTCCTCCAACGGCTCTGCCACCTCTGCCACTGGAACCAATGCAGCGCTCAACCCAGCGCTTCACTCGGCTCTTGCTTATGCGCAAGGGCTCTACGCATCTGCACAAAAGCTGCCCAGCTTCTGGCGTGCAATGTACCTCAAGGAGCTCGAACAAGTCACGGCCTTACTCGCCTATACCGACGTCGAGCATTCGCCCGTACGCCGATTCCTGCATCGCTCGAGAAAAGTCGCGCTGGCAGAACAGGTGAATTCGGCCATTCTGTTGCGCAGCGGCAAACCGAGTCAGCCATTGATCGAGATAGCCGTGAGACAGACGACATTGCTATGGAACCATCTACAGGCAGAAGAGGTCCAGGTGCCAATTGGCCATCCGGTGTTTGGGCTGGTAGCTACGGGAGCCGGTGGACCTTATGAGAGTGGAGCAGGGGCGGGCAAGAAGCATGCGAACACCAAGAAGCTGCCGCCGTGGAAGTTTCGTACATTCTTGCAGGAAAGGTGAGCAGCCAGGCTGGAAAGGGCAAACAGGTTGCTGCGTTTTGCGTTTTTGTATTAGACCTTCGGCTCGGTGCTAATGCCAGTCGATGCAACTTTTCATCTCGGCGAGTGATCCGACAGCACAGACACATACACAGGGCCTGACACTCGTTTGAGGTGAATCACTGCGATTAAAATGGGGTAGAAATGCTTGCAAAACGGAAAACAAATCTTTACTCTTGCATCTCCTCTCCGTCCTCGTCGTCCTCGTCGTCATCGTCATCATCTTCGACCCTGACGATGCCATCGCCTCGACTAGGCTCGGTACCATCCAGGTCGACCTTGTCGTCTCCTTTCAATTGTCGCAATCGGTCGCCGAAGGTTTTGCGGACAGCAGCATTGCTCAGGGCATTGAATACCTGCACTTGACCGGCGCTGCCTGCCGCGGCGAGCGTGAGGGCATCGTTGGGGCTGAATTTGGCCGAGAAGATCTTGCCGAGGCCAAGGTCGCGGCTGAGAACAAGGTTGATGGCGCTCGGTGTGGCGGTGGGCGAGTCAGGCGTGGAGAGGTTCCACAGCTTGACCGAGCGGTCGGACGAGGCGGTGAGGAGGCAATTGGGGATGTGCGGCGAGACGTCTACGGCTGTACAGGCCGTGTCGTGTGCCTGAAGCGTCCACAGCGGCGTGGTGGGCGATCGCATGTCAAACGATTGCACAATACCCGATTCGAGCGAGCAGAGGAAGCTGTTGCACGATACAGACCATCCATTCCAGACGACGCTCTCGACATCACTTCCAATGGAAACGATGGCCGCCGTGTCTGGTGTACGTGTATCGAATACGCGGATAGTTTTGTCGTATGATCCGGTAAGCAGGACTGCTGGGTTGGAGGCGGAAGCTTCTGCACCAGAGGCTTTGCATTGCCATGCGACGGATTGCACCTTGTCCGTGTGCGCGGCAAACGATCGGAAGGCGGTAGACGAGTCGGATGTGTGTGGACGTGACAAATCCCACAGCTTGACGGTACAGTCTGCGGAAGCCGATGCGAGCAGGTTGCGTGCTACTGGATTCCACGAGAGTCCGAGCACGGCATCGACGTGGTAAGCGTCGTTAGCAACGCGTGCCTTGGACTGCTTGCGCTTCTTCTTTCCAGTTCCGAGTGGAGCGTTGAGTTGATCCGTCTCGGTTTTGCGACCAAGAATGGCATCAGGATACATGCCATCGACCACATCCATGCTCCAAACCTCAATTTCGGGGTCCATGGTTCCCACGGCAATAAAGTTGCCCACTTGCCCTGCCGGTTTCGTCGTGTTCTGATCGCCAGACGAACGAGCGGGGGTGTAGTCGAGCCATTCGAGGCAGAGTGGGAAAGAGGGGAGCATGAGATCGTGGTGCACATAGAGGTTGGCATCGTTGGCAGCGTAGATGTGCGCTTCGAGCTGCGAAACGTCGTCTTCGGTCTTGGCCGTAATGATAAAGTTGTCGGTCGGGTAGACTTCAAGTTCCTCGCGTTCCTCTTCGTCGTCCTTTTCGGCGTCATCTTGCACGGTGACGTACGGGTCATCTACGTTGCTCTGGTAGACGGCGAGACCACGAATGTTGCTGAAGGCGCCAGCGGTGGCGTCGTTGGCATTGTCATCGTCGTACTCGTCCAGGTTGTAGCGAGAAAGATCGTCCGGATCCTCCTTGGCCTCCTTTTCTTCTGTCATGGCTGCATCTCCATCCTCGTCCATGTTTGCATTCTCATCGTCATCCTGCCACTCGCCTTGATCGTCATCATCGTCACCGGTAGTGGGGGCAAAGGGATCTTTGCCTCGTGCGATATCGCGCTGGGCACGTTCGAGCTGCGCTTTGGCATCCTCGAATTGGACGTTGGCCATCTTGGAGACACGATCCATCTCGTCATCGTCCAGGACATACTTTTTGGGATGCGGAAGGCTCTTGCCCCGCGCAATCCACTGTAGTGCGCTGATCATCTTGTGAGATTGCGCCGGTGTTGCGAGGGTGTAGACGGTGCTAGGGGAGAGATCAAGTTGCCAAGGGCATCCACCAATGGTCTCTTCAAGGAGAAAAGCTTCGGAAGAAAGAAAAAAAAGTCGCCGCAGAGTGGAGCATCCACGGTCCAAAAAAATTCTTTATGCAGGGTGTTGCGAGAATAATGTGGCTTATGTAAGCACCTTTTTCTGTTGAAAGTGAATTTTTTGGCAAGAAGGAAACGAGGAAAAAAAGGGTTCGCAACCAAACCGAATTTCTTCTCGATTTGCTCCACACTCTGAACAGCCGGTTGCTGTCAACTCTTGCTTCTTACTGCCAACACCATCCTCCCCCTCGACTGAGCAGCTGACCCCTGGACTCTTCTACCACAGACACGAGCCGCGTTCGAGAAGACCGTTTATTTTGGCGCGCTATCACCCAGCCTCGTCTCTCTCACTCTCTCTCACACACACACACACCCACACACGGATCGCCACGATGATCCGAGTCGCCAAACCCAAAAACGCCCGCTCCAAGCGAGCCCTCGAGAAGCGCCAGGCTCGCGAATACGAAGCAGCAAAGACAGCCATCTTTGTCAAAGGTCCACACTCCTCCAACCGCCTCAACATTGCTCTTACCGAACTCAGCCTGCTCAAGAAACCCGATGCGATCAGCTTCAACAAGAAGAATGAAGCGCTGCCCTTTGAAGATACCTCGTCGTTCGAGTTTTGGTCGTCGAAAAACGATGCCTCGCTCTTCATGTTTGGCAACTCGCAGAAGAAGCGACCGGACAACCTGACGTGGATTCGCATGTTTGACGGTGCCGTGCTGGATATGTTGGAAATGGGCGTGGTGGATGCCAAGAGTATGAACGAGTTCAAGGGGGTGGCGAGGCCAGGCGTGGGGATGAGACCCTTGTTTCATTTCAGTGGTCCGCAATTTACCACGCCAACCGAGGCGAGCACGAGTATGATTGCCGGTGCAGAAGGTGGAGAGCACGACGAGACGGGTGCATATCAGCAGTTCAAAAGTATGATCTTGGATTTCTATCGAGGAGAAGAGCTCAAGACGAACCAGATTGCGCTCAGTGGTCTGCAGCATGTAATTTGCGTCACCGCTGCGCCCACATCGTCCACTGCAAACGGCAAGCACGCCAACACGGATGAAAAGGGCGACACACTGGCCGATCTCTACAAAGCAGCAGGCCTCACACCCAACGGCACCATGATGACCCCTTCCACATCCGCCACTGTCACCTCGCCCCCCAACACCCTGATCCACTTCCGCGTCTACACGGTCCAACTCCTTGCCAGCGGCTCCAAAATCCCCCGCGTCGAATTGCAAGAATGCGGCCCCTCGTTCGACTTCCAACTGCGAAGACGCAAGCCCGCCAGCATCGACATGCTCAACCAAGCGCTGCGTCGACCCAAGACGCAAGCCGAGAAAAACCGACAGGGCAAGGAAGGCGCAAAGAAGAACATCGAGACCGACGACATGGGCGATACCGTCGGCAGGATCCATGTGGGCAAACAGGACCTCAGCGCACTCCAGACCAGAAAGATGAAAGGTCTCAAGAAGCATCTGGATCCCAATGCCAGCAGTGGAGATGAGCTTGAGGACGAGGTTATGGAGTCGTTTGACAATGATGAGGATGACGACGAGTTGGAGATGGATGACATGACCATGTACAGTAACGATGATGACGAGTCCGACGAGTCCGATGACGACGACGATGAGCAAGACGAGGAGGAGCAACAGGCCCCTTCCAAGAAGAGGAGATCTTGAACAGTTCACAGTTGTTCCATTGCAAACCTCGCCCCTCAATGTACTTTTTCACACATTTCCAATCGCAAAGCCAACCACACTCGTGACCGTGACTTTTCAAAGTGATTGCTTGCATCTCTCCTCAACTGTCTGTTGCTCTTGCCCACGCATAACCCACCGACCTAATCAATCCTGCTTCAACCAAGCCTTGACAAACTCGACCTGCTGTTCATGGATCAACCTCACCCTCTCCGGTGTCTTGCTCTCATCCTTGACGCCGTTCTCATCGCAGTGATGCCAGCAGTCCGAAATCAGCTTGAAAGGCCTCTGAACCGTGTCTGGCCTATCACCGCCGTACGCAAACTCTTCGCTGTGCACCGTCGCCGGTCGCCACGGATCGTACTGTCCATCGATAAACGCAAGTCGATCCACCGAGAGGCCAAAGTTGCCGAGCTTGTTCACCTCGTCAATGTCCGGTCGCGCAGGCATGGTGTAGTGTTCGCCCGCCGGGAATCCCTTTTCGCAAATCTCGTGCGCATAGGCATAGTCGAGAAGCGTCGAGACCAATTTGGGACCCGAAGAGACAAAGTACTTGCTCTTGCCGTCCGGCGTGGGCAGGTAGCGCGGTACAGGCGGAGCCGTCATAATGTAGCCCCACGTTGAACAGTACTGGAAGGTCCATGCTCGACCAGCGCTGAGTTTGGTTTCCGAGGCAAAGGCGTTGAAGTCGGTGCCGAAGCATTCGTCGGCTGTAGCACCAGCCTCTCCATCCTCGCCCTGAACACACGGCTGGACGTAGTTTGTGCGCATGTAATGGGCATAGGCGTGCACCTCGCGGGAAACATCAAGTCCTTTCGATACAAGCAGCTGGCTGACGGAGCCTTGCTCGTACTTGCCATCTGCGCCGTAGGTGGTGAGAACATTGCAGAACTTGCCAAACTCGGTCGAAGTCACGGAAGGATCCCAATTGAGACTCTGGAAAGATCCAAGTGGGTACGTGTTGAGGTTGGCAAGGTCGCCGAGGTTGGTGAGACCCTCGAGACCAAAAAGCTCGAGAAGCTGCTGAGTGCGGTTCGCATCTCGTTCAGGCTGATCTCCGCCTGTCAACGGGTTGGGCGCCACGATCTGGTCGATGCCAGCGATAGCCGCCTGAATTGCCTGACTGCAGTTAGTGGGGGCACCGCGCGCAATCGGGTAAAAGTACTCGGGAAATTCGTCGACAGCCGCAACCACAGCGCTCGATGCGATGGCGCCATGGACGAGCTCCGGATATAGCAACCGCATGTGAGCCGAACGAGCACCGGGATAGCTGCCGCCGTAGTAAATGATTTTGCGCTTCTCCGTGTTGTCCGTACCGGGGATGTCAAGGTGTCGAATGAAGTCAGCCGAGTCTTCGAGGGCTTGCTTGTTGTTCAGCCAGCGGAGCTGATCGACTCCCCAAGCATCGCCTGGACCCAGGTCGGTGCGGTTGGGCAGCGACGTTCCATAATATCGATGTTCAAGCACTATACCGATACCGCCAGTGGCTTCCGAAAGGATGTCCAGGATTCCCGTATCGAGGAAGGGAATTCGAGCTTTGGCATCAGCCTCACCACTATCCAGAATGTAGATGGGCACAGCCTCCCCGTGCTTGCGGTTAGCAGCGGGTTTGTGATGGCGCGTCGAGTAGAAAAAGCGCTGGTCGAACTGCGCCTCGGTGGTATTGTCAAAGTGGTCCAGGGCCTGACGGTAATAGGCGGGCTCGTTGATATCGTGCTCATTCTTCTTGGCAACATCGACAGTCAAGTACTCGAGGGCACTGGCCAGAGTGAAGCCGATGCCTTGCTGCGATGCAAGCCCATTGCTGACGGAGATCCGGATACGACCTAGCAAGTCAACTTGTTCTGCATCTTGCCGTGGTTCCTGAGTAACAGCCTTCTGCTGCTGCTGCTTCGCGTATCGGCGCTCGAGCATGCGCTGGAATCCATCCATACGACGGGGTGTGGAGTGAGTGAGACGTTCAGCGCTAATGTGAAAGGCTGCATCCTCTGAAGATTTCGAGGTGCTGCTGGTGGGTACAGCGAACGTTCCCGAGCTGAGCAGGGATGTGCTGAGCGCCAGCGCCAACCAAGACGTGAGACCGGCGGCGAGCTTCATGACGAAGGAGTCGTGTTCTGGCTTCTAGTAATTGCGGTGTCGACGATCTTGTGATGGAGCAATGATCTTGTCGGAAGTGACGATGGATCTGTCTAGAGCGATCTGTAAGAATTCGCAGTCCTGTCTTTTTAGCTAGCTGAGCCGCCGATGCAGATGATGGGTTCGGTGACTAGCCGACGACTGAGTGGCAGGATCGTTTGGTGTGATGCCCCAGATCCTGCGACGTTGGTGGCTGATCCAAATTCGTCGGACGGCGCCGATCCGACGTCTGTCAGCGTCGGTATTTTGAAGGACGTGCGTTGCACCCCACTGCACCCTGCAGCCACTACACCTACCTGGAAAAGGGGGTTGCGCACCCGAATCGTTATTTTCCGCACTTGGATCGTCATCTGCGCCGCATGCAAAAAATCAAGTCACCACGAAATTGACCGAGAAAAACCCCTCGACCTCTTTCCTCAGATTACGCCAATAGATCCAATATGAGGAGGTTCGACCTATGCTGGTCGTAGACAGGTGTAATCATGTGCCTTTGCGAGAGTTTGAGTCTGCAATGGCATGCCTTTCATCTGCAAAGCTACCCACTTGAAGGTGAGCGATGGCCATCGGGAGCTGAATAAACTCCAGAGCTATTCAAGCTTCTCGACCTCGCTCTCACGTCTTTCGCGTTGAGCGAGGCTTGATGGGTCCCTTCCGAGATTGCATGCACACACTTCGTTGTCAGGTCGAGGCTCAAGCGAGAGTGTGAGCGTCCAAGGTCGATTCGAACATCGTTTTGTAAGCATTCTGTTGAATTGCATGAGAGTTCGTACATCGTGAAGCGGGGAAACACAACGGAGAAGAGAGGTACCGGGAGAGGGGAAACGACGCAAGAGTTTCAGGGACACGATAGGACAAGGAGGTGAAAGAGGCAAGGATGACAGCGCGGCGGCGGTGGCCGCATACAGCAGAAATCCCGCTGGGCCGAGTTTGGCGGCCACCCAACGCTGCAAGATGCGCTGGAAAGACGACCTTGTCGATGCGCAGATGCTCGTCACGATTGGTTGCGTTCGTGTGCTCGAAATGCTGCGCGTCGTAGTACGATCTGAGCTCGAACATCTAAAGCTGCCACTCGGGGCATCCAAAGAGGAGCAAAAGGGCACCGTCGTCGGCCTTGATGAGGCGGGAAAGACTTCTGCGGCTGCGCAACGACGAGCTATGCACCTGAACTTCAAAATACTGGATGCGGGTATGTTTAGAGGATGGCGCACTTGGACTTCTTGCGGATCACAGGAGGCTCCAGTGCGGCCACGATGGCCTCGTCGAACACGTTTTTCAATCCCTTCTGAGTCAGCGCCGAGCACTCGACGTACTTGACCGCACCCAATTCTCTCGCCAATCGCTCTCCGGCCTCAAAGGGAACGGGGCGCTGCTTTGAACGTGCGAGCTTTTCGATGACGGCGTGGTCGTCGCGCAAATCCACCTGGGTGCCCACAATCAGGCAAGGTACACCAGGGCAATGGTGATGCACCTCGGGGAACCATTTCTCCTTTACGTTTTCAAACGAAGCCGGTGAGGTGACCGAGAAGCAGACCAGGAAGACGTCGGTCTGTGGATATGAGAGCGGTCGCAGGCGGTCGTAGTCCTCCTGACCGGCGGTATCGAACAATCCCAGCGTGTATGGGTCCTCGCCAATCATGACAGTCACGGCGTAGTTGTCAAAAACTGTGGGAACGTACTCCGAGGGGAACTTGTTGGTTGTGTACGAAATCAACAGGCAGGTCTTACCGACGGCACCGTCTCCGACGACGACACACTTGATAGTCTGCATGTTTGTGTTCTACTACGTTATTGCGTTGGCGGTGAGCATCGTTGAGGGTACGAGGATGGTGGAGTGAGCGGCGCGGGATGCGTGGTGAGGATCAGAAGGCAGAGGTGTAACAAAGTCAGCTTTGGAATCTTCATACAACAATGAGATGGTGCAGCCCGATCCTCTCGACCAAGATTCCTTGGTTTGAAACAGTCGAGATTGCTTGAAATCTTCTCTTTGCTTGTATCTGGAAGATCCCCTGAGCCACAAAGTGCCAAACCAGCGAGACTGACAGCTGGGATTTGCCCGAGTGTAGTCGAGTTGGCAATACGCTCCTTTCCGCCATCAAAGACCGTGGCTATGCTGCGACAGCGCTCCTGGACCGAATGCAGACTACTAAGGTGTTGACCTTGGCGAATGCCACAAAACGCAGGATTGGCAGAGTTGCAGTGGACCGACTTACCTTCTAGAGCGAGAGCGATGTGTATATCTGGTGGTGAAGCGAGGCAGGATGCAGCCTTTCAGAAAGACGGATTCTGATGGTGGTCGATTTAGAAGGAATGGAACAACGGTGATGTCCAGCAAGATCGACTGTGGGCCGCGTCTGGATGAGAAGCGATGGATGCAGAGGTGCGCAAGAACAGAGATCGGAGGAGTTCGTCCCTTTGATGCAATGTCGACGATCCGAGGGTGATTCGAAGCAGAGGCTCGAGGCCGTGACTTTGTGACAGCTACTCGGCCACGAACGATGGTCCTGCAACAAGAAGAGCTCGAGATGACGCGGATGCGATGGCGTTGCAGGTAAACGTGAAGGTGTGAAGGACAGAGAGTGATGAGGAGGAGCGAGTCGAATCAAGATGAAATGCGTGCGTCTGGAGGTGCAGTTGCGAAATTGGGTCGTATCAGTATCGCATGTCACCACTCAAATCCAAAACAGCAAAGAGGCAACTAGCCACCCGAGCGAGACCACAGGCACTTGCAATGGGCAGAGAGCCGCCAGCCAACCTGCCCCGCGCGCGTGCGAAGCACGAAACACAGTGGCCGGCAGTGCCAGAGACACGCACACAGACGCAACCCAGACAAACACTCACGCCGAGCGAGTCGACCGCTGTTTGACGAATGCGCTGTGCTGCAAATTTCTCTGGGCTCTGATTGTCTTATTTTTTGAAATGCAGCAGCGCAAGCTGGGCCGGAAAGACGCAGCGCCATCGTTGCAGCAGAGCGCGTCCCAAGTCAACGCCGGGAGGGTAAATCGAAAGCGTGGGCCTCACGGCCCCTATGCACTCCAGCACAACTAGCCAAATAAAAATTCGATACCGACAATTAATTCGAATCTCAGATTTTCTAATCTCGTAGAAGTAAAAGTTGAAGTACAATATGCACACTTGCACCCGTCAAAAACAAATCATTTCAAGGGTGCAGGGTGCGACTTCTCGTGGGATCAAATTTCGAATTGAACGTGTGGGTTGAATAGAACCTTTGTGATCCAACTTGAAATCTCCCTACTCTCTGGTTCTGGAAACACAAGAAAGGGGACTGTAGCGACAGAAAGGAAGAAAAGAGAGACCATTGAATATGAAAGAGCGATTTGGGACGTTACAGCAGGCTCGCGGTCTCAGTCTTTCTCTTCCGCGCACTTCCAGAGCAACCTTCTCGCTAAGCAGCACACGCCCGCAAGGAAGGGATTCAGGATGCGCATTTGTGTGTGCAGAGCAGGACGGTGTTGCGAGCACCGCAACATTTCGGGCATCGCCGCCGGCCATCTATTCGCCGATGGGACGATGCTACAAGCAGCGAGGTGCCATGTGTCGCTCCCATACTGCTTCCCGACTTTGACAGCCAGCACAAGAGGGAAAAATCACACTTCGCCAGGTCGCCTACCACCTGGCGAATCAGTACGAATCCTCTCGTTTGGTCGAGGACGACATCATGTGTGAGAAACCGATGCACCTCTTTGCACCTGATGATGGACCGAATGACCGCCAAGTGGCAGGGAACCCTGTAGCACGAGGCCTTCTTGTTCCCCGGACGCGGTTCGGCGCTGTGAGCAATGCCTGCATAGAAGCGGATATCCTTGGGACCTACGCCGATGAAGATACGCCTCATTTTGACGAGGAACGTCTCACATGAAACTGACTTCGGTTTACGTGGAAGAGGCAAGCGAGCTCGTCGGAGTGGAGTCTCTGAGGCCACGCTTTGGTCTGAGGCCGGCGCAACCACGGAAAGAGGAGGTCGCGTGAGAGAGGCATCAGAGTGACTGCGAGCGACGCTAAGACAAGGGCCAGCTCGGGACACGCTGCGTCGGCTAGCTAGCATTCCGTTCAGGGTCCTTTTTTGGCCTAAAGACGGAATGCAGGTTGAGCTCCGTAGCCTGTCAGCGATGATTGGTCGAGTCAGACTGTCTTGACTCGCAACGCTGCAATGTTTCCACAAGTGCCCTCCGTACAGAATGGCACCCACTGTTAGAGACACCAAGTCATCGAAGCTGCGTGCTTTGCGATTAAGAACGGGAGGTAGGATGCTTCTCGACGATAAGCGGGAGGACTGCTAGCGATCGACAGCATCAATGAGCTAGCGGCGTTCGGCGAGACCGGATCACTGTACCAACTCGATCCCGGGGGAGCGAATCTCCGGGAGCTCGAGTTTGTGCTGACAAGATGACACCATATTCGGCCGCTCTCACTGATCTTCAACCCGGCCGCGCAGAAAAAAGAGCACAACATGAATTCACTGGTAAAAATAGCTCGAATTCGTGGCGGTGTCGATCTTGAAGACCAAATGCGAAGATCAATAAGGGAGCAACATCAACGACAACAACAACAGCACAATGTGATATCAACAGGCATGCGACCTTGCGCTTATCGTCCACAACGGGCTCGATTCTTGGACATCGGCATGTGTGATGACAGGCAAACGACATACAAGTGCCTGAAATGTTCTCCCGGTTTGCCAGGTTGAGTCGTTCTGACATACGGCCATGCCGGGAATGTACTGCAGTTGCGGGCCCACGTCCAGAAGGCGATCTTCAAGATATAGTAAATTTAGCCCCACCGACAGGCAGGATTTTGAATGCCGAAGATGGAGGGCCAGCAGAGAGTGACAGAGAAAGACAGAGAGGGTGTGAATTGCCGCCGCGCTCGAGGTGCATCTCGAGAGCTGTCGGCCCGCTCTCGCTTTCAGGATCCGACTTGAAGCGTAGCAAAAGCCCTTTGTACCGCTTGTGCCCTGACCGTGACCGACACGGACAGACTGCATCTGTCGACCCTTTCCAATATTTGGCGCCCGCTCCTCTCTACTTCGCTCTTCCTCACAATCCCTCGATCAATTGGCTACAGTAGCAACTGACCTTCCAACCTCACCTGTCCCACCTTTCCCTCTCCATCTTGAACAAAAACGAAGATCGCCTCTCTCACTCGCTCTTTCACGACCGCAACGTCGAGCCAAAACGCATCTGACTCGAGCTACCAGCTGTCTTTTGGACCTTGCTTCCGTATCTCACGTCTCAGGAAGGCACTGGCGATTGCCTCTTGAACGCAACATCGACGTTCGCTCACGGCGGAAGCATCTCTTCCTCTCTGCAAGCGCACCCGAGAGCAGTCTTACCAGCAACTCAATCCCTTCGACACTAATCATTTGTGGTTGGTTACCGGAGACTTGACACGGATCCGGCTGGATTCAGAGAACATACAAGTGCTCACGCTTTGATAGCTGCGCTTATCTCCACAGGATTGGTGACAGGTTTCACAAAGCTTGTTGGCACAAGAGCACGTCTTCCATCCGCCGCCTGGATATCGCACCGTCTTGCAACCCGGCTTCACAGTTCTGACCGTCTGCTTGCAGCTTCGCCGCATCCCTTTCGGCTTCACTCTGTTCCAATTTCCTTGGCGAAACGGATGGTCCGAAAAGCTGTCCCGAGACGAGGCTAAGGTGACCAGCGTCGTACGCACATATCACAGCCGGCACTGAATAAAAGAAATCCTTCGTCTCGTCTATGCATCAGTCTAGAGCTCAAGTGCAAACATGGGCCAACAACAAACCAAGGAGGCTGGCGCGGCCGGCTCTTCTGCTCAGCATTCGAGTCATACGCGAACCTCGTCACGCGGAATGACACCCTCTGCATCGGCCAATCTGGTCGCTTCTTTGTCGGCAGCTAGCTTGCGACCTCCTTCGCCACCGCCGCTTCCAGCGCATCTCGCAGACTCGGTCCAGGTCGATGAGGGCGGCCTCGTTCCTCACGGCGTCTACACAGGTCCTCAGGACTACGATCAGCATTTTGTGCGTCAAAGCATCGTGGACCGTCGCCTGGCTCCCTTCTGCAAGGGTACTGACGACGAAGATGAACTCGCCGGCAGCAAGTTCAACAGCGAATGCCCGATTTGCTTTCTCAATTATCCCACGCCTCTCAACTTTTCACGCTGCTGTCACCAACCCATCTGCACCGAATGTTTTGTCCAGATGAAGCGTGCCGATCCGAATTCGCATAACCCACCCTCTTCTGAGCCGCGCTCCTGTCCCTTCTGCGTGGAGCCCGAATTTGGTGTCACCTACACACCGCCAGAGGTGCTCGAGCAAGGGCGACGTTCCAGTGGCAGCGGGAGCGACAGCCCCAATGATGCTACGGACGCTGCTCATTTCGCCGAGATGGCGATCGGCACCGGTGTTTCGGGCGCTGGCAAGAAGAAGATGCTGGCAGCAGATGACCCGAGCGTCATCACGGTCGATCAAGTGCGACCGGACTGGCATCTCAAACTTGCTCAGGCAGAAGCTGCTGTGGCCCGAAGGGCCAATCGACGCGTCATCATGCGACAAGTGGGTGATCGCCTCATTCCGATCGGAATCTCGTCATCTCGTATGGGCGCGGATCTTGCCGCTGCTGCCGAGAGTGGCAGAATCAACTTGAACGGTCCTGGCGGCAGTATCATCCTCAATGATGGTCAGAATTGGCCCGGCGCGGGCTCGGTTACGACGTCTCGAAGGCGAAGCAGCCGTCCGAGCAGAGGCGGCGGTGACGGCGGCATGCCCGAGTTTGCGAGGCTCATGCGAATGGGAGCAGGAGAGGATATGGAAGAGGCTATGCTCATGGAAGCCATGCGTCTCAGCCTGCTCGAGCACGAAGAGCAGCAACGCAAGCAGGCCGAAGAAGAAAAGAAGAAGAAGGCTGCGGCTGCGACTGATTCGTCCGTCGCAGCACCAGGCAACCCGTCGCGACTCTCCACTTCAAATGACATGCCTGGAGCAAGCAGCGCGGCGAACAGATCGCCTGTTGGAGGAGCCCAGTCGGTGTTGGAGGAGAGTGAAGGAATCAGCAGCGACGCAGCTAGATCGCCTATTTCTACTGTCGCTACATCGGCATTGCCAAGGCCGCCTGTCAGCAATATCGATCCAGCCTCGCTGGGTCTATCACAGACCACCATGGACGAGCTACGCGAGCTCATTGATGCAGGTCCCTCACCGCCCGCATCATCCGCCTCTGCATCCTCGCCGAGTGGTGCTGCACCTTTGCCCGTGCCTGTTGAAACGAGCGGCTCTGCGCGACCGCTGCGTTCTGTACCCGCACCAGAACCTGTTCCAGTACCGCAGCCGATTGCAGGTCTAGGCTCTACGATGGCCGAACAGCACCACCCGAGCATCGGCTCGCAGCACGGCTACCCTTCGCCTCCGCCCGAGGGTCCAGGCTCTGTCAAGCATGCCACCACGTTCTCGACCACTACAGCTCACCTTGACGCCGGCAATGGCAGCGCGCCAGCGAGCCCCGGGTCGTCGGGCTTTGCAGTGCCGAGAAGCCGCATTGTCAACCCCAACAACCCATTCCGCCGCAGCATGGGTGAACAGCACCACTGAGAGAGACATACATGAGTATAGTCTCAACTCGTCTCTTCCAAGCCTGATTTTGCATTGTCGCACAAAACGACGCCACTGTTTGCTTTCCTGACCCACCTCGCATTATCCGAGCACGCTGTCTATGCACTTTCTGCCGTTCGTTGAATTTCTGTCCTCTCACTGCAGCTAATGATCTTCTTGTCACCACATGTCTCGTAATGTTACGATGTATCCAAATGCCGACGTTGCGAATCTAGTGATGATGTAAGGATTCCGGATCCGCGGCATGTCGTGACACACGCCTTGAGTATCAGAGCAGGTGTTGAGTGAGAGAGGCGGAGAGGGTCTTTGATTTCGGGCGCTGAGATAATATTTGTTAGATTTGTGTCGACTTTGACGAGGGTAAAAAATCGGCTTCCGGCAAAACGAGAAGCGCGACATCCGACGATTCCTCGTGTGTGGAGATGCAGCGGGGCGGGACGCTCTTTCACGGCCACTTTATCTGCATTGCTGCTTCCCATCTGCCGTTTGCCTTGTCAATACTTGACTCTTCAGCATCTTGGTCAAACCAAGCTTGATCGATATATCGAAACCTCGGCGCGGGTCGAGATCTCGTATTGCGCAGATACAAGTGGTTGCTGCGATTCGCTCCTGACACTTGCGCGATCCATCTCGACTAGGTTGCAAACATTGGCATCCGCAACTCGTTTTCGCACGTAGTCAGCTCAACACAAGCTCGTTGATCATGGACGTTCTAACATCGGTGGATCCGACCTCGTCGCAACCTTCGTCGGCCGACCCTTTGCATCCGTCGTTCTTCGAGCTGGCAGCGCAGTCGCAGCTTTCGGAGCTGATCAAGCCGGCGGTGCGCTATGTTGTTGCGGTGCTAGCACAGCGAAATCCGCGCTACCTCCTGCGCGTCGTCAACCGGTTTGATGAGGTCTATGCGATTCTGATGGCGGGCATAGAGACGCATTATCTGCGCGTATGGGCAAGTTCGTTTTCTGAGAACTTCTACGGTCTGCGTCGACGAAAGAGGCCCGGTCTCAGTCGAGCCGTAGGCGCTGGCGGCGGTAGCACCAGTTTGACGCTGGCAAAGAACGAGAGGTTAGGCAAGAAGCAGATTCGACTCAGCTTGTTCTTCCTCGTAGCGGTACCATACTTGGGCGCGAAACTCGACGACCTTTGGGAGCGCAATGGTGGTGGACTGAGCCACTCTGCCAATCTCTTCGGCGAGGATTCGCCCTCTGCCCGCTTCAACGATGCCTCGCTGCCGCTCGGACAAAGATTGAGATCTTCAGCAATCGAGTTGTTTAAAACCACCTATCCGTACCTCAAAACGGTCTATCAGCTTTGGTTGCTAACGTACAACGTACGCTATCTGTTCGACAAGACGCCGTACTGGCGACCGTGGTTCTCGCTGATGCGCGTCGATGTTCGACGAGTCGGCCCCAACGATGGGCCACGCAAGCAGCTCTTGCCGACCAAGATGCCGAGCCTGGTGCGACAACCGGCTAGATTTTTAGCCGTCGTGTTGCGGTTGGTGCCAGGGGTGGTAATGGAAGGTTTGAAGTACGGCTTGCCGGCGAGCATCTTTTTCTTCAAGTTTTTAGAGTGGTGGTATGGCGCTGACAATCCGCGACGCCGACGCGGTGGCACAGGCGGAGGCTCAAACCAGAGCGGTGCAGCTACAAGCGGCGACGAGACGTCGAGAACGCTAGATCCGCCCGCACCCCTCCTGCCGGATCTCTCACACGGCGTTTTTTCGACCATCATCCCCTCACCCCTGCAAGACACCCTACCGCACTACAAGCTACCCCAACTCTTCACTCTCTCAGGTACACTGCTCGATCAACTACAAGATAGCCAGCAAGATCAACAGCATATCAAACCACCCCAACCGTCACTCCCCTCCGAGGGGCGCAAACTCATTCACAACTCATGCCCGCTCTGCGGCGCTACGCCAATCACTAACCCGGCGGTGCTACCGTCCGGCTACGTTTTTTGCTACACGTGTGCGTTCAACTATGTAGAACAGCACGCGAAATGTCCGGTCACCTCGTTGACCGTGCCGGAGCGCAAGGATGCATTACGCAAGGTGTTGGGTTGACCAGACCATCAAGTTTCAAAACATGCCACATTCCATGTCATTTGTTCAGACGGAACAGGTTCTCGTGCTTTTTAAAAGGGTGGGGTTTGGCCGTGCATTGGTCTGAAACAGAGAAAGTCAGGGTTTGTGTGAATGTGTCATTGCGATCGAGTGAGATGGGAGGACGTACGACAGCTGACCAGAAGGCACCATGATCGCCGAACTACATCAAGCCTGGTTCCGCCCAGCGCGCCTACCTCGTCAACTTCTCTCGAAAAAGTACACATACGCCTGCGAACTCAACCCCTTGACGCCTACATCCTCCCCTTCCTTGCCCGTGCTGGTCAGTGGAGCCCTGACCACCTTTTCGTCGTTGAAAAAGATCCAATCTTCGCCCTGCTTGACATGGGCGACGTAGTGTCCGCTGTGAACGCTGGGGCCTTTGTGGCTGATAAAGCTCTTGCAAGTGTAGCGGGCGGGCAGATCGCTATTCCCGGGAATGACAGAGCTTGCTGACGATTCTCCCGTTGCTTCTGCTGCAGATTGCGAGGCAGCATCGTCGTCATCACCGGCGTCGTCCGGATTCTCAAAGAGCCAGGCAACAGCCAGTTCTGGATTGTTCGAGTTGAGACGGAGCGCTTTTCTTGCCTGTGCGGTGGTGAAGCCCATTTCTTCGAGCATCGAGGTGTCGGGTCCCGCACCGACAGAGGCAGGCGCGGTGCTGGCCGCGGAAAAGTCGATCGGATCGTCGATGTCCGCATCCTCCATGTGGGCGAATAACCAGTTCATGGCGCTCTCTGCATCGCCCATTCCTGTCGCCAGCATGGCCTTCTTGCATCTGATTTCTGGGAAACCCATGCTCGTCAATTGCGACATGACGGCTGCATCCCATTTCGGCTCTCCACTGCCAGCTGCAGCCGTCACGGTAGCAACTTCGTCTTCTGGCAATTCCACTTCGTGCGGCTGCTTGCCACGTCCGAGATAAAGATCGAGGTCGAGAGGCGTATCGATGGGGACAATGATCGGGACGGGCACCTTTTGGGGTACCCAGTTGAGCAGCTGGAAACGCCGCACTTGGAGTGCAAGCACTTGAGGGAAGGTGGTAAACAGCGTCCTTTTGGTAGCGGTCACCTTCGTCTTGCACGAGGGACAATTGTATTCAAGCTCTTCAGGCGCGGTGAAGACGTCGAGGCATTCGATCAAGCTGACCGGCTCGTATTCTGCCGCGCTGTTGTTGCCCACCGATGCGGCGGCGGTCGAGTTCGCAGTGGGAGGACCGGCAGCATGGATCCCCTCGGCAGGCTGTTTGCCACCAGACGCGTCTTCTTGGACTTTCTTGGGACGCATAGGGACAGGCAGACTGAGTCCGGCGTCTTGACGCTCGACACTGTAACGCACTTTATGGCACGTGTTGCATTCGAGCCTCTGCTCCAATCCAAATCCAAACACAATGGTCGGGTCTTGGGTGGGCGAAACGGACTCGGAGGATGCGACCTTGCGGTTCTCCTTTTGTACAATGCCGACGAGATATTTGAGGAACTCGTCGGCATCTTGCTGGCGCATGGTCGAGAATTCTTCATGCCCCTTGCCGACTAGGGCTTTGAACATGCTCGGACGAACGCCCTTCTGGAAGAGAGGCTGCTGTTGCTGCTGCTGATCTGCATCGCTTCCAGCTGCCGTAGTCCATTGAGAATGGCCGCCTTGTCCAGGCTCGCGTGGATGCGAGTAACGACCGGACAAGAGGCCGTCGGCAACTTTGGTGATTTGACATTCGAAACACGAAGCCGGCTGATCGGTGCAAGCCAGCGTATGCGGGCGATATGCATCGCCATACCTGGTCTTGAAAGCGGGCAAGGAGAAGAGACTCTGCAGCACCGAAGCCATGTAGCAGCTGTTTCCGAGGTTGCGCAGGCCAGTGAGCCCAGGTCCAAAGACAGGCTCGAGCATCCTGCCATCTTCTCCCGTCATGTTGAAATCGAATTTCAGGTTTTGCTCGATCTGCAGCTCCGTCATGCTCTTTTCGGTCTTGGAGAGATCCATGACGTTGATGCCAAAATGAGAGAGGTGCTTGGCGAGTTTTGGATCAATGCGAGCATCGTTACAGGCGTAACAGTAGACGTCCGCACTACCTTCTGCTGTGATGGTTCCTTGCTTGACGGAGACAGGGTGGCCAGTCTCTTCAAAGTGCGACAAGCCGTGGCTATTACCGCCAACGCCACCAAACTGGGCACGACCGCAGCCGAGATGACCACAGGTGAGACAGAGCCACAAGTTCGAGGTGAGATCGCACTTGCCACACGATGCGAGGCCGGAAGGCTCGAGCTTGACCGGTGCACCCGGCTGCACTAGCTCTCGTGTATGCTGACAGGCGACGATCTCCTCCTCCCAAGCCTTGACCTCGCTCTGCTGCGCTGATGACATGGCGGTCATGACACCGCGAATCACCTCGTCGAGCTTGTCGGTGAGCGGGAGCTCTTTTCCAGGCCCGCTGAGGTCGCAAGCAAGACATCGGGGAGTAGTGTGATAGTCGTACTTGTCGGCGTCCGACTCGGCAGCAATCGCTAGCTTTTTGGGCACGGAGGAGGCTTCGCCTTGCGCAGCCGGAGGTGCTGGTCGCTGGGTACGGCGAACATTGACGACGAGGGAATGCTGTGTCTTTTCGAAGTGTAGGCGCGAATGTTCGCGGTCCGTATTACCACTGCATGCACCGTTAAAGCAGAGCAGGCAGACGTCGATGCCATTGGGACCATCTTGATCATCGAAACAGAGCGTGCACTCTTCTTTGTGGACGTGTTGCGAAGGACGTGGCGGTTCCAATGCTGTGAACGCAGTGCTAAGGTGCGGGCAAGCCATATCGTTCTGAGTTGAGAGGTGGACGCTTTCCTGTTTCCGGGAGGATGGGGCTGAATGGCGTTCGGAAGGCGAAGAGGCGCGGGATCTTTTCATCGGCTACTTGTTCCGTTACTAAGCCGCGCTCACTGAGGCGGAAAAAGGAGACGGTAAGCTTGCTATTTTCTTGTATCAAGCTGCTTGTCGAATGATCAATGGTGTGATGAAGTGGAGGAAAGATGGTGGTCGGAATGCAGGGAGGCTAGAAGAACTTGTTGGGCTTTGGTTCGAGACCCACTTTTCTTCGCATTGCACCGTGCACACTCAAGACTCAGCAGCGATTTTCGAAAATGCTTTCCTCTGCGCTTGGACGAAGGTGGAGGCTGATTTGCCTTGCCTTGCCAGCAGCCGCAGCACACGACATCGGCAAGAGTTTTGCGCGTTGCTCCAATAGCTCATCTCGTCCTGCTCTTCAACTTGCACTCAAACTCGCAGACTGGTACTAGACCATCTCTCTTCTCTGGACAGTGCGCTACAAAGGCTTGAAAACGGATGCTCAGCAACTAAAAGTACAAGAGGATAACTAGGGCAGGCATGTTTGCTGTGTGGGCACGCAAGAATGCGCCAGAGGGTATCGAGCAAAAGCTGCGGAAACGGTTGGAATAGGAGCAAAGCCTCATTCGTAGGTCGTACGGTCACGCAGACGCATCTGACGAAGACCTCCACGCCAGAACCAGCTCGGGTCTTCACCAGCTTCGTCATCGCTGCCATCGTCCCGCCTGCTGCGAGAAGTGGAACGACCAGGGATCCGCGTGGATGCCGCAACGCTGGTGAGGCGTTCAGCTGGAGCTGAGGTCGCGATATCTTCCCACCCTTCATCTGCCGTGTTTGACCGAGCGCCCGAGGCGGAGTCACCAGGTGTCACGTTGCTGGACCTCGCTGTCACCGTCCCTTTTGATGCTGCTGCTTGTGCCGTTGACGCTGGCGTCGATGCAGCGCGATTTGGAGCGGGAGATGCTGGCCTGACATTGGTCGAACGAGGGTTTTGCCGCATCGAGGAGCCATTTCCGGACGCGCGCCGCAAAGACGGCGAGTGCTCTTCTTGGTCTTCGTGATCGCCACCATCATCATCTTCATCGATGCGCTCGTTGCGGTGAGTGGCCGGCGAAGCCGAATTCTGGGTCTGCGTGGAGCCTCTACGCTGTTGCGACGCCTCTACACCGTCGGTGCTTTGGCTTCTTGGAGTGCGAGCAGCGCGCAGCGAAGAGGCTGCCGAGTTGGGCTTGGTGTCATCGGTGGGTTTGGTACCCAGCGAAACCGAGCGGCCAAGTGTCGAAGAGAGCTCGGGCAAGGCATTGACATCTGTGTTGCTGCCCATGCCTGTCCGCGTCGAGCTCGGTCGATCGAACATCATATGACGGAGACCGGGACCTGTCACACGCGAAGAATTGAGCACTTGCTCACGCAGCGCCGACTGCTCGTGCGCTGCTCGACGAGCGGCTGCCATGTGCGCCAGGCGAAGGCGACGGAAGCGAGCCTTGATAAAGTTGGGCTGGTGGTCCAGGAAGCGCTGCGCCGTGGTCGACATCCAGCCAGGGGCAGATGAGGCGGTGGGATTGGTGTCGCTCGAGCCAGAGCCTGTGCCCGCGGTGGTCCTGCCATCGTCATGGATAGCAGCATCTGCATCTGCGTTGCGCTCATCGGCTATGTTCGCATCCTGGTCACCGTCGTTCCCTGCTCTGTGCACAGCAACGCCCGTGAGAGGTGCACCATGCGGCGAACCGATGCGCCTTTGCTCGTCGTCTTGTCGGTCGTGTGAGGCAACACGGATTTGGCTGAGCTCGATGTCGTTGGTGGCCGAGGCGCTGTTAGTGCGTGAGGGCGGGCTATTGCCATCGCCATCGGTGTCGTTGCTCGACGTGTTATGACGACGATTGCGACGTGTGAGCGTGCTAGCGGCGTGGGATTCACCGACAAGACGATCCTTGATACGACGGAAGCCGCTGAGGCCAGGGATGGAGCTGGTATCGTGCTGGGAGCTATGCCCTTCGGCCTGGTTGGCCTCTGCAGCTTCGAGCATGGCGAGCTTCTGCTTCTGCTTCTCGAGTTTGCGACGTTTGCGCTCTTCGCGTTTACGTTTGCGCTCGAGTCGTTCCTGGCGATCCTCGACTTCACCGATGCCCATTCCGCTGCTGACCCACCACCAGAAGCCAAGCCAGCTCTGCCAAATGGTAAGCGTCCAGCAAACGTTGGGCAGCCACCAGAGACGATCGTATTTGATTTCGGTGAAGCTGATGGCGGTGTTGATGAGGGCGAGACCCACCGAGCCGCCGCCAAACGCGGCTGTGCCACCGCCGGCACGCCAAGCTCGACGACGATTGACGAGCAGGCCCCAGATGAGCAAGGCGGTGGTGTAGAGAAGCGTCAAAGTGCTGTTGCAGATGTTGCGGATGGCATCGCCGAGATCATTGGTTTTGGCGTCGTTGTCGTCGGCGAGTGCGGTGAATTCCATGCCGGAATTGACGATGGCCAGAGGGCCCAGCATCCAGAGGATGAGACGCGCCTCGAGAGCCGAGGGGAAGAGTAGGGTGAGGAACTGGATGTGAGTGATGTGGATAAGGGCGGTGGTGACGGCGCGCATGAAGAGGAAAAAGACCTCCTGCAGCTTGGTCCATGAATCATCGCCCGGCGGTAGCTGGATGCCAATGTAAGGGAACATGAAAGGGTAGCGCTGCGACTCGGATTCGAGGTTGGAAAGAACGATGTGCAGCGTCACGCTGAGGCTGATGAGGAGCATGAGCGAGCTCGAGATTTGCAGGTAGAAGTTCTTTCTGCTGAGAGGGAAATGGTACTGGACGGTAAAGAGGAGGTGGATGAGCAGAACCGAGATGAGTGCAATGTTGATGCCGTCGACGATGATCTGAGCAGGCATGCTGAAAGCAAAGTCGGGCATGAGGGCAAGCAAGGGATCGCTGGTGGAAGTAGGCGAGGGTTGACCATCGATGGTGACGGCAGCGGTTGGTAATTCGGTGTAGGTGGCTGTGGATGAAGAAGCGTTGGTGGACGCCGCGCGTCGATCGAACGAATACTGGAGAGATTGGTGAGCCTCATGCTGAGGAGGCGACGAGCGTGCGTCCTGGACTACGCGTGGCAGCGGCGTAGCGACCGCACGGGGCACGAGAGGTTGACGACGCTGCAGTTGCTGTCGCTGCTCCTGTAGAGATGGATCGGCGTCTACTGTGGTGCTGAAGAAGAGCAGTAGGCAAGCCAGAATGCCAAGGCACAAGGCCTTGTAGCTAAGGGCAGCGTATGGACGCCTCATGATGGCAAAGAGCCCAGAAAACCGGATGATGAGAGCAGAATTGTGCAACGATCAAGACTGAGATAGTGCTCTAGACCGAGTCGGCCGGCATGATGCGAGGAAACGGAGAGGCCCTGCCGAGTAATGTAGTAGAAGCAGCGTTGATGGACGGATGGCGAGACAGAGCACGCAGCCGCGAGGAGAGACGCCGTCAGCAGCCGAGGCGATGCTCGATGATCTGCAGCGAGCACAACGGAGAGGGTAGAGATGGTTGCCAATGGTGATGGTAGACGAGAGGCAAGAGAACGACGAGCAGCACACAGACCGACACGCACTGCCTAACTCGGCTTGACCTGCCTTGACTCGCAGGGCTGCCATGTCGCCTGTGGCTCAACATGCTCTGTGTGCCCAGCTCGAGCTCTAAATTGCAGGGCGGGCGAATGAGCGCAGCATTTCCATATGGGGTGGGTGGCAGAAGACCCTTGCTCTTCTGCTTTTGCTTGATGCATCCCAAATGAAAATTAAACCAAATTCAGTTCATTCTTAGAATGTGAGGTTGGGAACATCTAACAACCAGCCGGCTCATTCTCAAACGATTACTAACAATCACTCAGTCGCAATCCAAATTCAAATCACCGTGACCCACGCAGCCACGACAATCGACATTCGACTGACTCGCCAGAGATTGAGTCAACTTGACTGGAAATATGTAAAGACAAGGCGTGAAGCGCTGTACTGGCAGAAAAGGGAATTTCCATCCATCCATCTTGAAGCCAAAGATTCGCCGAGGAAAATGGCAGCAAACACGAACAGGTGCGAGCGAGTTGGTTAAATTTGTCGATGGCAGTGGCACACACACACACAGAGTGGGAGAGAGAGAGAGAAAGAGAAAGCGAGAGACAGAGCCGTGCTTCAGCTGGCTGAGAACGTGTGAGTCCGACTCCCGTTTGCCTTGATCCGATTCGCTGCCTCGAACCCTTCTTTCCTGCTTCCATCCTCACCCTCCTCACCATCTCTCGTTCATTTCAGTCCACTCCTAGTCCTACATAGTCGGACATTGCTCTGAGCTCAGCGAACACACCTTGATCTTGCCAGTCCCTTGATATCTCACTGCCACAGCTGTGCACTCCCAACTGACGTTGCGACGCGCGAATCGCTTGCTAACACATAGCGTCACGACTATACCGACGCGCTTCCGTCTTCCACGTCTTCTGGCCTTTTGGGTACTCCCAACGCGCATTTTTCGCCATGGAGGACGGTCACGACCGCCACGATGCTCCACCGGCCGCCTATGAAGACGCACCAGCTTCTCACATCAACAACGCCTCTCCTTTGAAGCACGATCATGAAGAATTCGACCATCACCACGCGCCCTACCAGCACCACACCTCCTATTCTTCCTCCTCCGTCAACTTCAGCACTCCCGTCCGCGACGCCCATGCAGAGGCCCGCGCTGCTCTTGAAGCCGTCGCCGCCGCTGCCAGTGCAGGCAAGATTCAGATGCCCGAACCTCACTCGTCTTCCTCATCCAGCTCGGCGGGCTTCATGACCACCCCAGCCAGCGCAGCAGCCGCTGCCGCCGCCGCCGCTGCTGCTGCCGCCTCGGCCTCCGAATCTGACGCTCCCTCTCCAGGCACACCCGCTTCTCCCTTTGGCACCCATCTCGGCAGGAACAAGGCTTGCCAGAGCTGCCGCGCTCGCAAGCTCAAATGCGACGGCCAAAAACCCGTCTGTGGTCAGTGTGCAAAGGGCTGGCAGATCAAATTTCGTATGGCTCAGAACAAGGCCAAGAACAAGAAAAAGGCCCAGGATCCCGCCGTCCGTGCCGAGCTCGAAAGTCTGCCAGAGACCATGCCCCCTTGCGTCTACCTCCCCATCTCTCAGCGCACCGCGAGCCGCTCGGCTCGTGCCTCTCTCTCTGCGCAGGATCCCGATAATTCCATCGCGCCCGATACCCCTTCGGCTTCGGCCACACTCCCGCCGATGGACGGTTCTCCCTTGCCTGCCGCCGCAGCTGCTGCCAGAAAACGCAAGCGCGTCGACGATACCAACGACGAGCAGGTATTGCTCATGCAGCAAGAGATCCAGCAGCTCAAGCAGCGCCTCGCTCAAGTCACCGGCGTCTTCAACGGCGCGCATCCGTCGCTAGAACAGCAGCAGGGCACAGTCGATGCTTCCGGTCGCCATCCGTCCAAAGACGAGCTGGCCATCGCCCACATGCTTGCTACCAGCATGCCCTCCGGAGAAGGTCCTTCCAACGGCGCCGGCCTTCCTTCGTCGTTCGACTACCAACAAGCAGTCGCGGCCGTCGCTGCCAACGGTCTTGCTGGTGGTGATGCAACCAACTTTGACGTCCTCGATCCCGCCCTTAGTGGAGCTGCCTATCCTCACCCGCATGCCGCTGACCTTCGCACCGATCCGCACAGCCTAGCTCACAAACAGGCCAAGGTCACTTCGATTCAGGACGAGATGGACCTCGACAATTTTGGAAATCCCTTCTTTGAGCTCATGGTCACTAGCTGGCCTGCTGACTTTCCCCCTCCCAACCTCGTCAACCAGCTGGTTTGCACCTACTTTGAAAAGGCCACCGCCCAGTCGCTCTTCCTCCACCCTACTCGCTTCATGGAGAGACTTTCGCTCGGCCCGCAACATGCTCGCTACCCCAGCCTCGGCCTACTGCACGGCATCTTTGCCATGGCTTATCCTCGCCTTCGCGGCTCCGACTTGCCCAGTGATGCGGCTGGCCAGAACATCTTCCAAGGCGCTGCCACCGGTCAGAAACTCGCCAGTCTCAAAGCCGCCGCCGCCTTTCACGCCAAGAAGGCCAAGGCGCTCGGTGAGCAGGCCTTGCAACAGGGTCGATTCGAGGAGGCTGCCCAGATCGAAGCGCTACTCTGCGCTTATTATTACATCAACGACCGCTCCATCGAGGCTTGGTTCGCCTCTGGACACGTAGGATCGCTTCTCAAGGGTATGGAGCTCAACCGTCTGCCCTCGATCCAGACGTTTGCCACGAATCACGACATTCGCAAGCCGGCCGGCTCTCGAAAGCAACCCAAACCTGCCGTCTACCGTGCTGTGCTAAAGCAGCCCGCCGCCACGCCTCTCGAGCACGAAGAGCGCCTTCGACTTTTCTGGAACTGCCTCTACAGCGATCGTGCTGCCTGCTCCTCTACCCACTGGGCCCAGAGCATCGACGATCTCGACATTAAAACTGAGCTTCCCGGTGCCTTTGACGATTTCATCAACGGCAGCCCGGACCTTGTCTACCGTCCCCGACAGACGCTCGAGTCTCCGGATCTCTTCTCGGCCGGTCACCATGATCCTGCCATCCTCCACCTCAAGGCGGCCATCCTGCATTCCAAGTGTGTCAGCCATATGTCGAGGCTGCCCATCGATGCGTCTGTTCAAGATGTGCTCACGCCCAACTTTTACCAGCTCGATGGCTGGGTCACTGAACTGATGCAAAGCTTCCCCGCCAAATGGAGGGATTTGCCTTCATTTGACCCTATATTGCGTCCCTCTTCCGGCGCCGACGAGCCACCGTTCCTCAACGATGGCGTCAACTATCGACCGCAAAAGCAGATCAGTGTCATGACCAACCAGCTGGTGCTTGCGCATTCGCTCATGTACGGCAGCTGCATCTCGCTTCACGAACCTGTCGCTCACCGCGTTCCCGATTCGGCGTGGAAGGCGGCGCAGGCAGCCCAGAGCATCGTAAAAATCATCAAGGTGTTTATTGCTGCACGGGTCGACCTGCTCCAGGTGACCTCGCTCATGACGCTCATGATCGTGCTTGCTGCCCGGACTGTCACCCGCCAGTACAAAAAGATGCGCAGGGACGCGGGACAGGCCTACCTGCGTCTGCGTCGAACGCATCCCGAGCTAGCGGCACGCGCTGCAGAGGCGGGCTTTGCCGTTTCGTCGAGCGGTCTCAGTGCCGCTTCGCCGTCTGGCTCGAGCACCAAGGGACTCGGCGCGTCGTACAACGCCCTGGGCATGGGCCTCGACACTTCAGCCTCGGATGCCATTGATGAGGAAGAGGCCGCAGCTGCCGAAGCCATCTCGACGCACGGCTTTAGCGATAGCCTCGAGGACGAGCTCGAGTTTGCGATTGAGACTGACCCAGCGCTGCGTGCCCAAATTGACCCCGAGGGTCAACTCGCCGGTCTGAGGGATGACCTCGAGCTCATCTTCTGGAGCTTGATCAAGTACGGTGAAACGTATCCGCTCGGTGTGGGTCAAGCCAAGATCGTCGCTCAGCTGCTGGGTAAGGATTACTCGACCGAGCTGCAGCAGGCAGGTCTGTTTAAGCGATCGGGTGAGTCGAGCGTGGTCGGCAGTGCAAGCGACGTTGGTAGCTGGAACGACCACAACAGTCCAGCGAATTTGGCCGGTGCTGGAGGGTTTGGCGGCGCGGGCGCGAGCGGGGGCGCAGGCTCAGGCGGGATGGGTCAGCACGCGTCGCCACCGCAGCAAGGAGGAGGCATGCCGCCTGTGGGTGGGCCAGCAGGCTATTCTGGAGCCGGGACTCCCGGAGCTGGTATGTATGGCAGGAACGTCAATGCCGGTGCCTCGGCGTCGTTTTTCCACCCCACACCGGGTGGATATAGGTTGGGCAACTATTGATCGAGCAAAGTGACGGTAGTAGCAGCGCTTGGTTATTTCTTCTTCTCAGGTGATTAAACGTTAGATTTCGTCACGCGCGCAGTTTGTTCAAAGTGCAAAACTTCGCTTTGCATTATCTCTTTGATGGTGATGAATCTTGGAAACTTTTAGCATGGTTTGATATTTTTGCATTGTGCTTCAATCGTGCAGCTGTGTTGGCAGTTGAGCCCAAAGCACTTGTTTGGGACAGGGGAAACTCAAGCAATACATCTGCTTGTTTGGTGCGACGTCTCTGACGTAGTGGATGCTCAAGCCTGGGGTGGATTGGCCAGCGTCTCTGTGGAGCCATTCGCGTTGGACGTGATTCATGAAGTCTGTTTGCGAGTGGAGGTGATGGTAGGTGGGGTAGTTTGGGTGGGAGGTGAGGTAGGTTGGTTCACGCGTGGTGGTAGAAGGTGGTTTGCGGAGGCCGGCGAAGGTTTGCGGTGGTGGAGGGATGGGTGCGGATTTGAGGCGGTGTGGCGAGGAGGTGGGGATGCCGAGGGCGGCATTGGCGCGCGTGAGGATGTCGAGCGCCGGCGTGAAAGGGTCTTTTGAAAAGCAGTGGACGTGGATCATCGGGTATGGTTGGGAGGAGCCGTCGTCGCTGGTAGAGCAAGACGAAAGGTGCGATTCGAGCGCTGCTTTGCCGACAATCGAGGCGAGATAGGTGTAGGCGCCGCGGAAAGCGTCGAGGAATTCCAAAGCTGTGGCGGGGAGGTTCATAACAAAGTGGTTGACGAGCTTGCGCTGCGCATGACGCTCCACATCTGCGGCCATGTCGGTGAGAGTGAGATCCGACATGGAGGTGACAGCGCCATCAGCAGATTGTCGAGCCGCATGCAGCGCACGGTTACGTTTGGCTCGCTCCTTGACCTGCTTCCTCGCCACTTGACGCAGCCTTTCATCCTCATCGTCCTCCTGCTCGCCATCAAACCCTCTCGGTCGACCCGCAAACCCGCGCTTCCACGTCTCGACCATACTCCACCGCACAAACTCCCTCCCATCCATACACATGGCCACCACTCCCCCATCCACACTCCCCCTCTTGTTCTCGCCATCGTCCAACACCACCTTGTTCAGCGCAGCATTGCGCTTCAGACTCTCATAGCTGCTCGGATTGAGATCGTTGGCCAACACCCACGTGCCCCTCTTGGCCGCCGGCACCGCGAACGGCCCCACGCCCGCCATGACGTCGGCCAGGACCTGGTTCGGTCTGCACTTTTTGATGAGTCGCATGTGCTCCGCGTGCAAGCGCGAGTTCCAATACACGGTGCGGAAATCGAACTCGAACGTGCAGTCGCTCTCGCTGACGTGAGCGATGTAGTCAGGTTCGCCGGCCAGAAGCTCCATCTCGAAGAAGCGGAATTGCGTATCAATTGAGTCGAGTTTGTTGACCACAGTGCGAAGGGTGCCGATGTGCTTGGAGAGGATGATGTGGCCGACGAGGTAGCGAAAGGGGAGGTAGACAGGGAGCAAGTTGAGATGTGCAATGTGACCGACGATGGTGAATCCAGTAGGGACGCCGTCGGTCTCGACAATCGAGGCAGGGAGAAGCGCTTCGAGGATCTGATCGGAAGATAGGTGCTCGTAGCCCAATGACAGAGTATGGCTCGGGATGAGCCCTAGATTGTGCTTAGAGACGGCGGAAAGGACGACTTCAGGTGTCGGGCAAGAGGAAGAAACATTGAGCAACAAGATCCGTTGTGAGGGATCGCCATTCGGATGAGGTTGCACATATCGCACACCAGCAGCGTTGAACACATAGGGCATGATCTGTTCGTCTTTTGTGAGCAAAGGTAATTGCCGGCCTGATAGTCCGATGGCTTGAAGACTGTGTTGCGAGGTGAAAGAGGGTTTGAGCTGTTCGAGAAGCTCCTGTGCTGCCTGCATCGTTTCAAGCTGTGGTTCGTTGCCGGAGAGTCGCGAGACAGAGGTTGGAGCAGAGATTGAGGGCTTGCTCTGACGCAGGGCACTGCGCGTCGTCGCCGTGCTCGCAGAAGCATCCTGGCCTACAGTGGTAGAGCACGACATAGTGCGCGTAGGAAGGCGAGCAATGTTGCTGCTGCCTGCGGAAGGTCGAGGACGGGTGCTAGCAGCAATCCGAGCTGAGCCGCTAAGGAGGCTTTCGCGGATCAGAGAAGGAGCACGGCGAACAAGCTGAGATGCGATGCCCCTTGCGAGCATGTATTGGCCTCTGGTTGAGTGTGTGCAGGTGTAGGAGCGATGGATAGGTTGTAGTTGGAAGGAATCACGAGCAGCGTCTTTTCTTCGCTGCAGCCAAACTCTCAATTTAGAAAAAAAGTTAGGGACTCGAATCCGAGTTCCGAGCGTCCATACGTACACACACCACACTCGCAGCTTTCGATTCACCTGTTCGAGCTCTACGCTGCAGTATTACATCCCCCATCAATGCAATTGCCCCTCGGTGGAATTATCCATCGAGATCGATATCCAGTTGAGGAGTCCAAAGGACCAGTCTGTTGGAAAACATGTACCTGCTGAAGGCGAGGTAGAGGTATCGGAACCATTCGAGCTGGGTTTGATGCTTGAACATGGCCTGCACCGCTTTGAGGTACTGTTTTGGGCTTGCAAGCACCAGGATCTCTGATGCTGGCCTGTACGATGCCGCTTTCGTGTCGCTCGGTGGTGGAACGAAACCAGAATACGAGATGGTCTCCCAAACAGCAAAAGGGACCGAGTTGTACTTTTCCCAGACCTCCATGGAAGGAAGGACATAGAGAGCAAGGTTGCGGGCGATGGCAGCTTCACGTGTACCATTGTACGCTGCGACGTGGTTAAGGTGTCCAGATACACCCTGCTTGTCAAAGGTGATGAGCGCATCGATGGCGGATGTGCGCGAAATGGAGTCAATGTGGTTGGCCACGACCGACGAAATGTAGTCGTTGGGCCAGATGGTTTCCATGGAATCCTGCAACCGTGCATCGTCGAGATACTTGATTCTGGTCGGTGGAAGGCCGAGCTCGCCGTAGCTAGCATAGAGCTCTTCGGTGCGTTTCAGACCCAGTCCGGCTGCGTTGCCGGTGGAGAGACACAGGGCGAAGATCGTAGTGCCGGCGGCTGCCAGAGCTTGAACAGCGGGCGCGAAGAACATGGCCTCGTCATCTGGATGCGCCGTCACGAGTAGCGCCGATGACGGTAGAGCTCGTATCGATCCAGCGACCGCCAATTCCTTGTCGGGATGCTGAATACGCAAGCCTGCAATCATGAACTGGACGATGATCGAACCGAGAAAGACAACGAGGAAGAATTGCGGTCGCGGAATGGCCATCCGCACCATCTGGAGCGGGTTCATAGGTACGTCCGCCATCTTGATCGATGGTGCTCGCACGAGATGGGTGGAGAGGTGGAAGCAAAGATGCTCCACTTTTCTACAAAGATACGAAGATTGATGTACGTTCGAGAAGAAAGCTCGACTCTTTTGTGCATGACGCTGCAGCAAGCAAACACGTGCGCATCATGAATGATAGATTTCTTTTCAGAGCTGTTAACAGTGCAGATCCAACACGTCTTCGAGGAAATGGGAGCTTGATTGTTCGAATCTCACACCGTCGTCGAAAGTTCACCCATGCGAGGCGCTTGTAATGTATGCTCGTTGATCAACGGATACCGCAGCTTGCTGGTCATTGCTTGCCTGCAGTAGGCGAATGGAGCCATCTTGCTGGCTGCTGTACGCTTCGGGTGGCTGAGTGATGCGCACCTGTCAAAAATGGGTTCTGGAAGAGGCGCTCGGCTGTGCCTTTCGCTGCTTGTTTGTTCGGCAAGCGAGCTTTTCTGATAGACGAGAACCAAATCTGCATGGACCCGCCTTCTGCAATTTTAATATCACTCTGCCCTTCTTTCCTTAAAGTGAGGGGTGCATGCTTGACTTGACAGACAGCGCTATCGACATAGTCGGAGCAGATCAGAGCAAATCGAGCTGCCGATGCGTGTATCCACTTTCGATCCAACGGTGATACCGATATCTGGTCGTCGGGTGGCCCCGTTTTGAACGAAAGCCGTGCTCGATGGCGAGAGAAGGAAGTGTCATGTTCAGATTCCCACAATCTTTTCCTTGCTGCAACTCTGCATGCCCGGTTTCTCACAGGTTGTACGCATGGTTTGCAGCATGTCCCCGCGCGTGTGCTCAAACCTGGTTGCCTCTGTTTGAAAAACAGCTTGAAAACTGCTGCAGCTCGAAATTCAGGTCCCGTCGCAGTCCCGTAAACTTTTGGCGTCGAGAGGCAGTCAGCCACTGCTCCCAGTCAAGCAATCGCGCAGTCAAACAAGGGTCCAAAGCAAACTTGAGGCGTATAGTTGATGCATTTGAGGGCGTTAGCTTCAGGCCGTTACAGAAAAACCCAACACTAAAATCAAATATGTCTCAGATGGCTCCGTCTTGGTGGCTCTGCAGTCTCAAAATAGGAGACCTCGGGACTGTCGCACTGTGCGCTGCCGTGATCGCATGGTATGGCATCGCATGGCATGGGAATGCTCTGCCTGCTGATCATGCAAGCTGCCAGGCAGCGATCCTCTTGTGATTGACAATAACCAGATCGATTGCATCGACTAGTTTCAGACTGCGCTGTCGATTTCAATGCTAAGACGACGCCTTGCGCGAGAGTGTGGAAAGCCGCTCGATCTCTCATTGAGCGTGCAGATGATACGCTACGCCAAAAGCTTCCAACGGCCAAATCAGGCACACAGCATCGCACAGCACATGCACAACGAGCCTAGACCAGGCATAGTTCCGAACGACCAACCACCTATGCTTTCAACGCCCACCGTGCAGGCTATGCAGCTTTACAACAGGTTCTCGTCTGCGTCACACAAGCACCGTGGTATCGCTCTTCCTCCCTCGTTTTTACCCAGCCGAGAGTTCCCCGTCGACCCGGCAGTGTGACTTTTTCCGGAAGGATTCTTGGGCTCTCATGCGCTTTTGCTTCTGCTGCTCAACCCTTCTTGCTGCTGTCTCAAGCTCTTCTCCGTCGTTCCCGCTTTTGCAATTCGAGCCTGCCACTGCTTGCTTGGCCCGTACCGTACCACCACCTCACTGAGCCCGAGCGGCCCCACTGCAATGAATCCGTATCTTTTGCAAGGCTTTCAACGGTCGCTCAATGGTCGCAAGTGATGCCTCTTCTTTCTTTGTCTGCGATCAGAACGATTAAAAACGTATCACACAATCTGCATGCTGAGGGCCCCATTTTCTTTCCCCCCCTCTCTTTCATCCCAAGTCACACATCCCCTAGCCCCGCTCGTTGCCATCACCCACTTCGTTGCAACTCTCGTCTCCCTAGCTCCGAGTTCGAGGCAGCCCCGCATCTCTGTGGCCCTAACCTCCGAGAAACATCTCCGTTTCCATTCGTCACCCACAAAGCGATTTGATCTCTTGTCCTAGCACACAAGACCCCGAAATCCATTCAAAGCTGATCTTTGGTCCTCTCGCGACCTGTACAGCTTTGCAACGTTAGCCGATATCGTAGCAAGCCCGTCTTTCCTTCTTTTCACACGCCCCTGCGCCTCTGGGTCGATAACAATCAAGCTGCTCGTTCCAGCTTGCCTCGTAGAACACGCCCACCATGTCTGAGCCGCAGCAGCAACAATTGTCCATCGCTCGGGCCTCTCGCACCACCATTCTCCTCAACACTGCCGAGATCGCAACAGCGACCAAAGTCTCGCGCAAGACCGCACAGGCCTCTCCCGTGTTGCACTACCGCTCCAATTCCACCTCGAGCTCTGTCTCCAAGGAGAACCAAGAGCCTGTGTCCGGCACTACTGCTCCGACAGCGGTTGCAAACGCTTCCCCGCGCATCATGCCTTCGCGGCCCCCTCCGCCCAGCATGGCACTGCCACCTACTCCTCGTCTTAGTGGCGCTACTTCTCCCACCCTCAGCAACCATCGCCTTTCCTACCGCAACAGCAACGGCAGCGCTTACGCTGCGCCTAGCCTTCTCAACAGGGGCATTCGAAAGACCTTTCGTAATCTCAGTGTCGGTCTCACCGCCGAAGAGCATACCGAGTTGGTACAAAAGATTCTCTTCGATCTCAAACCTGTTCACACTTCGACGACGGTACGTCCTTTTTCGAGGGCTTCGAGGCCAGTTAGCGTCGCTTCTACGCAGCGCAGGACGTCTGCCGCTTACAAGACAAAATCCACTGCTTCAGAAGAGAAGCGACACAGCGCGTCTTCGCAGAGTGACGAAGCGAAAAGCACAGCAAGTCACGGCAGCCACAGCATGGATGACAAGATCAGCACGCCTCAGCTGAGCACCAGTCGCACGCCGACGCCTACGACTCCTGCTAGCCCCATGACGCGCGAAAACACGGGCGAAAAGACAACGATCAAATCCACGTCGGATGCCGCCATGTCTCCATCGGCTGCCCTCGAAAGTCTCCGCGTTCTCGAGAACAGCTTTGTCCAGTCTGGTGCCAATTCGCCTCTCAACGCTGGCTTCAGCACCGAGGACTCCAAGCTCTCGGAAGACACGACGGCGGTCGCATCGTCGCCCACAAAGTCGACATCGGACGAGAAGGACGCACCCGCTTCGCCTCATCGAGCCAAGCGCGCCAGCTCGTATCGCAAGTCGGTGCCTAGACTCGACGAGCTTCACACGAAGAAGGGACTTGGCCTTTCTGGTTCTTCACCACCCTCGCCTTCGTCCTCCACGCCCACAGAGACGCCTAGCTGGATCTCGACGCTCACCACGCTCGAAGCGGTGCGCGTGCTCGCGTTCCAACAAGACGTCGCTGAAGCCTGTGCCAGCCCCACTCTGTCATCATGCTCGCAGAACACTATCGAAGAGGTTGTGTCACAGGACGAAGTGAGCGCACTCCGCTTTGCGCTGAAATTCGCTCTCGCTCGCGCTGACAAGCTCGCAGAAGCGCTCAACCGCACTAGCGAGGACAAGGTCAAGGTCGAGACCGAGCTCGAAATTTTGCGACGCAATGTGTTGTCCATGCTCGGCAGCAAGAATATGTTTGGCAGTTCTAAGCAGGGGGGTCGTCACGTCGCGGACGAGGAGGACGAGCTGGTCGAGGAGGAAGACGAGCAATTTGAGGATGCTCGGTCCAGTCAGCCGTCCAAACCTGCGATTGCTTCGCGAGCTCCTCGAGTTACGCGTGGAGTCAAGTCTGCCACAGCTTCGCCAGCAGCCTCCAAGACAGGTCCCGCTGATGCGGCTGCACCTGCTAAGCCCAGCGGCGGAGTGAGCATCGCCAGCCTCCGCAAGAATACAGCCGCCACCCCCGCAATCGCCTCGAGTGCAGCCCAGCGCTACACACCATCACACGCTGACGCCGACGCCGCATCGGATTCGGAAGATTCCGACTTTGACATGTACCCGTTCAGCCCGCCGCGTCGCGCTGCTACGGCCGAAGTGTCGATGAGCGATTTTCTCAATGCCTCGCGCATGTCGAAAGCCGAGATTGCGGATCATGACGCTCGACGCGAACTCGAACGCAGCGGCTCGGTCGATGTTGACGATTTCTCCGTCTCTTCGCACGCTCCGTTGAAGGGCTTTGCGCGCCGTCGCAGCGTCGTGGTGAGCAGCAGCGGTACGTTCTTGCGCAACTTTTCCAAATTGGTCGATCCCGACCGAAAGAGGCAGACGCACAGGACGGGCAGTCTTAAGATCTCATCGCCCGTGGTAGCGCCGGCGGTGGGCGTCAACCGGTCCAACTCCACCCTCGGTAGCGCTAGGAGCCCGACATTGTCGTACAGAGAGGAGAGCATCATCCCCACGTACCGTACCAGCTCCCTTAGCTCCACTGGCCGATCCACCGATGGACCGCACAGACGCGGCTACGCATCCATGACGTCGTCCATGTCGCTCGCAAACTCGCTGAGGGAGAGCCTGGAAAAGCATAGCTTGCGCGAAGCTGGCATTCGGACCTGAAAACTAGACATTGAACTTACTTCTGTTGAAGCTCGAGCCATCTTGTATCAGAAGAGTAATCTACACATTCCTTTTTCCCTCTGCCACGATCATTTTCGAACCATAGCACAAATAGGCTACCTCAGTCTCGATACGGTATAAGTTCTGCTTGAAAATGAATGACGATTGAAGGACAGAGAGAGACTGTGTGCTTAAAGTGCAAGCCAAGTCGTTTGGTTGAAGCTGATGTGAGTTTAACTTTGCTGCTGCTGCTGCTGCTGCTGTTGGGAATAATACTCCTCAGCCTGGGCAATACAACGAATGTTGGCACCCAACTTGTTGATTGTCTCGACATACTCGTCCTCCTCTACGCTGTCATAGACGATGCCACCGCCAGCCTGCAAATAAGCGTAACCATGCTTGAATGTCATGGTGCGAATGGCGATGCAGACATCCATTTCGTTGTCGGCGAAATCGATCCTGCCTACGGCGCCGGCGTAGACGCCGCGCTTTTCCTGTTCGAGCTCGCTGACGAGTTCGATGGCGCGGATCTTGGGTGCGCCAGAGACGGTGCCGGCCGGGAAGATGGAGCGTAGCGCATCGAAGCGACTCTTGCCGGCGCGAAGGTGGCCGGTAATGCGCGAGGTGAGGTGCATGACGTGCGAGAACTTTTCGACATTCATAAACGTCTCGACCTGCGTTGTGGATGGGTCGCAGACGCGGTTGATGTCGTTTCGTGCCAGATCGACCAGCATGACGTGTTCGGCTTGGTCTTTTACTGAGCTAGCCAACTGCGCAGCGAGTTGTGCGTCCTCTTCATCGCTGGCTCCTCGCTTGACGGTGCCTGCAATGGCGTGAACTGCCACCTTGCCCGCTTCGATCTTGCACAGCGTCTCGGGCGAAGCTCCTACGAGCTGACAGTCTCCACAGTCGACGTAAAACATGTATGGAGATGGGTTGACCTGTCGCAGGTGTCGGTAGCAGTTGAAGGCGTGCAGTGTGGTGCGTCGGGTGAGACGCTGAGAGGGCACGGCTTGGATAATGTCGCCCTTGACAATGTTTTTGCGTAGAGAGGTGACAAAGCCCTCATAGCCGGCCTTGCCGACGTTCGAGACAGCTTCCTGACCGGCAAGAATGGGCGGTTGGTGTGGCAGAGGCGTAGTGGCCGAGGTGAGGATGCTGATGAGCTTGTTGACCTTGTCATTTGCCTGAGCGTACAGAGCGGCGATGTCGTCGGGGGTCGCGCTCTGTTGCGAAGTGAGGTGAACGTGGCTGACGCAGCGAACGGTGCTGAAAACGTGGTCAAAGACAATGAGCGAGTCGGCGACCATAAAGACGCTCTCCGGAATTCCAAGAACATCTTTGAGTGGGCGCTTGGTGCGAGGTTCAAAGTACTGGACGCAATCGTAGCTGATGTAGCCAATGGCGCCTCCGGTAAACGTCGGCAAGCCTTGAACCGGAATGTATTTGTACGGACTGAGCTCTTTTTCGATGGCCAGAAGCGGGTCACCTTCCGCATCGAGCCCTGGCCCGGTACGGATGATCTTGAGTGGATCCGAGCCGATGAAAGAGTAGCGACCGATCTTTTCACCACCAGTGACAGATTCAAAGAGGAAAGAGCGGCGGGATGTATCGGCGCCATTCGAGAGCTTGAGATAGGCAGTGACGGGAGTGAGGAGGTCGGAAGGGAGTGATGTGTAGACGGGGATAATGTTGCCCGCAGGGTTGGCTGAGAGAAGCGCTGACTGGACTTCCTCGAGGGAAGGCTTGAGAGCGTGCTGGGATTTGGCGTACATGGTTTTGTGACGAGATGGTGGTCAGCCAAGTTGAGAGCGAAGCACATTAGACGGAACGGTGCGCGCATGAGACTTACCAAGGCCATATTTATGAATGCTGCTTGTCTTGTTGCGGGACTCGAATCCGCTGCAAGCGTGGGGGCTGTCTTGTGCTACGATGTGGTAGCAACGGCCGAAGGGTAAACCAGACGAAGAGAGCGACAGTGGTCAAGCGGACGAGGATTGGTGACTGATCGAGATGAAGTCTGACTGTCACGCACGCAATCGGACAATCGTGGGAACACGAGATGCTCTGGCGTGTGAGTCGCGGCAGTGCAGTGGGAAAGGAGTCGGTGGGCGATCCAATGTGTGCGGGTGTGGTATGCCGATTGCCTGAGTTGTCTTTGATAGCGATTGTGGTTGTCTCCAGCTGGTTTTGTGCTATGTACGCTCGTTATGTCCAGACAGACTGTTCATGTGTATGTGTTGAAGAGAGAGAGAGAGACGAAGGCGAGACCGAGGTTGGGTTGATGATGCTGTAGAGACCAAGTTGGACTTACTTTGTCAAGCGTCGAGAGCGAGTCACTTTTTCCTTTTCTTCGGTGCAACCGATGGTCCATGCCAGACTCGCCCAAGCTGACTGCTGCTACAAGCCCAGATTCTTCCACTATGACTTGATTTTTTGGCGTCTTAATTTCGGCGTCACCTTTTTGGGCATTAATTTATTTTTGAGTGATGAGAGACTGCAATTCTCACCATTTCTTCTAGGATCGCCGATGCTCGAATTTAATTGCAACCGAGCTTGAGTCAGATCGGTCGATTTTCAGCTTTGGACCCGAAATGTCATCGACCGACGACAGTGCAACCAAGCAACCAACTGACTAACCAACCAACGACGACGCTCGACTCAGCTCTCCTCACCACCATCATCATCGTCATCACCATCGCCATCATCATTGTTTCAGTGTAGCACCTTTTGTTCTGCTGAACTCTGGTGCACAGGAGCTCTGTGCATCCACGCCCATTATGGCGCCCGCACTCAACCTTCCGGCTCCGGCTCATGGCTCTGACAACACACTCGCCTCGGCTTCAACCCCCTCGACCTCGAAGTTCGCATCAACCACCGGCATCATCTTTCCACCGCCCGAACTGCGCAGGACCATCGATAAGGCGGCAGAATTGATCGCCAAGAAAGATCCTTCTTTCGAGAACAACATCAAGGCAGCAGAACAGAACAACCCCAAATTTGCCTTTCTCAAGGAAGATGACGCCTACCATGCATACTATGCCTCTCGTCGCGATGCGGTTCGTCGTGGCGAAACACTCACGCCAGTAGCAGCCGAGTCTGCATCTAATTCTGCAGATCCAGATGGCTCAACCGCCGCCGGAGCGACCGACGGGACATCCGGCCCCTCCACACAGGCGCCGCCCGAGCCTTCTCCATTCGAGTTTTCTGCCGATCTTCCCAACATCACTGCTGTCGACCTCGACATATTGAAGCTCACAGCGCTCTTCACCGCGCGAAAAGGCCGCTCTTTTGCCACATCCCTTCTCTCGCGCGAATCCAAGTCCTATCAGTTCGAGTTCTTGCGTCCATCTCACTCGCTCTTTATCTATTTCAACCATCTCGTCGAGCAGTACCAAAGAATCATCTCGCCTTCCACCTCATTACTCGACAATGTCAAGCTTGGCGCATACGGAACCACCGATACCTCTCTGATTGCACAGCAGCGGGCAAAGCCATCGCTTGGACCAGGCAAGGGCGGTGCAAGACCGTATCTTCTCGACCAGGCCAAAGCACGCGCAGAATGGGAAAGATATGCTAGGGAGAAGCGCAAGAAGCAAGATGAAAATCAGGAAAAACAGCGTCGAGCGTTCAACGAGATCGATTGGCAGGACTTTGTCGTTGTCGGTACCGTGGAGCTCACCGAGGCGGATCAGCACATTGACTTGCCTGCGCCACGCTCGTTGCGCGAGATGGAAACCATGACGCTCGCACAGAAAAAGATGGCTAGCATGATCATGGAGTCTGAAGCCGCTGCAGATGACATAGAAGAGGTCGAAGAGCTCGCAATGCCTGCTAGGCCCTCCACGTCTGTTTCTGCACAGGCTTCTACGTCCACTTTGGCAGCTCCAGCCGTCGAGGAGGTTCAGCAATCGGCCGGCACGACCATCAAGGTACGCAAGGACTATGTTCCCCGCGGCCTTGCATCTCGTGCCAAACCCTCTGGTACCACCACCGCAATGACCAAGTGTCCCGTCTGCGGTGACCAGGTTGCTATCGACGAGATGGCCGAACACGTCCGTTTCGAGCTGCTCAACCCTGCCTACCGAGAGCAGCGTCAGCAGCTCGAAGCTAAGAAGGCACAGCAGGCCTCGCTACAGGCCGGTGCAGATCCCACCTACTACCTCAAGCAGCTCGCCTCTAGTCGTGCCGACGAGGATGAGGGAACCAGGCTCAAGAGAGAAGCCGAGGAGAGGAGACTGGCAAAGGAGAAGGAGAAGATCATCTGGGACGGTCACGCCAAATCTAGGCAAGCGGCCAGGGAGCTCATCGCCAAAAATGTGGGACTGGAGCAGGAAATGACGAGGCTGTCAGGAAAACCTGTGGTGACGCTACCAGAATTTGGGCCGCAATTTCCCGGTATGGACGGGAGCTTGCCGGGGGGAGAGGACGTGGACGAAGTGGACGACAAGCCCATTTCGTTACCCAAAGGAAGCATGTTGCCCGCCAAGCCGGCTCCGTCTTCAGCAGCGTCACCGCCTCCACCGCCGCTCCAATCCCTACCCTTCGGAGCGGGGCTCAAACGTTCGGCCTCTACCGAGCTCTCTCCTCCACCACCACCACCTGCGCCGTTGCCTTCGTCGTCTTCCTCCAGCCTGGAAAAGAAGACCGATGGGTCGCTGCACCCCGAAAAGGCCTGGATTGAAGCCCATGCTCGACCCACAGTCACCCTCACTCTAACTCTACCTGGCCAAGGCGACGCTGATACTCGGCAAGAACCATACGAAGCGGCGATCAAGTCGACCGTTGCCACTTTGAGAGACTACGTTCACCAGGATCTGCTCAACAGCACTGTGGCCGCTAGCAAGATCAAGATCAGGGTCAATGGCAAGCCCGCAACGTTGAAACAGACGTTGGCCTATTGGAACTTGACCGATGGCGATCAGGTTATCGTTGATGTTGCAAAGTAGTCTCGAGCTGCACTGTCCCTAATGTCACAATGAACAGCATCCGCAGTGCGGCTTTTGAATGCAGCAAAGCCCTTTGTCAGTGAATCGATGCGGGTTACCGTTCTGAATAGAGTGGGACAGGTTTCACAAAAAATGCATTGCAAACATTGGCGATCTTGCGGTGAAGAACTTGTTGTTGCAGCTGCATTCGAAGAGAGGTGGGAAGAAAGGGCAATGCCGGGGCTGAGAGCTGCAGATCCAGCCGACTGCTTACCGTGCAGCCTTTTGGGAGCGTGAGGGCCGTGATTAGGCCTTGACAGTTCACGATCGAAGTCTCTTGGATCCATCACATTGCTCATCTGTCTCGACATGCTCATCGTAGCCGACATGAGCTGCCGTGTGTTCAAAATTGATATCGAAAAGAAAGTATATAGAGAGACCTTGTCCGACTTGGCTTTGAGACTCGTTTCAGCATTCAGGTTGCTCATCTTGCAGCCAGCCACCGGTCGATCATGTCACACCAATCTGCAACTCATCCAGACGAGCCTCGCTCTTCCCCCATTTCTTCTAGACGGCCACTGGACGCGTCTTCACAATTCGCACAAGACCTGCACGCCTTGGTGCTGCGAATCAAGCAGCTCTCGCCCGACGAACTGGCACAGCGCATCGCGCACACTGCCCCCTTAGCGCTCCACCAGACGCGCACAATCGCCTCGCAGGTCTCACTGGCGCTGGCTCATCCGGTCGAAACGCGACTGGGCACGTGTACGCTCGGCTCGGCGCTGCTTCACACTGGTGTGATCTGGACGTTTGTCTGTCGAGCCAATTGGATCGCCAAGCTGGGACGTGAATGGAGCGTGGTTAGCAACGCACCGGTGAGAGGGCTGGTGTGGGTGGGGCTGACAGCGCATTATTTGACTCCGACACCGGTGCAACAGAAGCGGGATGCAAGGTGGATGGTGGATAAGGCGAATCGGCTTTTCAGGTCTTTGGGCTAGAGAGCAGAAGGCAGCTATTTTGTTGATTGTAGACACGCTCTCTTTCGCATGTTTACAATGCACTGGTTTCCTCAGAGGAGTCTGTTATATGTGCTGCTCTGTCGTCTGAAAGAAGAGCGAGTCCTGTCCCTTTGTCGGACACCACGTCTTTTTCAAGGACAGGCTGTGCACAGTCTGACAGCTGGTCCGAAGAGCCATCTCGCGCCGGTGTGGCACCCGACGAAATAGGAAAAAAAAAACAAGAACAGAAAGCCGGCGTAAAACAAAGGAACCACATCCACGTGAGCTGTCCCCCCCCGCTCATCGTTGGTGAATCCCTAGATCTCCCGTTGAGAGCAGACTTGGCCAAACCATGCGGCATGCAAAATAGTTCAAAACGCTGCAGAGAGGAAGAACAATGAGCATGAGTAGACTGTGAGGGCGTCGCGGCGTGCATGTGCACCTTCACCAGCTGGGCTGCACGGGCAAGCGGGATCCATGCGTAGATCGTACAGCTGATCAGAGCCCTGTTTCAACGACCTGTCAGATAGATGGTCCGCTTACAAAAGCCAGCTTGTCGAGGCCCTTTGTGATGAGTTTTCCTACTGCTCTATCGACTTGGCGTCGAATTACCAGAGTTTAGAGCTTGGAGCCTGACAAAGGTGCGATCGAGGCCAGGTAAAGGCTGCTGCGACCGACGAAATGGTATATCTATCCGCTCTGAGACAAACGCTGAGACCGTGTTCAAGGCACAACATGCCACGATATCCGTCCAGACCTTCCTTGACAAGCGGCTCGAGCGTGCGGGAAGACGAGAGGCTGGAATTGGCGCTTGCGTTACTATCCTTACGCGCCACGTCGAGTACCAACAGAAGGCTGCTCTTACCATCTTCTCCACCTCAACCTGCTGCTTCCCGGCAAAATGACTTTTTACCGTCATCGCTCAGCTCGTGGGTCGATCTGCCTGCCTCTGATATTGGTTCTGAAACCGGAACTCAGGATACGGCTCGATGCCAGTGTCGCAAAAGAAAGATGAACAAAGGCGTCCGAAAAGGTCTCTCGAACCTTGCTACTCCTCCGTCGCCGTTTGGCTCGCAACTTTGCGCCACCACCTCAGCAACCACCTCCTGTTCGACACCGTATCAACACAATGTGCGGAACAAGACAAGCTTCGTCGCGCCGCCCACGGCGCGCGTCCTCGCCGTCCAACACGATCAATCCCTATGTCCGAAATCCGACACCGTCTACGATACGTTCCTTTCGGCTGTGGCGTCGTTCAAGAACCTGGCATTAAAGTGGGGTAGAATGGTGGCGGACGTGATCACAGATCGGGGTAAGAGGGATCTGACAATGCAGCTGATCACGGTTGGTTTTGGCGCGGTGTTTGTGCTGAGGCCGAGGTGGGTGGTAGGGACGATGAATGCGTCGAGGGTGTTGAGGGATCCATGGCGGTCGTTTCATCATGCGTTGTATAGAGCATTCATTGAGAGAGTGCTGCAATCTTAGCGCAAGCGATGGTGTCGCATTGACAAGGCTAGTGTGGTATGATTCTGAGAAGGAATTGTGTACAGAGCTACTCGGCGGAACTCAACCCACTTTCCTCCTCATCCTCGTCCTCGCTTTCAATCTTCTTCTTCGACTTAACGTTCGCTTTGGCTTTCTTTTCCTTCGTCCCCTTCTTGGCCGAATGCAACTTCTCGGCCTCCTCAATCACCCGGTCCGCCTTTTCCAACCATTCCTCCGCCACCTTCCACTTACCCCACTCGACACCTCTCAACGCATACAACGCCTGAATCTGATAACTCCACACCTTGTGCATCTTGACTGTCCCCTGCTTGCCCGGATACGCACCCGTGGCATTCCCCAACGCCGGCGTTTCGAGGATCAACGGGATCCCATGCCACCTCTCGTCATTGACAATGCTCCAGAATCCACCCATCCCGATATGTCCCCTTGCAATATTGGCGTGTCGATCGCGTCTACACGCTAGTGGGAATTTGGAATCGTTGAGATGAAACGCTTTGACCGTCTGCCAACCGATGGTCGAATCGATCAGCGCGGTGAAAGCGGCATAGGTGCCGGGCGAGGTGAGATCGTACCCGGCGGCGAAAGCGTGGCATGTATCAATGCACACGCCTACGCGAGACTTGTCCGTGACATTGGAGATGATGCATGCGAGATCGGCGAGAGAAGAGCCGAGGATCGTGTCGCTTTTGGAGCCGGCCATGTTTTCGATCAGAATGACGACGGACGAGGTGAGAGAGTGCGCACGATTGATATACGACGCTACGAGCGCGCAGGCTCGTGCTTTGGCCACCCGAGTCTCTGAAAGCGGTCCAGCCGCCGGTAGCTCTTCTTCCGCTGCGGAAGCTGCCGTCATGGATCCTGGGTGGAAGTTGAACAGTCGGATCCCGAGCTGTTCGCAACGCTGAAGGTCGTCGATGAACGCTTCGAAGGATTTCTCGCGCTTGCTTTCGTCCGGGTTGGCGAGGTTGACCAGGTAGCATCCGTGTGGAACGACGTAGCCGAGCTCACCATTGTCGGTGATTGGGAGAGGCTCTGACTTAGTGTTCTCCTCCTTGTTTACGCTCGAGGCCAAAGGCATGAAGCCGTGTTGAGCTACACGCTGCTTGAACTGCACCGCCGAGGTATCGGGGATAGGATTGGAAGCCCACTGCATCTTGGGTCGAACAAAGCAGGAGAAGGCATTCCCGCCAATCCTGAGAGCATTGAGGGGCGCATTCTCAACTCCGCCAGCCGAGCTGATGTGCGCTCCGATGAAGAGACCGCTTCCTCTTCTGTCTGCATCTCGGCGTTGTCCATTCGGAGGCAGAGTATGCGGAGACGGTCGAAGGGGGAAGGTCTCGTCGTGTTGCTCTGCTTCCTTCTTTGTTCGCCGTTTCTTTGGTGCGACAGGCTTGACATCTGATGCGACATCGTCTGTAACTTCTGCTTTGACCGATAAGGATGGACTTTCTGCCTTGACGCGATTCTTTTCGCGTGCGCTGCCAGAAGCTTGCCGTGAGGCGCTCGGTGCGGCGGAATCACCGTGGAAAGGCTCTGCCTTGACACGTGCCCTCTTTGCCGGTGGCGCAGAGATCTTCTCTGTCGAAGTTGCAGCTGCATTTGAGACAGCAGGTGGCCTTGGAATGCTTGTGGGTATGCATCTGCGACTGCTCCTTCTTGGCGTGGTCGAAGGGATGGATTCGACCGCCGAGGCTATGGCCTTTGACGCAGGCGGCATATCTTCAGTCTCGGGTGTCGACTACTATTGCAGAGCTGATTGGCTTACGACGGTACTAACATGCGTGTCTGAGAAGCCTCAACGCTGTCGTGGAGAAGCTGCTGCTGCTCATCTTTGAAAGAACAAGGTGATTGCCGGCGGTCGAGCTCCAACAACCTAAGCATAACATGTGGAGGCTGAGGCTTGGGGTTTCGGCTCTCGGACTGTCCTACCTCCTTTTTGGATCTAACACCTTGAAAACTGGTTGCCGTCGTTTCTTGAATCGGTGATTCCTGTTCACGTCGGAGCGATGATCCAGTAGAACGGCACATCATCCGAGTCTGCTTCCATTTGGGATGGAACGAAACAGCCATTGTATGCGCGGAGACGTAGTCCAAACGGAATCAGCTGTATGCCAAGACCCGACCGCAAAGTTGTTTTCCGAAGAGAGAGACAGAGACAGGCAGAGAAGGATTTGTTTCGTTTTGCCAAGCGTGCGCCAAGAACTTGAGCCAAGAGGAAGAAAACCAAAAAGCACAGCAAACATGGTCGCTGCCAAGCAATTGCCGACGCGCCGCAGAAGCTAGAATCTGCTCTTTGTCAAACAGTGCGCGCCAAGCTTACAGTATTGCCGCTTTCGTGTCTAGCCGTGGCTGTTTTTCATCAGCAGGCTTGCCGGTAGTTGCCAAGAGTCGAGCAATAGGAGGCAAAATAGTGGCTGCTCACTGTGAATCGAGTGATGCTGTGAATACCGTTCTTCACAGAAGCTCGTTCAGGAATCGAGAGTTGACAGTATCGTACAGAGACGAGCAGCTGATAGTTTGACTTCCGGTCTGTCTCCGTAACAGCATTAGGGATCTCCGACCTCAAAGAGGAAGTGACGTCGGGCCAAGGCGAAACAACGAAGAGTGTACGCAGCGCCAAGCTTTTGGTACACATCGGCTTACAGCACCAAAACCATGGCAGGAACGCTCCTCTTGCGATCCCTTGAGCGGCAAACGTCACCTTGACCCCGTCGATCCCTGTTGCACATCCTTTGTCGAGGGCGGAGGAACCTTCTCTCACATGATTGCACATTATGACCCTGGCTAAATGGTTTTCAAGTCAAATGCCATGTGACAAGGGCTTGGACGCAAACAGTCATGCCCTCCTTTTCTCCATGCCGATCCAAGGGCGAGCTCGCGTGCGGCGGTGGATGCATTGAAAATCCTGTGACCGTTGAGACAGCCTTCGGCTGGAAGCTTCTCGGTTATGGCTGCCACAGCATCGGATCTTGGCGTCAGGCAGACTCTCGTCTAGCGGAGAGCGGCGGGGTATGATCCCTTGTTGATGTTTTGCTAACCTTGGCACAGCCTTGTTCGCTTCCGGTGACAGGATCCGTCAGGCTGAGATGTTGACAGACTATATCATCCCCTTCTGTAGCGCTTGAAAACGCTTCGTAACCCCTTTTTCTGTTCGTTGCTTCATCTTCACCCTCCCTGTACATATATCAGGCCCGTCAGTCTTGGAGATCAGACAAGCACGCAAAGACATCTAACTCAGCATCATGACCAAGCTCACGCTCTCCGTAGCGCTCGTCTCTGCATTGCTTGCTGGCAGTGTCTCTGCTCAACAGCCCACTGGCACCGGGAATGGCCCCGACCCTCGCGCAACCACCGACTTGAACCGCAACCAGCCCACCAAGTCGTGGACGCAATGGCAGCCCAAGGCGACGTACGCCTACTCGCAGCTTCCGGACCAGTACATGGGCGCCAACCGCATCGAATCGGGCGAAGGTGGCACTCCCGGCGGTGAGCCTCAGTCGGGTTACAATACATGTGCGCGCAACACGTGGAACCAGGATTCGCGCTGCCAGACGGCGTGGATCAACTCGCTTGAGGATTTCTGTCTCTGGGGTCCCGCCGAGTATGGCACTGTGGGAGAAAAGGAGCGTTCGGGCGTCGCGTACTGTACTACGGATCGACACGGCACACGTCTGATTCCGGATGGCACGATCGAGGGTGCTCACTTTGTCAGGACTAGGGACTATGTTCAAGTTACCGGCGTGGGTGATTTCACCAGCATCTTGATCCCCGACGGCGACGATGGTGGAGAGTTCGATCCTCATGGTGCTGATGATTTGGGCAACCCCATCGGAGGTATTGTCTACACCACGGCTAACCCGGCTTCCAATGGTGAACCGTACTTTGTGAGCGAGTGGACCAACTTTATGTCGTACAACCAGTTCTGCCTGCGCGCCTGCTGGGGCGAGCGTGCTGCTGCCCAGTGCGAGCACATTTACGACGTCATGGGTTGCAGGTGGAACCTCCCCGCCAACTACGATGCCGGCGTGTTCGAGTCGTGCGACGGCGACACTGGTCTGCTGCAGGGCATTTACGGTACCTCGACCTTCCGCCAGGGCGATCCTGTCACCCCGTCGGCTCACCCGGCACCTTCAAGCAGCCAATGTTCGACAGCAAGAACAATCAGCCATGGTCTGCTGGCCGTCTCGCAGTCCCAAGTCAGCTCCTCCGCAGAGTCGACGCTTTCCTCGTCAGCTTCGAGCGTTGTCAGCTCCGCCTCTGCGGGCAGCACCATGACCAGGGTCGGCAGCTCCTCCGCTGCTGCTTCGACAAATGCAGGAATCGGAACCAATGCAGGATCGGACACTAACGTCGGCACGGGAACCAGCACCGGCAGCTCCAACTCGGGCAGCACGGGTAGCACCGCCAACACGCAGAGCAACGCTGCTTCCAGTGCATCCAGTCTCACCGTCTCCGTCGGTCTCGCTGGTCTCTTCACCATCGGCGTTGCTGTGTTTGCACTCTAAAGCGCTTCCGCATTGTTCCACCTAGCAACTCACGGATCCAAAACGCTCTATGAGACCCGCCGTCAATGCTCGCATCTACTTAACCCTTTCGCTTTCCCCGCATGGACATTCTTGTTTTCCCGTTCAATTCATTTGCATCCCTTCTTCTTTTCATCTTAGGACATGCTCGTATACTGTCGCAAAGCTGAGCGTTTGTGTGCGGTTGTGGTATCATCAGAGTAAAATCTTGCCTATGATAAAGTACATTGTTTGTATTGCCAAGAAAGAATCATTCGGTCGCGACAGCATCGACGTGACGGGATGATAGACGATCCTGCACAAGACGAGACCACATCTCGTCGTTAATGGCTTTCGCTTGTTGCAGTTGTGATCGCAGCAGCCCATTTTCTCTTTGCAGTCGTTCTGCTTCTTGGGCAGCCTGAGCGTTGATTTCCGATGCGCTTCTTCGAGCTCCCGACTGTGTTGGTGATGGCCAAAGCGAGGACAAGGCCGATTTGCCAAGAAGCTCTTCTGACACGAGGTTGCTATCCCATTTCGGGTCAATGAAGCTACCAACATCGCCGTCGTCGAAAAGCGCAGTGGCGTTGCTGCCAGAGATGCGTGTGAGATACGGCTTGGTCAGTCGATCCTCCTCCGATGCAAGTACGTGGTGGCTGAAGCTGGAGGCAATGGGTCGAACTGGGATGTTGCCGGGGGCGCCAGCGCCGCCTGCTCCGCCTGTACCGTTGATCGAAGATCCGGCACCGGACGAGTTCGCGGTCTCCCAGTGACCAAGCAGATCTCGAGGCTTTGGGAGGACCACGAGGTTGGTGACGGCATTCTTGCCGGTGATTGCGCTGGTCTTGGCATTGCCGAGCAGCGGAACTGTCCGAACAAGCTGCGAGTTGGACACGTCAATGACAAAGAGGTTGCCAGCAAGACTGCCAACGAGAAGTGATGTGGAGTTGGCAGACAGACACATGCTGGAGATGGGCTCGCGAATGGAGATGATGCTGGATCCGATGGCAGCTGCTCGCCCCGCCACATCGTTGGCAGATGGAATGCGTTCCGTCGTTGGTCCAGCTCCTGAACCAAACCCGTACGCCTCGACGGAGGATGCCCCTCTGAGCTCCTCGGTAACAAAGTCAAATTGAGAACCGGTGTTGGCTTGCTTTGTTTCGACCATCCTGCTAGAAGCGTCGCGCTTGCGGAAGAGGTCGATGCGGTAGATGAGATTGTCCGAGGAGGTCGGAGAGGTGGCTGCGAAGAAGAAGCGCTCTGTGCAGTCGAGCGCCACCCTGTGAATAGGCTGCTCAAAGACAAAGGTGCTTAGCAGACTTCGTGTGCGCAGATCCCAAAGTTTGACGCTTGCATCGCTAGAGCTCGAAAGAATCATGACCTGATGCGGGAAGCGACCGCTGGAGATGTGGAGATCGGTGATGGCCAAGTTGTGGTCGGCGAGAGTGCAGTAGGGAGTAGGGTTGTGTTCGGAGCTGGTGATGGAAGAGCTAGTCTGGTCATGGGGAGCCAAGAGACCGGCGAGACTCCACACGAGAATCCTTGAATCCTCCGATCCTGTTACAAGGCCAGCACCATCAGAAGTCCACTTGAGGACGGTCACTGAGCGGTAATGAGCATCGAAAGAGGCGAGTAGGTCTCCGGTCGCAATCTGCCAGAGGAAGATGCGACCGTCAAAGGAGCCACCGGCGACGAGATCGCCGTTAGGGGAGCATGCGATGCAGGATAGCTTTGAAGGCAGGATGATGCGTTGCAATAGGTGATCGCGTTGCCACGAGAAGACGTTGAGAGCCGCTTTGTTGTTCTCGAGCTGAAAGACAAGGCCGCCGGTGCCAGAGATAGCGGGGTTGGGTGAGGTGGGGATGGCGGAGACCGAATGAAAAGCTGGATCCGAGACACCCTTGAAGGTGAATAGCGCCGACGTGGAAGATGGAGCGGAAACAGTTGTAAGGCCCATAGATCCTACGAGTGACGACGAGGATGCCGTAGAGTAGAGAAGGCACTCTGTCGCAAACAGCGAGGCTGCGGAGGAGGAAGACGCCATTTCGAGTTCCTCTCTTACAAAAGCAGGCTGGCGGTTGTGGTTGCTGATGGGAGATACGAGACGTTCCTTTTCGACGAGCTGGAGACTGTCGATGCTACAAGAGAAGCGGGAGCGGAAGAGGATTCATGATATGGCGCTCTTCTCGAGAAGAAAGCGAACTTGGTCAAGTCGAGAATGCAAAGAAATTCTTGGTGTGGAGCAGCTCGGATGTCGGACACGACCATTGGCTGCATCTGGTATCGGGTCACTGCTATCGAATCGGCGATCCCCACCGACGCCATCTCGACTGTCTCCTCAGCAGCCTGCGATGCAGCTTCTTGGCATGTCGCCGACACCATACAAAGCCTGGAGTCAGTCACGGTCTCCAATATCACATTTGCGGTACCAATCAGCCATTGTAGGCAGACGTGTCTCGCAGAGATCGCCAAATTGGCAATTAGTGAGCGGCAAGCGAAGCACAGCTGGACCATAACCCCAAGAGACCTCATCTCTGTTGGGTGGTTGGCGACTCTCTCCGTTCATGCAGATACGGCTGCTTATCTCTTTCCGATGCCTCTTTGCCACATGCGGTAGATGGCACGGGAGAGCGGGAGGTGAGTTTCAAGTATTACCCGAACTGTCACCATTCAGAGGCTATAGCAGGCGCGACGGGCTGAAGCAAAGCAATAGAAACGAGACACGGGGTGAGACCCGAATGATTCGAATAGCGTTAAAGCAGATGCCCGTTTGTACTTAGAGACGGAGAATGTGGGGTTCACATTGTCGTTTGCAGAACCTAGCTAAATGACAGCGAACGCGAGAGAGAGAGGAGAGAGGGAGAGAGAGAGAGAAACGAGGCCTGATTATTCAGGCGCCCATGACCAAGACAAGGCAGTCAAAACGGGATAGCATGGATGCGGCGGGAAGATGCACGGGGACAATAGGCGCGGGGCCGGTGAAGATCCCAAGGACCAACGAGCTCATCCGGCGCCTGAGTGGGGGGGCGGCCACAAGCCGAAGCTCCTGCCACCTAACCAGGCCGTTGGTGGCCTTTGTGACTCGCTGCTGCCTGCTGCCAGCTCGTTGAATTTGTGTCTGAAATTCGCTTTCGCTTGGTTCAAGTTTGACTGGTGAGCAAGCCCTAAAAGATAACAGCGACAACGGGATGAGCGGATTTTCAAAAGTGGGCGTGGCGGTTGATTCAGAAGAAACACGAGGAAAGAAAAAAAAAGAGGCCAGAATCTGCACGCATTCTGGTTGGTCGAAGTGGTAAAGCGAGAAGAAGATCAGCCCAGCCTCGAGCCAAGAGAATGAATGCACGGCAGCGCAAGATGCGTCTGTCTGTCTGTGCCACAGTTGATGATTGAGCAGGTCAAGCGAGTCATCAGCTCTTCTGCAGCAATCACAGATCAGAGCTGTCACTCGTCAGGAAGATCCGCTCTCGTAGATCAGATTTCTGTTATAAGCGCGGATACGCCTCCGAACCCTCTCCCCTTCCAGCCACCTTACTTCCTCTCGTTCACACGCTTCCAATCTCGCTGCTCAGCAAAGCTCCACTCGTCGCAAGCAACACGCAAGCAAAAGCTAATTGTCCTTTGAAGAAATCGCGCAAAGCAGTCGCATCGCAGCAACACTCCCCAAACCGGCTTGAACAGCATTTTGGTCTCTTCTTCGATCTTCACAGTCCATCTACATAGCCAAGATGTGCGGCATTCTCGGATGTGTCCATCACCCAGACGCTCCGGCGTATCGCAGCAAGATGCTCAACATGTCGCGCTGCATTCGCCACCGTGGCCCCGATTGGTCCGGCTGTGTCGTCACCCAAGAGGAAGGCTCCAAGGGCTCCATTCTCTGCCACGAGCGTTTGGCCATTGTCGGTATCTCGACAGGTGCTCAACCTCTTGTTTCCACCGATGGAAAGCTCATTCTTGCCGTCAACGGTGAAATCTACAACCACAGACAGCTCCGCAAGAGTTTGAAGGACCAGAACGCCGAATTCAAGACCGAATCAGATTGCGAGGTCATCTTGCATCTCTACCGAGAGCACGGCTCCGATTTTGTCAAGATGCTCGACGGCATGTTCTCCTTCATCCTGCTCGACACCACCACAACCCCACACCGAGTCATTGCTGCCCGTGACCCCATCGGTATCACTACCTTCTACCAAGGCGCCTCCTACAAGTACCCTGGTGCCATCTACTTTTCCTCGGAGCTCAAGGCGATCCACGAGGAATGCGATCGCATCCGATCCTTCCCTCCTGGTCACTTTTACGACTCGTCCTTGCCCGAAGGAAAGGAGACGGTCCGCTACTACACCCCCAACTGGCTCGACGGCGATGCCGAGGGTGCCGAGATCCCTTCCAACCCTACCGACCTCAAGCAGATTCGCGAGGCGCTCGAAAAGGCCGTCCGCAAACGTCTCATGTCCGAAGTGCCTTACGGTGTGCTCTTGTCCGGTGGTCTCGACTCGTCGCTCATCGCCTCGATCGCGGCCAGAGAGACCGACAAATTGGCCGACCTCCAGCGCAAGCAGTGGGAGGACCGCCAGGCTCGTCGTGCCCGTGGCGTGACTACCCCCGCGACTGAATCCAACGGCTTCAAGCTTCCTGTCGGCCTCGACGAGGACGCTGAAAACGAGGTCGAGAACCTGGCTGCATGGCCCCGTCTTCACTCTTTCTCCATCGGTCTTCCCGGCTCACCCGACTTGCTGGCCGCTCGCAAAGCCGCCCAGTTCCTCGGCACGGTCCACCACGAGCACACCTTTACCGTCCAGGAGGGTCTCGACGCTATTGCCGATGTCATTTTCCACCTCGAGACGTACGACGTTACCACTGTCCGTGCTTCGACGCCCATGTATCTGCTGTCACGCAAGATCAAGGCGATGGGTGTCAAGATGGTGCTCTCGGGCGAAGGTTCCGACGAGATTTTTGGCGGCTACCTCTATTTCCACGCTGCGCCAGACAAGACTTCGTTCCACCAGGAGTGTGTTCGCCGTGTCAAGAACCTGCACACGGCCGATTGTCTTCGTGCCAACAAGAGCACCATGGCGTGGGGTCTCGAGGCGCGTGTACCTTTCCTCGACAAGGCCTTCCTCGACGTGGCCATGAACACGGATGCTGCCGACAAGATGTTCAGCAAGGGCTCGCTTCAGGAAGTCGATGCAGACGGTCGTCCACGCATGGAAAAGTACATTTTGCGGAAAGCATTCGACGTAATTCCGGACGACATTGAGGCCGGCGGTGATGGAACTGGAAGCATGCTCTCTGCCTCGGCCCCTCGCAAACCCTACTTGCCGGAAGACATCCTCTGGCGTCAGAAGGAACAGTTCTCCGACGGCGTCGGCTATTCGTGGATCGACGGCATCAAGGACCACGCTGAAAAGGTTGTGTCGGATGAAAAGTTCCAGGAACGCGCAAAGAGGTACCCTACCGACACGCCCGACACCAAGGAAGCGTACATGATTCGCGAGATCTTTGAAAGCTGGTTCCCCTCGGAAGCCGCTGCTTCGACCTCGGTGCGCTGGATCCCTCGAGCCGACTGGGGCTGCGCCGCCGACCCTTCAGGCCGTGCCGTCAAGATCCACGAATCGGCTTATTCTGCCGACGAGTAACGACACAGATCGTTCCCCCCAGACTTTCCATGTCTTGATATTTTTCTGTCCCTCCCTCTCTCTCTCTCTCTAGTTCTCCCATTCTGCGCCGTCTTGTCTCCCAATTCTAAACCTACTATCTTACTCAGATTGCTCCCACACCAAGCCTCCTGGCCTGTGACCTGTGACATGTGACATGTGACACAAATGAGATAACACCCTCGCTACCTGCAACTCTAACCCCGCTTCGAACCCTCACCGTGTCATGGTCGTTCTCCACATCGACGCTCTCCAAACAAACAATTGCCGATCATCCTCGCTTGCCCTGCTGATCAATCGCCACGACCCCGTAAAGCGATTTCGGCTTCTCCCAACCTCGTCTAACACGCACACTCATTCAAGACACCCGACGGCATCTCCATCTAACTTCCTCACATGCCACCCTCCGGAAAGATTATCAGGATTTTTCAACAATTCAACATGGAAAGCACAACACAACAGGATCAATACATACACGCAAACGCACTCGCTTTCGCTGCATCTGCCTAGCCTCAAGCGCTCGAGTGCTGACTGTCTCCCAACGCGACCCAGCTAGTACCCAGGGGCGAGTCAGCGCCTTTCTCCCGATCTTCGCTCTCAGACGCGTAGGCAGAGCCCTGGTGCACCGCGGGCGAGTACGTTGCGCGGCTGCTCGCACCGCTGCTGCTGGGAGGACCGGTCCACGGCTCGCGTCCAAAGTGGGTGGGCATGGCTGAGCCGGAACGTTCGTCGGTGAGACCCGGGTTTGAGGCCGATAGATCCGCGTGCGACGATTGCATGGGTCGGGAAGAGCCAAAGTAAGGACTGTGTGTATTGGAGATGCCGCTTTCTTCCTCGGCGTAGGCGTCTGCATCGGCATCGTTGTCGCCATACGCCGAGGAAGGGACGCTGCTAGGGATGCCAGAGCCGGCGCCAGAGGAGCGCTCGCTTTCGGGAAGACTTTGTGCGTCCGAGTCACGGATCTCGTATCCCAACGGGCTTGGCCGTTTGGCCAGGGAGGCTCGCGAGTGTGCAGCCGATGCTGGACCGGGGCCTGGACCTGCAATCGGGCGCTTGCCTCCTGCTGCTGGTGATGACTGCGACTTCGCACGTTCGCCTCGCCCGTCCGCCGCCTTGCCCCAATTCCAGGGCAGGAAAGCATGTTCAGCCCTACCGACAAGGCCTGCTCTGCGTAAAGAGAGTTGCCTCCTCAACGCAAGTGCAAAATCGACAATGCCTGTGGGCACAATGGTGAGCAGCACTTGACTGACGGTGAGCCAATAAGCGGAAAGAGTATTAGTCCCCACCGTGTAGCTGGGACGAAGTCGTCGCTTGGTGCTCAGCATGAGGTCTGTCACCTTGTTCAACATTGGCGCCGAAGTGGGTGACCTATGATGCCAGAGGGATCCCACCGACGACGATGGCGACCTGCCAAAAGTGGGACGCGATGGCGATTTGAGCGAGCCGCTCGCACTTGGTGAATTGGCTTCGTTGACGTGCGCATTCGCAGCGGGAGCAGGCTCGCCCAACACGGATCCCGAGTTGACCTCGACCATGGTGACGCGAACATCCCTCTGCTTGAGCGAAGATCGCGAGCTTGAGGCCTTTCGTGGTGCTGAGCCGCTACCAGCGAAGCTGCTCAATGCAGAAGGCAGCTTGCTGTTGCTCGCCGTCTTGGAGTGGAAAGAGTCCTCCTCGCATTCGCGTCGAAGCGACTGCACGCCGGCGGCGACCCCCTGCGCGATGACCGAGTACATTGCTTGGCGCGGCAGGGCGGTACGAGAGGCCGGGCTGGAAATCAGTGTGACCACTGTGACCGGATCGGCTTCCGCCGTATCGTCAGCACGGTTGGGCAGCGCCCTCAGCATGGGTAGGAGGGCTCCAAGCACGCAAAGGCTAGCCACAACGTGGCGATCGAGCAGCTCCAAGGAAGGAGAAGGTGCAAGCTTGGTGATAGGCACGCCGAGCGACGAAGCAGAAGCCGAGGCGGACAGACTGCGCGAAAGGCTCGCGTCCTCTTCGGGCGCAACGAAGCTCAGCGCGTTCACTACACCCGCGATGCTGACGTTCTCGCCGGGTCGAGCGTAGGGATCACCGGCACTGGTGAGCGGGTAGCGCAAGCTGAGTGCGGAAGAGAGCGCCCTGACAAACGGCTGCATTGAGCCGGAAGGATCGTCGACATCAAAGATGAGCGCCTTGACGTATCCGCGAGAGCTGGGCGGGATCAAATTCTCGAACTGCGCCAGAGCGGCCGAAGAGGACACTGACGCGAGCACTACAAAGCCCTGGCCAGAGAAATGCAGGGCAAGCGACCGACCGAGTGGTGTGTCGGCTCCAAGCACGATGACGGCTTCTCTGCGGATGCCGTTCTTGAGGCGAATCTGACGTGTGCGGCCTCGACCCACGACTTGCTTCTTGCCGAGATAAGGCAGGGCAATGTAGCCGCTCTGGTATGCATAGCTGGTTCCCAAACCGACGAGGAGAAGACCGCCAGCTAGGCTCAAAGCAGTGCGATGACTTCGCGTCCAGGCTTGCACCAGCTGCAGGTTAGTGGGAGGAGGCGGCGGCGGTACTACGAGTGGCAGTGCTGGGACAGGTGAGACAAGCTCGGTGACTTTGCCGGTGAAAGACTCGAGGGAGGGAAGCGATGGGAGGTCCGAAATGGGCGGACCGTACTTGTTGAGCTGTTCGTAGAGGATTTGATAGTACTCTTGCACCGACACAGAGACCTTGTGCGGCAGCTCTTGCAAGTTGCGAGGTAGGTTGTCCTCGATGAAGTTTTCAAGATCGGTGAGAGACGGCATGGTGAGAGATCACGAGCTTCTATGGGACAAAGGAGGACGGGGGCCGACGCATGGAGTGACGGAGCCGGAGAGACCTTGCAGAAAGACGATACCCGCAGCCGGTGGCGAAGTTTGCGACTGGACAGCTAAAGACGTCGAGGCGGTTGAAAGCGGATGCGTATCGAATTGATCCCGCACGGAGTTGATATCGCCTGGGTCCGGTGCGGAGATGTTCGATGAAGTTTGAGAACGGAATGATGCGCCAGGCGTAAGATGGAGGTAGCACCTGTGATCGATAGAAAGGAGGACCAGGGTGGAGGTGAGGTGTGTGTGAATGGTGATGAAAGTCAAAAGACAAGATAGGGACCCTGGAGCGCGGGATGCCCGCAACAAGCAGCGTGTGGAGCAAGTCGTGAGAGCCAAGTCGTAAGTCAAATGGTCGCATCACACGCTCGCAACACAGACGCTGAATGCTGCTGCTGTGATAGCGGCCAAAAAAGTGGTTGTGAGGACGCGCGCCAAAGTCACCATGCATTCAACTGCGCTCTCTTTTTTGGCTAAGTGTCGGGCGAGCCAATCGTCATTTGAGCAGTGTGCTCCTTAAACAAAGAGAGACGCGATCAGATAGCCAGGTATCCAGGCTCCAGCTCAGACGAGACCAAAAAAGTGCGACAAAGCAAAAGGATCAAGGGTCCTGCATCACGCAACACTTTTTGGTGCTCAGCAAAGATAATCTAGTCAAAGTGGGCAGAGCGTCAGTGTGAACCCTTGATCGCGTTGCAACTCGATTTGTTGCAGGCACTTTTCCTGTGAATTTCGCTCAGGTGAATTGCAAGTCTCCAAGTCGATACTGTAACTCACTGCAGTCAATGGCCTCGGCAAGGCTTTCAAACAGGTAAGCGGTCACACCATCAAGCTCTTACGGCGATCCACAGCAAGTCGGCAATCTCCGAATCCTCGGCCCAATAGCCAGATCAGCTTGCTCGCGCGCCATTGCCCCGCTGTGCAATCGCAAAAGCGAAGAGAAGCCGAAGAATCAGGAAATCCGACCGACACATCACGATCACTAGCATACATTACAGAGATCACATCTCAGACAGTCATCAACCGAAGAAGCGGAGCAAATGACAGAATCTATTAGCGAGCGCGAAAGGGGATGATTTGACAGAGTGACTAGGGACGATCGCAGTCTGGGACGTGCGAGGGGCACAAATTTACAGGCGAGACCGGAGACAGTGAACAGGTATCGTGACAGTGCCATTATGCTTTGCATGACAGCTTTTTTCAGGGTTTGATCGACAGAGAGGGAAGACCAGCAAGATTGGATCGAGGCTACTCGCGATTCACCTTCTCTTTAGACGTGGATTGCGAAGGCGGGTAGCGATCGGTACTCTCGAGGGCGGGGACGGATATGACGACAGTCCAATTACCATCTCGAGTTGCCGACGGCAAACGAGTTGGCACCGGTGCGTGCTCCACCGCCGTAGCCGCCACGGCCGCGACCACGGCCGCCGCGTCCACCACGGAAGCCACGTCCGCCGCCTCCGCCACCAAAGCGACCCATCTCCTCGATCTCACGGGGGATCTCCTGCTTGGCCTCACGGAGAATGCCGATCAGCTCACGGGCCGACTTGGAGTTCTCGGGGGTAAAGTACGTGTAGGCGGTACCCGTACGACCGGCACGGCCAGTACGGCCGATCTGGTGCACGTAGTCCTCGGTGTTGGTGGGGAAGTCGTAGTTGATGACTATCAAATAGGAGACAACAAGAGATCGATGAGGTCAGTGAAAAGACGCTAAACCTGTTGAGGTACTTTCGCGAGCTTTGAACTTACCATAAGAAATGTCCTTGACGTCTGAGGGCCACCAATGTTGATTGAAGCAAGCAAGAGACGAGACGAGACGAACCGAGAACGAGAGATTAGTAGCAGAGAAAGGACAGAGCCACATATGCAAACATGGTTGCAAAGTGCGCGAACGATAGCCAAAGTTCGAGCGTGGCATCGTTTCAAAGCATTCGGAGGAGCGTTCGTTCGGACCAGAGCCGGACAGTGGCACAAAGATTGGTTGGTAAACGACGTTCGCATTGCAAAGAATGAAACGCAAACGCCGTTACAGGTCGACAGGATAGGAGAAAACAAGAAACATAGATGACAATCGCATCCGAAAGTTAGTAATCAAGCCTAAGTGGGGCTAACGTTAATTGTTCCACAAAAGAAGCGAAGAGCCCTTGCATCCCGTGCACGTGCACGCAGCACCGTGGCTGGACCGGAGAAGGCAAGCCTACGATCATGCCTGGATGACGCTGCAGAGCAACAGCGCCTTGTGAACGTGGATGCGTTGTCGCTTCCAACACCAACACTGCGATGTCGAGAGCCTGCAATGCTGCGTCGATGTGCAGATCTTTCCTTCTTCCAAGACAGTCAAATATCCACAGTACCGTCGCTTTAATGCGACAGGCAATGTGCTACAGCAAATTCTGCAAATGTTGAAAGCAGATGTCGTACCACGCCAAACATGGCGTTCCTACTTGACCAAAAGAGAAGCGTCGTCGGGCAACAGTCGAGATCGTCGCGCGAGGTCACCTTGAGCGCGCGCAACTTGCGCATCTGGGCAGTAGCAAGGTCAGGGTCGATGTGCCGCACACGACCCAGGAGACACCAATTTGCTCTGCCTCGCCGGCGATGCGACGCAAGGCCTTCTCGTTCGGTAGCCGAGTAGCTGACATCGTGCTGCGCTAGCAGTGAGATGGAGCAACTGAAACGGGGAGGAACGAGCAAGACTTGCCACCGCAGACGCCGGATTTTACAATCTCCGCAACCTTCAATTCATCAGCAGCAGGTATCAGACCAGCAGGCAGAGCCAGCAGAAGCCGAGAACCTCTTGGTCCATGCGAAATGCAGGTCGACAATACCCATCAGAGGGCAAAGGCACTTTGACGGATGTACGAGCATGAAGAGAGGTCAGCAGGGGCAGCAATAGCACCGTGCAACCTCTTCGCTGAGAAAGATTTTTGCTGAGAATAGTCGACGTGGCGCAATCTTGACGACGTAAAGTGCTTCTCGTGATGGCTGGATAAGAAAGACGAAACGCCGAAATCGGCATGCAATCAAATAAGGACTTGGAACAGATCGCCTCGCAAGCTCCACTGAATAGGAGCTGCCAAGGCGGCTTCCGAAATTACCTCTTTGGCAAAACATTGCAACACTGTTGAGTGTTTTAGCATGCAGATGCACTTGGCGGAAAGCTTCTGTCTTTGAGACCAAGACAGTGTGCTGTTGACTGAAGGAAGTGCGCCCAGGAAAAGGAGAGAAAGATATGGGTTTGTAGAAGAGGCGCACGATCGATGCGATTGCGTACGCAACTCTTCAAAAGGTCCAAGAGCAGAGACCGCCAAATCATTTCGCTGCGCGGATCCAGACGGAAGGTGAAGGGCAAGGGAAGGACATGGGATGGGGATAGGGGAAAATTCACAAGCGACAAGTGGGAAGAGAGGAGGGAAGGAGTGTGTAATAGGGAGAAGAAAACTTACCGAGACCTCGAGATGCTACAGCGGTAGCAACCATGATTGGGCTGCGGCCGGACTTGAACTCGGCGAGAACCCAGTCGCGTTCCTGCTGCTGTTTGTCACCGTGGATGGCGAGAGAAGGCCAGCCATCCTGGCGGAGGAACTTGGTCAGGTCGTCAGCAACACGCTTGGTGCTGGTGAAGATGATGACCTTGCCGTTCTCAGCAGAGATGGTCTCCAGGTGACCGATGAGCTTGCCCCTCTTCTCGAATTCGGTGCAGACCTCGATGATCTGCTTGACGTTGTGGTTGGCAGCGAGCTCAGTGGAGCCGATGTTGACCTGGGCGAAGTTGTTGAGGAAGTCGCCAGCGAGACGCTGCACCTCCTTGGGCCAGGTGGCAGAGAACATGAGCGTCTGTCGGTCGGGGCGGATCTGCTGCAAGATCTTGCGGATTTGGGGCTCGAAACCCATGTCGAGCATGCGATCGGCCTCGTCCATGACGAGGTAGGTGACACGTCGAAGGTTGGTCTTGCCAGCATCGACCATGTCGATCAGACGACCAGGGGTAGCGATGCAAATCTCGGCACCACGCTGGAGGTCGCGGATCTGGGGGCCCTTGGGGACACCACCGTAGACAGCACAAGTGCGGAGGCGACTAGAGCCACCGAAGCGGTTGCACTCAACCTGAATCTGGTTGGCGAGCTCACGAGTGGGAGCAAGAATGAGGGCAATGGGGCCATCGCCGGGCTTGAGGAGCGGCTGGGCGTTGATGTGAACCATGGCGGGGAGGGCAAAACCGATGGTCTTACCCGAACCGGTCTCGGCGATGGCGACAAGGTCACGACCACTGAGAGCCATGGGCCAGGCCTGGGACTGAATGGCCGAAGGCTCGGCGAAGCCCATCTTTTTGATTTCAGAAAGGATGTAATCGGGGAAGCCGGCCTCGTCAAACGAGGTGACGGGCTTGGGCACGTTTTGACCCTGGATGGTCATCTGCTTGGAGCTGCGGTAGGCGGCAACTTCGCTATCGCTGCGGGCGGCGACGCGGGGGTCCTCAGCATAGAAGTTCTTCTCGAAGGGGACGAGGTCGAGCGAGTTCCAGTCGACGGCGCCGAGGTTGCTGCCGAGGTTGCTCATGCGGTCACCGCCGCCGAAGCCACCGCCGTAGCCGCCACCGTATCCGCCGCCGTACGAGCCACCTCCGTTGCCGTAGGAGTTGCCTCCTCCGTACGAGGAGCCGCCGCCGTAGCTGCTACCACCGTTGCCGTAGCTGCTGGAGCCACCGCCGTAGCCACCACGACCGCCGCCGTAAGAGCCTCCGCGACTGGAGCCACCGTTGTATCCGCCGTAAGACATTTGAATGGATTTGCGAAGGGTGCTTGAAGAACTACGAAGAAAGACTTTGAGGATATCGAGAATTGCTTCCTGGGTCGAGGAAGAAGAGGTTGTTGTGGAGCGGAAGAAGGGAATGAGGGAAGGAGACAGACCTTGATCAGCCAGATGACACGTTCTTGAATCGCAAGCTGCGCATCCACCGTCGGGCTCAAGTGCAGACGTCTTGATTTTTGTTTCTTGAGCAAGCCAATTCGAGAGAAAAAACTTGTGTTGAGGCTGGCTGTAAGAGAAAAGTTCATAAACGCAGGGTGCTGCCTGCATGTCTCTAAATTCGAAAAGAAAGTGAGAGGGAGCTGAGAATTTCCAACCATCAGAGTTGACAACCAGTAAGACTGTTCCAGTGCACGAAGCCGATCTGTGACGACAGACTGGGGAATTCGATTTCTTCATGAGGCTGCAAGTGGCAAATGCACTCGTACGGGACATTGTTGCCAGAAACTCTTCAATTCCCTCAGCACCAGTCGCCGTAACATATTCCCTAAAAATGGACGCCTTTCAGATTTTGGGGAAGACTCGACGGACCCCATCAAAGCCGAAACGCGATACGCGATGCTAAGCGCCAGGCAGTCGCCCGCAGCGAGCTCGACGGACTACGAGCTTTGCCAAGGTGGGGCCAAGTGACTGACATGGGAGATCAGAAGCTTCCCGGCTCCTCATGACACAGCTCTCAGAAAGGAGGACCAGGAAGTGTTCTCGTGCACCTGCCTAGATCTGGTTGAACGAGCTTCAAAGACGAGAGCGACGTTGTTATCAGCAGCAAAGATTGCATATCAGAATTTGCCAAAAAAAAACCCAAAAGCAACCAGCGAGAACGCGGCGATTTGCCATCAGTGGTTACAGAAGCCGGCAAATGGACAGGAGAGTCCAGGCAATAATTACAGACTGAAGCCGGGCAGAGAATTCCTGGCTTGAGCTCAACACAGACCACAAGCCAAAATGCGCGCGTCTGCAAAGCCGGACACTGTATCAAAGCCTCAATCTTCTCAAAATAACCCCGCAAGAAGCGTCGAGCTTGTCATCGATACCGAAATCTTACTCTCGACCTCTTTGACCCTCTCCTTCTTACCACAACAACATCCCTCAATAACAAGATGTCGCTCCTCCGGCAGACTACTACCGTCGGCCATCTCGGTCGGCCCTTGGCTGGTCTCATTGGCACTTCGGCTCGTCAATGTGCTCAGCCCATCGTCTCTGCTCACCCCGCTCCGGCCTCTCGTCGCGGACGAGCCACTGCGGTTGATCCCAACGATCTTGCTGCCAACGGTGGCGTCGCTTCCACTTCATCCATTCCTGTTGTATCGCAAGCCGAAGGAGCCATCCGACACAACTGGTCGCGCAAAGAAGTGCAACAGATCTACGACTCGCCTTTGCTCGAACTTGTCTTCCGCTCCGCCAATGTTCACCGCCAGCACCATCCTGTCAACCGCGTTCAGCTCTGCACGCTGATGAACATCAAAGAAGGCGGATGTTCCGAAGACTGCGGTTACTGCTCTCAGTCTTCCAAGTACGAAACGCCGTCGAACGCTTCCAAGCTCGAAGACCTCGAAACCGTGCTGACCGAGGCACGTAAGGCGAAGGCCAACGGCAGCACGCGCTTCTGCATGGGTGCGGCGTGGAGGGAGGTAGGTGGACGCAAGCGTGGATTCAACCGCATCCTCGACATGGTGCGTGAAATCCGTGGCATGGGAATGGAGGTCTGCACGACGCTCGGAATGTTGACCCCAGAGCAAGCCAAGCAGCTCAAGGAAGCTGGACTGACGGCATACAACCATAACCTCGATACTTCACGCGAGTACTACGGCAAAGTCGTCACCACGCGCAGCTATGACGACCGCATCGGTACCATTGCCAATGTTCGCGAGGCGGGCATTTCCGTCTGTTCCGGCGGCATCCTGGGTCTCGGCGAGGAACACGAGGACCGCGTCGGGCTGATCTGGGAGATGAGCACGCTCCCCGAACATCCCGAGAGCTTCCCCGTCAATGCGCTCGTGGCCATCCCCGGTACACCCATGGAGCAGAACAAGCCGATCAGCTTCCAGGACATGCTGCGCACCGTAGCCACCGCTCGTATCGTGCTGCCCGGTTCGATCATCCGCCTTGCTGCCGGTCGTCATCTTTTCACCGAATCCGAGCAGGCGATGGCCTTCCTCGCCGGTGCCAACGCCATTTTCACTGGAGAGCGCATGCTGACTACGCCCACCTCTTCGTGGGACGATGACAAGGCGATGCTCGGCCGATGGGGATTGCGTGGAATGGAGAGCTTCGAGGATAAGACCATGGCACCACACCAGGCTGTCACGCTCGACTCGTCGCCTGCCGATGCTGGGGCGATTGAAGAGCGTCGTGCAAAGGCAAAGGCTAGCGAGGCTTTCCAGTCGGCCTAGACAATCAAGTAACGTTTACAGATTTGAATTGTATCAGCAACAATGTTGAATGAAAAGCATCAAAGCATCAAGACATTCGTCCTTTACATTTGTTAGCGATTGTGCCTGCCAAGTTTGTCCATGGTCAGATTCGAATGATGAAGGCAGACTTTCGCGCCATCTGGCTGCATCACAAGGCCTCGCGGCAAGCATGGATCGGACACTTCTCTATTTCGTGAATGATGACGAGAAAGTGTCTCGAGAGTGACAGCGACTGGAGCGATTAAAGAGAAGATCAAAACAACAGATGAAGCGAATGCAGACTCAGTGAAAAATGCAAAAGAAAAAACAATGAGAGGAGAGAGAAAGCCAAATGGAAACAAGAAATGGGTTGCTATGAGGCTCAGGAGAAGCCTCCACGAGTAGCGCGGGGATGAGTGTCTAGTGAGCCGTGGGCGCAGGTGCACAAGAAGCCAGCAGATCTTGAATCACTCCAATCTCCCTGTCCATCGTATCCCAGGCATAGCCCAGCTGGCTCAGTCCCTCGATCAGGTTTTCCACCTCGCTGCGCTTCGAGCTATGCGTGTACGGACCCAGATCCAACCGATGCATTCCTTCCAACTGCCTCAATACTTCCAAATGAGCGCTGGTAGAACGGTCGTTGAGCGCTTGCGCCGATTGGGCTGCATGGGCAGTCTTGCGTTCCGCTTCCTGTGAGACCACTTGCTCGACAAACTGTTGCTGCTGCAAGCTTTGTGGGTCGATAAAGTTGCTAGGGTCAGAGGGTGATGCGACAAGGTTCATCTCTGGGTGGGCAGAGCCTTGACGTCCGTTCATGCGGCTTGCGACCTGCTCATCGGAAACGCTGGGAATTTTAGCGAGGAACTGAGCGACGGGGAAGATCTGTTTGAGAATCGGTCCGCCCGTCTGCAAGATGCCGAGAGGCAAGAGGATACCAATGAGACGGGCCGTCTTGCGGCAGGAGACGATGGCTCGCTGCATACTCTTGTCAAAGAGAGCCTTGAGCGATGCGGCGATCACCTTGTCTTCTTCCGTCATGGCACTTTGGCCTCCAAGCGAGTGGCTGAGGCTCGCCATGAAGGCAGCGTTGGCGCGCTGTCGCTCCCCAAGGGCGCGAAAGAGTGCCAGATAGAGCAGCGAGCCACACAGCTTGGTGCTAGCAATCCATCCCAACGGACGGAAAGGCTGCAGACTGTTCATCGTCGACCAAGCTTTGGAGGCGCACCTATCGAAGAAGAGCATGAGCGAGTCCAAACTGTTCCACACGGCGCCGCAAGCTCGCTCAAGCTTTCGCAGTTCAGCAAGTGACGGCCTAGCCGCAAATCTGGCAGAAAGCGGAACGGGCGCCATGGAGGCGCCAGAGGGCCGCTGCCATGACGGGATGGACGGCTTGAGTCCCTCGGCAGCATCGATGTGCGTCGCCAAGAATCGAGAAAGCGCACCAATCTGGACCATGGTCATGATTACAAATGTGAGACCCATCTCGCCGGACAAGACGACCTCGCCCTGTCGAGGCGAGATGACCGGCGCCGTTTCCCTACGAAACGAGGCCTGACCGATCACTTCGATAGCGCGATCCTCTTTGAAGAAGGCTTTGCGTCGATTGAGACCGGACGCGACCGAATCACGACACCAAGCTGTGAGGAAGATTCGATGCGCCTGCATGGTGCTGAGCATGTGCTCGACTGCGTGTCTGTTGGTCTCGTCCACGACGAGCTTGATCGACATGCCGAGCTTCTCTGTATGGTCACAAGCTGCGTCTGCAAAGCTGTGTGCCTGCATCCCATCGACATTGTCGAGGAGCGGCGCGAGCAGGCTGAGAATTTGGATGCTCTCGACGCTTGGCTTCTTGAGGATGTCGTACTTGTGCAACAGTGAAAGCGCGTGGTTCAAAAGAGCGTGGCAGAAAGGCTTTCTCGCTGTGCCGCGACGTAGATTGTGCTCGATATCACCGGGGCGATAGGCCCGAATAAGAACGTCACTCCGCGTGCTGATCCATACGCGTGGGCTCAGGCGGTTGTTTTCGTTGACGGGATCATCGGTGGAAGCGATGGATCCTTCGCCAAATTCGTCGCCATTGCCTGGCTTTGCGCCTTTGGCGAGCAACTTGGTCCGCTTGGCCTGGATGTAGGCATCGGTGCATTGGATGCGCTTGTCCTCGCAACGGCTGCAGCCCATGCCATCAGGCCGCTCGGTCACGTCGCATCTTACTCTGCGCAGACGGCAGGTGTCACAGGCAACGCCCTGTTTGCGCTTGGGACGCTTTTGGCCGGTTCTGCTGCCCTTGGCATCCTGGCCGTCGAACGAGGTTGAAAGGAAACCATTGTCATCCACCTCCTGAAGGCGAAGGTCGCCATCATTCAGATCTTTAAAGTCGGGACCAAACGCAATGGGCGCATCCGTGTAGTGGGCGGCCCAAGCATGAATCACAGCGAGCAACGTCTCGGTCGTTCCTGGAGTTCCGATCTTACTGTCCTTGGTTCCGGTCCATGTTATGGGACCGAGGCCCTGGACATCCGGAATGATGGATGGTAGGCCTTCTGCTTCAGAACCGCCGTTGGACATGATTGACATCTTGCGCGGGTCGCCGTTGGCAGCGTTGAAAGTTTGGCTGAAGTGAGAAAAGTCGATCACGGGTGCCTGCATGTGGCAAACAGCAAAAAAGCAGTTGATAAGCTGTAGGGACAGCGAGCCGGCCATGACGCGATCCGTGATGCGCACCTCGGCGCCCCGAAGTTCGGTGAGGGCGCGGATCAGGATGGTGGACGCATTGATGCGCTCTCCGGACGATGTTTCGGCAGACGGAGTATTTAGCGAGGCACCATGTAGCATACGTGCCTCTTCGATACGCTTGCCTGAGCGGCTAGGACGGGGATATCTTCGGGAAGGTGGCGCGTGTGTTTTGGTGCAGACAAAGCCTTTGTCTTGACAGCGAGAGCAGCGGATGTGATGTATGGCAGTACCTGAGCTTGTGCTCCTCTGCATCTCGATCAATGCGGTCTCTGCCGTGTCCGGCGACGAGCTGCGAACAGCCTGAGCACGGCGATCATCTAGATCACATCGGAGATGCTTGGTTCGGCATTGATCGCAAGTAACGCCCTGGCGACGAGCCGACTTTTTCCTGTCGTCCAATTGACTGGCGGTTTCCTCTGAATTTGAGTCGAATGAAGAGGAGCTCGTCTTTGCGTAGTTGTTCAATGAGACAGGAAGCAAAGAAGCGGCTGTGACTGATGTGACCGTGTCCGGCGTAGTCGAGTCGGATAGAGCATACATCGACGCCGTGTGAGGTGGCAGCAGAGATGGATCAACCAAGGGTGTAATTGGAGCCGAAGTCGAGTCGTCGAGGTAGTGAGCATAGTAGCTTTGTGTGGCTTGCGAGGTCACAGGGTGGCCAGGAAGGCAGGTGAAGGAGAACGCCTCGCCAGCGAAAGGATCCAAAGACGACGAGGAAGCGGAGTTCTGAGTCTGCGAGACGTCGGTCGCTGAGACACCGCGGCTGATTGCTCGCTCTGAAAAGGTCATAGGACTTGACTCGACGCGATGCGTCAGACTTCGATGATCTAATAGGTCGACTCGTTGGTGATAGTCTTGCATGTTGGGTATTACCTACAGGCGTTACTGACGTTGCAGCGATTCGACATTCGTAGGCGTGCCAGATGGTGGTGGAGTGGTGCCATCAAAGACGATAGGCGGTTGTGTGCAGATCCGTCCGGCTTGAGGACTACGCTGTGGTCAGCATCGCTGTAACTGATAGGGCAGGGCTGGTGCAACTCGCCATGGAAGTGAGGTGCTTGGAAGAGCTGAGCAGGAAGCGACGCAGCTCAGCCTTTGATTGAAGCTGGTCGGGAGTCGGTGCGTCGGGTCAAAGCCGAATTCGTGGTGGAGGTGCCCGCCCCAAGAAACTGTGAACAAACAATGTGGCTTCCGAACCTGCAGAACGCAGTGCACCCGTGTGGTCTTCGTTCCATGGAAACCTTTACAAAGGGTCAGACAGTTGCTTTCACGACCCCGTGCTTGTCACGAGGGTTCTAGCCCTTGCCGTCCATTTTCCGGCAACGGCGAGACGCGAGGTACAAAAGTTGCATGCTTGGTGTGGGAAATTCGAGATAGCCGATGCACAGCTGCGTTAGGTCAAGGAAAAACAAATTCGGAGACCGTTTGACGGCTTGTTCACCAGAAGCCCGGACACTGCTTGGCGGTCATGCGAGAGTTACCTGCACAAATATCCGGCACCGACATGCGCTGTACGCAGCAGAACGGTGGAAACGGCACACATTTTTGGGGTGGGAACGTAAGACTTGCAGTTGGAGAGCCTGGGCTGTCACCGGAAAGGCGGCTGAGCTTCCGTTGGGACGGTCCCGAGCCAAGCTTCCGCCCAACTCTGCCTCGGAATAAGCGGCAGCCGCTGGAGCATTAGCAGGCATGACAGACTTTGATTTCCTCACGAAGCCCTCGCAGATCTCCGTCCCAGACTCGCGCACTCACTCAGCGTCGTCGTATTTGACAGCAAGGCACTAAGCGACGCACCAAGGCTGCGTACTGGGAATGCCGCAGGGTACAAGCAAGCCGTGGTGGCGACTGGTCTCATGAATCTCTCAGAGATTGTTAGATCTACGAGGCCTCGTTGTGACGGTCCGGCGCTCGCAGCCGCGCTCGCTCAGATCAAGCTCGACAAACGCTGTGCAGGTCAAATCGGGGCCGGACTGTGTTGGCACACAAGACAGAGCTACCTTTGAAACTTTTCTTCGATGTACTGATACATTCATTCATGGTTCACAAGTACGCGTGTCCCATAAGTTTACAACATACATTAGCCCAGGCTTTGCTAGAAAGGAAAGCACAAACGTTCAGCGACCAGTGCAAAGCTAGGACTTGACGAGGTCAAAGCTGAAAGCGGAATCAGAAGTGTATGGGTTCGCAACAAGGATACAGAATGACATGTAGAAAAGAGATGAAGTGTAGAGACAATCATGAGACGTGGCACGATGTTAAGCCTTCAAAGACCTTTGGGCATCATCATATCTTTTGTAACGGCGTCTTCGGCGTCCTGGCTATCGTCGTCATCTTCGTCGTCGTCCTCCATATTTTGATCCGCATCGCTGTCCTCCTCCTCCTCCTGCTGACCGTTGGCCTTGTTGCCCGCACCGTTGGCCTTGCGCTCTCTGGACCAACCGTTGTCGCTGGGTGCACGCAGCTTCCCTGCCTGGTTTCCGACCAGCTGTTGATCCTGTTCCGACAAATCGATGAGATGAACGCCGCGCTCACCTTTTTCCTCTTCCGCATCCGCTGCGCTCCAATATGCCAATGGAATGAGACGGAAAGCGGCCATGTGGACGAGAATGTGCTTGAGGATCTGCGCCTGATTGGAAGTGAGCGTCTGGCCCTGCTTGCATACCACGTAATTCTGAAGCAGAGTCGGGATACCACGCCTCAACTCGGTCGGCATGCCCAACTGTCGCAGCTGCGGCTCGACAGAGTGTGGTAGTGTATCGGGAGGGTTGGAGCGAGCCATGACGGGCCCTTCTGGCAACTCGATCGTCTCGGTCGCCTTGGATCCACCTCGTGCAAAGTCGACGCGCTGGTAATCCTTGAACCAATCAATCACTTCTGCAGGCGGCGACTCGGTGAATAGCAGACCAACGTCACCCGACAGACGCTGGCTGATACCACTGATGCCGGTCCTCACTTCCTCTTCCTCGGTCATTCCAAGCGCAAGAGCCAGCACTTTCAGCTTGCCGAAGAAGATCTTGCTTCCCTTCCAGAGATCGCGCACCTCTTTCAGATAGTTATTGCGCATCGAATGGTGTCCAAGGATCCAGACATAGGGGTATTCTTGTGCAGCATCGCGGACTTTATCGATGAGGTTGGCCTTGTCTTCCTTTGTCTTTTTGTCGGTTCGCGTCAGCGACACGACCTTGGACCGTTTAGCTCGAGGCATGATGAAGCTGGTATGGTTGCAGGATGGGGAAGGAAAAGGAGATGGTCGAAGGCCTCGAGGGTGTAGAGGTGGAGAAGCAAGCGATTCGTCCGAGCTGCTTGCTCCTCAAACATGAAAGCTGGCGAACCCTGAAGCAAAATTTCCTACACCTAAAAACCACAAAATCTTCTCAACGACCCTTGTTTGCAGCTGTCGATTTTTTCTAGTTACGCCACGCACTTACAAGACTATTGGAATCCTGCCTGTTGTAAGCTCTGACCATAGATTACGTGATCCTCCTCCGTGCCTTGGAAGTTTTTCGAGCACAGAGCATAAGGTTTTTTAAGGTTTTTTTTTCTTTTTCTTTTTTTTTCTTTCTTGGTTCTGCAGTCTCAAGAGCACAACCGCTTTATCTCTGCGCACACTCCACTCGAGCACTCGAGCGCATCTGATTAGGAAGAAGTGAAGCTGCACGAGAATTCTTTGAAAGCGCAGCTCAAGAACATACCTCTCTCAACCTGGAATCTTCCCCTCATCAAACCATTCGATCTCTCTTGCAACTGCTCATAACCTATACCATGGCAGTCGCAACGTCAACGAGCAACATGGACTCGCTCGAAAAGAGCCTCTGTGACTTCACCGGCTCCACGCCGCTCGATCAGCGATTCCGTTCGCTCTTCACAATCAAAGGCCTTGCTGCCACATCGGACCAACACATGCAACGAGCCATCTCGATCATCTCGACCGCCTTCTCGGACGATTCTGCCCTGCTCAAGCACGAGCTCGCCTACGTTTTGGGCCAGCTCGAAGATTCGCGCGCGCTGCCTACGCTGAAGCGGGTGTTGGAGGATCTGGCGCAGGATGCGATGGTCAGGCACGAGGCGGCGGAAGCGATGGGTGCGATCTCGGATCCTTCCGTCTTGCCTGTATTGCAGCAATACCGCAATGACTCGGATGTCAGCGTTCGAGAGACGTGCGAGCTGGCGATTTCCAAAATCACGTTTGACAACTCGGCGGAAGGTCAGGCTCTCAAGCAGTCGAAAGCGCAGGCGAAACTTGCCGAGGAACAGAGCGGAGTGAGCGGCGTAGAGTCTGCCTTTAAGCCGATCGATCCTGCACCTGCCATGACACCGGCTGCGAGCAAAGAAGCGGCCAAGTCCCAAGCCGACGCTGAAAAGTACGATGCTTCTCAAGTACCACTGTTCCGATCCACACTCCTCGATACCAACCTGACGCTTTTCGAACGCTACCGGGCCATGTTTGCACTGCGCAACGTTGCGCACGGCGGAGGAGACGGTGCCGTTCAAGCAGTGCTCGCCTTGGCTCAAGGGCTGAAGGATGCCTCGGCTCTGTTCAGGCACGAGATCTGCTTCGTCTTTGGCGAGCTCTGCCACCCCGCCTCGATCCCCAGCATGCTCGAGGTGTTGAACGATACCAACGAACACGAGATGGTCCGTCATGAAGCAGCAGAGGCTCTCGGCGGCATCGTCGAGGAAGGCGAGCAAGATGCCAAGGAGGCCGATAACGACTTTAGTCGCGTGCTTGACACGTTGAAAAAGTGGGCAGGTGATCTGGAGGCTCCCCGAGTCGTAAGGGAGAGCTGCATCGTAGCTTTGGACGAGCTGGCTTACAACAACGACCCGACACAGTTCCATCGCATCGAAGCGTCGACCGCGGTAGCAGCCTAGAAGCGCTGTCTCAGCTCGTCCGATTCGCACACTTTTTTCATCATTTCCTCAGCATACTCTCGCAGCTACGATACGCTTTTTCGTCCCTGCTTCTCTTGTACACTACCAACAGCTCAATTTTAGCATCGTATAGTTCGTCAAGAAGCTCGTCATGTTCCGCAGTCCGAAAATCAGGGACGCGAGACTTCGGAGATATTAGACCCAAATTTGCTTGCATGGAGAGAAAGAACAATTGATACAAATACAGTGCGAAGAACAGCAACGAGAAGAGACGAGAACGGTAGGAATGACTTTGCGAAAGCGGACGAAAGGGTATCTGAGATTCTTGCCAGCCAGTGTTTGAGAGAAAAAAAGCGAGCCGACTGATTGATAGACGCTGCGGATCAAATAGCAAGCGCTGTTTCGGCGTCGCCATGGCGAAGCGCACCGGTCGTCGGACCCGCACCGATGCCAAGAGCACCTTCAAGATCGAGTCGGGGGAACTCCCACTTGCCCGGACCTGTGGGACCCATGAGCTCTTCGCTGTAGTTAAGCATCTTGATCAACTGCGGCAGCTTAGGCTCGCGACCCTGACTCTGCGAAGCGAGGATGGCGGCGTTCAGTTCGCCAGCCGTCTTGAGACGCTGGCTGGGTGAGAGCAGCTCGGCGACATGGGGAGGTGCCGCAAGAGGGCCAGCCGCAGCAACGCCAGCAGCTTTGGGCACGTCAAAGGCGAGCAGTGCCATGGTGCGTTCAAGCTCCGGTAGCAGGTCTGGGTGCTCTTCGCCACGAGGTGCCAACTCTTCAGCAGCAAAAGCCAGAGCCTCGTTGATGAGTCCGGCTCGAATCAGCTCGATGAGACGCTGTTGTTGGAGGTGGAAAAAGAGCAGCGGGTTGTTGTCCAGGATCTATCGATAGCGGAAGCAGTAGAACAAGAAATCGCGGCCAACTGTCAGCATCAGTGTCGAAAATCGAGACAACAACATCAATCCGCACCAGCGACAGCAATAGCAATAACAGCGTGGAACCAAGTTCACCTTGGAAGAAGTCAGATTTTTAAAAGAAATTGGTGTAAAAGGTTATCCGCACTTAGACTCCCACTGGAGCCCGTTGCTAAGCGTGGTGCATGAAAAGTTTGTCGTCATTCGAAAGTAGGGCAGACGAGGTGCTAGGCTGTGTTGCTGCTGCTGCTGCTGCTGCTGTCGCCTAACTTGTCGTGTTGGAACGTACCTCTGGGTCAAGCTCATTGACACGACCGATGGCGTCGTCGATATCTCCGCGTTGGACAGCTCCTCGAATGATCATGCGATTGAGAATACTGTCCGAGTCAACAAAGGGCTTGAGGCCGCTCTCCTTGCTGAAGCAATCGGCTGCGTCTTTGTAGCCCTCGATGACCAGGTAGTCCATTACAAGACGGTTGAGATCACTGTTGCGGACGCAAAAGAGAAACAGAAACCGAGTCAATACCGCAGCTCGACCAGAAAGACTCGTCTTCGATCGCAGCAAACCAGGTAGCAATTTAGCTCGTTCTCTGTTCGCATCTTGTGATCTTGATTCGGCTCGCTCGATGGGTCAGTGGGCATAAGTATAATGGTTTTCCTCATCAGATGTAGGAGAGATTCCCACTTTGCGTCAAGTCTCATCATTGAAAGTCGAGCGAGGGTCGATGGTAGAGGAGCAAGATCTGCAGACCTGTCTTGCTGCTGCTGGCAGGGAATTACTTACTCTTTGGCTACATTGATGGACGAAAGCTGGCGCTCCCATTCGGACTTCTTGAGAGGCGTTTTGGCCATGTTGGGATGGTTATGCTGAATTGAGCCTTGGTCAGGATATTGACGCAACTCGAAGCAGGGAGAAGACTCGTCGATACCAGCCACTCGATAGAGATTGGTCCAAGAATGCTTGGGCTCTGAATTAGGAAAGACCGCGAGCGTGTGTGTATGATGTCCGACTGGTCTGCGGACGTCGTAGAAGAACGAGGTCTGCGGTGAGGGACCAGCTTGCCCGGCCCGATCGGCCTGTTGTCAGGGCCGGCAAGTCGTGGTCGAACGGATAGGTTTCCCGGTGAGGAAAGGAGCGTTCCCTCGTTTGCCTCTTGTTTCCCTCGGTGCAAAGGAGAAAAAAAATGGGGTGCGAGTCGAGTAAATCGAACGAAGAAGCGCTCTGAGGTTGGTGAGCGTGACGGTAAAAGAGGAAGAGAGCGCTCGAACATGGCTCAGTGTGATTGGTCCATGACGGCGCGAACAGCTGCGGACTGCCATTTTGGAACTGCAGATTTTCCACGGCCCAGACAAAAAAGGGTGTGGAGCAACACAACTCGAACCGGCCGTAAAAGAGAGATGGAGGGTCGATCACAGCTGAGTCGATTGACGACTGTGCAGCACGGAGGACATGGATTCCATCATGGATCAGGGTTCAAATCGATCCAGTTCACCTGAACTTCCTACCACCAACACAAATCACCACCACCACCACCAACATTGTCGACTTTCCGCGCAGCAATCGAAGTGGTATACTGGCAGAAGTACCCCTCTGCTACCGCACACGTTGTCGACGCAAAGCTCGTCCTTAAATCTCATCATCACACGACATTGCGAGTCGGCCTTGCCGACAGCTCTGGCCGGTTGACGATTCAATTTGCTACGCTTGGTTTCAGTGTTGTGCCGATTCGATCTCTAGCCCGCTGCCTTGCAACGCTATAAACGACCTCGCTTGTCCTCAGCCGCCTGTCATTGCGGCTCTGTTATACTTTTATTGTTGTTTCCTCTCTGCAGGAGTTGATGTTGGTGAATGATCAATTCTTTTAGTCCCCCTCACTGATTGATCCGTTTCGCGACTCCAGTGATCTGAAGTAAACTTCCCGCCTGCAAGGTAGCAATTGCGCCTTGTCAACCTCAAGACATCCGGGCGTAGTTAGCCTTGCCCTTGCTCGTTACAAACGACGAACAGACTTGCCTACTTTCCACTGAGTAGACACCCACTGCTCTTGCACACTTTGTTCCCCTTCTCCCTACATCTCTCTTCTTGCCCTTTCTAGCTCGCTTGCGGCTCTTCAAAAGCGCAGACGAACGTCACGATGGCGTCTGCATCGGTCTATTACAAGTTCAAGTCGCAAAAGGAGCCCTCGCGCATCACTTTTGACGGCACGGGCATCTCGGTATGGGATCTCAAGCGCGAGATTATTCTGCAAAACAAGATGGGCAGAGGCACCGACTTTGACCTTGGCGTCTACAATGCGGATACCAACGATGAATACAAGGACGACAATTTTCTCGTTCCCAGATCCACTCAAGTCATCGTACGCAGGTTGCCCCCATCAAAACCTGGTCGTGGCACCGCACAAAACTATGTCTCTGACGTCAACGGAACCGCTGACAATACCGGGGCCAGTCGCTTCTCAAGCACGGCCAACGCTTCTGGTGTCAAGCCTTCCGATGCACGCTCGCAGGCCTACCGCGGACCCATGACGATGAGATTCGATGGTGGCAAGGACCCCAGCTTGTCTGCGCAACCGTCTTTGGGCGCTGGTCCCTCAGCTGGTCCGGGCAGCGCCGGCGGTCCTGCAGCCGGTGCTACCGGAGACGAGGCTGACCGCATCGCAGCCATGTTCCAGGCTACCACAGAGCAATGGGACGAGACGCAGGAGCGCATGTCTCATGCCACCTATCGCGACCGCTCCGGTCAAGCTCGTCGAGGCGGTCCTCCACGGCCCATGACATCGCAGCGTCCTCAGCAGCAGGTTCCCGATCGACCACCGCCCGTCGGCTACGTCTGCTTCCGCTGCGGCAAACCAGGACACTGGATTCAAGACTGTCCCACCAACGACGACAAGGACTTTGACAATCGACCGCGATTCAAGCGCACCACGGGTATCCCCAAATCCATGCTCAAGACTGTCGAACAACCCACCGACGAGGATCAGCGCGCAGGTGTCATGCTTACAGCTGATGGTACCTATGTCGTAGCCCGCGTGGATCAAGAGTCGTGGCGCAAGAACCGTGTTCGCACCAAGCCTTTGACTCAATCGGACGTCTACCAATCGGCACCCACCGACACGTCGCTTGCCTGTCCGCTATGCTCCAAGCTTCTTCGCGATGCTGTCGTGACGCCGTGCTGCAAGACCAGATACTGCGAAGAATGCATACAGACCCACCTGCTCGAACACGAATTCACCTGTGCCGAATGCGACAAGCACATTGCAGATCTAGAACAGCTCCAGCCCGATCAAGAGACACGTCGGAAGGTCAAGGATTACGTCAAAGAGACGATCGAGCAGAGCGAAAAGGAGATTGCAGAGGAAAGCGGCAAGGCCGAGCACGCGAGTTCGAACGATGCTGCGGACAACAAACCGGGCTCGCCAGGCTCTGGACGCCAGCGCACGCTCAGCCCAAGTGCATCGCACAATGACCAGGACGAGCAGACGCACAAGGCAGCCGCCCAGAACAGCGACCACAACAATCTAGTCTATGGCGATAGCAATGGCAATAGCAATGGCAATAGCAATGGTCTGGGTAACAGCAATAGCAACAGCCAAGGCAACCCAGGCCAGGCCTCCGGGATGGTGTTCAATCCGCAAATGGTGCAGCAGATCATGATGATGCTTCAAAACCCTCAATTGCCACCGCCCATGCGGATGCAACTCCAGATGCAACTCCAAATGCAGCAGTTCGCATTCATGCAGCAGATGCAGCAACAGCAGCAAGGCGGTACGGGAGGAGGTGGCATGAATGGCATGCCGATGGCTCAGATGGGCCAGATGAATGTGGGCATGATGCAAGGCGGAGGAGCACCCAACATGTCGTGGGGACAGCAGCAGGCTGCACAGGCTACCAACCCATTCAGCCATCGCGCTCCGCCCACCAACGAACACTCGGCCTATATGCGCATTCCGGTCAATCAGGCTAGGAATACCAAGGTGACTGGCACAAAACGCGATCGTCCTACTGACTTTGTCGAGGTTGGCAGCAAAGGCGGTGGCGGCGGTGGAGCGGCGAGCGACGCCAGCAAGTCGGCACGTACGGGCTAAGCATCTAGCGTGAAGCCTTTTTCATCTCTCAACGCAAGTTTGTACTTGTCAGCAGTTGTGTCCATTGCAATTCACTTCTTGCCCAATAACGTCATGTATCAATCCCACAAAATGAGTAAATGAACAGAGTGCGCGAAAATCAGTGTGCTGCTGGTTAGTAACAGCAAATGTTTGAAAGGGGTAAAAACGGTCTAAGGGGAAAAAAAGGCACAGAAAATAGCCGTCTAAAATAACTCGAGCAAACATACAGGGTATATTCGGCAGGCCAAGCAGCTGCACACTTGCAGCACCTCGATCGCAGCCTGCACTCTCCTTCCAGTCTGCTATGGCCCAGGTTCGTCACCCAACCACTTGACGTTGTTGGCGTACTTTTGAATGTCGGAAAAGAACTGGTCTCCCACTTCCTCGCCTCTGCCAGCTGCGATTTTGAGGATAGCCTCGTTGACACCCCTTGCTCCCAGGATGTCGACGTGGTCACCGGTGGATTCTCCGCCTCTCAGATCCATGGCTTCGGGCTCGTGCTTGAGTTCGTGTGTGACAACGCTGATGTTGGCCGGATTCCAGATCGAGTGTTTCCAGCCTTGGGTACACATGGCGCCCAAAGAGAGCAGGGAGACGGTTCCGTCGCCTTCGCCCATCTTGCAGCCGGCGCGCACTTTCGGCAGTGCGTCTTCCTTTTGGATTCCATGGTCGATCCAGCTGAGTCGTGCGGTGGGGAAATCAAGCGCAGGGGTTCGAGATACGTCGGGGCATTCTTGACCGAAACATCCTGGTTCATCCATTTGTTCTCCAATGGATGACTCGGTGACGTATTCGCCCTGCTGGTACCAGTAGGATCGTTCGGTGGGCTTGCCGACGCCGTAGATGCAGTAGAGCTTCATACTCGGCGCGTTGGGCAAGGGTGCCTCGAGAGGGTTGGACCACTTTGTGTGATCAGCGTTGTTGGCTTCGAGTTGGGCGGGATCGCGCTCAATCCCGTGCGAATAGTTGGTGGCCAGCATCTTTTGGAAGGAACTAGGAGCATGCTGAAGCATAAAATTGTGAGCTTGGGTGGCAGTAAGGTTGGTTCGAACTGTCTCCTCGTTCAGGTCATGTTGGTCCGCACTTGGTTGACGGAAACTGTAAATGTGTCCGTGTGTGTCTTCGGCATCTTGCTCGTCGTCGGGTGCCCAAGTGGAGTTGCCCCAGATGTCTTCGCCTCCTTTGATGAGCATGCTCGCGCCCCCGGCCCAGGTGCGGAAGAGTTTAGCCCGTTCGCGCCGGCTGAAGAACTTCTCGAGCAGGTAAGCTGCTGCAGGGGGAACTTCGACCGTGTCCCTCATCTCGCCGGACAGCATCACGGCCATGGCTTTGGGTACACCCAAGAAAGTTCCTGCGATCGACGTGAATGCTTCAATGTGGTCCTCGACCCAATTGGGCCCACCGTTGCCGTAGAATTCGCCTTGAGCCTCGACCCATTTCATAAAGTAAAAGAAGACCGAACTGCCCATCGAGTGCGCCACAATGACCGTCTTTTTGCCAAACAGGGCCTTGTTTTGCTCAATCTTGAGCTTCAATCGTGTGAAATAGCGATCGCGCACCTCGAGATTGTAGTAACTCAGCCTCCAGTCGTAGCTGGCGAGGAAGAGGTTGTTGGTATCGTATCCAAGCACGGCGAGGTTCTCGATCACTTTGCTCCAGATCCAGTAGCCAGCAGCGAAGAAGCTAGCAGCGTCGAGGCCCTCTGCTGCACGTACGCGGATTTCTGGTGGATCCAGGCCGGTCTCTGGATCGAGTGAGAGATGTCGGACCCACATGTCCTTTTCGAAGACGATGGTGCGCATCATGGTGGTGGTACCCCAGAGACGTTTGCGAAAATAGCTCGCTGAGCGTGCATCGGTCGTCCAGCTCTCGAGACCGGTTGAGACGATGCCGGGGATGAGAATCACGGGGTGGTCGGCAGAGTATCCGCTGTGACTGAGATCGCGTCCGACGCGGAAATCCTTATTCTTGAACCACTCCCTCGACCGACTGAAGAGATTTTCGCCCATATCTGCGAATTCTTTGGGCATGCCAATGTCGAGCGAGGGAAAGTCGATGCCGCCGAGACCGTCGATGGATTCGTCTACAAGTGACCGCAGCGTAGCCATCTGTTGAGCTATTTGAACGTTCCTCGAGGCGAGAAAGGCAATGACCGCACCGAGTGCAGCACCGAAGATGAAGAAGAGACGTCTGTAGCGCATCAGGCCCTTTTTGATAGGCACATCGGCAACGTCGTGACGAAGAAAGGGAATCTCGGAGAGATCTAGCTCGTGCCATGGCGTTCCTGGCGCTGTGACGCTGTAGCTCGCCCTTCCCTTCATGGAAGGACGCTTGCTCTTTTTGAGAATAATCTGCTGGGGCGGAGTGGTGGTGCCATCGTGGCTGCTGCCCTCGGAAGTGGTGGAAGAGGAGGCCTGGATCGAGGCACGGTTGTGCTGATGTGCGGTCGAGGATCCGTTTCCATCGTTGTGATCGGGAGCGGCGCCGCCATGACGCTTGTGCTTGCGATGGTTCATGGTTGCGTTGCGCTTAGTGCGCTCGTAGTCGAGGATGTCTACGCAGGGTAGAGAGAAAGAGAGGGTGATGATGGTGGGAAGAGAGAGCGAGCTGAAGCCAGCACGGTCGGAGTTAGGATTTGACACTTCTCTGAGCCAAACAAGTGGAGGATTATCAGGCGCAAACAGCGGCAGAGGTGACAGAAAGCCAAAGCGATTAGTTATTTTTGGCAGCGAGCAATCGGTGCAATTCAGGCATTATTTTTCAGGCTGCCTTTCAGCAAGCAACGTTTGGCGCCTACACCGTAACAAGCGAGCCGGCGATTTGGCGAATTTCGAAACCGATGATCCTGTACCATTGCGCCGTCTCGCAGCCCAATCTTGCGTTCACCGGCATGGCCGATTTCCCATAGTATGTTGTATCAGCTGGCATAACAATTCAACGCAGAATTGCACCTTTACTGCAATAGAGCCACACTGTTCGGCTTTGCTGTGCAGAATTGCCAGGGTCCAGCTGAAACACACACAGGCGCTGCCTCTGCCTCTGCTGCTGCTTCCAGTACAGTAACTGCTGATGCACGCTGTCAAAGCCGAGTCGAAGCTTTAAAAATCGCGCTCAGTCACTGCTCCTTCCAGGCAGCTCGTATGGGTCGACCAGGTTGGCTTACTACCACGTCCGTCGCCCGTCGACTCAGCATCGACACTACGACAGTTCGAACGATTACGATCAAGGCGACAACAACGGCGGTGACGACGACTGACAGGGAGAATTCATTACTGCACAACACCGAACGCCTCGAGCCACTCCTACAGGATGCTTGCCTAGGAGCTTTACACGATCCTAAAACTCACAAGAAACCGTCGGCTGGTCGCGGCCTACGGTCGTAAGGTGATTCGACTGCCAACATGCAGGTCGTCATTCCTGATCTGGACGACAAGCAGCTTTTTGCACCTCCACGCCGCTTACAGTCGCCCACAGCTTCAATTGCTTCTTCTACCAACATCAAAAGTGCTAGTCCGCCTTCCTCGAGCCGTCATCTTCAGAGCATCACCACCAGCTTGCCAGGGCCTTCCGATTGGGTAGATCAGCCGTCTACGCAATCTCCCGTCTATTCCAATGCGCCTCCAGGCCCCTTCCGTGGCGCCGCGCTCGGATGGCACGGCCGGTCCGGAAGCGCTACAAGCGATTCGTCTGCCGGAGGATACGCTGGCCTTGGTTTTCGCGTGCCTCCTTCGTCCAGCTTTCACCAGGTAGGCTCTGAGCTGGGACAATCCAGCTCTTCCTCTCAACTCAATCCCTCCGCCTCAGGTTCCGTCTCTTCCTCGTCAGCGTTCAGCTTTCCCACAAAGAAGCCATCAATGCCGTCGCATCGGTCCCAGTTGCGCGCTCACCAACTCGAGCCTGAACCTCTTCCCCAGCACCACTGGCCAACTACGCCTCGCGCTGAACTACCTCACCTTGGCGTTGCTGCCGCTGCTTCCGATGCGGGTGACCTTACCGCTGGCTATCGCTCCGGCCTTTCGACCCCTCGGCCACCACCTTCTGCCTCCGACATCCAATTCCAACAGCAGAGCCTTCCATCCCCTGGCTTTTCTTCACCGCCAGAAAGATCGGCACCACTCGTCTCGGGTCGGGGACGCAGCGACAGTTACACCTCTTCACCCTCCCGCAATCATGGCCACAACGCTTCCGCCTCGCGGTCCTCCCGCTTCCATCATGCTCCCACAGCCTCCTACCATTCCGACTCGCACAACTCAGTCGGAGGCATAAGCAGTTCCGCAAGCAGCGCTGCTCATCCTTATTCCGGATCGATCGCCGATCTGCCTCCCGTTCCTCCGCTTCCTTCCTCAGCAGACAGCATCTATGCCGATATGCCTGTCACGCCCGGCGGCCACACCAACAATGCCGCCTTTCAGCTTCCTCGCGCCATGGCGAGCACCACTTCCTTTGAGAATTCTGACCACGCAGGAAGTCCACTCAAACTCAGCATGCGCCAACTTCGCGATGACCCTACGCAGCCGAGGCCTCTGCGTCCCTTTGACGACAACGAAGACACATCGAGCGGCGACCATGCTCAGTGGTCCCACACTCAGCGATCGCGATCAAGACTGCTCCAATCGTCCAACCGACGAGGTCAAAGTCCCGCATCTGCGCGTCCGACCGCGCTTGCGATCAGCCTCGGCGCCGAGGGCCTGGGCCAACTGCCCGCAGGGATCGGCACGCCTGATCCACAGGCGCCCGTCGAATATGCGCTCAACATCCTCATGAGTCGCTTTCTCACCCTCGCCACAGCCAAAGTCAAGCGCGCGCTCGAATCCGCCCAAGACAACGATCCAAAGCTGCTCTGCGCCCTCACTCCCGAAGACGATGCCCTCTTTGATTCCGTGTGCGACTCGCTTGCCCACATTTCTCGCAAGGGTGCCGCCTCGGTCGTCCGAAGTCTCTTTCGCTGGAAATCTATCACAGTGGACGCCGATATTGAAACCGATCTAGTCCGTCGCCACATCGCCTCGGCGGCTCCGCTTGCTGCTGCCTCTGCCAGTGGCACTACCCGCGACATTGCCCTCTACTTGGCTCGCCGCAAGGAGCTCTTTGCCATTTTCCTCACCGCCAAGGCGCTCATCGTCATCACAAAGGTGTTGGCGCGCGACTCACTAGGCGAAGCGCAGGCGGCCGAGTTCGAGGAGCAGACCTTTACCATGCTTCTCACATGCACGCGCGAAAAGGACAAGGAGCGCATACTCCCACGATCCATCAGTCACATTCGTGACGCCTGCTTTGAAAGTGTATCTCATCTGATCGGCGAGGTTTCTCGTGTGCGCTTCGTCACCATCAGCGATCGCTTCGTTGAAATCCTCGATCAGTCTACGAAGGCGCCCTCTGGCAAGGTAGTCGAGGACCTACTTGTTGCGGCCATCCAAAGTCTTCGTCACTTGAAGATCACCACGTATCCGATGGAGCTATTTGAGGAAGGAGCCGACTTTGTCGATGTTCTTGCTCGCCACTACGCGCATTGCCACGGTTTCCGCGTCAAGACGAGTTTCGCCGAGGCCTTCGCCCACCTCATGCTTCCTGTTGCGCAAACTGCCTCGGCCGAAGTCAATCATCCGACCTGGACCAAGGCCATGGACACCATTTGGCCACGCATGACTGCCATGTCCGCAAAGCCCCGTTACTGGACCGTCGCTTACCCGCTTCACGTAACACTGCTTGCGGTGTCGCCGGAAGAAAAGCTTGCTTCCAGCTGGTTTGCTTGCGTAGAAGCAGGCGTAGCCAAACTCAAAGATCGTGTCAATCGCACCGTCGTTCTCAACGCCGCCGTAAGACTGCTCTGGGCCTATGCATTCCGATGCCACGAGAGCCACACAAACACTCACAGGAAGCTCGAGGCCTTCTTCCGGCTCTGGTTCCCAGTCAATCGCCGCTCCATAAACCCTCCGGACAGCTCACCCGACCCTTTCATCATGATGGCGCACTACGCACTCTATCGCCAGTTCGACTTTGGGCGCGAGCTTCTGCTCAACTTCTTGTGTCACTCGGCACTCGGCGGAAGCACGCTGTCGCTGCAATCGGATGTCTTGACGGGCCAACGGATGACAATCGCCATCCGCGCAATACTCTTGACGCTTGATGCGTACGTCAAGGGCGAGTCACCTCCCTTCCCATCCAACGCCAACTTCCACCAATTTGATTTCGACACGCTGCCCGACGGCTGCGGCGATGAGCTGCCGGAAACATTCAAGTATCCCAAAGCCGAAATTGGCGAAACGCAGAACCAATTCAACGACCTCATTTGCAAGATTGCGCTGCTCTGCGACCATCAGATCAGCGACATGACCATCTTCGATGCTCGTACCCATCTCTTCAACCGCACGGCGCCTAACGCTGCTGCATCGACGGCCGAACGAGCGCTGCTCGAACGCGAAGGCTATACCTGGCGCTTGCACCGCGCTGCCATGCTCATGGCAGCCTATCCGCGCGAGAATCAGTCATCTAGCGATCTGCTCCGTGCCTGCTTCGAGTCCTGGCCGAGATGTCTCAGCGCCAACATCTCCTTCTCTAGTGTGCTCGCGGTCCTCTTCCGTGCTCACTTTAGTGCCGATCCGGACCTCAGTAGAGCGTCTGCGCGCGCTCTGAGACGCATCGCCGGTCAGCGACCGGGAGGCTCCTCCGCCGTCGTCTCAGGCTTCATGCGGTGGATCTTCCGAATGGATACCGCCTTCTGGGAAATCCATCCCAAGCAGGTACTCCTGATGCCTAAGATCGAAGAGGCGGTCCGACTCTGGATCGACTTCCTGCAAATTTGGCTCGCAGAACTCCGCACACAAAACAGCCAGGCGGACCAAGGCCAGACCGGGCTACACAAAGGCTTTGAGATGGAGCGCACCAGCGCATGGGCACTCATGGACGAAGTCGAGGCCTATGCGCTCTTCCTGCTGTGTTCAGCCTCACGCTCGTTGCGGTCGTTGGCGATCGAAGTACTTCGCCTCATCGCGGTCTTGGATGATGCTTTCTTATCGCCTAGCCGCCGTGCAGCGGCCGAACAAGCGCGAGCTCAGGGCGAGGAGGAGGAACCTACCAGAATCGTGCATCTCCTCGATATGCCCTGCCAAGATTTTCTTGATGCAAACGACCCTCATCTCAGCTGGCATCAGATCAACCATCTGGCTCGCTACAAATCTCCGGATCGCTCCACCTCTCTCCGAATGATTGCAGAGAGCGAAAGAGAGGTCGAGCAGTCTTTGTGGTTCCGAGCCCTTCCGCTCTTCTTACGCATGAGTTTGGAGCGCTTCCCGACGACCGTCGCTGTTTTCCGATCTTACATCACCAATCGTGTGTTGGAGATGGATCACGTTGCTGTCTACGCTGCTGACATCTCGAACCGTGCGCCGGCAAACACCATGTCCAGCGCTACTCTCAGCAAGTCTCAGGCGGCATTGGCAGCGTCTGCATCGATCCACAGCTCCAGCTCGATGGCATCGTTGCGCGACGCGGCAGCCGCGGGTTCGGCGGGCCAGGCCGAAACGCTTCTCATGGCTCAACATTGGCGCTTCTACGTGCTGGCCCTCTGCACCACAACGACATCCACCGAGGGTTCGCGTGGAGGTGTCGTCGGCAACCACCGACGCAAGTCGAGCGAGCCTGAGACAGGCGAGCGCATGATTTCGGCGCGCGACCTGTTCCAGAAGCTGGTTCCCTTTCTGGCATCGGACAACGAAGTGTTTCAGGACGCTGTCGTCTTTGGGCTTGGGAACATCAACGAGAACCACTATTTGGCACTGCTAGAGACCATGCAAGCACTGAGCGGCACCCTTAACGACGATTTCAAAGTGCGGTCTGTGGCTCGCACTGGCTTGAAGCGAAATCGGCGGCTGGACAGACTTCGTACCGCCCTGGCACATGTTCTTCAGCTCACAGCTCCGCACATGGAGGCTCTTGACCATCTCGAGAATGCGAAGGTCATCGGCATCATCCACAATTGGGTCAAGGACACGTTCCACTTCCTCACAGACCGCGAGATCCGTCAAGACTGGGAGTTTCACAGTCTTCGACGCTACTTTTGCGGTGTGACACAACATCTTTTTGACGGGCTTGCCAAACGAGGCTCGGCCGACTCGCACTTCCCCTTTGATGTCCGGCTGCGCATGTTCCGCGTCTTTCGCGATTGGCACTCGTACAGCACTGTCAGTGAAGACGGGCGCAACAAGCTGGCCAACCTCCTCAGCACCGCTGCCGATCAGCAGAGGGACGATCGTGCCAAGGAGCGCGCGGTCAAGACGCTCAACTACGAGACGCAGGCGCTTTCGTACCAAGCTGGATGTGCTATGGCGTCACTCTGCCAGGGAGCCATCTCGATGGTGGGAGGACCGGCGCCTGCACCGATGGCGGGATCCTCGCTCGATCCCAGCTCGCTGCTTCACTGGCTCAGCAGCCTGTTTCAGACCAGCGACGAAAAGAATCACGATCTTGCCCGCAAGGCGCTGCGCTCGCTGCTCGTCTACAATGACCAAAACGTGATCCTGGTCGACAGCACAGTGGATCGCTGCATTGCCGAGCCTGATCGCGCTCTAGGCAAGAAAAGTATTTTCGTGACCACAGCCGAGGTCGTAATCGAGAAGGACGACTTGTCGATGCCATTGCACGCCATCTTCTGTTTAGGCCTAGTCAAGCTTGGCCATCCCGATTCGAGCATCCGTCGCAAGGCCCTGTCGGTCCTCAACGATTGTAGTCGCCGCTTTGACGAAACTTGCTCATTGGATGAATTTGAGGTCGGGGTGTCCAGCCCTCTGCCCGCAATCTACCTTCGAGCACAACGAGACGTCAATGCCCATCTCGCCATGCACTTTGACGGCCTCAGAACGGCGATGCTCAGCGAGTTTACGCGTCGTCTGCCCCTCATCGACGCCTCACGTCGCGCTACCATCCTGGGTTTGTTGCCTGAATGGCTGCATGGTCTCATCTTGCACACTGCAGATGCAAGTATCGACAGCTTCCCAGCGGCGCCGCCAGACGTAGTCTTGTACAGGGCCTATCTCAACCTCTCGAATTTGTTTTGCCTCACGGTCCGATACGGCGACGAGCACAATTTCGAGATCCAGGAAATCTGGAGCAGCTTGGTAGCCGCTTCGGATGACCTGCAGAGTGCGGATGCGGTGGTCAGCTTCCTCATCGATCAAGGTCTCCACTTCCGAAGCGAGCAGGTGGTCACGCACTCGAAACGCGTGGTCTCGTGCATCTCGCACACGCAGGCGGGCCCACACATTTTCGAGCAACTTTGCGCCATGATCGAGCCGAGCCGCATGATCCAAGTGCCGCGGTTCGCGACGGCACCGTCGCCGGATGTTGATCATCGTCATCTCTTCCGCGCAGATCTGAACAAACTGTTGCCTGAGCCCGAGTCGACGCTCGCCTTCTCGGAGGGGCAGCTGGCGCTCTTTTACGTGGGCGAGATGACCTACGAGAGACGGGAGCAGCTCGAAACAAGTCTGCCCACGCTGTTGCACGCCATCTTCATGCATATCGATAGCCGCTCGGCATTTGTTCGCACCCAGATGGTAGACCTGTTCGAGCAGCTGATGCGCTGCACCATCTCGATCGGTGCCAGTGCTTTGGGCAACAACGCTATGGCAAGATCTTCGCTCCAGATCGTCGACCCGGAACGAATGGCTGCCGCAAAAACTCAGCTCGAACGACTCTTTGCTCGACGGACCTTCGCAAGCTGGTCAGCTGAGACCCTGGACGAAGATAACGACAGCGAGTTCAAGATGCCGAATAACTTACTCAACACAGCTCACGACACGCTGACGTTGATCGAGCCCTTCTTCGTCTCCTTCCGCCAGGATTGGGGGTCGGTGGCACTGACATGGGCTACTTCCAACCCAATCCGACACATGGCATGCAGATCGTTCCAGGTGTTCCGTGCGCTGCAGCCGTCGGTGACGCCAAGCATGATGGTAACCATCCTCGGAAGATTGGCGGACACCGTCTCGGATCACAAGCCTGAGGTGCATCGTTTCACGCTCGAGGTGTTGTACGCTCTCAACCTGGTGGTCAAGCATTGCGAACCGTTCAATCGAGAATTCCTAGCTCAAACTTGGTGGGCGACGTTGGCGTGCCTGTCGACGGTCAATGAAGCCGAATTTGCCGAGTCGGTCGCCATTCTAGAAAGTCTGGTGGACCGGCTGGACATCGGCGAGCCTGATGTGATCGCCTACCTGGTGCAAAACTGTCCAGAAGGCTGGGAGGGCGATGTCGGCGTACTACGCATCCTGGTCTCTCGTGGTCTTCGATCGTCCGAGACATCAGCTCCGACGTTTCGACTTATGGCGAAGCTGGCCAAGTGCCGGGATCCGGCTCTCATCGACTTGGACGACAAGTGCCGTCTTGGCTACCTGTTTGTGGCTGCGCTACCGTGGTTTTTGCAGGTCACCGAGGAGAGTTTGAAGGCAGCTGGCGGATCAGTAACAAGCAAATTTGATCCTCGCAACGCTACAGCTGCCTCCGGGATTCTCAAGAAGTCAGGTGCTGACGCGGGAGCTGCGGCTGTGACCGGTGCATCGACAAATGCCACGCAAGCACTTACAGCAGTGGAGTCGCAGATGGTCTTGGAAATGGCCGCAGACCTGGCTACTACCGCCGCGCACCTCGAAATGCGCGATGTTGAACGAGTCGCTACGTCGATTGCTCGATCGCGCTTCCGAACCAAGGACGATCTGGTGCGACAGGCGGCCAACTGCATCCGATCCCACTATCTGCCTGAGCACGGTCCCGAGCTGGCCGTGTTGCTGCTTGGAGTGGTGCTGAATCGACACGAATGGATGCGGAGACAGTCGATGCAGGTGCTCAAGATATTTTTCCAGGCGCTCGACACCCGCAACCACGCAGCATTCAGCAATCTGGGCTCGGAGCTTCTCATGCCGCTGCTGCGCCAGCTGTCGACGCCGCTCTCTGCGCAAGCGCTTGAAGTGCTCGACGAGCCTATCGTGGTACACGGTGGACCCGCGGCTAACCAGATCTTGCGAATGAGTCTTCAGTGGGGCAACATGAACATGAATGGGCAGACGAGGGACTTTGTTCATGACGCGTCAATTTTTGGACCCCCACAAGAGAGCGGGTGGGCTGTTGCTGATCCACAAGACATGGCGACGCGCACGCGGATCAATTTGCAGGCTCTGGTCAAGATGTGCGAACACACGCTCGACATTATCCCTACGGGCAACAATGTCAACTTTGTGGTGGATGATGCGTATGATGGCACCGCGGAAGCAGACGGTGGTGGATTTGCACTTGATGAGGCACCCGGGGTCGGTGGGACGAGAAACGAGCATGCAGCGCCGACGTCTAGCTTGGGCGACATTGTCAATCAGTTGCACGACCTGTCTTCGTTCTTTGGCGATGATCCGATGTCCAAGAGTCGCCAAGCGTCGGTCATGTGGCGAGACTCGCGACTGGATCGATCCGGGTCGATGCGACAGGCGTCTGGGTTGGGCCGGGCTTCGTCGATCCGATCGAATGGGCTGGGTGCTGTGGGCAGCATTGGTCGCAATGGATCATTCCGTGGCGGAAGCATGCCGTATAGTCGACAAGTATCGCCGAATCCTACGGTTGTACCAGACTCCTTGCGAGGGCCCTATGCAGACGAAAGTGGCGGCAGCGGCGGTCTGTACAGAGCTGCTGTGGTCGGCGCCCGCAACAGCGATGAATCCCGATACGGAGGTATCTCAAGAACATCGTCAGCAGCTGGAGATCAATCTGCCGGTATGGTGATGGGTCGTTCGGCCAGCACGCTTTCAAGTCGCAGCGAAGAAGCCGGTTCGAACCGATCCCGTGCTCAGATTGCCAAGATCCTAGCCCGCTCCACTACGCGTGACAGTCCAACGCTTCTTACGAGAACGAACAGCGGCGGTGGCAGAACAACATCGATTCCGGAGGAACGTCCCGACAGCAAGTCAAGTATCGAGCTTCGCGAGCGATGCGATAGCTTTGATCGACTCTCTGAGACTAGCGGCTCGCAGCAGCACCACGGATCGATTCATCGCAGACCGTACGCATTTACGCAGCAGCAACATCAGCAGCAGCAGAGCCCACAGCCGTACTACCACCAGAGACAGAAACCCTCGACGTCGTCGACATCGTCTCTGTCAGGATCGCAGACGAATCATCGTGCTGCTGTTGGTGGGGGGAGCAGGGTGGCGCAGGGTGCAGACAGTAGATTTCAATCGGTGGCCAAGTCGGCCGTTTCGAATCGGAAGCATTCAGGAGACGACTAGAGACGTGCTTTGTATCAGTATACGGTGGTTTCCTTGCATCGCATGCAGTCTTCCAAAGGAGGCTGGCGTCAGGCTCATATTGCTTTGTATGAGTCCGGATTTGCTTTGATACAAGTTCGCATCTTAAGATGAGCAGGGCAGGTGTCGTGTGACCTGCTTGAGACGTGTGATGAAAAAGAGCAATGTGTTAGGATCACTCTACTGACAATTGGGGCAGGAAAGCCATTGCAGCCTCCACATGCATTTCAAAATTCGCCGTTGCAGCAACCTGTTGACCAACTTGTCGGCCAATTCTGGAGACCCTCAAATCTTTGTTTGCCACCACACCTTTCTCATCGGACATCAACTTCGTCTATTACTGTATATACCGCGGAACGGTGCTCATAGAATTGGTTCGATCCGTCACCTTAATCTGCGCCAGCTTATCGTGCGAGTCAACTCCTGCCGTTGCATCCTTGTTGCCACCTCAAGAACGTTGACATGGTTCGAAAAATCGGCAGGAGAGCACGTGAGGCTTCACCCTCGTCTTCGTCCTCCTCCGCCCTTCCAACTGGCTTCGCGCACTCCGATATGACACGCAAGGTGGTTCGATCGCTTGAAGCTATGAATGACGGTGAGATGCCGGGGCTGGTGGTGTTCGATCTCGACTACACGCTGTGGCCGCTGTGGGTGGATACGCACGTCGATTCGCCGCTACGTCGGCGAGGCAACGACATCAACCGCGTCTACGATCGCAACGGCCAGCCACTGCAATTCTTCCCACACGTACCTGCGATCCTCTTCTGGCTCAAGCGCCGAGGTGTGCCGATTGCAGCCGCAAGTCGCACCAGAGCCCCCACCGTCGCGCGGCAAGCATTGAACGGCTTATTCCTCGTAGACGATTCCCACCTAATCGACGAGTCCACCGCTGCACAAGGTGGCGAACTCAAAGTGGTCAAGGCCATAGACTTTTTCGACTATCAAGAAATCTACCCCGGCAGCAAGATCACTCACTTCCGCAACTTGCAGCGAGACTCGGGAGTCGAGTTTGAAGACATGCTGTTTTTCGACGATGAATACAGGAATGCAGAAGTCGGCACCAAGTTGGGCGTGCACTTTGTAGAGGTGGGCCATCAGGGGACGGATTTGGGTCTGGTTGAGAAGGCGATCAGCGAGTGGAGGGCTAAGAAGGCTGCGAGGAGGAAGGCCGAATTGTGAGTGTGCGAGGTGATGGATCAGCAAAGGCATGGAAATGGCAAGCTTTCATAACAAGAGCATCACGTTGTCATCCTAGTGAGATCATGTAGAATGTGCTTCCTTGGAGTTTGTGAACGTGTACACCAGTGATTTGGATTCGAGACGATTGCTGATATACAGTCCATCGATACAACCGGGATGCTACATTTTGGCTGAAACGTTTATTCTGTCTCGTGCTCTTCGTCGCCCTGATCGCTGTCATCCTGATCTGTCTCGATATCTGTCACCGCTGTAACACCAGCACGTCTGGTCTCGCGCACCCTCGTATTACACCTCAAACACTTCCACCCTCTCCTACCCTGCTCATCCTCCTCATCCAGCTCGTCCTCCATCTCTTCGTCCAGCAGCTGCTTTGCGATACAGACGTAGCAATACGTGTGATGGCATGGTACCGTCTGGTAGGGAGTGGTGACGATGGCATCTGCATATGCAATTCCGTCTGGCGATACACCGAGGACGGCGTTTCGTGCAGGATTCGAAGCTGCGGCTCCCGTGGCTGCGTTGAGCGGCTGAGATGCCGAGGTCGGCCGGTTGGGCGCAAGCAGTCCCGAGCTGGGGTCGAGCGGATCCGATGTAGGGATACCCATGCTGAGGCCACCCGTGCCGATCTTTGTTGGATCGCGTCGTAGGCCCGTTTGTGTCTCGATGCGTTGGTAGCAGATCGCGCAGACCTCCTGCGGAAGGTGGTAGTATGGGCCAAATTCTGAGTCTTCCTGGTCGACGTCATTCTTCTCTCCCTTCTTGCTCGGCTTTGCTCCTACGAGTTGCTTGACCACCGGCATCGAAACATCCTCTCGATTAAACCTCGTCCTCCCACCCGCATCCTGCCTCATGCCCAACCTCCTACTGATCGCCAACGGCAAGAACCTCCACACCACCGCCAACAGCTTCGGATGCGTGGGCAACTTGATCAATCTCCTAAACAGTCGCTTTGGCCTGACCAACGGCAGCAAGAAGAGCAAAAATTCGGTAAATGCATGCCAAACCAGCTGCCGATTAAGAAACTCGAACGAAACATTGCGGTTCATCGTCCTCTGCGAATACGTTAGCCGCATCCCCAACATTCGATCTGCTACGCTTCGAAACTTGCCATCTGCCAAAAATACGGCAAAGTTGGCAAGCACCAAAGCGGACCATACGCGCTGCGATGCATCCGTCAACTTCCACAGCAGTCGGCGAGGATCGTTGTTGGGCATGTCCGAGTAGCTGAGCGATGTCATGTGGTCCTGCCATTTCGAGCCTGCGTAGGGGGCGATGATGGTGAGTAGAGGGTAGAGGGCGAGTTGAAGCCGCGACAGAGGTTGGTCTCGTGCCGTAGATTGGAGAGCTCCACGATGTGCCCATTCATTGCGGTATTTGAGGTTTTGCAGCATGGAACCGTAGGATGCTCCGCGGTCGACAATGCTGAATTTGAAGAGGGCCAGTTTGAGAAGCAGTAAGAGTTCAGGTTCTAGGTCAGAGGGAAGCGTAGAGCGGATCGAGCCGAGCGCCTTCTTAACTGGATCTAGGAGGAGTTCTGCCAATTCACGATCCAGTAGTTCGGCGTCGAGCTGGTTGACCCGTTGAATCCTGAGGATCGGCGTAGGGAAGCGGTGGAGAGAGGAGCGGATGGATGCGATGGATGCTGTGGCTGCCTGTGACGCTGCATGGTAGAATGGTGGAGGATGTGGGATTTGGGCGTCCGTGGCATTGGGGTCCGAGGCGAGCTGTTCTGGTGATGGCATGCCAGTAGGCTCTCTTGGAGGCAGAGGAGGAACATCAGGTTTGGACGAGGGCCCCGCTACGGGCCCATCTGAGCCAGAAGAGTCTTGTGCCATAGCCGATGAAGAGCGAGTCGAGCTTCTTGCCCGATGCGCTGACTAGACGGTATGACGATGAAGGTACAATGGAGAAAACACGAAAGTCAATGGAGTCCCCCGCAAAGCTTGCGTTGCACGATGAACTGCGAAAGTGGAGAGTGTCGTCGGTCGAAAGCCGTATAACCGGTGACAAGCGGCGCTGCCTTTCTCGCCCGTGAAATTAAGCACAAAAAAGAGATTGCCCAAATGTATGGATTCCGCAACTAACATTGAGCTCCGGGAGACATCCTCGTCTAGGTCTCATCGTTCCGTTCGCGAGCGAAGGCTCAGACCCTCTTTTCTGCGTTTAGCGCCACCTTTTGCTTGCCTCGCTGTCAAGCCGTCAGACTTGGCTCGGCAGTATGCTCGTGCCAGCAACCGTGTCTCCGGCATCTGCTGCCGAGTTTGCGCCATCAAAGTCTTGCTGCTGCGAGTCGACGATCCTTTTCTCATCTGCAGCTTGTACTCCTGCTGTTGGCCGCTTTCGAAGCCCACATTTCCTCGTTTCCTCTTGGCGGCAGCGTGCAGCGTTCTAGTAAGGGGCTCACTTCGCATCAGGGTAATTTCTGCTATTGGCACCTGACCGACTCTTGGTGGTGGTGGGGGAGTACACTGTGCAGCCTCGCGAAGCTTGCGCGCCGAGACCAACGCCGCACGATTTGCAGCGTGCAGATCATTTTCCTCAAAGCCGAGAGGGGAAGAAGACAATAAAATAATAAAAGGCTCTTGTTCAGGATGCAGATCGCGCTCTGTTGTTGTTGTTGTTGTTGTTGTTGGTTGTTGAGTTCGTTCTGCTTCTGAGACCAACACATTTTTACGAGCAAAGCGCTGCTGAGTTCTTGGCCTGCAGCTGGATTGCCTCGGCGTCTTTTGTTTCCTTCTTCTTTCTCTTATTTCATTGGGTGTGTGCGATGCCCGCTGTCCGCTCTGAATGGCGAGGAATGTCGTGCCGCAGAGGCAGCGATCGGCAGCCTGCTTGCCTGCGCAGTTCCGGAGTTCGGCTGTCCCGCCGTGACCAAAAAACGCTTGGGGTTCCTCACGAGAATCGGCATGCTGCTCGTCACCGTGCGCGTTAGGCTGGATTGGCTATACCATAGTGAGTTGAGCTGGCTTGGCCCGCCCGAAAGGCTGTTACAGTATAGCAAGAGAGACAGGCAACTCAGCTGAGCCATGGGCCGATCAAAGGTAAGAAGGGCTCGTCCGAACAAAAACCCCCACTCGTCTGACTTGCCTCTCATCTTTCTCTGCTACCACCAACCATCTTTCTCGTTCTGCCTGCCATCGTGTCAACCACCGTCAATCTATCTCGCACACTCGTTTCCAATACCAAAAAATGGCCTTCTCCAAGACGCTCCTCCTCTCCACCGCCGCTCTGGCTATGGGCACGGCTGTCTCTGCTCAGAGCAGCAACGCTTCGTACGACCAGGTGGCCAAGATCCAACTCACCTTCCCTGCTGCCGATCTTACGCCTGTCCCCGTCCCCTCTTCGTGGCTCGACATTCAGGGTGTCCTCAACGTCACTTTCGGCAGCGTCACAGTCGGAAACATTGGAGATAAGCTTACTGTTGCCCAGGTCCAGACGGCTCCCACCTTCCGCATCAGTGCCCAGACCCCTGCTGCTGCCAATGCCAGCACATTTGGCACCGACAAAAAGTTTACCGTTGCCTTCCTCGACGCCGGTGTTGCGGGCAAGAACGTCTCTGAGGAAGTCTTCTGCCACTACCTCGGCAACAACTTTACTTGGGACTCGAGCACCGGCCAGCTGCGAAACCAGTCGGTGGCCCGTGTTGCCTACGGCGCTCCCCTGCCTGCTACCAACGATGGCCCGCACCGATACATGCAGCTCGTCTTCCAGCAGTTTGACAACTTTACTGCTCCCGCCACCCCTGCTGCCGGCGCTTCGATTCAGAACTTGCAGCTCGAGGACTACTACAACAACGCAAAGGGCGGTCTCGGCAAGATCGTGGCAGCCAACTACATTCAGATCGAGGTCGGAACCGGAACCGCTCCAAGCTCTACTGCGGCTGTTTCGCAGGCCAGTGTCACTGCGCTCGCTGCTAGCCTGAGCAGCGCTGCCAAAACGGCGACCGGCTCGTCGTCGGCTGCTAGCTCGACAGGTACCGCCTCGGGTAAGAACGCCGCTTCGACCATGTTTGGCGGTGTCTCGATGGCTGGTATTGTGGCTATGGGTTCGGCTGCGCTTGTTGGTGCAGCGGTGCTCTAGATGCAAACGCAGGCTATTTGCTCGGCCCGACAACCTAGCTGCCGTGGCACATGCATGTCTCCAGGGTTGTTAAGTAAATCAAACGTGTGTTTTGCTGTCTGTCATCTCATGAAGAGACGGTTTTGCCTGAGGGTTGTGAGCGTTGTGTCAAGTGCGGCATGCGGAGAAGGCGAGTGAAAGGGCAGAGTGAATTGAATTTCCAAGGTTTGTTAGGGCGCGTTTGTATACGCGGCTCTCGTAAAACTATGAGGGTTGAGAAGAAATGAAACGAGCGGCGGGCAAAAGAGCGGAGAGAGTGAACGAGCCACGTCGCCAGTTCAACTTTGGCGTACACGCAATTCCGTTGAGCGGTACAACGAAACCTTTGCGTTGCACACTTTCTTCTCGATTCTCCTTTGCCTCGATATCAAGATCGGACATCCTTTCTATCAACGAGCATTGCCTGACGTTTGTCACGATGAAGCTACACCGCTTCCTTCTCGTAGCCTTTGTGCTCGTTCTCTCTATCGTAGCCACTGCACATGCTTCCACCACCTGGGACAAGGACGACTACGAGATCTTTGAGCTGCAATCCGCTTTGGAAGAGACGTACGGCAAAGGGTCCAACTTTTATTCGCTTCTCGACATCCCACGCACCTCGTCCGCAGCCGCTATTAAACGCGCATACCGCAAACGATCGCTCGAACTGCACCCGGACAAGAACCCCAACGTTGCCGACGCCCAGCAGAGGTTCGAACGTCTTGGACTCGTCTACAAGATCCTCCGTGACGCACGCAAGGACCGGTACGACCACTTTTTGAAATCGGGTTTCCCCAAATGGAGACGCAACGGTTACTTTTATCAACGCTATCGGCCTGGGTTGGGTAGTGTGCTGGTGGGTATTGTGGTGGCGAGCGTGCTGGTTGAGATGGGCGTCAGTCGGTTGACCAGTGGTCAGGAAAAGAGCAAGGTGGAACGGTTGAAGATGAGCGCCAGACTGGTGGCGTGGGGTCCGCGATACCAAGCTGTGCTTGCATCGGTGCTGTATGAGGGTATCACTCCGGCTATGACGCCGAGCAAGATGGCGGCGGTGGAGAAGAAAGTGAGGGTGCCGATCACCGGGTTCCCCGCTCTCCCCGCTTTCCCCACCGCCGAAGCAATCAAAGAAGGAAAAGTCGATTGGGACGCTCAAGAATCTCTCACCCGTACCATCCTCACCCAACCCTCAATCGGCGCCGACGGTGCCCCCATTGTCGACTGTCTCGTCCACGGCGTCCACGTATCTCTGCTCGACAAGTTTTCCAACCAATGGGTTACCTTGGACGAAAATGATGCCTCGCCCAGCAGTGTTTCGCAGACCTGGCCTTTCAGACTCGTCGCCGCCGTGGTGAATCGCTTCACTGGCACCCACGAGGATGTACTGGGCGAAGTCGAGGATGAAGAGGAGGAGCAGCAAGAAGAGGTGGTGACAAAGGACAAGCCGGCCAAGAAGGGCGGCAGGGCGAAGAAGAACAAGTGAGCATCTCGGATTTGGGTGGCTTCCTCTGTCAAAAAGTAGAGCTTCAAGATCAATTCAAGACGGTTTCAGAACAACAGATTGATTCGTGATCACAACTTGGCGGTGACCCTGCTTCACCTGTCAAACACAAGCTGGAAAAAAAGTGCTTAGACAAAGGCGCAAGATGTATTGAACTCGACACAACAGCTAGACGCGCGAAACGCCTTTGTTCATTCTTCATCCTGAGCCTCTGCCTCGTCCTCATCCTCCGAATCACCCATGTCAATCTCGGGCATATCCTCGTCACCATCATCATCACTGCTTGCGCCCAACAACAGTCTCTCCTGCTCCTCGACGGTCTTCGACGATACTGCTGCTGGCGTCGTAGTATCGATCATGTCTTGCACAGCTTCGACAATGGCGGGTGTTTGGACGATTTGAGCTGCTGCTTTGACTGCGGCATCGGTGATGGCCGTTAGTGGAGAAGCAGTGCTAGCGCTCGAGGACGAGGTAGCTAGCCGTCCAGGGCTGAGGAAAGCGCCGTTGTGATCAGCGTTGGCAATGTCGAGAGTGGGCGAACCGGTGCGGGAGAGGACGGCGGGGTGTGCCGTCGACGGGCTGCCGATGCGTGGGGTGCTGGGCCGGTGGGATGGCTTGACCGGGTCAGGCGAGAAGATGCGCTTCTCTGCGGGTGATCGTCGCGGCGACGTGGGCAGGCCAAGCCCCAGACCTGTCGAAACAGGAGCAGCAGCTGAAGCAGCGTCCGATCCAGTGGCTTTGAACAGCTCGGTCGACTCAGCGGTGATCGCATCAACGTCCATTCTTGTTTCTCGATGATCATCCACATCTGCAGGGGCATTTTCTTCCGCGCCGATGATTGCGCTCATTGATCCCAGCACTGCAGTGGTTGTGTTGATGAAGCTCGACCCAAGTGCCTCGCTTGTGACGGGAATGGCGTGACCCACATCCGACGCACCGCCAAGCTTGGCCCCTTCGGGCGCAGACTCCATATCGTCACAGGCGCGAGGTCCGAAGCCGACGCCCTTTGCAATGGGGACAAATTTGCCCTTCCTGCTGGCGTGTACCGTCATCAAAGCGCGTTCTGCGACGCTCTTGACTTTGGCATTGCCAGCGCCGCTCGGCGCATATGCGATTCTTCCAAGCACAGGGATGGCTCTCGGCAGCACCAAGGCGAGCATGCTAGAGGTCGAGTCGAGACAAAGATCCGCCAAAGAATCCATAGCATCCTGCAGCAGTTCCGTGATTGTCGGCGCGCCAGTGCCAGCACTCTTGCCACGGAGCAAGGCGGAACACGTGCTAGTCGAGTCGGCAAGACATTCGACGAGCGCGAGAACCGTCTGAGTCGACAGCTGGGTCTGGTCGTAGTGGACTGCGCTGAGTGAGGTCGTGAGATAAGGGTAGACGGCGACGAGGATCTGCAAGGCGGCTTGAGTCGAGGCGATGTCTTCGACACTCAGATTGTGGACGCGATCTTTGTGAGATCCGATGGAAGTAAACATGGAATCGGATTCGTAGAGACGGGCCTTTTTCGGTTTCCTCGCATCTCCCGAGCTAGTGGTACTGGATAGAGCCGGTACAGGCTGAAGGACAGCTCGAGCCACCTGCGTCACTGCAAGACGTGCAAGACGCAACGTTACACGACCAGCAGGGTCAAGCGGCAGTGCAACACCCTGCCTTCCAACGAGCACGGCCAATGTGCGCATTGCGGCCGCCTTGACCTTGGCACTTGCGAGATCGGAGGCAGCAGCGCTGACACCGGCCTCGGCGATACGGCAAATGTCTGCGATGATCCTAGTTGCTTGAAGCGACATGGCGGCTGGCGCGGTGATGGAAAGCTGTACAATGAGTGCCAGCGCTCTCATGTGCAGTGTCGGGAGGTGGGCTGCCTGAAGCGAGCATACTTTGGCTTCGGCAGTAGGCTTGAATCTGCTGTTAAGGTCGAGCCGGAGCATGTCGAGCGCCAGTGTGATGATCTTGCCTACTGGTACTGGCACTGGTCTCGACGTAGCAGCGCGGAGGTGTGAGTTGACGAGACCTGTACGCCCACGACTCCCGAGGAGCAAGGTAATCCTCGAATGAGCGAGTTTAGTCGCCGCCAAAGGATCACGGGGGTACGGGCTGAGGTACTTGTTTGCGTTAGGAGAGGGCCCATCGTCACCAAGCTGGGAGGCATCGATTGCCTGGTAGCTCGAAGTGGCATGACGCCACGCTTCAAAAGCAAGACGAAGTTGATTATCGATCGTGGCTTGCCACAGCTGGGATTGAGTGGTGCGGCTTGAGCCACCCGAGGCTTCGCTACCTTTGGAGGCAAGGGCACCCGTGAGATGGAGTGAGGAGAGCACAGCTGCTGCAGCGTCGAAGACGGGCAGCGGTATCAGCGAGGCATCGTCGCGATAGAGCATGGATGTAACGCTTTCGAGGATGCGCAAGGATACAGGTCGAAACTGAGCCGAATGTGCGTGCAGGAAGCGGTTGGTAAAGACAAGGACGGTGTGCAGATGATTTGCAAAAGAAGCATAGCCTTCTGCCTCTTGCTTTGAAGTGATATTCTCAATCAGCTGCGTCAGACCTACGACGACTTTTGGCAGGTTTGGATGCACTACCTGCCGATAGAATTCCTGCCTTGATGCAATGTTTTCAGGGAAGAGGTGGGATACGGCAAACTCGAGTGCCGCGGCGAGGAGACGATTCGAATTGTCGCGCTGAAGCAGAAGCTTGTCGGGGGCTGAGAGCAAGTTGATGATCTGGGTAGCCCAGGTGGAAGCATTTGAGATGAGATGGTCGTTCCATACGGCGGCATCCTGCTGAATCCACAGGTGGGCCAGTTGATAGCCGAGCGCACTTTGAGACGAGATGAGCGAGTTGATGCGCACAGTGAGCTTGTGCTGCGTTTCGCCTTGTGGTATCAAGAATAGTAACCCAGATTGACTGATGACGGCGAGAACCTCATCTGACTGAGCCGGATCGGACGAAGACGAGGTGATGAGGTTCAGTAGGAGTTCGAGACGTGACGCAGAACGCGCTGGTCCGGGTAGCTCCATGGCAGCCGCGCCGTTTGAGCTCCCAATCAGCGACCTGGGCGCCGATGTAGACATTGAGATGTTTCACCTCGTCGTCTTTCTTGAGAGAAGAAGATGAGGTAGACCGAGATCAAGTGGGAAGAGATGATTGCAAAAGGCATTCGAGCCAAAAACCATTTCTTCTCAAAATGTTCCGCAAAACCGCCTGAAAAAATCTCAGCCCGAGTTCCGCGTCTCGACAACTTGATCAATGTTAGAGCGACTGATACTGTCGAGACGACCCTGAGCTGGCCGCACGGACTTCTGCTGAAGCGTGTATGCGTCGCCTTTCTCGACAAGTCACGACGACTTTGACTGGAAGCATCTTCCGCCTCCACCATCTCTTACGTCCCCGCCTCTCGCCATCGGTTAGAGCTTTCCTATCCAATCGAACCTCATTCCGACCATCTCGAATCTCGACCTTGAGAACCAGGTGCGCAGCGAGTCGGACCAAGCGCTTTAGATGCTGACAGCCACGAATTCCCGGAGGGTGCTCGCTAGCCCCTGAACTGCGCCTTTTGCATGGTCGTCTCGTCGTCCTTATCACAACATAGCCACTGGGCATAAAACGAGCTCTTTGGCCTAAACTGCCGCTGACCGGCGCCATGTCGGGGTACAATGTCACTCCGCCCCAGCCTCGTCCGGTCAGATCGAGACCACCACTGGGTTCGCCTTCGTCGACTGCGCCTCTCCATCGCGCAACCTCATCGACAGCGCGTCCATACCACGATGCAATCCTCACCGAGCTCTGCACGCTCGACACCTTTCAAAGTGACTTCAACACGAATGACTTTATCGCTCAGCTCACATCGAAACTCGTGCAGCGGTCCAAGGCCGATCCGGGCCCGTTCAACCCACGACCTTTTATCCGCACATTCGAATCAGCGTTGGATCAGCTCGTGGAGATCCGAGGGCAAGTCGATGCCCAATCTCAGCAGCTTTCTTCCGCTGTGCATGTGGCAGAGTCGGCATACACTAAAAAGCTCGATGAGCTCTCGAAAAACTTTGTTGCTGTCGGCAATTCCTTCAACAGCCTCGAAGACCGCATCTCTGAAGTCGGCAGGACTGCCATTCGTATCGGCGAGCAACTCGAAACGATCGACAAGCAGCGCAATCGTGCCAGTGAAGCGCATGACCTGATCGAATTTTACTACATGTTTGCTCGCGGTGATACCTCAAAACTCGAGCGTCTACGTAAGGAGGGCGGTCGCGAAGGCCGAATCAAGACGGCGGTCATTGCACGTCGTCTGGCTGCCATTAGTCGTGAAGTGGACGTAGCGGGAGCCGAGCAGACGCGCGATTCGATCGACCGCTACTGCGAGCGATTCGAGCGCGACATGCTCAAGCTCTTTGATAAGTTTTATCGCAGGTCCGATCCAAAAATGATGTCGCACATTGCAAAGGTGCTGCAGGGATTCAACGGCGGAGCGAGCTGCGTTCAAATTTATGTCAACCAGCACGATTTCTTCATCTCCAAGGATCGAGTGGGCGAAGCCAACGGCATCGAACTCAGCCAGATCTGGACGCACATGGCCGATCCTGATCATGCACCGCCAAAGTCCGAGCCATCTCTTACCGCGCTCTTTAACGAGATCCGCCAAACTGTCGAGATCGAAGCACAAATCATCTCGGCCGTCTTTCCCAACCCGTTGGTGGTCATGCAGACCTTCTTGCAGCGCGTCTTTGCGCAATCAGTCCAGGGCTTTGTCGAGGTCATTATGGACAAAGCCATGGAGATCAATGCTCCTGGCTTCGTAGGCGCCGGCGGAATCATCGACACCAAGACAGCTGCGCTTGAGCTGAACCCTGCTTCCGTTTCGCAGCCAACAACGTCCCACCTCGCATTCCTTCGCGCTTTGCACATGGCTCGATCAAGCGCGTTGAGTCTCGTCAACGATCTCAAGATGTACGATTACCGCGGTGCTGGTATCATCAACTCGTCTCACTCGGCAACTGGTGGCGGTTCCAACGCTGCGAACGGAGCAGATGTTGTCGTTCCGGACTCGCTCAGACTGCTGGGGAGTGATGTCGTTGCCAGCGCTAGCCACCTCGCTGGTGCTTCCGCAAGCCCATTGGCGACCATGTTGGACCAGTCGGTCGAGGAGCTCTTCGTACCGTACTTGGAAGGCATCCGCTACATCGACCGAGAGTCACGCAGCTTGGCCGATCTCTATGCAGGCTTGCTTTCCAAGTTTATTCTGTTCCATCGCACAGCTGCTACCTCTAGGAGGGACAAGAGCGCTGGCAACACGATCTTCAATCGCATGCGCAACCAAATCACCGCCACATCCGACGCCTCCTCCTCGACTTCGAGTCTCGGTGGAAGCTCTTCGGGCACCCACGCAAGCACAGCTGCTAGCTCTACGATCTCAACATCGAAATCGTCCTTCTTCAAGTTGTCAAACCTGGCGGATCGCGTTCGTGGAACTCATCTCAATACTGCTTCGAGCAACAATCTCTCTCCAGGTACAGTGAATGCGTTGCCAGCATCGGCAGAATCCAGCGTGGACGGCCACCATGTCGCAGGTGGCGCCCACTTCGAGGAAGAGATCGATGAAGCAGACGGCGAGTTGTCGCTCGATGTCGCCGAAAAGATGTTGCGATGGCATGCTGAGTCGATCGGACGAAGTGTGGATCTCAGCTCGCCATCCGAGGTGCCGAAAGCAACCTTTGCTTTGTTGCGGGTGCTGACCTCGGCCTACATCAAGACGTATGTCGAGACAGCCCTTGACTCGGCATTGGCCGCAGTCACAGCTCAGGATATTCGCGGAGCAGCGATGCCAGATCCGTCTGCCGCCATGTCCCTCGTACGCTCGGTCGAGCTCCTCATCTCGCTCTGGCAGCACTATGTCAACACAGCGCTGCTACCACTAGCAAGCACCAGCGTCACCTCTCGGCGAGAGATGATGATTTTTAACAACCACAATCTGCTGCGAGTCGAAGGCAAATGCGACACGCTCATGCAAAAGATTGCCGACAACATTGTTGGCTTCCTCTCGAACCGGCTTGCGACGCAAAAGAAGAACGACTTCACTCCCAAGAACGATGAACTCGCCTTTGCGCGGCAAAACACAGAGCCATGCGTGGCCTGTTCCGAGGCGTTAGAGAAAGTGCAGCAAGCTGCTAGGGCCAATTTGAGCCTCTCGTCGAGTCGCATGGTCACTTCGGCTAGCAGTAATTTCAATGTGCGTGGCTCACCTGGGCCACTGGAGCGGTCTGGGTCGAGTCGTGCGATCCGCGAAGCGTCGTCCATGGACGGCAACGACGGAGCAGGAGCACGTGTTAGCTGGAATGATACCGATCCCAACATCGAAGCCAACGTTCATGGAAACGATGGTGACGATCAGCACCGCCGCAGTCACCTGTCGCGCAACGCGGAATCTTTCCTCACCGAGGTTGGCGTAGCTTTTCACGGTCTCCTTCTGGACCACCTTCGCAAGTATACGGTCAGCGCGACTGGCGGCATCATGTTGACCAAAGACTTGGCCATGTATCAAGACGCCATCGGCACTTTTGGCATCGCCGTCCTCTCGGACCGGTTCGAAATGCTTCGACAGCTGGGCAACCTCTTTATCGTGCAAGCGTCTGTTCTCAAGTCGTACATGCGCGAGGGGCATCTCGCCAAGATTGATGAGAGGCTCTTGCGACCGTATCTGCTGAGGAGGGCAGACTATGCAAAGGAGGTGAGGGACTTGGAAGATGGACCGGCGCCGACGACTCCGACTGCTGTGTCAGCGGGGGTTAGCAACCCATTTGGACCAGGGAAGGATGTTTTTGCTCCAGCAGCGGGAGGTCGCGATCTGTTTGGTCACTTGCCGGGTCTGATCAGTGGAGCAAGCTCAGGTGGGGTGGTGAGTGGTGCAGCGACCGCGTCTGGGTCAGCAGTGGGTAAGACAGCCGAAGAGGTGCGGCTGCAAAGGCTCGGAGATGTGTTGGCGCATTTGGAGAGGTTCAATCTAGGTGCGTCGGGTGCGTCGGGTGCGGTGGGTGAAACCAAAGAACAACGTGGTGTCGCTGCTTCGTTAAGCAAATGAAGTGGGGCTCACGAGAACGGATTGGAGCTCAGTGTCCCAGCAATGCAACAGCCTTGGAGCGATGTCAATGCAGAGAGAATGTGTTGCGTCCATTTCAGGGGTCAAAAAAGTGTGTACTAGAAAGCGAAGGAAGTGGGTGGAGAAGTATGAAGACGCAAGGGTTTCCAGAGAAACTGCTTAGCTTTTCAGCTGCATTGTGTGTGGCGACTTTTACGACATGATGGACGACCTTGAAGTAGCCAACACCTTTGGCTGTCCGTTCTGCGTGTTTTTCTGTTTGTCACTGAATGTGTAGTTGGGTCTGCCGTCATTGACGTCGGCAGGATCGTTGCAGGTGATGGTGACGGATTTGACCATGTTGACAAATCGGTTGTTCGGGGGCTTTGCTCCAATCGATGAGACCTCCGGACCATTCGACGGTGCCGTTGGGGAAGGTACCGTCGCCGGCGCCCCAGATGCTCAGCTGCAGACGCATGGGCGACGAGGGGTAGTGGTACAGTCCGTCGTCCTTGTTGAGCGTGTTTTTGCGGTAGAGCGTTCGAACTACAACGCCATCGATGCTCCAGCGGAGTCGATTGGCGGACCATTCGATGGTATAAGTGTGCCAGTCTTTCACACTGAACCGAGGCTTGGAGATCGTGTTGAGCTTGGAGCTGGGAACCGAGTAGCCATGGGTGTAGCCCTCGGCTTGGCCAAACCAGTAATAGTTGGTCTCTACATCCTGATCGGAAGCTGTTGTGAACTCCCAATCGATCTCATCTTTTGTTGGACTCATGCCGATGAACGTGTTGACGACACCTGCCCAACTACCGTGTTTCATAACAGCGCTAGCCGAACCATAGTACCAGTACCGAGTAGAGCTGAGCAGCGTTCCCTTTTGCGCGCTTCCGCTCTTGGTGAGGATCATCTTGGTTCCGGACTTGGACGCCTCTGCCACACCCTCGTCGAGCGTAAAGGGAGCCTGGCTTGGGTCGCCGCGGTAAGCAGAGGCGTTGATCCAGGGCTTGGCGCTGTTTTCAAACGAGATGGTCTGCGCTTTGCATTTAGGCATGGGTTTGCACGAGCTAGGTCGGAACGAGGAGGTGGGGTCGCAACTGCCGAGACAGTGGTCGGCAGTGTTGCCGCAGTAGCCGTACGAGGAACAACAGGGTGCGGCTTCACCGCATTTAGATGTGGCGGAGCATGTCTGTTGAGCAGAAGCGGAGAGGGTAAGGACAGTGAGGGCGGCCACGAGGGCGAACAGAAGGGAAATGAAGCTGGACTTCATCCTCGTCGAGCTCTATGAGGTAGGGAGTGGAGAGGGTGAGGGTGGAGTAGGAGATGAGGGAGAAGAAGCAAGAGTGAATGCGGGGGAGAGAAGGTGTGGATTATCTATAGGCCTCCTAAGTTCCAGGCGAGGGCATGAACAAAGGATGAGATCCCATGTGTATACTGTATGGCTGTAAACGCACAGCGGAAAAGCCCATCGCCACGAATCAAGGCTTTGTTTCAGGAACGGACACAAACAAGGCGCTCACATAGGCGCAACGGTGCTCAGATCCAATGCCACCACTGTCACGCCGAGAGCCTCCTCGGTGCAATTCATGGCATGGCGGACTACGAAACCCTGCCGATCCTTGGTCCGTAAGCGAGGAAAGGTCTCAACCGGCGGGCGACTCAGACTCATGCTATTCTGGTCGCGGACAAACTCGAGGGCGATGCCGAGAGGACAAGACGTCCAAGTTTCTTGGTAGGTTGAGAAATTTCTATGGTCGCGTGTTGCACGCTCACCTGCATGGCAAACAGCCGAGCGTACGGAGAGAGAGAGAGAAACCAAAACAAGAGCGTTGTGAGGATGATTCGAGTCTTGGGATGCAGGCGGAGTTTTGACAGCTCGCTTGTTATGCCCGAGAGGACCAAGTTTGCACACACGGAATTTCTGCCGAGAACAACCTTTGCGCATACTCTGCAGATCAAGCCACGCGTGGCACAGCTTTGAATTTATGTTTCAATTCAACTGTTGCTCATGCGCCCTAACACTCTTGAACTTTGGCCGGCTTCCTCCACACTTTGACATGCGCTGCTCGTCTCTGACCAAGCTGCGCTCATCTTGTTTGCGACATCAATCACGACTCGAAGCAGACACCCCATCAACCACCAAGATGAATCAGAACTACTGGAACGTAGACGACTTTATCGCTGACTCACAGAGGCTGCCATGCACCTTCAACATTGATGTGCCCAACATGGGTCAGATCCAGTCGACCGAGGAACGCGATATCAAGGCGCTTTCGCGTGTCGAGCTGCCCTTCTGGCTGGCCGAGCTCATGGCGCTCAAGTAGGTATATCGATGAAAGAACCCATGGTGACACTGCCTCGGAAATAGCTAACTTTTCAGTTTACTCTCGATCTTCGTAGCAACATTGTCTCGATCAACAAGCCCAAATGCTTTTCGACACGAGTCAAGGCTGCGCTCGATGCAAATCCCACATCGGTCCAGTTGAGACATCAGAACATTCACTGGTATGCACTCGGTGCGCGCCTGGCACAACTGTAAGAAGCTATTTCCCTCGGCCCTTTGTCTCTCCTCATGTATCATCTTCTGACTAACACACTTTGCGGCACACCCATCTGGGCTCACCATAGCATGGACGACGACGACGCGGAAATGCAAGTGCTCTCCAAAGCCTACATCGGACGAATTGCACAGATCTTTCAGCAATCGCAGCACCTCTCTTCTGCATCTTCAGCATCCACCTCTTCCTCAACCACCGTCGAAGGCGACGATGGCGGATTCGCAACCGCCCAGGCGATCGCAGCTATGGTCTCGGACGGACCGACGCTGGGTATGACGGCGGGGAATGCGATGAGTGCAGAGGTTACCGAGTTCTTGCAGGGCATGGAAGAGTCAGAGCGAGCATTGTTGCGCAACGGTCAGGAAGGGGCGAGCATGATGAAGGAATTCTTGACGAGCAACCATTGAGCGCGGCACTTTGCGAATATTACGATCTCACTTCTCTTGCATTTCAGGTCTCTGTACACTTAGCATCTCACTTGTATCATCAGCATAACATCAAGATAGCCACACAGTATATGCTTGATTGCTGAGATTGCGGTTGCCGCTGACTTCGGAAAGTGTTGAGAGAGAAAGGAGCCGTCCACGGCGAATTTGGTCTCAATCAACGCGTCACGCGCGTGTCTGTATGTGTCTGTCTCCGTGTTGCTCTAATTCTGCTTCTCAGGGTCCAAGTCTGCGCAGAATCCGTGTTCCGAGATCGGCTTACTTGTCTGAATGTACCTCGGACCCAGCCTAACTTGTTCCACCGCGCCAGTTCGCCGTATTGCAGCTCGAACTCCAGCCAAGTCAAACATGGTCATGGACGACAGCGCTTCACACATGACTGCGCCATGGTCGTGGAGACTCGACTCACACGCTGGATCATCTTCGTCACTCGGGCCGAGCGCTTCGACAAGCTTTGTGCCGACAGACCCGCTGTCATCTCTATCCCACGGAGGAGTTGGTGCCTCGGCAGACGAGATCCATTGGCAGGACTTTCAACCGACAGCGAAAGCAGCATCGATCAGGAAGAAGAGGCAGGCGAGACTGCATCGATTCGACAGCGATGACCAGATAGAGGAGCTGGATCGGACAATCACTGTCAAGAGGGAGGTAGCGGAAGCAGCTTTGGAACAAGGTACGTTGGAGGCGGTAGACTCGGAACAAGACGAAGCAGCCGACCTGGGCAATTCATCGAGCGAAGAGTCGGATGCGTCGGGTGAAGATGTCAAGCAGGAAGTCATGGAAAGTGGTCCACTTAAGTCTGAAGTGGAAGCTGGGACAAATAGTTCACCTGCGATCCTGCGCAAACGAGGTCGACCCAAGCAGCCACATGACTCTGTAGTCACGTCGGTGCGCATTATTGCAAGAGCAATCCACGATCGCGCTGAACAAATGGATACCAACGTTCGAGACAGAATGTTCAGCGAAGCTAGCAATACATCGCTACCGCCGCCACTCACGTACAAGGAGACGGTGCGTCTGGTTCGCCTCATCGCCATGATCTTTCGCTTTCCGAAATCGTCCCGCCGCATCGTACGACGTCGACACCGCTCTCCAGAAGAAAACATTTCCACTACACCATTCGAATCTGCCTCATCCTCACCCGCCCCAACCGTGATCGAGACAAGCACTTCCCCCCACACACCTGCTCCACGTCAGCTCGAGCGCTCCTCTTCGTCCTCGTCGTCAAATAGACCGCGCATTCTCGCCAAAATTCACCCGGACGACGCGTCCCCCGCCTCGCCTGCCGTACTCAAACTCATTGCGCTCATCCCAGCCGCTCTCCCCGCCCGCGTCGACTGTTCGGACTGGATCGTCGATCTAGCCATTCAAGCGCGACGCGACGAGTACGGGAATATCTTTCTCCCCAATAGCGCATACCGAAACGGAAGTGGGGCCAACGGCGACAACGACGAGCTCGAAAGAGATGGAAGTGTGGATATGGCGGTCAAAGCGGAAGGTGGGGAGGAGGGCAAGGTGACCAGGTCGATGAGACAGCGGCTGGGCAAGGATGTGCCGATGATTCCATTGCCGCGCTTTTGGAGAAAGCCGGAACGAACGGGTGGCAGAGTGGTGGTGAAAATGGAGAACGTGGATCGATTGGATGTTGTCAACGTGGAGCAGGAGGGAGTTCCTGGGCAAGGGACAGAAGGCGAAAGCCAGTCGTCGGGCAGGGAAGAGGCCCGAGTCGACGCCCTCACCTTCGCTACCGCGCCCGACACACTCAGCGACACTCCCCAACCTGCATCCGATGACATTACATCATCATCACCAGCACCACCGCCATCACTCGCCACCAGCAGCATCCCGGCACGACGCGTAGTCAACCTATCCAAACTGCTCGCCGAGCGCATGCGCGACAAGCGACACGCAAAGACATTGCTCCTGCGAACACATGAGTCGCTGCGCAAGCGGAAACAGCACAGCAGCGATACCCAGTCCCGCAAAGTAGGCAGGAGTGAGCAACGGGAAGAAGAGAAGGAAGGAACAGACAGAGTTGGATGACGAGACGCGTGCAAATACGATTGCTAATGGCAAGGCGGGGTGAATGCAGGATCTGGGTCGGTGACGAGATGGTAGAGGGATCGGATCCGGTCGATCGAGTGTTAGGATGTCACCTTGGCGACATTCGAGCAAAATTTTGATGTAGAGTCGACCTCGTAGAAGCAGGGCATGTTCAACTGTCTAGCAACGACGAATCACAGCACGCACTACCTGCTTTACCGTCAACCAGTCAATCCATCGCCAAACGCCCTCGACGGAAAAACAGACAATCCCATTCAAACTACACATGCAAATACCTCTCATACAGCCGCTTGACCAACCTCGTACTGCCACTCGTCGTATAGATCAACGCCAGATTCCACGCTGCCTCCCTCTTCATCCCCCACTCTCCCTGTCCACTGTCCGCTTCCAACACATTGCGATAATGGCGTTCGGCCAAATGCACCAGTCCTACATGATGCATTGCTCTGCCCCTATTGTATTCCATCTCGGCCCAGTGGCTGCATGCCTTATCGCTTTGGTTGTCTTGGTCGGATTGTTGAGCTCGAAACTTGAGGTAATTCTGCAAAAAAGTTATAGCTGTGAGCACCATATGGTGGCGATTGTCTGTTTGCCGGTTGGTGCTTCGGCTGAGAAAGGCGACGGCAGTGACGAGCGAGAGGAGCGGGTCGGTGGGTTGAATGGCGAGCGCACGCCCGAACAAGGCCGATGATGATTGAAAACCGCCCGAATAGAGCAGCATGTAGCCGTAGAACATTTCGGCGAGCGGCGAGGGTCGCGTCGGACGCGCCAGCCGGATGGCCAGCGCCGCATCGGGTCGGTCGCCTTTGATATCGATGCTGGACTTGTCGTTGGCTTCATCTTCTCCGTCGGATGATTCGCCGTCAGAGTCGCTCGCCACAATCCCCGCTTCTGGCTCTTCCTCTTGTTCACTGCGTTTCGAGACTGCCGTTCGATCCCACGATTCATCCGCCTGCTTCGCCAACGAGCTCGTCACATCCTTGGGCACCTGCCATCGCCTGTTCATTCCAGAAAACCGACACGGTGCACCCCGAGCCACTGCCTCACTCTGCCTCATTCTCCTCTGATAGAACTTGACATCATTGTTACCAATCATCCTGCCCAAGCTATGGATTCCAGTGGCATTGGCCAGACTCGCACCGAGCTTCAGCGGCAGGTTGTGAAACTGCATCTCTTGCGCCAGCCACCGCACTCCGCTCCACACGGTCGGCCAGTCCTTGGCGTAGAGAGCGCAGGAGAGCCATGAAAGCTGTACGACCAGCATCCGGTCAAAGATCCCCCAGATCACCGCAGAGGTTTGAAGCGATTGAAGGAGCGAGTTGACGGCCGAGATAGGTTCACCAGATTTGACGAGCAGGAAACAGTACTTGGCAAAGAGCGCGATCCAGTGCTCGATGGGTAGGCCGCGGAACTTGTGCATGTCCAGCTGCCGTGGTCCCGGCTCAGCGCGAGGCCGGCTTGCGTCAGCGGAGGCATCACCGGCTTCACTGCCCTCAGCAAGGTCAGATGTGGCATCATCTTCGACCAGCTGGTCTTGCAGACGATGGAGCAGATTACGTGCTTGTGTCGAGATGGCGTTGCGTCCACTGCTGTGCTGATTGAGCAAGCTGGCTAGCGTCCCGGTTACGGAAGGCGCTTGTGAGCGGCGTTTCTTGCCTGCAGAGGTGCGGCTACCGCCGGGACGCTTCTTTTTCAGATGATGTCCGTTGAGCCGAGGATTGAGACGGAAGGCGTCGATGAGACCACCTGCTTCCTCCAGCCACTGAGCTGTTTGTCGATATCGCTTTTCGCGCTGCTCGTCGCTCTCGGTGGAACGGTAGAAATCGCCAAACAGCTCTTCTCCTTGCCTTGTCACGGCCACATCGTGCCTCCAGAAATCATCGACAAAAACATGCGGATCAAGTAGTTCCAGACGACGCCATGAGAGCTGAGTCTCTTGCTCGCGCTGAAGTTCTAGCTTGAGCCGCTCTTGTCGGTTGTAGTTCATCCTCGCTCGTCTGGCAGTGGGAGTCGCCTTGGTTGTTGTTGCAGTGCCCATCTCGTCGAAGAAGGAGAGCTGGCCTTCGTTCGTGCTGCCGTTTTGAGTTGCCGCTGCATTCGAGGACAGATCGGCATCCATTTGCGCTCCTGCGGTCCTCTGCGTCTGCAGGATTTGCATGACCTGTCGAAGCACCTCGAGCGATTTCTCCTTCTCACCCAGGCCCTCGTACACTTCGGCGAGTCGCATCTGCCACTCGAGCTTGTCCGGTGCCGCTTCCACCACGGGCTCATAGAGTCGAGCCGCTTCTTCCAGTTCTCCAAGCACATGATTGCACGCAGCCAGCTTAGCGTACAACGACACGTCGTCTGTAGCATAATCGGTGCTGGCCAGGTCCGTCAACACGTCAAGTGCCTCGGCCCAAAGCTTGTGTTCGTAGTAGCAATCGCCTACTTCGGCGAAGGTCTGCGGAAAGTCGCCAGGGTCGCAGTCAGTGAGAATATCAAAGTGCTGCTTTGCTTCCGCGATGTCGCCCAGCATCATACGAGCTTTGCCGAGGCGCAAGCGGACTTCGGGATCTAGCATATGTGGTTCGGCGGTCTCGACTTGACGACCGTAGCCCTCGTGATCGCGCTCCTTGCGGATCTGTGGATCGATGTCACCATCAAATTCACGATCATCGTTGACAGCGTCCCAAAAGTCTTGATCTGCGCGACCATCGAGCCATCTCGCTGTCTGTCGCAACAGTGTAATGGTCTGAACAGGTTTACGAGTGAGAAGCAAGAGATCGGCAAGAGTGACAAGTTCAGAGATCTTGAACTTGTTCCCAGCTGGTGTGGAGGTGGCAGCTTGGGTTGCCGCTTCAGAATCATCTCGTCCAAGCAGTTCCGGGTCCAAGAGTCCGTCAATGGTTGGATCAGGGAATGCTTCGATGCTTGATTTGCGCCATCGCTCGAGCACCTCGATTCCGCGGTCGTAATCTTTGGTGCTGACGAGGATGGGGACGAGCTCACGCATCACTGAGCCGTCATATGGCTGGATTTTGAGGATATCAAGCATGCCATTGATGGCAGCTTTGTAGTCGCCCAGATCACGCAAAAGCAAAGCCCGATCCCATATGCTATCAATATCGGTTTTGTCGATCTTGATGGCCTGCTGGAAACAGTAGATGGCTTGCCGGTAGAGCATCTGCGCTATTGAGCGATATGCCAGCGACTTCCACTCTTGAGACGCTCCAGGCTGCAGGTGGGCACCGATAATTCTGCACTGAATGCTCTTTTCCTCTTCACCGATCTCCTCGTAGATGAGTCCCAGCGTATTCCAGGCAGCCTTGACGTTGGGTTCGATGCGAATGACTTCTTCGAGCTTGGGTATGGCGTCGCGGAGCCGATGCTCGACGTAAGCAAGGTTGGCTTCAGCCAGCAAGGCTTGTACTTCTGGAGAAAGAGGCTGTTCGTGAGCTTTTCTGCGAGCGCGACGTTTCTGTTTGAACCCCGCAGCGGCACGGAGCTCATTTTCGAACTCGGCATTCTCGGCCTCGATAGAGGTGTCCCACCGTTGTCGAAGCGCACCTGCCTCGCGAGACGTATCCTGAAGGGAGCTGACGAGGCGCTGGAAAGACTCTGGCTCAAAGTCAGCATCAGCATCGTCTTGCTCGTCCGGAGGTTGCGTAGCCTGTGCTGATATCGCATTGTCAAACAGAGCAGGATCTAGCCCAGTAAGATCCACGTCTGCCTCTGCAGTCGCGTAGACAGCGTCGTACTCCTCCTCATCAGCTGAGTCATCGCTTGAAGAGCCTTGGCCAGATCTTCTTCTTCTGGAGCTGGTATCCTTTGTCGACGCTATGGGTCTGCCGTTGTGTGCGCCCGTGGGAGCAGCTTTGGATGGCTTCGGACCAGCAACGCTCGCGTCAGAGTTCAGGTCGTCGTCGTCGTCGTCGTCGTCGTCCCAGTCAGGCCTACTCATATCAGAGTCTTCCTCATCATCATCGTATCCGCCGAAGGCAAGAGCGCCGAACTCGGCTTCGTCATTGTCGCCATCCACATCGACGCCGCCCATGCCGGCAAGACGCGACCAGTCGAAAGTGCTGCTTTTGGAAGAAGTGACAGTGCGAGCGGACCTGCGGGCAGGTGTACGACTAGGACCTGCTTCTGCGTTCATATCTGCGCAGGTTGATCGCCGTGCCGGCGCTGCTGAAACGGAGTCAGCTATGGGTGGTGTTGAAAGGGGAGAGTCAAGCCAAAACGCAGGCAGCTATTGCCAGAAGTGGAGAAACGCAGGGTCCAAATTGAGGGTTCGTAACACATTTCATTGATTAGGTAATCCTTACCATTTCACGATAGCTGAGAGGCTCAGACTTGAAAAGGAAAGCTCGGAGCCTCCGAATTCTGTGTCTGTGTGTTTGCTCGCACTTTGGCCTTCGCATGCAGCTTCCGAACAGACTACCATCATCCCCACGACGTTGCAGTCGAGCCTTCGTGTGGTCGCGCGACGATGACGATGACCCACTCGCAAGCGAGTCTGGGTTCATATCCGCAGTCGCCAGATCCGACTTTGAACGATCCGCAGTGGTTGCAACAACTGTCGTCCCACTCCATCTTTACCTCCAAACGCACACAGAATGGGTCAATACCGTCGACAAATCATGGCGCAGGCCCTTCTTTCAATGCAACCCACACGAGACTCATGACTGTTCGCGGTACGGATCTGATCGCTGTTGTGGACAACGAAGTCAGGATCGTCTCGCTCGTCGACGCCAAAGCCTCAGCTGCCAGTCAATCCATCACACCTATTTCCTCTACCTCCCCCAAAGCTGCGCTCTCCACCGCATACAAGGTCTTGATACCAGCACAAGCCCTATCGCCCGACTTTGAAATCCGCAACATTTGCATCAACCCCACCGGCAAATTGCTCGCGTGCGTCGGTGACAGCCAGATAAGCCTCATTGTTCTTCCTCGATCAGGCTACACAAAGCACGTCGACCGCGAGATTGTTTGCCGCACTATCCTCATTGCACCCTATTATCATTCTGCTCACTCTGATGCTGCAGTGGTAAAGGTCGACTGGCACCCTTGGGGCGAGAATGGCACTTCACTCCTAGTTATGACAGAAGACGGCCTCCTTCGTGAATACGATGTGGCCAAAGATACGGAAGAACCGCAGCAGACGGCCTCTTTCCTTCCCATGCAGGCAAACTCATCGACACAGCACCCTAGATCGCGCTCGGTCACTCCGGCTCCTGGAGCTCACGCTCACGCCTCCTTTGGCGTCAATGCATCCGCCAGCCAAAGCGTGCGCATCTCGGGCCTCTCCGCAGAAGACGACGACGCAGCAACGGCTGTCAGCTTCACTCTCTGTGTGTCCGTTGGTCCAATGCCTCGCTCGACAAATCTCGACCGAGATGGAGATGAAACCTGGGCTGCGGAAGCATTGCGCTCCAGCGCTCCCTCTGACTGGTCCCCTCTCACCGTATTCGGACTCATGCGGAACGGCGATGTGTGGGCGTTGTGTCCGTTCCTCCCGAAGAGCGCCAAAGTGCCCGCCGCTTATATTCACAATCTCGCCAAACTCGCTTCCTACCGCGCCAATGCCATCGATTCTCATCAGACTACGCTGGTAGACACACAGCTTCGCTACGTCAATGCTCTTCTCAAGCAGGCATCCAAGGACTCTGCAAGCGACTTTGGCGAAAGGCAACGATCCCAAACACCAGGTCCGGATCGATTTGCCCGGTCTCGATCGACCTCGACGATGAATTTGGACGAGCTGGCAGACTCGCCCAGAGTTTCGGTGCAGGCCGGCCAAGCAACGCTCGGGATGGACCAGGTACAAGATGGACCTATTCGGCTACACCCTCCTTCGTGGTCGTATCGGCAGAGCATCGGTCAAGGTGGGAGCGCGAAGAAGGCGCCAAGGCCGCAAGGCCCGTTCTTGCTTAAGCCAGCACCAGTCGAACTGTGTGATGAGCGAGAGAGCGTTTCCTGCGATCTCATCTGGACCTGGCTTACGGACGATGATGCTGAGATTCAGCCATCTGCTGATGTGTCAGGCGTTGCCTCGCTAAGCATTATTGGACATGATGGTCGCATTGACGTAGCTCTCCTCTTTGAATCTGTCGAAGCCGCATGGGATGCTCAGCCGCCAAAGCACCGTTCGACAGCTCATCGACAGAGCAAGACGCCCAAGACCAACCGATACGGCTTGTCCGACACCGAAGACGAAGCCGACGAGTTCGAGGCTCTTAGGCTCGAAGATGCAGAAGAGCTGCCCTCGCTGCTCATCTACGAAACCATCGACCTCGGTCTCCTCGACACAGCCCTCGATAACGGTCTCTCGTCACAGTCAGCAGCGTCCGACTTGCTGCTCAGAAAGATGTCGGGTAACAAGCCGTGCTTCGTGCGCGATCCGCTCTATGGCGACACTGTCTACGTTTACCATGCATTCGGAGCCCATTGTCTCGGCTTTGCCACTTGGGTTCCCAAGCTCTTGCAAGCGCTCAACAAGCCATCCCAAGACGAGCTGGACAATAATGCAGGCAACGACTCCTCCGTTTCCGAGCAAGAGTCACGCGAGCAAGCATTGATCAAGATGTTGCACCAAGGCTGCAATACCGAGGTGGTGTGGATCGTCAATACGGTCGCGCCTGAAAGCGGAAAGAGTCTCGAGGTGAACCCAGTGACTGCAATTTCCATCTTGTCAGACGTGTACTTGTCATATGCACTCCTCGCAGTGACGGCGGACCTGCAGGTGGTTGGAGTCGAGCTCTCTCTTCGTGTCGAGCCGGATGCGCTCGACTCGCCGACAACGCGAGCACCGTCCCTGGCGGTAGGAGCAAGCGAGGCAGCCGACGGTCCAAAGCAATACGTCTCGCTCCTCGGTGATGGGCCGGCCTTCCAACCGCCAGCAATCTTTACACAGTCGGGCATCCAGGGTCTGCCGCAGCATCCACGCCGCGCGGCGCTTTCTGGAGCTTCTACCAAGTCGGAACTTGAAATCACACCCGAGCTCCTCCGTGCTCTGGGCAAGACGGTCGAGACCTACCGCCACGAGATCCGCGACGTCGTATCGGCAGGCAACGCGGTGCAAGCGCGTCTCGACCTGCAGGTGCGAGAGATGACGCGTCAGCTCGAAAAGCTCAACTCGATCCGTTTGCGGTGTCAAGATCTCGGAAGCAAAGGAACGCTTGGAGCGAGAGTAAGCAAGATCGCCTCGACGCAGCTGCAGCTCGTCGCACGCATCGATCGAGCGCTGCAGCGCTTGATGGACTCGCACCAACCGAGTCTCTCAATGTACGAGAAAAAGTGGTTCGATGAGCTCGAGCGCATCGCGTCCGAGGTCGGTATATCACGCACAGAAGCAGGAGACTTTACAGTGGATGCGAGGAACAGGAAATCGCTGTCGGCGAAAGCGGAGCTGCTGTCTCACCAGCTGTCCATCCTGCGACCGCAAATGACGGTGCTGCGCGAACAAGGCCATGCAACCCAGCAGCAGGGTATGCTGGGTCGTGACCAGTTGAAAAAGGTTGAAAAGCTGCTCAGTGGCGAAGCGGCGATGTTGGCCGAAGCTAAGGAGAAGGTGAATCAGTTGAACAAGCGCATTGCACAGATCAAGCCGAGCAGAGACGCTCCGCTGCCGAGTTTTGATGATGCGGATGCAAGCCTTTCGTTCTCAAACGTGAGTGGCGCGTTCGGCAGTGGAGCGGGGTTACCGACGAGCAGCACAGCTGCCAACCTGGCCGAATTCTCCAGCGGCTCACACTTGCGCTCGCACTCTAGGACCGGGTCGAGCTTCTTTGCTTGATTCACATGGCAATCAATCTTTCAAAGCTCTTGCATTTCAGTCGCTACTTTGTCGTGTGTCATGATCCAGATTACGATAGCACAGGTATACACTTGCTCCCAAATCTATGCGCTAGAGCTTTGCCTTTGACGTTGAATCGGCATCTGCGGGAGGCTTGGATACTTGACCTCGAATCAGGCCTTCCTGCGAAACGACAGCAACGAGTGTTCCGTCTTCCCTGTAAATTCGACCAATGACGACACCGCGACCGTTAGACGCCGCTTGCGTTTGCATCTGCGCACAAGATCAAAGAGTTCCATCAACAATATCGTCAGCACCTCTACGATCACTCAGAACAATATTGATTTGAGAGTATGTACTTACGACGAACAGCAGCCAGTTGTGAACTTCGAAAGGCTGGTAGAACCACATACTGTGATCGAGACTCGCCATCATCTTGATCCTCCTGCTGTTGTTCAGCGCTTTCGGCACGGTACTCAGCAGGTAAAAGTCGGATGCATACGCCAGTGCAACTTTCTGCGCTTCGAATCCGCCTTCCATTGGTCGACGTGTACGCATCCAAAACGCCTGTTGGTTACCGGGTGTTGGAATGCCATTCTTGTCGTACATGCCTGGAAGTGCATCACGGATCTCTACAGGGGAGGCCTGTCGATCGGAAATCCACCCTTCCAGCACCTTGCGTACGCGGGCATCTGGATTGCCGTGCTTCAAAACCTCCTGGTACCGCTTTTCGTTCAATGGGCATTCGTTCGGACCGGGAAGAGCGCGGAAGGTGATCGGTTTGGCAGAATGGTTTCCTGTCGCATGCGATCCGGTGATCGACTCGAGCAAGAAGCGGCCGTCCGCATCGAGCGATGGCAGCGGAATGGCAAACGTCGGCTCGTGCGGTTCAGGCTTTTGGTAGCTCAGTATGATAGTAAAGATGCTGCGACCCTTCTGAATCGCGTTGACGGAGCGTGTGACGTAGGATCCGCCATCGCGAACACGATTGACCTGGTATATGATTGGTCTCGTCTCGTCGCCAGCGAGCAAAAAGTAGCTGTGGAGCGAGTGGAGAAGCATGCCTTCACGGACGGTCTTATTGGCGGCAGCTACAGCCTGTGCGATGACTTGGCCGCCAAATACACCTCGAGCTCGAGCGGGCTTCCAGAGCGTGAGCGACTTGTACAGGTCAGCATCGATCTCCTCCACCTGGAGCGCTTCGGCGATCTCGGCTACACCGGGGCGAGAGGGCGAGTTGACACCCTGTTCATAGACCGGTGGCTCTTGCTCTTCAGAGGTGGGTTCTCGGCCCATCTCTCTTGCGCCCGCTTTGGTCATATCGGTGGAAGCAAGGAAGCTCTATCAATGTTGACTGATGGTCTCAATTTGCGAGGGGCCGCAGTGGTGGTAGGATCGTCCGTCGGGATCCGTTGGTGGTGAGAGAAGAGGATCGGTGCGTGTGTAGTTGCTTCGATGGGTTGCCAGTAAAACGTTGAAACATCCATGGCCAAGCACATTTTTAAGCGAGACAAATTAGACGTAGCTATGTTCACAGAGCGTGAATGGAATTTGTGAAAGAGATCATCGGCACTTGCAACATTCGGCAACGCTGCACAGTACGGACTATGCATACAGTGGCTGGCATAGTCGCAAAGACTTTCCATTGGTATGAATTACAGGATGCACATGCATACTATGTCGATCTGAAGGCGTCCAGCCATAGTTAACACCATGCCTTCATGACTGATCTGCTGGGGCTGACGTTTGACAACCGGATGAGAAATCACCACGGCCTCGGTTGGTCCGGCTTTGCCGTTTCCGGAGCGTGGAGTGTCGCGGGCTTGTTTGGCGCCTTGTGCCGAACGATTCCACAAACAAGCGTGCGGAAAAAAAGAGATTTCGTTAGAATGAAGGCCTAACACTGTCGAATTCAGAGGGTGAGACACCCGCGCGAGAGCAAGGCCACTAATTCCACGTGAAGCCTTCGGGTCAAGCATGGGCCAGGTTTCTCTGAACAGAAACCAACACCGAGGTCGAGCTTGCTCCTTCTTCGTCGTCACCAAACCACCTTCACTCGCAAACTGAAGCCATCTTCTTTCGAGAGTGGTCGATTGTACCAGGATGGCGACCACTATCTCGGCTCCCGCGTCGAGCCTACGCGTCGCACAGGTCAACTCCCTGCTCTCGCTGCTCAACCTCAACACTTCGTCGTTTAACCATGCTTCCTCATCCTCTTCGGCACCGGGATCTACTTATAACTCCAGACCCAGTTCGGCGGCCGGTCAGAATGACAGCGCCTCCTCCGCAGGTGGTGCAGATCCATCGATTCCATCTGGTCCTCCAGTCTGGAAAGTTCTCGTCATGGACAAAGTGTCCAAAGACATCCTAGCCACATCCCTACGCGTGCAAGACCTCCGCGAGAATGGCGTCACTTTGCACATGCAGCTACACTCGGATCGACCACCACTTCCCGACGTGCCTGCCGTCTACTTTGTCTCGCCCACCTCGCAAAACGTGCAACGCATTGCGCAGGATATGAAAAGGATGCTCTACGAAAGCTTTTACGTGAATTTCACCAGCACCGTTCCCAAGCCGGTGATGGAAGAGTTTGCTAACCTGGTGGCTGCAGACGGAACGGGTCAGCTGGTTCAGCAGGTATACGACCAGTATCTCAACTTCATCGTGCTGGAGCCCAACCTGTTTGAGCTGCTGCCGGATAGCGTGGCACTTTCAGCTGGCTCGGCGGTAGCCAACGGAGCTGCGGCATCTGCGTCGAATACAGCCGCGAATCTCACCACGTACGAACGGCTCAATGACCCTAAATCTGGGCAGAAGGAAGTGGAAGATGCTACCGACCGAATCGCCGCAGGACTCTTTTCAACGCTGGCTACCATGGGAGCCCTGCCCATCATCCGTTCGCCAAGAGGCAATGCAGCCGAACTCGTCGCGCGGAAACTTGAATCCAAGATTCGCGAACACATCACCAGCTCACGTGGTGGCTCAAATCTGTTTTCAGAGGCAGCCGGAAGTGCCGCTCACTCAAGCTGGAGCTCTTCGCGCCCTCTGTTGGTAGTGCTGGACCGTAACGTCGATTTGGTGCCCATGCTGGCTCACAGTTGGACCTATCAGGCCCTTGTCCAGGATGTTCTGGATCTGCAACTCAACCGTGTCACCGTCGTCTCGAGCGAAGGTGGCATCACCAGCAAGAAGACATACGATCTCGACTCGAAAGACTTCTTCTGGTCCAAAAACTCGGCTACGCCCTTTCCCCAAGTCGCAGAGGACATCGATGCCGAGCTGAACCGGTACAAATCTGACGCAGCCGAAATCACTCGCTCCACAGGTATTAGCAGCATGGACGAAGTTGGCCAGCTCGACGCGACGTCTAATGCCGCTCACCTCAAAGCGGCCATCACGGCTCTGCCCGAACTCACCCAGCGCAAATCGACCATCGATGCTCACATGAACATTGCCACGTCGCTGCTGCAGGGGATCAAATCACGAGGGCTCGATACGCTCTTCCAGCTGGAAGAGGCCATTGCTCGCCAGAAGAAGGAGGCCATCCTCGATACAGTCAGAGATACGACGTTGCAAGATGTCAACGACAAACTTCGTCTGTTTATCATCTACTATCTCTCGGCGCCGGATTCGGCGCTCTCGAAAGCGGATGTAGAGGAATTTGAACGACTGTTGAAGGAGCAAGGTGCGGATTTGGCCGCCTTGACCTATGTCAAGAAAGTACGCGAGTTGACAAGGATGACCATGTTGGCATCGGCACCGTCACAGCCTGCGCCGGCGGAGAGTGCAGGCTTCCGCGGCTTCAGTAGTCTCTCGTCGCGCCTCACGGACAGGTTGAAAGACTCTGGGTTGGAAAACCTGGTTCAAGGGGTGAAGAACTTCCTTCCGGCACAAAAGGATCTGACGGTGACACGACTGGTGGCCTCGCTGATGGAGCCGGCAGGTGCCAATGCGCAAGCGCTGCAGGAGACGGATGAGTATCTGTTCTTCGATCCAAAGGCTCCGCGTGGTCGAACCGCCGCTGCCTCGGGTGGAGTCAAGGCGAGACAGAACTTCAACGAGGCCATTGTGTTCGTCGTCGGCGGTGGAGGGTATGTCGAATTTGCCAACCTGCAAGAGTATGCAACGCGGACCGCAGTTGCTGCGGGCGCAGCGGGAACAGCTGCAGCACAGACTGCACTGGGCGCAGGACCTGCGGGAGCAGTGCAGGGCGGCAAGAAGATCACCTACGGAGCCACCGAGATTCTCAAGCCGATCGAATTTGTACGCGCCCTGGCGCATCTAGCTGGTGGAGATGTGAGCACGGGCACCGGTGGCGGTGCTGTCGGTGCAAAGTAGAACCACACCTCTTCATCGGGTGCATTTGCACAGTCAGTGGAATCCAGACTGACTCATTCGCTCAACAGCCATAAAAGGACTTTGGAACTTTGTGTGTGTGTTTACGAAGATCAAGATTTCGAGACATTCGAGACATTATAAACGTGAACAGCAACAAAACAGCATGTGCAAGAGAAGGATGGTAGAAATACAAGATGCGAAGGAGCAGCGTGACAATAAAAAAGACGAAATCGAGAGACAATGTTGAACGTGCGTAGACTGAGAGCCATCGCACGATGGGAAAAATACAGATGCGATTGGAAGCGGGCGAGGAGTTTTGAGAGGAGAGAGAGAGGCCGTCGAGGTGTCTCTGTCATCCATTTGAGAATAGAAGGATAAGCTTAAGACGAGGAGGTGCGGTTTCGAGAGGCACGATTTCCGATCGGAGTTCTGGTGCTTGGTGCTTGAGGAAGAAGAGGGGTGTGTTCTACTGTGAACGACGACGGCTCCTTCCTCTTGCCTGTTGAGGCTCACTGTCGGCCATTGGCGAGAATAGCGCCGCCAGCACCGCGCCAAAACCCCTACCCTTGGTCTTCTTCTCCGTCACCGCTGGTGGTGTCGTCTTGGCATCCGCCCCGTTCGGCCTCGCATTGCCATTCTGCCTACTTGTCACGTTTCCCGTGTAAGTTCCGTCCAGCTTAGCCTTTTCGATCGCTAGCCTTTCCTTCTGCCACATGACAGCTGTGTGGTCTGCCATCCTGCGCGCGTACGCCAAATGTGCCTGCACCGCATCCCAATCCTCGAGCGACTCGGCTTCCGAAGCTGCCGATGTGGACGAGGACGAGAAGCGAGAGTGGACAGGAGAGGAGCAGGCCGACGAAGAAGCCGAGGCTGAGGAAGATGCTTCCGAGACGGGCGAAGAGAGTGTGTGCGCGAGGTTGGGCACGTGTGCAAAGTGCGTCATCATGGGCGGCACAAAGGCTGCGCCTCCAATGTGCACGACGTGGTGGTTGTCTTGTGGTGAGAACATCTTGGGAGATATCTCTATCGTGTAGATGTGAACGTGGTCGAAGCCAGTATGTGTTGGGGGCAGTTGTATAGGAACGGGATAAGAAGCACCGCTGAGGCTGATCGTTGTACGGACGGGAAAGTATGCGTCTGTATCTGTTGTGTTGTGCTGGTAGTGGATGTGTATCGAGGGTGATTTCTGATGATGAGGATAACATGAGTCCAGGGACGTGGTCAAGAATTCGCTCGACTATATACCCTTGTACGCTACTCTGGTCATCATGAAGCGCAAAGCTTGTTCGGAGCTGCAGCCGAAAACGCCCTGACTGTGCAGAACAATGTCAAACAAAGCGTTTGCCTTGGCAGGCAGGCAGGTATGGCTCGGCGGGAATGCACATTCTTGGACGCAAAGTGGAGAAGCCGGACTTTCCACGGAGACGTGAACCGGGCTGGACTGTAAGGGCGCACATGCATGAGCACCTTGGCCTGTTGGGTCCTGTCAGCGGGTGTTTCTGACTCGGCATGAACGGCAATTTTTTTTTTGGTCGCTTCAAAGTCAGTTGGGTTGGATTTTTTTTTGCTCCGTGGAAGTGCCAATACTTTTTACCAAGAATCTGCCAAGCGGAGAAAAACGTCACCATCCCTGACAACCTGCCTGTTACAAAAAAAAGACAACAAAAAGCATAGTGGCGGCCGGCTTACGGGTCGTGTGGCTGCGACAAAATCCGGCACGCACCGTAAGGCAGCAGCGCGCCTTGCGCGGAGATAGCTTTCCGGCAAGCTGTGGCTCAGTTTTACTGCTTCTGCATTTCCGCTCGCCTCTTGGTGGTGCTGAGCCGAGAAAAAAAGAACAAGCGGCAACGCGGTTGACCAACATCGGCACGAGCTTCCCGTGAACAAGCTTGCTTGGCATCAACAACTACTGCATCTCAGCATTAGCAAACAGTCTATCCCGAGCTAGGAACAGGTTCCTGCTGGGTTGGGATGATGATCCCAAAACACAGCCGTCAACGCGGTACGGCACGACGTGTGGGCATGGCACACAATACTCTACACAAACGGCTGTCAGGAAGCACAGCCCGCTGCCTCTTCACATGCTCTCTTGCCTTTCCATCACTTCCACATACACAATGAACACATGTATGCAGTGCAGAGCGTGCTGACGCTTTTATTTGGAGCTTGCACGAGTATCAAGCTCTCGCACACATCGGCGTTTGGATCGACCACATACTGTACAGAGTACAGTTCAGGCGCTACCCAATAGCATCCAGGCCCTGTTCTCTGTACGACCGCATGACTCACTAGGCGCTAAGTCATAGCGTAACTTGGCAGCAGCAGCAGAAGCACCTTGCGAAATTCTTATTCCCACGAGATGCAATTGTATTCCTGTTGGTTTTTTTATCCACGGCAGACCCGCGGATCTAGAGTGCCGGACTTAGCGCGTCCGTGTGCTCTCAGAGACACACAACGTCACCTGTTCAATTATTTGCTTACGTCCGTTTGTGTTTTCTTTTCTCCAGGCTATGCCCGGCCGCGTGGGGTTTCGTCGTCCTCCTCATTTTGCGGCCCATCCATCACTCATGACGTCTATACCAGGCGATCATTGCTGTTTCCTTACCCAAATCCAACTCTTGTCGTAGGAGAGCTGAGACAATGGTGACGGCGACTTTCCTCCATGCTGCGGGCGGCAGGGCGGCAGAGGAAACGCATCTTTTCGAAGCCGGGCCAGATGAAACGATGCACGCCGTTCCAATGTCAGCATGTACCCGTTCCAGCGTAGCTTCCATTTGGACCCCTGCTAAGGGTGCGACCCATCAAACGGAGTTGCAATTTTCTTTTGGCGCTTGTGACCGTAGTGTTTCGCGTTCGGGAGACTGATTCCGCGCTCCTACAATATCAGAGTGTGTACCTTTTCCACCAGTGAGTACAGTATAGTAAGTTGGATGGGAATAATTTCCGAACAAGATTTTCGTTGCTTTGCCGCTGATGCGCTGGAGCGGATCTGGTTTCCTTGGATCTGCCTCCGCGGCATTTTGCTCGCCACCCAAAGCCCAGACCACATTACAGTATTTGGTGGTAATCGGGCCTTGTCGGAACCAAATTCACTCCGCGGTAAGCTCAAGCGATGCATATCAAGACTTTGTGCTCGTGCTCAGTCACAGATGTAGAATAGTCACATGTTATCTATTATACGACGCGGCCTTCCGTCGGATGGATAGAGAGATTGAGCAGTTGACAAGTCGTCACGTCAGTGGGCGGGTCAATCCAATATCAGAGGACAGCGCAAAAAACCTTGATAGTCGATCTCAGTGCAAATCCCGACGTCGGGTGACGGAATCCGCTTGGAACCGCCTGCCTCCTGCATCTGAACAAAGAAACGGTAAAGAAAACTTTTGCTGACATCGTCCCTTCCGCCGGCCGGCGTTTACAGCTGAGAGATTTCAAAACGCCAGATGCCCTGCCAGCCTGCCGCGTGCGGCCCCTCCCACCTGCCGCGTGGATTACAAGCTTTGATGATGCGCCGGGGCGATCGGACACCATCGGCCGGCTTTGCCTCTCTCTACTAAGCTCGAGTCGCTTCGACTGGCTTCGGACACTTCGTCCGATTCCTTATTCCATCCAAGACCCGTTGCCCCTCGAACGTGCACCTATCCCGATTCATGTCTTCAACCTCGTCCCGATATCTTTGAGCGGATTATGTTTCTTATTAAGAACAGCGATCGTAACATCTTAGAGTTGGAATGCTTGTCCACATTGACCTGCACTCACCGCCCTTATCACCATTCTGACGCGAGCAAGATCAAATGCCGACTTGACTCCAAACCAAACAACACAACACATTGCATCACATCACAAAACCGAAATCGATTGGAAAGATCGTGATTCGCAATTCTGGAGAATAGGAAATACAGAGAGATGAGATATGAAGAAGATGTGCCGAACTGTATGCACAGAGAAGCAGCCCTTAGAGGTTCTTGATGCTATCGCGAACACCGAGCAAAAATTTGCCCATGCCGCGTCTTTTGCCTGCAGTTGCTGGCGCTGGTGCTGGTGCGGTTGCAGCCGTGTTTGCATCAGTGCTGAAAGCTTCAGAGGAGTCAAGTCGGAGAACGCTGCCGTTGCTGTCGGTGCTCTTGGCAGGCGCGACGTCGGCAAATCCATCTTGCTTGATACGGTGCAGGCTGCTGGTACTGGTAGACGCGTCCCTCCGCATGTTCAGACTGGCACCGAGTTGCTGACTGGTATCGACAGACTGCACTTGTCCGCCAAAAGCAGTAGTAGCACCACCACCAGTGCCGTTCACCTCTGAGCCAGTCATAGCCTTGTTGGCCGATGACGACGACGTTGGTCGACGGAAGCGAGAGACCAGCGAGGCTGCTACACCAGGGTTGCTGGCAGTGGATGCGGTGCTACCAACACTGACACTTCGCTGAGCAGCTCCAGTGGGCCTTGCTTCCGTAGCAGGCAGGAGCGGCGAAGAGCCACCCGGCTTTTCATCGGCTGCGATCGTCGATCGCACCGCACCATTGGGTTTACCACCGCCTCCGGCTTCCGAAAGCGGAGCTGCGATGACAATCGACCCATTGCTTGAGCCGATCCGCTGTGATTCCTCCTTGCGCTTCTTGTCTTGTGACGTGCCATCGCCTCCACCAAAGATGCCAGCCAAATACTTGGCGTCCACCTCCTTCTTGCCCGGAACCGCCCTTTCGCGTTCCGAGATGGTGTCCAGGCCGAATCCGCTTCCACGCGTCCGGTTGCGCGACGAAAAGTCTTTGCGCGTGAGGGCAGCTGGCGCCGAAGCGGTTGAATAGATGCTCGAGGTGACAGACGTAATGGAACTGTGACTCGAGGTGCTCGTGGCCGAAGAGGCGAGGGACGACAAAGTCGCAACTGACTGGTTTCGCTCGCGCCATGACATGACGCGGCTTCTGCCAGAATCTTGAAGTGGCCCTGCTCCCGCCCTGCGTTGCTCGCTCATCCTCTCGCGACGCATGGCTGCAGACGACCAATTTGCAACCGGTGCATCCTCGCCAGGCTTTGAACTTTCGGCCTCAGCCATACCCTGCAAGTTGAAACGAGCAGCAGCTTCAGCCGTCGGCTTGGACAGCATTATCTGCGGCGTAGCTACACCGTCGATAGCGTCGCTCGGCTTGCTCATCTTGCTCATCTGCCTAGCCAAGTTCTCCGACGCGAGAGCAAGCTCGCGGATGGTACGCTCCCGCTCCCGAGCCTTGGCAACTGGATCATTAGCATCGCCATCCGCCATACCCTCGACCGACTGCGAACGCTTCAGCTGCTTGGCCAGCGTACGGCCCTTGCGTGCGCCACGCTTTCTTCGCTTCGAGTGATTCGAGGTCGTGACGCTTTCTGCCTTGTCACCATCTTCCGTTTCGACCGTAGCATCTCCGCCAATTTCCGCTGGATCGTCCTGTTCGACTGTGCCATGGATTTTCGCTCTACCATCGGCGCCGGCGATGGCCCCAGCAGGGACAAGATAAGCTTGATCTTGGCTCTCCCGATCCGGCCTTGCACTAATGTCGACTTTTTCAGCCATTGGCACGTCGGAACTCTGTTCTTGGTCATTCGACCGTCGTTCGTCATCGTTGCCTGATGAATCTGACACATCTGCGCTGACGGATTGGACTTTTGCATCGTCTCTCGACGAATCGATGGCCATGAGGTGCAAATGGCCCATGTTATCGTGCTCTTCCTGCTCAGCAATGGTTTCCGTGCCGCGCACAGCTCCTCCCGCAGCTTCGTACTGGGAGTCGAAAGGATTACGCTCTGGTGGCTGTGGCGACGGTGTGAACGTCGGCGAGGGAAGCACATCTGGGGTAAAGAGTGCCGAATGAGGCGAAACGTTGCCTTGCTTAGCAGCAAGGGCAAAAGCAGCTCGAAAGGTGGCGTCAGCGGTGACATCTAAATCAGGGATGTGATCCGTGTCGCGCGCCAGCGATCGAGCACGAGGCCTAGGCGAGCTGAGGAGCGAGGGAAGCGTCGACATGGATCCTGTGCGCGAATGCATGAGCGGGATGGTTGCATAGATCGACGCTCCTCGCGACATGCGGCCTGGGCCTGCTCCTGAAAGACCCATGTGATCAACGAGGCCGCAAGACCAGCGCGAAAACTCTCCGGCAGAGACTCGTTTCTGCGATGCATCGTCATCGTCTGCAATCGAACAGAATACATTCTCGGAGAGGAACCGTGCCACGGTCTCGGTGAGGCCGTCAAACGATTCCATCAGGAAGCGGATGGGATCCTGACAGTACGCTGCAAAGGAAGGACAGTTCATCGACGGCTCAGTGAAAGGGCTCCGATGGAAGAGAAGGTTGAGCAGCACCACTCCCAGCGACCAGATATCGGCTTGCTTGGGATCATACGACGACGAAACGTTGTTGTGGCACTCGAACGCCATATACGGCTTGCTTCCGCAGTCAAAGTCCTCGCACCGGGACTCGGCCGTGGCAAGACCAAAGTCGGTCATCTTGACAATCACTTGCGTTTCATCGCCATCGCGAGAGCTGTCGACCAGCGTGCTGATGCTTGTGTCGGGACACGCCGACTGCATCTCTTCAACCGTGCGACGGTCTTCGACGATGAAGTTTTCGGGCTTGATGTCGCGATGACTGACGCCTTGGTCGTGGCAGAATTGGACGGCGTCGCAAATCTGCCGGAACATTCTGGCAATGAGGCGAATTCGACGCTTCGACAGCAGGCCATGACCCGACGTCGAGGCAAGCAGGGAAGGAGATGGTGGCGTCTTCTCCAAGGATGATCCTAGCACGCGATAGTTGTCGTCACTCGAAGCTCCTGAAAGTGTGTTTGGCTTTGCATTGCCGTTGCTGTCCTCGACAAAGATCTTCGAGAAATCGTCCTCTTCCGTTGCTGAAGGATGTCCCTCATCTTGCGCCTGCTCGAGCCAGTAGTACAAGTCTTGACCAGGACAGTACTCCAGGACCAAGAAGAGCCAATCCGGCGTCTCGTAGGTGCGGTAAAGCGTGACGATGTTCGGGTGAGCTGGAATCGACTGATGAATGGTGGCCTCGAGTCGTTGAATCTCGAGCATGTCTTCGGGGAGGTCACGCTTGCACAGACACTTGAGGGCAAACTCCTTGCCGGGACGCAGGTGCGTGTCGATCTTGAGGTCCTTGCGCCTCCTCTCTTCGAGAGCAGGTGAGTTATGGAATCCGGCGTCCGTGCCTTTGCCATTGGCCTTGAGGGTGGTGCTGAGTAGGTCCTCGGAGGAGGCGACCATGGTGATATCAGCATCTTCGTCTGACTTTCTGAGCGAAGCGTCAGAAGCCGAGCGGCGCGAAGGAGACAAAGGGATGGCTATGCTCTTCTGCAAAGCATGAGCGGCCGCCTCTTCAGCGCTCACCTCTTTGACGAGATAGACGACGGCATAGCTGCCTTCTCCTAGCTTGCGAATGACCTCCAGCTTACTACCCGTTAGGTCCTCGTTCTGGTCCACAAAGCCCGAAGTGGTCTCAGCAATCCTGATGACGTGGCCATCGTGTACAAGACCGGGGCCGAGAAGGTCGCCAATCTCGAACACATCGCCAAGTGGAGGGCCTTCGATAGCGTACGAGCTGCCACAGCGGCTCAAAGGGTGACCCTCGGACGCACCGTACTCCATCATCTCCGAGAGGTCAAAAAACTCTTGCTCGCTGTCGTCGGTGACAACCGAACGACGATCTATGTCGGAGACAGCCACATCGGAGGCCGCAGCCTCACGTCGAACCAATTGCGCCCGAAGCTTTGCGAGCAACGAAGCACTGTCGAGAGGCTGTTCTAGAAGGTGTGTTGTATTGGGTTCAAATCCGTTGACCTGAGCGTCATCGAACACGGGCTCCGCTCCTGCTGCTGCTGCATTGCGTTGCTGCTCCTCGGCAATCAAGTCAGGCAGATGGATCGACATGGTGCTCTGTCGGCCGCGAAGCGGAGCGCGTATAGCATCATTTGGTTGGCCGTCTTCCGGGATGCTGTCGTTGTGATAGAAGGGGACGGTCGAAGGCGGTCGGCTTGTAGGTCTGCTGAGGGAAAGGGAAGATTCTCTGGAGCGCGAAAGGCCGCGGAGGCTGGGTGTGCGCACACGATCGTAATGCGCAACGCTCGGTTTAAGGCCGGAGACGCTGTCGCGATTCCTGAGATGAGGTGGACGATACACGCCGACCCGAGTCGAGACCGCGGGCGAGTTGGGTGAGAACACAGCCGAGCTTCTTCTTGAGTGAGACATGGTGTGGCCAGCGCCTGCGGAAGTCACCGAGTTGAACGACTCGCGACGAGAGGTAGAGCCTGGACGTGGATGAGGCGAGGCGCTGTTGAGCATGGAAGCGATGCTGTTGGTCATTGCATGCGTGTCAGGGAAAGCTGGAGCATGTCTAGTCATGGGTGACAGAGTACGATGAGCGAGCTTGGGTGATGTGGGTGGGCTCAACAGGACAGGGTTGTTCACCAGGCTGCCGGCTTGTTGTCGGTGGGTATATGCTGAAGCGACAAGAGGAGAGCGTTTGGGCGAGGAGAGGACATTCACGCTCGGGCCGCGGTTGAACAGGGACGATCCGGCATGACCAGCATCTTGACGTACAAAGGCGTGACCGGGGCTAGGGGTTCGTGGCGCCGATTGGAGCGATGCTTGGAATTGTTCGACAGGACCGCGGATCGAGGGTGCTGGTCGACCGTTCACTGTGTGCTGCAGGTCGAATTGGGGCGTTGCGGCCAGCAATCGCTCGGTGCTGGATTCTCGCACATGTTTAGGCGTGTTGGGGATGCTGGGCAGCGAGCTGGTGGGTGTCAGCATCCAATTATCGTCGCGGTGTGCGCCATGCTGAACACTGGACTGGATGACTTGAGCCTGCAAATTCGATGAACCGTTCGGGCCAGGCTTCGGCGGCGTCGACGCCGAAGGGAAGAAGCGGGAGCGCTCATTCGAATCGATGCGAAGTGGCTGCAACTGGGCCGCTGGTCCAGCGCCGACGCTCTTTTCTAGCGACGAAGAAAGCGGCCAGTGCTGACGATTTGCGGGCAAGGCAGCCCCCTTTGGCTTGGTAGGGGAGGTGCCGAACTCGGGTGCTCTACCGATGACACCGTTGCCAATACCACTCGGCTTGATGTCATGAGGAGCATTAGGGTCAGGATGGGGGTGATGCCCTGGTAGCCAGTCAGGATCAAGCACCGAAGTCTTGTCACGCTTCAGGCTTGATGAGAGCAGGGACGAATTTGATGCGAATGGGGTATTGCTGGGCGAGTTGCTCGACGCAGATGCTACTTTCGTCTTATGATGGGGTGTTGAGATGGCGAGGGGCTGGGCGTTTGGGTTCGATGGTTGATGCGATCCGGACGGTCCTGCGATAGGGTGTGCGTGAGCCCTCCAATTGTCGTACGGCTTGTCTTTGTCCTTACGATGAACCAGATGTTCGCGCTGACTGTGAGCTGACCCTGGTGGAGCAGCAGCATTTGGCAGACTTGGACGCCTCCAGCTGGGGGCATCGCTGTTCGTATTATAGGTGGGCATGTTGACCAAGATGATGCGAAAAGTGTATATACCGATATGATGTGGTGGGCGTCGGCATAGGCCCGCTAGTCTCTACTTTGCTTTGACGGTAGAACACGGGAGAAGAATGGTGAGGTGGGGACAGAGGGAAGACCAAGAGGCATGCTCTTGTAGAATGCAGGTTTGGAGTAGACCAAGAGCAACGAGAGATGATGTTGATGCTTGATTAGGTCATTTCGACGCGTAGTAGAGTAGACAGCTGGTGCAGATGATGTCCCTGAGGTATATAGAGAGAAAAGCTGGAAGTGCTGGACAAAATCTTGATACGCTGTTAGTTGGAAAGATGCAGGCTTTGAAGCGACAGCTTGTTCTGGAAAGGAGTTGCCAGAATTGATGTCGGATCAGCTGAAAGAATGATCAAGGACATAAACCGCTTCGCAACGCTATGGCAGCGCCGATCGTGCTGTCGATGTTCTGCGACACCCCAAATGAGATAATGAGAGTACCTTGCTTCGGACGAAAAAGTTGCTATCGTCGAAGGTCACAGCCTTGCTGTGGGAAGCTCGATGGACGGTGTTGTCGTTCGAGTAGATCGTAGATACGATGCACAGCTTGCTCGAAACGTACCAGTGGCGTAGACCGCAGGTGCCGGCGGTTGCTATGCCAAGAAACGAGCTGAGGTACGTTGGTGACAGAGAGAAAAGCGTCAAGGAGTTACCGTCAGCAGGTACACACGACGGTTGTGGACGGCCTGTCGCTGCCGGATGTCGAGCAGACAAGCTATGGTGATGTTTCGAAAGAGAGAGACAAAGAAGAGACGAGGTGACGACGGCTTGCTACAGGGTCGCCAACTCGTGCATTCGGATACCCCGATGTAGCCGAGCAGGCAACGCTCTTTTTTTTTTTTTTTGGACTTGGACTTGGTCGGCATTTGCGAGAGGGTCCGGGCGGCCAAACGTCGCGAGCTCTTGCACTGCATGCGGTCCACTTGTCACCTTTTTCTTTTCGCTCTGTGAACAATCCTGTGGTGCCTTGGCTGGCGGGAGAGGAAACGATTCAATAAAATTGCATCAACGCGTGGTCGCAATGCACCACCTGCATTGGTACTGACTACCCGAGGCAGGTAAAGAGAATTGCGACCTCGTGACTTGGAAGCCAGTCAACGGCTATTCCCTGCAGCTGTGGCTGGGTTGACCGACATGACGAGCCATTATCCGAGAACCGTGCTTTTACCTGAGACGGCTGATAAGTGAGAAACCGATGCCAGCGACATCGGAAGACTCGTCAGGCTATCACCAGGCTACGCCGAACGCACGTAGATCCTGTCGACATACAGTTCCAAGAAAGCGCATGCTATTAAGCGAGCTCGAAAGTGGTTTTGTGAAAGTCAAAATAGGGTTGCGTATCGTCACAACAATGCTACCCGTCACCCGAGTCACGAGGAGCAAAAGATGTGTCGGCAGCCAATTGCGGTGACCTCATGACGGAACTGCCGTGTTTTTCTCTGTCATGCTGCTGTAGCTTCTGCTGCTCCTGCTGTCGCTGCTGCCATCTGCTGCACCTTCGAGCCTTGCATCCCATCCCGACGTCGGCTCTGCCGGCTCCTGTCAAGTTAATAGCATGGTAATAGCATGGAAGACACGACACGGCCCGACCCCACCCAATACCATATCGAGCAAGGCGAGAATACAAGGATGACGTGGCGCAGTGAAACGTTTGCAGCCATTGCCTGCGTTTCAGCGTTGGACCAGCGAGCATGCAGCCCGCGAGAATCACCAGGACTGCAATTTGGTTGCCAATGTTAGCTCATCGAAAATCGACATGTTCAACGCACCAGGAAAAAAAAAACTTGACCACGTGACGTGACGCTGTGGAGCATCGAAGGAGATCAACACCAACACACACAGGCACAGAGAAACGCACACAGACTGCGCATGTCAACTGCTTTCCGCCTCAGCGATAAAGTTTCAGAAACTCAACATCAGACACTGTCCACTCACTCTGCTGTACGCTGAATCCTAACCACATCGCTCCGAGCTCGCATTCTCTCTCGCATCTTATTGATCGCGGGCAACGAAACCACCCACACAGTGACATCCAGATAGAACTGCTGCAACTATGTTCAACAGCAGAGCGTCGAGCAGCGCAGCCATCAAGCGTCTCACCATCGAATACAAGCAGCTTTCGACTGATCCGAACACCCTCTTCCCAGCCGTAGGTCCCATCTCAGAGGACAATTACTTGGAATGGGAGGCGCTCGTTCCAGGGCCTGACGGGACACCCTTTGAAGGCGGAGTGTTTGCCGCTCGTCTCAGCTTTCCCGCTTCATACCCGCTCGAACCACCGACAATGCGCTTTGAGCCACCCATCTTCCATCCCAATGTCTACGCCGACGGTCTCGTATGCATCTCTATCCTGCACGCACCGGGCGATGACCCGAACATGTACGAGTCCTCCTCCGAACGATGGTCGCCTGTTCAGTCGATCGAGAAAATCTTGCTTTCAGTGCTCAGCATGCTCGCAGAGCCAAACGTCGAGAGCGGCGCAAACATTGATGCTTGCGTAAGTGCGCTCTCACACAGAGAGAGAGATCTGCTTTTTGCTGGTCACACATCGCTGATCCCAATCTTTCGGTTCCTCACTTCCACAGAAAATGTACCGAGACAACAGAGACGGCTACGAGAAGATCATTCGTGACTCTGTAAAAGAGCAACTCGGCTTGTAACTCGCTTTCACTGCAACGCATCTGAATCACTTCATCGCCTGCTGACACATTTCAGCCTGCCGGGCACCAGCAACTCTTGGCCAGAATGTGGGAAGATAGAAACCATACGGCAAGCATCGCGCCTCAATCCATCCAATGCAAAAAGAGCAGTGCGAGGCCACTCCCCACCAAAAAGATCGACAGAAACTTGTCTGCCTCTCGACTGCGCTCCCTCGCCTTGCGCAACTCTTCATTTCCACGACCCACCTCGGTACCTACGCCAATGGCTTCATCCAATAGCTGATCCGTGATCTCGCCCTGCTGCTCCAATTGCTGCACTACCTGCGTCTGAAGCTCGCTGATCTCGTACAGCCTCGACTCGGCTTTTTTAATGGCTGCCAAGTCCGATTCCAGCGATTTGATCAACTCGGACGATTCAGTCTCTAACATCTCGATCTGTGATGCTGAGAGCTGTGCGCTGATGTCCTTGCCCACCAGTCCCGATTCCGAGTCGAGCTCTGGGTTGAATGATCCGCCCACGCTGCCGCGGATCACTGTCGGAGCTGACGATGCTGCTGTGCCTGAGGCCCTTGACGATGATGAGCCGCTCGCCGACTGTTGCACTTGAAGCCGAGAGTTGGCCAGTGATTTCATTTTGTCACGTTGCACCCTGAGACGCGCCTCTTGCATATCGCTCTGTAATGCGGACGCTTTCGATAATAGCGACGAGAGATATTGTGTGATCGAACCACGATGTGCCGAAATGAGCGAAGACGCCAGAATCGATGTCGAAGCGTCTCTAGCTGTAGACAGAGCGAGAAGGCTGTTGAGCGGCGACAGCGTCGTTGGTGTCGTGGGTGCATGCTTCTTGCGAGCCTCCTCTTCCCGTTCCAGCTCCTTGATGCTCTCAAGACATCGCTTGATGACCACTTTGACCTGGAAATCGATCTCATCCCGTTGCGTGTCGCTCAACGGCCCTGTGAAGGCTTTCCACTTGGCAAATGCCGAACTAGCTGAATTGTCCTGATCCTCAGCTGCATCGGTTCCGTCCTGGATGTGCCGAAAATGGTGTGTGCGACTCTTGTTTCCGAGCGCCAGGTACTTTCTCCGTATCGAGTAGAGAAAGCCTAGCAAAGCGACTATATGTTTGCGGATGACGTAGGCTTGGCCGAGCCACTGCTTGTGCGCTTTCACCACATTTTCGGGTGGATCTTTGCGCTTGAGCTGTCGAGAGCCTTGTGCTGATGACGATGGTGGATACTCTTGTCGTCGTTGCGCAAGAAGGTCGTGGAAGTCGGCCGTCAAGTCGGTCACTGGTGGCACTCGGGCCTTTCGCGAGGCGGCCATGTGTAGTGCTGAGGCGTCAGGTTACGGCACCCTGCTAAGCGTCTTCAGCTTTGAGCCAGGTCGGACTCGCCGACGAGAATGCGGGAGAAATGTGACGTTGGTGCGGAGAAAGAGGATGGTGATGATGTGGAGTTGAGACGTTGGGAATTTCGACAGCTCCACGAAAGTGCGCTTGCAAGCGAGAAGAAAGCATGGCCCGCGCTCAATTTAGACTTTCTGGAAGAAATGCTCGCTTCACCGGTGTCACTTTCTCTGCGAGCACCTCAACACCTCTGCTTCGAACGTCTGCATTGTCCCTTCGCGGCGTTGCTAGCCATGCTCTGCTAGGTCGCCAGTACACAGCCTGATAGCCCGGTCATCAACGAGCATGGACCGCCTCAACAAGCTCATCTGGCTTTGCGGGCTTCCGAGCCTGCTGGCGCTCGTGTCCTGGCGAACAGTCTCGTGTCCTTACACCAAAGTTGAGGAGAGCTTCACTCTGCAGGCAGTTCACGACATCCTCAGCTATGGCGTCAGTCCCCAGGCGCTGACGAGGTACGATCATCAAGTATTTCCAGGCGCAGTTCCGCGCTCATTCATCGGACCACTTCTGCTGGCGACGCTATCGTACCCATTCCTGCTTTTCTCTCGCGCCATCGGGGCTGTCGAAACGTCAGCAGACGCTCAAGTTGTTGTACGGCTCTGTCTGGTAGCTATCAATGCCATCGCGATCGCCTTCTTCTGTCAGCAAAGCGTTGCCTTGACAGCAGGAACGGCGACACGGAAGGCATCTTCGAAATCAACAGACGAGTCATTGCTGGCAGGGCTATTCTTGCTCACTACGGCAACCCAATTCCACTTTGCATTCTGGGCCAGCAGAACCATTCCGAACTCGCTTGCTCTACCCTTTGTCATTACTGCTTTGGCGCTCGTCTGCCGCAACATTGGCACCCCTGGCAGCGGCAGAATATCCATCTTGGATATCAAGGTAGCTATCTGGCTGCTGACCTTCAGCGCAGCTGCTCTCCGTCTCGAGATTGTCGCAACAGTTATTCCTGTCGGATTGTACCTTTCTGCAGCTCGAACAATCAGTCGCTGGACATGCCTCAAGACCGGCCTCCTTTCAGCAGCATTCAGCGTCTTGCTGACGACGACGATCGACACGTACTTCTGGCAAGATGTAGCTGACTCGAAAACCAGAGATATTCTCAGTGTTTTTGCTGCCTCGTTGCGGAAACCAACCAATCAGCATCGATCGTATCTACTATGGCCCGAACTTCATGCACTGCTCTTCAACGTGGTCGAGGGCAAGAGCAGCGAATGGGGGATCTCGCCGTGGCACGCCTACATCACGTCGTTGGTGCCCAAGCTCCTTGCTTTCACCGGTCCACTCGTCGTCGTTGGAGCTTTGCAGGCTCTCCGGCGTCGAACCTCAGCGCTGGAAGCGAGGGCATGTTTCTTGTTGCTGACAGCGGTCACACACGTCGCCATACTGAGCATGCTCGGTCACAAAGAATGGCGTTTCGTCTTCTACATCGTGCCCGCTCTAAACGTGGTAGCAGCGATTGGAGCTAGCAAGCTTGCTCACTCCTGGCCAGGAAGAGCGGCGCTCGGAGCTCTACTCCTGCTCCAGATTGGTTTGAGTTGGTTCACAGGCTACCTGAGCTCGATTAATTATCCTGGTGGAGAAGCAATTCGGTTATTGCACCAAAAGGTCGATACCAGCCCTGGAGGTGGCGCAGGCGGGCCGATCGTTGTCCATATTGACGTTCTGCCAGCCATGACTGGAGTCACCAGATTCCAGTCGTTGTACGAGGATCGCACTGGCCCAAAGGCATGGCCAGATCTGTTCAGTGGAGTCTTGCCGAATACGTGCGAGTCGGATCTGTGCTGGGTGTACGACAAGACCGAAGATCTGCCGGTCTCTGGCCCCGAGGCAGTGACAGCCTGGTCTCCATTCACCCATCTCCTCACAGAGGCTCCGGGTTGTCGCATCCTGCAAGACCAGCAAGGGGAAGCATTGACCGAATCCAGCCAGCTCTTTGAACCGCTGACACCGCCCATCTCGTCATTTGTCGGACTACGACGCAAGACGATCTCGCAGATCAAAACCGACCTTCTGAGTCTTCCCGGCACTACAATCTCGGCATTACGATCCTCCCGCACATCTCCTCAGTACACCGGAACCGCGCTGATCCGACTTGCACTGCCTCTGGTCATTGTAGAGGAGCCTTCTGTCTGGTTGTGTCGTCGTAAAGCTGAACCGATTTAGCTCGCCTTGGTCCTAGTAGAGGATTTTCTTTAGATTGACCGGCCAGACCATATTTCAATCAGAGTCTAACAGATGGCAATTTCTGCTCCTCTTGTGCATTCAATCCCGACTTCCGCGTTCTGCCTGAACTTCTCCACACCGTTCAGCGCGATGAGCACTCACGCAGCAGCTGAAATTTTCCGCTCTTCCTGGAAACCTAACGACCTGACTCACTCGCGAAGTTCTAGAATACGGAAGCTCTGAGCTTCCGGCGCTGCGAACGGAAGCTGGTCGCCATGTCGCAATCACAGTCGGAGCTTCGCCGTCAGGGCAAGCACGAGAAAGCACGTGCCAAGATGATGGACGACTTTGAGCGACAAAGGGCCGAGCTTGCCAAGGAATCGGAGCGCAATCGTACCGGATCTGACCGCTTTGTAGGCAAAAACGATTCGATGGAGGATGCGCTCAAGAAATCGACCATCGGTCTTGTACATCTGGAAGACTTTCAGAAGCTGCGATCTGAACTCGAAGAGGAAAAGAGGCGAGAAGCGGCACGTACAAACGAGATCAAAGCGGACGACAAGGCGGCGAAGAGGAACAAAAAGGTCAAGAAGGAGCGGGCGAAGCTCTCTTTTGCGTATGATGATGAAGAGGATGATGGCGGAGCAGGACCTTCGATACTCAAAGCGGAACCCAATGGCAAGCGAAAGAGAAAATCGGAGGACAATGACGCCAACGGAGAGAGCCTCGAAGATCTCGACAACGGCACGCTTCGAACCCTGAAAAAGACAAGCCTCAAGAACCCCAACGTCGACACATCTTTCCTGCCGGACCGAGACAGGGAGGAAGCGGAGCGGCGTATGCGCGAGGAACTGCGGCAAGAATGGTTGCGAAAACAAGAAGAGATGAAAAAGGAAGATGTCGAAATCACCTATTCGTACTGGGATGGGACAGGCCATCGAAAGACGGTGCTATGCAAGAAGGGAGACACCATCGCGCACTTTTTGGAGAGATGTCGACAGCAGGTCTCGGAGTTGCGCGGCGTATCGGTAGACAACATGATGTATATCAAGGAGGATCTCATCATTCCGCATCATTACAGCTTCTACGACTTTATCGTTAACAAAGCGAGGGGCAAATCGGGTCCGCTGTTCAACTTTGACGTGCACGACGATATCCGTTTAATCGCCGATGCAAGCGTCGAGAAGGATGAATCGCATGCTGGAAAAGTGGTGGAGAGGTCGTTTTACAATCGCAACAAGCACGTTTGGCCTTACAGTCGTTGGGAGGTGTACGACCCGAAGAAGGACTACGGCAATTACACGATTCACGATCGAAAGAAGTGACAGCGCACACAGCAAGCATGTATTTGTACGAACAGCAAAACACACACACCCTCGTTACAGAGAGATTAGGTTCCCGACGCAGTCTTGATCTGCGCCAAATTGTCCTAGTCTGCTTGATCGATTACATTCCAGCCATCCTCTTTGAGAGCCTGGCATGCATTGTTGAAGTCGTGCTGCCTGACGCAGATGTAATCCGTATCCCATGTTGAGACGGCAAAGATTGAGATGCCACATTGTGCAAGACACTTGCTGAACTCGAGCAGTACGCCCACAAGATGGAATTGCATCGGTCCTCGAATGCGAAACGCTCGCCATGGACCATCTGTGCCATAGCCATCCTTTTCGCCCTTGCCGTCGTTGGCCTCGAGCTTCACCTTGAGATCAGACCAGCTCCGTTCTTCTGAGGCCGAGACTAGAATGCTCAGCTCTCTGTGTGTTCGTGAGACCGTACAGAAGAATGTCTTGCCATGTAGGTCTGTTGGTGTGGAGAGCAGCTCGAGTATCGATGGCGGTATCGATGCTGTCGGTGGAAGTCGTGCCAAGATGTATTCGTCCGGCTGAACAAGGACATCGAGATTTGGGTAAGAGGACTTTTTCGATTGCCATTCGTGAGCCGCCTGCTTGTCGTTGATATCATTTGCTTCCGCCATAGTCTTCCCGACTCGTGTTGGCTGACCTCGACGATGATAATGCCGTCGAGGAAAGAAGGTGGGACCGCATTTCAAGGCCGCAATTTAAGGGTTCATTTTATTCACTGTTTTGGAGTGTTTGCGCCAAATACCCGCAGAAAGCACGGCCATCTTTACGCACGCACGGCTCAACTCGTCGCACAAACACTTGTCTTTGCTTCACTCGGCACCATCAACATCTCGCACCCTACACCTGCACAGCCGTCGCCTTTGGACTTCAGCAGCGTCGCAAAGGCCAGATTACAAACAGCTGCTGCCGAATTAATGACATCTTCTCAGGCCCAGTAGGCCCTGACGAACCCAGCAACATACATCACGACTTCGGGCCTTATCATCCAAAGTACAACCCGGGCTCAACTCGCAAGCTCTGACAATGGCGCATCCGGCTGATGTATCAGCACTTACAGCAGCAAAGCATGCCATTGCAAGGAGCCGAGCCAACACGGGCGCAAGTCTGTCGGCGGATCAGTATGGTGCATCAGACTTATCAGCCGGCAGAAGTTCGGTCGTCTCAAACGGCAGCTTGCTGGATCTCTATGCTCGGTCACCCGCTTCATATCCAGGCTCCACGGACACGCCGCTTGAATCTGACAGAGCCTCTCGAGCCATTTCTCACGACTCTACGCCGATGCAGCCTTCTGTCTCTGCTTCTTCCAATCCTGGCATGTCTACGCCCTCCACCACACGTGGCTTCCAAACGCCAAATCGTGATCCATTGACAGCGGGCGCCGGCTTCTCTTTGCCTCCTAGCGACAGCAACGCCTCCATCTGGACTACTGCGTCTGCTTCTGTGCCAGACTCGGATCCACAAAGCAAGCGCGCCTCAGTGATCGGATTCGACGTTGATGCGATGCGGAGCGTTCAACCAGCACACGATGCCAGTGCATTCGTCCATCCAACGTCTGCTTTGCAACGACCGCCGCAGATCGCAGTCCAAACGTCTCAATACGATAGCGATGGCTCCCAATATGACGAAGAAGAGATGCCCGGTGCCTTTTCACGCAGCTCTTCCGATCAGCTCGCAGACAGGACCGTTGTTACTTCTGCCCGCCAGACTGGTCGTTCCACTACTGGTGCGGACACCCACGGACACGACGAAGAGGAAGTCTATTCCAATGCGCTTCCCTCTCCGCCGGTGCCGAGACGCACTAGCAGCGTGGCGCAAGACGGCTCTACTGTCTCTCCGAGTCCCTCAATTACAGAAGGCATCGCTTCATCCTTGGCAAGGCACGCCCACTCGCGATCGAGCTCCTCCGGTCAAATCGCATCGGATGTGATCCCTCAACGTCATAGCAGCGCCAGTGTCCGTGGTGACTCTCCATCCAAATCCACAACACTTCAAGCTGTGAGCGAGAATGCATCGAGAAACAATGACAGCGGCAGCAAAAGTTCGCGCGAACCCAGTCTGGACGAACAGAAGAGATTGGAAAAGGAGCTGATCGACGAGGCGGACGAATCTCGGCCGCGAACGCTGAAGGAGGCGCGCGAGCGAGCTAGACTGCGAAAGCAGCAGAGCGACGCACCATCAACTCCGTCAACGTCTGCGGCCTCCCAGGCTCCGGTCGAAAGGACCACCAGCCCGCGCAAAGGGGCATCTCTTCACACTCGAGACGTCGCATCGTCCGCTACAGCTGTCGATGCAAATGGCTCACGCACCGATATGGAATTGAGAGATCGACCTGTGCGCAACCCCAAGCGCATGTCGAATCGCGATCACTTGCTTACTTCTGACCGTCGTTCGCTTTCGGAGCGATCGGCACCCTCTGACTATTCACACGATTCGGGTGCCGAAGGCGCTTTCACTTTTGACGAGCCAACGACGCAGAAAGATCCGCCTTTCTCAGCCGTGGCCGGTGCAGGTCAGCCCGCTACGAGCATAGACGATCTCACCGACGCTGTCGACGATGCTATGAATGACCTCAGCTTTGGCGACGAGACGCTCTCAGCAGAAGAGGACCTTGCCACTCCCATGCCAGCCCCAAAGCCACAGGAAGACGCACGGCCGCGTCTGCCCACCTCGCTTCCCTCATCGAAAAGCTTGGCCAGCGTCACTGGTGTCACAGACCGTATCAGATCTAGCCCGTTGACATCCTCAACAAAATACACGCCAGGAACGCCCAAAGCGCCCCTTTTTCCCTCGAGCACTTCGAATCACTCGCTCGCAACTCCACCGCTCGGTTCTCCAGTCCGTCAACGCGCGTCGCAAGCTGGCTATGCATCTCAGCGTCCCACTCCAGCAATTCCCAACCGTATCGATGTTTACGGCAAAACACTACCTATGCCGAAAGCCTTCAACAGCAGTGGCGTAATCGTCGACAAGAAGCGCAAATCGTCCTGGGAGCGCGCTGGTACCTACGCCAGGTACACAAACGAGCTGCTACGCCTCGAAACGGGACTGAGCTTGTGGATGCAGGTGGTACAACGACCAGCAATGCGACAGCAGACCAGCCGACCCACCAAGCCGGCGGATGACTGGCTGACGCAGGGAACTCTGCCCCGGTCGATGCACGTGCGGAATGAAGGGTCGTATGCGGACTCGATTCGGTCCGATATGACTTTCCCGATGCGTGGTGACGGTGCCAAAGCGAAAGAGATTGTTGCAGTTATGCCTACGATGCCTGAGTCGCCGGTGCAGCAGCCGGCCAATCTTCCGTACCCTGGAGTGGTAGGACAGCAGCCAAGGTCCAACTCGATAGCCTCTCTCGGCTCCAGGCCGGCTCTTCCAGCGTCTACGACGGGCGACTCGCTATCCACATCACGAAGCACCGGTCTGGGCGGCAGCAACCGCTTCTTCAGTGGCCTCGGTCGCAAAGGAAGCAAACGCACACAGCCCTCAGCGTCTTCGTCGAACATGGCTGCTTCGACGTCTCTGTCGTCGGTGGCGGCAGCCGTGGGAGGGTCACGTGCGTATCTTGCCAACAACCGGAGTACCCGTACTGCGAGTCCCGGCGGAGTCGTGGTTGGAAGCATGGCGTCGGCACGGCCGAGCACAGATACGTTTGAAACGAGCTACTCGAGTCACAGTCGGCCCGAGAGTCCGGCGACGGGCACTGTACGGGTCAGCGGGTTGGGATTGGGAGAGGCAGTCTCGAGTCCGTTAGCCACGGCGGCGTCCGGGAACGGGGGACGGCTGGATACGGTTCGGGAGGCCAAGTCAGTTTCGTCTCCACTAACGAGCGTGACGGCGAGCTCGAGCTCGACCACCGGTTTGCGAGCGCCCATGGGTCCGCGTGCGCCAATGACTCGTTCCGGATCTGCTCAGAGTCAAAACGCCACCACTACGCCCGTTACACCCATCACACCTATCACACCAATCACGGGCGGCTTTGGATCTGGACCCACCTTTGTCTCGCGTCTCGGAGGCGGAAGCTTTAGCAGCGCCGCGGGCGCCCGCTCGCCTACACAGTACTCGTTTCCGGACTATCTCGCCCCGCGTCGGACGAGTGACATGTCGATTTCGCCGACATCACCACAGCTCTCGTCGCACTCGACGCACGAAGCGGCCGCCTCGCAGTCACCGCGCCTCTCGACCGCTACTCACACTCCTAGCGCCACCGCTAACGCTAGCGCAGCCAGCGGCAGCAGTGCGAATGCGCTTCGCTCGTCGCTCTCCTACACCTCTGTGCGCGACCGCATCCGTCGCGGCTCGGCCCACTCGGAACCCGAAGACGACGCCGCTTTCCAACAGGCGCTCGTCAAGCTAGGCGACGTACTGCCCGATGCCGACCCCGCCGTCTTGAGGTTTTACCTGAAAAAGGCAAAGGGCAATGATCTAGCCGCCATCGGTGATTATTTGCAGGATCAGAGTTTGGGCAAGCTCCCGCGCTTTTGAAAAACCCAACTGTGAGCAATTGACTTTTTTTTTTTTTTTTTTTGGAAAAGCGTCGACGAAAACACATGTGTCTTCTTTGTCTACTGGTTGAAATGGTAGCAGAGCACGCATCTGATCGGTACGCAGAGCAAAGTTGCAGCTTCAGCTTGAGTCAAACTCGTTCGAGACGCTCTGAGTGATAAACGCGCCGAGGGCTGGGAAAAAGCCGTGCGTGGACGTGCTGTGAATTCTACAGCGCCAGACGAGCTCGTGGGAAATAACGTCTGTCATGCACAATTTGACAGATTCCTCCCGAAAGGGGGACAAGCACGATCACCTCTTCACCGAACAGCACGACTATCCCACTTTCCCTTTGCCCCTCATGTGAACTCAATGCATTCGCCTGACTTGCTCTCTCTCTCACACAGACACACACACATCAGGTCACACGCAATATCACTAGACGTATAAACAGTTCAAAGATTCATAAGTAGTACAAGAGAACAAAGAAAATGAGGTATCGAGCAGCGTGAAACTGTATGGTGAACCGAGACTCTCCTCGTCGAACAAAGGAGTTCCAAAAATGTAGCAATACTGACGACTGCTTAGAAGAAGAAGTTCCAGACCTTCTTGTACATGGGCTGAGCAGCAGCCTCCTCGCGTTCGCGGCGAAGCACCTCGACAGGGACAGGGTCACGACGACCGGTGCTAATGTCGATTTCATCAATCTTGACCACCTTGGTGCGCTTGAGGAACTTGTAGGGAAGCCAGAAGACAATGACGACCACAGGCACCGACAGGAAACTCTGGAAGAAGGCGTTGACGCGGTCGGTAGGGCTCATTTCACCCTCGCCAATGGGGAAGGCCGACACGTAAAAGGTGACGACGATGACCAGGATGTTGAAGAAGGTACCGTAGAGCGAACCCCAAATGCCAAAGGGCGACTTCCAGGGGAGCTCCTCGAGCGTGTGGCCGGCACGAGTCCAGGCTTGTCGGAATCGGGCGTGCGAGATGCAAATACAGAGCCAGCTGATGATGGTCGAGAGACCCGAGATGGCAAGCAGCCAGTTGAAGACGAGGCCACGGGCATCGTCACCGGCGTAGATGAGGAAACCGAGCAGACCAAAGATGAGCGAGAGGAGAACAGCAGGCAGAGGGCGACCCTGTCGGTCAATGTAGGAGAAGAAACGAGGAGCCTGTCCCAGGGTTGCCATGGCCTGGAGTGTGCGGGATGCCGCATAGACAGCAGAGTTGCCGACCGACAGCACCGAGATCAAAATCACGGCATTGAGAATGCTGGGAAGAACGTTGATACCAGCATTCGAGACCGCAATAACGAACGGCGACGCCCTGGCATCGTAGGAGCCACCAAGGAGTCGCTCGTCAGTGTAAGGTACGAGGAAGGAAACGATCAAGAGAGAGACGACGTAGAAGATGGTGACGCGCATGAAAATTTGCTTGGCGGCCTTGGGGATTTCCTTGCGTGCATTGGCCGTCTCGGCAGCGGCGAGTCCAATAAGCTCGGTTCCGGCAAAGGCGAATGCGGCCGTGACGAAGACCGACGAGAAACCCTTGAACCCGTTGTTGAAGGCACCAGGGTCGCGCCACGTCTCGGTGCCGTAGTAGTGGCCGTTAGGGCCACCGCCAACGTTGATAACGACACCGGCAATGATGAATCCGATGACGGCGAGAACCTTGATGAGAGAGCCAAAGAATTCGAATTCACCGTAGCCTCGCACACCGAACAGGTTGATGATGGTGATGATGACGAGGAAAAGGGCGATCCAAACACCCTTGGGGACCACTTCGTTGGGGTCCCAGAAGACAATGACGATCGAAGCGGCGACGAGTTCGAGGGGCAAAACAATGAGCCATTGAAGCCAGTAGTTGTAAGCCATGGCGAAACCAACGGCAGGGTCGATGAAACGGGTAGAGTAGGCAGCGAAAGAACCAGCAACAGGGAAGATAGCACCGAGCTCACCCAGAGCCATGACGACCGTGAGGAGCATGATACCGATGAGGATAAAGTCGATCATAAGGAAACCGGGGCCACCAGTAGCAAGAGCACCACCGGAACCAATAAAGAGACCAGTACCGATCGAACCGCCGAGAGCAATGAACTGAACATGACGACCAGTGAGCCTGCGCTTCAGACCAGCCTCGTCATTGGGGTCCTTGAAGCCAGCAACGGCGTTGCCCTCGTAATCTTTCGAGTCCTTTTCATGGTAGGCTGGGCTCGAGTCCGAGGCGCTCTCGTCGGTAACCTCGGGCTTGAAGCCATCGACGAAATTTGTCCAAGCACCCATGCTTGCTATGGATGTGTCGAGGAGTGTCGACTGTCAAGGTAAGAGAGAATATTAAGGGATGAGAAAAGGGGTGACGACGCGATCAGGGCCCACAAGCTAGAGAGGGGTGCGTCTTGAGAAGCGTAGGTAAGAAGGTCTCGATGGGTCAGCCGGTCGAAGACCAGGGGATTATATGGGAGAGCAGCGGGTGATAGCTGACAGCTGTGGATTAGCCACACAGGGTGAAATCGGAGTCGTGGGGGAGAAGATGCGCAAAGCAGCAGCGATGCAGAATCTCAGTAGCGTGGCGTTCGCTTTGCTTTCCTAGACGAGCGCGAAGCTAGGCGTGGGTTAACCAGAGATAGCCAAAGCTTGGCCACCCGGCAATCAGGCCAAGCATTCGAGCGAAGGGCGTGCATGAGGGCACTAGGTCAGGCGATTGATCTTCAATCACCAGCTTACAGGAGCGCAGCGCAGCGTCGTTGAAGGGGATTTTCTTTTAAAAAAAACAAGAAAAAGAGAAACAGGGCAACGTCAGGCACATGCAGAACCAACAGACTCAATGTCCAGACTCCGCCTGTGCTCAGAGACGTTGAAGAAGAACGACACCGATAACAACATTGAACGCTGCGTTGCCAATCACAGCCTAAATTATTTAGGAATATTTCACAGAACATTTTTTATTCGAACCACCAGGTTCAGAAGATACGGTTGCAACGTCACAAGTGAATGGCTCCTGCTCGCTGATCAAGAATGCCCGCTGTTGTTAGATGACCCCCGGTTTCGTTGAAGCCTGTCCACCGAGGCTCGGGCCAGCTCTACGGAATTATTGGAAATCGACGGCAATTACCTACCGGCTCGAGCGAAGATGAAGCGTGGGGACAGCCAAGGGCAACCATCGTGTTGAGTCTGGGTTGGAGAGCCGCCACGGAGGAGAAAACGAGACTTGAGGCCGCTGGGCATCTGAGAGCAGCGCAGGTCTGCAATGGGCTCGTTACCACAAATGAACATCGGCGTACCGATTTGGTCTGTCGTTCTTCCAGAACAGGCAATGCGGGCCGCGAACGATTGGGACTTACAAGGGCAGAGGATTGGCACCGCACCGTTATCTCTCGAAAAGTGTCTGAGGCGTTTCGCCGTTGCCTTGCACTGGCTGTGCGTCCTCGCAAACCACGACGGGGTAAGATGCCAGAGCCGAAGTCGGGCCTGTTCGCACTTCGTCCAATCGCAAGGCAGGTCGATTACTGTGAGCTCTGTGATTGAGTGAATTGGGGGCAGGCGGGCTCTGCATGTGTTGCCATGCTCGTGTGTGACGGACATTCGCCGAAACTGGCTCGCATTCTCATTGGTCGAAATCGGCAAGAACCCGAAGCGAACTGCAGGTGACACACACACACGCACACTTGACCCAGCACCGCATCCAGCTAATTTGAAGAATTCCGACTTGCCTTCTTGCCCAGAAATCTGGCAGCAAAGCGAGCTAATTGTTTTTTTCTTTCTTTTTTTTTTCTTTGGTTTTCATGCAGATAGCAGACTGGGAGCCAATGGACAGACGTTCAAGGCCCCCTATGTTTCCGATACGGTAACGTTGAAGATTTGGACATTTTGCCTAGGCATCTTTTTGCCAAGCTTTGTGCTCTTGGTTGCCTTGATTCGAACTTTTTTTGTTTTTGTTCTTCTTGCAGGGACAAATTTCAAAATGCACTTGCTAGCCTTTACTCTGATTGGTTCTTGGTCCGCAGCCTCCTCTCGTTTCTCCACAGTCCATTACAGTGCACAGTTCGCGCGTCACCTGGCTCCATTGCGGTGGAGCGATGTGCAGGGCATGTTTTGCCAACTTGAGTTCCTGGCCGGCGTTCCGAATTTGTTCGTGCCGCCTGAGTCTGGAGCTACACAGAGCTGTTCTTGAGACAGAGAGCTAGCTACACCGGCCTAGAGTCCGGACCCGGACGCTATCATCGCCGCCGACACCACAGATAACGCGGTCGCTTCCTACAGAACCCTGAGGTCGAAGCTTCATGGCCGTCCGGTGTGAAGTCAGACGATGGCTTGCGAGTGGCTGTCTGGTTTGACATCATCGTCCCGTCATTATCATAGACAAAAATCCTCCGTACCATTGAAAGAGCCTAACTGCTGGCTCCTGCCGACGGGTTGCGGCATCCGAAATCGTGCCAGAAGAGCAGAGGTACAGTAAGTCGATGCGCCTTGCGCGTCTGTCTTGCAATCTCGCTTCCGCAGGAATATCAAGCAGCTCAAAAAGATGAGATCGACTGCACGCAGCGGAGTGGCTCGCGCGGTCCAAAACAGTCCCGGGTTGTTTAGCATCTTTGTTGCCCACTCGCCTCAGCCTTGCAGATTGGATCCTTGTGTGATGTCAGGCCGGTCTGCCGGCGACAGCCTCCTCTCGCTTAACTCAAATTGCCGCTCGCTAAGGTTACACCAGGTGATTGCCTTCAGCTGCAAAGGTAGGGATGTACCATGTCTGCAGCATGGTCACTTTCCAAGGCATGTTATCTACTGTATCTCGTCCGGCCGAATTGCGCTGCACGCCTGTCCTTGTGGGGGGAAAGGTTTGGATGCTATTATTGATATATGTTCACCGATCGACTGTCCCGCCAACGTTATCGCAGGTGTGTGTTGTAGTCTCCTGCACACCTCCCAGTCACTGTGGCCAATCATAAGGGTCATGACACCACCAAGTTCATCATCGCCTCTTATCACGGCAGCGGGAAGGACAGATTGCCCCAGAGAGCGGAGGCCCAATGAGCGAGCCGCTGCAAGTTGCCGAGAAAGGGCGACTACTTTTGACTAGAGATGAGAATGGGCAGAAAGACCCAGACAGATTGCGTGCTGTCGCGATCGCGGGAAGCCCAACTGAGACTCACACCACCGGGTATCTGCCCGGCAATGTGAACGGTAAGCCAGCTCCGACGGTATTGCTCTATTTCACCACGGCCGTGCCGTCTCTATCTCGCTTGCGCTCCGAGCGTCTCAGTGGCTGCGAGTGGTGGCGTCAAGATACAGGATGCGCTGTCAGATGACCGGCGGAGGGCACAAGGCGGGGTCACAGGGTTTGAGTTACGAACAAAGCTGTGCGGACGACGGTTGAGCTCGACGGAAATTCGGTGCCTTGGATTTCTTCTCAAGCGTGGGGGAAAGGAGGAACATTATCACGGCCACAGCAACCAATGTGTTCCACGTGGTCGCATCTCTTGCCATTGTATTGTATGTCCTTGGAAGAAGGCATTCTATCTGTGGTGTATGATGCTCACTGAGTAAAGAGAGATGGAAGAGAAGAACAATCTTGTGGCAGCAATTGCCAAGAAAGGTCCCGAAGTGAGGGAGCAGACTGCTCCGAAGCACGCCAAAAAGCTTGGCAGGAGAAGCGGGGGGAAGCCAAGTCGTTTGTGTTGCGTTCGTCGACATCGCCCATGCTAGCAACTTCGGCGGCGATACCTTGATATTGACTTCTTGTCTTCGGTGGTGGACCTTCTTACTCGTTTCGCAGCTACACAGCTCCTCTGTGGCTTCTCGATTCTGCTCGATCAGCACGGGCGAGTAGCAGGTGGCCTCATGCTCGTTTTCTTCGCATGAAAGTCTTGGCAGCGGGTTTGACGGCCCCTTATGGTTCGCTGCCACAACGGATCCGTTCCTGCCTGCTCCTTCTTTCCAGATGTCGCTCGTACAATCCGTATGTAACTTCGCAACGGATCCAATCATAGCCTTTGTGAATGTGTCTCGCAAACATGATTGATCGCCTCCGCACTACAAGATAACGCAGGCGGAAAGCACATCATGAGCGCCAAGATGAGGCGCAACCGAAATGAACCCAGATCTGGTTCCGAACATCCTCTCTCACACCCTTGACCCTCCCAAGGCCTTCACGCATTACGCCAGGTTTGTCGAGAACGAAGGCAGCGCCAAGTCACTTGACACAATGAGATTGCAAAGCAGGAACAAATGTCAAGACGGGAAAGGAGGCTGTGTGGAAGGAAAAGTAGAAGTGACCAGTGGCGAGGAAGTGCCAGAGGAACCTCTCTTCGACTTTGGATATGCTATGGAACGATATGGCGATGCTAGCGGGCTACCCCTTCGTCGGTTCGGACTGTCCGAAGGGGAAGGAGTTGGTGAACTTGATCCTCCTTCCCGGCCGACACCGGCTGATCCGATATCCGCGCCCCTCACGGGCGTCATTCTGCTCTGCAACGAGATTCTCTTCGATTTCGGCTTGCTCGGTGTTGTTTCATCCCCAGCCATTACCGATACTGAGTCGATCGACATGCTCACCGCATCGCCCTTTGTGTCGTTGGTCGTATAGGTGCTCATCGATATATCGCCGCTCAGCTCGCCACGCGAGATCTTGTGCTGCAATTGTCGCTGTGCAAGATACGACTGAATGCGCTTGTTGGGCGATGAGGTCTGACGGATCTTTGCAAGCACTTCTAGCTTTCGTCGCATCTTCTCGGCTTCCTCCTTGTCCAGCCTTTCTTTCTCCGCCAGTCGCTCTGGCTCTTGGAAAGACAGAAGCTTCTTTGCCTTTGCGTCGTCCCATTCGTCTTTCGTGAGCCACTTGTGCACCACCACTTGATGTGATTCCTTCGCCATTGGATGAAGCGAGTCACGTGGCATGCGGTACTTGGACCGCCATTCAAGCACGTCGCTCCATCGTTGCAGTTCCTGCGTCTCTGGATGGACACGCCATCGCAGGCCTTCAAAGTCGGTCCATTCTTCGCCAGGCTGCCGATCGTTCGAGGTGTCAGCTTGTCGCTTTGATCGCAATCCAGAGCTTTGGAGCTTTGTTGAGCCTGAGACTGGCTCGACGTGCGCCGGATCGAAATCGATCATCGCTTCCTCCGGGAGCGCCATGTCAAAGTCGAGAGACGAACTTGGATCAATCTCCGTGTTGGTCCTTCGTGTACGCTTGGAGCTGTGTGGTTGCAATTGAGCGTTTTCGTCATCATGTGAAGAGGCGACGCTGGCTTCCGTGTCCGAGTCTTCCAGTTCATCGGCCTCGCGCTTCTTAGCTGTTGCACGCGCAGCGGCCTGTAGATCTTTTAGAGGTGCGCCGCGTCCTGCATTTGTCTTGCCTTTGTCATCGGCTAGGGGGGATGCTGGATATTCGTCTTCGTCCATTGCTACCGAGACAGTTTCGTCCGCATCAAGACTCTCTGATGAAGTTGAGGCTGCATCAGACATTTCTTCGTCTGTGACATCGTCCTGAGCTCCAAAGTCGCCAGGGATCGAGACCTTCCGTGCTTTGCCAGAAACCCGCTTGTCGACGTGCACTTTGGTCGGCGATACTTTTCGTAGGCGCTGATCGCGTGAGGTTGTAGAACTGTCTCCGTGGACATGCGTGCTGGAGCTCGCGACAGATGTTGATGGTCGTTCAGCATGTGTTTGAGAGTGCTGACGTTTCATGGTGTTGTGAGGCGAGCTTCTGCTGAAGTCTCGGTGTTTTATGGGCGATGCGCTGAAAGGCGAACTGGAAGTGATTGTTCTCGATGGTTCGTACAGACTTTGCCGTGCTGGCTGAGAGAGCATGCTCTCATTCAGATAGCCAGGTAGAGCTCCAGGTATACCTGCTAGCCTTGATGCTGCCTCGCGGTTGATGTTAGCTTGTGATCTTGATGGCGTGAGGCCGTTCTTGCCTTTTTTGACTGGCGTAGACATAGACTCGTCTTGCTTCTGCTGCACTTTGCGAGATATAGCATCGGCACGCGCTACGGCAAACGGCCTGCCATCGTCATCTGGAATGCCGGCAGCACGTCTGCGGTCGCGGATGAATTCTGCCCTCTTGCGTGAATGTTGAATGCGCTGGTACGCAGCATGAGCAACATACGTGACGATGGCGACAACCAACCAGCGAAGAATCGACATGTCCACTGCTGACCTTGCTCGAGCCGAGTACGACGCCCGCTTCGCCTCGGAGTCGCGTGAGATCCTATCAGCGCGAAAGAAAGTCGATGGCGTGGTCTTCGAAAGCGACCGTTGCGAAGGTGTTTGCAGTCCGCATTGACAGGTTGGCCCAGAACCAAATTCGTGTTTAGCCGCAGCGTTCAATCCCGACATCCGAACGCAAATACAAGCAGGCCCGTGCATTGTTCGATCTCCTTTCCTTCGATTCAACCTGTCCAGCTATGCTCTGCTGCTGACTGCAATCTGTCTCGAGAGTGGCTAGAGTCCGAACTTCATGCGCGGAGCGTTCACAGCTCGAGCCTGATCAAGTCGACTGCAGAGGCGGACTCATGGCAGAGCGCTGTGGATCCAGATCTGATTGTGTCATAGCAGAGTGTGGTAACGTGCAATGCCGGTTTAGCCGACTTTTATCTCGACCCTTCGGAAGTGACGGACGGGGTTTGAGTGCCGTTCCTGTGCGACTCATGGAGTGGACAGCATCGATGCTCGATTCTTTCGTATCGACCATCATCTTGCATGAAGATGTCTTCTCAAACCAACGATCGCGATACATACGGTGTGCCAGGCGTAGGTGCTGGCGGGGGATCAAAGTACAAACCCTTCAAAGAGGAAGAAGCCAAGCGACCCGATTTCGACGCTTCCTTGACCTACACTCTTACCAAAGCGCCAGACGTTGACTTCAAAGCCGGCCAGGGACTCAATTCGCATCCTGCTTCCGCCAAGTTCGGAGCTGATGATGCTGAGTTCCACGTGATCCAGATTGGCAAGACTCGAGTCTCCTCGGGAACTATGTACAAGCTGATGATTTCCTCGATTGCTCCGCGCCCGGTAGCACTGGTCACCACTCTCAACGAAGACGGCTCTCCCAATTTGGCCCCGATCAGCTGGTATCAGATGGTCTCGCAAGATCCTGCTATGGTCATGATATCCTTCGGCGGAAGCGAAAATAGAAGGAAGGATAGCGAGAACAACATCAAGCGTCTCAAGGAATTTTCCATCTCTTCCTCATCTGAACCATACGCCGAGGCCTTGAACTTTGCCTCCGTCGACTGTCCGTCAGGCACCAGCGAGTATGCTCTAACTGGGCTGACACCGGTTAGAAGCAAGGTCATTAAAACGCCGCGTGTCAAGGAGGCTCCCATGTCGATGGAGTGCCAAGTCGAGTACATCCGCGAAATTCACAATGCCGAAGACAAGCACACAACGACTTTGGTGCTGGGCCGAGTGCAAGTGCTGCACATTCGAAAAGATACCATCAACCCCGAGACGGGAGCCGTCGATTCCAGCAAGACCCTCCCTGTGACTCGAATCGGCGGTCTTCAATACGCTCGCACAAGTGTCGGGTACGAGCTAGAAAGACCCAAATGGAGCGAGATCAAGGATCGGCGCGACGTGCAGACTGCTCTGGACAAGGGACCTCAGCCATGGTTTGAGAACAGGGATGAGGTGTTGGAATCGTATCCATGATGCCGAGATTGTCCCAGTTGCGATCGAAGCTTCACTTTTTTGATGAGTCTTACCTCAATCGACCATTCTTGAAAGGCTCAACATCCGAGCCAGGATGATGACGTGTAACATTGCATGGCAGAACAGTGCTACAAAGATTTCTGAGCGATTGCGAGAAAGTTATCGTACGTCTTGCCATCTTTAACAAAGTGAGCCGACTTTCCCATATTGACCAGCTCGAGACCGGCTGCAGAGAAAAAGTCCACCATCTCAGCATCAGTGAAGCCGCCTCTGTGAGCGATAACATGCTGGTGCTGGTGCGCATTGTCATTACCCGAGTGGCCATGGTGATGGCCATAGTGACCTTCGCTGCCACGAGACGCAAGCTCCTTGTGATGGTCGTCCGATAGTTTGGCGTCAAATTCCTCGATCTGTCTGTGAGATCCGTCCCCCTGCTCAACAGTGAGTGGAGCATTATGGAACTCGACCGACCTGTCCGTCTTCATCAAGTCGACGATAGCCAGATACCCTCCTGGCTTCAAGTATCCCGCCAGCACATGTGTCACCTTCTTTGGATCGCTCAGGTGGTGGTACGAGTTTGTGCAGGTGACCACGTCAAACTTCTTTCCTGCCAGCTCGACACTTGGACTCGACTCATCAAGGATGTTAGTGACGACCGGCAAAATGTTGGCAATCTCATTGCTGACGCCTGAAAGCTTCTTTCGAAGCTGCTGAATCATCGCATCCGATTGGTCGACCGCAGTAATCGTCTTGCAACGCGGAGCGAGAAACGTGGCGAGCAGGCCAGTCCCAGCCGCAAAGTCCATCAACTCAGTCTTGGAGGCGTCGATGCCGGGGACGCGAGCGAGGATGTTGGAAGCGTTGATCTTGGCCACTTCCACCACCATGCCACGACCCATCTTGTCGTATTCGGCCGCCGTGAGCGCGTAGAAGGCCTTGTTGGCGTCGGTGATCAGCTGATCGTTGTCCGTTTCCATCATCATGCCGAAGCTCGCTTGCCCTCGTGGTGGAAAGGTAATTGTGGAATATGGATAGCAGGTGGAAACAAGACTCGCAGCGAGTAAGCTCGTTGTGTGGTGGAACGAGGTATGAAAATGTCAGGTTTACCGTCAGGGTCCTCCACATGGACCCGATGTCGCCGGCTATAGCAAGCTCGGAGCCTCTTGTGGGCCGTAGCTCCGCGGGACGAGTAATTGACGGAACGCGTCGTGAGAACAACACTTTTCGAATTTTGGTTCTTTCAGCTTCCCCTCCCACATCAATAGAGATCTGACTCGACATCGGCCGCGGAGGACCGTTACGCTTCTACTTCCACTTCGCAGCATCGGAGCGACTTCGAAGCAACGGAGTCGCTCGGTATCAGTCCGGTCATCCATGACCTCGACAGAAGCGATCGAAGACCCTTCGGCCGCAGTCGAGGAGAAGGAACTCGTCCGCTTTGAAAGAGCACAAGAGTTCCTCTCGCTTCTCTCGTTGCTTGTGCCTGCCACTACAGGCGTAAGGGCGTCCACATCGGCAGAATCATCCTTGTTCAGCGAGTCGCTCAATCAGGACGAGGTGCTTGGCAGACTTGTGGCCATCCTGAACGAGTATCAAGACCAGTCCAACCTGCTCGATCCATACCTCGAACGGATCGTCTCACCACCGGTCGAGTCACTGCAGCGACACGTGCGGTCTGCAGCTCAGCCTGAGTACGCTCGATCCTCTTACTCTCTGTCAGCAGTTGCCCTGACCCATCAAAGCAGGCTCGTGTATGCCTATACAAAGGTGCGAGGATACAAGACTATCTTGCACTATTTTCCTCACGAAGTAGCCGACCTTCCGGCGACGCTCACTTTCCTTGAGCAATTGCAACTTTCTCTACAAGCTAACTCTGTCGACTCTGACGAAAACTGCTGGGAGCTGCGCTATATAAGCCTGCTGTGGCTATCGCTGATCTGCATGATCCCATTTGATCTGGCTAAATTCGACAGAGCAGACAAGACTAGCAAGAACACTTCGGCGTCACGGATTGCATCTGTAGCAGAGTACTTTATCGCCAGCCCAGGAAAGGAGCGTGACGCTGCGGCAGTTGTGTTGGGTCGTCTTTTTCAGCGTAAAGATGTCCAGCTCGAGGATCGCTTTGCTACCTTCCTCGCATCGAGCCTTCAGGCATTGCAGATGAAGGAGCTCAGTCCTTTCCACGCGACCGGCATTCTTCAGACACTCTGCGAGGTGCTCAAAACGAGCGAGCCGGCATTTGTGATCCAAAATCTTCCAACAATCCAAGGTATTCTTGATATCTACGATGCCTCTCCCAGTCCTTCCCTCCGGAACAACGGCCTGATTACCAAGTATCAGACCAAGCTGAGCAGCAGATTGGCACTCAAGCTGCTTCGCCCAAGGGATAGACAACATGCGAATAAGTTTCACGTTCTTGGTGCTAGTGCAAGAGACTCTAGACCGCAACTTGAACACAGACCAAATGAGAACGACGAGGACGGATCCGACGTTCCCGAGGAAGTTGAGACGTTCATTTCTCGCCTCATCGAAGCTCTACAGCACAAAGACACTGTGGTGCGGTACAGTGCAGCAAAGGGGCTCGCTCGAATCTGCGATCGCCTCCCCACGTCTTTTCTGAATCAGGTAACGGAAGCCGTCATTTCGCTTTTCCACATCAACGTTCCTGACCTCTACGCCAATGCCACCGACCTGAGTTCTGTCTCCGAGCACACTTGGCAAGGGGCATGCATGGCTCTCGCCGAGCTGTCACGGCGTGGCTTGCTCTTTGCAGAGATGCTCTCAGAGGCCTTGCCATGGATCCTCAAAGCGCTTTTGTTCGATGTCAGGCGCGGAGCACATTCGGTAGGAGCCAACGTCCGCGATGCAGCATGCTATGTCGTTTGGGCACTAGCCAGATCGAACGATACCGACTCCATTCGACCCCACGCATTGGAATTGGCAAAGCGACTGGTCGCAGTGGCGACGCTAGACAGAGATGTGCCAATTCGACGTGCAGCGAGCGCAGCATTTCAAGAATCGGTCGGGAGACTGGCACTCTTCCCTCACGGCATCGATGTTATCAGGATGACAGACTTTTACGCTGTCAGCGTGCGGAGGAACGCTTTCCTCGAATGCGCGGTCAAAGTGGCGGCCCTGGAAGAGTATAGAGGGTACTTGCTGGACCATTTGATTTCTGCGGTGACGGTGCATTGGGATTCTGCCATGCGCAGGTTGGGGGCACAGGCGGTTGCACGTATTGCCATGCACAGCCCTCGCACGCTTCTGCCAGAGATCACGGATCGATTGGGTGGGCGCATCGGTACATCCGATACAGCTGTGCTGCACGGAACTCTGTTGACTCTAGCTGAGTTGTGTCGGGTGTCCCGAAAGCTTTCGGACGAATCCCAGTCGGCCGCGGGTGAAGCAGTGAGAGCAAAGTGCTTTGGCCTCCTGGATTCGGTACGGCCAACCGTGTTTCGCTCGCTCGGCGCAGCATCGATTCTTCAAGCAGCATGCCAGCTCATCGGCAACGGCTTTCCTTCTTCCGCAACATCCTCGCCGAGCGAAACACAAACGTGGGAAAAGATCTTCAACCTCGCTCTGGCACGCCAGGAAGAAACCGTGCACATTGCTGCTGCCGAAGCCGTCGGCCAACTCAGCAGTGTCGTTGACCTTTCCACGAAGATCCGCTCGACCCTTACCAATTGGTCCAGCCTCACACTCCCACAGCAGCAGAGCAATACGCTTTTGCTCGGCGCAATTGATTTCGGGCGCCACACGGCTGAAATCGAACCAGTCGTCAACCATCTCGTCGCTCTAGCCCGACCACCCACAAAAACGTCGCCAAACACCTTCTACTCGACCAACATCGAAGTTCGACGCAATGCAGTGGACAGCATCACTCGCGCCGTCACCTCCCTTCGAACGTGTTTGCCTACCATCAGCACCCCGGATCTCCTCCCTAGAATCGTACAATCCTTGTTGCAGGGACTTCAAGACTACACCACGGACCAGAGAGGCGATGTGGGCTCATGGGTCCGCCTCAGCTGCATTTCGGGCTTGAGCCAAATTCTCGTCCTGTGTAGTCAGGTTGGGCAACCGTTGCCGGAACCGCTGTTTCAATTGGCAGTGGGAGGGATGTGGAAGCAAGCAGCTGAACGGATCGATCATGTTCGGCACGCTGCGGGGATGAGCGTGGTTGCTGTCTATCACGCGTACCGGTCATTGGAGATGAAGCCGCTGGGGTATGACATTGTTGCGGAAGCTTTCGGTGCTGGATGTTTTGTGCCTCTCGAACCGCATTTTTCCGCAGAGAATGCCGCAGGGGACGCTGACATAAGGCTGGGACAAGAATTTAAGGATCCCCGCCTAGCATTCCCCAAGCTCTGCAGGCTCCTTCTCATCCCCGCCTACCGCACCTCGATCCTGGAGGGCCTCATCCTCAGCGTAGGTTCCAAATCAGATCTCGGAGACCGGATCATCGCTCCTGCCCTCGCCTCCCTCACAACCACCTACCCACTCACCTCGCTTCTCACTGACATCTTTCACCTCGCAAAATCCGCTTTTGGCAACAATCGGATCTTCATCCCTGCCATCTCCACTGTTAACCTCCTACTCGAAAACGGAGCTTCAGAGCCGGGGATGGAAGAGGTCCTGACCCGTCTGGTCAGGATGGTCATGACCGGTGTGGCGAGGGTCAAGAGTGTACCGAGGCTCGCGGTGGGTGCTACACTCGCTGCGAATCTGGTGCTAGCCATTCGGGGAGCAGAGGTTGGAAAGGACGCCGCGTTGGTGGAGCTGCTTGTCAAGGCGGTACACGTGTTTTTGGGACACGAGTTTCCGACGGTAAGAGTCAGGATAGCTGAGCAGCTGTATGCAGTCTTGTCGTCCACTGTCGAATTTGACGAGGAAGAGCAGGAGGAAGCTGGGACAGAGGAAAAGAGCAAAATGGAGGTCTGGGAGGAATTGGAGATGACACTGCTGGATACAAAGTGGGGCGCTGCGGAAGGTGTCGATGTCGAGACGATCAGGAGCATCACTTGTGCCTTGCCTCGTGCTCTGGCCTCACATGGACTTGAGCCTAGCCGTCGCCGTCTTGAATGAAGTTGTTTCAGAGGTGTCTTCACACAACACTCAATCGTGACACACACTTGCACTCTCAGAACAAAATCTTGTCCAATGAGACGTGGATTGCACATCATTCCAAACTGGCTTTGCATTTCCGGCATCGTCCTACGCGCCACCCGTATTATCCACCACGCTCTCATACAACAAGCTCATACAAAGCTCGTAATTCGTGGGGATGTGATCCCTCAGCATGCTCTTAGCGAAAATCGGCTCGGAAAACCGCTTTTCGACGTCCTCGCAAAACCTTAGAATGACTCTGTGAGCCTCTGCCCTTGTCTTCCCACCACTGGCTTCGTTGCGCTCGAAAACGATATCGCTATCGGCCTGCATCCGGGGAGTGACAAAGACAGGAAAGCTTTCAATGCAATAGACGTCGCCTGGTGGGTAGAGTTTGGCTGAGTTCATGTCGGCGCGGATCGTTTTGATCAACGACCAAAGCCAGTCCGCAAGCTCTGCATCGCCTTCTTGCTGCTGATCGGTGATGTGAGAAGTTCGGATGTGTCCGCCGCCGGAAGAGTAGGAAAAGGGATCGAGTTCGTCTTCTGTCAAATTGGGGTCCGTGTAGTCCGAATCGGTGGCAAGGTTCCGCGTTTTGCCTTTCATCAGTTCTTCGCGGCTCAGCTGCAGTTCTCGTTCCGCTAGGGGAATCTCTTGTGGTCGAGGTGCTTCCAAAGAGGCGAGATGATCTGGAACTTTCTCCTTGAATCCAAGGCTAGCGCGCAGAGCCGATCGTTTGCGGTAAGTACCCAGTACGCGCGTGATTATCTCGCGTGCCACGTCTGAATCACCCTCCTCGCTGAGAGCGTGTGCGATGTTCTTGAAGTCGCGCACCATTCCGAGCGAAAGAGTGGGAATGAAATCGTGCCCATGAATAATACTGGTCACTAATCCCTTGCAGTGAGCCGACAAGTCCGGCGAAGCAACCGCAGGTACGCCGTACGCGTAGGCGTGGATAGGACGACCGGGAGGCAGTCCACTGTCGATGGATGTGACGAAAGGCGTGTAGATACGTGGATGCTGAACGGATGGACCGTTGTGGGCTCGTCTGCGCAACGCCTGTTGCCGAAAAAGATCAGCCGGACAGCTGAGTTCGATGGCTGCCAGTGATGCCACACCGCCGCCCAAAGAGTGCCCAGTGATGGCAAGACCATATTCGGGATTCTCTTCAAGAGCACGCCGCAGCGTTTGCATCACGGTGCTGTTTTCGTTGCAAAGTCGACGGGTGCTTGCCAGCATTCCGGAATGGACCTGATAGTGCTTGTCTGATCTTCCGCCTTCCACCGCGATGGTCTCAAAGTCGCACGTGAGATCGGTGAGGATGTCGCTCAGACCCATGGTGCCACGACAAGTGAGCACGACTGCTTTGGCTGCAGCGTCAACGGCAACGTAGTTGACTAGCGGCGACATTTGCTCTGTGAAGAGCGGCTGAGCTTCTGAAAAGCTGTTGAGGAGGATGCAGTCGACCGGAATGCCTACGTGGTGTGCAAAGGCCCATACATTGGCGTGATGCTTGCTCGTATCGGGGAAGAAGTAATCCAAGCTGCCGATACCGAGGATTCTCATGAAGTTCTGACCGTAGGCCGCGGACGAGTATCTCATGAAACGACGCAAATTTTCCACCAGATGCGCTTGTGGGAAAGCTGTGGGGTCCCAAGCATGCTTTCCCTTATCAGCGTCGGCCGGCGCCGACAGGCTGGACAAGTGGGAGCGAGAAGCAAAAGAGCGTACGGAAGTGATCGAGGGGGCTCGACTGCGACGCTTGTTCTCCCGTAACGAGCCTTTCGGTGTGGATGCGATGAAAGACGGTCGACCTGATTCGGAGGCGAACAGAAGAGTTTGTTGAGAAGCACCTCGCTGCGGAATCGATGGCAGCTCCTTAACGACGACGCGAGGACTCGTCCTTTCAGAGGTGTTCAATCTGCCGCTCCTCTTGATCACCTTGGGATCCGAACCAGTGTCTAAGTCTGAAGATCGCTTGCTGTTGGTCGGTGAGGCCAGTGGAGTGGCATGGGAGAGCGGCTTCGCGCGACCTAAGCCATTGTTGTGTGACAAAGTTTCCCCTTCGGGGCCGGCAAGCGTGGAAGTATCTGGCAGTTGCCGTGTAGAAGGCTTCGAAGTGGCCGATCTGTCCGTGAAAAGATCACCTTTGAAAGGCTGTTTGGCGCGTCGGATGACTTTGTTGAGCCCGCGGCCCAGATCCATTCCCTTATGGCTCGAAGCTTCTCTGACCACCTGGTGCTCAGATCTATGCGCTTGCTTCCTGTCTGCCATCTTGGCTGCTTCAGGGGAGGCATGGACAACAGAAAGGACTGGACTGATCGGAACTGCGGATGGTATATCGGACATTTCCAGGCTCTTGAACCGGTCAGGCCCGTTGTATGAGCCAGCAGAGCCAAGTAAGGCATCTTCATCGTCCATATCTGGAATAATGCCAGCATGCGTGCTTTCGACTTGTATCTTTCGTATTGTCTTGCGTTTCTGAATGAGCTTCTTGGTCATGGTCTTTAGAACCACAGGCATCTTAGATGAAATGTCGTCCTTGGTTTTCGCTACGAGGCGATTCCCATTTGGCGCTTCGGGAAGAGCCAAAGTCTTTCGACTGTTCATACCCTCGGCCTCAGCGCAATCACGACGAGTCGAGGGAGCAACTTCGCAATCAGTGGCGGCCTTTGCGTCCGTGGTGCGGATTTCACACCATTCCTCATCTTCTTCGAGTTTGGTCTCTGTTCCACCATCAAAGATAGAGTGTGTCTGCGTACCGCTCTTGGAGCTGGTGACTTGACGTTGTAGCATGCCAGAATTCGCATCACGAAGAGCGTTGTTCTCTTCGCCCCGCTGGGGCGGAAGTCCAGACAGATGGACCGAATGTCTATCCGCTCTTACAGAACTTCGTACCTCCTCGACTGTTGTTACCGTCTCTATTGTTTCGACGATCTCGGTGGTGATCTCGTATATAGTCTCTCTGTTGCCATGTGCACGATTTTTCTTGCGGATGCGTCGAAAGTGCTGTCTCGGGGCACCATCAGATGTCTCATCTCGCAACACGATGCCATCTCGAAGCTGATCATCAGTGTATACCTGAAGTTGCCGACGCAAACGAGGCGGTAATTGATCGTCAGTGAGATCAGAATCGACCGAAACATCGCCATCGTCGACGCCAACGAGGAAATCGAGATCAGCCATCAGAGAAGCTTCGTCAGCGACATCGGCCTGGATGCCGAAGTCACCAAAGTTGGAAGATCTCGGCGTGTGGTTCCAAGACGGTGAAGGATTCACGTCAGTGAGGCAGAGACCATCGCCGAGAAAGCCTCTCGACTTGGAGGATGGAAGATCATCGCCGTCTGTGGAACGACGCCATTGAGATTCCTGAGGTTTGAGTAGGGATGCAGTTCTACGAGGTGGTGATTGAATGGAGAGCGTTTCGAATCCTTCAGCGGCTGATGCAAGCAATGCGGCAGGTTGAGCACGGACAAAGTTGCCTGAACCAACCATGAGCGAACGCCAGCTCTTTGCTTCGACTTCGCCCAGCACAGTGCAGTCGTATACGACGCGCATCTTCATGCTTTTGGCGCTGCGTTTGTACGTCGAGTTCTGCAGGACAGCGAAGGCAGTGATAGCTTTGGTGAGCTTATTGAGAATCGAGATCGTGCTCTGGTCGGCGAAGCGTGAATCGTTGCTGGCCTCCCCCCGAACAAGGGTGATAAACGAAGCAAGGGCACGCGAAGTTTCGTTGGAGCCAAAGATGCCGTCGATGGTACGCACAGACTCGTCCGCGAGTGCAAGACCGGCCGTGAGCGCGCCACCAACAATTTGAAATGTGCCCATAGCAAAGAGCTCCGTGAGCGTGAAAGTGTGATGTATGAGATAGATGCCCACTGCCGTGTACTTGTCGAGGATGCTGAGGAAGGACGGACCGGAGTTTTGAAGCGACCTTCCTGTAGCCTTGGCGTCCCAGCCTTCACCTGATGTGAGCGAGTGAACGGCTCTGGCGGTTCCTACCGCACTGATAAGTGCACGCCGAGTGACGCCAAGCGTTACACCAGTACTGTTCTTAACCGCCTCGAGAATGACTTCGATGAAGAAGGCGGCAGCTTTGAGAGAGACTCGCGCAATGACGGAGAGATTCGAGACCATTTCTGCGACCTGCTGTGGAAGAAGCGGAGAGGCGGTGGCGTATTTGATGAGAGCATCGCTGGCGCCATAGGCTTGATGCTTGGTCCAAGCTCGGACGCCGCATGTGATGGCGACTTGTTTCGGCTCAGTGCCACAGTATGCCACTTTCAAGGGAGTGGGACTGCGAGAGTTCGAGGTTGGTGGTGTCGCTGGCCCTGACGTATCTGTAGTATGGAGCTCGTCGTCGGATTCTTTCACGTCGTCAACCCATCGTATTGGCTGAGAAGCTTGGTGGCGAAACAAAGCATCTTTGGTCAAGCTCGAAGGCATCCCTCCCAGTTCGACACAGCTGGAATCCTGCGGGTCGCAACGTATAGTGGCCTCCATCGCTGCTGGGTGATGATTTCAGGTAGTGCCGGCCACAGTTGATCATAGTCAAGTGTGATGAAGAAGATTAGGTTGAGGGACGAGATGCCAATGTGTCAATTCTCGCAGAGATGGTGAGCTGACGAGGAGCGCCAGCTGTGCGTTGAGCTAAGTGCAGAAGACGCCGGTGAACCTGCGTGACGAGGCAGGGTTCACGGCGAATGCGGGGTCTTGAAGGTCTGCGGGGAGGCTTGGGTCGAGAGGGAGCTGGCTGTATGCGCACTACAGAGGGTAATGGGAAGGCCGAATTGAGATGAAGCAAGGCTGATGTTGCCTGACACAGTCTGTCGAATGTTGACAGACTCGAAGAGGCAACTAAGAGCAGTGTGCGCCCGCCGCTGGCAAGTCAGCTTCGTGAATAGTTTGCGTTTCTGCGCAAGGCTTGATCAGCGTGCAGGTAGTGAGCGGACGGCACGGAATGCGTGATGGAAGAGTTGTGGTCTTTGACGAGCCAAGATCCGGCACGAAACCCGGACTCGAGGCTGACAGCGGAAGCACCTTTGGCAGCTCAGTCAGACCCTGTGGCTGTCCCTGAATAGCGCGACCTGCGTGACGATAGAAAGCCGTATCAGTGCCACTTTTTTCGGCTCAGCCGTCAGCCATGGTGCCTGTGTGTGTCTCCTCTCTGCCTCGTCACCTTCGCTCAGCCGACAAGTCAAGGCGGTCATAGCTTATGCTTGAAGCAGCACAAGCGCAGCATCCTGGGCTCAAACGAACATTGCCGGTCGCTGGGAAGAGCTGTCTACTGGAACGAACATGAATTTTAGGGCGAAGACCCTGTGTTGTTGTGTTGTGCGTGTGTGTTGGTCTCGGTTGACTGGGTTTGCGCTCTTTCTCATGTGTCAAACCCACCAGGTGCATGTCGAAAGCGTAAATTTCGTGCACTGCATGCATCTTTGCAATCCGCTCACCTTTTTCACGCTCTCCCCATGACTCTTATCTCAAACACATCGGTGAATCGGGCTAGCAGAATTATCGAGATCAAAATTTAGAGCTGCAGGTCGAGAAAGTTTGCTGTTCACACCTCACTCTCTTCCAAAGTTCTTCATCTTACTCCTCCACCACCGCGGACAGCTTTGTCGAAACACTTCGATCCCACAGCACAGCATCACAGCTCTACAACAAGATGGTTCGCGCAGACCAGGGTATTCAAGGCCGTTCCGCGCCTCGCGCCAAGTCTCGGTCATCAGCAACAGCTTCGATCCGAGCACGTGCTTCTACTTCGGCACCAAAAGTCTCTGCTGCTCCACCCACGCAGATCACCAAAGCGGCAAAACGTGCTTTGAAGCGCGCAGAGCTCATTTCCAAAATTGATCCCGCTTCTCGCACCTCGTTGCTCAATCTCGAACCGACCACCGGCTCCCTTTCCAAATCGTCTCTCAGAAGACAAAAGAGAAAGCAGAAGGAACAGTTGGCAGGCAACACGACCGGCTTGAAAGATTTAGCAGAGGCTATGGACGAGCTCGCACAGCAGGTCGAGGAGGACAATGAAGATGCGGATGACATGTACGACATGGAGTTTGGTGATAATGATGACGAAGAGAAGCGCGAACCTTCGGCATATCCGCTCGTAGGAGCACAGAAGACGAGAAAGGATGCCACCGTTACCGAAAAGGCCAGAAAGAAGGCTCTGTAAGTTATAAAGCCACACAGCTCTTGCTCCCGCGTCAATGTTTGGAGGATCAGCATACTGATGCAACAGCTCTCTTCCCCCTCTCTTGCTTTTAATGACAGAAACTTGGAAATGCAGCGCCAGAACTTGATCCTCTCCGATCCAGCCTATACCAAAAACCCGTTCGCCGCTCTCCGTCTACATGCGCAGAACACACTAGCCTTCGACAAGGGCAATTCGAGATCCAGACATTGAGTTTCTTCCGCAACAGTTTCGACATCATCCTGTACTTGTAACCTTCTCAATCTGCATCTGCATTCACGGCCCCGACAACGTACATGCCCAGTGTTACACAGTATGTACAGGTTGGATTACAACTGACCTTGGTCAAGATACATGAGAGCACCAAACAGTCAAAAGAAGGAGGAAAGAGTCTACTTGTTCTTGTTGAGCAGAAGCAAAGGGCAGCTCAAGCTGAACACAGCTTAGGCGCGAGCTGCAACCTCAGGTGCAGTGCCGGGGGCAGGATCGGCACGGCGCGTGAACTTCATCTTTGCACCGTCCTTGGGGAAAATGGTAGCAATCACCTCAACCTTTTCGCTGAGCGGTGTGACTTCGTGCTCCCAGTTCATGAGCACACTCGCGGTACCAAGCACAGCGGTCAAGTGCATGTTGGCGTACTGCTGGCCAATGCAGTTGTGAGGTCCGCTGCCGAAAACGAGATAGTTCTTGGGGTTCTTCTGCGCAGGGTCGGCCTCGTCGAGCCAGCGCTCGGGCTTGAACTCGTCTGGCTTGGGGTAGACGCTTTCGTCATGCAGCGAGTTCCAGAAACTGGGGATGACCATGCTGCCCTTGGGCACAGTGTAGTTCTTGTCGATGGGGAAGTCCTTGTGGTTGAGGTAAGGGACCATGATGACAGGCGGCTTGATTCGCAGCGATTCCTTAACGACGGCCTTGGTGTAGTCCATCTGCTCAATAGTGTCGTAGGTGAGCGAAGCGTTGATGTCGTCACCACGGATGCGGTATTGCTCCTCACGCACCTTGCGCAGGATCTCGGGCCGGTCAGCGACGTGCTGCAAGAGGTACGTGAGACCAGACGACATGGCATCCTGCGAGGCAAAGAGGAAACTGAGCAAAACCATGCCAATCTCGCGATCGGAGAAGTCGCGAACCAGCACGCGACGGGTCTCGGCTTCGAGATCGGCGTTCTCCTTCTGCAGACGGGCGTCGATCATTGCCTTGATCCAGGCATCAGTGAGGCAGGTGACCTCCTCACCGTCAGCCATGCGCTTCTTGCTCTCGCGGGCAGTGAGCTCGAACCACTTCATGGCGGTTTTGCGCGCCTTGATGGCGTTGTACACCTTGGTACCGGGGAAGGCAAAGGGGAAGTTGACCAGTTCGAGAGCGACAGTGATGAGCCAGTAGTTGTCCGAGATCTCCTTGGCACCCTCCTCCGAGATGTAGTTGCCACAGAAGACGCGAAGCGAGGTCTCCATGTTGAGATCACGGAACTTCATCATGTAAGGCTGAGGGTTGGGGTTGGCGTCGGCGAGCCATTCTTCAAAGTAACGCTTGTAGATGGACTCCTGAATGCCGAGGTAGATACCGAGCGCCTTGCGGGTGAAGAGCGTGTTGAGACCTTTTCGGTAGTCGACGTGGGTCTTACCGTTGAGGAACACCCTGTAGCATTGCAATCAATGTAGACAACGTGATGCAATGATTCTATTAGCTTTTATTCGATGGCAACCGTTTGTGGGGTGGAACGTTAATGCATTGCGGGGCCAAGCCAGCGGTTGCGCTAAGACTAGCGCGCGTCTGTTTGTTCCGCTATGAAGCAGACGCGTCTAAGCGCACAGACACCGCCGGGGAGGCGCGCTGATATACTAAACCCATGAACCCACTTTTGAGGCGTCAAGGAACGCCTTTCTAAGGGCACAAGTTCGGAGGAAGTCAACACTTACCAGTTGTCAGGGCAAAGCACCTTCTTAGCAGAGGCAACGAGACACGGCTCGGCGTAGGTAGGGCTGTTGAGAATCTTGCGTGCGTACTCGTTTGACGAGGCGATGACGATGAAACTATGGAGGCCAATGTATTGAGAGAGATGTCAGTGAGGTTGAGCGATACAAGATCGTAGCAGCCCAAGGCGAAGCAAGCAAACACGTACATATTGAAGACGCTAGCAACGCTGAGGGGTCCAGAATTCCAGCCCTCCTGGTACTTTTCGAGCGAGGGGTGGAGCGAGTCGGCAAACTTGCCGATGATGGGGATGGTCCACTTGGGACCCGGAAGGTGGGCCTTCTTCTTCTGATAGTTGTATTGCTCGGCGAGAAGGAGCGTGGCGACGACGGCAAGGACAGTGAAAACGACAGTAGTGCGATCCGCCTCCTGCAGCGAAGGAATGCGGGTAAGGTCGACGATCGAGAGCACCTTGCCGAGGGCCGAGCTGGGCTGGATCAAAGGCGAGCTAGATGCAGACGATCGCGAAAAGTTTAGACCATGCTGGCCAGCGTTGAGGATGGAAGCCATTTTGAACGTCTACGTGGGCGAGATCGATCAGACAGCGTACGTCTTTCGCAGTGATAAGGAGCAAGTTTCCGAGCCGTAGAAGGAGTCGTGAGCCCGAAACGGAGACGGGGGTTTAAAACAGTAGCCGGGGAGGGAGCGGATGAGGACGAGGCCGGATGGAGGCTGAATGTGCAGACAAGTTCCAGCGACCGTTGACCGGAGGTGATAAGGGGGAGAGGGGATGGTGGTGTTGGTGATGAGCAAAAGAGGGGCAAGAGACCGTGACTGAACGGAAAGCGAGTTGGGTTCAGAGCAAACTCATTGTCGAGTAGCTGCCCTTTTTTTCTTTTTTTGATTTGCCCGAAGGATTTGCCAATCACTGCTGCTGCTGTATGGAACGTTCACGCACAGTCAAAGTGCATGGCCTAGCCGAGGGTTTCTCGTGGCGCATACCTCTGAGTTGCTGTACCGCGTTGAGCACCAGGATCCTCTCAACTCAATCCGACTGGAAGAAGCTCATACTGCACTGTGCACTGTACTGTAGATACAGCCAAGAAAATAAAACTCAAAATTTAATCTCTTTTTCTTGAATGACCGTGCATTCCGACTCGACTCGTGGCATAAAGACTATCCTTAGCTCTCTGTAAACAAGATCGACGTTGACTCAAAAGGTGCAGCTCTGCCAGTCGGAAAAGCTGCAGCGGCAGTACTGTATCAGGCCAGTCGCCGCCCTGCAGTCCAAGCTTGGAAAGAGCCCATCAATGAGGCGGAAGCCACCCAATGTACTGCACAGTATGCGAAAAGGAAAGGGAAATCCGCGGTGCGGTGCGGAACTGAGGATCCGACGCTGGGTCGCCTGTAGCCAAGAAGCGAAAAAAAAGAAGGCCGCTGTCACTGCTGCGGGGGGCGGATGCAGCAACAGAAGAGTCCTTGCCTCGACGCGTCTCGGCAAACTTCTACTGGAACTTATGAAATGTCGACGAAATGGATGGAACACACGCTGGTCAGGCCGCCGCTTTGTCGATCTTTTTTGCATAGCCAAGATTGCGTAACTCCGGTTTTCGCGCCGAGAACCCAGCCTTTCGTTTTTCGACAAAATCAGACCATATTTCGACCACAGTGTTTGGTTGCCCGAACGCCCAGTTCTCTTAAGCCTCAGACGGCAGATCCGGTGTAACAGTGCAAAAGGCTAGAAATCGCTCTGCAGTCCAGTTAGCGTTGGAGCTTTTCTCTCTAGAGGCAAAGCCAGCCCAGCCGACCAGGACGGGACGAAGATCAGTGGCCAACTCACGTATCATTCGGAAGGCTGGCTGCTTCTTGTTCGGGACGTTTGGTGGCTGCACTGCCGCCTTGGCTTGGCAGACGACTCGTACCTCGACTCTTCATGAAGTCGCATTCGGCATAGCAGTGTATCTTGGTAGCAATCCCCTCGTCGCCCTGAGCGAGCAGCCCATCACTGCGATTTCAATGTCTTTACAAACACCCTCTGCCGAGCCTGGAGCCCATCTTTCTGCACGTCCACCCTGTACCTAGCCCACGATGACAGGAACCAAATCAAGAGCATCCCATGAACCACCACCAACAAGAGGCCCGAAACCCAGATCCGAGCAAAGACCTGCTTTGCCTCGAATTCCAACTGGTACGCCTGCGACAGCCATAGCGCCTGGCCCCCGACCCACGCCAGCAGCGCCAGCCCAGTTTCGACCTTTCCAACTTTGAGGCTTGGCCAGACGAGAGGCAGAAGCCAGAGAAACCAGAGAAAATACTGGCTTGTACAGACCTTGTTGAAGGCGACAAAGGCGATGGTTTGAGCCGTCATTGCTGCGACGACATCTCGTTTGCCTAGATGGTACCCGAGCAAAGTCACGACAAGAAGCTGTGGGAGGAACGAGAGAAGAGGTGAGGCAAGGACCCGCGCACCGAGAGAAACCGATGTGGTGTGCGAGCTGAACAGCGAGAGGTAGGTGCTGAGGAAATACGGGCTAAAGTTGTGTCGATGATCAGCACGATGAAAGTGATAGAGGAAAGTGTGCTCGATAAATGGTGATCCCCATCTGTATGCGTACCCAAGAGAAGAAAGAACAGATCGTGTCAGTGGAGACCGTCAAAAGAATGAAATTGAGCACTGCATGGCGGAGAGAGGGGAGACACTTACATCAACCAAGCAGCGACATTGGCTGCCATGAAAGCGTAGAACGCGACAAAGCCGAACTGAACCCCCGCTGCATGCTTTGTCCACACGCTCAAAGTCGCGCGACGGTCAGGAGCATATGCCGAGACGGTAGAGCGATGGAGGTGGGCCAGGATGGGTACCGCGTAGATGACGGGGAAGAGCTTGAGATGTGTAGCGAGGCCGAGCAGGATGGGGCCCATGTAAGCTTCAAGCGACCAATCGAGGACGTTGTAATGGCTCTCTGGTGGCAATGCATCGTACGTCGGGACATTGTCTGCACCCGTTTCTGCTGCCGTCGAAGCTTCGTCCTTAGGTTGGTCGGTGCCGTTGGCAGCGTGCTGGGCCGAGGAAGCAGAAATGTACCTTGCCCGAAGTCCAAGAGGCGCCTCCGGATTCGCTTTGAGGAAGAAATACAAGAAGCTGAGAACGAAGAGACCGACCAATGCTTCTGACGAGCCGCGAGTCGAGATCTGAGCGACCATAGGATTGAGCATCCACAACAAACCGGGAAGGTGACCGTAGACACCCTCACTCGAGCCTTGTGGGCGGCGTCCATCCAATATGAGCCACATAAAGACGGCGCAAAACAGATCAGAGGCAGCAAAGATATATTTGCCAAAGTTGATCCAGCCGAACAGATGGATTGGCGACAGCACGACGGCTAGGAATGGAGTATACCTGTAGGTCGGCCTTGCATATGGATTGCCCAACGAAGCAAGCAGATCGAAGCCCGATTTTGCGAATTGATAGCATCGTTTTGCCCAAAAGTACATCACATCCGAGTCGTCCGGTTTCAGACCATCCGCAGGCTTATGGCTGTTGGGGTCGTTCAGAAGTAAGAAGCGAGCTGCGGCAGGCAGGACGCCTCTAGCACATTGAACATCGTTGCGCTCCAAGAGGTCGGCGTCGGTTTCGTAGCCCGGATGCTCGATAGTATGTGACAATGGACATCCGTCAACAAGGACCTTGGCCGCATCGGAGAAGACGAGGTAGTCGACGTCGGTGTAAGGCACAGCATGCGTAGCGTCCTGATGCTGACCCCAAAGAAGAAGTCCGCCTCGGAGAAGAAGACCAGCAACAATGTAAAACGAAGACCAAAGCAACGGCTTCATGGCTGTCTGTGTGCGATGATCGTGCGAGGGCCGGTCCTGCAGCCCCTCGGGGGTATACGAAAGTGGCGGCGGCGGCGGTGATGGTGGTCGAGATGGTGGTCGAGATGGAAGGTCAACCAAAAGCCGACACGGAAGCTTTGCACCTGCACATGCAAGAGGACGTACAGTAACCTGAAGCACTTTTGCTCCGCTCGACCCAATGGGACCTGCATGCGGATATTGCCAGCTGAACCGAGCGGAGAAAAAAACACATCGCAGGGTAACGTGAGAGCGGCGACGCGTTTTCTTCTGAAAGCCTTCACTTGTCTGAGTGCGGGGAAAGCTCTTATTGTTCTCTTTCGCACTTTTGGAACGCCGGCCTAACATCTATTACAAAGATGTGCAGAGATGAAGCACGTTGAGGCGACGTTTCGCACGGATCGGCTCACTGTCTGAGTACTCAAACGAGCGTCCTCCACATTGTTGTTCTTCTGGCTCAGGTGTGGCTGAAGAAAGTGTGACTGATCTCTGATTCACTCTTGGTGATGCACTCGCTCGGTGTGACCAGAAGGTTCCTCGCCGGAGCACTCCCGAGCTCAAGAACGCCGTTTACCTCAGAACCACGACCATCCAAGACCATCGACTAGGATTCTTCGAGCTCGAGCTCGAGCTCACAGCAGGCTAGCAACTACTTTCGGAGATCCATGACGTTGACCAGGTCCCTGGCAGCGATTCGCACTCATACGACCCTTCATCGCGCTGGAACTATTGCCAAACATCTTTCATCGCATAGCCTACACACCCCAGCCTCCTCGGCCAATACAGGCATGCGTGTCCGCAGATTCGATATCCTCAATCTACCGCTCGTTCCAGCTTCCGAGCGGCTGACCGTAAACCTGCTCGCCGATCCTGTGACACCAGAGCCCCGGTCTATTGTCTCGGTCCCTGACTCTTCGCCTTCGCTGGTGCGCAGATCTCGTCCCGTTGGTCAGGGTGCTCATTTCAGCTATCTTTCGACTCTACCTCTGTCCTTTCCCTACGATTTTCCACCCGAGTCAGAGGGCGAGCAGTCGCTCGGCGAGAAACACCAGAAGGAACTCGAACAGGATGACGGAGACGATTCTCAACTCACAGCAGAGCAAAAAAAGCAAAGAATCGAGCGGGCCCACAAGAAGCGCATGCAGGAAGTCGAGCACATGCTACAGCGCTACGAGGTGCAGCCTGCCGAAGTCGGTCCCAGCGTTACTGCAGAAGGGTCGGTATCATCCCCAGGTCTAACTGGTCATGTCCCGCCCCGTCGACGTCACCAGCACTTTCCATCGGCTCGTCTTCTCGGTATCTCGCCGGCAGCTCTGAGAGACTGTCTCCCGCATCTCGACGTGGGCGATGCTTTCCGATGGATACAGAGCCACAACATGAGCGCGGGCCCCGGCTCGTACAGCTCTGGTCCGATCGCCGATGCAACCTCGTCTGACACTGCTTCGCCAGAAGCTTCGGCACGCAAGACGCTCAGCGACTTTGTGTCGGGTCGTTTGATTGGTGCTCGTATCAGAGGCAGCTCCGATGAGCTCGGAAAAGACGAATGTGCGGGATATGGCACAAAATACATGCGTCTTCGCGAACAAATCATGAAGGGCGAACAACAGGAAGAGCCATCCGAAGAGCGTACTCTGCGTCGCCTCGCAGAGCTTGAAGAGAAGCGCTCTTCTGCCGAAACGGCCGACTACGCACCATGGTCACTGTGCTATGCGGGGCACCAATTTGGCGTCTGGGCTGGACAGCTCGGCGACGGTCGCGCTTTCACATTGATGGAGACCAAGAATCCGGAGACAAATGAGCGCTGGGAGATTCAGCTCAAGGGTGCCGGTCGTACACCATACTCGCGCTTTGCTGACGGTCTCGCCACGCTCACCAGCAGCGTACGCGAGTATCTCTGCAGCGAGGCAATGGGAGCACTGGGCATCCCCACGAGTCGTGCTCTTGCGGTCGTATCGCTTCCTGAACTTCAGGTAGTCCGCGAACGTCTCAATGTCGCCGCCATCACCACACGACTCTGTCCTTCTTGGCTGCGCATCGGCTCCTTTCAGATCCACAGCTCGCGCAATGAGTGGGAGTCGGTTCGTGTTCTCGGCGAGTACGTGTCGCACGACCTGTTTGGCTTCAAGGACGTAGTCAAGGGAGGAGATGTTGGCGACGAGGCACAGCGACCTGCTTGGGTTCGAAGGATGGTCGAGGAGGTAGCAACGAGGAATGCAAAGACGATTGGTCTCTGGCAAGTCTACGGCTTCATGCACGGCGTCATGAACACGGACAACATCGCACTCACTGGTCACACGATTGATTACGGACCGTACGCTTTCATGGATCTGTACGACGAAGGCCAGATTTGCAACCACTCGGACGGCGAGGGAAGGTACGCCTATCGACTCCAGCCCACCATGGGTGTGTTTGCTATTCGAGAGCTGCTCAACGCCGTAGCGCCATTGGTTGGATTCGAGATCGAGCACAACCGTGCCCCTGCACCGGGGGAGCTTCTCGCGGCCGAGTCTGCGCAGATCGATGAATGGCGCGAGTTGTGCTCGGACGAGTTTGCGGACAAACTCGAGAACGTCTTTACGAGCACTCTGCTCGAGCAGTGGAAACAAGCGTACCGTGCTCGTCTTGGCCTGAAGACCGCAGAAGCTAACGACAAGAGCGCATTGATCGATCCGCTTTCCGGCGTTTTGTCGGACCTCGACTTCTCGACTACGCTTCGCCGGCTGTGTCAATTCCCAGCGCTGCTCAAATCGCGCGGGCTGGCAGCCGAGGACGAAGACAAGCTGAAAGACGTCGTTAGTGTCTTTGTCGCTGGAGACGCGAGTGCGGGCTTGGAACCGTGGTACGACGTCTCTGTTCTTCCAGAGTACATCCGATCGCAAAAAGAGACGCAGGCGCGCACTTGGCTCCTGACCTACGCCCGTCGGCTGCTCAAGGAAGGTCGAGACGGAGACGAAGTGGCAAAGGAGATGAAGGGCAAGAACCCGCGCTTCGTGCTGCGAAACTGGGTCACGAATGAAGTGGCAAAACGACTGGAAGATTTTAACGAGACCGACGCGTTGGCCAAAGTGCTCGAGATGGCAACACATCCCTTTGAAGATTGGGGTGTGTCTAGAGAAGGCAAGTCGGCAGAAGAGGTGGCAGAGGAAGAGAGATTGTGTTCGCTCGGTAGGCCGTTGACGGGCAATCTTCCCTCTTGCTCTTCCTAGTCGTTCATCATCTTTTGTTTGTATCGTCGGTTCGTAGTGGAAACCGCGCATTTGTCACCTTTCAAGTAGCGCCTTACACCTCTGTGCCGTCTCCACGATTTGTGGCTCTAACCACTTTGCGTCTTGTCTCTGTTCAAAGTCGTTGATGAGGGGCAAGAGACGAAGCTTGACCCACTGATCTTGGGGCCTTGCATCTTCGCCTGTCGCTGGGGATACGAGATTGCGCTCGACCATGTGCCAGAAGGCAGACCAGGCCCAACCGGCATCTTTGATGGCTATGTCCTGAACCAATGCGTAGAATTCGCGTTTCCAGTCATGGGCGCTTGCATCCGGGTTCGAGGCGGCAGATGAGCAGAGGAGGTCCTTGACGTCGCACAACGAGGCTTCTGCGTGGTCGAGTTCTTGGACAATGGAGCGGTAGAGGGAAGGGAGGTTGTGGGCGTTGCACCAGTTGCGGTTGATTGAGATGCAGTCGGTCAGGTTTTCCACTTGGTGGTACCAGTTGGAGGGGACAAAGATGGTTTCGCCGGCTTTCTGCGTGATGATTTGCATGTGGGTGTACGCTTCCCCAAGGTGCGGATAGTCTTTTCTGGTGTCGTCGGAAAGCGTTGCGACAAGTGTGTTGATATCCGGTATCAGTTCCGACGTTGTCACGGCGGGAAATCGTCGCAATGACGGGATGACGTGGGGCGGGAACAACCACCACCTCTTCTGGCCAACCACGTTGGTCGACCACGAATAACTCGTATACACATCCCTATGTAGCAACGTCGACGAAAAGCGTGTGCCAGCGTAGCAAAATCGAAAGTCATCCACTCCCGCATCAGCGGGCAGATTGTTCATCCAGTCATCTGCAAAGATGTCCGGCACGGTATAGGGCACTTGCTGCCTCTCGGCTGTCTGCATGCGTAATTGCTTTACGAGATGCCAGTCTTTGATGTAGATTGAGTCAACATTGGCCAGTTCGCCTCGTTTCAGGGAAACTATGAGGTCGACGGCATCTGCAATGGTGAGATCTGATCGATCCGAGGTGGAAAAAGAGCAAGGTTCGGAACGGGTAACCACAACGGGAGAGGTGTGTGTGCCGTAAAGCCGTTTTAGAGCGTCCCAGTTGACAGTCGGGTTGTCTTCCTTTGGTTCAGAGTCTGTGGCAGAGCTGGTAACCCATGCGCTGGATTGGACGACGTTCCAGTGTGCCACAAGGCCCGGAGGCAAGATACAAGGCCGATTGGGAAGCAGGCATTCCTCACGGAATTCGGCGTACGTCGGCACAGACGTGAATCTGACCGCCTCGTCTTGCTCACGAACGGCTGATCCTGCTTCCACCGTGGTTGGAGCTTCCATAGCTCGAGAGTCCCCTAAGCACGGGTTGAGACGGACTGAAGCCGTCCCAAACATAAGAGAGGAAAAGCAGGAGACTTTGACCTCCAACGAACTGCGCTGTTGTTCTCAACTTTTTCCCATCGAGTTGCGCAACTCGGCCTTCCTCGAATGTTTCTTCGCGTTTTTGAGAACAACACTTATTTTCCCGTTTGCAGACCAACACTTTTTGATTACTCAAACACTTCCCGCCTCAAGCGCATGTTTCGCTCGCAATAGCCTCGACAGAGATACACATCTTCAAGCAGGTCTTGTCAGGTGATCCGCAGCTCTCTCTTAGTACAGATTTTGATTACAGTGATCTACGAATGCACGTCTGTCTCAGCGGGAAACATCTTGTTTCTTCGCCACAATGTGCTAATCGAGCAACTGCTTGGAATAGATCTCGTACGCCATACGTCTGCGCAGATACGGCATGTTGTGCTGCCCAAAGTTCCACTCATACTCCTCGTCGTCGTCGCTCTCTTCTCCGTCTGCACTTCCAATGTTGAGCTTCCCAGCGCCCTCGTCCAAGCTCTCGCCTTTCCACATGATCGCCGGTGCATCGAGCGGGATCGGTGTGTGCGGATCGCGTCGGCTGATCTGCTCTAGCGTCTGAGCGGCAAATACACCGCAATCGTACCCATTTTCCTGCTGCGGACTGTCATCGCTGAACAGATCCTTCCAGCCTCGCAGGTCGATTTCCTTTTTCTTTTTATCGCGTGCTTCTTCGGTCAGGTAGGTGCGCATGAGGGTAAAGGCGCTATCGTTGGGAGCACCGAGCGAGTCGTAATACTCGAAGCGATGCTTGCGCATGTTGATCGCGCCGCAGACCCAGTGCTGATTGCCGAGGTTGATGGGAAAGAGGATCATGTCCTTGGAGAAGATGTCAACACGGCGTGTCCAGCGCTTTACACCGTCGAAACCTTTGCTTTTGAGATTGGCCCAGAAGAAAGAGCTGAAGAAGTGAACGCGCCAAAAGGCGTCCAAAGACTCGTCGTAAGGGCGTTTGGGCTTGCCTTTGCCGCCCTTGCCGATCGTCTTGCTGTTTGCCAGTGGCTCGAGTGATGCGTCCTTGGCCACTGCCATGGCTCCGGTGCGCTTCTTTTCAGCCTCATCGGCACGATTGAGGATGAGATAGCCGTAGAAGTTGATCACTTCGTCATTGAGCCATTGCCTTGGTCGCAGTTTCTGCACGTCCTTGTCGGCAACTCCTGCACCTGTGATGTCAGATATCTGGCCGCGTTTGCGAAAGACGGCACTGGCAACCTCTTCCCGCTCCGTGCCCAAATCGTCTGGCAGCTCCTTTCGACCGAGGACACCCCTCAATCGTCTCAACTTGGCCTTTTCCTCTCTGCGTAGTCTCTCCCTTTCTAGCAATTTGGTGGGTGGTAGCGGCAAGATGGCAGTCTCGGCATCGCGTTGTCTCTGTCGCATGAACTTCTGTGTCAGGCGATTGTAGATCTCGATCTTTGAGGTGTCCGTGGCATTTTCTTGAGCGACCAGTTTGTGCACTTTGTGCGTCTTGGTGACCAGCTCATGGAATTGCTTGGGGGCCAGCATCGGTGTGCGGCGAGAACGGCGTACTCGGTTGATCTGTTGGAGCGCACGTTCGATTGTGTGCGCGATGGCGAGTTGCTGGTGAGCTCCAACAGCTTCTACGTGCTGCTTACCGTAGATGGGATTGCGTTTGCGATAAGACGAGTCGACCGTCGTGCTTGAGTTGGCTGAGACAGAGGGCACGGACGCATTGCTGCCAAAGGACCAAGAGCGTTCGCGTCCAGGCTTGCGCGCAAAATGGTATGGAGTGGAGCTGTGAGGCACTCCTTGGCGAATGGGCTTGAAGAAGAGCGTTTGGCGGCCGACGTTGCGGATCGCCTCTGTCGCCGAGGTATCAGCAGACTCGGAGCGGACGGCAGCTGACGGTGGGTCGATCGGAAATTGCGCCTGACTTTCGTGGCGACTTTTGCGTTGAAGTATTTCCGCCATAGGACCTACTAGTGAGCCTCTCGGTTGGCGATAGGTGCGAGATGGCTTTTGAACGAGATCCTCCGAGGCCAGAGGTGCGAGAATAGCAGTGGACTCCAGGCGCGGTGTAGCGCCGACCAGAGACATGTCGTTCTCCTTGTCTGGATCCTCCCTGTCCGAATCATTATTTTCCGAGACAGAAACCAGGTCGACAATCTCAGCAAGGTTATGCTGAATGGTAGTATCGTCTTGGGACTGCAGCGGACTGGACGAGTCGCGACTGGCGCCGGATGCTGGTACGCTCGGTGGGCGCGACTCATCTTGAGCTAGCGATCCGGACCAGTCTAGGAAACCTTCCACGTGTTGTCCAACCTTGGCCTGTGCGTTAGCTTGAATACGGTCTACGTCTGCATCGGTAGGCACGGTCTCGTTCCGTTTGATTTCGTCTTTCCCGGTTGCTGCTTCAGATTGCGGACATGAGCTGGAGAGTTCGGGAACAGAGGCATGGTCCATGTCCTGTATTGAATCTGAACGGGAGTTGAGATCGGTAGGTTTGGGTGGTACGGAGGGACTAGAAAGAGGGGACGTGTGGTGGATCTGCTTCTCTGCGGCTTCTTCGGAGGAATCGCGTGTGTTGGTGATGACGGTAGAATTAGTCGAAGGCGAAGAGTAGAGCGACGTGCGACCGAGCGGATCGCGAATTGCGCCTTCCTGCGACGAAAGCAGCGACGGGATATCTTGGATGGTAGCGGTTGCTGTCGCTCTGGAAGCAGCTGAAGAAGGCGTCAGATCGATAAAGCCGCTCGCTGGCGCGGTAGGTGATGGTGTATCTGTCGTCATAGTGGATAATGTCACAAGCCGTCGCTCATGTGTGGTGAGTTGCGCACTGAGTTTCTGGCGTTTATTGGGCAACGGTGATAATGCGGAAAAGAAAGCTGTCAAGCGCCTCAAGGGAGTGTGTTTCGGCGCGGAGTCGGTGGAGGCTGCGGTGGAGGTATTTCGTCTTGGGTGCGGAATCATTCCATTTGAGGATGAGGAAGAGGATGCTTCCGATGTCTGGGATGCAGTGTCAAGCGCTGAGCGCTCTCGCTTCAGAGGCATGTCGCCCCCCAGCGATGGTGTATTGAGTCCCTTAGTGACTGCGACGGCAGCTCTTGCAGCTCTAGCATACGTCTTGGGACCAGTCGCGCCACAGCAGCACCTCTGCGCAAATTTGATCGTGTGCGGCGCAATGAGAAGCGATACCAGGAGGAAAAGAGCAGGATGAGTAGGAGATGATGATTGCTAGAGCATAAGCAAAGTGTTGGGCCAAAGTGTCAAAACCGCCAAAAGCGCGTTCTGAACAAATGCGGAACTCGGATCGTTCAGTCATAGCAATTCGAGATCGCGCTCCGCTGTTGCATTCGTTGGCTACAGCCTAACTCTCCGCAGCCAAGATTGCCTACGATTCTCTCAAAGGACCGAGAAAGGAAAAAAGCGACTGTTAATCAAGGCTTCGAAAATGACAGATTTATTGCAAAGTGGAGGGGAAGAAAAACTGAGCTTTCTTCTCGAGACCAACACTCGACCTTCTCCTCACTTCCACCATTCTATCACCCGGCTGCTGTCCCATCGCATCAACTACAAGAGGCGATGCCGCTATCATGGATGACTTCTCACAACAACAGGATGGTGCGTTACCATTCTCTGATGTGACCGGCCTCCTAACGGCGGCTGCAGCGGCGGAAAGACAACAAGCGCTCCTAGGCCGCATCTTTGTCCCTGCTCCAACCGATCCAGCTTCTTCCAGCTCAGTCAACCAGTTTGCCCGGCTTTCCAGCTTAGCTTCGCAACTCAGGTCGTTCATCGAGGAGCATTCGAGATCCAGCGACCATCTCGACGGACAAGACTACATTTGGCACAGGGAGCCTCCCTCTATCTCGGTCGTCTGCCCTCCTACAACCTTACGCGCATCAGCCGCTAGGTCTTCCATCCAGCTGCCACCACACATTCTCTTCCATTTACGCACAGGTGGAGAGTGTGTCGAGGACGAATGGTTCGCAACCCATCTCTTGATTCGGGCATCTACGCACTTTGCCAAGGATCGACTGTGCATCAGCGTCGAAGACGAGGACGGTCAGTTTCTCCTCATCGAAGCCGCAGAATACCTTCCCGAATGGGTCAATCCCGAAACGGTGATTAATCGAGTTTGGATCTTGGACGGTCATCTGCACCTCGTCTCACCGCACCACGATGCTAGTGAGACGGCGCCCTTGGCTGCTTCACGCGCCGTCGAGCTAGTCATGGACCGTAGCACTCTCACCCGTGCCTCTGACGATATCGAAGCAGCTGCCTTTGCTCGAGCCTTCGAGTTCCCATCTGCTGCCAGGCCACATCACCACCTTTCTCTCGCCTACTTGCCTCGTCGGGTAGCAAAACTGCTTGCTGCCGAGCCACAGCTCCTAGCAAGTTGCGTCACGGCAATACAGTCTCGAGACGTCGTTAGTTCTCGCTCTGCTTCTAGCCTTGTTCACTTTCCAGCCCCATCGAAAGCTTCCACAACCTCTGCGTCAGATGCTTCAGCGCAACATCACTGCGACGATCAAGTTGGACTCTATCCTGTGCGCATGACGCGTCACCTGTACGCACAACTGCTCCACGATCGCTTCTTCCCGCCACGGCAGCTCGGTTCTGATTGGCAAGCAGCCGTGGAAAAGTACCGACTTCGACTTCACGCCCAGCAGTCTACCTCGTCTACGCAGACAAAAATCGAGGACGAAGCTCAAGTGCAGCTCGAATTGCAACAAGGTCGATGGCACGACCTCGGCGCCAAGATTTGGTGCGGTATGGAAATGGCCTATACCGAGTCGCTTGCTCGTCGAACAAGGTCAAAGCGGCGGCGTCCTATGACTGCATCTGATCACACGATTCCAGCCCAGGAGCGGGAATCGCTGGTCAAATCTCTGGAGAAACTGGGCTACTTTCAAGGCGAGATTGAGGGCAGTGCAAAGTGGAAGCAACTGGAAGCCGCAGCCGTAGCCCAATACCTGCAGCAATCATCGGGCGAGTACAACGACAACAAGTCGAGCTCCGAGGAAACTTTGCTTTGCGATACAGTCGATGGCATTCTCCAGCACCCGAACAGCGATCACGTACATTTGAACACTCTTGATCCAAATGCCGCTCCTGAACTGCTCAAAGGGGTAGAGGATGACGATTCTTGGTTGCAGCTCAGCGTGGACGACATCGAAACTATCCTTCAAGGCAAAGCTGGCCCTACCAAGCAGGATGAAGCACGCCCTATGGACGAGCAAGACACATTCCAGCGTCTCGGAGCATTCAACAGCAAGATGGAAGACTTCATCAAGACGAAATCTGACGTCAGGGGTGCCGTCTTTTACGACGAGCTCGAGGCGGAAGACATGCAGGTGGACGACGACGACCTGCTGTTCGAAGATCTCGACGAAGACGAGCTGGAAGAGAGCATTCGGCGAGAAGTGCAGGAACGGATCCGTACGGGTGGAGAGGCGGAAAAGCGTAAACTTGTCGAACGCTTGCTTCCGCGCATGTCGGAGCAAGAATGGACGCGAAAGCCCGACCTCGCTGCCGATTTTCAATCGACCGAGACTGGCCACGCCGTAAATGGCGGAGACTTCGTGTCGTCCATCGATCGCATCGCTGCCGAAAGACAGTCCGCTTTTTCTCCACAGCAGTCGCCAACCAAGGACGTAGCCTTACGCCAAGACGACCACCTCTCTGCTGCTCATGCTGAACTCCGTCGTCGCCTCGCATCGCAGTACATGCGTGAGACGTCCACCCTCCTCTCCTCGCAGGGGCATCACCGGTTCGACGGAGCCTCTGATTCGGATGACGAAGAGCTCGAACAGGAAACTTCGCCCGAAGTCCGGCGACAGCGCGCTCAAGAGTATGATATCGAGCCTGATGACATCGTCACAGCGCCGGTGGAGGCAGGGGCAGAGCCCGATTGGCAAGATATCGGTGAGTCTGCAGAGCTGGACGAAGAGACTGAAGTGAGCAATCTTTTGGAGTTTGCGAGGATCAGTCTTGGCTTGACCAAGGAGCAGTATCAGGAGATTTTGGAGGAGAGAAGGGGTAAAGGGAAATTCGTCCCTCCTGCACAGCCGGACCGGTCTTCGCAATCAAATGCCACATCGACCACCAAAGCAGGTCCAGCGACCACACCGAAGCTAGACACTTTCGAAAGCGTCATGGCCGCCATGGAGAGTCAACTGCATTACCTCCAGTCCACCGCACCACCATCATCCACTGCATCTTCAAAGCCAGAATCCGGAGCTTCCAGACAACCAGCTCGATCCAGCGACGAAGATGAGGAATTGCTCGCTCACCTACTCAAATCCGGATCTGATCTGCCGTCGTCTCTGCTTTCGCATCTCGGAGATGGGTCCGAGAGTGGTGTTCAGGCCGAGCAGATGGAGGCGTTTTTGCGCTCATTTCAGGCGCAAGCGGCGACAAGTGGGCCTCGGTCCGGCTCGGGGCCGGTGGATGTGCTCATGCGTCGATTTGGGTTGGGCGGCCTACCTGCGGATCAGGACGAGCCTTTTTCAATGTGAAACTACGGGACACTCTCTTCAGCCGTTGCGCGCAGTTCACACTTCACTATAATCGCAAAAGCAATTTTCACCGACGGTGTGTCTATCGCGAAAACAGCGACGCCTTCAACGTATCCTTCCGATACGGCCCGGGCGTCTTGAGGTCTTCCGGCTCGCCATCGAATCCCTGCGGCATGCTCAGATGCATACGCGTGCCAAACTCGTCTGCGTCCCAACTCCTATCGCCTGCTGCTGCGCCTGGCAGTCGAGCGAGAGACTCCTTTTTGGGCGATTGCAGGATAGAATTCTCTCTTGGTGGAATCACGATTCGACTTTTGGGAAATCCACTTGTTTCCGAGATGGTGGGAGAGGCGAGGGTCTGAAACGGGAGATGTTCGTCCGAAGCATGGTCGGCGAGGAGGATGTTTCGCGATTTATCGCCTTGCGTGGGCAAGAGTGCAGCAGCGGCTTTGAGCATTGCATCGATCTTATCAAGCATTCCGTCGGGCAGAAGGGGTACGGGGGACCAGTAACCGCCTGCTGCAAAGCCTTTACCCTGGGGGAAGAGGCTACTTGCTCGACTGACGTTGCTTGCGTCCGTGCGCGAGGAAGTCTCGCTCGCCATATCTTCGTCCTGGGCCGCATCCAATTCTCCACCCACCAAGCCGCCGGTGCTGTCGCCGCCGTTGGACAAAGAATGCCGCATCGAGAAGGACGACGCAGACGCGATGGAAGAGCGTCGCGAACTAGCTGCCGAACCAGGGTTGCTCGAAGGCGAGTCTCCGTTGACGCTGCGCACCGATGGCGTACCTGTCCCCGTGAAATGGCCTCGACCAAATCCGAAGGCGTCGCCTGGCGTAACGATGATTGCATTGCGTTTCGACGGCAGCGCAAAAGGCAGCATCTCGCGGCTGTTCAACAATCCGTCTCCTCCCTTTGCGGGTGATGGAGGAGCACTGCCGGCTGCTGAGGCCGAGCTGCTGCCATGGTGCAGACCCAACGGCGGACCAGCAGCCGTCCACGGCGGCACGTAGTCTGACATGCCTTTGCCTGGGGCGAAAAGTCCGTCAATCATGGCTTGAGCCGAGCGGGCGGTTGCTTCTGCTACCGTGAGCGGTTCGTCGTCTTCACCTCGTGGAAGCTTGGCCGTACCGTTGCTGTGGATGCTTGCATCGCCCTGGCCATCAAGGTCGCCTGATTGCAGCATGTCTTCGTCCGCGTCGTCCTCATCTTGGTCGTCGTCGTCATCATCACCGTCATGATCTCCTAGCAACCGATGCTCCTGAAGCAACGATTGCGCTGACAGTTCACTCTTCAAGTAGTGCTCCTGCTTCGCCGTACCCGATCTCTGATGGTGGGAATTTTGCTTTTTCACCATTTTCTTTCTCCGTTGTATCGCCATCGCCTCTTCCTGTGCCTGCCTGGCTTGATCGTCCTGCCTCCTCTTCCAATCGAGGATCAATTGATCCAGATACTGCAAACACTCTTCGCTCATTCTTGTCTCTCCCACTTCGTACCGATAATCCTTGACAGCCCTCCTCATCTGTACCGGCGTCAACGCCTTTAACCCTTGCATTGTCGCAATGAGGCCGTCAAATTCCTGCAGTGAGCTCTGGCACTGCAACCACGAGATCAGCTGCGACAAGGGCGAAAGATGTGCATGCACCATTCCCAGCGGTAATGCGTTGGATCGTGCCCAATCTTCGAGCGCGCTAACATTCATGCGAATCTGAATGGCCCGAGAGCGGCAGAGGTAGCGCTTGCGAGAGATGACGCGGTTGAAGAGTTCGCAACCGACCCAGAAGAAGATTTGGGAGAGAGCCTGGATGATGATGGCCGGATTGATCTCGTAAAACTGCAGCACTTGGAGGGTTGAAGAAAGTAGCGAAGTGATGGTTCGCGGCGAAGGCGCGGTGAGCAGGTCAGTGGCAGAAGCATTGTAAGAAACTTCGCGAACCGCGCGGAGTGAGTCGCCGAGTCCACCTTTGGTGGGAGAATTGCCACCGCCGCCTCCGCCTGCAGTGCGGAAACCGGAATGGCCGATGGTTGCCGAGCCGAAGGGGTTCGAGGGTCGACCATGCCCAATCGAAGGAGAGCTAGATAACCACGTTGTTTCCGGCGTGTTGATGTCGGCGTTGAGATTTGGCGACGTGGCATCATCCTTGCGATTACTGCCAAAGAGCTGGCTCAGAGAGCCACGAGTGCTTGGACTTGAAGACAGGCCCTGCGAAAGGGATCCACTCTGACCAATCCCTTTCACACTGCCCGCTAGTGTCTTCATAAACTTCCACTCCCCCTCAAATCGCACCTCATCCAAGCCCGGGATCGCCTCGTGATCCAACATGGCTGCATCTAGCACCTTGTCGATCCTCCTCTCGGCATCTCTGATGATAAACACAAAGATCTCATTGAGCAAATCGGCCAAAAGGCTTCGATACTCTTTGACCGAGTTTGACTTTCGAAGCGTACGATCCTTGTCCATGTAGTAGTAAAGCAAGCAGCAGTTGGACAGCCAAAAGGCAAGATAGGTCATGTCGGTGGGATGCGAGTAGATGACTCCTTCGATGCGGTCGATGGCGCCGAGCAAGAGCTCCTCGAGCAAATTCTCGTCCTGAAGGAAGCAAGCGTATCGAGCGCAGAGGAAAAGGACGTTGGCAGGCGCCGCACGTGAAGTCCAAGGCGCGCGAACGGGTTTGATGTTAGTGATCAACATGCCGAGGAGCGGCTCTAGATCGGAACTTCCGAAAACGAGCATCTGGTCGTTGCAAACCTTTTTCCAATTGAACTCGACGGAAAGAGGGTCAGCGCCGACTTCAGCTGCACCGCACCCAGGAGCAAGATCCGAGTCCGCTGCTCTGATGGCCGCGCCTCTTCTGCGGCGACGTGCGAAAGTAGAAGACGGTCCTGCATGATCATCTATCGCACTGCCGAGAGACGCTTCTGTCGTGCTTGGCTCGCCGACGAAGGAATCAAAGTCGAGTTCGAGAAGCGTTGCAATATCTAACAGCACGCTTCTGCGGGTATCGCTGAGCTCTTTCTGTCGATTCTTTTGCTCGGCCAGATGAGCTCGCTCGTAGCGTCCGACGAGCCTCCGCTGGGTGAGCTGCGAACTTGTCCTCGAGTGACCGGGTTTAAAAGGACTCGTGGAGGATGCTGGCAGTGGGCTTCGTTGTGGGCGTGTTGGACTCGGATTGCTGCTGTGCCGGTCGTCTTCCAAAGGGGATGGCTGTCTCTGTCGATCGGGCGAGTTGTCAAGGAAGAGACTGTTGAGGCGTTGGGCAGCCGACTGCTGGACAGAGAGGTATCGCTGATGCTCGTATATGAGATCGGCAATGGCTTCCTGTTCGCTAGAATTGGGTTGTTTCGAGGGGGATGAAGTGCTATGAACCGCGCTGGGAGAAGTGGAGAAGGCTGCTTCAGGAGCAGCTGAGAGGATAAAATCTTCGCAGGTGGTACCCTTTGTGCTTTTTGCATCGACGTCAGCGCCACGGCTGAGTAAAAAGCTGGCGAGGGGCAAATTTGAACTATTGATGGCCCACATGAGGGGGGTCCAGCCGCAGGCATCCCTCTCGTCAATCTGAGCGCCGTTGAGGACGAGCATGGTGACCGCGTCGATATGGCCAGCGCACGTCGCAAGCACGACAGGGCCTGTACCTTCCTCGTCACGAATCTTGTCGAACTCGACCTTGGGTCTTCCGTTTGAATGCGTACCGGAATGCGAGATGATCTGTCGCGCTTCAGCCCTTGAATCGAGCAGCCAGGAGAGCATGTCGGTGTCTCCGTTGCTTGCAGCACGCAGCAGGGCTTTGTTAAGCTTGGTCTTTTTTAGATCCAAATCGAGGGATGGGGAGCGTGCGATGAGCTTGAGGAGGTCGAGAGATGGACAGAGTTCCAGGATGGGGTCCTGGACAACACTGAGATCCAAATCGGCAGCAGTAGTGGCAGCAGAAGCAGCACCGACCTCGGCGGACTCGCCATTGGCGTGCGCGTTTGCTTCCTCGCGCTGGTCAAGCTCCCCTTGAGGAGGCATGGATGCGAGCGGCGCAGGAGTGGCTGTGACTGCAGCCGAACCGCGGCCGGCTGACAAGGTAGGCATAATTGTAGTGCCCGAGGAGGGGTTTGATCTATCGAGGCTGGATCATGTTGAGATGGCCGTGAGGTGGGGTTGAGGCTAGTACTATGAGGAAGGCATCGTCGTATTGATGTTGAAGGACACCACAACACGCGGATCAAGCAAAGTTGACGCTTGAGCAATGTGTTGTTCTCGCCGATTTCCCGGTTGCCTTGCAGCAGCAGCAGAAGTCACACACAGCTGCAGTTCATCAGTCTGTTATTTGGCCGCAAATTAGGCTCAGCATCCAGCCGTTTTGAATGAACCCTGACAGCTCACGGGCAGAGAGGCAACACGCGGCGAGGCGCCGTTTGCCCGAATCGAATCGATCGCCGATGCAGGGGCTTCCCACCTAAGACTTGCTTGTCTCACCGATTTGGATATTTTCTTTTCGCACCATGACCCAAACCCAAAAGCAGGAAAAACGGTAAGCCTTTTTGACTCTGATCAGATGAAATTGCTGCTACTTTTCTTCCTTCCACCAAGGATCTGGAGGTGACGGAGGGTGATGATGACGCTCCTTCCTGTCCCTCTACGCCTCGTTTCATCTTGGAGCGAGGACGGAAGCCGAAGATCCTCAGAGCGATTCGTTTCTATAGCGAAGGCTGACTATTTGAGTGTGCCCCGTCTCTGCGCCTTCCTCACGGACAGGCCAGCCGTAGACGAAGGGCACAATTGTGTTCAGCCACATCCCCATCTCTCGATTCATCGTCGTTTGCCAATGCCAATGCCAATTCGTTTTGGACGCACTTCGAGCAGCGTAGGCACTTGCAGTCGTTCGGAGCCATTCGTTCAACTGAGCGGCAGCTTTTGTACTTTATATTTGACAATTTGATCCCGACTGAGGACCGATTCAGGTGCTATGTATGCCCTTTCGACTGCACTTGCGGACGAGCATCGAAGTTTAGGTGGTGTAAGCCCTGGACTTCTTCTCGAGTTGAAAGCCTTTGGTGCAACGAAACGTCGCAGGGATCGTCAGGTACCACAATTCTAACCCGCACAGCGTTGTACCTAGACTCGAAAACGCACGACGCAAGCACGTCTGCGAGCGAGGCTGCTTGCTTGCTTCCGTGCTTGCTCGCTCGCTTGCCGTTGGTCATATTGAGCCTGTTCTGCGCGGTAGACAGAAAGATCGACACAGCCCAGAGGGGTCCTGTACTGTTGTGTATTGCTAGTCCACGGAAAGGGGAAAATGCACTTAAAAGGTGAGCGTGACAGGTTGGTGATTTTCAGAGCGCATTCGGTGCGCGTGGTTTTCGTGCGTGGCAGCAGTGTTGGTCTCTCTTTCTGTCTTTCTTTCTCTCGGGGTCGTGTGGCTGCTGCAGCTGCTGCCGCTGTGAGCCAGACGCGAAAAATGCCAGCCGGCCAGCCAGCCAAGCCGAGCCTGATCAATTTCGGGCTTGGACCCGCATGGACTGCCGTTCCTCGCTTTGTGCTTCCGCAATCCACGCTACCGAACCCTTCACATCACCATCACCTCTCTCGCTCGCATTGTTCTCCTCATCACCGTAGAGCACGCCTGGCTCGCATCCTCCAATTCTCTTCTTGAGATCCATCACACTCACTCAAACTCGATCCGTCTGCCCGCCCTGGTTCTTCGTTTCCGTCCCATACCCAATTTCCCCACAGAAAGCTCATCCCACGCTCCCACATCAGCTCGCCCTCGTACTCGCTACATTCGCACTGCCACAAGCTCGTGTCAGACTCTTCATCGATCTCGCAGAGCCCATCCTTTCCGATCTTGTCACAGTGGCTGGTTCAAACTCGTGACTACCAATCGCCTGAGCCCACCAAATCGCCTCCAGAACCCTCAGTCCGATCTCTGACCCACTCCTCTTCTGACGGTCAGACTGCTTCCTACCACACCGACTTCTTATCGCTCACCACACAGCACCGTGCCGGCCATGGGTTTAGCTTCACAACCATCCGTCTCAAGCCGCCAGCGGTCGTACGCATATTCACCACCAGCTCGAGGCATCAGCCGAGTCTGGGCGTGGATTCCCGATTCGTGGGCATGTCGCCTTTTTCTCCTCATCACACTCGCGGAAGCATCGGTCGATATCGCCATCGAGAGTGTTCTCTTTGCTCGCTACCAGTTCCATCGCAAGACGCACCCATCGGCTGACGACGAATCCAAGTCGAGAGCGCTGCCCGTCTTTGTCATTGTCTTTTCGCTTGCACACGTCTACCAATTCTTCCTCGCCGTGGATGCGGTGATCAACAGGAACACGATTCTGGTCATCGGCGCTATCATCTTCAATGCGTGCTTTCTGGTATACTCGCTCATCCAGATCTCGGAAATGCGTTCGGTTCTTGGCGATGGGGTAGCCCAAGGCTCGTCGCAGACGGTACCGGTGCAGGTATTGACAGGCGCCATCCCCATCGTCATTGCCATTGCCGAACTGTCGTATTTTGTGCTAGGATGGAAGCTGTGGAAGGAGTTTGGTTGGCAGATCTACAAAAAGATTGGTGCCGACCGGAGCCTGAAGCGATGCTATCTCCACTATCAAATCTACGTGGCTCTGCTCAAGTTTGACTTTTTCCTCTTCATCGCCTACTGCATCCAGCTGGTTCTGGTGGTCAAGCAGATTGGCACAGCGGAGCGATGGATCACGATCATCTCGGCGCCATTTTCGCTCCTAATCTTGATATTTGCGTGGTACTCGGTACGCAAGGAACTCAAATGGGGCATGCTCGCCTTCCTGCTCGGCTTGACAGGCGCCATGGTCTACTTTGTCTACAAGCTCTTCCGCATCTGGCAGCTCAAAGACACGCTGTACAAGGAGGTGTACAAGAGTCTGACCGTGTTTTCGACGCTCTCGATGCTGCTGCTGCTTATCACGGCGGTCATGACGGTGCAGTGCTTACTGAACTTTGACCGAGGCCTCAAGAATGCCATCTCGCGTCCAAGAAAGGAGCGTGCAGCCGCGGCGGCTGGTGCCGACAATGGCTACATCGTCGGGTACGATGGCAAAGCACTGACGCACTTTGGCGATGGCAGCACGAGCGTTCTTCATCTTCAGCCACGGTTGAGCTTGGATTGAGCTTGGATTGAGCTCGTGCCGTGTTTGCCAAAGTGTCAAGGGGAGTCTGTTTCATCTCCACTGTATTTCTGTATTCCTTCTTTTGTTGTTTTCTCTTGATACTCTCGTTGAACAATGCCATACCTTCTTTGCCGCTTGTCGTGGAATGGAAATGATCACCGTGTCCTTGTCTGTATATGGGTGAACGCAACACTTGAGCGCAGCCAGCCTCATCGTGATGCTGTCTTTCTGTTGGAGAAGCGCTCAGATCCTCGACTGCACGCGGTTGAGCACCAATTCACGCTTGACACGCTCAGTCGACTGTGTATAATAAATTGAGGATTTTCAGCTAAGAGCAAATGGCGTAAAATTGATCCGCTCAAGCCAGTCGAGCACGAGCCGAGAGAGAAAGAGAGAGACAGAGTGCGAGGAGACAGCCAACGACGCGCTGCTGTGCTGGACAGGATGAACAGCCAGCAGCTTCTACTCGTGTTGCCACGGTTTCAGCTCCGAATCTCACCTTCGAAAAAGAGGGTCCAAAGAGCCTATTTTCGGACAGCAGCAGGAGCAGCAGGAGCAGCTGCGCGTGCGTGTGTCTGTCGCGGTCTAATAAGTTTGTTTGCTGCAGTAGCCAAAGTGGCAATTTAGGCAGACAAGCGATTTGGGAGCGCAGGTGTGCTCGGCCATGACCCAAAGGACGGTCTAATCCAACATCACATCACATGAACCAGCTGCACTCTCTCTCACTTTGTGCTTTAGATTGTTCTTGACCTTTTCCCGAGCGCCGACTCCCATTACCACCCTCTGCTTTCCGCCCTGGCTTCATTACCATCAATCCTGCTGAGCCATACAATTCCTCAGTCGACGTTGCCGATCTCGTCGCTGCCGCGCACCGACCCCCATAACACGAGCCACTGGTGCTGAACGAACAAACCCCGCGAGGCCAATCATCGCCCTTTACACGCCATTCAAATGCACTTGTCCTCGCCCATGCTTCTCTGACCCATCCGTTGCAAAGCGAGCTTGCTTGCAAATATCGCGCCGTCGCAAGGCGTCGATCCTGCTGTGCAATTGGGCTGGTACCGTACAGTAAAGTGCAGTCCAGCGTACATGGCATCGGCTGCCCAGCTCTTCCCTCGTTATGGCGCAGCACTCTCACTATCATTCGTCTCAGCCAGCGCGCGAGACTTCGTTCTTGTCCTTGCACGATGCGCTCAACTCACCCGATCCAGCTATGACGAGCGATCTGTACACCGCGAAATCTTTCGCCGCTGATGCTGCCAGCTCTCGTCACTACCAGCCGCACTCACCCGAGCCCGATTCTCCTGACAAAGCTCCAAGCACTAGTCGCGCCTCTCCATCTAAAGTATCTCGCTTTCTGCGGTCACGACCTGGCAGCTCCAAAGACCTCTCAGCTGCCGCTTCGGCAGATGCTGCCCACGTATTCAACCCTTCCGAGCCGATTCACACGTCCCCCACCAGGTCTTCCGCAAAGCAAGCGGCGTCTCGCGGTAGTCGTCTCGGCGCTCTTCTGGGAAGGAGTCTGCCCAGCAACGATTCGACTCATGCCCGCAATGCTTCCACATCTACCCATCAGACTGAAGGAGCCTCCTCGACCGACACCAGCTTCTTCGCCAGCCGCCCGAGACTCAGACCTCCTTCTCCCAACGACGACAATCAGCTAGCCGTCAGCCCAGCTGTAGCTGCCTCTTCTTACAACACTGCCGCACTTTCCAGCACGAATGCACCGCACGATGCAGTTCGGTCCGCAAGCGCCTTGGCCATGCTGGATTTCCGGCCAGATTCTACAGATGCAGACGGCAACCGCGTCTCGAGCGTATCCCGCGCCAACAACGGGAGACTGTCAAGACCCTCGTCGCAGTCGAATCTTTTGGAGTCATTTACAGCGTCTTCCACCAGACATTCCGTCGTCGATGTACCTTCTTCTTCCACCGTTACTGCTCCTCAACAGCCTCGCGGCGGTCGGCTCGGTCGGCTCGCGTACAAAAAGGACGACTCAATCGCCTTTATCGCGCAGTCTCGCAACGCGTCCCAGCGTATGGCGACAGGCATCCGCAGTAGCAGCTTGCAAGCCACCGAGTACGCGCTCCAGCGACCCGACGAGTCTTCTTACGAGTCGTCGTATGGTGCCACCCGTGGTCTTGGCATCGAGGATGCGGCCGCGCCAGATGCTTCAACATCCTACGCGGATTACCAGGGTGACACTGACCGCGATGTTGGCCTTGCGTCGACTCGAGGCGGCTCTCTGCAGACTTCCGCCAGCAATGCATCTTCCCGAGCGCCATCCGTAACAGGCTCGCATGCAGCAAATTATCACTCTCGATTCAGCCGACAAGGCCTCTCCCAGGAGCTTGCCTTAGATCCAATCCAACAATCAGAGCCACGAGCTGCACGTTCTTCTGTCGAGGCGCCTCCTGCTACTGTCACCGGTGCCGGTATCGACTCCAGTAACAGCTCGTATGAGAGGAGTTGCAGCTCGCCTCGGGGGACCTTGTCTGATGCAGCGATTGCTGTGCTTGGTGCCATGCCAGGTGCCACCGCTGGTTCCCTCCTCAACGCCAATGGCGCTCCGCTCAGCAGTAAAAACATCCTCACCATTGCGTTGCAAAAGGCGCAAAGCGCTGTACAGCTCGACAGTGCCAACAACGTGCCCGACGCCATCGCCGCTTACAAACAGGCTGTCCGTCTGCTCGAGGAAGTCATGGAGCGCATCGCGCCTCGCAGTGGTAAACGCTCACGTCCAAGCAGGGAGGAAGAGCGACGACGGCTCAGAGTCATCCACGACACTTATGCTGATCGCATCCGTCTGCTCTCTATGATTTATTCGCCCGACCCTGACATCGACAACCAGATCACCCACGACTCAAGCTTCGGCAGCGATCACCAGCACCTCACGACAAAAGCAGACTGGCTCGATCGCGTGCGCGATGACAGTCAGGAGGATCCATCTGCTGCCACTCCCAGGTTACCAGACGGCCATCTGACTGCCACCATGCAGCGTTCGCCTCGAGACGATTCTACAAGCTTTTTGTCCATGACGCCGGGAGGCGCAGCGTTCATCGCATCTTCGCCGCAGCCGGACGCCAATCCCATTCCTTCCGTGGGATCGCAGCATCCGTTCCCAAAGTCACCGCCCAGGTCGAACGCGCCCCTGTCACCTGTATCGTCTGCCTTTCACACGTCTCCCCGACGACGTTTGCCTGAACACGCCCGACCTGGTTCTCGCGAATCTCACCGTAGTCGTGCTTCCGTTTCGCTCTCGATCGCCGACGAGCAGGAAGCTCAACAGTACCGTCTCCCCCCTCCCGTCATTGCGGAAGAGACGCCGCGCATCTCGGTGGAGGAATCCGTTCCGGCCAGCGCTGCAAAGAGGATCTCGTCGCCTTCCAAGAAGCAGCTACGAGACAAGGTGGCACAGGTGCGCGAAGAAGACACGCAAGCGCAACAGCACGGCAGGCCCGACTCGGATGGCTCATACGGGAGCTTGGCTAAGGCATCGCAGTTGAGACCGGGATCCACCCTGCCGCAACGCGTCCTTGGCTTGGAGGACGAGGTGCGCACCCCTATGACACCTTACTTTGACGCTAATGGCGGCGCTGCTGCGGCCAGCAACGAACACGCCTCGAATTCCGTGAGTGCTACTGACACAGCCGCGCGACAACGCAACTCGTCCATGGCATTGGCGTCCAAGCCATCCCTCGAGCCCACGGCTGTGCCCGTCGAGCGTCCAATCGAGAAACCAGCAAAGTTGAATTTTGCACAACGCGCGAGAGCTCTTAGCTTCAAAGGACCTTTGCTGCGCCAGAAAGCCTCGATGCCTTCACTGGGTGATCGGAAGAAGGACGATGTAATCGATGTCACGCCGGTGCCTGCCATCCCAACGCGTCGGCCAAATTCTGCCAGTTCAACCTCGAATGAACCAAAGGGCGATCATCCTACGCCTTGGGATCTAGAGACGAGCTTGAGCATCACCGTGCCCTCTAGTCTCAATCGACCGCGCGCCTCGACTTCTTCAGCACTGGTCAGCTCTTCGACGGCGGCCGGTACCATCAGTCAGCGACGAAAACAAGGTCAGGCTGGCGATGCGGCTGGCCAGGGTCTATCAGATGAGTTGGAAGAGCTCAGCTTGCTGGCCGAAGAGGAGGCTGCTTCGAAAGCGGCTGCTACGATGAGCAGACAGCGGTCTACGTCGCAGCCGGGTTCGCGAAGGCCTTCGATTCCCACCGCTTTCATGTCGGTCAATGCCACTGTCTCGGGTGGTGCGTCGCCGGCGGCGCCTGGTGCAAGTTCAAATGGCGATCATCTACCGCCTCCCGTGCCCGATCTCGCCAGGACATTGTCAGCACTTGAACTCAAAAGATCGCTTGACGCGCAGGCGCTTTCCAAAGCAGGTGGGCCGGATAGCTCCTTTGCAGCGAGCATCGTGGGTGATGCCTCGACCCCAACATTCGCCATGCCTCTGCCGAGACCGTTGCTGCTGGACGATTGGTCTGCTGAAGACAAGTACGATGGTGCGACAATGAGTGACGACTTTCTCATCACCGATATTTTCCCCCTGGGTTTGCCGTCGCTTGCTGCTGGTGCGCCATCGTATGCATCGGCCAACGTGCGTCCTGCTGCAGCACCGCTCTCGGCTCCGCTTCCGGTACCAGCACATCCGCTCCTCAAGCCGTTCTGCATCATGGACCAGCTGCGACTCTCGATTACCACCGATGCACAGATCACGGAGCGACTCTACTTGTCACGCACCGTTTGGCGTCAAGCAGGGGTCAAGCTTATTTCTGTCGAACTCAAGATTCGTGCCATCGAGATGTTGTTAGGCGGCTTGGAGACGGTGGAAAAGGTGGGAGAGGCTTTGCTGATGCCATTGGGCAGTGGAGCAGGGCTAGAGACGTCCAATGCACGCCGCTTCGTCAAATGCCTGGACGAATGGGAGTCGATCCTCGTCGAGGTGCAAGGCAATCTCAGCAAGAAGTTGCCCTTCCTGGAATCTGCCCCGATAAAAGAAGTGGCAGGGTCGGGCAAGAGCAAATTCGCCAGTGGGTTGGGCAGTCGATTTACTCGTGGGCTCGATCGGATGACCGGCGGTGCGGGGCAGGCCAAGACGTTGGATTCCAGCAGTATCGGAGCGTATGTCGATGCGCTGGTGAGGCTGTTTGCGCGCGTAGGGGTGATAGGGTTGCATCTCAAATGGTTGCTCGTCGCCGATGGCGTGGTTAATTTGCCGGCTACTCCTATCAAATCTGCGGGTAGCGGTTCGATGCCCACCTCGGCGATCTCGCCCGGGATTGCCGACCTGCCTAGTTCAGCTGGCGCCCCCAGCTTCGCCGGCCTCAGCTCGGCAGGCGACACCCCGCTCCCCTCCCCGACCACCGCTGTCGGCACCGCCCACACCAACCGCACAGCCTACTCTGCGCTTCCCACCCATTTGCGGCAGACCTTGCAGGGCAAATTGGCCAAGAGCTCCGAGTTTATGGCCAAGGTGGTGCTGGGCTGGGTTCTGGTAGATGTCAACGTGCTTGTGGAGCGTAGTGTAAGTGCCAAGAGGGGCAAAGAGGGCGATTGGGGGTTTTGAGTCTAGAACCGACGTGAAGAGGATGGGGACGAGGGAAATAGAGTCTGTTGAACGGTGCTTGCGGCGTGTGTACGTGATTGTGTGCCTTGCGTGCATGCGTGGTTGGCAGTGTTCAGCAGTAGTCCCCCGCCGGACTGGTCGTGAGCTGACAAGCAGACCCAAATTAGCTCATTGCATACGATCTCTCTCACACCTGACGCTCGTATGATCCTCTCAAAACAGCAGCAGCCGCACAATTTACCGCATCAAGCGCGTTACTTTGCTGCTGTTGGCCAAGTTATGTTGCACGCAATCAGATCCACACATTGTTTGTGCAACACAAGGTTCGAATGCGCGACATGCGCCGGCATTGTTCTTGCACGCAGCGAGCGACACGTTTTTTTTTTGTAGAATCGTGAAATGGAGTTCGTTGAGAGTATTCAAACATGAAACAAAAAGGCGGGTTCTCGACAGGAGGAAAAGCGCTTCATCGCCAGTGCGTATCGAGGTGGTGCGGGGGTGGCGGGCAGCGAAACAAGGTTGTCGTCAACGCGTATGTAAATGGGGGGTAGACAAAGGGGGAGGGGGGAGGTATCCGAGGGCGGAAGGGGGAGAGAAAGGGGGTGGAGGAGCGGCTGTGGATGACCACGGGTATGAACAAGAGATTTGTGTAAAGGCTACAGCGAGAAAGCAAAAGTTGGGAGGGCTCCATGTGCTGGCTGGGTCGACAGCTCGTTGCTTGGAGATAGGAACAGGCTGGTCGAAAGAAAGGAAGGGATCGGAAAAAGAACAACGTCGGTGGGGTTGGACTAGATTAGAGCGGCGGGATGGAAGTTTGGCAACCAGGCTTGGAAAAGGGCTGAGAACCGCTACGACGCTTTTAGTAGTCGTCCGATCGGCCAGTGCAGCACGAAAGGATGTAAGGTACGATGGAAAGCGCCACAGCGACAAAAGCGGCCCAGGTGATCCAGAGAGCGTTTCCGTAGTGGAGGCTGATGCCATATTCGCGGTTGTTGATACCCGACTTGGCCTTGACGTAAATAGCAGTCAAGAGGGCGGCACCGACACCGAGCGCGAGGGCTGAGAGCAGAGCAATGAAAGCGGCACCGAGGAAAGCAAAGCGGTGCGAGAGCAGACCGGCGATCCATGCGAGCAAAGCCAGGCAGGAACCAATAAAGATCAAGTACATGGCGGGTTTGGAAAAGTCGCCCAGGTACTTGGAGTCACGGAAAGTGCTCGAGGGCAAAAAGTTTTCGATGTTCTGGCGTGCATCTTGAGGAGCATCTGCGAGAATAGCATCGACGGGAAGGAACTCGAAACCAAAGTTACGCTGCGAGCAGGCTCGGTTGCTGCCCGAGACGGCACCGGCACAGTAGTTGTAGAGACCCCACTGGTAGTCGTTCTTGAGACCGTTGCCCTGACCTTCGGCTGCGTTCTGGTTCGAGGCGTACAGGTTGTTGACCGATAGACCGTTGTTCGAGAGCGCGTTGCCGAGACCTCGCGTGTCGACCGAGACGTAGCGGATGTTGCGGGTAACAATGTTGTTGGAGAGCTGGCCAATGTTTGCGAAAACGCAAAGGATGACGGCGGCGAAAGTGAGGAACTCGCCTACGTGGATGCAAAAGATTCCGAAAGAGTAGAAGAGGTGTTTCGCATAAGTCCGAGTGTTGATATTGACGGGTTGGTACGATGCCATGTTGTTGTTGGGGAGACGGACAAGCGCCAAGCAGCAACAGCAGCAGTAGCATCGACGAGGAGAAGGAAGAAGAAAGCATTCCAAGTCAGCACGGTTGTCCCATCGTCTTTATATCTCCAGCAACTGCCTGCCATGAGGCGGTACGTGCGAGCCTTTGTCCATCTGGTCAAAGCAGGGCCGACCACAGCGCAGGAATCACCCTCAGCCCTGCATTTAGTAGCCCCCTATCCGTTGCAGCATGGCTTTTATGCGTCCTTGCAATTGAAGCTATGGGTTAGCAGCAGCATGCAAGTGCCATCTGAAACGCCTCTAAGCGGACCAGGAGCTGGTGCATCTTGCGCTACGGTCCTCTGCTGTATTACGAAAAAGTTTCTGTCCCCTTACAAGCACTGGATGGGGAACCAGCTTCCTGTCCATTCTTGGTTCATACAGTCTTCAGAACAATGAAGCACGGCTCACTTCTTCTGGTTACACTTACCGAGTCCTACGCAAAGACCTCTGAAGACCATCTTGGGCTAGACAGTGAGATTGGTTCGAGGGTATCGATGGGTATGAATCCGCTGGATCCGGGTTGGGGAGTCGCGTGAATGGGTGGAGAGTAGGATGGCGGTGCCTCCGGGCGGACGGACGAATGGTGATGATGGTGATGGTACAAAGAGAGGGTCTCGACAAGCCGACTGGAGATGTGGTCGAGAGACTTTTATTGGAAAGCGGAGACGAAAGGGGAGAACGCGGGGCGAAAGCAGCAAGAGAGCGAGGGAGCGAGAGAGCTTCTGTGATATGACGACGGTCTCAATGAGCAGAGCGAGAGAGACAGGGCGGTGTAGAGCGATGCAACGACGATGATTCCACGCACTTCACACAACCACGGGCCAAAAAAAGATTGCTTGCATTACTCAGGTCAACTGGCGGTGCTTGAATTGAGCGAGCGAGCCAAGTATCATGGGCGTGGACAGGTGTGACGTGAGCGACGGCAGGGCAGCCGCCCTCGCAGTCGCCGCGTTGCAGCGGATAAAGACAAGTATCTGACTGACGGGAGAGATACGACAGAACCCGCAAGGTTTGTGTGACCATGACGAAGGTGAAAAGCTGCAGTGGTTGACTGTCGCACAACAGCCCAGGGGCACAGCAGCAGAGGAGAGTCTAGACCAACTGACGGCCGGCTGCAGAAGCTGGGGCGGCGTCAGCCTTGGGCGTTGCTTTGGGTTTAGGCTTGGCTTGGCTTTTGGTGAATGACTCAAATTCGCGACGGAGTCGAGCGTAATTGAATAAGAGAGAAGATGAGGAGGGGGAGGCTATGACGGAGTGCAGCTGCATGCAGGTTAGATGTCATTGGGCGGAATTGCAGTCAAGGCGGTCGAGGCGAGCGGATGTAGATCTTTCGAGCAAAGCGAGCTCAAAAAGAACAGGAAAGCAAGCAAGCAGCAGCAGCAGCAGCAGCACCGATCGGAGTTTGGAATTTAGTGTGTGTGCTGCAACAGTACAAACCCCAATCGCGTCGCAGCGGCACTGCAGCATATTTTGAAGGAGCAAGTCGGGGCGGGCGACCAATCTATCTGTTCCGAAAACGGCAGCAGCAACGGGCTCGTTGGCAACTGATGCTGCTCATAACGATGATGATGTTCCACATGCTGCACCTGACAGGCAAAGCGACCTGCTCTGAGAGAGGACACAGCAGCTCGCATTCCTCTGCTCCTTGTTCTTGTTTCACTGAATAAAAGATAGATAGAAAAAAAATTCGGCAGAAGACTCTTCTAGACAACCAAGCCAGAGCCAAGCTGCAATATGAGTGCATGACCAAAGGTCGCAAAGCTGTGTGTCTGCTGCACCTCTGAGTCTGAGATTGCATTCGAAAATTGGAAACCAAATCGCTGAAAAACGCTGCATTCGAAGTGTGACAGCTGCGGATGACGCTCTCCAACAGATGCGCTGCTGCACAAATTCAAACAAATGCTTGTCTGCAGACTGCATCTTGTAGAATGGCAATCAACTGTTCGAAACAGAGCTTGGCTGAGAAATTCGACGCCTGTTTGCTACATTTCCGATAACTTCTTTTCATTTGGTCACTACCAGGGATGCGGATTTAACGGTGCCTTCGTTTCATCAACGGAAGGCAATGGCAATTGGAGTGGTGTCGACATGAAATGAGCCTGTCCGGACATCAGAAGCAACTGCGACTGGCACTGCGACTGGGCAACTAGATTCAACGATGCTAGCGACTAGCGTAACCCGATAGTTGTGACCTGCTTTTGGAACTCCTTTGTTCCTTCGAGACCATTGTCTGGCTCACTTCTTCGTGGTCATGCATGATTGGGCGTTATTGTCGGCACCTGTCGTGAACAACACTCGACCTTGTTCAAAAAGCATGCACAATACAGTACAGTATGGTATAGCTCGTGGGGCTGACAAGGATGCCAGTGGTTATAGCTAGCCCTGCCATGCACAACCGTTGGCCGGCGCGTTACTTGAAAAGAACATGGAAAGCTCTCTTTCAGGGTCTCGCATACGTCGCTGCCGTCCTGGGTGGCATTGATAGCCAGGGTCATATCTGACACGACGTCATCACAACCTCGATATGAGATGGGCGGTGCCTACCTCGTGCTTTAGGCCACGCATCTTGACAACGACCCAGTCGGGATCCGACGAGGTCTAAGTGACCCTGAGTACCATCAGCGAGATTACAGGATCGCAAGGGTCACCTTGATTGTCTCTTATCCCACCGCCGTGACATCCAGCCTTGTAATAAAAGCAGCTTGCGTTGTCGTCACACTTGGAGCGCGCAGCGACCGACCGCGTAGGCACAGTCCTCAGCGTTGCTTGATGGCATCGAATGCATCCAGATCACAACACGCACTGCAAGGCATGCTCAGCTACGATCGCTTATCACTTCGCCCAGCCAGCGTAGGTCTAAGTTCGTGCACCGTTGAGGTACTTGATTCAGGTAATGGCTGGCTCGCTTGATTCATGATTGGCAGATCGAAAAGGCGGAGAAGCGGTACATGATTCGTTGCCGAATCAATCGAATCGCACAAGGGCCAACCGTAGTGCAACAACGCCCTGATCTGCGTGTCGTCATCTTGCAGGACCTGAGCCTTTCAGGCTTTTGTGTGGATCGCAACTCTAACATTTTCAAGCCGGACCTGCAGATCATGATTGTGGATGTCGCCCGATTCGAGTAGGCGCCGATTTCCAATCGAAGCTCGTCAGAACGTGTGGTTCTGCAACCCAAGCTGCATGCAGACCGCGGACCACCAACAAGCCCAACAGTTTCTCTCGTTCTCAACTCGCGTGCACACTGCCTATAAGCCTGTCCGATCAAGCTTTGCTCAAGTCGTCTAGTCCAGACCAGAGTGTGAGCCATAATTAGGTGGACAAGCATCAAGCTTGCAATCATCCAAGCGGGAGTTAAGGGCGTGATAGAGGCTTGTCGAAATCGAAATTTGCAAAGTGCAATGTTTTCCTTTCTTAGCTTTGCAAGCTTGCCTGGCTCAGCACGGGCTGGCAGAAATAGCTGCAAAAGGGTGCATCACAGCTGCCTGCATCGGCAGCGTCTGTCTGCAGCAAGAAAAAGCAAATCTGGAAACCTGCCCGAAACAAGACAGACAAGACAGACAGGGTTTTCCGAGCTGATTTGCAATCTCGAGCGACCAACAAGCTCTCTTGTCACCATTCATCACACCGCTTTGCGTAGAGCAATCACACCGGATCTCTTGCGTACATCGCATCGACTGCAGAAGCGACCATGTCGTCGCCGCAGCACTATTATGGCTCTCTTTCGAGCGGCCGTGCTGTCTCTCCAAACTCAGACTCTCGTCCCAACCTCGATACGCATCGAAGCACTGCTTCCAACGAGCATCAGCTCCATCAAGACCTCGATGCTGCTAGGCAAATGAGCAAGGCACGTGGCGGTCAGGATCCCAGTCCACCTAGAGCCAGCTTCTCAGACGATCAAGCTGAGCCCTACTTCCACGAGGGTCTCAACCAGAGCCCCGCCGCTGTACCTGTGCGCGCTCCAGCACCACCCTCTTCAGCCGCTGCTGCGCGATTCTACCAGCACAACCGCACCGGCTCCAACACCAGTCTCGACAGCCAGCATCACTTTATCGACCATCGTCACCAGGCACACTCGCTCAGCAACGTCCACTCCCCCTCGGCACTCCGCGGCCGTTCTGCTCTCTCCCGCACCCCAATGCGTAGTCCCAACGCCTACTTCCCCTCCAGCCGCACCAATGAGCACGCACTCATCGATGACGCTGAAGACGAGATCGACGGTGATGCTTCGCACGTCTCCCGTGGCCTCGAACATTTGCGACGTGCCAGCCATCAATCTCACATCTCGTCATCCGGCTACGACCGACACGATGAGGATCCCTTAGCTCCTTCTCGCCTCCGCCGTGATTCCACCGCCGAAGATGACGTTTGCTTCCCCATGCACGACACTCATCCCTCCGAAAGCCGTCCTCACGATGCTCATACAGAGCACCTACTCGATGAAGTTAGGGACGCCTACAACTCGCGTGCTGACAATGGACATGTGCCACTTGGTTATCCTTTCACCTTTGACCTTGGCGCACTCGAGGAATTCGCATCCGAGGAACGCGACCGCATCGGCATGTCGTCTTCCTGGAGTGCTGCTGGCCCTGCTGGTCAGAACGGGCTTCGTCAGCGAGGTGCCGCAGCACAGAAGGGTTCGGCAGCCGCCTATGGTGCTTCACCCGATAGCGACGATGCCACCTTTTACAGTCGTCGTCCCCGCAAGCTCAGCACGTCCGCCGGTGCGTTTGGCAGCAGCAAGTATCAGCGCAAGCTTGCTCTCTTTGAAGGCGGCGGAAGCGCGCCTCCGCCCGTTGCAGGTGCTGCCGCCTCTTCCAGCATCATGGGTGGTGGCGCTGCAGCCACTTCTGTTGACGGCAGCAAGAGATCGATGGACGTCAACACTCCCCTCCTTGACAACGATACTCTACCTTCATACCACGGCCCCAACGGCGGCTCTCGCCTCCACTCGTTGTCCCAGCCGCAGAGCGCATTCGGTCCGATAACTCCTGGGGCGGGTGGCATGGGTCGTGCGCGCTCTCAGACGGGCGCGCTTAGCAGTCGAGGCGAAAAGCCGTATCGATTCACCTTTTACTCGAATGCACTGCCTTCCACGATCCACGCTCGTCACCTCTCTGAGCTCCCCGCAGATGGCCAAACCTTTGAAGAGCTTTTCAGCGGTCGCGAAAAGAGCTCTGACCAATCGCCTCCGACCGAAGGCAGTCAGAGCCGCAACGCAAGCCGCGCACCTACCATCAACGCGGCCACTGCTCGCATGTCGTCGCTCGGCCAGACGCTCGGCCGCATGGAAGGCACCACTGCTCCGCCCACTGGGTCCAATACCCCGACCCATGCTGGCGAAGAGTCTGCCAGGGGCATGAGCGGTCTCAGCGCAAGCCGGGCCAAGACGCTGCCCGGTGGCGGTATCCGCATGGACCCCGACCCGGAAGCCAACACCTGGTGGCTCGACGTGCTCTCGCCCACTGACCAGGAGATGAAACTGCTAAGCCGCGTGTTTGGCATCCACCCTCTTACCACCGAAGATATTCTCATGGAAGAGACGCGCGAAAAGATCGAACTTTTCCGTAACTACTATCTCGTCTGTTTCCGCTCTTTCGACCAGGATCCTTACAGCCCTACTTACCTCGAGCCGCTCAACATGTACATTATCGTTTTCCGTGAAGGTACGCTCTCGTTCCACTTTCGTGGCACTCCGCACCCGCAAAACGTGCGTCGCCGTATCAAGCAGCTCAAGGACTACATCAATGTCACGTCGGATTGGATCTCGTATGCGCTCATCGACGACATCACCGACGCCTTTGGACCGCTGATCCAGAGCATCGAGTACGAGGTAGACTCGATCGACGAGCTCGTCCTGATCCTCAAGGAGGCCGAACAGTCGGACATGCTCAGGCGCATCGGCACATGCCGCAAGAAAGTCATGGGCCTACTCCGACTCATGGGCAACAAAGCCGATGTCGTCAAAGGTCTTGCCAAGCGATGCAACGAAAATTGGTCCGTGGCTCCCAAATCCGACATCGGACTCTACCTCTCTGACATCCAAGACCATTTGATCACCATGACGCAAAACTTGAACCACTACGAAAAGATTCTCTCGAGATCCCACTCAAACTACCTCGCGCAGATCTCGATCGAAATGACCGACGCCAACAACCAGATCAACGACGTCTTGTCCAAGCTCACCGCGTTGGGTACCGTCATTGTGCCCATGAACGTGATTACGGGTTTGTGGGGGATGAACGTCAATGTGCCAGGACAGGGCGTGGAGAATCTGCGCTGGTTTGCCGGCATTTGCTCGGTGATGGTGGTGATAGCTGTTTCGGGCTACATTGCGGCGACGAGGTATTTGGAGCGCTCGCATTGATTGTGCAGCGCATGTCTGTATCGTTCATGTCATCTGGGGATTTGGAATTATCAGGCTTTGTCTTTTTATTCTTTGCATCTGTCTTTTTTGTGGGTATGAGCGGATTTGATTAGAGTATCAAGTGTTCCAGCTTGGATTACGCTGTTTTCCGCTGTCGATCGGGTTCGTCGTCCAAAGCAAAGGGGCGCCACCTGACTCTGATCGCATCGCCCTTTTGCAATCCACCGTAACTGTGCTCGTCCCCATTCCTCAGTGCAAGTGGGATGGCGTACATGCCGAAGCACGGTCCTGCTCTACCATGCCCTCCCTCGGCTGCTACCTTTTTGACCCTCATTCTGCTTCTATTCAACAGCTTGAGTGGAACGCTTGGATCCTTGTCAGCCGAAATCGGATCGACAGCTGTCAACAGGCATCTCTGACACCTCGCGACCAGCTGGAGCAACGCTTTTGCTTTCGTTGGCGATCCTTGGCTATCGTGCGGAAGGATCCAGATGCGTTCCCAGGAATCTTCGCTAAATGCTTGCAGTCCCGGCTTGCCTCTGACGACAATGTTGGGTCGGAATCGGGCCATGCTCAATGCGGTCGGGTCTGTCCACTTGGAATCGATGCTGATCGGTCTCCCACCGCGACCGTCAGTATCAGAGAAGATAAGGGCAGCCGATAGCTGCGAACGGACAAATTCGAGCGATTCGAGAGAAGCAACGAGCAGCGGATATTCGTCTTGGAACTCGATGGCGCGTTTGCGGTAGAGTTCGGAGCGATCGTGCGACGACCATGACGATCCATCCGTGGGCGGCTTGTAGATGGGAAACGCATCGCGGACGGTGGTGGAATTGGTGTCAAAGTGGAGTAGGAGGACGGGGTAGCCGAGGAATTGGCTGAGCCAGTCGCTGGGGTGGAGCTTGTGTTGACTGGAGTCAGGGAGCGCAGCTACTCGTCCATCGGCCTTGTCGCCCCACATTGCGATACCGGGTACTTGTCGCCACGCTTTGAGCTGGGAAGATGTAGGTTGAAGGACGGTTTCTGTCCCACCAAGGTCTCGTGCCGTCTCTTGTTTGAGCCCTACAGCGGTCAGACGAAGCGACAGGGTATTCGCATCTTGATCAATCTCCGGTTGAACCAAGGTCAACTTTGGCTCCTCCCTCAAGCTCAGCTTCTCCACTTTCCCATCGGCCGCCGTGCGAACCACCATCCAGCGCCTATCCAGATCAAATCCCTGCTGGCTCAGCTGCGCCCTTGAGACCGAGACACCCGCACACGATTTGATCGGATAGAGAAAGATGTCGGCGATCTCACCGAGCGTTTCATCCTGGCATCCGGGTTCTGTCAATGCAGTCTCGGATCCGTAGCTTCCAGAAGTTTTGAATGATGCGGGGAAGAGATATTGGCGCAACAGTCCGATGGCGATGAGCAGGAGAAAGACGTAGATCTGCGCCGAGACGCGCGTGGCCGACGTGGCTTCACGCCATCGTTGTTGAAGCGACTCGGAGGCGTCGAAAAACGGCAGTTTGGCCGGCATAATTAGACAGCCCAATGGTCGGTGGAGGGGCCCCGGACGGAAGGCCTGCTCGAGTCTGCTGGGCCACGTGCGAGTCGACAAGCTTTGAATCACGATGGTAGCTTCCTCAAAGACCTGCCTGTCACCAAACACATGCACAAAAACAAAAAGATCATCAACGTTCAAGAGACGCGGTGGTACAAAAAAGTGACACATCGGAAAAAGCCGAAGCGGTTGGTCCGAGCGTCGGTGTCAATTGTTACGGCGCAAAGTGCGGCTTTTGACGTTTTCCCCGCACTTTGTCTTCCTTTTGCCCCTTTCGCCCGCATGACGGCGAGCTTTGATTGCCGGATGCTCTCGCCTGAAGCATGACTGAGCAAGGGCAGCTTTGCCCACACTTGCTCCCGGAGTTCAGAGCCGCCAAGACGCCCTGGGGCTCCACGGCAAGCTCCCGCATCATGCTACCTTTCTCTGCTTAAAAGGCCTCGACTCGAAGCTTGACACCACCTCCCATTCTCACCGTATAGCTCTCACCAAAACTCAACCTTGGGCTCAGCTTATCCATCATGGCACAAAGTCATCCTCAAGTACAGATCCACCGTCAATCGATCTTGAATCGAGACGAGTTCTGGCTCAGAGCCGCTCGCTCCATTCACTGGCACAAGCCGCCTTCTGTCGCCTATGGCCCTACCTCGAACCGCGATGCGGCATACCTTGATCCCCAAGGACACACGTGGTTTCCGGATGCGTCGCTCAATACTGCCTTTAACTGCTTGGACCGTCACGTCTATGCACAAGCCCATGCATCCGCTATGCCTGTCACGGTCTCACCCGACGCGCCGCACCTCGCCCTCGCACCAACCGCGCACAGAATCGCCTTCCACCACGTCTCGCCGCTCTCTTTCCAGACGCAGCAGTCTCGTTCCATCACCTACTATGAGCTGCTCCAGCAGGTGCAAATCACCGCAGGCATCTTGAAGCACAAGGGCGTAGGCAAAGGAGATGCTGTGGTCATCTACATGCCCATGGTACCGGAAACATCGATCGCGATGCTGGCGTGTGCGAGGATCGGAGCAGTGCACTCGGTCGTGTTTGGCGGTTTTGCACCCAAGGAACTCGCCAAGAGGATTCAAGATTCGGGCTGCAAGATGGTCATTGCCGCTAGTTGCGGCTTGGAGCCTAAGGGGCCGGTCGACTACAAGCCGCTGGTCGACGAAGCATTGAAGGTCTCGGAGCACAAGCCGCAGTCCGGACTGCTCTTTCTTCGACGACACACCATCAAAGGTCATACTCCGGCCCAATGCGCGAAGGACGGCGCTGACGGTCCCGCCGGTTTGCCCGAGTGGGACTGGGAACGCGAAAACCAGCTGACTACCGACAAGGTTGGCGGCAGGTCTCCCTGCTGGGATTGCGTCCCCGTCGCAAGCGAAGATCCTATCTATACCATCTACACCAGCGGCACCACAGGCGCGCCCAAGGGAGTCTGTCGTCTCTCTGGCGGCCACATTGTTCAGCTACGCTACTCGATCGAACACATGTTTGGCATGACTCCAAACGACGTCATGTTCTGCGCTTCGGATCTCGGGTGGGTGGTGGGCCACTCTTACATCCACTATGGTCCGCTGCTGCTGGGTGCGACTTCGATCATCTTTGAAGGCAAACCGGTGATTCCGGATGCGGGAATCTGGTGGAGGATCTGCTCGCAGTACAAGGTGACGCAGATGTTCTGTGCGCCTACTGCGCTGAGGGCAATTGTTGGGCAGGATGCGGATTCCAAGTTGATGCGTGCTCCGGGAATCGATCTACGCAGCTTGAAGACGCTGTTCTTGGCCGGAGAGAGGAGCGAGCCTCAGATCGTTGCGCGGTTTGAGAGGCTGTTGAAGGAGCTGGCTGCACCCGGAGCCCAGACGAACGACAACTTTTGGTCGAGCGAGTCCGGTTCTCCGATTACAGGATTGATGCTGTCCTCTGCATTCGGTCCGCTGCCCGCACGGCCCGGTAGCGCTGGCTTGCCCATGCCCGGGATGGATGTACGCATCGTCGACGATGACGGTCGCGAACTACCTCAAGGTCAGATGGGCAATCTCGTCCTCGCGCCTCCGCTGGCGCCTTCGTTCCTCGGTGGTCTCTGGCGCAACCCGGATCGCTTCTTCAAGTCCTACTTTTCCACATTTGCCAGCAAAGGTGGCTGGTTTGAAACCGGCGATCAAGGTGTCATCGACGCAGACGGCTACGTCTCGATCCTCGCCCGTTCCGACGACATCATCAACGTCTCGGCGCACCGTCTTGGCACCGGTCTCATCGAACAGGTCGTCACCTCGCACCCAGACGTGATCGAGTGCGCCGTCGTCGGTGCTCCGGACAAACTCAAAGGTCAATCGCCCTTTGCCATTGTTGTCGCTCACAGCCGCGTAGCAGCAGCCACGGGCGCAGAGTCACACAATTCGGCCCAAAGCGATTCGGCCAAACAGATGCTGAAAAGCATCAACGATCACGTAAGGAAGGAGATGGGTCCCATTGCTCAGCTGAGTGGCCTGATTGAGGCTCAGAAGCTGCCCAAGACGCGAAGTGGCAAGACGCTGAGGAGGAGTCTGAGGCAGGCAGTGGAGAATGCTGCTGCTGGTAAAAGAAGTGAGTATGATTGTCGAAGGCAATGCTAGGTTGTGTGTTGATAGCTGACCGAGACATATCTTGATCTCGACTCCTTTCCTTACATGCTCGATCTGATCTGATTGCATTCCACGTGCAGATGCACCTGTCGAGTAAGTACCACTTGCCCAAGTGATGATGACAGCGATGGCGGGATCGTGACTTTTGGCCGGCAATGCAACGCGAGCGTGCACTGTATGACGCTGCACAAAACTTGCGGGCCGAGTATAACCGGTGCAGCGGAATTTTCCTTTCATTTTTCCCAGTTTTTGCCCCGCATGTCACGCGCACGTCCCCCGCTCCTCGGCTCCTCAATGCTTCATCTGTGCCATACGGTCACTGATTCATCTTGCTGATCATCATCCATCACCTTTGTCCTCTCACCTTATTTCCACGACCAGCTTCCCGCCCACCATCGAAGACAAGGACGTCATTGATAGCGTCCGTAAAGCTATTGAGCAGTACTTTGACGCTCTTGACGGCAGTTCAGCCAGCGACACTGCCAGCCCTGCGTCCGACAACGCCACCTCGACAGTATCGTCGGCTCCAGCCTCCAATCCTTCCTTCTCGTTGCCTGCTAGCGTCAAACCCAGCATGAAGGCTCTTCAGCTCGAACGTCCCCAAGGTGAGCCCAAGAAGGGCCAGCGCAATGTCGCGGCTGTTCGAGAGGTGCCTACGCCCAAACCCAACTCGAACCAGGTGCTGGTCAAGATCCTCGCTGCCGGCTTCAACCGACGCGACGAATGGTCTATGGTCGGTGCGTATCCTGGCCTGGTCTACGAGAATGCTACGATGGGCTGTGATGGTGCAGGCAAGATCGTTGCACCCGATGGATTCGACTTGCCCAACGAGCATCCCGACAAAGTTGTACTCCTGACCCCCACGCGTGGCTGGGATTCTGACAAGGACGGGCCTGAAGCCGAGCTTCCGGGTCTGTCGGACGAAGAACGAACCAACGGCCTCGGCGGCAAAGGTTTCGGTATCCTCGGGGCGACCAAGCCCACCAACGGTGTGGGAACGTTTGCCGAGTATGTAGCTGTAGAAAAGGACCAGATTGTCGCAGCACCGAAACATCTTACGGCGGAACAGGCTGCTACACTCCCCTGTGCTTCCGTCACCGCTTACCGTGCGCTTTTCACCAAAGCGCAGGTGTCCAAAGGCCAAAATGTGCTGCTTACGGGCGTGGGTGGTGGAGTAGCGATGCTAGCGCTGCAAATGGCGGTAGCCGCGGGCGCAAACGTTTACGTCACCGGTGGATCGGCCGATAAAATCTCGCGAGCGGTCAAACTCGGTGCAAAAGCAGGCACAGAGTACAAGGACGCCAATTGGCCTTCCAAGATCAACAAGCTTCTACCGCGAGCTCGACCCTACCTGGACTGCGTCATCGACAGCGCGGGTGGCGAGATCGGCGTGCAAGCGCAAAAAGCAGGGCTCAAAGCCGGCGGGAAAATCGTCATTTTCGGCATGACAGCTGCGCCCAAACTCACGTTTACCATGCGCGAGGTGCTCAAGAACATCGAAGTGCTCGGTTCCACCATGGGCAGTGCCAAAGAGTTTAGAGACAGCATCAGGTTTATTGAGAAGCACAGGATCGTCCCTGTGGTAGATACCGTGCTCGACGGCTTGGAGCAGGCAGAGAGGGGCTTTGAGTTGTTAGGCGAGGCGGATAAGAGGAGTGGTGGAAAGGTGGTGATCAGGGTGGCGCAGGTGGAGGCGGCCAAGAGCAAGTTGTAGGTTGGAGAAATTTGAAAAGTTTGAGCAGGAGAGTGCCGGTGTGTGTGTGTGTGTGGTGTGTTTGACCAAGAGCAGTGACCCGGCAGGTTCTTCACAGTGACACGCAATGCAGCAGTGAACCCAAATGCATATTTGATCCAATACAAGTACACGCGGTAGCCATCCTGCTCCTTAACGTTCCTCGCGCCACCCCTTCACGATCCCCTTTTCGCAGGAGGAGGCGGACCCATGGACCCAGGCAAACTCGGCTTTGCACCAGGCAACAACGAAAATTGTCCCTGCTTGAACCACTTTTCATCCTCCGGCTTCCTCTCCCCTGACTTGCTCCTGCTCGGATCGACCAGCTCAATCCCCTGCACCGGGGTAAACGAAAGCGACGAAGCCGTGCCATCCACCCCGCCACCGCCCCCGCCTCCAGCACGCAGCACCGAGCTGCTTCCATTGGAAGCGCTGGCCCCACGCAGTGCAGCCAACCGGTTCTTGTTGGCTTTGCTCATGCGACTCTTGCTACGATCCTCTGCTGTCTGTGCGCGAATCTTGCCCGATGCCGAGCTGTGGATCATGCCCAAGCCGACTGATTCGTCGTAACCCATTGCCTCCTCTTCCTGCTTGCCAAACTCCAGCCGATTCTGCATCTTGCGCAGCTCGGTCATGCCATTCCTCTCCTTTGCCTTGCGTGCCTTTCGGCCACCGCGACGTTTCTTGCCGCCGCCTTCCTTGGGAATGGGCAGCACCTTTTCAAGCTTTTGCGGCGGAGGTTCTAGCAGCTTTTCGATCTTTCGAGTGAGCTCTTGGTGCAGTTTGGCGCCGTAAGAGCCATCGCGGCTGGTGGTTTTGCCAGCATCCATGCGGGCCGCGAGAAGGGCTTTGGCAGAGACCATGCGGATGGCTTGGCGCTTGTAATCGTCTGGAGTGTTGGCAATCAGGTCGCTTTGCACAATGAAGCCGGTGGAGCGAGCTGAGCCTCCGTGTGCGGATGAAAGACCGATGGCATGTTTCTTGGCTGCGCCGAGGAGATGGACATTGCAAGCGGGGATCTTGGATAATCCTTCTAGCCCTCCTGCGATACCGAGAAGCTTGGTGGCTGTACGTGTGCCGACAACAGCAGAAAGATTGGGTGCGACGAACGCCATGCGCGATTCGACATAGGCGAGAATCCGCGAGCGCACCGATTCGAGCTCGTAGACCATTTCCAACGCTTCCTGCACAGCCTGCCACTCGGATGGAGGGAGCGGTTGACCGGTCGTGGTCGAGGCCGTCATGCTAATGACGACGACTGTGCCATGTGGAAGAATACCCTCGAGTGAGTTGGTCGGGATGGCATCGTTGTTGCCGATCGCTTTGACCGCTTGAATGTAGTCCCACGGATTCGGGATGAGCGTCTCCAGTTCCGGGAACCGAGGAGAGTAGTGGTCGCGGACGAATTTGTGTACCACCATCACTTCGTTGTCGACATCCACAGCAATGTTGTTCGCTTTGACGATCAGGTGGTATTCTGGCGAGTCTTCCAAGACTCCTGCGAGGTCGGGCTCGGGAAGAGCCATGAAATTGTCAATCTGATCGAGGACATTCTTTACTTTGTTGCTGCTGCTATTGAGGAGCGTGGCGATGTTTCGAACGCTTGATGTACTTGTCAGGTCAAGATCATCTACATCCGCTTGATCTCTCTCGGCTGCTGGCTGCACGGCATTGCGGCCCAGCGGCACACCACTGGTGCCGCCTTGTCCTCCTGTCGACGATGTCGCTGAGGATGCTGGCGCGTCACCATCGTTCATGCTGTGATCATCATCATCATCATCACTTCCATCCTCCAAATCATCAAGATCCGCATCGTCGATATGCGGGCGTTTGCTGTCCGGCTCATCGTGATCCTCCACAAGACCGCGTTTGCGACTACCGACCTGGTCTCCGTTGGTGGATGGGTGAGCCTCACCCTGCTCCTGAAGGCTGACCTCGCGGTCTTCGTCGGAACCAAAGTCGGCGAGCAGCTCATCGGCAAAGCTTGCCATGTTGACGGATGTCTGTCGACTGACGGCCGTTGCGCTTGGGGCTGGTGGTGGTGGCTGAGCAAGAAGGAAAGTCAGTGTCTGGGGCTTGTAGTTGCACAGCACGCGTTGTTGCTTTGGCCCAATTATTGAGTTTCTGCGAAAGCGCTTCGCTCTTCATGTGGAGAAAAAGCCAAAGCTTCTCGCCGAGATCCGAGCTGCTCCAAAAAATAACTCAGCCACCTGCCGGAACTCAGTTGAGTTTCTCAACCTCTTTCGCCAGCATTCGCTTCGGGCTCCATCTGCATCCTCAATCCGACAGCAGCTAGTGCAAAAGTATCAAGGGCATTGCATGGCCTCGGCATCAAGATGGCTCAACTTCCTCCCTACTTGGTGCGCATCGTCGCTTCGATGCTGACGCAAGCTCTCACACGAAAACTCGCCAGCTCGCCCCTATTCTTCCGCATCGTCGATCGGATGATCCACGAAATCGACCACATGCCACATCGAGTGCAAGGCCGTCGAGTTCCAACTTATCAGCCGCCATTAGGGATGCGAGAAAGCGAGTGGGATCAAGACCATGGAGAACCGCACAACGAGCCGTCCCCTTTCCCTGTCTCTTCGAAGAGCAAGCCAGCAGGGTCCACAACGACAGGAGGAGGAACAGAGAATCCACCAACGAGCTTCGAAGAAGCACAACGACAGAGAGCGAGGATGTCGTATCAACAGTCACAGAGGTTAGCGCAGAGGGACAGAGCAAGAGCCCAGGAACACCAAAAAACTGCAAAGGACGATTCGGTCTCAAGAGAGCTCAAGGAGCTACAAGACAAGCTGCGAGAGCTGCGTAGCAGCAAGCCAGAAGGCTCATAAGAGATTCTGACGTCAGCTTTCGTGCTCCGATTTGCAGCCGCATATCCTCCCGGAAGGCGACTCCTTTGATCCAAGCTTCTCCCAACATTATACCCTCGTACAGCATTTGAAGTCAGTCTTAGATTCAATTGCTTTGCGAACCTTTGCCAGCCATTGCTGCCAAGCATTTGTACTTATAGATTCACTCTCAGTGATCGAACCCGGAACCCAGTTTGCTTTCGGTATGCATGGACATCAGTCTCGGGTTCATCGCTCCCCTTGTCAACGGTGGCAATACTGCTGCGTGAGGTGCTTGAAAATGAATCAGCGTGTTAGGCCGGAGATCGAAAGCTTTACGCAAAAATCAGGACGTTCCGGAGGATGAAACGACAACCGAAGATCTGACAGCGTCTAGCGGCGAGTCCTGTTCGCTCTTGTCAACCCGCTCTGTTGCTCGCTTGAGTAGTAGCCCTTGATTGGAGAGCGCTGAGAGAATATACGTCGAGCGTCGGTGGTTCGCCGCCTTGTAGCTCAGGTATAGCAGAACGGGCTCGGTGCCGCCATCTTTGCGTCTCTCACCACAGCCTCACAAGAGGATCAGGGGCTCGTTCTTTGCTCGAAATACCAAGCCCAAGGCGTTGTAGCGCACTGTGATGATGTTGCCAAGGATCATTCAGCGCGTTTTGACTTTTGGCTGAGTGATGGGTTCACGGAGCGGAACATCGAGGCGCGCTGATCCATGACGCGCGACCCTTTTCAATCGCACTTTACACGACACGCGTTCGAACGCGTTCAAGTCATTTACACGACGGACAATGCTGTTTGGAGTCGAAATGCAAACCGAAAATCAAGGAGGCTTTGCAGAGCGAGAAAAATAGACAGGCGAAGAGCAAAGGGGCGACAACTTTGTCTTTGTCTGCAGAAAGGGCAAACGGGCACAAAAGGCACTCCAGCAGTGTCTAACAGATTGGTCTGTGTCTGTCGAGCCGCGCGCGCACAGAGCGCGGACGAACAACACTTGTTTGTCTCGAGAAACGTCCTGAACTGCTGCTGCTCGAGTCTCTCCTCACTTGCTTGATCAACTAACACCAACACTCCTGACCCTTTACCTTTTGCCTCTCGACGACCGTACCTCATATACCTCTACAGGCACCAGATCGTGGACACATCTTTGCTTCATCTAACCATTCCATCCCGGTCACGCTTGCACCACGATACATAGGAAAGGATGTCGTCCTCTTCCGCAATGCCTTCCTCGCCTCTGGGCAGGATTGGTGGGCAAACCCGGAGCGGTGATCAGGAGCGACTCGACCCTCTTGCTCTCGGCAGATCCAACAACACAAGTGGCGTAGGCGCAAGTGCACACAGAGCCTTTACTCCAGGCACATCAGAGGCAGGATCGCTCAACCTCGAACGTCAGCTCCGAGGCCAATACGAAGATGACGCCAGCACCGTCAACGGCGACGCTTCCCGACCCATGGACGAGGACACTCCGCGTCGACCTCGCCCGCGCGCTGCTGTGGACACTCAGGACATCCCCCCAGTCGTCGACGAAGTCGGTGAACGTGTCCGTGAAGGTTTTGCCCAGTTCCTCGAAAGCTTTGTCGACCAGCCCTTGTCTGGCTCCCCTGATCCCAACGGCGAAAAGGTGCAGGACCCGGTCTACATCGACCAGATCTATGCTCTGCGAGACTACAACCGCACCACCCTCTTTGTCGACTTCAGCCACATTCTCCGCCATGACGAAGTGTTGGCGCGCGCTATCAGCGACCAATACTATCGTTTCGTTCCCTACCTGCGTCGTGCCCTGCTCGACCTCGTCAACACATACGTACCCAACTACCTTTACCTCAATGCTCACGTCGCTGCCACTGCATCCTCGGGTCTCATTCCCCGCGACTTTTCTGTCTCGTTCTACAACCTCGGTCTGGTCTCGGGCATTCGTGATCTCCGCACCGACCGTGTCGGCAAGCTTGTTTCGATCAGCGGTACGGTCACACGAACAAGTGAGGTGAGGCCAGAGCTTCTGTACGGCGCTTTTAGCTGCACTGCTTGCTCGGGTGTCGTACGCGATGTCGAGCAGCAATTCAAGTACACCGAGCCCGTCATGTGCAGAAACCCCATCTGCCAGAACAGGAGAGAGTGGCAACTCAATGTCGATCAGAGTCGCTTCTGCGATTGGCAAAAGGTCCGCATCCAAGAAAACGCAAACGAGATCCCCACTGGAAGCATGCCTCGCAGTCTCGATGTCATTCTGCGCTCCGAGATTGTCGAGCGTGCAAAGGCAGGTGACAAATGCGTTTTCACAGGTACTTTTATCGTTGTCCCCGATGTCTCGCAACTCGGTGTGCCTGGTGTCAATGCGCAGATCCAGCGAGAGGCCCAAGGCGGTCGTCCTGCCGAGGGTGTCAACGCGCAAGGTGTCTCGGGTCTCAAGAGCTTGGGTGTGCGCGATCTGACTTACAAGACCGCCTTCCTCGCATGCATGGTGCAGAGCGCCGATGCCAGAGGAGGCAACGACATCCGAGCCGATTTTACCGACGACAATGAGGACGCCGAGACGCTCATGGATTCGCTCACCGACGCCGAGCGAGACGAGCTCGAGGCCATGGTCATGTCCGAAGATATTTACAGCCGACTCGTCCAGTCGATCGCACCCACCGTTTATGGCCACGACATTGTCAAGAAGGGCATCCTTCTGCAACTCATGGGAGGTGTGCACAAGTCGACTCGAGAAGGCATGCGTCTTCGTGGCGACATCAACATCTGCATCGTCGGCGATCCTTCGACGAGCAAATCGCAATTCCTCAAGTACGTCTGTGGCTTCATGCCTCGAGCCGTTTACACATCGGGCAAAGCTTCTTCCGCTGCCGGTCTTACGGCGGCAGTGGTGAAAGACGAAGAGACGGGCGAGTTTACCATCGAAGCCGGAGCTCTGATGCTTGCCGACAACGGTATCTGCGCCATTGACGAGTTTGACAAGATGGACGTCTCAGACCAAGTGGCGATCCACGAAACCATGGAACAGCAGACCATCAGTATCGCCAAAGCCGGTATCCAGGCGACGCTCAACGCACGCACGTCGATCCTTGCCGCTGCCAACCCGGTCGGTGGACGATACAACCGCAAGCAGACGCTTCGTGCCAACGTGGCCATGTCGGCGCCCATCATGTCGCGTTTCGATCTGTTCTTTGTCGTGCTCGACGAGTGCAATGAGGCGGTCGACATGAACATTGCCCAACACATTGTCAACGTTCACCGTTTCCGCGATGCTGCCATCGACCCCGAGTTCAGCACCGAGGCGATCCAGAGGTACATCCGATACGCTCGTACTTTCCAGCCCAAACTGACACCGGAAGCAAGCGATGTGCTGGTCGACAAGTACCGTCAGCTGCGTCAAGACGATTCAGGGCCGGGCAAGAACTCGTACCGAATCACGGTGCGTCAGTTGGAGTCGATGATCCGATTGAGCGAGGCAATCGCACGTGCCAACTGCCGGCACGAGATTACACCGGCGTTTGTTCGCGAGGCTTATTCTCTGCTGCGCCAGTCGATCATCCACGTCGAGAAGGACGATATCGACTTTGACGACGAAGAAGAGGTCGGGCAGGCTACCAAGCAAGAACGTGCGGCGACTACTCAGCCATCATCTTCCCTCGGCGCAATCGATGAGGACTCGATGGACGCCAACATGCAAGCGTCTTTGGGTGGTGGTGATCACGCGGCATCCTCGGGTGCACCGGGCGCTGCGGCGGCTACGGGCGAGATGGCATCGAGCTCGGCCGCCTCGAGGCGCAAGGTGCGTATCACGTTTGATCGATACATGGAGATCGCCAACCTGATCGTGCTACGTGTCAACGAGGTAGAGCGACAGACGATGCGCGGTGTAGCGCGATCCGAGTTGGTCGACTGGTACCTGCTGCAGCGCGAAAACGAGATCGAGACGGTGGATCAGTTCGAAGAGGAGACCGAGCTGATCAAAAAAGTGCTGACAAAGCTCGTCAAAGACTCGATGTTGTTGGAGCTGCGAGAGCAGATTGACGAGGATGGCAACCCGATCAGCAGTGTAGACGATGCTATGGGCTCGTCGGCGGGCGATTCGGTGCTCATGGTGCATCCACAGGTCGACATTGACAGCATTGGCTCGACAACTGCTTCTGCATAGTAGTCCAGGTCTTGTCTCTTCTCGGTTTCAGTGTATTGTACTTATAGATAAGGTTCTGCTATTGCGATGTCGCTCTGTTTCTCTCTAAGTTCTGCCTTCATGTTGCATTCGATTGCGCCTCTGTGTTCAGGCTACGGACTTCTGAACAACCCGATTGCAGGTCAAGCATCTGCGACACTCCCTGTTGCATGAAGACTTCTTGAACATCAAGGCAACAAAAGTCATACAGGAGAGATGTAGCCATGTGATGGGGGTTCGACGGTCGTGAGCTCGCATCAGTCGTAACATCAGCCGATTCGTGCCCAAGCTTAATGCTTGCCGAGCCTGTCATCAATTTCGAGTTTCAGGGTCCTTACTGCCAATTTTTAAATTAAGACAAAAAAGAAAATGTGCGGGTGCGTCACACTGTGCATTTGGGCTGCTGAGTTTTCGGGATTGGGGCGCCTGCATGCGGGTTGCGGCGAAAAGAATGTCAGCTTTCGCTTTTCCGATAGTGGCCAACTCGTCAAGAGCGCCTTTGCCTTGGACCAGACGACCATCCACTTGACCTCGACAATCACCAATCTCGCCGATTCAAGAGCGACAACAGCGAAAACGACTCACAGGGTGAACAGCAACGTAGGGTGCCCTTTTTGGACGGCTTTTCCTGAGGTACAATATTGGATCCTGGCGCTCGTATCGACTGCCGCAATTCATAGATCGATATCTTGGATCCCACTCGACGTTTTCGTCTGCATAGCTACTCCCGGACACACCCAATCACACAGCGAATACACGGAAGGGATTCTGTCTCCATTTTGGCCCAACAGCGACTGACTTGCTCACCACGGGCCAGAGCGCCATGACAGGCGCCGGCTACCACCTGCTACCTAGCAGGGAAAGCGAAGAGACTTGTGTCTCGATGGATGGCGAGCTCAAACTTGCATCCGAGAAAAACCTTCTTCCCAGCTCAACCGATGACACAGATGACTTCAATCAAGACGCAAAACGCAAGAGGCCATTGTTGCTGCTCAAGGCCGTCCTCTGCCTGGTCCTCATCGGTTCTAGCACCTTTGCTGCATGCTGCTTTTATCGCACAAACAACGCCTCCTCGTCGCTCTGGTCCAGCCGACCCATACTGAATGAGCCCATCACCACCGCCCTCGCTTCCGACTCAAGCATCGTCTTTGGTCTGGGCATTGGCGACGTCACAGGTCCCATTGTCGAGGTCAACATGATGGGCTACGCCTCCCTTCCACAGACCAACACCGGTCTACACATCCGTCTGCGGTCTCGAGCATTCATCGTTGGATCGACAGAGCCACCTGCTCTACATTCGAGACTCCCTGAAAAGCTCAAAAGCTTTGTCCCGACCGCCGACGGATCTGACACCCGATGGCTCTTCATCAATTCGGACATCTGCATGGGTGATACCGCACTACGCAAAGCGATTGTCGACCAGCTCCGCGACAAGTACCCTGGAATCTACGGAGAGCGAAACGTTGCATTTGTTGGAACACATTCGCACGCTGGACCGGGTGGCTTTATGCAAGCGCTCTTGCCTACTTTGACGTCCAAAGGTGTCATCATGCAAAACTTTGATGCGATTGTAGAGGGCACGGTTCGAGCCGCTGTACGTGCGCACGATGATTTTGTTGCTCGTCAGACAAAGGTGGAGAACGGTGGCAGTGTCCGGCTAAGCTACGGCAAGACGAGATTGGAAGATGCCCATATTCAGCGGAGCCGTTATGCGTACGAGCAGAATCCACAGCAAGAACGAGATCTGTACAACGACGAGGACCAGGATCACGATTTCAGCTTGCTCAAGTTTGAAGACGTCGATGCGAAGGGAGATACCTCGGCAGCAGGGTTCCTCTCGTGGTATGCGGTGCACGGAACCTCGTTGTACGAGAACAATACGCTCACCTCGGGAGACAACAAGGGTCTCGCAGCACTATTATACGAGACTGCCGAGCAGCCGGATAAGCTTCCAGGACAGAACAGCTTTGTTGCTGGATTTTCGCAAGGCCTCGTCGGAGACACCTCGCCCAACACCAAGGGCGCGTGGTGCGACGATGGCTCGGTCTGCGAATACAAGCATTCGACGTGCGATAACGGCAAGGGCAAAGAACGGGTTCAAACGTGCCATGGCAGAGGACCTGCGTGGGGTCAGGATGAATTCCTACCGATTAGCCCTACAGGAGGATACGATTGGGCTTCGAACGAGATCATTGCACGAAAGCAGGTGGATGCTGCACGGGAGATCATGCAACGCGACTCATCTGCTGCAAGTATAGATGAATACAAAGGTATGACGGTGCTCACTGGACCTGTCAAAAGTGTCAAGATGAACATCGATATGAGCCAGTACACCGTCTACCGTCCTGATGGCAGTCGTGTCAAGACCTGCCCTGCCGCTCTTGGGTACGGCTTTGCTGGTGGCACCACCGATGGACCAGGTGCATTCGATTTCGTTCAGGGAAGCAACAAGACTGACCACCACAATCCCTTCTGGGACCTGGTCAAAGGGTTTATCAAGAATCCGGGGCCGGAACAAATTGAATGCCAAGCACCTAAAGCGATCCTGTTGGATATTGGCGAGATTCACAAACCGTACGATTGGGGACCGTCGATTGTCGAAGTACAGATCTTGAGGGTAAGTGACCTATTTATCCTTGTGGTTCCGGGAGAGTTTACTACCATGGCTGGGAGACGGTTGAAGAGGGTCGTGGGTGAAGCGATCAAGCGAGCCGGATTGGTGGAAGAGCGCGTAGAGCCGATGGTACAGGTCAGTGGCCCTGCGTCCACTTATGGCCACTATGTAACGACGGAAGAAGAGTACAGTGTTCAGCGATACGAGGGGGCAAGCACGCTCTTTGGACCGCATACGTTGGAAGCGTACATGGATGTCTTCTCACGACGGCTCGTGCCTGCGCTCAAGCAAGGCGCAAGAGATTTGCCGCTGGGACCACAAAAGGTGTTTGACATGAGCAAAGCATGGAAGTTCAAGACGGGCGTAGTGTACGACAATCCGCCCGTCGGACACTCTTTCGGCGATGTTCTCCAACAACCCCTGCTCTCATACCCCATCCCCAACTCCAACACCTCTCTCCACACTGTCACATCCAACATCACGGTGACGTTTGTCTCGGCCAACCCGCGAAACAATCTGCGTCTCGAAGGCACCTATTTTGAAGTGCAGCGCTACACCCAAGACGGTACGTGGAAATCCGAGCGAACCGACGGACACCATTCGACCACCATGCGTTGGACCAAGACCAACGAGTTACACGGCTCGAGCAAGGTCGACATCAGCTGGAACGTCGAACCTTGGACCAAGCAGGGCTTGTATAGGCTGGTTTACTACGGTGACAGAAAGACGCCGTTCACAGGCAAGATTCAGCCGTTCCAAGCTGTTTCCAATGAGTTTTATCTTGTCTAGTATCTTCTTTGTTAGTTTACCGTTCTCTTTGGGGCAAGCTGATCGAATAGCGTTCTCGGTTTTGGACTGTCGATTTGAGATTTTACAGACCCATGGTTGAGCAGATTGTGGGTCACAAAGCGACTGAGAGGGCGTGGTTTGCGTGTTGTCGTTCAACTGCACCACAGAGTCGACTCATTCACGGACAAGTCAAAGATGACAAACGCAGCTCAATCATAAACCTCTCTGATCAGGCAAGCGAAATAGGATTGGAGAAAAGGTGAAAACAACAACCAGGGTTTCCAACAAGGAGCAGCATGTTGGCGATTTAGAGACCACCATTGTGAGCACTCTCGACGGCCTTAGCTGCGGCCTCGTCCAAGCCGTCGAAAGCAAAGATCTTCAAGTTGGATTTTTTGATGAGTTCCTTTGCCTCCTTCTCGTGCGTTCCCTGCAGACGTACCACGAGCGGGATGGTCATATCCAATTCCTGGGTAGCCTGAATAATGCCCTCGGCGATCTTCTTGCAGGAAACGATTCCGCCGAAAATGTTGACAAAGATGCCCTTGACCTCTTTCGAGTTGAGCAGCAGTTCAAATGCCTTTTTCACCGAAGCGGCCGATGCGGTGCCTCCGACGTCGAGGAAGTTGGCCGGGTTACCACCGTTGAGTTTGAGCACATCCATGGTAGCCATGGCCAGACCGGCGCCGTTGACCAGACAGCCAATGTTACCGTCGAGCTTGATAAAGTTGAGCCCGTACTTGGCAGCGTCGACCTCGTCCGGGTCCTCCTGGGTCGTGTCGCGCAGCTCAAAGACGTCGGCCTGGCGGAAATCGGCATTCTCGTCAAAGCCAAGCTTGGCATCCATGCAGAGCACTTCGCCGTCCTTGGACTCGGCCAGAGGGTTGATCTCGACCTGCGTGGCGTCCTTCTCATCAAACAGCTTGTAGAGTTTCTGGAAGGTTTCGGCGGCCTGCTTCTCCTGCTTGGCGCTGGTGAAGCCGAGCTTCTTGGCAATGCCGAGCGCATCCTCGTTGCTAAGTCCCTTTTCAAAGTCGATGGGAGTGGTGATGATAGCATCGGGGTTCTCGGCAGCTACCTCTTCAATCGACATACCACCTTGGTTCGAGGCGATCAACACGGGCAACTGGGTAGCACGGTCGTTGAGCACGGCGACGTAGTACTCGTGGTGTGGCGGACGAGCCTCGGCGATCATGACGGCGTTGCAGAGACGACCAGCTGCACCAGTCTGCTTGGTAATGAGGTGGTTGCCGATCATCTTGGCAGCCAGGTCACGAGCCTCCTCGGGCGTCTTGATGAGGTGAACACCGCCCTTGAGACCCGAGTCAAAGTGACCTTTACCACGACCACCGGCGAGCACCTGCGCTTTGATGACGATCTCCTTGCCACCAAACGACTGTGCAGCCTTGTAAGCCTCCTCTGGCGTCTTGGCGGCGATGTATTTGGGCGTAGCGATGCCGTACTTGTTGAGAATGTCCATAGAGAGATGCTCGTGAATCGAGAGGTATCGCTTCTGGGCGGCAGCCTGGCCGCCTCGGACCATGGTCCTAGCCATGGAGGCGCGTGTTCGGAGCGCGTTGAACAGCATATCTGTGAAGCGAACAGAAGACGGAGAGGGAAAGGAGTTGCGAGTTGAGGTGGGGTGAGGTGAGAGAGAGCGAGACGAGAGAGCGAAGTTGCGATGATGAATATTGAATGACCTGCTCGCACAAACACTTTGCTCACCCTCTCTCTCTCTCTCCGGCACACCGACACCCGAGGAGAGGCAGGCAGAGACAGCAGCGCACAACAATCGAACACAGGAAAGAGAGCACGGACGGGCCTCTTTTTCCTCCAGCGAGGCTATCGGCGGTCAACTCTTCCGTGCTAGACGGAAACAGAGCTTTGACCTTTCTCGGCTCATTCCGTCCAGTCTGATTCCGATTCGTTCCCTTGTCAGCCAAACAGCAAAAATCGATCACACAAACACGCGAGGAATTTCTTGAATCTCGACCAAATTCGCCCGATGTGTTAGTTTTGCAATTTGGTTTCTTTCTGGCCGGAACTCGGAGGCGATGGAGCCTGATGCAGAAGAGGAAGTTTTTGGAGAAAGACCCTTTTTCTCGACAAGAGAAAATTTGGCTGTTGCACGCACGTATACACACTTTTCATCATCTCTGTTCCGCAACACATCCATATACCCGTACATCACTGTTACAAGCTTGGCCTCTTTAGGTAGATTGTATCATGGCAGCTGGAAAGTTCGCATCCGGTGGCGGGTCCAAGATGACCATGAAGGTGGCATCTGCAGGTGCGAGCTCGGCATCGGCTCGTGCAGGACCATCAAAGAGGATCGGCGCTACCGCTGCTGCTGGCAAGGGCAAGAAGCCGGCTGTTCCAACACCACAGCAGGACGGCAGTGATTCAGATCATGCTATGGATGATCAAGACCAGATCTCGCTCGAGGGCGACGATGATGATGATGATGACGAGCCCGACACCGAGGACGAGATTGAGGCAGCCAAGGGCGTCGGGTCCAAGAGCAAAAAGACGGCCAAGCGCAAGCGAAGAGCCACCTCTCCCACCTCGTTCGGTACTGCACTCGAAGGACTGCTGGGAATCGCGCCTTCTACATCCGCAGATGCCTTGGAGACGCTCGACGAGACGGCGGAAGACCAAGCAGCAGACGCAGAGATCCAGGAAGACGCCCCCAAAAAGAAGAAGAAGGCGTCAAAAACAGAAACTCAAGTACCTGCCATTCTGTCGCTCGCGCCGCATCTCCGTCGATCTGCTCAATCCACCACACTCAGCGCCCGAGCTGCACGCATCGCTCTGGAACAAAAGCGTCAAAGAGAAGAGCGGAGCCACGTCAAGGATGTCATTGGTGGCTGGGGCCCACCGGGCGTACTCCCCGCGCTCGAAGACGAGGACGGCAACGTGATCGAAACCTTTGGCAACGTCCAAGACGACGCTGAACGTCTGCAGGAATTCGCCAGTCAGGGTGGCACGCAGAGCTACGAGCGCAAACTGCGCAAAGTGGCCCAACGCGGTGTTGTCAAGCTGTTCAACGCGATTCGGGCAGCTCAGACGACCACCGAGGATGACTTGGAAGAAGTTGAGGCGAAAAAGAGCGCCGCTTCCCTTGGCGCCAAGACGAGCGGTAGTAGCAGCGGCACGAGCGCAGCAGCAGCCCCAGCCAAGAAACTCGGTCTCGCAAGCAAAGATGCGCGCCTGGCCGATCTGAGCAAATCCAACTTTTTGGATCTGATCAAGAAGAGCTCCAAATCCACCAAGAGCAATGGCGTTGCTGCCAAGTAAGAGCGCACAAGGTTGCCCTTTCTCTCCCTCTTACCCTTGCCTCAATGCTTTCACAATTCCACGTCATCTTCTGTATACCACTGCTACAAAATCGATCTTACATTGTTCGCATTCACACTTGACTGAGCTGACAGCAACTCCCGAGCAAACATATATGTGCATGTGCGTTGAGTTTGACCCGCAGACCATCGGCTGCACACTCAAACCACTACCCGAAGCAGGAACCGCCAAAGGGCCCAAGTCACCGGCGGCAAAAGCGGCAACATTGACACCGGAGCAAAACGTCATCTCGTGGCGTCAACGGGTAAGTGACGGGTCATCCCATGCGCCGAAGCCGAATCTTATCGTAGAAAACAGTGTGGTCCTCAAGCGAGGGGGGTCTCAAGACGAATCTCTGTCAAAGCTGCGTCCGAGTGTGCCTGAGCCACAAGAGACAAACAAAGAGCTCGCGATTGCGGAGACCAATCTGGAAAAAGCCGGGAAAATGAAAGAAACAAGGTGACAGCCTGATTCAAGGCAACGCTTTCGTCATCTTGCACGCGTAGCGTCTTGAGATCTGCAGCAGCAAGCACTGCTCTCCTAATCTTGTTTCTTGTGTTTTTTCGTTTTCGGTCAGCCGCCGATGTGGACGTTTCGGTCGCTACAAAGCACAACCGAGCCTGGGGATAGAAGCCAAAACTGCAATTCCAGTGCCGGTCTGCTGTCCAGTACGGGTAACCGTGCATGCGAGCCAAGTCAACAGGCGGCTCTCTGCTCAGCTCTTTCCACTCTTCTCCATCTGAGACAGCAGCTTGCTTTTCCCCCACCTTCTCCATCAAACCATCCCGATCTTGGTTGGCTCTGCAGCACTGCCATCTCTTGTTGTCGTCTCTGCTTGGTGTTGTTGGCCGTTCTGGGTGCTGCGACTCGCGCTGCACGTCAACATTGGCTATTGCCAAACATCCAAAAGTTCGACCCGAGACACAGCTTAGCTTCTGATGCGGTCTTGAGCGATCCAACAATCGAGCATCAGCCATTCTGAGCCTCAGAGTCGCGCTTGACCAATCATGTCGTCAGGGACATCGTTTGCCGATCTCGCCCACCAGGCGTGGGACACAGCTGCACAGGTGACCGGTTTCGCTTCCGTCGACGAAAACGCTGCGTCCGAGGACCACAAGCAAGACTCGCAAACCGCAGCTGACAACAAGCAAGATGCCACGTCTCCCGAAAACAAGGCGCAGGCGGCTTCGCAATCGGAGGAGCCGTACCGAGGAGCACCGGGCAACCACCCCAACGACCCAAGAGCTCGCATAAATCACCCAGATGCTGTCAATGGACACACACCCTCATCCTCGAGTCAGTCCGCGTCCGAGCCCAAGGTGGACAATCACCACTCGAAGCAGACGCCGCAACCCAAACAACGATCATCTTCCATCAAACATCCTCACGCTGCTAACCAACAAGACGACATGGGTCAGTCCGTCATCGAGCGCGCTCTCGGCGACGACGGCCTCACCGCACAACGGCAGGGCACCGTCTACGACAAGCAGCTGGAAAACGAGATGGACGGATCCTACAAAAACACAGAAAACGAGACCAAGCCCGAGACTGCCGCAGCCGAACTGGGCCAACCGGTTCACTCGGAGCGCAACAGGTCGCAAGAGAAAGCCAACGCGGCTGAGAACAACGAGGATGCACATCAAGAGCATGCTGCCAACCGTGGTCCATCCTGGGCTTCACGTCCCGACGACAAGCAACGCGCTGTTATTGCAAAGATGAAGGAAGAACAAGCGGCAGGCACTTGGAAGCGTCGCTTCTCCAGCTTTGGGCCCTCGGCTTCCGGCGGGCCGTCTACTCCCTCAAGCAAGACCAGTGAAGACAAGGAAAAGACTGACCATCGCTTCGGTGGTATGTTTGACTCTGATTCGCCCGCTCGACCTGGCCTCAGCCTCTTTGGCTCAAGCAGCTTCAATCGAACCAATACGCATCGCAGCGGTTACAAGAAAGATCAGAACGGCGATGCCTCTTCCCACGCTGACACAAAGCACAACGGACAGGCACAATATGCCTCTCGACCCGAAGCATCGCGCACGTCGAGCCGCTGGGCGGAAAATTCCAACAAGATGCGCAACGCCTTCGAGCCTCCAACCCCCTCTGCCGAAGCACCTCCCGGTGACTCCAACGCGCAACAAGCCAGCAATGACGACATCCCAACTCCCGAGCTCGCGCCTGATGATCAAAAGCTAAGAGCCATCACCAAGATCATGCTCGGCTCTGGCAAGGAAAAGGAAAAGGACAAGGAAGAACCCACATCTCCAGGCGCAACATCACCGTCTGGCCTCGGAGGCGCTCCACAGGCACAGACTCGATGGGCACAGCTCAAGAAAAAGGTGCGAGACTCCCAGAAGGCTAAACGTGATCAGCAAAAGTCGAGCGCCGTCGGCCTCGATCTCGCCAAGGAGCTTCAGACTGGTATTTTGCCTGTCTTCCTTCTCAAGATGGCCGTCGAGCGCGATGAAGCAAATCGTCGTCGTATTCCTGTATTGCTCAACCACCTTCGTCTTCGCGTCACCGACAGTGTCAACCCCATGCACAATACGCATGCCGTCTTTCGAATCGAGCTCGAATACGGAGACGGCCTCGTCAAGTGGGTCATCTACCGCGAGCTCCGTGACTTTATCAATCTACATGCCCACTATCGAGCTGCTGCGCTGCGTGGCTACCTCGGCAGATCCATCGGAAGCAACTCGTCCGAAGGCGACGTAGGACTGCCCAGCTTTCCCAAGATGAGTCTGCCTTACTTCAATCAGCTCCAGAGGCAGGGCAAGACCTCGCGCGCCGATTTTGCCCGTGCCCAGCGCGATTCGCTCGAAAACTACATCATCGAGCTCATTCGACGCACCATGTTCCGTGCTGAAGCCAATCGCCTCTGCAAGTTCTTTGAGATCTCGGCGCTCTCTGTCTCGTTGGCCAGTCGAGGTGGACATCAGGGCAAGCAGGGCTACCTCCGCATCCTGTCGCGCTCTTCACGCAAAAAGGATCAGAAGAGCATGCTGACGCCAGCGCGGTGGGCCAAGGCGTACGAACCCAAGTGGTTCATCGTCCGCGAAAGCTTTATTGCCATCGTTGACGAGCCCGACAGTCTCCAGCTCTACGACGTATTTATCATGGACAATGACTTCAAGGTCGAAAGGCCCAAACGTCTGTACAAGCAGACCATGCACATCGCCCACGGACTCACGCACAGTGATGAGAAGAAAGGAGCAGAGGTTGAATCCTCCGAACAACCGGACTCGTCCAACGGCGCTGGCGGAAAAGAAGCCTCTTACGACCAGACCGCTCTCCTGACCGGCGGTCACTTTAGAGATGCTGACCCAAACAAGCGAGATGAAACAACTGGAAACGAGAGGCATGCTAGTAGCCACACCTTTTATATTCGCAATTCGGAGCGGAAACTGAAGCTCGTCGCCAAGAACGAGCGTATGATGGAGCAGTTTATCGTCTCGATGCAAAAGATGGCCACAGGCAACATCTTTGGTGGTACTAACCGCTTCGAGAGCTTCGCGCCCATCCGCCTCAATGTGTCGGCACAGTGGCTCGCCGATGGACGCGACTACTACTGGAACCTGAGCAAGGCGCTCATGATGGCCAAAGACCGGGTCTTCATTCATGATTGGTGGCTGAGTCCCGAGCTGTACCTGCGCAGGCCCGGCCATCCCAAATGGAGGCTCGACAATGTGCTCAAGAAGAAGGCCGAGGAAGGTGTCAAGATCTTTGTCATCATCTACAACGAAGTCTCGAACAACTTTACCCCCACCGACTCGAACTACACCAAACAGCGCCTCATCGGTCTGCACCGCAACATCTTTGTTCAGCGCTCGCCAAGCCACTTCCAGACGGGCACCTTCTACTGGGCGCACCACGAGAAGCTCTGCGTCATTGACGAGACCATCGCTTTCATGGGCGGTCTCGATCTGTGCTTTGGCCGCTACGATACGCCTGCCCATGTGCTTGTCGATGATGCGTTCTACCACAAACGAGAAGGCGAATCCGACTCTGACCATGGTTTGTCCAACAAATCCGGCTTCCTGGGCCCGGTAAAGGACGGACGAGAGGCGCACATTTGGCCAGGTCAGGATTATGCCAACGAGCGAGTCATGGAATGGCACACCCTCAGCAAGCCGGCAGAAGACCTTTTTGCGCGTGAGAAATTCCCACGGATGCCTTGGCACGATGTCGGTCTCCAGCTCGTGGGTCAGCCAGCCCGCGATCTCTGCCGCCATTTCATTCAGCGTTGGAACTTTTTGCTTCGCATCAAGAACCACTCTCGCCAGATGCCGTTCCTGGTGCCTCCACCCGACTTTACGCCGGAGGAGCTGCAAAAGTATGGTCTCACGGGAACGTGCGAGGTGCAGATCTGTCGATCAGCGGGCCCCTGGAGCTTGGGCACCACCAACAAGGTCGAGCATTCGATCCAGAACGCATACCTCAAATCGATTCAAATGAGCGACCACTTTGTCTACATCGAGAACCAATTCTTCGTGACATCCACCGTCATGGAAGGCAACAAGATTGAAAACAAGATTGGCGAGGCACTTGTCAGCCGTATCATTCGAGCACACAGGGAAGGCACGCCCTGGCGCGCCATCATTGTCATCCCTCTCATCCCAGGATTCCCCATGCCGATCGACCATCCAGATGCATCGTCAGTACGACTGATCGTGGATCTGCAGAACCGATCCATCTCGAGAGGCGAGCATTCCATCTTTGGCAAGTTGCGCAGGGAGGGGATTGACCCAGAGCAGTACATCAGCTTTTTTTCGCTGCGTACGTGGGGCAAGCTGCGCGGCGGTCAGCTGACCACGGAGCAGATCTACTTGCACGACAAGATCATGATCGTCGATGATCGACTTGCCATCATTGGGTCTGCCAACATCAACGAGCGGTCTCAGCGAGGAGATCGCGACTCGGAGCTTGCCTCTGTGATTCGCGATCACGATATGATTGACAGCTACATGGGAGGACAGCCGTACAAAGTGGGTCGCTTTGCCCACACGCTGCGCATGCGGCTTATGCGTGAGCACCTTGGCGTTGATGTTGACGAGCTCGAGGCGAGCGAGCGACAAAACGCGGCTCAGGCCGACGACGACGAAGACGACGACGAGGATGACTCTGAGGCGGACGAGCACGATTTTTCCGGTAACGAGGGTCAGCTAGCTGGTACAGCTGACGAGTGGGATCCTGATCAAGAGCAAAGCCATGGTGGACTCAAAAAGCACGGTGATCATGAGTCTTCGCCGTCGGAGCTAGTGGAGGTGCCGACCAACAAGCAAGTTGTCAAGGACAAGGCGACCGCGTTGGCCGAACACGGTAGTGGCACCACCTCGACCATGCGCCGCCAAATCAAGGAGACACTCAAGGGCTCCAAAGAGAAGATGGAGATGGAGGCTGGAGCAGTTGGAGCTGGAGATAAAGCGGATCCAGCTTCTCCAGAACCGGCCAACCAGAATGAGAGGTACCAAGCTGCGCGTACCGAGCGAGTCGAACAGGCACTACGCGGTCAGGAGACGCAAAAGTTTGTCGACGGTCAGTACGACAATAGTAAGGAGCCGACGTTGGAAGAGAAGATGATGGTGGAAGACGGACATGCGGTCAACGGCAAGTCGCGTCATTCTGCGGATGGAGAAGCGAAGCGGTCCGCGCATGGGCATGGGCAGCATCGAGCTTCTACAGACCATCGCGACCAACGTCACCTGCTCGGCTCGCTCAGCTCGTCGAGTCTGGGTCCCGAGAGGGAGAATGACTTGCTGCGACGCTCAGCGCAGCCAGGACGTTTCCACAGCGATGGCGGCCACGAAGATGCCCGTCGCAAGATTGCGAGCCGCATGTCGAACGATTTGTGGAATCTACCTGCAGCTTCGCTCGACGTTGATCCGATGCGATTCCAGGATCCGGTCGATGACTCGTTCTACGTCGACTACTGGCTCACATGTGCCGTACACAACACGCAGATCTTCCGTAAAGTGTTCAAGTGTGTTCCCGACGACACGGTGACGACGTGGGCCGAGTACAAGGCGTTTGGCGCCTGGGCGGATCGTCTAGCACGGTCGGGTAAGTTTGGCGCCAAGGAGTCGCGATCAGAACGCGATGCGCAGGCGCACAGCGTTCCTGGCGCTAGCGTAGGCGGACCGGTTGGTCAAGTTCGAACTCGCGACTCGACCTCGACCTCGACTGCCAAGAACGACGATTCGTCCCAGGTACCTTCGACTCTACGAGATGCACCCTCGCCTAGCCAAGGTCACACGCAAAATGGTTCGAGCGCGGGAGGCGCACCCAAGGACAATAAGAAGGAGGTCGAGGGCTTTTCCAGTCGCGAATTGGATCAGATGGAGGCATTGCTGGAGGAGTGTAGGGGATCGTTGGTGCTCCACCCGACGCGGTTTTTGGAAGCCGAAGATCATTCCAACAACTTTTTGTTTGCGATGGACCGCATCAATCCGCTGTTGATCTACGATTGAGCGTGGTCAAAGAGGCGACAAACACAGACGTGGGGTCTTTTGATGCAATGCATGTTTCGTTCTCGTTCCGTCTGTTGGCGTGTACAGAGCATTAAGGCTGTGCGGTGTCGAGGTCTGGGTCTCTCACGAGAGTGGGGAAGGTTTGTGTGAATGTTTTTGTTGAGTCAATAAGATGCTGGCGGTACAAATACAGATGTGCAATGTGCGATACGGTGTGTGTGTGTGTGTGTGTGTCGGATGTGCAGGTGACTCTCTTCTGGATGCTTTCTTTCTCGGTGCTCTGTCTAGATCTTTACCACCGTCCATTATGATGCTAGTCCAAGCGAGGACGGAAGAGTGTTTTGGTGTGCAGTCAAAGTCAGGCATGCTCGTCGTCAGATTGAGCAAAGAGCCTTGTATACATTCTGCACATGCTCTCGTACGCTCTTGTATCTCGCGTCCTGAATAGCGTTGCAGCATCGACATTGAGCGGGCTATCGGGCTCGGGTGCGTCCAATAGCGCCAAGATGGCGGTACACGCACTACTTAGTGTCCAGGCTGGGGTCCATTGCGCCTGGAGGATGTCGAGGCAAATCTCGCCGTCCTTCCAAGCGACATTTGGGTGGAAGATCTTGGTGCGAAATTTGATGGTCGGTGGTTTGGTCGGGTATGTCGGTGGTACGATGATGTTGAGATGAAACAGGCCTGAGCGGTAATTACCCGAACATGGGCCTCGGAGGACGGCGGTCCATTCAAACAGGTCTTCACCCTCGACGTCGTACGGTCGCAATTCCAAGAGGTCCGGATTGGCAGAGGAGCTGCGTGGAACGTTGGGCACCATACCGAGCTCGCGTGATGCAGCCTGGTACTCTTTCAGCAAACGCTTGGTCGTTGTCGCTGACGCCATCGTGATGAGCTCAAGACCGCCGAGTAAAAGAGAAAATCTAGGGTTGGAGGATGCGAAGTGTGGGATCGCAGCCGACTGCTGGAGTCAAAATTTTCCTTGCAAGGCCAGCTCGAACTGCACTGGTATGCTCGATCGACTCAACGTCAGCCTCGTCGACGATGATGCAGTGATTCCAAGATGGGCAGGTATTGGTGGTGCAGCAGCAAGCAAGCCGATCAGTAGCGATCCCCTCTTTATTCCTTTCACGCCGTAATGGAATCTCGATAATTCTCCTCGTTGCTCGCTTCAGAACGAGCCACGGTCTCCGGCAACGCACAAGAAGCCATTTCCCGGACACACGAAATGCAAGAAGCCAGTTCCTTTTTCTCCTCCAGAACTGTGTGTTGTTTTGAGTCTGACATGCTGAAATGTTGATTAATCTCTGATGCTTCCGTCGACGTTCAGGAATTGTAAAGGCACTTTCTCCCATTGCTTTAGTTAGCCGCAAGTGAGCTGGATGACACTCATCTGCAGGTTTCAGTGCGTATGGATTTGTCTGATTGGTCCATTTGGCCGCGCTGGAAAAAGAACCTTCCGAGGCTACTACCGGGGCATGGATTGATGCGCGCGAGTCTCTCTTCCTCACTTGAACACACGGGCGATTTCTTCGTACATCCCATTCGCAAGAAGAGTAGCATCTGAGACACGCGAGAGAACGGACGAGTGCGGTGTTTCTGGTTATCGGAACGCGAATAATGCCAAGCCGTGTCTCTCTCTCTGTCTCTCTCTCTCTCTTTCTTTGTCAAAATTTGGAATTCGAGAATAGCAGAGTCCTCGCGCCGCACGAGAGAGAGAGAGGCGGAGATGGGACACGGTGAAGTCACGTTGCGTTGCTCTTCTTCCCGAGGCGATCTAGCTTCGATCCCGCCCGCGCAGAAGGATTGTTATAACGTATTCCCCCCGCACCGATCTCATCTGAAGCGTTTTTGCCGGGGTCGCGCTTTTTCGCCCGGCCACACGACGATCTTGGACATTCTTTTTCACAAGTTGGCCTTCGATGAGCTAGCTGCACCTACACTTGTTGGAATTCGAGATGATGCGGCTTTGGGAGGCAAGCAAGCCTCTGCTGTTGGGCAAACAATGCAAAGGCATGGGAAAGAGAGGCCCTCAGCGGCGTGCCGTTGCAGAGTGTGTGTGCGAGGTGTCAGCTGAGCAAGACAATTGGAATCAACGACCGTGCACGAATTCTTTTCTCGTCTCAAAGGTGTCTTGCGGGTGTGCAAGGGTGCCATCCCTGTCTCCCGGATTTCGCAAACGAAGCGAGCGAGACGAGCTGTTCCGAAGTCTGACAGGTGCAACGTGCATCGGCGTTGCATTACATCAGTGAGCAGCATGGGACCCCACTTTCTCTTGTGTTTTTTCCTTGGATTGGCCTCCACTTGTCTTTTGCGCGGTCACACAGCCTGCGAATGTGCTTCTGCCGCCGTTTGTGCTGATGCTCTATTTCGGTGCCTTCGGAACCACCGATCTTGAGGTCAAATGACGCTCGCCGAGACTGCCCATCGCTCTTCTGCACATGCCATTGATGCTCTCATGGGTCACCTGCGATCTTGGCCGCCTTGATCAGGCGCTTTTTCTTGACAAGCGACCCCAAGTCCACCTCGTCTGTGCGTCTGTGCGCTGCGGAAAACGGTGCGGAGCATCCGCGCTGTCAAGATGCAAGATGGCCGTAGCCCGTCGTCAGCTCCAAACTGAGCAAAGTCATTCGACGCTCCTTCCCCAGAGCGGCACTCACTGAGTCAAGAGAAGAGAGGGAGAGGAAGAAGAAAAAGACGAGACACAAGCACAGCATTCCTCTGATGCACCTCAGCGAGCCCCAAACGTAAAAAATGTACAGCCCTTTGTGACGGTGACTGCTTTGACATCCCGCCCATCCAACTTCACCTCTTTGCCCCACCACTACCACCACCAACCCTCCTTCCCTCAAGCAACTCGTCTTCCTGTATCAACAATGAACTCGTTCTACTACGACAGCGTCCTCGACGCTTTCAAGAAGCCCGACGTCGGCATCCCTCCCATTCCGCCTCACCTCGAGCACCCCATCGTCTCGACGCAATGGGGCCACACCTACCTCTGGGTCGTGTTTTTCATCATGGCCGGCTTCTCGGTTCTCTTCTTCATCTCATCCCAGCGCGCCTCGTACCGATACCGTCTCATGCACACCACCACGTTCTTCATCACCGCCATCGCTGCCACGTCGTACTTTGCCATGGCTACCGGTGTGGGCAAGACTTTGACTACCATTGGTGAAGGCCACGGTGCTCCTCGCGAATTTTACTATGCTCGATGTAAGTGCACCCCGTAACAAGAACCAGACGCCTGAGAAGCTTCTGACTTTGGCATCTGATGATGGAACAAGACGCGGAGCAATAAATTGACCCTTGCCTTTTCCTCGTTTCGCGCAAAATCACAGACATCGACTGGGCCCTTACTACTCCTCTCCTCCTCTTCGACTTGACGCTGCTCGCCGGCCTCCCGGTCGCAGAGATCATCGTTCTCGTCCTCGCCGACGAATTGATGATTGTCACGGGTGTCATTGCCGGCGTTCACCCTACCAAGACGGGCAAGTGGGGCTTCTTCACCATTTCGTGCGTCGCGTTTGCCTGGGTGCTGCTCCAGCTCGTCACTTCCGGTCGCTCCACCGCCTTCCTCCGAAGCCCCAAGGTGGGTGGTCTGTACAATCAGATCTCGCTTGCCCTCGTTGTGGTCTGGACCGCCTATCCCGTTGCGTTTGCACTGTGCGAGGGTACGGGCAAGCTCAACCCGGATGCCGAGATTCTCTTCTTTGCCATCCTCGATGTGATTGCCAAGCCGCTCTGGGGCGCTTGGCTGTTGCTCGCTACGCCCGACGAGGGACATGTGCTGGTGCCCGAGTCGCTGTGTGCTCCCGCCGGCTCGCCAGCTTCCGGTGGCTACGGTGCTATCTCTCAGGAGCCCCGCGCTGAGGATGCTTAAGTCGATGGCTCGGTTGGTAATTTTACTTTCGCCCCTCTTTCGCAAGTCTCGTTGTGCGGTGTTGCGTAACAAGGCGGCAACGGCAAGTTTGTCTTGAACTACGACTTTTGAAAGGGTCGATCCTCTATCGTCTAGCCCAGCGCGCGCCTTGCAATGCTTGCTTGCCCACGACACCGTTCGAACCTCGTCGCATCAAGAACTCATCTTCTTGCCCCACACGCTTCTTCTCCTCTCTTGCCCTCTCCTGCCGTAGCTGAAATTTCTCCCTCCAGACATGCTCGTCCACCCCCTCCCCCCGCCCACCCTTTCGCGCGTGTATGTACGCTGGTCAAGTTTTTCACCTACGCATCCCCGTACTCGCCGGGTTCCTTTTCTGATCTTGTACGCGCATCGATGGTTGAATTGGCTACAATTACGACTCGCTACTCACCGTAAGTGTCTGTGTGTTTGTGTGTGTGTATGAGGAGCACAGAGGTGATGGAAGGCTTTTTGTTGAGGCAGAAACAGCGAGGCACTAAGAAATGGTCGGAGCAGCAGTCAAGGCTTGACTTATGCCTGTTGGGTAGGAAGATTAAATTTTCGTTTGTGTGCCTCATTTTTTCTGAAGGATTTTTTGACTTTGGTGGAGCTCTTTTCAGATGTGTAGGGAAAAGGATTGTTGAGAGCTGTGATTTGATTTCGCTGTGTTAGAAGAGGCGGGACAGGGTCGATGCGGTTGGGTGTGAGATGTGTGCTATAGCAAGCAATGATGATGATGATGGTGGTGGTGGTGCTATGTACATGTTGACTGGGAAAGTTGGAACGTGAGGTAGGGATGTGGGGAGCCCCGAGGTTTGGGGTGGGATAGAGGTGGGGCTGCAAATGACAGAGAAGTTTTTCGAGCTACAGATCCTTCTTCTCGCCGCTGGCTGCCTGCTCTTCTGCAATTCTCTTTTCCACCGCCTCAGCCTTCCTCCTCTCCAACCGTCTCTCCTGCCCCTTTGTCACCAACGGTCTCGGCTTTACATCGGCAAACAATGCCCAAAAGCTCTCTAGCACATAACTGCCTACAAAATCCACCCCCATCGCCACTACCAACCTCACCTGATATCCACTCTGCATCTTAACCAGCTGCAACCACTCGTTCAACTCGGGCATAAACTCGGTCGCACCTGCAATCGCAATACCTCCAACACTGACTAGACCATAGTAGAGATATTTGTTTTCGCGAATCGATTCGCGCCACGGTCGACCAATATAGTTGACGGCAAACGTCGAAATTGTCTGCGAAAGGCCGAGCAAATACACGCCTGTATTGAGCAGCGAGGGTGCAAACTTTGCTTCCAGATCAATCACATCCTCCGGAGACTCGTACGCAATCGACAGCGTCTGGATGTAGTACATGGTCGCAATATGCAGTGCCGTCTGGGTGAGGATCGAGCCAAACACGTATGCGTTGAGAATGTTGGCTACCGGTCGTTCCTTTGACAGCCGGTCGATCGGTTGACCGCGCGAAATGCACAGGAAGCAGACGGAAGCCAGCATACCCGAAATCGTCACCTGATAGTCGCCGAACTTGATTCCGTCAAGGTACAGCACCGAGAGTGAGTACGCCTGAATCAAGCAGTTGAGCGCCAGAATCTTGTACATCTGAATCGTAGCCACCAGCGTACACCTTCCCTGTCGAATAATGGCAATGATCGAAGAGACATTGGACAATTTGCTCGTAAACGGCGCCGCAACCGAGGCATCTCCCAGTCGGATCTGCGGTGGTCCATCATCCAGATCCGCATCCGCCATGCTCGACGTAATGGCAGACAAATCAAACTTGGCTGTACGATCAGTTGTGCGAGCCGTGTTCATCTTGGCCAGCGCCTCGTCACGCGCCTTGTCAAGTTCCGGGAACTTTTCCTTGAGCATCGGTGGAACCGGCGGAGGTGGTTGACCAAAGCGCGCCGTGAGCGAGAGTTGCGATTCATACACTTTCTTCATGCGCTCCATCTTTTGGTGCTCGGCGATCTTGGCCAGGTCTTCTGGGGTGCCGTCGAGCAGCGCCACGCCAATGTTGGCCGCTTTGAGTGCGCCCACATCGTTGGTTCCGTCACCAGCCATGAGCGTGATGTATCCGAGCGATTTGAGCGAGTTGAGGATGAATTCCTTCTGCGAGGGCGAGACACGGGCGTAGACCCAAGTGTTTTGCACAAGCTGATTCCAGGCCACCGCCTTGTCCTGGTACTGCTTCATGGCTACACCGGTGATGCAAATGTCGTACTGATCAAACAGCTTGGTGTCGATCGGATCAGATGCCTTGACGGGGATGGAGACTTGTTCGTCGACTGATCGCCAAATCAAATCTTGCTCCGAAGTGGCACCCTCCCGAATGTCCAAGATCAACGTCTGACGGTCGACAATCTCGACCTGCGTAGCAACGTGCACAGCGGTCAGAGGATTGTCGCCTGTAATCATGATGCAGCGGTGCGAAGAGTCGTTGAGATGCTTGAGCGATTCGACCGCATCGGGCTTGAGCGGGCAATGGAAGACGAGGAAGCCTGCAAACTTGAGACCTGCCTCGACCTGGTCTCTCTGGAGCGCATTGATGGCGTTGGTGTCGTTGGGCGAAATGTTGTCGACAAAGCGGTAGCCAAGCGCAAGCACACGCGATCCGCGCCGGGTGAATCCCTTGTATGTCTCATCGTAGTGGGCGGGCAGCTGTGTGAACATGGTCTTTAGCGTCTCGGGGGCACCCTTGACTGCGATCAGGACGCGACGGCTGCCGGTCTGGTCGATGACGTGGTTGACGGTCGACATGCGTTTAAGTGCAGATGAGAACTGGAATCGGCGTCGAATTTGGACACCGAATCGGTGCGAGCCAGCCTTAGGATCGGTAGGAGTCAGCATGTCGCCCTTGTTGAGCTTCCAGTCCATAGCTTCCAGCGTTGTCTTTTCCATAGGGTCGCCGACCAGACCGTCTTCGAGCAGCACGAGTGCGTGGGCTGAAGCGAGTGTAAGCGTTGTCTCGGCAGAAGCCTCCTTGAGCGGGATCAAAGGAGAGTCGCCGCCTGGCGAGCAGTTGACGACACCTTGCACCTCGAGATCCTCGCCGGTGATGGTACCAGTCTTGTCAAAGCAGCAGACATCGACACGGCCAGCATAGGGGATGCGGAAAGGCTCGGTACAGAAGATGGCGTACTTGGAAAGAGCCATGAGCGAAGCATTGACCGCCATAGACAGCTCCATGGGCAGCTCGGGTGGTACGACCGAGGTGATGATCAAAACGCAGTCGAGCAACAGCTTGCCCTTGGGTCGCTCCATCTCGGTACCACGTACCCACACATATCCACTGGCAGCGATGGCAAAGATGAGGAGGAAACCGATAAAGACAAAGCTCTCGAGGTTGTTGGCAGTGACGCGCGACTCGTTCTGGAAGACCATGAGACGGATGAGCTGACCCTGCGAGGTACCAAAGCCGGTTCGAAGAACGATACCGAGAGCACCATTGTCGGGAGCGCGGATTTTGGCGTAGCTACTGTCGGCCTCGGGTGCGGTTGTCTGAAGCACCTTGGTACCGCCAAAGACGACGTTGTTACGATCGGCGCCATTGACGTCGAGGATGTCCTTGCCGTCACGCAGCTCGATGTTTTCCTTGAGCAGAGGCGTACTCTCACCGGAAAGCATGGCCTCGTTGACGATGGTGGATCCAGCGACAAGGAGCAAGTCGCAAGGAGTAGCCGAGTCCTCCTTGGAACGATCGATGGAAACGAGGTCGCCGGGAAGCAAATCAGAGGTCATCATCTCTGTCCACTTGGCTGCACGGTAGACCCAGATCTTGTAAGGCTGGATAGACATGGTCCTAAATTCGCTTAGAGTACGCAATCGCTGGAAGACGACGGTGCATTCAAAGACGATGAGCATGAAAAGCGTAAAGAGTGAGTAGTACCAGTACTCGTCGAGCATCCAGAGACCAACACAAAACACCTGAAAGACGAAAAAGGGAGCGACGGCGTGTTCGAGGAAGAGATCGACAAACATGGGCTTGGGAATGTCGAGCTCGTTCTTGCCAAAGGTGCCGAGGGCAAGCTCGACGTCCTTTTCGGTCTTGAAGCCGCGGTTGGATTGGAATTGCGAGAGATGCGGCTTTGCATCGGCAGGATAGGGCAGACGGCGGAAAGTAGGCTCGTTGATGAGAGGCGAAACAAAGATGTCGGTGGATGCAGCCGACGTATCTGGCGTCGCGAGAATGTACTTGTCGGCCTGGTAGGTGAAGGAAACCTCGATAGGCAGGTTGGGTCGCTCAACGCGATCGAGCGAAACGATGGCACCCTCACCCTTGTGGGCGAGAGGATGAACACGAACGAGCTGGGCATCTTCAAGACCCCTGGCCTTGGTGCAGGTGGTCAACACTTTGGCCGCAATGCTCCATTTGGTGATGAGGAAGCTGAGCGCATGACCCGAGACAAGAAGAACGGTAAAGACAAAGGTCCACTCTTCCGACCTGACCCATTCGTCGTACTTGACGAAGTAGGCGTAAGCCCAGATGGGATAGAGCGAGAGAAAGGGAAGCACGTAGAGGTGGAGATGGACAGGGATGCTCTTGTGCAGCGAGACCGAGGCGATCTCGGGTGACTGAATGGCGATCCTCATGGCGGGCGAGATCTGCACCAGTGTGCTACCGCAGACGATTGCGACCGGATCGGGCAGCAAGCAGTCGTCGATGCAGTGGCGGGGCGAACGGAGCAGATGTGAATGGAAGCAAGGAGCACCGAGTGATAGAATTGGTGTCCTGTTGAGTGAGATGGACGATCTTGAGGAGATGAAATGAATGAAAATGGAATCTCGAGAAGCTCTGTGTGTGGAGCGGGGCTGGCGACTGCACAGTATACAAAATGCCGAGCTAATCACGATTCTGTTGCACTGTGCACTGTAAGTTACAGAGTATCGCCTCGAGAAGATCTTCCTATCCAGAAAACCGAACAGCCAACTGCTGAGGCTACAGAGAAAGAGAGAGCTGCTTTGCCTTGCTCTGCTTGTTGGTTGGATTATTTGCTCCACGTCGACTTTTGCGCGGCCTTTTTCGCCTTTTTCTGTGATTAGTGTTAGACCCTAGAATTCTGTTTGCATCACGTGTATTGGCTGTCGCACGAATCATCAATTTGTCAATCAACACGATAACTATCAATGCACAAGGGTAGAGAGGCAGACGCGCGCGTGTTTGCCCAATTTCGAGCGAGAGGAGAGAGCAACACCAAAAGCAAAGTGACACTTTTCCGTTTTGGTGGCAGCGTGATGCGGTCCTCGTCACTTGTTTGTCAATCACCATCGTCCATCGCCCTGCGCTCGGTTTTCGCACTTCAACAGAGTCATCATGGAGAATCCGCATGTAAGTGCTGTGCAAATTCTGACCACCAGTCTCACAATGATTCACAGTTGACCTGTCTTGTTACAATCAATTGACAGGAGGAGAGGCAGTCGCTGCTGCTCGAACGTATCACCAAGAGCGTCCATCGTCTCAACGAGGCTCTTCTCGAACTCGATCGATCCGTCGTCGAGATCAACAACCACAATCAGGCCATCACCATTGTCGCTGAGCTGTCGGAAGCTGTAAGTCTACTTTCGCTCTTTTGCCCTGATTCTGCGAGCGGACATGATATCACTGACTCGCAAATCTCGTCTTGTTCTCGACACCCTTTGCTGCAATCAGTATCGACGAAACGCGGCATTTAATCTGGCAAATATGGAGGCTGTCGACGAGGACGGTCTGAGCAAGTCATTGGATTAGAAGGATTGACAGTGGTAGCGGAGTCCTGCTCTGCTGTTGCACGACATAGGCCCTCCCACAGCTCAAACCGTCTTGGCTGTTCCAGCCATTGTATTTGTACCGCCATCGTCCCTAGCTTCCCAATCAGATCAACGACCTCGACTCGCGACGTGGATCCAGAACAAATGATATACCCTCTTTTGCATGGCGCAACCTCGATTGGACCACCGCGTTTGCTCGCTAGCCCTGAGCTGTGGCAGCCTTTGTGCTATTGCTTTCGTGCAGATCGCTCAGTCCCAAGCAGTGCAGTGACGTTGCGGATCTTTCCTCATCGTCTTACGGAGCCAACGTACGCCTTTGAGAAAAGCCGAGCGTCGGTGTCTCTGATGAGGCTGTAAAACGGAGATCACACCCGATCGGCATTCCGATCCGAACAGTCTCGACCGCATGCAACATGATCGTAAACATACGGGCATTTGCATGAACAGCGATCATAGCCACCCTAGCGTTCTATGTTGTACAATGTACCTGCGCAATCGACCCTTGCTGCCATGAAGCATGAGTCGGCATTAGCTCTCGTCCTGCCCTTGCCCCTCCTCTCTCATGCGTGAACGTGCAACTTGCAAGTGGCTTTCTCTTTGAGAGCAGCCGCCGAACTTCTTCTTCTACAACATGCCATCTGGGATTGGCTAGGCTCCAGTTGCAACTGTGATCATGGTCGATGGCAGAGTCTGCAGCCCATGCGAGCACTTGTTGGCCCATTCACTGCCACCGAGGCTTTCTTCAATGACGGATGTTTCCGCACCCACGTGAGCGAGTCACAGCACACAAGGTTTGAACTCAGAAGCAACGCAGATGCCGACTTTTGACTCGCACAGAGCTGCTGGTGCCGTATGCAGCCAAGTATGAGCGCCAAACCATCGCCTTGACTTCAGCTGGGCCATGCGAGTCAGAAGGACAAACGAGGCAGCAAGATAGAAATCGAACCAACGGAACTCGCCCGACTTGCCGCGATTGGGCGGAATTAGACTGGATTCTGACGATTGAAATTTCTGCAAAACAGGTTGGACGTTATCATCCGTGTTCCGTTTTGCAGATAAGAGAGAGCATGACTTTTGCCGAATCAGAACAACAACAAGAAGAAAAACTTTTTGTTTCCGACGTTTGGCCGCCCGGTCAAGAAAGAGTTGGTTGTTTCATCTCCGAGGCTCTTCGGGATTGTGCCTGCCTGCGCCACCAAGGCATCCTGGGCGCGGGTTACAGAGCCGCCGGGGAGATTGGGGTTGTAGCAGTGCCTAGTCAGTTTCCGTTACTGTAACGTGGACATTGCAAGCCTGCGCCTCTGAGAAAAGAGCCGCTTCGAGAGGCAAGAACGAAAAAAAGGATTGCTAGAAGCGGGGCCAAGCCGCCATTAGTGTTGGACCCCATTCTGGAAGACGTAGTCGACTCACACGGAGTGGAACGATGAAGGGCCCTCACGCTTGAAAAAAAGGGGAAGCTTTGTGGTTCAGCCGCCGCTTCTCGAACGACGACAAATTCGCCGCTCAATAAATCCGAGAGATAGCAAAATGAAACCTGTTTCTTAAGCGAACATTCGAAGCGAGATTCAAGTGTACTGCGCCTTGTTATTCTCACTCGAGTTTCATCAAGCGGAAGGTCGAGTCGGATTCGCTCATGCGATACGGTGGATGTGCCGACCATGTGTGCATGTGGGCGGCAGGCTCGTTTTATGGATCCCTTGATGCACGTCGAAATGATCAAGATAAGCCGTGTGGCAGGCTTCGCGTTTGCCAGATCGTGGGCGCCAATCACATTGCGTTGAGTTTCTTCTTCTTGCGGAGACGTCCTGGGCATGGACAACTGATAGTAAGCCAAACTTGGCTTTCCTATGCTGCCTGGGCGGTCTGTGGTGCCATGCTTTGACATGAGGCATGGCGAGCTCGCTTCAAAGTCTAGTATCGTAGCCGAGCTTGAGCTCCACTAGTACTTATACAACTTGGCTTCTTCTTGATCTAGGCACGCCCTCTTCCTCACCCCACCCAGCTCGTCCGCCACCCCTACATACAAAAGATGGTCGACCCCATCACCCAAGTCTCGCCAGTCAAGTCGCCCGGCTCGTCCGACAAGGGCGATCTCGACTATGAGCAGACTTCGCCCTACCAAGTCACCTCGGACGCCTACGACGGCGAAAACGCCAAAGCTGTGGCCCTTGCAGCCTCGGCCTCGGACATCACCCCTCTCGAACTCAAGCAGGTGCTTCGCAAGATCGACTACATCCTCATGCCGCTCATGTGCGTCGCCGTCTTGCTTCAGTTCCTTGACAAGACTTCGCTCAACTACGCCTCGCTGCTTGGCTTGAAAAAGGACACCAATCTGCATGGACAAGAGTACTCATGGCTCGGCTCGTTCTTTTACGTTGGCTATCTCATCGCTACACCTCTGCACGGATTCTTCCTGCAAAAGGTGAGGCTCAGTCGGTACGTTGCTGCGTGCATCATTCTTTGGGGTATCTCGCTCGGCGCCCACGCCGCGTGCAAGAACTATGGCCAGCTCGTCGCCGTCCGCTTCCTCCTCGGTTGGTTCGAGGCTGCCCTCACCCCCGCCTTTATCCTGCTCACAGGTCGATTCTACACCAAACAGGAACAGGTGACACGCACCTCGATCTGGTTCGCCAACAACGGTTGGGCTCAGATCCTTGGTGGTGGCATCTCGTACGCTTTGCAAGTGCAGAAACCCTCTCACCTCAAGGTGTGGCAGCAAATGTACCTCATCCTCGGCGGCATTGCGCTCTTGTTCGGTATCATCGTGCTATTCTTCATGCCTGACTCGCCCGCAACCATTCGCTACCTCGACGAACGCGAACGCCAGGTTGCCGTCCACCGTATCAAGCAGAACAAGTCCGGTATCCACGACACCAAGTGGAAGTGGGAGCAGATGTGGGAGGCCGTTCGCGACGTCAGGCTGTACATGTTCTTCTTGGCTGTCTGCAGTGCCAACATCGCCAACGGTGGTGTCTCGAACTTTTCCAGCGCTATCATCTCGGCCTTCCACTACGACTCCAAGACGACAGCGCTTCTCGGTATGGCACCCGGTGCCATGGAAGTCGTCGCGGTCTACTTTGGCGCTTGGCTTTCGTACAAGACTCGCACTCGAGTCATTCCGGGTGTTCTCATGTACGGTATCGCCGTGGTCGGTGGCGCCATGATGATCGCCATCCCGGCTGCTCACAAAGCCGCTCGCTTCAGCGGCTTTGTGATCGTGTATGCATACCCGGTCGCTAGCCCTTTTCTTTATTCCTGGCTGAGTGGAAGTGTCTCTGGAACGACCAAGAGGATCGTCTTCAATGCATGGTTGCAAGTCGGGTACTCGGTTGGCAACCTGATCGGTCCTCAAACATACCGTGCCAAGGATGCGCCCAACTACATCCCTGCCAAGATCACCCTGATCGCCATGTTTGGCTTTGCCGCCCTTTGCATCTCGGCCATCGGTGCAACGCACTATCTGTGGAACAAGCAGAATGGCACCTTGGGCGATAGCGTCGAAGATGCCAAGGCGGGCGACGATGCCGAAGACTTGACCGATTTGACCGACAAGCAGCGATCCAACTTCAGATACCCTTACTAGATTGGTTGGCTCGGGCTCAAGACCTGTTAGCAAGAACATGTGTTGCGAAGAAAGAAGTGTCGATGGTAAAGACGTGGAGGACGAAAAGGTAGATGGTGTGCAGGGCAGAGAACCTTTTGTAAATAAAATTGTACGTCTCAGGCGCGGTCTAAACTGGTTGCTCATGTTAAATTGTCGCACTGGCAGCTCACAGTGTCACAGCTTTGAGCCATGACACAATGACCCCTGTCATGAGGACCATCTTGATTTTATAGCAGACACGACATCACAAATCCGCACTGATGCGAAGCGACACACTGACAGGCGCCGATAGCGACTGCAAAAACGTCTCGTCCTGGCTCTCCTTCCACGCCTTCATGTCAATCTGTACACAGAATGCCTTCTCTCCCAGACGTGCCAATCCAATTTCAAGATCCGCCTCCTCGATCTGGATCCACGCCGTTGAGGTGCAATCGTACTTTGTTCGGTCGATTTTGCACGTTTTGATCGACTCGCGTGTTGAGCAGAGCACGAGCAAGCTGATCTTGGCCGCCATGTCTACGAGAGCGGTGATGACTACGTCTGGCGTGGTGGGTGTGCGTGGTATCCCGGCCAGAGGCATCGGTAGTTGAGGCCTGGGCGATGTGGGCGTTTGAGGCCGCGCCATCGTAATGGGGCATTCACGAAGAGGCACCATGCTGCGGGAAGTGAGGCAGCGTTTGAAGGTTGCGACTGCATCGGCTGGGCGCAATCGCACCATTCTCAACGTCTTGTCGGCCAGCTCCTGCTCGCTTTGCGCAATCTGTCGCCTGTCCAAAAACGACAGCCAAGACGCCTTTCTCCTGCTGTCCGGCGCCGGTCTGGGCAGCGTCGAAGTCCAGGATGCAAGCACAAACAGTCCAAACACGAACAAGGTTTGCAGCTTGTCGAGCACGCCAATCATGGTGTCGACAATGTCGACACGCTCCTGCCTTGTTTGGCCAATGCTGCGCTTGCCCGTCTTGGGAACTCGAATCACGCCGGTGATTGTCGCGTGTAGAATGGCAAAGAAGCTGTTGATCAGCGCGAGCGAGAAAATCACAGCTCGTGCAGCTCCATCCGACCTCTGCATCAAGCTATCGACAGCCGTGACAGTCAGGTTAGACTCTTGCTTTTGTACGCCATCGACGTCAATTGATGAGCCGGAGCCATCCGTGCTGACGGAACGTGTGGACCGGCGTCGGTGATGCGACGGTCTTTGAGAATGAGACTGGTAGGAGCGTCTCCTGCTCGCTTTGTCAGGATGCAGAATGGCGATGGTGACTGCCTGGACACCCTCCAGTGTCATGAAATGCTCCGTTGAGCCCAGACATGACACGCTTACCCCCTCAAGCATCGTCGTCAGCAACGGCGAGATCGTCAAGACCTCCCAGGATCCAGCTGCAAGCGTCGCACTGAGAGAGCCGCTGAGAGAGCGGCCCAATTCCGTCCCGTGGCTACCGTCCATAGTCAAAAGCTGCATTTTGCCGGACCGGAAGCTTCTAACGGCATAGTGGCTGAACAACGAGCTGGACACCTGATCAACTTGAGTGTTCCTGCGGAGCAGTTGCTTGAGATCAAGAGCGTCGAACGTCTCGGAGTGATTGGCGCGGAGATTCCATAGACCGACAGTCGCGCTGAAGGTGCCCTCGTGTTGGACGACCGTTTTCAACGCCGGCCCAACGCCATCGCCGATGAGGTCATCGAACGTACAGTCGGCAAGCAAGCTTCCGGCGACTGAAACGGCAATCCGAGCATCTTCGGCTGACAAAGTCGCCGGAGATACCAGAGCTTGCAGAGATTTGTGTCGAGGAGCATCAGCTTTGTCCGAGATCCACAGCCGTGCCCCTGTGAAAGCTCGGAAGGATGCATGATATCCTGTGTAGTCGCGAGCATTTGCATTGTCCACCGAGAACGGAGCCTCGTCAGAGCAGTGAGAGAGCATATCGGCGTCGCAAGTGTGATCAGGAAGCAGCAGCGAGTTGTAGACGTTGTGCGCGAGGTGGTGACGATGGGCATCGGGTATCTGCGGGAAGAAATCGTCCGTGCTACGGATGGTCATGCCTTGACTGGACAGCGTGCGGAGCGTATTGGTGAGGCTTGATACAAAAGCCATAGAGTGAATGACACCGTCTGCTGCACCGAAGTAGCGCGTTGCAGCGCCCTCCATCGCTTCAAACGCCGACTTTCCGAGCGCTGCCGCGCTCAGACTCGAAGCGTGGCGGCCAGAAGCCACGGGGACCGGTTCATCTTGGATCCACTCCCATTCGGCCTGGGCATCGACCTTGACAAAGTCGACTCCGCTCTGTCGCAGCGAGTGGAATGCCCGATCCCAAAAGAGATGCATGTCGAGCTCGCTAGCTGGAATGAACCAGTCTCGACTCGCTTGGCGGAACGGATCCTTGACACGAGCGTAGCAAAGGGGCGCACTGAGGCCAGCAGCAATAGGTCCATTGGGATGAATGCCATCCCAGTACCCGGCCAAGGTCATCCAGCAGCCGATGGACTGGATGGCAGGGAACCTTTTCCGGATGTAGGAGGTGTAGCGAGCGAGGACATCAACCGCTGCTGTATCCGCCGCTTCATCATCTTCAACCAGATCAAGAGCTTCCGCAAGGTCGAGCATAGCCGGGTCCATATCAAAGCTGTCGAGGCGACCGCGAATATCGGCACCTCGTGCAACATTTTGCCAGCCATCATCGATGAGCAGGGCTACAATCGAGCCTTGGCCGAGCCGAGTTTCTGCCGCCTCGAGTGCAGCAACCACTTCGGAGAGATACGGTCGACGCTCGGCGTTCTGCATTGCCTCCCACGTGCAGAAGCCAAGCCCTGTCTTGGCTGTTTGCGCCTGCGATCTTGGCTCAGCCTGGAACGTGCGATCGCCGTTCACGGTGGATGCATCATCCTGTTCCTCTCGCTTTATGTCAACGTCGTCTGAGGAAGGGAGAAACATCGAGCTGGCCGAGCTCAGACTTGTTTGTGAGCTGTCGACTGCGGTGGAGTCGGAGAAGAACGAGGTGTCGGTAAAATCGGACTCGTCGTACGAGTAAGGCAGGGATGGTAGATTGACGTCGAGAGACAAAGACGAATCGTCATTGAGCAACTTCTTCGCCGACCAAGAGAGACCCAGTGGTTCGTGGATGCATGTACGGAGCGACCTTGCGGCATGAGATCGGCATGCAGCGATGGTGCGCTTGAGATTAGCGGTGGTGCCAAGAGCAAGAGCTACTTTTGCTTGCAAAGCCGCACCTCCGACAATCTCGAAGTTGATGTTGTCGCCGTCGCAGGAAGAGCGCACCAATCTGGTGGAGGACCCACCATCTTCGAATACCGGCAGGATCACGAGCACTTCGCTGCTAGGCGACTGGGCAAGCTCGAGGATGACGAGATTGGAGCCAAAATCTGACGATACTTCTGCAAGCGATTGGAAGCGTCTGGACGTGCACCAGGTCGATTTAGTTCTCTCCACCACCACGCCCGCCTGGACATGCTTTGCATCGATGCTGAACGCCGCACTAGTCAGATCCTGTCGTCGCGATGGGGCAAGGCAAGCAAGTGCAATGGCGTCCTCAAACTCTGGCACTAAGGTGGCGGCTTCTCTCAGCTCGAGTTCTGTGCCGGAACGAGGCTGCAAGAGTTGTCGAAAAGTGTAGCGAGGTTGATGAGGGCAAGGCAGATAGATCTGGCCATCGTTAGAAGGCGAGCCGAGCCAGTCAATATTGCCATCGGGATGAACAATTCGATAGGTGTAGCTAAAGGCAACGTCTGCGGCATCGTCAGCGCACTTGACTGTGGCTGCAAAGGCGAAGCCGGTTTCTTGGCCAACGGAGGCCTTGAAGGGATGGAGACGGATGGCCTTCCATGTCGTACATCGAGAGGGCGAGGCTTCGCTTATTTGCGCGATAGGCAGGTCAGTCCAGAGCTCGAGATGTGCAGCACCGCTAGCCAAAGAAGCGGCGTAGTCGTCAGCTGGATAGTGCGCTGCGAAGGTGAGACCGTCATCGCACGCTTTGCGTCTCGATACGGTGCGGGTTGAGTTGAGTGCCGGCTGGAAGATAGGCGCCGATCGCATGATGGATACGATGAACCTTTGAGGATCTTGGTGCCACGACGATGAGGAAAAGTTGATGGACAAGGCAGCAGCCTGAATGGTTGCGACCACCTATATAGCCAAGAATCAAAGTCCGGAGGAAGGTAGGGTGCGAGAAACTGGCGTGGGGTAGGCAACACTGAGACAAGACCCCCGGATTCAGGGTTCGTGATAAAAACAGGTTGGTACGGTTTCATAGACGATCCGCTGGTGACTATGCGTGCTTGCGGCACGGAAAGCAGCGTCAATGCATGAATTGAGACAAAAAGCCGCACAGGCCGGGAACCTCGGAGATGCCAAGATCGAGAGCACACCAGGGATGAGTGGGCTTGGATCGTGAGCTCAGATGGAATAGAGCGCCACAAAAGAGTCGAAGTTGTGGTGAGCTGCTGGCGCTCGATTCATCAAAGTGACAGGAACAACACAGGGAATTTGATCCAGCTTCAATGTGTTCCATCATTGCATTAGTCACAGCATGAAAGGCGTGACATGCAGCTCAGGTTCGGACGCTCCTCTGTGCCTAAGGGACGAAAAAGGGGGGAACGCCTCTTGGGACAGAACGCAAGCCACTCAACGATGGCGGGGACTGCGCTGTTGATGCCGATCCGAGATTGGCACCGTCTTTCGGCAGACGGTGACAGTGCCAGCTTGGCCACTATTGACCGTTGAGTGTTTGTTTGATTGATTCATTGCTTCTGTGACAGCTGGCTCGCAGGGTGACGAGGAGCATTGGAATTTTCTCATGTAGTCGGAGAGCCGGACGTTGGAATCCATTCCCAGCTGCAGGCTACTGCAGAGATCGATTGACACGTGGGCCGATGCTCTCCTGCTGCGGCTTTGCATTTTGTCTCTTGCCGGAGACCTCGAGATCGAAGGCTCGGCCTTCCACTTTGAGGCAGTGAGCAAATGTTGCCTTCATGATCTCTCCTCTGTCCTTATCGCTCTGTGCTCTCTGACTCTCTGCGCGCACTGTCAACCAAACGTGCCGATGTCTATGAGCCACAAGTCTCAATATAGACGCGAGTGTTTGGGACCAACACTCGCTGTGCAGCTGATTATTGAGGCCCGTTTGTAGCCAGCGATGTCACCATTGAATGTGGTTCAGCATATCATGTCGACAAGATCTGACGAACACGATGGGCCGAGCTAGGTGGACAACGACGACAACAACAACACAACACGACTGTAGCGCGTAAAAATAAATCCGCGCGAGGCACGCCCGCGGTGCAGTGACAGCCTGCTGGTCAAGTGAATAGTACGCGAATCCGTAAGGTCGATGCTCACTCATGAACATCAGCATGTCCGAGCGGGGCTCCAATCTTCCCACCGGACAGGCCGCATCTCCGTTCCTATCGACGCTGCATGCTGCAAATAGCAGACGTCCTATGACGCTCAAATTGCCGTTCTGTCTACAGTATGCTGTCCGGCACTGTTGAGCCCAGTGATTGCAAGTCTAAAAGATTCTCTCACAAAGTTCTCGCGTGCCCCGCGCAGTACAAGACTGCGCAAAATTAACCCTTCAGTTCGCTCCAACCAATGCTTCAACAGAAGGTTCTCGCAGAAGCGCGACCCCGGATTGCAATCAAGTCGACTCAAACTTTGACAAGCTGTTGTGGGAGAGCAGTCTCTGTATTTGTGCTTTCCTGATTGGAATTTCTATCAGCATGCGATAAAGCCCGAGATTGCCTGAAAAGGGCCTGGGCGAACGAAAGAAAAATAATATTCTCAGTTCTGCTTGCGACCGAACCCAAACGTCTTGCTAAACGTTCTGCTCGACAAGCTAGGCTTGCGCGTTGGGTGACCTGCATCCTCGGCGCCACCCGCTACGTTCGGACTACCATTGGATACCTGCTGCATCGAGTTGCGTTTCGACTGCGCAGCCGATGATGACGAGGATGATGACGAGTTGAACAGGTTCGACAGCATGCCTTCCTTCTTTTCGTTTCTCTCGGCTGTCGGCGACAAGGGCGTATAGCTCGAAGAGGCTCGTCTTGCCGTTTTGGCAGTGGTTTTTGGTGTCTTGGACGACAAGAGCCGCTCCAGAGGCGAAAATCCGTTCCCTCCAGACGGCGCCTCGCGTAAGGGCGATGCTGGCGATGATGTCGCCGGTACGTTTGCATCAATAGCGCTCGTCGTGACGACGACGGGATGTACCTCATCAGGCTCAGCGACGAGCACACCTCTTAAAGCCGGCACTTCCGAGGTGATGCCGGCCGATGGGAAGCCTTCGGAAGCAGCACGCGCACGGCGATTAATAACACCGCGCATCAAGTTTTGCTCCCGTGCTTCGCGGTTGGCTGCGGCACCGGTCTGATTCGCCATCATGCGGGCATACTTGAACTCGCTTGGCGACTCGGTCGCGGCACGAGTAGCATTGGCATCGGCATCTGTGCTCGAGCTCGATTTTGGATTGATCGCTGTAAAGCCATTGCGATTCGGCGAAGTGGCCGTGGTCTCTGTCCCCCCGTGCGAGGTGCTCGGCTGGTTCTGAGTGAGCTGCGCCGACAATACAGCCGATTGTTCAGTGGCCGGTGTCATCGACGCTGGCGGCGAGGCAGGTGTGGCGCGCGCAGCCGCATCGTTGGCGGTAGTTGAGTGAGTCGAAACCGAGGCATTTTCAGGAGATGTGCCATCGCCTTCGGCAGAAACGAACTTGGCAAGGTCGCCCTGAGTGGTCGAAGCAGGCATACCGGCCGGTCCAGGCACACTGCTGCCAACGGGATCCATCGAGGAGGTTGTCTTTGGTCTTCTCCGCGATTGGCTGCCCGCGCGTTTTCGGAAGGATCCGAACCAGCCGTTGCCTCCTTGACCCGCTTCGGCTTGACCGACGCCGACAGAGACCAGTGGACTACCTTCGGTCACCGAATCAAGGCGTGGACGGTTGGCTGTTGCAGCTGCGCCTGATCGGTCCGGCGAAATGTTGCTGCGTGGGTCGGCCATATCTGGCGCCCTGAGGCCTGCTCTGCCGCGGCCGTCGCCCACTGCGCTCGCGGCGATCCGCTGTTGCACCGACGCTTGCAGCGCAGGATCCTCGAGACCGAGACCTTCAAAGTCGAGATCGACAGCCTGATAGAAGAGCACATAGGCGCTACCAAGACCAGGACGGTCGCCGTAGTATTTGGTGAGTTCGGCCTCGTCAATGTAGCTGACAACGTCGTCGTCAAATTGCACCCAGCGGTCGCCCACTTTGATCACGGCAATGTAGTGTCCGTGATGAGGACCTGCGCCGATGTGCACCACGATAGCACACAGCTCGTAGAGACGATCCGGATCCTCAGCATCGTCTGACGTGTTGAAGAGTCGAAGCTCGAGCGGGAACACGACGCGATAGGCAAGCTTGACGTAACGCTGCACTGATTCTTCGTACTTGAAACGCTTGAGATGCAATGCAAGCACGTTGGGAAGCTTTTTGATCTTCATGCGCTTCTCTGCCTCCTGCAGGCCTGAGCACGAGTCGCAGAAGAACTTGTTCCTCGAACGCAGCATCTCCGAGGCCGAGAATTGACGCAAGCAAGAGGTGACGGACGAATTTTTCTCGATATCGATCGAGAGATCCAAGAAGCATTCGTCGCGAGATGTGACAGTCTCACACGTGAGGCAGCGAGTCTCGTTGGTCAACACGCCTTCGAAGAGCCTATGCACGCATGTCTTACCATTCGGCCCAACGTCCATGACGCTGCGCTTATGTTGGCCGTCTATGGTCTTTTCCGAAACCGTCCTCATGTTGAGGTAGGGATTGCGGCTCTGCATTTTGACGCGGCTCTTGGCCTTATCAGCGTCGATGAGGTCTTCTCCCACCTTGTTGAGCACAAAGTTGAGCATCTCATGCGCATCCTGGTGCATGGTGCTGTCGAAGAGCACATTCTCGCGCTTGAGTGTGGTGAGGAACGATTTGACAGCGCTTGAGTCGACCGATGGAAAGCCGGAAGCCAGCGTGCCTGCTGAGCTGGTCGAGATGGATAGGTTCGGCGGCCCCGAGCCGGCGACCGAGTTGGATGTGATGGGGATCGCCTGCGCCGCGGTAGCGCTGGCACCGACAGAGGCAGAAGAGACGACATGATTGCCTGCACCGCCTCTGCCCGAGGTGGCGCCGGCAGTCGAGGGGCGACCAAGGATGGATGTTTTTCTGGTGACGGAAGGCTGCTCTGCAGCCGTTGTGGCGAGAGTAGAAGGCGATAGGGGGCTTGTGAGGGGCAAAGAACCAGGAGCTGTAGATCGCGTGGGTGACGACAATGCCTTTTGACGGGTTGACTGTTGGATTACCTCGAATAAATCGCGCAGCGAAGCGAAGAGAGTATCCGAGGGAGGCACGCCTTCGGTGGGTAAGGAAGCAGTATCTGGCGGAGTGCGAGAGGCGAGATCGCCGATAGATTGGATGCCGTTGGTGCTACTCAGGTCGGACTCGGTCCGCTCTCGACCGGAAACCTTATAGCTGAGCACCGAGTCGCGGAAAGGCCGACAATAGTAGAGCGACTGCATGACCGAGTTGACGTAGCAAGTGTTTCCAAAGTTCTCCATGCCGAGCAAGTATCCTCCGCCTTCGACTGCATTCACGGGGATCTCTGACGGTTTGCGCGAGACGACAGACGACTGGGTAGTGGAGGAGGACGATGGAATGTAGCTGGTGCTGTGGTAGGAAGTAGATGCGAGCATACCTCCAAAGAGAGGCACATTAGCCGCTGGCGGTTGTGTCACAGAGTATGGATTAGCGTTGAGCACTGAGCGTGACACGGATGGGCTCGTGGCCGAAGAGCCTGCCGGTACGGATAATGCGGTCGTATGAGAAGTGGCAGCCGAATTGGAGGTGCCATTGCTGGCAGCGTTGGATCCTGAAGCTGGAGAAGCATTATTGGGAGCCGAGCTACTAGGAGAGGTAAGAGATGAAGAGGTGGAAGGCTGGTTGACGCCCAAAAGGCCTTTCCAGCTGAACGACATTGTGCCTGCACAAGACGACGGAGCACGACTTGTTCAAGGGTAGCCAGTGTCAGGGGTGGAGCTCGACACGCAGATGCGCTGTTCTCTCGGAATTGAAGGGCGAGAGCTGGAAAGGTAGCTGAGCTGACGTTCCGATGAGCCGAAGGAGGCGCTGAATCTGCAAACTCGTATGTATTTGTCTATCGAAACATGGTGGATGGGCAAGGCTGCTCGGCTGTGTCTTGATGCTGTGTGTGGTATGATGGAGCGGCAAGTTCCGAATGCCGAAAGCGGTTGGTCCCCGGATTGCGATCTGAAGCGTTCAAAACCCGGCTAGGCGCAAGTAAGCAGGCAAAAAAAGGATGGGGACGTGCTTGTTGCCAGAAGCTAAGCTAACCGTAGAGCACCATGCGCGGTCGATGAGCAGGTTGCAATCGACGCAATTGTTTAACGGCCCAAGACACGGATGGGATGGAATCAGAAGAGTCGACACGGCAGGATACGAGCAAGGGAGAGGAAGAGGAAGAGGGTGACGATGACGGTGACGGTGAGGGCAAGCGTAGGAGATGGCCGTTGCCGGGTGTGGTGGAGACAGCTAGCTATGCAGTATCAGAGAGCACGGTCCGGCCAATGCGACCCAAAACCTTTCTTTCGCCGTTGTTCGCGTGGGCTTGGGCGCTGTTGGCGGCTGCAGGGTCAAAGCTGAAATTGCAACAGTGAAGGCATCGGGAATAACGAGCAGTTGATCGAGGCAGCCAACGAGCGACACCGGCTTTGCTTTCTAGTTAGGATTCGAATGTTCGGTCGGTGGTCGGCCAAGTGGCCCAAAAATCAAAATCCGTGAAGTGACTGGCAAACGTGCCTCTATTCTTTTCTTTTCCTTTCCTTCCCCTTTCCTTTTTTTTGGGACCGTGCCTGATTCTGCCAAAAGCTCGCTTCGCCAGTCTCAGCTCAGAGCACAGAGCTCAGCGCGTCTTGCTTCTTTCCTCACTTTCACTTCTGTTCCGACGCTCGCTCCCCGCCCCGCCAGCCCCCACATTCACTCTATCAGCCCTACGGCACTGTGTTGGTTCATAAGTATTTCTGACAACGAGTGCTATTGTCCTGAGCTGCACCCGCACCCGTGCTCTTGCTCGGGTAGAGGCAGCTCTGTGCAGGTGTGCGCAAGGCTCGATGGCTGTTCAAGTCATGTGGGGAGTGTGCCGAGCAGTGAGCGTGGCACGCATTGTGACGATGGCCCTGGCAGACAGACACATGATCTCGCTTACAGACGTTTGTCTATCAGTTGAGTCAAATGGAAGACCGCGTTCCGAATTGTATTGTGCAGCTTTGCGGTTCCCAAAATGCATTGGTTATATTGGCAGCACACGAGTGAATTTGACCCATTGAGCAGAAGAGAGAGAGAGGGAGAATGCCGAGCACCGCAATTGCGTATCAAACTAGAGTGAAATGGACTCGCTCGGGTGCTGCGACACACACTCGCACTCATACGCAGAGAGACGCACGCCGTACGTGACTGCTTCCAACCGGTCTCCGCTTCAAGGCCTGCTTCTCATCTGTCTTACAGTCTTGACCCGCACGATCTGCGAATCATGAAGAGGCTTGTCGATCGCTGCAGCACCGCAAGCGAGTCGCAATCGCCTTCGTCATCGTCGATTCGTGACAGAGGAAGAATACAAGCTCGACCGTCGTTCAGTTCAGTAGCACTGCTGCATCGGTCTGCACTGCTCTGTCGGCCAATTCCTCCAGCAATGAAGCGGCACTGACATTTTGATTCATTTAAACGCATGTTGCATCGAAACTTTGACACAACTTTAATTCCTTTCCGGGCCAAATTGGCCGGTTAACCAAACTTGCCAGGTGAACGGAGACTGGAGAGACAGGCTGCGTCTGATATGCAGCCATCCATACTCTAGCGACCGTGTGATTCAATTTGGTTTTATAGATGGCCGCGCGTTCTGCCTCAACGCAGACTGCTCCTGAGGCGAGCCTTTTTGTTCTTTTTTCTCTTTTCTTTCTTTTATATTTTTGTTTTTGGCCAAAGAAGTCCCTGAAAATTTGATACCCGGCAGCGGTCGGCTGAGAGGTGTCTGTCTGGCTTTGAGGCGCTCGAGGAGAAAAGCAAATTTTCTTTGCCGCTGCGGGTCGCGCTGAGCAGCCAGCCCGATGCGCACACTCTGACACTCTGCCCTTTCACCACGAAACCATCACATCTTTCCTCGAACGATCAACTCTCGCCTCCTAGTCAAGATGGATACCAGCATTGACGACGATCTCGTTGGAGAGCGACCGAGGATCCGCAATTCTCAAGCTTGTCTAGAGTAAGTAGCCGAAGGCAGCCACTTCGTTGTGCGGCAATCGACAGCTTAGAGCTTAGCAAGACATCTCCGCCTGCGGCAATGCATACGCCATCCCAGCGTATGTCGCCCTCCTGTCCCTCCCTCCCTTTCTCCAGAACGCTTACTCAATCTTCGCTCTTCTGATATCCCGTCGACACCTTTTGACCTCGTATGCAATTGTCTGCGCCCTCTGCTAACGCTTCGCCGCCCTACCACACCACCCACTACGGCTATCTTCCACAGATGCCGCAAAGCAAAGATCAAGTGCAACGGCAAACGCAAAGACGCACAGAACTGCTCACGATGCGAAGCAAAGGGCCTCGATTGCAATTGGACTGCCTCCCGACGAGGTAAGAAGCCTGGAACCAAAAAGTAAGTCGTAGCATCTATGCTTGTCAACCCTACTAGCAGTCTCTCAAGACTGACCCGTATCCCGATCTTTTACCCTCACATCGACCCTCCAGCTTGGCTACGCGTGCACGAGAACAGACCGAAGCCTTCCAACGACAGCTCGAAAAGGAGTACAACAGGCGCGACACCAACGACAAGCTCGATAGGAGCTCCCCCGCGCCCATCGACACCTCCGTCAGCAGCCTTCCGCACCGCCGCAGTGTGGCTTGGGACCACCCGGGCGCTTCTCATCTGTCCAACGCATATCATCCACATGCCGCTGCCACCGACGTTTATCATGCACGTCGCCACGGATCCGATGCCAGTGCCAGCAATCACCAATCGCCTCAAAGCGCAGTCACTTCCTCCTCTTTCTCGGCATCGCATCCGTCCTCCTCCGTTCCAACCGTACCCTCCTCCCATGGCCCAATCAGCACTGCAAGCAATGGCAGCAGCAGGCGCACATCCAAATACCATGACGGGCTTTTGATCCGTGAATCACGAATGCCACCTTCCTCTACCAATCCACTCCTCTGCCTCTCGGAAGCCGCCCTCGGCAAGCGATGCACCGAGTCTGACAGCGAGGAAGACGAGCTTGCGGCTGATCACGATCACGCTGACAATCATCCTCAAAGCCCTGCCGCCCTAGTCGACGGCAAAAAGCGTCCTTCCTCGCACCTATACCCAGAGCACGACGGGGATGATGCGCAGGCTAGATCGGCTCATGACATCTCGGCGATGCTCGAGACCAGCGGTTGGACCCGATCCTGCCTTGCTCATGCCGCCTGCGAGCGTGCTTCGTACTTCTCCGGCGCTTCCGCCTCGGCCAGCTGGGACACGCGTCGATGCGACGCGCTCGAACAAGGCATCGTCACCATGGACGATGTACATCGCCTCTTCAAAATCTTTATGGATGTCGTTCACGAGCAATTCTGCATCCTGGACCCCATCATTCATAATATCGAGACTATCAAAGAATCGTCCAATTTTCTCTTCACCGTCATTCTCGCCCTCGCCACCTCGGTCGACCGCAGCCCGCGTTCCATCCAGCAGTTCCCACAGCTGCGCGCCCTCGTCGACTCGCTCGTCGTCGAAGTGCTGAGCCGCAACGTCAAGAGCGTCGAGGTAGTCAAAGGCCTCATCGTGTGGCCCATGTGGGCGCATCTCACCCCGCTCATGGCTGAGGATCGCGCCTGGCTGCTCATCGGAACCGCCGCACGTATGGCCAAGGAGCTCGACCTTGCTATGCGTGAAGATACTCCTCAGGAAGACGAGATGGCTCGTCGACAAGCGCGGGACAGGTCCAGGACTTGGGCCATGGCTGCCATCATGGAGAGAAGCTTCAGCTCTTTTTCCGGACAACGCCCCAACACAACCTTGGACGTCGACTGGGGCACGCTCAACGATTGGCTCAAGTCACCCATTTCGCTCGACGGTGACATTCAAATCGTAGCTTTCTTGCATCTGCGCCGCATCGAAGAGATCATGCGAACGCGCATCTTCAGCCAGAGCTACTACGAGGTAGGCTCGATCGAGAGCATTCGGGTCTCTGCCAACGTCTTGTTCTCCGCCTGGTCCGAAGCATGGTGTGAGCATCCTGCCTTGGACAAACACGGTCTCACCTCGACCACCATGCGCATCATCGGCCTTCACATTCAGGTGCTCATCAATACGCACGCCATCAGGGAATCCGATCGAAGGAAAGTGATTTGCGAAGCTTCCGGTATGCGCATCCTTCGAATCTGTGGCGATTCGGTCAAAGCTGCCCGCGAAAACTGCGTTGAGCTGCTGACCGATGCTTGTCGCCTGGCGCTGGACAAGTTGGAGGGTCATGCACATACGGTCAGCCGCATCGTTGCAGCCATGCTGGGCTGGTCCGGTGTGCACCTGCTCAAGAATGGACCTATCGAGACACGCGGTCTGGTAGTCCAGCTCGGACTCATGCTGGCCGGCGATCCGCAGGATTCGACTCATGCGCGATCGTTTGGTCGTTTCTATGGCCGATTTATCCTGTCGCTCAGTGCCGAGTTGGTGGAGAGGGACCGGGCGGAAAAGTCGCGTAGGAAGCGTCAGCGGCTCCGCGATTCATCTCATATCTCGGCTGGGTCCAGCGGCATTGGTGCGCCGAGCCCACATGCGGCTGGTGACGCAAGCGACATGAGGCGCAGTGCTACTGCCGGAAGTGGTGCTGCTGGTTACGAACTTTACAAGTCGACGGCGACGGGATCTTCGACGCCAGGTGCAGCGAACGCATCTGCAGCAGCCATGAGCGATATGGCACTCGCCTTTGAGTCAGCTGCGGAAAGCGGTCTGCAGACGCCAGGCTTGGCGGCTCGATCCAATTTTATCGGAGGGTCCAGTCTTGGCAACAATGCCAACAACGCCTCATCCCAACCGGCCGGCAACGGCAGCGGAAGCGGATATACATACCCTTACGCATCCAACCCGCGCGCATCCGGTGGCTCTTACGTCGCCAGTATGCTGAACAGCAACGGCAGCAGCGCCTCGTCGCCGCTCTCTTCGGCCTACCGCATGTCGACCCCCGTGCCCACCAGCGCGTCGACACTCGACTCGGTCACCAACACCTGGCTCGGAACCGACGACCTGCTCGACTCGTACATGCAGAGCATTCTCCCCATTTTCAACGACTTTGACCACGCCACCAACAACAGCATGGCCCATGGCATCGGCGGAGGTGGCGGCGTCGGCGTGCCGATTTCCGAGATTGGCAGGTGAAAGAGCAGGGTTTGTGGGCTGGGTGTCTATGCGACGAATTGGCAATTTTATACCCCCGCTATGTAAGTGCGTGTGTGCCGTGTGTGAATCTTGAATTGTGCAGGTCGGTAGGGGAGTGACTCTGCTTGCAGTGGTCAATGTGTCTGTTTGCAGTTGCACTTGTAGATGGCGAGATGGGTCGGGTGTGCTTTGGGAACGCAACAGTGCAAAGCTGCAGGCTGAGTGTCGACCAGGCCATAGGTGGTAAGGACTGAGCCGCTCAAGATGCAATCTGTCAATATTCTCGGCCAGCTCGATGAAGCACGTTCTGGTCTGTTCCTGTTCAACATCGGAATTGTTTCAGCTGCATTGCGGTGGATACAGTGAAACAGCGATAGTATACGTTGCACGACGTTCCGAACAAAGCGATCGAGGAAAGGTTACAGCTCTTCCCTGTGGAAGATCACCGACGAGAGAATCCAGCCAAACTGACAAACAAGAGCGCGGCGAGACTGGCACTGGCGGTCCAAAAGAAGACGAGAGACGGGAAGCCGTGATCGACGGACCAGGTGTAGATGGCGTTGTTGATGAACGGACCTACGGTGGTCAGGATGGAGAAGAGGATGTTGGTAAAGCCGACAAAGGCGTCTCGTGCAGCAACGGGGTCGTCTGTGGGTCTATTTTGGGCGAGGAAAAAGTCGACACAAAGGGCCTGGATTGACGGCATGGCGCCTGCTGCAAGAAAGAGGAAGAAGGTGGCTGCAAGAATGAAGGAACAAAGTAAAGAGAAAGGCGAAAGAAGGAAGCGTGAGAACCCTGCCCACTTCACGGCTGCGTTCTGCAACTGCTGCGCCGACGGGCGAATACTTACCGCCATAGACACCATTGGTCGACAGGTACGTGGCCGCGATGCCCATCGCAACAAAGCCCGTGCAGTCGGCGAGCAGCGAGCCCACAGCAATGATGGTGTCGGTCTTGACCACCGACTCTTCGCGTTTGGCCAGTTGCGTCTCGGTCGACAGGTCCTCCACGGAAGCAGCCATGAGCTCCTGACTCATCCGCTTCTTGACAGCGCGATGCACCACCTTGACAATGGAGGGCAGACAGAAAACGCAGTACAGCCCCTTAATAGACAGCAGGCCTAGAATCGTAGTGACCCCCTTCGGACCGACATGGAGGTGCGTCGAGACAAATACGACAAGGTTGCCCCAGATCAAGTTCATGGAATCACCAAAGATGAACGCGCACAGAATGAGCGGAAGCTTGTAGTCCTTTTTGGCCTCTGCAGACGGTCGGTACGGGACTAGGTAGCTGAATAGACCGAAAGTCTCCCTGCAAAATCCGAGGAATGCTTGCGCTCGCGATGGAAGTTTGGCTGTTGACAATGATGGCTCTGCCTGTCGCTGTGCGCTCAACAGGCTATCGCCGCTTGCGGCGGAGCTCCTGCGGGACCGCGACTGACCTACTGCCTCAGCCTTTGTCTCTGGGAGGAACGTCACCATCAGGACTAGCACAATGGCCATGATAATCGCCACCAGCCAAAAAGGCGAAAAGGGTCCCTGGTGGTGTAGAACGCCAAACTCGATGCCAAAGAATGGCAGGACCCATCGTAATAGCAACGTTGTTACGCCCATACCCAGGGCCTGGGCAGCGTACATTCGAGCGAGACCAGACGTCTTCTCGTTCTCTCGGCATACATCTAGCGCCATGACCTGACCCAAGAGCAGCATGGTCGTTAGGGGAACACCGAGTAAACCACCCAAACCGAAGAGCAAAAGGAGGAGGTTGATGGCAATTGTGGGATGCATAGTCGAGGACGACGGTACGGCCGGATCGAACGAGTAGTGCGTTGGGATCAAGGTTGCACAGATGCTGAAAGCCAGATGGTGCAAGACCGACGTGATACCGATTGTTCTTCGAGAAAAGTGTGGTAGGACACCCTTGGCAAGCACGAGGGAGACCAAGATGCCCGTGAAACTGCTGAGTCCTTCTGCATACGCCGATATTTGGCTGGTACGCTTATCGACTCGCGCGATGGAGCAAAAGTCGGACGGGTCGCCCGCGGCTGGAAGCGTCGGGAAGGTAGACCCATCGTTCGTGGTGTGGTAGTACTCTGCGCATGCGAGGGTTTGGAGCAAGTCGACGCCAAAGGAGTTGAATACGCCGTATCCGGCATGAAACAGTGTCCAAATGCTGACAATGAGGTAAAGAGAGCGCTTGCGGTTCCATTCCAGGTACTCGTCGCCATCCTTATCCTCGGGCTGGGAGAGGAAGGAGAGAAAGGCCGAAGATCGTCGGCGCAGAGACCATCTTTCATGGCCATCTACGCGGTCACGGTGAGACAGCAACGGCGTCGTTTCATTTTGCGCTTGGTCCTCAGGTCGGGCCATCTTTACCAGATCCAGTCCAATTGAACTGCCTCTGATAGACAATCAAGAAGGAGTCGAGATGGGGGCGGCAAGTGATGGAGCGTGCAAGTCTGCTTGAACGCGAGCATCGAAAGGCTCGAAGGAAATGTGTTTCAATCGCGAAGCGTCCCTCAAGGCGGACTCAACTGGATTGCAAAGCTGGTGGTGGTGGGAGTGACAGTGACAGTATGGCTGATTGACCGATAGACACCTCCGGAAGCTTTACTGTCAATCGGCTAGAAGGCAGCCAGTTTCTCATCGGAGCTGAAGGACCCTGGACAAATCACCTCTGCACGCTATCGGTCAGATTGGGCTTGGCCATGCCGGTTGATCTCTTCGTTCTAGCTATCACGGGTTTGTGCCATATCGGTTTGTTCAGTGCTGACAGTGCAGCACGCCATTCCGCGGCTTACCACAGGCGAGTTTCTGCGTATTTGCCAATCGTTCTGGGACAAAGCGTGATGGCACAGAGTGTGTATTGCAACGAACAAAGCACCATTGTGTAGTATCACCGAAGCTCAATTCATGCTTCTTCGGACCAATCTCTTCCGCGTGCCTGATAGCAAATTTCTCGACTCGCGCGCGGCAACGTCATGATAAGTTGGTCTGACAGGAGGAGCGTCCGCAGATGTAAATCGGTATTCCGCTGCTGTGATATTTTGCATCGCACAAGCATCCGTTGCTCACATGGTGTTCCGATGAGGCCTCAAAAACCTCGACTACTGAATGGCTCCCCAAGACTCACGTGAACGGGTCGTTCATACAGCGGCTCATAACTAGCTGCGTGTCCGATCTTTGTCAAAAACGATGAGCTTGCTCAATCTCAAGCAGTCAGCAAACAGGTGTGCACATGAAAATGGTGTCAATGAGGTACCAAAATATAATCTACATGAGGGGTTGGTCCAAGACATCGGAGATGCAGATGGGCAAATGGACGGTGAATTAGTCGATCTTGGGCTGAGCATGGCTCGTCTCCACAGATCGGCTAGGATCGGCGTCTTGCCTTTTGAAGAGGTGAAGCGGTTACACCACCATGACTGGCTTAGTTGGCAGCGACGGCTTGCGCTGGTGCCTGCTGTTGTGCCTCGGCAGCCGGGGCTGACTCGCCCTCACGCTTGGCCTCATTGTTGTGGGCATGCGAGCGATCTCGCTGACCACCCTGGTTGCGCTGACCACCGCGACCGCCGCGGCCGCCAGCACCGCCGCGCTTGTCGTTGCCGTTGAGGTTATGTGTGTTGTTGAGCGAAGGTGGGTGCGCCTTGCGGTCAATGGCGGTGCCCATGGCCGAAGTGCGGAAGGTGAAGCCTCGGGTCTTTTCAATGATGGTCTGGTACACAGGAGGGTGCGTGGGGTTCATGAACACCATGCCCTCCTTGAAGTCGATCTTGGCGTCGGCACGGGTATCACGCACGAGGTTGACAATCCACTTCTCGCCGTCCTCCTTGGAGAGATTGAGTCGCTTAACGAGGTCAGCAATGTCGACCTTGGAATGAATGCGGCAGTAGGCTTCAGAGATGACGACACGACATGCCTCGACCAGCTCATCCTTGAAGTCGGCGAGGAAAAAGTCCTTGGCGGCCACCTGCTCGGCAAGGGCGAGCTGCTCTTGGGCGGCTTCAAAGTCAAACTCAGCAAAGAGCTTGGAGAGGAAGTCGACAATGGGATCAGTGCCCGCAAGTCGGTACGACTCGGAGTCGATGATGTTGACAATGTCCTTGATGGCCTGCTGTGGGTTCAGCTTGTTGACGTTGGCACCCGAAGCCGAAGCCATGAGCGTAGCAGGAGCAGGCTGCTGCACCAAGTAGACGCGCGTTGTTCGTCGCGAGAGCAAGAGAGCAGCGACAACGTAGCGGAGGAGCCACCAGCAGGTGGTCTGGATAGTGTTGAGGTAGACTGGGGAAAGGAACATCTCAACGAGCTGCTCACGGCCAGCGGGGTGGTTGAAAAAGATGAAGAGAGCCCAGTGAAGCAGCCATGCACGCTTCTTCAAGAGGCTTTCCTGCGTCAAATCGTCATTGTTCGAGGCGCCGTTGGAGGTCGAGGGTTGAGCGTAGGAGGCAGTCGCGTGTGCGGCGGAAGAGTCAAGCTGCTCGCGCAAAAGCTTGAGCTCGCTGAGAGCCTGTTCCCATTCACCGACGAGGATATCGCTGGCGAGCTTACCCCAGTGGGAGCTCAGGGTGAGTACAGGGTCGGTGGAGAGGACGCGGAAATGGTAGAGGTACGAGGAAGCATCGCCGTAATTACCGCAGTTGAACTGGAAGTAACCGTATCGGTAGAGGGCGTTGATCTGGTCGCTGGTGAGGTTGTACTTCTCCTCGAGCCACTGCAAGTTCTGTGCCTTGTCCTGCTTGAGCGCAGATGCGACGCTGGGGTCCTGAATGACGTTGAGAACGTGGTCGACTTCCGAGCCAAGCTTGTCGTTCAAGGCAATGGCGTTCTCTCGCTGCTTTTCGATCTCGGCGGGCGCGGGCTGGTTGGGGTAAGCCTGCTCGTGAAGCTGGAGCGCATAGTCAACCATGGAGGTGTTCTTTGCCAACTCATACTGTGCTTTGGCGATATCGGTTTCTGAGAAGATGCCAGATCCAGCGAGGTGCGAGAGAAGCGGCAGACCCAAGTGCCTGTCGAGGTAGGGCAGAAGGGTCTGTGTCAGATCGTACTTTTCGGCCATGGTTGCGATTGGAAAGCGGTCGGAAAGTCGAGCCAGGAACTTGGCTTGTCGTCGAGGGTGCCGAGCAAGAAGGTGACGATAGATGACAAGGTCCTGTGCAAGCAACGATGACAAGCTGCTATGAACACCTAGGGACGGTCGAGATGGTGGTTGCAAAAGCTGTGCAATCACAGTCAAGCAACGATCAAGTGACAGAGACACGGCGCTGAGCTGTGCTCCTGACTGCCTGAAACAAGAAGAGCCTCGAGAAGAACTCTTTGCAATTCACTCTCACTCACTCCTACGCGACGCTGCAAAAGCTCTGAATGGACAAGAGCGGAAAAGCCTGCACGAACAGCACCAGTAGCAGCGCGACTCTGCTCCTCTTAAATTTTCGCTTTCCCTTTCTCTCTTTCTTCGCGAAAGGAGAATTCAATTTCAACTCACTTCTCTCGCCATTTTGAAATTTCCTTTTGAACGTCTGAGCCAAAATTTTGTATTCTCGCCTCGAGATTCTCAAGACCTCTTCTTAGGGAGCCATTTCAGTTCAGTTTCACTTCGACGGCCTCATGCCAATCAAACATATCGAGATCCACCGCGCTAATCTTCCCGATCCAACCTTGAAACGGGTAGCAGCAGTGGGAGAGAGACCCTGCATCGACTGAGCGGAATGCAAAGAATTGAACTGGGACTCAGCGGCAATCTAAAGTCTTTGGTGTGCCCCGCAATTTTGATGTGATTCGCCACTTGGCTTCGATACATGCCGTATCTTGCGCCATTGATCACCATCATCAGACAGACACGATCAACGAGTCCTCTCATATCGCTTGCATCAATAGACATGGTTCTCACAAGGTCGCGCTCGGCGACTCCGGCCAAATCGATTGCAGCTTCGTTCAGCTGCTCTGGCAAAGCCTCCATAGCAACCAAAGCAGCACCGGCGAAACGTGGCATCCAGCGGTCAGCCACAGACAGCCAGATCATTGCAAGCCCAAGGAAGAGATCTCGAGCCAATTCGAGCCCTTCCTCGGCCTCCTCTAAAGTGGGTGCGGTCAAGATTGCGAGTCCAAGCAAGGCCAAGGCGAAAGCACCCGAAGAGCCCTTCGTGATTCCAAACAACGCAACCGAGGAGGACTGCCTGACACGCACGACGGTAGCTTTTCCAGCGCTACCTTTTGATCTGGCACATGCTCAAGCACATCTCTGTGCTACAGACTGTCGCTTCGAACGTCTGTTTCAAAAAGTGCCAGTGCGCTGCTACGAGGAGGCCTTGGAACCATCCATCTCTGACACCAAAGATCTCAACCTCTTCAAGACGGTGACCACTTCCATCCTCGGACAGCAAATTTCGTGGCTCGCTGCAAGATCCGTTCTGTACAAGTTCTGTCGGCTGTTCTTCTCCGAGTCGATGCCGGAAAAGCCTGACTTTATCGGCTTCCCGCGTGAGCAGTGGCCCTTTCCGACACCGCTGATGGTGCTGCGTACATCGGACCTCGACCTTCGAGCTGCAGGTTTGTCGTTTGCCAAGATCAAGTACGTCAAGGACCTGGCCGCTCGCTTTGTGGATGGTCGTTTGGACATCCGTCACATCCTCGAGCTGGACGACGAAGAGGCGTGCGTCACCGAGCTCAGCAAGGTCAAAGGTGTTGGCAGATGGACCAGCGAGATGATCCTCATGTTTGCCATGCGCAAACCCGACATCCTCCCTTGCGCTGATCTCGGTGTACAGAAAGGCATGCTCAACTTCTTCCTGAGCGACGCACAGGGTCCCAAGATCAACGTCAAGAAGCGCAAGTCCGGCGAGGAGGAGGAGCCGGAGGAGGACACTGCCGAAGACAAGAAGAGCAAGTCGAGTACAAAACGCAAGACCAAAGACGAGGGCACATTGGAACCGACACAAGAGCCAGGCGACCAAGTTCCACTTCTCGCCCAGACGGAAGTCATGCCGAAGCTCGAACCCGGCTTCAAGCAGGAACTCGACGCAGAAGGATCCCTGGATCATCTGATCACCAAAGAGCACGGACTATGCCGACAGGTGCTGCAGTCTCGAGTCAAGGGCAACAAGATCAAAGGTGGACAATATCTCAGTCCAGAAGAGATGAAGGCTCTGGCGGCAAAGTGGTCTCCGTATCGCTCTGTTGCTTGTATGTTCATGTGGGCGCTCGTCGACACCTGAGCCGTAAGGTGATGCTGTAGGGCCCGACCAAAATGTACAGCATCGTTTCAAATACACACAGAAAGCAACCAATCTCATAATCTCACATCTGCATTCTCAGAATTCCTATCGCGCTATCGCACGATTGTTGCGGTTCCGTCACGTGTGGATGGAGACGAAGGATTGAATTTGATGAGATTCACAAGGTCAGCAGAGCGCAGTGTAAAGTGTGATCGCATCTGAAATTCGCAGTGAGCCTGAGCCCAGAAATGGTCGGTCGCTTGGTCCACTGTTGGAGTTGCGATTTCTCAGCACATTCACCGACGGTCTCGAAAGCGTTACTCCGCGCTTGGATCGTATCTATCCTCCCTCCCTACACCCTACCCATCACACACGTCCACACGTCGGTCGTCAGTGGAGCATCGTCATGGTTCATCTTGTCGGATGCAGTGCCGCGCAGGCCGCTTCGTCGGTCTTGCGATCCGAGGCTAGATCTTCGCTTCTTCGTGGAGCTCAGGTGATCCAGGCTCGCAGCATTCACGATCTCACCATCAACCGAAAGACTGGAAAGCCAATCATCAAATCTGGTCCTTATGGAGGTGGACGGTGAGTATTCATCTCGGATTGAGCTGGTACAACAGCGACTCGACATGGAAGGCTTGGTCGATCAGGCCAAGACGGATGCAGATGCACCTGCAGTGACCGACGAGGAAGCCCATCTCAAAGCAAAAGGTGGTTCAACCGGCATCCTCATTGCGGCAACTGCTGACGCTATTGATTTCTTGGCGCTCCGCCATCATCTGATTCTGTTGACAGATCCTCGGTCTCGGGACACGTTGTCACTGTATTCGGCTGCACCGGTTTCCTTGGACGATACGTGGTCAACCGCCTGGCACAAAAGGGATCGCAAGTCATCGTTCCTTACCGCGACGAGGATGAGAAGAGGCACTTGAAGGTCATGGGCGACCTTGGACAGGTTGTGCCCATGGAATGGGATCTGAGGCACGACGAGCAGATCGAGGAGTGTGTGCGACACTCGGATGTGGTCTACAACTTGACTGGACGACACTACGAGACCAAGAACTTCACCTTCAACGACGTGCACGTTGCCGGTGCCCAGCGCATCGCTCAGATCGCCGAGGCTGCCGGTGTCGGTCGTTTCATCCATGTCTCGCACCTCAATGCCGATGCCAACTCGCCATCGGCCTTCTTGCGATCCAAGGCAGAAGGTGAGGCCGCGGTCAAGCGGGCCTTCGAAGGCGCCACCATTGTGCGTCCCGGTACCATGTGGGGCCACGAGGACCGCTTTTTGAACCAGATGGCCGTCTACCCATACGCATGGCGCGTCAACCACGGCCAGACCAAGATGCGCCCCGTCCACTCGCTCGACGTCGCCCATGCTCTGGAAAAGATGCTCGAGGCCGACGTCACCTCTATGGGCGCCACCTTCTCGCTTGCAGGTCCCAAGGAGTACACCATCGGCCAGATTCTGCAGCTCGTCGAGTCGCTCACATTCACATCGTTGGTCAAGCCCGGTCTGAACACGCCCAAGTTTGCTTTGAAGCTCGCCGCCAAGGTGGCCGATCTCGCGTGGTGGCCCATGCTCTCGCCCGACGAGGTGGTGCGACGATACATTGACGATCTTCCGGATGCACCGGGAACCAAGAGCTGGGCTGACCTCGCTATGACGCCCGACACGCTTGAAGAGACTGCGGCACCATACCTCAGGAGATACCGACCGACTACAAGGTTCGAACAGCCGCTCGAGACGGGTGGTGCTCGTCTCAAGAAGCCAAAGTACCACGTGCTCGATTAGAAAGGGGCGCTTTTAGATGATTGTTATCTGAATCATGTCGTCCCCCGCAAATGCAAGCCGTCGACCGTTCCTTGATGCTCTTTTGTGGTATTGCCGCTTGTACGCTAGCAGAGGTGGCAGCTCGTGACTGCTCCGGGATGTTACGTGAGAGTCGCTCTCCTGCGACATGATGCAGAACCATCTTGACCGACGAAGTGCAAAGTCGAATGAGATGGCCGGAGAGCTCAGGCGTAAAGGCAAGATGGATCTCGCCCGATACCGAAAGTGAGATTTGGAAGCGGCAAGGCAGTCGGAATTCGCCGATGAGCTGCAAGGATGGCCCACCAGAAGGCATTGTCCGAATGTGGATCCGCTTGGGCGATTTTGACTCGGAAGCTTTCTCGCGGTTCGGCAAACGAGGTACAGTACAGTGTGACGGTCAGCTTTATTTGCTGGTTTCAAGATTGCGCTTTTTTCTTGGCTCTTGGTTTCTTTCCAAGCGCTGTCAACAACTTCTAGCTCGGTTGCACTGAATGGCTCCGAGCCATCGATGTGCGTAATATGCAATCTTCCGCATTGTTCATCATTGCTTCCCGTGCCTGTTCCCGAATACAGAGGAACATTGTTGGATTAGGATGAGGATGGCTGGGCGTTCTCCAGCGTTTTGATGCAGCAAAGGGGAAAAAACGCCAAGAAATCCTGGATCGACGCCGTGGATTGGCCCTCGGCGCGTTTCAGGTTACTCGGAGCCTTTTTGGTTCCTTCTGATCTTCAGTCCCACCGGCCAATCTTTAACGACGCAATGGAGGCCGTTGGCTGGTCGAAGCTTTGCACGCTGCGTCCATATCGTCTGACCGTATCTCGACGGTAGCTGTGTCCAGGAGACGAAGCTTCAAACCACCCGAGAAAGGCAAACCTCATCCACGGCTTCAGCGACGCCCAAGTGCTTCTTATACCGTTCAAAACGCTCCTAATCGGCTCTTCCGTTGCTCTCATCCTCCTTTGTATTGGTCAGCATCTCTTCCTTCAACACACATTCTCTCGCAACGATGGAGCATCTCATCCACAAAAGGCACAAGGAGGTGCCAGGCTGCGTCTGGAAGCCTGGCATGGTCGGACCAGGCTGTCGTCCAGCCTCAGCACTCAAAAAGGCGGCCATGGCGGGCAAAGATAGCTACTACGAGATGGAAAAGTACAGCCGCATCACCACGTGGGTTTTGCTTGCCCTTCTCGCCGTCGTCGTGCTTCGTGGTCTTGTGACTAGAATACGCCACAGTCCTCGTTCAAGATTCTCGCTAGCTGTGGTTTCGATTCCAGGGTATCGACCGCTGGCGGCGATATGTAGGGGGGTCGGATACTATCGGCCCAAGAAGATCTTTGCACGGAACACAGTGCTCAACGAGATCACTTCGGCAGATCGATTCCCGTCCCTGGGCAACATCGTTACATTTGCGGTACCATCCATCGGCTTCATCTGCTGGTGCTTTGCCGTCAAACCCTACTACCGCCCCGCCGCCGTGTGGGGAAGCACACCACTCGGCGTCCGAGCAGGCATGATCGCAAACGCCATGTTCCCCTGGCTCTTTGCATTCGGTCTCAAATTCAACCCGCTCACATTCCTCACCGGTATCACCCACGAAAAACTCCAGTTTTACCATCAATGGACCGCACGCATCATCCTGTTGTTCAGCATCGTCCACACTGTCCCCTTCCTCTACCAGCCCGTACACGATGGAGGCTTCAGCAACCTCAAAGCCTGGTACTACTACGACAAGATCTGGTGGACGGGCACCGTAGCGTTTGCCATGCTGGTCTGGCTCGTGGTTTCGTCCTTTGGAGTGTTCCGACGCAGGTCGTACGAGTTTTTCGTACTGCAGCATGTCGTGACCATCGTCTTGTTTTTGGTCTTTTACTTTATGCACACGCGCGATCTGCTGCACTCGTGGTCGTGGTTGTGGCCCACCGTGGGTGTGTGGGGTTTCCATGTGCTTTTCAAGTTTGCCAATTCGTTGCGGATCAGTCGCTTCACTGGTGTGTCTGCTACGGTGACTCTGGTGGATCAAGACGAACGGTTGTTAAGATTGGACGTGGCCGCACCGGTTACGTGGCAGCCTGGCCAGCACTTTTTCCTGCGCTTTCCGGGCATCAACCGATCCTCACCGTATCAAACGCATCCCTTTACTGTCTCCAATCTCGCCTCACCGGACAGGAACGCCGATTCGCACCTCGTATTCTATTTCAAGGCTCGCGATGGGTTGACGGGCAAGATCTGGCAGCAGCTGATGCGGCAGCCCGCTGTAAAGGGCAAGACCTCCAGCGTGCTGACCGTAGGCCTCGATGGACCCTATGGCTCATCCTTCCATCCGGCAGCCTACCACTCCGACCTCATGATTGCAGGAGGTGTCGGTATCACATCTGTCCTTCCGGCACTGATGAGCTTGTGTCTCTCGGCCCGGTCATCGCGTGCGTCATTGACAAACAAGCTCGCTGTCCATTGGTCTGTCCAGACCATGCGCATGTTTGATGCGTTTGAACCGTCGATTCGGCCCATCTTGGATCATCTTCATACCTTGGACATCGATGCAGTGTTGCACGTGTATTGTTATCAGGAGGTCGGGCGAGAGAAAGACGATGACTCGGCTGCACCGGATGCCTCTTCGTCTTCGTCTTCGTCTTCGCTTCCTAAATCCATGATCCGGATTCACAACGAACGAGCCAATGTGCCCGAAGTGGTCGCTGGGTTCGCTGACGATGTTGCAACGACGTCCAAATCAACAGCAACGCGCGCAACGGTAGGCGTTTCAGTCTGCGGTCCAGCCTCGATGCTCAACGAGACCGCAAATACGGTCGCGCGCTTGCAGTGGTCCCATGTGCTCCCAGGATCGATCGACGAGCTTTTCCTCCATACGGAGTCGTTTGGATGGTAGTCCGAAGGAGGAATCCCTGCCAAGTCACGTCGATCCAAACATCTTGACGATGCTTTGCAATGAAATCAAACTCATCCACCTATGTTGAATATAAATCTGTTTCGCCGTCCCATGACTGATTCACTCTAAAAATACCGAAATGCCCAATCCGGCGCCTTGAAGTCTTGCGGGATCGGACCATGGTTGCCGAGCGGCAATGCTGTTTTCTCCCATTGCAGTTGCTTGAATGTCTGTCTGCTGCCCCGATACGGTCATCGTTGCAGATATTGACGGAGTCGTTGTACTTGAAGACGAGCAGGACGTCCAAAAGTCGTCCCCGATGATATCGCAATGCAGTGTGCACAAGACGGAGAGCATACTTTTCTTTTCCTTCTTCTCCTGTTTCTTTGCTTGCTTTGCCGCTCGTTTGCTTGCATTCTTGATCCGTAGCTTTTCGTCTTTTGCATTCGTCAGCTCTGGTACAGTATCTTCTGCGTCCCTGATCTCCGCATCCTGTGTCGCACCGAGCTCTCGGTTCGGCTGTGATGAGGCAGCTTCCGCAGCCGTCCATACGAGCGTCGTACCTTTCCGGAACATCGCCTCTAACCGATCGTAATTGATCCCAAACTGGCTATGCAGAATCTCGTGCTTGTCCGCCGACACCGTCCCCTCTAGCCGCTTCGTTGCCTCCTGCTCTGTCATTCCACCTTGCAGGACCAGCGCCCAAAATGTCGTATTGTAAAGATTGTTGATATGCGTATCGGCCTGTCTCCACGAAAAGTAGTCCCTCACCACGGTCTCGCTAGGATACACCACCATTCTGCCATCGAAGCTCGGCGGCGACAGCAGCGGGTTGGCCGGAAAGTACTTTGACCAGTTGAAGACATACGCCGAGGTGAACAGTGATACAATGTGCGTTGTGATCTTGCTGTTCCTCCGATTGTATAGTGTCGTGCCTTTGCGGAGAAGAAAGCTGTATTCGTCGCTTTCACCAAAGGCGAGTGCTACATGTCCCTTGAGCGAGGTGACTACGTGACGAGCTGCTTCGTTCATCAATTCGAGCGCGATTGGGTCGTTGGGTTTGGAGAACGCATGGGCTGCAGAGAATTTGTGAAAGCCTTTCCCGTCGATTCGGACCACCAGATAGACGGAAGGTATCACGGCATCCGGTAGCTCGAAGTTTCGGACATAGGCAAATTTCGTCCCCGCCATCTTGGATGATGCTTCGAGCCGCGTACGGTGCGTACGTAGCGATCGTGGCGCTGCAACGATGGCAGGCGGCCGTCAGTGGATGTTGAATGGATGTGGATGGCAAAAAGCACAAAGGTGAATGAGGGTGTCGAGAGCTGTCAAAAAGTTTAAAAAATGAGCGGATCACGGGTTGCGGATTACGGCGCTCCAACTTCCGCACCAAGCATGCCTGCATGCTAGACACCAGGCTCATCGAGCTCGAACGCATCCACACCTTGCCATCATCACTCCTGTCACTTTATGAGACAGCAAGCACGTCGACTTTCATGGGTTTGGTTGGCAGCATACAATTGATGGGGTGTGACTGCTACAGGTACAAGTACACGTGATATTGAAGCGATCGGGTATATTTGAAAGGAGAAATCGCAAAGATACACTAAAGAGACAAGCGATCAAGGCGAGATGGGAGAGCCCATATAGAAAGGTACCTGGAAGAACAGGGTCTTTCTCGGGTCAAGGTTGGGCTCGTCATCGTCCTCGGTTGTCGCCAAGGATGACGGCAGGCGAGAAGATTTGCTTGAAGGCGAGTGGGCGACGGTAAGATCGATTGGGTCGAGCAGGGGGCTGGATCGCGATGGACGCGTTGGTGTGACGTCAGCTTCGTACAGCCCGAGCGCCTCCATTCTCCGGTAGTGACTTGCACCGATGCCGGTGAGCTTCCTTGTCAGCGATCCATCGACCGATCGCTCCAAGGAACGAGCCTTGGCAGCAGGCGTTCTCGGTGGACTGGGAACAAACGCGTTTGTCGGCGTCACGGGAAAGTCGTCGTCGTCCTCTTCCTCGATGTCCGAATGGGGTGCGGACTCAGGGCAAGGCGAAGGCGAGCGTCCTTCGAGTGCATACAGTGCATCTTGACGAGCACATTCTGTGGAGCAGTAGATCTCGATACTGGACGACGTGGACGAGCTAGAATGAGAACGAACCGGCGAACCACAGAAGCATTTGGGCTGGTCTGTGTCGCGTTGGTTCTCGTTGCAGCTGAAATAGTCCTCGTCTTCGTCGCTAGAGAGACAGCGCCTCGTACCGCGACCATGAGTAAGACGCAGAGGTGCTGGCTTCTTTCGCTCACGACGGTCAGTATATGTTTTGGTGCTGGCGAGAGTGATGGAAGAAGTGCGAGGGGGAGGTTTGGGGATAGCGTCGAACGAAGGAAGCTGAAATTCCTCGACCGAAGATGCACTGCTGACGGACGAGATCTTGCTGAAGCTTGAACAAGCAGATGCAATGGTAGAGTCGGAGAACCTTGACGAGAGGTTGTGCATCTTTGCTAGCATGACCGTTGCGTGTGTGAGATATCGCCAGGGAAGCGGGGGAAAGGGAAGGAAGGTGCTGAGGATAAAGTGGAAGAGTGCTGGATCAGATGTCGAGGAGGGCCAAGGGGTGACTGATTATATGTCAATCCCCGTCGGCTGTGAACAAGGGTTGCCGGAAGGTGGAGACTCGCTGCACCTCGTAACCGAAGCGAGGCTTGAGTGCTGGTTCAGCAGGATACAAGTCAAGCAGCCAGTCTGGCTTTGATGAGCCTTGTGAAGCATGCAGATGCAGGACCAGAGGCACAGGCGGCGGCAAGGCACAACGGGACAGCCAAGCTTCTCTTGCGGTCAGGCTTGAGCTGATTAGGTGCGACGAGGCTGACGGAGCCAAATCAGTGTCATCCAATCACGTTGTCGGTGACGAGCCGATGTCATTGGGCTCTATTGTTAGACAAAGGGATAAGGGCAGGCGGGCTGGGCCAGATCTGCAGCGGCAAGATACCGTCGCAAGCAAAGGGAACGATGCACATAGCGGCTGCATTGTTGTCTCTCAGACGCTTCTGTGATTGCGTATGGGATCGACGCCACCGTAGAAGGGCTGCTTCCGCACTATCGCCTCTTTCTTGACTGCCAAAGTGGGGTGGAAGATCACAGTATCTTGTTACCGTTGATCAGATCTTTGACACTCGATCCCTCTCCCTCCGGTGCCACTGAAGATCGAAAGATCTGCTTGCAGCTTGCTCTCGTCCAAAGCCCGGCGCCGTCAATCATTTACCAAGCTAGCTGGTGTCGGGATTTCAATCGACGATGTCAGGATGCTCAATGTCATACGATAGCACCGTGACAACGACGGACACTCCGCCCAGGAAAGGGAGCCAAGCCCCGCTGCCTTTGCTGCGCGCCAAATTCCTTCGAACCGAATCTGCATGGCGGCAAGACGGAGATGCAAGCGGAATCACAATTTAGCGCATCTCTGACAGAACCTTTTGCGGGCAGAGAGCGCTGCTTCACTTGGGACGAAGCGTCGGAGCTGGACAAAGGGCGAGAAAAGAGCAAGGGGGATCCAAGGCAGGAGGTAGAGAGCGTCGGAGCAATGGGAAAATACGCCGTGATGCAGCGACGGCGACAGCAACGGCGATACAGTAGCACGTTTAGCACCAACAGCAGCAGCTGGGCGTTTCTGCTGCTGTTGCGTGCCCCCGCCCAGCCTACAGAAACGCTCTTCGTGCAACCGAAATACTGGGCACCACTTTATCGGCACTTCCCGAAAAGGCAAGGATACGCGAACGGGGCCAAAGACCTGCAATTTGAGTTTCGCTCCGACGGAAGATCCACAGATTGTCGCTGCAGCAGATCTCAAAGCTTGGCTCGCCATTCGCCTGCCTTGTATACAGCATGGATCCCTTTAAGATTTGCTCATGCCAGGGGTAGCTGTCCATCGCCGCTCCGTCCCAGTCTGGAGCCACTTTACGCGCTTCCCTCTAACCACATCCTCGCTACGTATCCCAGAGTTAGAAGTATTGGCGATGTCTTCATGCCTGCCATAAACGAGAAGCCGTGTGTGTTCCAGGCCCAACCCCTTCGCGACTACGCTGTTGGACGCCCGGCCAAAGAATGGGCTCAAATGGGTCAGGAAATTTCGGAAGGCGAAGCTGTTGGCGTAATCAGCGGTGTTGGCAGTTGAAGTTTGAGGCGGCACGTTGCAGAGACACGATTGGCTCGAGTTCTACTTTTGCAGTGTGCAGCCAAGAAAAGCGTGGCTTGCAGCTCAGAGCACGCTGTACTGTGGCTGCTCCTGCGTCTTCCATGCGTGCTGTATATGGTTACGAACCTTGCAACGTGTCAACAGTAACACGCGTCTTGACACTGAGACCAACACTTTTGGAGAGAAACACGCTTGAGAACAAGGACAAAGTTTCGCTTAATTTCAGAAATCAGCGAAGCGATCCTTAGACCCGGAGGAGCCTGATTCTTCTAGCCGAAGTGAAACAGAACACGGCGCGACTCGCCACTCGCGGCTGTCTCCTCCAAATTTCAGCAACAGCAGATTCAGCACAGAGCAGACGCAGCAAACGAGGCACCTTCGTCTTGAGATTCAGCACCTTTTTCGCAGTCCGACAAGATGGATCCTTGCAGTCAACAGTACGACGATTTCGCGTCGCCCTCTTCGTCTCGACGTCATCACTCGGTGTGGCACTCGGGATCAACACAAGCGAGTCCGATCATGTTCTGATCCATATGGCTCGCGATCTTCACCAAGGCCAAGCAAGAAAGGGAATGTGAGAGAGGTAGAGCTTGTCCATACAAACGATCACTGGGGCTCGTCATATGTTTGGTGGCCGGAACAACCAACCCAATTCGCTGGTCGCTGCTACATGCAAGAGGAGGTGCGTCGCTGCAATGCATCTCCTGCAGATCTTGCATAGCCTGGCGAGACTGTGCTGCTGCTCGTTCAGCCGTTGTCAAAGCTCCAGCATGAGGTGGTGGCGCCCTGCTGTAGTGTCGAACCGCGCCTGCAAGCAATGCCTTATCAGTAAAGTCAATGTGTGGGGCGCCTGCAGCGACAGCGCGGCGTGTCTGTGATCATGGCGTTCCAAACGTTTGGTCCCGCTTACAAACTCACGACATGCAAGGGGTTGCACTCGCCTCACTTTTCAGGTAAAGTGCGCTGCGAACGCTTCTTGGACCCACCGCACCGTCTTGAGACACCAGCAAGATTCGACTTTTAACCTTCATCGTGCTGCCTCGTTTTTACTGATCCATAGTCGGACCGGATCGTCTCTTCCGTCCACTTTGGCTTCTTCTGAAGTGTTCTAGCAAACAAGCCCCTCACGTCGGTCTGGGTGCATCCGCCACGAGATTGGACCGGTGCGGACATGCCAAAGCACAAACGTTCCTAAGCCTCCTGACATCACGTCTCCGAGACTCGATGGGCCATTCTGAGTCTGGGCCGCGAGTAGGTGTGCCGGGCGAGCTAAGCGCGCTCTCGCTTATAGCATGCCTCGGTGAGCCAAACAGCGTGGCTTTTCATGAGCGCTTAGCGAGCTGATCACCTCACCCGATTAATCCGAGCCGAACAATGTTGGGTTGTGCTTGTTCTTCCATCTGGGGCATCAATGGTCGTTCACAACATCACGAAGTAATCTTCAGATTGGACACAAAGCGCCTTTCCAACTCAGCCGCGATTCAAACACCGCCTGCGGGCGACTTGGATGCTCAACGACCAAATTGGGCCCACCTTGCTGTTGTCATGAGCAAGCGCAACCCTATACCTCTACCGTGTCATCGTCGAGCATTGCTAGACAGACGCAGAGCTGTGAATTGCGGCTCGCCTTCAATGGCGACGCCATACGCGCTGCTGTTCACGATGGCGTCCCAGTGGTGCGGAACATTGTAAGATGATCCAGGGAAGCATGCAAGCAGGACCAAGCGGCTAGAGGTTGAAGCGAAGACGAGCGGACCTCACTTGCTCCCGGGTCGTCGCTGCTGCTGCTGTGGCTGCTGTAAGGGATGCAAGACTCAAAGGGTCTCTCTCGCGTAACTGACAAGCGAGGGCTCTCCACCTCTCCTTGCCTCGGTGTCAGTGTGAGTCCGAGGCAGAGAGTCAACTCCTGCCTCTATTTTCGCGTGTTTCGTTCGCACCGAATCTGAGCCCGATCCCGCTTTCAAATCCACATTGGGACGATTGCTTACCTTCTCGTTCTTCAAAAGGTGCGAGTCCAAATTGTTGCTTTGTCTCCCTTTCAAGTGAACCTGACCGTGCGAAATTTGCACATTGTTGCATCACTATTGTCAGTCAGAGTCAAGTGGGCGTTCGATGGGCCCTTTGTCGGCAACATCGGGGCGTATTGTTGCAGACCGAGTTTGAGCTTAGCGGAGATCAACCGCCAATTTTGTTGCGAGAAAAGCCACATTTTATTATAGATTATCAAACTTGAATCACAAACGACAACCCTTGCGATTTTGTTCAAACAGCATTGCGTTGAATTTCTGACACCGGAGAAACAAATCGCGTCGACAAATTTGTCCCAGAAAGTGAGGTTCGAAAAAAAACCCTGAAATGTTCCTACGTGCTGACTGACTATATCATGGACACCATGACGGCGGCAAACGGAAGGGTGCCGATGCAGACATGATAGGATATCAGCTGCTCAACTACACGTGTCAAGTGACAACTTTCCTCGTCCAGTACTCGCTGGAGTATCCGACGTAGAAGTAAGGGCCCAACGGCCTGTTCATGCACTCAAACGTCCCGACGGCAGGATGAGCGTCGTCGAAAGCCTTCCGCAAAGATCTGCATCACGGTTTCGTCTTCACAAGAGCTGCTTGAAAAACTCGTAGCTGATCGAGCCGCATGCTGCGAGAGCCAAGGGTCAGTGGGACTGCTCAGGCCCTCCATTTCCGTGTCCCAGTCATCTCGACTAAAGTCGAAGCTGCATGGCGACACGGGCATATCGAGGCATTCTGACCTGGAATGCCCAACAAATTTATCCAGGGGAGCTGTAAGAAGATTGGAAGGAGGACCGGCGACCTCGGTCTCCGCAAATCGGCGCATGATGCTCATGTAAGCATCTTCAAAGGTGTACGGCGCGTCGGACGCTGATGGCGGGGCTCTTTGAATGTTGCCAGAAGCCGAAACAGGCTTGGACATGTAGTAGTCGATGAAAGCCGAGGTGGAGAAGTCAGAATTACTACTGGTGAGACTTGAGGAAGGCAGCGGAGGAGATGGAGATGGTAGAGTGAGACAAGGTAGCGAGCGAGAAGTCACCATGGGTGTTGCTTGCTGGTTCCTCGTGTCGACTGAGTCTGAATGTTCTTTTTGGCACTGGAGTTTCTCATAGAGACAAATCGAGTCCAAGGTGGGTCCGGTTGAGCGTCTTGTGTGATAAAGACGGCTCTCGAACTGATCGGTCGCTTGCCTTCCCTCGAGTTCCTCCCCGAACAGGTCTCTGCCCTGATTGATGACGCTCTCGATGCTATCGAGCCACTCGTCTAATTCTGCCACATCGGCGGAACTCAATATGCAGACAGCGTTCCCTGGTCGCCGATAGGCTGACTCTCCGTGCTGATAGGAGTGTTGCAGTGATTCAGAAAGGCTGACCTCCTCTCCGGTGATGACGAGCTGCTTGCGGCGAGGCTGGGTGGAATTTGTGACGTCGTTGCCGTCCGAGAGACATGATCGTATCTCGACTGTGCTGGATCGATTGATGCGAAGCTTCATTTGCAAGCTGCTTTGGGAAGTAGGACGGGTATTCATGGGACTGGCCGCGTAAACGTCGAGGAAAAATTCGGGCTCTGCCGGAGTGTTCGGTAGCGATGTCCTTGGCGTTTCAAGAGGATCTGAGACCGAAGATGCTGAAGATCTTGACTGGCTACTGTGTCCGTCCGAGGAGGTGGCAAGTACATCCCAGCTGGCAGGTGGGATCCATCTACTTGCATCTGACAGAAAAGGTGGGACGTGTCGCGGCTGGAACGGCAGTGATCCATGGTTGTCGACGGCCGAAGGATCGCTGGCACCAGGACCTAATAGGAAGGGCTGGCCAGAAAAATGGGGATGATCAGAAGCACCATGGAAATCCCACAAAGGAAATCTCTGTTCCACCGGAACTGTCTTGGCTTGCTCCAATGTGACAATGACCTCCCTTTCTCCGTCTACAGACTGGTCTTTTGCTGCTTGTCTTCTTCGCAAAGCTTTTTCAAACCCGCCGAGAGCTACCCTTTTGACTGAAGTCTCACAGGAACCCCTCCACGTGAAATGGCTGGTTCTCAGCAGCAAGCTTGATGGGTTTGAACTGAGATATTTAGTCGAAAGCAAAGTTGACACGGATGAAGACGCATTCAAAGAAGCATAGGTGCTGCAGCCGTTGTCGACGTCAGGTGTGAATGAACTGTAAGGATGGGACAGGGCTGGCATGTTGTTTCGAGTATTTTCTGAGGGATGTGCCAGCTTCTGATGTGCGGTGGCTCCGGTGGCAGAAGGAAGTGAAGTCGAGTAGTCTGAAGGAAAGGTGACACCTTTATTGGCAGACCAAGCAAGATTCAGGTTGGCGGGACGACTCAAGAGTCTCTTTGTGGGCGCAAGGAGTCGAGTTGACTGATGATCGGAGGTCATTGATAGAGAAGCTGTAGACATAGGCGGAGGATGGACTGCAGAGAAGTATGAAGTGTGTAAGGGAAGTGATCGTTGTTAGGGAACTGTTCGCGTGTATGAGGACTTCCTCCGGTGCTCTTATACTTGTACTTGCCCTTGTGGGCCCATGTGATTCGGCTAGGTGATGAGCCTGACTGACGACCTGATTGGCGGTACAGTGTCGATCCCTCCTGTGCACTCCCATGCGGGGGACAGAGAGAGTCTCTGGCTTTCGAGCGCGAGAAGAGTATCAGGCAGTTCCCTTTCTCAAAGGGACATGCATGCATCATGAAAGGGAACCTTGGGAACTGAAGAATGGGAAACTATACACGAACGTGCGGATGACCGGACAACGGCGAATCTCCGCTTTCAAGGTTCAAGGGTCAAGGGTCAAGGGTCAAGGGTCACAAGCCTCATGGTCCTGCCCCGAGGGTCTAATGCACAGCATCACCAGCAGGTGCAATGTTCCGGACTGGACTCTTTGTCCGGCCCGGATGAGGACGACCCTTGTGGGTCCGGCAAACGCTCACCTGAGACTGTCTGAGAAATTCCCGAGGCGGTTGCCTTTGTTAACATGAGGCTAGCCACTACATTCGCATGCGTGTCTTGTCAAAGCCGTTTCCGACAAGTATGTCTACTGCGCTGATCAAAGTGGGCGGACAATGGGTCCAGAGCGGATGCGACTCTGCTGCATTATGTGCCGAAAGATTTGGGGACAAAGGGGAGAAGGTCACTGTGCTCCCATTGTCTGTCAAACACTGCAGAGGACGGAAACAATGAATAGCGTTCGGAATCGGGTGGATATCACGGCCGTGTGAGGAGGAATAGAATCGGCATCGGGATAGAAGTTCTGAGACCTCATGCTGTCCTCTACTTCCCGAGGCGATAAGCACAGGAGACCGATGCACTCCGCATCGGGTGCTGTCCATCTGCAGGCTAGGCCCCTTGTATCGCAAAGCCGGATCGGACTTTGATCTACCGGATTCAGGACCAAGGAAAGATCCAGAACACTTACACGCAAAGTTTCCAGCTGCAGTACCATGGCTGCTGTGCTCCCAAACAACAAATGCCCAAGATCTGCCTTCACTCGTCGCGCGTGGTTGAGTGTGTTGCTGAAGATGCCAGGGGCTGGTCTGGCAACAAAGGAGATTTGCGGAGTTACAAAGCTGTACCTTAGCGTTGCGTGCCTGAATCAATGCGTCGAGCTGTGCGGTCTGCTTCTCCGCGCGTTTCCGACGGAGTAGGTGCAATGCCAAGCCGGCAATCTCAGACAGCAAGACAGGGAACAAGCGAGCTATATTGTACATCAACTGTCGATCAGGACGACAACGGGATTTGCCCGAAGACGAGTTCGAAAGGGTTTCACATCGGTTTGGATTTACCGCACCTGGTTGGTCCCATTCGACATGAGACATTCCATGCTTCTCGGCAGCCCATGAACCAACACACACGCGCTTAGACCCTGGAAGCTGGTTGGCGAGACCGATAATCGCATCTTTCTTTTCGTTTTCTTTCCGTGGTCCCTGAGCCGCCTTTCGTTCAAATTTCGACCTAGCTTCGATTCAAGCTCCTCCTGTACCTGATCGATGACCCGCATGGGCAGCCACGATTTGAGACACAAAAGGACCGAACTGAGGCTGTCCAGGCGTGACCACCGTATGCCGCAGAAACATGATGCGAAACAGGGTCTTACTTCCGGTATAGTGATCCCTGTAGTTTTTCGTGTCCGACGATAAGAGGCGCAGGCCACGACGTCGTCTTGTCGTCCTCGAAGGCATTAGTCGAATAGATCATCGTAGACTCCATGCTTTCTCCCCCATGCTTTCTCCCCCACGCACGCTTCACGACCACCGTATCACCATTCGAGCATCGATGTGGACGACGAAGCCGTTTGCAAGCGCAGAATGGTGGACAAGAGACATAGCCTAGCCCATGCTAAGACACTCTATGTGGTCTTGGCGCCATTCGTCTGCAAGCTGCGCATCGCGGATGCGTCGCCGGATCCGACGTGTCCACTCGAACCCAATGTACATGGACGCTTAGAACCTTAGGGATGCGCAGAATCAACGACATTGAATCAAGCTCAATCTCGAGCCTCTCGACGCTGATCAGCTGGAGTGATCCGTTCGATCCGAGCGTGAGGCAGGCGACCGGCTAAGGCAGGATTGATGAGCCGGTTGATAGATTCTGCGACTCTGGTGGGGCACAGGTCCGCCTCACAGGTCCGCCTCAACCCACATCGAAGGACAGGCCACCCTCGCTGCTGAAACCAATTTCACTGCATCTGTCGCCACCCTCAACCGTCTCCGAATTCGGGTTTCCCGGAGAGCAGGCAAGTGTACACCCAGTCTCTCAGCAGCTCGGCGTGGGTCCCTGGTGTATGTACAGTACTGTCTGTGTCTCGAGATTCGACTTCATCTTGTGGAAAAAATTGCTACCGAATCTCGTCCTCGTCACAAAAGAGGACTGCTCTTCTCAAATCTGAACGCATTCGCAGAAGTCACAGAAAACCATATTCAACAAGATTATAGTGCGATTGACAGCGGCGACTGTTTTCAACCTAATGCGGGGTCCAAGCTGTGTTCTTCCCCTAGGACTGCCTTCGACGACAGCGGGCGGCGGATGTGCCATGAACTCTGTGCTTCGCCCACATTGGGCTTCTTGTGGTTCTGACAGGCTTGAAGCAGCAGGTCCATGCAGCCTGAACGAGTTTGGCAACTGTGGTCAAAATTGTGGAATTTCAATCTGCGCAAATTCAAACTGCGCTCTCTCTCGAGCCCCCTTACCGTCAGACCAACGCTGCACGCTGCATCTGCAGAAGAGCTACCGTAGCTGTTCAATCCAGTATGCCCTTGGACCCCTGCTTTTGGTTCCTTGCTTGCTTGCTTGCTTGCTGCTCCCTGCTCCCGCTCCAATCTTTGAGCTGCATCTCTCTAGCCACAGCGACGCTTTGCCTACAAACAGTACTTGCGTCCCGCTGTCCCTTCCTCCCTTACCTCTCCCTCTCTGTCTCCCTCCCGCCTATCTCACATGGCAAGGCGCTTGCGGTGTCACTGCTCTCGTGCATCTGTCCCGCTGATGGACGGCATTGTCTTCGGCTCGCCATCCACCCACCATTCGGCGGCTCGTTAGAATTCAGAGGTTGCTCGCTCAATTAGCACCTCATTCGTCTTCTCCGCCGATTGCCTTCATTGCATCTGCTCATGCTCGCAGGCCGCCAAGGCACATTGTCCACAGATCCACGCCTCGCTTCGTAGACAATACAGGACAAATGACAGCAGTTGCCGGCTGCGCATGACCAGCTGCTTCGATAACTTCCTTTAAAGCTCAAGCGCTGCGCGCCAATCTGGCTCCGCCTCGTCGCACACCTACAACCTTTGATCAGACCTTGTTGAACCTCCTCTCTCTCGCTGCTCACACCAAAGTCTCAAGGCCACAAGTGCTAGCCTCGCCGATCTTGCTCCATATCATCTTCGAGCTCAACCCTGTGCTCGTTGGCCGGCACATGATCGACATCCAGCCTGATTCATCCTTGACGACGGTACAAACGCAAGCCGTGGCGTCTCATGGACTTGATCCTCACACCATTTCGCCCCTCCCAATGACTTCCTCCGTTGACACTGCTGCATCTGCCAGCGTCCTCAGCCCCAATTCTGGTATTGCGACGAAGCCTTTTGCTGGTATCGAAGAGACATCCGGATCGACGTCTTCACACGCCTGCGGAAGCGCCGATGAATTGCAAGTGCTTCAACCTGGCGATTTCAAGAGGGTCAAGAGTCATGTCACCCTGCGTTCCAGACCCGTCTCGCATATCGAGTTTGGCCTCGCTTCGGAAACATCTGGTCCCGCTGCGTCACCCCTGTCGCTGCCTGATGATGCCAATAGGAAGGCGCACGTTGCAACGCCTCTTCCTCTCGACCTGGATCTTGTAATCAAGAACTCACCCCACGATCTTGCCGGGCGCGAAAGTGGAGATCGAGCCACATTTGGACATTGGCAAGATTCGGACTGCTCGGATCTCGAAGAGGATGGTGCCATGCTGACAGAGTCCTACGAGCTTCCAGAGTTCAACGACGAGCTGATTCACGCTGTGGACCCATCCAACGCTTACGACGCCACTTGTCATGTTCAAAGTTCAATGGCCGAGCTTGTTGCACCGACTTTGTCTCCTCGCGTGCACGATGCGCATCGTGATCAGCTCAGGCACGAGGCCGACCAGGTTTGGGCCACCTACCGATCTGGCATGCCCACTCAGCTGCCGGATTCTGCCTCGCAGTGCAGCGCGAGCAGCAACGGTCTATCTCGACCGCAGCCAGCACAAATCCCTGAACGGAAAACATCACTGCAAAAATCGCCGCTGGCTGTCTTTGACGCTTTACCAGCGGCCAAATCCAAGCAATCGAGGGGCTCTATCGCTACGAGCAGCAGCCAATCTCACCTTTCTCACAAGGATTCGCGCTCGGATATCCACACATTCCCTCGCATCACCTCGTCCTGGTCGCACGGTTCCAGATTGTCAGGTAGAGGCCCTTCCTCGTCTGACCTGCACTTTCATCGTCCGTACACGGCTTCCATTGTATCGTCTACGTCCGAGCACAGCATGCTGAGCTATCAACATAGTTTTGAAAGCGGCATAAGCCCACTCCTCCTCACCAGACCTGGCGCAACCAGTCGCATGCCTGGACAATTTGCGCGACCGGTCACTTCGGGAAGCATTCCGAGTAGGCACGTCGGCGCTTCCGACTTTGCTCACACACGTCCCACGCTACCCACAAATGCTGTGCCACGCCCGGATACCAGCAACCAGCTCACGGCCGAGCAGAGACGCCAACAGGTGCGAAGAACCAAGAAGCTGACGCACATGCTCGGCGAGGAGATGCTTTTGGCCTCCAACACTGCTCATTCTGCAACGCATCGTGCTACTGTTGGCACTGACAGACGTGCAAAGTATCGTCCGCAGAGCATGCCCTTTGCTGCGGACGTGAGAGCTTCCAGCCCACCCTTTGCATCGATCTCTGCTAACAAGACGCGCTCGCTTTCTCGCAAGCTACTCCACACTCGAAGCCACGGAACCAAAAGCCTGGACCGTGCACTCTCCGATATGGTGTTGCAGCCTTTAGCACCGGCAAGCCTCAATCGCAAAGCCGCTGCCATTCTCGGCATTGCTCATCCCTACGCGTCTGTAGGGCTTATCCGCAGCTCCGCGGAAGATTTTCTTGCCAGCGATGAGGAGCTCGACAGGCTGCCGGACCTTCAACCGCGCACCTTCATCCCTTGTGGCTTGGAGGAGTTCAACGAGCCAACGCCCAAGGTAACGCAGCTTGCCGCATTCTCAGCTGCGGCACTCGATGAAGGAGCATCACCCACACTGCCTCAAGATGGCCCTTTCCCACGATTCGACCAGTCTCACCTTGACCAGGCTCTGGTCGAATCTGAGAGCCGTAAGCTTGCTGCTGCTCGTGACGAGCGTCGTCGTCGTGTAGCCAAAATGTCGCGATGGCTCGGCGAGGCTGTACCTGCCGAACTCATCCTGTCCGGCGCCGGTAAAGATCAGAATGCTGTGATTCGCAGCGCAGAAGCACCCATCGCTTCGCACCAGTCCTCGATTAGTCATGGTTCGGCTACGTACAGTCCAAGCGAGCTCGGCGATACGCATCGAGCTCCTTCTTCTGCGGGCTGCAACACATCCGACAGTCACGGCTCGGTGTCGCATGGAGGCTTTGCAGCGTCCAAATTGCAATCGTTCATGTCGATTGACAGCTCAGACGACGAAGAAGAACACGAGGCGGTGCCTTCAGTCGACCGCAGAGCGGTCCGCTCTCAGCGACCTCTCGGTCGTTCTGTAAGCTCTTCGCCTGCAAATGTATCCTTGACACCTCCTGACCGCATCTCTACGTATCGCAACTCGATCGATAGCTGGGAGTATCTGCTCAACACAAACGATCACGAGCGACTCACCGAACTTGCTTCGATCTTTCACGCCACGCGGGTGACAGCACCCAACATGGCTAGGAGCATAACGCTGCCTCCCGTCGCCCGCCCTCCACGTTCGCCCGCCCGTCCTCGCACCTCGCCTGCTGTTCCAACGTTGCCTCTTTCGCACTCTCTTGACGGTGCTAGTCCGGCCCCGCTGCGTACTCAATCGTCCTCCAGCGTTGGTGGCGTTCCTCGTCGATCGGCGGCTTTCCTCGAGCTGACCGATTCCGATAGCGACAGTTCCGATGCCGATGACAAATTGCACCATATCGACGATCTGACCCTGTGCTACGACGCGACCCTGAGACAAAAACGTCACGGTGCGCACGATCGTTCCATCTCGAAATTGTCAAGCTTTTTCGGATCCACTCCATCGCAGATTGTCCGATCTCAGAGCGCAATTCACGCTGGCGACCTCGCTGCTTCCAGTGGGGATTCCGTCCACACGCAGACGCCTAAGCGGGCGGCTGCGAGAAACAGCAAGGCATCGCAGCCACACGCGCTGAGGCACATGCTCCGATCACTCGAAGAAGAGGCGCTGAACGACCCAAAATTGACCCACGTCCAGAAATCCGAGATCTCGAGAAAGGTGCACTTGCTCAAGAGGAGAACGACAAAGATGTTTGCCTAGGTGATGGGTCAATGACGTCTGCCGGCGGGCGTCACTGTGTCTCCATGGCTCTATTGCCATCTTCGCACACACCTCCCATTAATTCATAGCTATCCATCCGCTTAATTTGTCTATCTTTCCTTCGCTCTAATACGGTCGTCAATGCAACGACCTTGCCTGTAATTGTACATTCAACCATCTGCACTTCATTCTCTTGCACACACGCACTCTCGCTTGTCTTGCACTCATCGTCAATCTCGCACAAACTTGCAACACATTTTTGATAACGTTAAGCTGTGCGTATCGTTGCAGATGCGAAAGCAAACCATGAAAAGTTCCTCGATTCCAGAGGCCCCCCATACCATGCGAACTCGTGACTCTCGCTCCAAGTTCAATGATCGATATCCTCCCAAGCACGACCCACTGTATGCTTGAGGTCCTCCTCTGTGAGCTGTTTCGTCGCCGAAAAGTAACCCGCCTGGATCTTTGCGTCGATCTCGACCCGCGAATCTGCCGGGATCAGTTCCTCGGGCAGCTCGTAGCGGTTTTTGATCTTGATGCCACTGTTGACGGCGGCGTCGTGTTTCATGTTGCTCATCGAGATCCAGTTGGTGATGTTGGTGGCGCCCAGCCAGTGCAGTACGTCCGGCATGAGCGCTTGGAAGCGCATGTCTTTGACACCGGCGATGTTTTCGGTCCGCTTAAAGTAGTTGCTTGCCGAATCGGTGCCTCGCTTGCGCGCGTTGTAGACCAGGTACTTGGTCACCTCGCCGAGAGCCCGACCTTCTTTGCGGAAGTAGATGACTGCACCGGCACCGCCCCGTTGCGCCGTCTTAATGCATTCTTCAATGCCAAACAGCAGGTACGGGCGACAAGTGCAGATGTCACTGCCAAAAACGTCTGAACCGTTGCATTCGTCGTGGATACGCACCGTCACCTCCTTGGTGGGATCACGCAGATCTTCCGGTCGTCCAAAGATGTACACGGTGAGACCGGAGATGGGCGGAAGGAACACTTTGAGATCGTGACGCGTGAGGAGTTCCGGGTAGGATCCACCCGTGTCTTCAAAGATGGCCCGCCTCAACGCACCTTCGGTAACACCGAGGCGTTCAGCGACACCGGGCAGGTACCAGACCGGGTCAACTGCGGCTTTGCTCACGCTGACTTCGCAGCCTGGATCCACATCCTCGGACACGCCGGGCAGCCGAATGCTCTTGACCACAATCTTGCCATCGATGGGGAAAACGCCGGCCTGTTGAGCCTTGTCGAGCTCGGGCATCTTGATGTGCGCCTTGGTGAGCGATGCCGTGGGACGGATGTCAATTCCGCCTTCAAACTCGGACCTGTACACCTGCGGAGCGAGATGTCCCCAGGGATCCATGGCGACGATCTTGGAAGGGTCGAACCACGATGGGTTGGGCGGGATGTCGAAAGGAGGCTCGGTGTTGGTATAGTCGGGTCGGTGGTTGGGATTGAGCTGACCCATGGCGATGGCGAGCGACCGGTAGACCGAGTAACTGCCGCCGTAGGCGCCGATAGCGTTGCGAACGCGGATCGAGTTCGGATGGCGGCTCGCAACAACGGGTCCTCGCTGCTTGGGATCTTGGGCGGCCCAGTTGAGCGGCAAAGGCTTGATACCTACTTGTCCCGGGTATGTGGTGAGGATGACTCGCGAAGAGTAGTAGCCTGTCGTTGAGCTGGTCGAAGCGGGCAAAGAGGGGGACGCTGTACCATTGACGGTAAGCTTCTTGCCTTCGAGATCCGGGGTGCTTGCGGGGCTTGGCCCGTTTGTCTGGGGAAGTCCACCTAGCGGGTGAGCGGGGGGACCAAGCGGTTGGACTGGTGGCGAGGTGCCAAAGCCAAAGTCGGGAGGTTGGGAGGGCGAAAAGCTATGTGCCCCCAGCGCGGTGAATCCGGTTGCGCTCTGTCGCCGAGCATGCGACGAAGGCGAAGGTAGTGTCGCTGCGTTTTGCAGAGCGTCGACCTGGGTTAGATAGTTGGGATACAAGAACGTGGGAGGCAACGTCAGTCAAAGCGATTCCAACGTGTGAGCTCCTCGAGCCACAAAGTGAGCGAGCGACGACATACCTTGGCTTCGAGATGCGAGTTCTTGACTTTGAGCTCTGTGAGCTCGTCAAGGATGCGCGAGAGGATGTGATCCGTCGACGAGGTCATCTTGATCGTCTGAGGTGGGAATGCGTGAACTTCAAACGTGGCCGTCGGTGGGGGTATGTGGTGACAAAGCGATACTTTCAGTTGAAGTGAAGGAACTGCGAGAAAGGACACGCAGGGTGATGATGAAGAGGGGCGCCGGCGAAGATCCGATGCCAAACTTTAATAGCGACAGCTCGTGAGTGAATGGGCGAGCGAGGCGAAGAGAGAGAGAGGTTTACGGATGGTCGGCAAAAGGCAAAATCAACAGCTGAACCTGCACCTTCACCGATTGGCTTGCTCCGCAAAAGCTTGAGCAGTACGATAGCCCACCACGGCCTACGATAACTCTTTGTTCGAAGAGGGGCACGGATCATATTGCACACTGTGATTGAACACACACACGCACACACACGCACATGTTGATTTTACCCTGCATACTGAGGCTGCTGCTGCTGCTGTTGCACCCTGAATCGGATGCACCGAGCATAACCGCGCGCATGCCAGGTCACCAGGTGGAGGAGATAAGGAGCCACTCGCACTCTCTACACGCGACACTAAAATTGGCGAGACAGAGAGGGAGAGAGAGAGAGAGAGAGCGCTGAAGTGCCTAAGGAGATGTATCTAGCTGTGAAATTGATCCGCAGCCGGTTCCAGCGGATACCCGAACATCCGCTTCCAGCCATCACTGTCCTCCTGCACGCGTCAGTATCAAACACTTTCGCACTGCTGATCGACTTGCAATGTCCTCACAGCATGGCTATGCAAAGAGCACCCTCTTAGAAAATCGATCTACCGGACAGACTGTTCTTCCGAAAGTCTATGCTTGTTCAGAGTCGGTTTGCTCCAACATTTTGACTACCCGTAGCTTCAGAAGAGATTGCCAGTCCGAGGCGCGCGGCGTCAACGATTCGGAAGCAAAGCTTACTATGAACACTCTGATCCGCTCTACAGGTCGAAAATTTGATAGCAGATAAGCAGTTGCTGCAGGAAGAAAGCTCATTCGCAATGCAGACCTCAGCAACGCCGAAGAGCCGTTCATGGCTTTCGTCCCCAACCCCCTAACTTGCCAGCTGAACGGATCGTCATCCGAGCATGGCCCGATTCGATGGGGCTTTTGTACTTCAAGCAGTAAGTGTCATCTCATTGCTACTCACCAACGTCATTGCGACCCACTGATCGTGCTCCATAGCTTCGTGTCGTCACTTCCATTCCAAGGCTAACCAACACATCTCGGAATTTCAACCTCCATCGATGTGTAGAACAACCCACACGGAATGATTCTGCTCACCATAAAGCTTCAGTGCGGACTCTCGGTCGCCCTGGCGTTGCTGCGAGGCGGTGTTCACCGTCCTCGATGCAGAGAGAAAAGCGTTCTGATTCGGTGATATTGCGCGGCGGTCGAAAGGGGGATGAATCTGAGAGGATATCCACATTTTCAGTCCTGCGCCTTGGCCTGAAGTCCAACATGCTCTGTTTCAACGAATGGCGGCAGGAAGTGATGGTGATGATGACGATCTAGGTATGGAATGCGCGCTTGGTCTTGCACGAAAAGGTCGAGGGTACCACCATTGTGTGCTCTGTTGCTTAAAGCCTTGTGCGCCGATGGACACTCAAGTCTCGCTCAGGCGCGACGCTTGAGGTTGGTGCTCAACCACTCGAGACCCTCGTAAAGACCGTCACCGCTGGTGGCACAGGTGGCCTGGATGAACCATTGTCGCTGTCTCAAGCTGTGCAGACCGAGCTTGTCGGTGATCTCGGCGGCGTTCATGGCGTTAGGCAAATCCTGCTTGTTGGCAAATACGAGCAGCAAGGCATCGCGCAGCTCGTCCTCGTTGAGCATGCGCTGCAGCTCCTCGCGAGCCTCGGAAACACGCTCTCGGTCGTTCGAGTCGACCACGAAGATGATACCATGTGTGTTTTGGAAGTCTGCAAAAGGAGCAAGATGGAAGCAGGGGTCAGCATCAGCGGAGGTCGTGCCAGGGGGACTGGCATGGCATGGTGCGCTGGTGCGCTCATCATCGACTTACAGTGCCTCCAGAGAGGTCGGATCTTGTCCTGTCCACCGACATCCCACACGGTGAACGAAATGTTCTTGTATTCGACAGTCTCGACGTTGAAGCCTGAGTATCGACGAAAGGGAAGGTCCAAGTGTCGCTTTGCGGTGAGTTAGCTACGGGCAAAAAAGGCTAAGACTACGACGGCGAATGCACTTACCGATGGTGGGAATAGTGGTCACGATCTCTCCGAGCTTGAGCTTGTAGAGAATGGTGGTCTTACCGGCGGCATCGAGTCCGACCATGAGAATTCCTGTTAGCGTCGGAAGAAAGCGAACGAGTGAAAGAGAGGAGAATCCGGCGGTGAGCGACTGGATACCGAGACGGACACTGCCGTGAAAGACCAACGGAGCGACATTGGAGCGATCGGCAAACACGCATTCCGAAGCATGTGGGAGCTCTGGACGCCATAGGCGTCTGGACGAAAGGTCGACTAGAGTAGCCCCGTCAGGTGAGACTGCTGCTCTGCATGTTCGAAATGATATCTCGATCGTGCAAAATCGCGCCGTGCTTCGATCGCTCGTGCCTCTCGCAGAAAGGTTCAAGAACGGCTACTTACGCATCTCCTTCTTGCCGAAGAGGCCGGAGAGCAGCTTAGAGATAGACATGCCCATTTTGCAAAAGAGGTTTCTCTAGCCCGAGAAGGTTAGCTGACTGAAGTGATAGCAACGGTAGGTGCAGAGCAAGAATGTCGAACAAATGTTGATTTGAACGTGATCAGCAAAACGAATCCAGTCGAGGTATGGGATTGGAGAAAGTCGTCGTGATGCGCGCAAGAGCCACGACGAGAACGCTGCCTGATTCGCAGGCGTGAACGAAGGCAGATACGAACGTTTGGCGTAAAGCTGACGGGATCAACAAAGAAGGACCTGGGACCGCGATGAACAGGAAATGAGACGCGCCGGTCGAAGAAGGTTGAAGACGATGATGACGGAGAAGGTGATAGTACCGAGTGACGACGACGACGACCTTAGAATTGCACGCGGGAGCTTGCTCCGACAACACAGCGCGAGCGAAATCCAAAGAAGGCAAGGCGAGGCAACAAGCACAGAGTGTCCGTGTGTCTTGCGAGCGTGACTGCTCGATGGCTGGCGTGGGCGTGCATCCGTGCTGGCTGGCTGGGTGGCTGCCTTACTTGCCTCCGTCTCGACTTGCCCAAGAAATTCAGGGAGCCTCAACGCCTGAGCCGCCGCCAGCAGCAGTGCCTGTTGTCGTGGCGATGCGTTCGCTCAACACGACTGATCTGCCTGCCTGCGTGCTTGCGTGTCCAGTTTGAGAATTTCGAGGAGCGCGTTGCAAATTCAATTGTAGGACACTTGATCGGGTAGTAATCACAGTCTGCTTGCGAATACAATTTCTAATTTCACAGCTGAGATCAATTTCGTTTTCTGCTGCAGAGAAAGTATTCAGTCCGAACAAGTGTGTTATCAACAATAAACGAAGATGAGTAGAAACCTGCAAGAAGAATCGACAAGAACAACACCAAGGAGTCGTCACTGCTGCTCATCGCCGACCGCGCAAAATCGATGGTTGGGTCAGTCAAGAACAACGGCGGATAAGGTCTAACATTGAAGAAGGGGCACGAAAATGAACTGGGAATTCAGGCGGGCGATCGAACCTGGACCGCCAGATGTGTGCAAAACCGCCGTTGCAAAAATCCGAACTTCTTACCGGGACAGCGTGAGAACCATTAAACGATCAGCAACCGAAGCTCAGCAGCACTGCAACGCACAACCGGATCTCGTTCCAATGCTCGGGATTGAGCGTTCCGGTACCTGTTGACAGCGCTATACAGCTGTTTGTACCGCATCGTCGGTTCTTCGTGGTTTCGCACCGTCAGCTCGCTTGTGGCAGGTAGGATATCGCTCTGACTGTGGTTGACATTCCCGGGACCGGAAGCCTGCATGGAGAAATGGCTCATGCACTCCAGTTGACATTGTGCCTTGCCGGTCCAACGGCAGCTCAACGAGCATGCGCTCTCGGTCATCAGTAGTGATCATCTGTATAGACACTCGAGAGCATTGACCCACGATAAGACAGGTTAGCACATGGACCTGTTGTGCTGAGCATTGTGATGGCGACGGCGATGAAAGTCGAAAACTAGCTTTCGAGCACTCAAGATGGGGAGGACAGCTGTCAATCGGAGCATGAGCAAATTTGCGCGTTCAACTGAGACCATGACGACGCCCAATGATTCAAGGCTCGGTGGCGTCTTCGAGAAATGGCGCGGACAGCTCGACCGGTCCATCGGAACGACCATGACGAGACTGCTGAAGCGAGTACAACGGGCAGAAGCACGCTGTCCGCAAAGTGTCGCACGAACGAGTACAGGCCCTTGCACCTCGAGTGGAGCGCACTGCTCTGCAGTACACGGCAGAGACAGCAACCTCGCTTGTCTTCGAGACGGTTTCTTGCATTCCAGAGGCGCATCGGCGGTTGCTGTGGAATTCTGCCTTTTTGGCGCGTAATGCTCCGCCAAGTTCGACAGCTCCGCCTGAATCTGATATACTCGTTTCTTCGTGCTGCCCATTCCACGCTCATACTTTCGCCCTCTGCGTTTGTCTGCTGCCGCTCGTTCAAGAAGCATCTCAACTACTCCAATTTGCCTTGTTGATCGAGTCTGGCTCATTCTCCTCGGCTGCTCTGCCTGCTAACGAACCCTGGTCGACGACACCCTTCGCCTGCCCTTAGCTGCGCGACGACGATCCTTTCCATACAGAGAAAGCTGCAAATAGTGTCTCATTTGCCTTGTTGGGAAAGGTACCGTTGTTCTGGTCCGATCCTGAGTCTTTCAGCCTAAGGGCATGTTCTCGACTTGAGATTGACAAGTGATTTCATCGCAGGTGCACGAAGCAGCACCTGAGCACAGGAGACCTGTTTGCGAGTATACCCAGTGAACCTATTACTTGAGCCAAGCGGTCCTAGTGTAACTCCAGTTTCCCTCATATACCCTAGACTATCTATGAAAGGACGCTTGCCTCCATCCATTATCTCGACCCTCTCCTCTCCCCTCCTCTTGCTCCTCTCCACTATCTATCCCCCTTCCCTGATTCTGGCCCCGTCATTCTTATACACTCTTTAGCACCACGCTCTTTGTTCCGGTCTTGTTTCATATCCGACTATCGTCTTTCGCCGCTCACGAAGCTCTCACAGCTACTCTTTCAACATCAAGTGCGCCTCAAAATAGTAGATTTTACGCCGTGGACGACTTTTGTGTATCTTGGGCGCCTGCTTCGACATCACGCACCATCCGCTATCAGTTCAAATATCGTCATAGACACGAATTTTGCAATCATGTCTTCGTTTTCGGCCAAACGACAAGGCCGTCCGAGGCCATCAAATATGACACTAGGTCGTAGGCGATCTGCAGACAAATCGATGCCTTCGCCATCCTTCAATAGCTCAATGGCCCTGGGCAATGCAGAAGACGTCTTCTGCGACTCTTCCAGATCCGTAGATCGTTTGCGACAACATTATCTAGCCATGCCAACCACACCGTCCACGCTTTGCGGAGGCAGCTCGCCAGGAGCACGGATGGAACGACTGCCGAGTCTGACAGATTTGTTCCATCGCGACATTCTCTCTCCTCCGAGCAGCAGCATAATGCCCCTAAGCTCGGTCCGCTCGGATCATGACGGCATGAGCATGCAGCGAACAGGCTCCACATCTTCATCTTCCTCGGGTCACGGCCGCTTGTGGATTCCATCCTTCTATCAAGAGGGTGGATCTGGCTCTATCGGCCCGCCCGCCACACCGCTTTCTCCATTCTTCAACGCAGGTGCACCACTCGTGTCTCCGACCACTATGACGTCGGATCGCAGGTACAGCACAGTGCAAGGCTTTGGCGATGGCGAGCGGACACCGCGAGCCCAGCAGAGATCTTCGTTCGATCTCACAGAGCAGGTGATGAACATCCGAAGCTCTCCAAGATGCCCGGGTGCACCGCTCATTGGAGTTCAAAATCGAGGACATTTCGAAAGTCAAACATGGCATTCTCAGCGTGGTGCTGGCTCCTTGGGTTCCTTTGAGGGCATTCAGCGCCGAGAATATCATACAAGGAATCAATTCTCGCGGCTCTCGGCGGATGAGCTCATCAGGGAGAAGGAAGCCATGTCGGGGATCGAGGCTGGCATGCCAAAGTCAGCTGGGCTCTCCGGTCTAGGTATCTACACGGACAAAGGCAATGTCCAGTCGCCCTTCCGCACGGCGGCACGGACAAAACCGCATTACGTCGAAGCAGAAGGAAGCTCCCCTTCTGACCGCCAGAGAACCATGGATGAACACACAGGCCTGACACCAATGGTCAAGGCCTCGAAAGTGTCAGACTCGTCCACAACACCAACACGCTCAAAAGGTCAAAAATCATCGCACTCTGTCCAAATAACTTCCTCTTCCAAGCCTCAACCACCTCAGACAAAGATCTCTCCCTCTTCTACAGCTACAAAGAAGAAAGCAGAGGCTGCCAAAACGCCATTAAGGAAATCGCGACCCATGTTCCGGCTGGATACGGGGTCTGGAAAAAAGGCATCCAAGCCAAAAGGACACAAGATGTGTCCAGAAGCATCGCCATGGGGCGTGTTCGGAGTCAAAGATGGCTGGAAGCCTCTCGCCCCACCGAATGTATCACGAGCAATCGCCGAGGCCAACAGGATGGTGTTGGAGACTGCTCCAGCCTCTCAATCGAGCAAGTCGTCGCCCTCGGGAAAGAGGGAGGCTACGAGCGAAGAGACGGAGAGTCCTTTGAAGCGTTGTCGTGTGCTCGACTCGCAGACAACGTCTTCTCCGTACAAAGAGAACATTGCGCCAACTTTTTCGAGCGTATCACCGTCCAAGCGTGCACAAATGAGAGTCGCAACGCACCGCGATTCTCCTACCTCACTACCGCTCTCCACCGTCCGTTGATCATTACCCAAGCTGCTGTACACTACCAAACTGCACGAATCTCATCTTGAATCTAAGCACGAAACGGGAGCGACTTTGTGAGGACAAGGAGGTCATGAGGGGCGAGCCGTTAAGCTTGAAGATGACCGATCAAGTGCCGTGAACGTATTGGCATGCCGAACGTCGTTATGGTAAGCTGTGTCTGAACCGAAACGGAGTTGCGATCGACACGGTGACTGCGTGGATTACGCCGATTTTGCCGATTTGACAGATGTGACCGTTCCGAAATTGTGACGGTGTGAGACAGACACTACGCGGTGTGCCGAGTGTTGTTGTTCTGACGCGTCCGCGTCTTCTGTTCAGTCACATCGGCCCAAACTCGTGGATGCGCTGGGAAAAAGAGGCTGTCCGACTTGCCGCCGAGCTGCTGCTCCGCCGTCACATTGGACCACGGCAAAGTCCCTCAGCTTGGCTTCTGGCTTCGTTAGGTCTGAGCTTGGCATTGCCAATTCACGTCATGCTTGCGTGACCACTCGTACGACGTTGAATGCATTCCTTGTCACGACACGATTGGGTGGTTTGGCTTTGGGCTAAGCAATCACGTACTGCACTCTGACTGCAACAAGTTTCTCCATGTTCGAGTTGAACGATGAGCGTTGTTCGCTGTACCTCTCTTCCACTTGACTTGGGCCACTCGCCAAGCTCAATTTGACCGGCTGCATGTGACAACGGAAAGGAGCACGTTGCGAGCGGATGAGTGCTGCTGACCAGCCTATGGCTCTCGCTCGGGATTTTGATTTTGGACGGCGAGCGAAGCGTGTGGAGAACGAAATCCAAGCGCGACAAGTTGCAGCTTCAAGATTTGGTTCTCTTTTCTAGGCAGAGAGAGCAACTGCAATTGCGTTTTCTTCAGTCACACGGTCGGTGACAGCAGTGACAACCAGAGCTGCCATGTCCTCGTGTTGTCCAGAAATCACCATCAACTTTTCTTAGCCTCGAACGGCCTTGGACGCAATTCGCATACATCTACCTCTCCCTGCTGAGATCCACACAAGCTGTAGCATCGTCTTTCTCAGCCGATACAGTCCATGAGAAAGGCAGCAGCTTCAGCCCTGCAAGGCCCGTAAACACTCAGGAGCCGGCCCTTCAAAGCCCTGTGCTCCCAGCTATATCTTCTGCGCTCGACAGGAAGACACCTTGCCGTTCCCCCTTCCTCCTTCAGGTCGTCGCCAAAGCATTCATCCCGCACCGCTAGCTCGGCACCTTCGGCCTCCTCACCTTAGCCGTACAACTCAGCAGCCGCGTCGCGCCCAGCTCTGTCACTGTCAACGGTTGGTGCGCATATACTCTTGCATCTGGCCCACCAAGACGTGGACGCATACATTGCAGCCTAGTCTCTACCTGAGGTCAGTCGCTGTTGTGTCGCTGCCGTCATCTCCTTCGTCCAATCGCCCTCCAAGAGCTAAGCGTCGGCATCTCCCGCTTCACCAACACAGTGCCGCTCGGCTCAGCATCCCATGCATCACTGAAAACCAGCCACATTGACGTCAATCGCTTTCGGTCAACGACCTCCTCATCCGTAGGTCGTAGCTGGTCGACGTCGAGTTCATCATCATGAGTACTGCACGAGATCACCCCAGCTCGCGCATACCGCTCAGCGTCAAAAACATCCCGACGCAAGACCCACTCTCTCGCGATGCTGCCCTACTCCGCAAGCCCGTTTCACAGCAGCCTCTCAAGAATGCCATGACAGGCACAGCAGGCTCGTTTTCTCGTCCACGTACCACTGCTTCTCGGCTGCCAAGCTTTGTGTCGCGCTCACATCTTGGTCTGGACCGTTCCAATCAGGAAAATGCTCCGCCTGTGCCTGCTGCAGCTACACCAAAGAAGCGTGCCATCCCTATCGACGAGTCGCATCCGCGTAACGTAGTCGTCGACAGTCCAAGCAAGCGCAGTCGCTCCTCGAAAACAGGAACCGATAGCAGCAACACTGAACAGAGTGTAGGAGCCACGCTTGCCAGTGACCTGAACGGCATTCGTGTCAACGAGTCGCGACGTCTGCCTCAGTCCACACACATAGCCACCTCAACCGCGCTATCACGTCGTCCTCAGCAGGCTCCATTCGGCGAGGCTGCCACAGCAGCCACTTCGGTAATACGCACCAATCGCACTGTTCGCGAACCGACGGAAGAGTTTGCGCCCGAAGCACGTAGACGTCAAACCGAGCAAGAGATCTGGCGTCAAAAGTTTCTGCGCGCTTTTCCTAACTTTATCTTCCATTTCGACTCGGTGGATGACGGCAACGCTCGTAAACACACCAACCTCATCCAGAAGCTCGGCGGAAACGTTGACCAGTTCTTCTCGCGAAAGGTGACACATCTCATCACCACCAGACGTGTGCCGGACGGCATCGTTCCCGAAGAGGCAAACGCGCAGGCGGCTTCCAACATGGTCGACAAGTCGGGCGCTAACAAGCTTTTCCGACCCAGCTTTCTAGCCACGCGTACATCGTCGACCAAAGCGGCAAGAAGTGCGGCCCGTCCACGTCCAGTTCCTCTCTACTCGGAGCGAAACCCGCTCCAGGAACGTCCGCCTCGTCAGTATGGTCCCAACGACATTCTCGTCAAGGCGCAGGGCTTCGGCATCAAGGTCTGGCAATTTGAAAAGCTTCAGAATGTTCTGATGCGCTTGATGAAGCTCTCGCCTCGCGATTTCGACACGCCAGCCAACACTAAACAAGATCTCTCGCAGATGCTTGAAAAGGAAAAGGTGCTGGGCACATTTGAGCGAGACCCAGCCACCGCTCGATCCTCGTGGCACTACTTTGAAAAGTCAGCATGCTACGTCCTGGTAGAGGACGCCACGCTCGAATATCGACCTATCATGTGCACCGAGTTCCAATATACCCGTGAGGATAGAAGCCAGTGTCTTCCTCCGCCTTGGCCGGTGATCTACGGTCAGACTTCCGGCCGATGCCCCTTTACCTACTACCCACCAAAGAAAAGTGCACCCAAGGGGCAAGAAGCCGAGGAAGCGATCGAGCCGATGGATCCGTCAGCTCCTCGATTGAGTGCTCAGCAGAGTCTCCGCCGGGCCGTCTCGCTCAACAACATGGTTCGATCAAATCTTGGTCCGGCCTTCTGTCCACAAATCGCACCCATCCGCACCAACGGAACCGGACAACAGGAGCATCCGATGGCCTCGGGCAATAGCGTCTCGATTACGTCCAACATTGCATCGACCACCTCCAACGTATTCACCGACCAACAGAACGCGGCCACTGTTGGATTGCCTCAGAACCGTCGCGTTGCCGAGCTGAATCGCCGAATGCACACACCGAATGCACTGATTCGTCCACCGCGCGCAATCAACGCCAGTCCAGCCAGTGTGCTAGCAGGCAGCGCCGCAAGCGGTCTTGGACTCCGTCGCGACAGCGCCAGCCCCATGGCGGCTGGCTCTGCTGCCCAGCGTGGCAACACGGATCACGGTGTCACGGTGCGAAGGATGCTTGGGTTGGAAGACAAGGACCGCAGGGCAGGGTCGGGAAGGCTCGGGGGCGGTCTTCAACGTAGCGTCAGTGCGAGTGCGGTCAGCCGTCCTGCCTCTGCCAAGAAGCCAGGCTATTGCGAAAACTGCCGTGTCAAGTACGACGACTTCACCGAACACATATACGATCGGAAGCATCGCAAGTTTGCTACCACCGAGTCTCACTTTGTCGACATTGATGCGCTCATCATGCGCGTCCAGCGACCCATCCGCTCCGTGTCGGATGACGAATTGTCGTCCGGGTTCTTTGGGTTTGAAGAAATTCCGTCTTCGCAACCAGAGGAGCAGAGAGCCTACACGGAATCGGAAGAGGAAAGTGTTTCTGCTGGATCGCCCGAGTTGGAAGGCGAACAATTCGATGGAAATTTGGATGACGAGCAAGAAGACGATCACGACGACGTGCAAGACTGTTGAGGTTTGCCGAGATTTCTTTGCCCACAACGTGGCCACCATGCGCTTTTGCATTCGTTGGCAACCTCGTCCAGCGCGATCCGAGGTGTCGTCGGCACTCGCTCCCAACCCAAGTCGGCCCTGCATGCATTGTTCCAAGCCTCGTTCGCAGCATCTCTACCCAATCCTCCGATCGGTCCCACCTTCATCCCGCCACAATCTCTACCACAATTACTCGCACAAGCATCACGTTGCGGTCCGCACGCATTTGGTTCTCGATCATGTTTCATTCTCGCAACCTTGTCATGCACTCATCTAGTCCTGATTCATACATTTTCACAACACACACCCACACGCACACATTGCAATCTCATGGTCCATTTTTCTCGCTTTTGTGAGAGCTGGTACGAAACTGGGGGTATGAGAGATTGCAGAACAAAACAACAACAAGAGAGTAGGATCGTTGGCTGGTGATGAGCATGAAAGCAGGAAGCTAAGCCATTGAGACGGGACGCACGATTCCGTCGGCACCGATGATACCGCAGATAGGAGAACCGTTGATGCTTTGCCACTGGATGATTTCGCCCGGCTTGGCCATGCGGGGCTTGGGCGTTTGGAGCGCTTCCTTTGGTAGATTTGGCTGGAAGGTCGCGAGGCTGGGTGCTGGTTTGGAGGCTGCTGTGGAGGAAGGAGGCGGCGAGGTGGTGCGTGATGATGGTTTTGTTGATCTGGTGGTAGCTGATGGTTTATTCTTGCTCGCAAGGGTGGCTGGTCTCGATGTCGAGGTGGTCGAGATGAGCTTGCGCACCGATTTCGACGTTCGAACGTCGTTAATTGATGCATCGTCGTCCTTCTTGCTACGCTTAGCTTTGGAAGGGGAACGATCTTCTCTGATTTGATCCCATTCCTCCTGTGTCTCCTTGAGATGTTGAACAGGGGCGCGGTTCATAAAGGCATGAATGTCGCCGCCGAACTCGTCGATAAAGTCGCCGAGCTGCAATTCGCGCACGGCTCGTGGAATACGCTCGACAGTGAGGCGCATACGTCCGATGGCTGATTGGATCGACATCTCCAACGAGACCTTGAGACGTGCCAGACGGGCTTGCGCTTCCAAGTCGTAGCTCTGGAGGAATTGCTGTACCTGCTCCTCGGGTAATCGCCTCTGTGCGGCGGGCACCGGTGTTGTGGCGCGCGAGTCATCCCTGGGTTCCACTTGGTCCGACGCTTTTTTCCCTTTCTTTGACTTGCTTGCCTTTTGTGATGCTGATTTGGATACGGCTGACTGTGACTGGGACGACTCCTGGTCCGGACTCGAAACGTGACTGTTGGGCGCATTGCGTTCTCCGAGCACCTTCTTGGACGCTGCCGAGGACTTGGACGCTTTGCCCTTGACATCAGATACTACACTAGACGCGTCGATATTCTCATCCAGCACGACATCGGAGGACGACACTTTGGACGATGCCTTTGTTGTTCGCGCAGACCGCGTCGAGCGGGTTGCTTTCTTAACTGGCATGGTGTCGCAATAGCCTTTTTTGCTTTGGAACGTGCTTCCGTTGCGATACTGAGCAATCGCCGTGCGCTTCTAATCGCGAGATGGCCGGCCAAGAGCAGCGAGTGAAATGGAAAGGATGGTCGTCGAGAACCAGGATGCTATGCATACAGCCGCATCTAGCTACAACCTTGTTGGTCTCACAACCAAAATTGCAGCATTGTCAGATTCTCCGCTTTGTGCGCTCGGAGCCTAGTCAATTTCTTGGCTTGCGTGTTTCGTTTGCAGTCCAACACCGCGACGCGGAGACGCAAGCTTCACGTGATGAAAGCAAGACAATCCAATAGCTGCAGAATGTGGAGGCTTCGCACAACCACCAATATCCAAACGGACTGTTACGTTCGTTTCTTTGTCATGCCACTTACAGTACATCTGCTTTGCCTGTACATCTCTTCCTTCCACTTGATGCGCTATACCAGCGAACCTTGACAGAGATGTTGGTGGTCATTCGGTACATTTGCGTTCAGCAGCATCCAGTGAGGTTGAGTGATAACCGACTTGACTGGCAAATTGCTGTGGTTTACCAAGACAAAAGCGCACGTCCCAAAGAGAAATTTGCGACTGAGGCATTAAATCAGTAGCAACATGTGCGGCCAAACGCCGTTAAAAGTGAGAGAGAGTGGAAGAGTCTCAATGACGATGCACGTGTCAGACTTGGTTGCTCGCCCTTGCTCTTCTTCTACTGAGACCTGCCTTGTCATCTTCTACTTCACCCTCCATCTTTTCAACTCAAGACTCATCGTCACAGCAAGCGAGTATGAGGCTTATAGCGGTCCCCTTGGCTCGGGCGAGACCCACGTCACATCCTATCTCGACGTTTGTCGCACAAACTGCCTCGAGGGCAGCCGAGAAAGCCGCCGCCGATGCAGCAGCAAAGCATACCAATGGCGGCAACACCCCAAAGCCGGCTTTCACCACGAGGATGTTGAACAAGGCTTCGGCATTTTGGATCGATCTAGGACGAACAGATCAGACCAGCACGTTCAATTGGAAGCGAAGAACCTTTGTCCTCGGAGAGAAGCTGATGGATCGCATCGAGTACCAAGAGTGGGCATTGAAGGGCATCGATCCTGCCATGGGACCACACCTGATCCGTAGAGAGCCAAAAGATGCAGATGCCCAAGTGACGACAAACAATGGCGTTCAGAAGCTCGATTACGTTCCCTTGCTATACCCAGCTTCGCTATTCCAGCCGGAACGGCTTCTCAACAGCTTGAAGAACTTGACAGATCATAGAACTCCACACCACTACCGCCGCTTCTGGTATTGCGTGGTGGGCATGCCTATCACCATTCCTTTTGCTCTTGTTCGTGAGTGTCGAATGGTATAGTCATTGCTGAATGGGATCACTGAGTGGGATGCTGACGAGATCCAGTTCTTTTGGCATCTATTGCTTACAGCCGTGGTGCCAAATCTACCCTTCTTCTATCTCGTATACCGAGCGTGGAGCCACTGGAAAGGTAAGTTTGACATTCCTTGCCAACGCACATGACACTTTGTCAGCGAGCTGACACAGCAATAACATATGAACATACACAGCGTACAAATCCTCCCAATACCTCTCGACATTGATAGGCCAAGACCGTGTTCGTCCAACAGAAAGCAAAGAACTCGATGCCATCTTTGCCCAGACAAGCCCGCCCACAGATACGTCCGCCTCTGAAGCGTCAAAGGTAGAAACGACAACATCAACGCCACCAACACCTGTCCAAGACGAGCGCATGCTTCTCTTGGCACACCACATTCCCATGCTGATGGACACGATGGAGTTTCCCGAATGGGTGAGAGCCGACCTGCGACGTGCTCGCTTGCAGGTGGTCAAGAGCGTGGCCGAGAACAAGCTCGACGAGCTCGAGAGTAGCGCGGAGAACGAGCATCCGGAGAACAAGAAGTAACGCTGCATCCATCTCCCGCACTTCACGTCTCAGTCTGTAGACAAACAGTCAGGCAATTACGCTAAACAGAATCTCACTCCATTCGTGTCTGGCGCTGATTTGACATCAAATGATGCAACGATTTTGTATGAGGGCGATCTGATCAATGCTGCAACGATGGAAGCTCAAACGTGCCTGTCGAGCTGGAGCGATTGATCTCGATAGGACCTTTAAAGTCTACCTCTGGGTCAATGTTCTGCTTGTGCAGGTGGAGATCAAATCACGGTCAGGTACTTTGCCATTCATGAGACACATTATTCCGCGCGACAGTCTTGCAATACTCACACCGTAAACATGGCCGAACAGCGTACCAGCTGCGGGGTCGAATTGCAGCGTGATGGGCGTAGAGCGCTGCCTGTCGACGTTGGACCTTTTGAACGTGTAAATGTACAGGGTGTCGCCGCAGCCGCTGCTGGAGCTGAAGAAGCGCTCGAGCGTGCCGGGCAGCTGGTCCGCGGACGAGAGGTGGATAAAGCCGTCCTTTGTCTGTCGAAAGAGCAATCAAGCCAGTTCAGAGGCATCAATCAGTGGTCTCGATCAGCCGTTCGAAAGTGTGGGGCAAGCTAGGGTAGCAAACATACATCAAGGGCAGTTCCGGCCCAATTGGTCCTCGGCAAGTCCTGCTTCTCTTGCCGAGTGAGGATCTTGTACAGCACGGTACTGGTCGTAGGATCCCTCATGGCTTTGTGTCTTTGGTTGTGATGATGGTCGTGCGACTTGAAACGTGGTCAAGAATGCTCGTCGGCTTAGCGAGTTTGCTGCCTCGGCTATCCACTATAGGGAGAGAGAAAGAGCGAGCGAGCGAGATGCTGGCGTGCGTTTCTTCTTAGGCTTGAAACCATGTCCGTCTTCCGGAGAATTTTAGATACTAGCGCTTGAGCCGTCTTTTTTCGCCTCCACTCGGAAAACGAAGTGACACAAGCTTGTATCGGTGTCATCCAACTCCATCATCTCGTTCTTTCAGCCGCGTTTTGGCAAACCGAAGCCCCAACGTGGAAGTTCAGACTGCCATCCAAATCGCTCGCTCGACGACATGACGGCTTCGCCGACCGAAAGGGCGGAGGCTATCGAGGCATACAATCATGCCGTCGCGACGCTACGCCAGCAGGGTGCAAATCAGGCTGTCGACATCATCCCTTCCCTGCTCGAGCGCCCCGACACAATAGACACGCTGATCGACGACTTTTTGACACCTTCCAATAAGTTTTCCACCGCAGAGCTGGCCCGCTCTCAAGTCCACTGGCACCGCAAGCCCAAGCTCGAACACATGCTCTGGGCCGAACCGAGCACTTCTCTCCACTCACTCGAATTCGTCCGCGCCGGACTCGAAGGACGTATCGTTTCGTATCGTGAAGTCTCGCATACTTCGACGCCGTTGCTGGACTCTAAATCTTCCGCTTCGATGGCCAGGAAGCCCGCGACTTCGAGCAACTTTGTACGAGGCAAGTCTGCTTATGTCCCCTTTGCTCCCGGCGGACTCGAAAATGAAGTCATGAAGGATCTAGATGGTTCAGAGCATGAGGCAAACGACTTGTCCGACACAATTCGATCGCAAGTGGCCGATATGGAAGAGACGCTCAGTTCAGGTAGAGGTCTGCGCTCAAAGGCGCCCGGGCTTAGTCGAGCTTTCATCGATCCCAACGAGGAGAATTTGGAGCATGACGAAGGTGAAGAGGTACAGGACGCATCACAGGCAGTCGACGTTGGTCTCGGCATGGCGCCCATTCCCGTCTACCGTCCAGTCGAGCAAGATCGACCGAGCTCTTCAGGTTTGCGCGGCAAAGCTCGGTCGCAAACTAATGGCGATGCGGCGCATCGCGCCAACACCAGCGCACACGATGCCGAGCTTGACGAGCTCCTTCCTGTCGAGCGTCCGCAGCCTCTCACGCATGCTAGGCGAACCGCCAAGATCGACGCAAAACGTGACTGGGCCCATGTCATTGACGTCAACCAGAAGCTCTCCAACTTTCACGAGCTCGTGCCCCAAATGGCTCATTCGTTCCCATTCGAGCTCGATACATTCCAAAAGGAAGCTGTCTACCATCTCGAACAAGGCGACTCGGTCTTTGTCGCTGCGCACACCAGTGCTGGTAAGACAGTCGTCGCCGAATACGCCATCGCCTTAGCCCAGAAGCACATGACGCGCTGCATCTACACTTCGCCCATTAAGGCGCTCTCGAACCAGAAGTACCGCGATTTCAAGCAGACCTTTGGCGCTGCCAACGTGGGCATCTTGACCGGTGATGTACAGATCAACCCCGAAGCGCCATGTCTCATCATGACCACCGAGATTCTGCGCAGCATGCTCTACCGAGGTGCCGATCTTATTCGCGATGTTGAATTCGTCATCTTTGACGAAGTTCACTATGTCAACGATCAAGAGCGTGGTGTGGTTTGGGAGGAAGTTATCATTCTTTGTCCGCAGCATATCAACCTTATCCTGCTCTCGGCTACCGTGCCCAACACGAAAGAATTTGCGGATTGGGTCGGCCGTACAAAGAAGAAGGACATTTACGTCATTAGCACGCCAAAGCGTCCGGTGCCACTCGAGCACTTTTTGTACGCAGGCAAGGAGATGTTCAAGATCGTCGATGCACGGGCGCAGTTCCTTGGCTCTGGGCTGAAAGAGGCTGGCGAGGCGCTCAAGCGGAAACAGGAGAAGGAGCGAGAGGCCAACGCGGCAGCTATCGGTGGTGGCGGTGCGGCTAGAGGTGGTCGTGGTGGAGGTGCTGCCGGATCCAACTCAAGAGGTCGAGGAGGCATGACGCCAGCGCGAGGTGCTGCGCCCCGAGGCCGTGGCGGTGCACCCGGCGGTCGCGGTGGAGGCTTCACGGGTACAACCACCGTCCGTACGGGTCTAGACAAGAATCTATGGATTCACCTCGTCGGACATCTTCGCAAAAAGGATCTTCTTCCCTGCGTCGTCTTTGTCTTTTCCAAGAAACGCTGCGAAGAGTACGCCACCAGCATGCCCAATACCGATCTCAACACAGCCAAGGACAAATCCGAGGTACACATTCTCATTGAAAAGTCGCTCACTCGACTCAAAGGCACCGACAAGGAGCTGCCGCAAATCAAGCGTATGCGAGACCTCCTCGGCCGCGGCATCGGCGTTCATCACGGCGGGCTGCTTCCCATCGTCAAAGAAATCGTCGAGCTGCTCTTCCAGCGTGGGTTGGTCAAGGTCTTGTTTGCGACCGAAACATTTGCTATGGGTGTTAACATGCCTGCTCGATCTGTTGTTTTTTCTTCGATCCGCAAGCATGATGGACACGGATTCCGCGAGCTGCTGCCTGGCGAGTATACGCAAATGTCCGGCCGAGCCGGTCGACGTGGCCTTGACGCGACCGGCGTGGTCATCATCAACGCTGCCGATCAGCTGCCCGAAACGGCGGTGCTGCACAAGATGCTCCTCGGCCAACCGACCAAGCTTTCGTCGCAGTTTAGACTCACCTACAACATGATCCTCAATCTTTTACGAGTGGAAGCGCTCAAAGTCGAGGAGATGATCAAACGCTCCTTTTCCGAGAATGCAGCTCAAAAGATGCTCCCGGACCAACAGAAGAAGGCGCAGGAACTGGAAAAGAAGCTGGCGCAAGCAAAGCACCCGCAACCGCCCGAGCTGGATCAACAGCTGTCGACGTACTACGATCTGTGTTCTGCTGTGGTGGCGAGCAATCAGTCGTTGTTCGAATTGGCGCTGGGTCATCAGCAGGGGGCCAAGAACTTTGCCGCTGGAAGAGTGGTTATCTTGCGCGATGGGCACTTTGACTTTGACGTGGCGGCGATCGTGAGGCAGGTGTCGGGAGGAGAGTTTTTGGTGCTGGCTGCGGTGACGCCAGAGAGGAAGCGGGGCGTTCTAGATCTGGATGAAGTGCAGACACAGGAGAGTCGTGTGGCTCCACTGTGGCCGCCGATGGTGAAGTGCGTGGAGGAGGAATTGGTGTATGATTTGAGAGAGGTGCCGCTGAGCAGTATCTCGCTGGTGACGGATCAGACGATCAAGTTGGACGTGCCGCTGATCACGGCGCATCGGATCAGCGCTATGAATCGTGCACTGAAAGCCCTGCTACCGATCCGCCAGTCCTACACCACCGCTGAAGCGATCCGAGAAGCCGAGTGGACCAAGCTGCGTCGGCTGGATTTTCAAGAAGCGCTTCGAAGTCGTGATTCGTACGCCTCGAGGACGCACCAGCACCTCTCGCTGCTCGCCTCGCCAACCTTTACCACCGACTACGCGCTCGTTGCCACGTACAAATCCATCAGCCACACGTTGGAGCAGACACTCAGACTGCAATCCGACGAAAACCTCGAACTTTTGCCCGACTACCACCAACGCGTTGCGGTGCTCAAGACGCTGCGCTACATCGATCCGATCACCGAATCGGTGTTACTCAAAGGTCGCGTTGCGTGCGAGGTGAATTCGGCCAACGAACTCGTGCTCACCGAACTTATCCTGGAAAACACCCTAGTCGATTACGAGCCCGAACAACTCGTAGCGCTGCTCTCTATCTTTTTAACCCAGGAAAAAACCGATGACATCCCCGAACTAGACGGAAAACTCCTGCAAGGCTACCACCAAATCCTCGACATCGCCGAACGAGTATCCACCGTCCAGCTCGCCAACTCGTTGGCTAGCGAAGACTTTTCCGCGCCCAACAAGATCGCTCTGGTCGGCGTCGTGTACGAATGGGCCAAGGGCACCGACTTTGCCACCATCGCCGCCATGACCGATATCCAGGAAGGCTCCATAGTCAGAGTCATTACGCGACTCGACGAAACGTGCAGAGAGATCCGCGACGCTGCCAGAGTGATTGGTGATCGCGATCTTGCCGAAAAAATTCAGACTTGTCAGGCCCTCATTCGCAGAGATATCGTTTTTGCCGCCAGCTTGTACTTTTAGACAGCGCCAGACAACTTAACACCCCGTAACATGCGCTTTTTTGCCTGTTGACCAGGCTTGAGAATCTTGAGCTCATCGCGCCATGTTCATCCATTTCTTCAAGGCGCACCAAAGGGTTTGGGGGAAGGGGGGGGGGGGGGGGCGAAATGTATGCAACGAGAGTCAAGGTTGATGCAAAAAGACAGTAGGGGCCCATCGCTTGGTGAACCAAACTCGCCAAACCTTGGCCAACGTGTAGATTGCAAGATTCTGCTTCCTACTCTACCCCTTCTTATCCCGCGCTGTCACGCCACAGGTGGTCCACCAGGCACATCAAACGGCGCCTCCGTCTTGACAGCTTCTCCTGCTTCCAAGCCAGCATCTGCCCCCTCTGTGCGCTGTGCAACAGCCGCATGCAGCGCCTCGTCATGCTCTGTAGCGGCCAGGTGGGATGCCTGCGCCTTGAGCAGCTCTTCGTTCGGTCCGGTCGGGGTCACCTGCGCTGTCAGCTGTGAGCTCACCAGATCGGCACTGGCCGAAAGCTCGAACGGCTTTTCAGTGCTCTCTGTGGAATGGCCGGCATCAGAGCCTATGGGCGCTTTTGGCTCGGACTCGGCAGTCACGTTTGCAGCCTGAACGCCGGCAAGGTGGAGCTGACTGCCAGTAGCGGGATGTTCACTCTTCGCATAAGCCTGAATTGCAGGATTGGACGTCGAGGCCGAGATCGGGACCGACAGCTGCGTGGCGATCGTCTTTTGCGAGGGTGTGCGATGCAAACTGACGCGGTCCGAGGGGGCTCCTGGTCCAGCAGACACGCTTGGGGCGTACATTGCCTGGTGCGAGTTCTGCCCGATCGAGCTGGCGGGAATTGAATCGCGCGTACGAGAAGACGAATCGCTTCCTCGTCGACTAAGAGGCGGCAGCGCTTTGAGCGAAGCAGACGTGTCACTGCTGTTGCGTCGATCACCCATGAGACTTCCGCCGATGCTCCTGGCTCCGCCCAAGCTGGGCGCGTGGTGGTGACTGCGGCTAGCGCCACCGAGACTCATGCCAGCAGTGGAGGAAGCGAGCGTGAGAATGCTTGCGTTGTCAGCGGGGATACCGGAAGGATGGGGGTTGTTGTTAGGGTGCGGCCTCGAGTGGGTGGGAACATTGATGAAAGTGTTGCCTCCATCAGCCGTTGTGCTGTCACTGTTGGTGATCTGCCCACTGCCGCCACGAGAAACCCCGTCAGTGACAAAGTGAATGGCGGAACCCTCCCGAGGACCGGTGCTGAGACGTCGAGAAGCGCCGAAGGAGTCGTCACCACTGCTCTGTCGAGGCTGGGCGATATGGGTGGTGGGGAGAACGGTGGGTTCGCGTGTGTCGAGACTCATGAGTGTGGTGGGCTTGGTACTGGCGCGACTTTTGGTTGTATCCATGGTACGGTTGTCCATCGAGTCGCGAGCCGCAACGCTGCTATCATTATCGGTTTCGGGCTCGATGCTGTTTGATGTCGTCGCTGTGTTTGAGACGATCGCAGTAGGTATAGCTGGCGCTGCACCAGTGGTCTGACCTGCGTTCAAGTTGGATGCAGCCCCGGATTGTGTCGCTTGGTGACCGGGACCTACGTTAATGGCCTCGAGCGGCATCTCGTTGACGACAGTGCCGGGCGATTGCTTATTGGACTGATGATCTTTTGCGGCAACATCATTTTCTGGGCGCGGAGACCGGGGCAGATCAATGGCACCAAGTGGCTCTTGCGTGGGGATGCCGTCGAGCTGTGGAGGAGGTGTTAGCCTTCCATGTGCGGGGCCGTCGTTGGCAGGAACGGCGAGCGTGTTCGCCAGACCATGCGCCTGGTTCGAGGTGAAGGCCGAAGCAAATTGCGGCTGCTGGCCCGCTGCAGATTCGTGTTGAGTTCCACCATTGATGTTGGGCAGGGTCGACGTCCTAGCTCGATCGCCTTCCCGCGCTGGACCTTTCCTTGCGGGGATGGTTCCAGCAGCATTGAATGAAGTGTCGAGTGCTGGATCATTCGAGCCATTTGTAGTTTCGTTGAGTCTTTTTCCGAACTTCTTTGAGAACCAGCTGCCGATCGAGTTCTTCTTTGTTCGTCCGTAGGGCTGAGCCGGAGGCGATGCGCCCCCGCCTGCTTGGGAGCTCATCAGCGTCGTCGATGTGTGAGTCCGTCCGTCCAGCTACTGACGATGAGATTTGCAAGGAAAGACGACAGATGTGGAGAAACGACGATGAAAAGGGCAAGCCGATGGTGATGGTCGAGAACAGAGCCAATAAGCAGACTATCCATGCGGCCATGGGTGCCTTGAGTTCCCCCAAAAGGGTGTGCAGAACGCAGTCTCAACGAAGCGCCAAGGACAAGCGTGATTTTTTCAACGCTCAAGCCATTCAAATTCCAAATTCCGACAAAAGTCTCACAGCAACTGAGCGGAATTGCTTCAACTCCACAAGCTCACGCCGTTACAGCCTGCATGCAAGTCACAGCTCATGGTCACATTTTAACATGCCGAATTTCAGCTTCTGCTTCGCCACTAACGCGACGCAGCTCTATGAGCTTGCTGATCTATGACGATGCTCCCAGTTTGACTTTTGATAGCTCTCGGGCGTCGGACCATTCAGTCTCATCAATGTCAATCAAGCTGTTCACCTTGAAGTCATCATATTGGCGTCCACGCAATCAGACTGAAATTCCACAATTGTTCTGCAATCACGTCGCTACAAAATTGTGGATGGGGACAAGGCAATGTTGGTTCGAGGAAAAGGTTCAACCGAAAGACTATGTTTCAAAGGCGTCTCCGGGCTGCGAGAGAAGATACATCTGAATGACCATGAATTGCGCTCAACCTGCTTGGTAAATGGCCGGACCGGCGACGACGTGATAGTTGATGAGCGAAAGGTTGGCTGGCGTGTAGAAGGTGTCGCTGTCGGTTAGTGCAACAAAGATGGTACTGTTGATGAGCGACGGTCCCTGAGGGTAGACTTTACCTCCGGGCTGTCGTGCCTTGGCTGTTCCAGCATTCGTGTCAACGTCGTAGAGAGGAGCATAGGTCACGTTGAACTGCGACACGTACGCGGCAAACTTGGGCACGCCCGAAGTGTGCGTCTTGGTCTTCTGATGGTAAGGACCTTGCGTTTTTCCGGGCAACTCCCACTTGAACGTGTTCTCCTGACCTTCGCTGGTGAGTGCCGTGACGTTGTTCGAGATTGAAGGCCCACCGGCTGCCTTGCCAGCAGCGATGGCGTCCGGCTGGTTGGTCCAGTTGAGCGCAGGGTAGACCTCCCATGCCAGCGGCTGATTCTCTTCCGGGCAGGACACGATCCAGGGACTCAGCAACGTCCAGGCCCACGACTGAGGGATACCCGTCTCGAACCACTCTGGCATCGGGAACAGACCTTCAAATTGCCGAAAAGCCATCTGCTGCCTAGCTTCCGTGGTGATCGATTGCAGCAAGATCTGGGCGCTCGCTCTATTGTCGAGCAAGTTGAGGAATCCATAAACGCCTGATTCGCCCCACTTGGTGAGCCTCTGGCTGAAGTCGTTGAATTCGGGTACAGTCTCGAATTCGTAGCGGTAGGTACACATTTTGGGTGCTTTAGGACCGAGCATGTTCGAGAGAGCTACGGCATGACCAATCTCCTGCTGAGCCATGTGACGGATGAGATGACGGTCGTCGGCATCGATTCCGGCAGCATCATAGTCGGCATCCGAAAATTTGACGAGTCCGTAGTTGAAGAGGTCGAGCTCGATGTACTCTTGATGCAAAGCGAGCGCAATCGACTGGAAGTCAAAGTTGGAGAAGACCTGGTATGTCGGCTTCTTGACTGCGAAGGAAGAGTTGGGCTGGTACGCTTCCGAAATGTTCATACCCGCGCGACGAGGATCGGCACCGGCACCCAACTGTGCAGGAGGGACGATGGGAATCTGATTCCTCTTCAGTTGCTGACCAGGAGCTGCCGAAGCAAAGGTGAGCAGCAGGGCGAGTGCCACCGCCCACGACAATAGGGCGCTGAAGCGAGGCGAGACGACCATGATGTATAAGTGATGGGGGAAGAGGATGAATCTGGAGGGGACGTGGTTGAGACACCATGGTGATGGATGACATACGTCGGTACTTATACCTTGGAGTACTTGATGCGATAGCCACGTCGTGAAACGTTAATTTAGTGTGAGGCTCATGATGTCCTTCCATCAGCGACTGACTCTGAGCATTCCCGAGGCATTCGCGCTGCGCTCTCATCGGAGAGAGGCATGACATAGCCAGGAGTAGATCGATACTGCCATCTTTGGCAAGAAGACGGGTCCTGCCCTACTAATACAACGCTTGCGTCGCCAAAGACCGCGACTGCTGCTCAGTCTGTTTGTCATGTCTGACTGCTTGCAACGACATTGAAGGACTTTGTGGGGACCATGGGGTGTCACGGAGAGTAAAATGAAGAGTCTACAACCGCATCGGTTAGAATTTGATGGTGTCGCGCGCGATGACTCCGCATTGCGAATCGACGCCAAGATCGAGAAGCAAACACCGCCGGCCATCCTGCTTTTGCTTCAGGTGTCGAGACCATGACTGTATCCAGGACAGAGATGCCACGGTGAGTTTGCTTCTGCGAGGATGATTTCGGTCCTTAATACCAAATACATTGTGCGCGCAGGCAGATCAGTGTCTCGAAGCAGGCCAGAATCGCTCGCGTCGAAATGCGCGCGAGGAGAGGATCGGCAAGCAATCTTCGGATCGTCAGCAGCCTCAGTCATCGTTTCGTTGCGCTCGTGGACAGCAGTCAGCACGAACGTGATTGATCAGGTGAGACGCTCAAGATTAGCCGGATCTAGCAAGCCAAGCTTGGTAAAGTTACAGATGTCTCTGTACTGTGAACGCCTAGTCAGCCTTAGCTTCTGGTGGCCAGGGGGTGACGAGACTCCCTGCAGCCAGAGCCAGACCCGTCACTTCCGAGCAAAAGCTTCGCCGTCTATCATCATACGAGGGGAGCACCGAAAGCATCAGAAACTCATTGACAGCTTGACTTTTGCGGCAGAAGATTGTTGTCACACGTGCGACGAAGCTGTTCACTCGAATCGAAAGTTTGGACCTCCTCCATCATGCAAGTGCAAGTCAGGCTGACTGGAGGTGACACGGCCGCGCACTCTCCGCGGTTTTCCATCGCGTCACATTTTGAGCTACAAAATCATTATTAGTAAACCTCCACCCCCACCCCCACACCCGCTAAGACGTCCCAACGTGCTTTTGCCTTCTGGCAGCCGGCTATCTGTGGCGATGTGCAGAGTGTGTCACAGCTCCTCTCTTGACCGCAGCAGCACCCTGTCCAGCAAAGAGATTGCGGACCCACCCCCATCATCCCGTTCACGGACTTCGATCGCATCAAACGATCGCGAGTTCCCAGCCATCAAGCGAACATGAGACAGACTCGACTCGACGAACCCGAACAAGACCAAGTTCCTACGAAGGACCAAGGTTCCGCACAGGGAGAAGGCGTTGCCGGGTCTAAGCGCAAAGAGCCTGCATCTGAGTCTCAGGATGGACCGTCTAGCCAAGCCAAAGGAGGCAGCTCAAAGAGTCGCAAGACCGAGGTTGAATCAGGTGGCAGCGTGGATGGAGCCACGGCACCGACCAAGCTGAGCGGAGACCAGCGCAAAGTTGACAACAAGCTCAAAGGAGATGATGTCGAAGTCAACAAGGGCTCCTCCGACAACAAAGAAGGCGGCAGACGGAGTAGCGAAGTGCCGTGGCATGTCTCGGAAAAGGGTCTCGTGTACTTCTTCTACCGGCCAAAGGTGAAGGCGAGCGACAAAGCCGAATCGAACCCCACCGACTCGCTCGACGACGTGGGCAACACAATTATGCTGCTCGTGCCGAGAGCAAGCGAGTCAGACACGGCGCCAGCTTCCGATACTGCCAGCGCGAAGCAGGAGCAGGACGACAAGCGCAAGCCGCCCAACCCGACCGCATACCGTCTGGTCACTCTCGGAAAGAAGCGGATGCCTAGTCCAGAAGCAGCCCTCAAGAGCGGACAAGAGCCAGGAGGCATCGGAGGTCGTCACAGTGAGGCCATCTGGGCTACAGTCGCTGACATTGGCGCGGATCTCAAATCGGCCGGCGAAGGTATGAGGGAGGAGCGCTACTCCACCAAAACACGAGGTAAGTATGTGCTGAACTGCATTGTTGCATGCGGACGCGGAGAGTTTGACAGGCTTTGAGGAACCAGTCCTGACCAAACCGCTTGATGTCCCTTGCCAATCTGACCTCGTCCAGGCGAAAGGATCAAGCCAGCAGCCAGGCCTGCAGGACGTGGTCACTATGCTCTGAGCACCAAAACAACGGACCCACCTTCTACGCGCGAGGTGCGACTGACATACCACCTCTCGCACCCAAGCAGCTCAGACTTTGGTCAGGTGCAGGAAGAATTAGGGTTGCATCCAGCTTCATCTGTGCTCATACAAATGCGAAATCCCACGCTCGCTCCGACCGGCCCAGGCGCGCCCGCAGCCGGACTTCCCGAGGACAAACGTGCCATCTTGACCAAAGAGGAGTTGCAGGAAAATTTTGGCGGCGACGTCAACAAGAACGGCAATCGGTATGCACGACCAGAAGAACCGGCACTGCTGAACCGCCAGGGCGTAGAGCTGCTTTTGATCAAGCGAGAGCAACAGGAAGACGATGGCTCGAAGGGTCTCGGCGACGGACAGAGCGAAGCGCTGGCCAAGCTGGCTCAGCACGACAGCGAAAAACTCTCCGATGAGGCAATCCTTGAGGAGCTCCAGCTCTCCAGTAACGAGACCGAGATTGAGGCTTTGTCGGGAGACTGGATCTGAAGCGCGTCAGCCAAAGTGCAAAAGCACTATCACGGCGTCCACCATGCATTGACCTTTGGGATCAATTCTCGACCCGACGACGTGCCTCTCCTTTGATCTATGCAATGCACGATTGGCTTGATATAGACCTGGACTCGTCGTACATCTTGTCTGAAGTCGAGCGATCAGAGAAAGACGCCTTCTGCGTCTTCCTGCATCGGAACTGTGCCGTCGGTGGTCACAGGCCTGGCGGTCACTTCTGCTGCGTCGGAAGGGCGTGTGAGACCGTAGTGCGCCTTTGTATCCATATGGCCCGTCTTTTCCTGCAGCACGTCAAAGAGCTTCTCCACCACGTTGTTCTGCTTGCTGATGGTCGCCTCATTATCAGTGCAAGCGTTGCGCATCTCGGTGCGGTCGTGCTCATCGAGATCTTTGCCAGTCTCGTGAACGAATTGCTGAATTTGATCATTTGAGTCTTGCAGCCGGATGACGCTGTCTTGGAGCCGCTTGATTTCATGAACGAGAGTGTCTGCGTTGAGCCCACGCAGGGCTTCGGTGGTGATGGTGGAGTAGTCTCCTACAACGGTGGGCACCTGACTCGAATCTGGAATGACGAGCGGCATTGTGAAAATTCGCTCTCCCTGGTTGTCAAGGAGATCCTTCTTCTGCAACCAATTGGTGTTGCTTAGCTAGCGTGAGGGTGTGGAGAGGTCGAAACGAGAAGATGAATGCCCGGCAAATCTTTTGCAAGTCCAGGTAGTGACGAAGCAAGGCTCAGTTGCATTTTCCTGGCTCTTTGAAATCTGTCGTCAGCGGGACCCTTGTTCATCCCAACCAAACCTTTGCTCGTGGAGGAATCGGCCAATAAATCGGACCAAATTGGATGTGTGGGATCTTCCGGCTATGGAGATACGTTTGTTGCCGTGTGGCCGGGTCCGCGCGCAGATACTTCGGTTAGGGATGTGATTGAGGTTGTGGCAGCCAGGTTGTTGCGCTGTCAAGCCGGTCACGGAATCAAGCAGCTCCAATTTGCAATCACAAACACACACGCACACACACGCGACGAGGCAGTCAGTCAGTCAGTCAGTAAGCCATTCAGCCAGCCATCGCTGCTTTTCCCCACAATTCAGCAGGAGGTGCAGGGAAACAAAAGCTGTGTGTGATCTGATGCTGTTGCCTTCGCTTACGGCCCGACATCGGATATTTGTGTGGTTCTGTGCGGTACAAGAGAGACACTTCAATAGGTGTTGAGCTGAGAGAGTCGGGTGACCTGCATGCGCCACCACTACCAGCCTATTGTCCCGTCTTGATCCAGGAACTTTGACTATTATATATAATAACTTAGCTTCTCGAGGCAAAGCCAACCTAGTGGCCCAGCACGCATTCCCATCGCTCACTAATTCCTGGGATCTTCTGAACCACGATCATTGCTCTCGCTCTAAGATAACCAGTCAGCTCAAAAGAGACACCATGACGCCTCCCACAGCTACCGACAACGTCCCTGCCTCGCAGCCCGCCGCCAAGGAGGTGCAGAAGGGTGCACCCAAGTTCAAGTTCCCCAAGGTGAGTCTCACACTACGCTTCTGATATCAAAGCCATCACGCAATCCGCTTCCCATGGCGTCGAATATGGACTGATTCGGAGTGATTGCTCTCATGTCTTCATGCAGCCCATCTCTTATGACACGCCGGAAGAGGAGCGACGCGGTCGCAAGGAAAGGCTTGCGCAGGCGTTCCGAGTGTTTGGCATGCTCGGCTTCGAAGAGGGTGTTGCCGGACACTTGACCTTCCGCGACCCTATCCTCAAGGACCACTTCTGGGTCAACCCATTCGGCGTTCCTTTCCGATACATGACCGTTTCGGATCTTTTGCTCATCGGCCCCGATGGCAGCATCGTCGATGGCGGTCGCCCTGAGAGGATGATCTACAACCAGGCTGCTTTTGCCATCCACCATGCTATCCACACGGCTCGACCCGACCTGGATGCCGCATGTCATTCGCACTCGATGTACGGAAAGGCTTTCTCCACTCTCGGCAGGAACATCGAAATCACCACTCAGGATAGCTGCGCTTTCTACGGGCAGTGCGCCCTCTACGAGAACTTTGGCGGTGTTGTGCTTGCCGATGAGGAGGGCGACAACATTGCTAAAGCGCTCGGCGACAAGAACCGCGCGCTCATCCTGCAGAACCACGGCATCCTTTCCGCCGGTACCTCGATCGAAGCTGCTGTTGGCTACTTCATCATGCTCGAAAAGCACTGCCAAGTGATGCTGCTTTCGGAACCCGCTGCCGCCGCTCGAGGCACCAAGCCCATCGTGATCGGTCACGAGGAGGCTGAATTCACACGAAGGCAGGTGGGCAGTGATCATGCGCTGGCGTTTCAGGCTTCGGTCTATTTTGACACCATCGCGCGCCTCGACAAGGGTGCTTGGAAAGAATGAGCATTGGCCGGCCTACGAACCTTGTACATATGTCACCTCTCGAGTAAGCAGCGCAGGTTTTTTATATTGCATGAGCGCGCTACTGTTCCTTGTGCCGGGGTTTTCATAGCTCGAGGCCATCTTTTGACAGCTTGCGAAGAAGGAGGAGGAAAAGGAGAAGAAGGAAAAAGGAGGAAGATGACGAGGTGGGGAGAGGAGAGGAGGTCCAACTCGCAGCTGTTAGACTCTTCTGGCGTCTCGGCCGCGTCATTTTGACTATTTCGGATTGCAGCAGAGCTTCTGATGGAATGGAGACAGACATTCAGGCGTCGAGCACTTGGCGTTCAGACCATGCCTTTTTGGCGCTGCCTCTTTTTGCGTCTCTGGGAATTTCGACTCGAGCGAGAGAGCAACAGGAACAGAGAGCCAAAATTCAAGCAGCGACTTGAGCCTGCAGCCATGATGCTTTTGGTTCGTGGATTTCGTGGTTTCGTGTCGTTCATGGATCCGTGATTCTCAGATTCGGTCGAAACTCAACTCGAGCGGCTCCTCTGTCTCTCCTCGTCCCCGGCTCCTCGTTCGGCTGAGCATCTGCGTGCGGAACTTCCCCTTCTCTCGCCGTTGATCTCGATTCCGCTCTGTCTTGTTCATCTCAGCCATGCTCCACCATCTCCCCATGTCAGCTGGCCTTCCCGCTTCGTGATGCTTTACCCGACAGCAACAGCTTGAGCTCCAGCACATCCATACCACGCGAGGCCATCCGACTCCGTCCCGTTACCGTCCGCGCTGCTGCTGCCACCGCTTCGACAAGCTCTATCACATTTACCATTCCAGCAACACTGCTGTAAAGCATTACTTAGCAATTGTGCCCTCCAGTCTAGGTACACCCCGTCAACAGTCCACAATCGCGATCGTGCAGTCCGTGATCGCCATCGCTCCTTCTCCACTTCGCGCTCGGCCGCATAGACACTATTCTTCAACCTTACAGGTGCACTGGTTCGCCGATATCCCTGCGATCCCCACCTTGCCAACCGCGTCACTTCACACCATGCCGAGCAAAGGCAGCAAGGCCGGCACTACCGAGCCAGACCCGGCCTCTTCGGAGCCAGCAACGACAGATGTATCAGAACTCAGCTCCGACCACACTGACGCTGCTCTCAAGACCGAGGATGGCGAAGTGACCGCCAACACCACAGAGCACAGCCCTCCGCAGCCTGAGCTGACGGTCTCCGATTCGTCCAAGGCAGCTACAGACACCGCCCAGGACGATGCGGCCTCTCGCGGATCATCCGAGTCCGACGATAAGGCCATCACCTCCTCGCCTTCCAAGAAGTCCAACGGCAGATCGAAGAAAGGCGGCAGGAACTCTCGCGGCAAGTCGGCTAGCTCGAAACGCAGCAGCGAGGAAAATGAAACGAACAAAGACGCCACTGCCGGCGATGCCTCAGAAGAGGTCGCCCATCCATCCGCCGCTGCCGATGCCGCTGGCAACGCGGATGCCACCGCCACAATCAACGAGACCGACATCACAGCTGAAGCTGTCAAGACAGACGACCAACCGTCTTCCAACGCAGATGTCCAAGGAACGACAGATTCTGCAGACAGCACTCAGCCATCCAAAAGCACATCCGCCAGCAAAGAGCTAGCGCAGCTTGGCCTTGGCTCTTTCGGCGATGCCGCTCAAGACGAGGTCGTTGGTCCTCGCCGGTCCCGTCGTGGCCCAGGCGTCTCACCCGATCCAAAGGTGCGCGTTCCAAAGACGGAGCCCGACTCGGGGGCGGCCTCGCTACAACACGACGCGGAACTCACAGAAAAGAATGCAACCTACCACGCAGACCCAGCAGACGAGGCCGACACCTACGCCGCCGCTTCGCTGGAACAGGACGCGAAAGCAGAACCCAACGAATCGGCAGCGCCGGAAGAGGTAGCTGCGGATATTCCGTCGGACGCAAAAATCGAGGATGGAGAACAAGGAACGCCTCGACATGAAACAGACCAAGACTCAAAAGAGACGGGTACATTCAACGGAGACGAGGTCGAGGAGGTCGAAGATGACTATGCTGACGACCAAGACGTCGAGGTTGATGCGGAAGAGGGCGGCGACGAGGGTGTCACACGGTGTGTTTGCGGAAGCGCCGATGAGAACGTTGGTCTCATGATTCAGTGCGAGACTTGCAAGTGCTGGCAGCATTGCGTGTGTATGGGCATGCAAGTCGAAGAAGACTGCCCGGACGTCTACTTCTGCGAACAGTGCCGCCCAGAACTGCACATCCCGCTGCTGCGCTCGCTCGGCTTGCTACCGAAAGCCTCCAAAAAAGGCCCGGGCAAAGGTGGCGCAAGGTATTCGGCGCGCGAGCTCAAGGAAGCCAAGGAGGCGATTGCCATGCTCGCTCAAGAGAATGCCCGCAGGCAGCAAGCAGTCGAAGCTACAGCCTACAACTCGCGAGACAGAAAGACGAGTAACAATGCGCGGAACGACGCCTCCAAGGAAGTGCCGAAAAGCCCAAAGAGACGCAGCACTATGAACAGCCGCGATTCTGCCTATGGCGGCTGGGAGCCAATCCCTCCTGGCCTCCTGGCCGATGGCGAGGTCTGGGACGGTACAGATGACAAGAAGGGCGGCAAAAAGCGAAAGCGAGGTTTGCCGGACGAACATGCCGACAGCGCTGCAGAGACACCAGAGGCGGTCGAAGGGCCCGGCGATGCTGCATCTGATGCGTCAAAACGGCGCCGCATGAGCGCAGGAGCTGCACTGGACCAAGACGGCGACGCCGAAATGGACGAAGAGGACGCTGCCGGTGCCGTGGAACATTCGCCTGCCATGTCGCGTGACAAGAGCAGCAAGAAAAAGAAGGGTAACAACCAGTACACGGTGCGTGAGTATTCAGTCGCGCCCGATGCTTCTGCATCCAAGCCTCGCCACCCTAATCAGTATACGTATCGCAACAAGGATCGCAATGGGGCAGTACCCGGTCCTTCAAACGGCCAAAAGACCGGATCGAGCTCAACGTCCAATCTCACCTCCCATTCACCGAGTCCGAGCCCGAGCAAAGGTCGGGCAGAACATGCACGTCGTGGAGCCGCAAAGGACAACGGCAGTCAGATTGGCACGCCTGCGCCGGGAGAAGGCGGTCACACGGGTCGCAGCGGACAAGCGAATCCATCGGTGCAATGGGCTCTTCCTGAGCATCTCACACATCTATCTTACCTGCTTCCGCATGTGGGCGGATCTCGAGGGGGATCCAGCGCAGACAATGGATCTGCCGGCAAGAAAAGCTCGAGCGGACAGGCGAGTTCGGTGCCATCTCCACCGGCAAGCTCGTCGTTCCCAACGCCGTTCCACGTGCTCTCTTCGATTGAATCATCGACCAAGGTGCGCTTCCCCAGCCGTCGAATGACGATGGGTGAGATGCGAAAGCGAGTTCGCAACATTGGCGAATACGTGACGCGAAGTCAGATCGAAGCGGTTGAGCGCGAGAAGCGCATGAAGCTGCTCGGCATCGTGCCTCCCTACTTGGCCGAGATGGATGAAGACACAGAGACTGCAGCCGAGGCGATGCACGAAGTCGAGGTCAAGGACGCGGATGCCGCTGATGCAAGCGGATCAACTGCGGCGCAAAATGTGATTGACGGAAGCGAGGGAACAAGGACCGTTGGAACACAAGCCAGGATGGAACAGCTGCCATTGAGCATGCGGTTGATGGAGGAATTGACTCGAGAGCTGATCCACTTTCAGCGAAAGTTTGGTGTGGGGCCGGGAAATTATGGTAGCCTTGGCGGTTCGCATCAGTCTGCCACCGTCAATTGATGCAAAGTCAGTTGGCGGAAAGCCAGTCGGCATTGTGTTCTGACATTGTACTTGTTCTTCGTGATGTAGTGATCCTGCACTAATGTGCCAAGTATACTATCGATTGTCATCAGGTGTGCGGACTCCCATCTTCTCCCCGGGCAATATAGACTTGGCGCAGCTTATCTTCGCTTGATACTCTTCAGGGCAAGAGGTGGTTGAGCCGTGCGATGATGATCTTCATGCACAACCGCCGGCCGCCTCGAGGGTGTAGAGGTGAGGAGTGGGCTGCCGATGACGCTGAATCTGTTGCCGAGTTGCGGGTTCGATCAGCGCCGATTGTCAGAGAACTGAGCATGCATTCAGAGCACTGAGCATGCATTCGTCGCAAGGCACAGGTTTTCCTGGCGAAGAATCGACAGCATCAGCTGTCTGATTTAGCAGTGTTGATCGGTTTGATGGCATTCGAGCCGCCATCGTCTTCAATCGGTCACGGTCTCCACTGAGCTCACAGCCATAGTTTGCGGTGGAAGCCTTGTGAGAAGAGCTGGATCTGCAGTGCCTATAGTAAACTATGGATGCGACGTCATCGTCGTCTGGATCTGCCCAAGTACGGGTAGGATGCAGCAGTTGTCGCTACACGATGTCTGAAGAATCCAAACATGCTGATTCCGATTGCTTTCCGATCCTACGATGAGACTGTGGATAAAAGCCGACGAAGGCCTGTAAGCATATCGTTTGTTGCACTCGATCGAAGTGCGACTGCATCGTCGCGATTTCGCCAGAAGAGGGTCGAAATTCAGACTGCTCAGCCTTTGCCCTTTGGCAACATCGCCACAATGAGATGCGGTGCAGTGCTGTTGCATCGACACAGACAGAGACTTCATTAGCAAAAGGCAAGACTCCAGGCCGGATGGGAAGACCTCAGCGAAAACAAGGTTCAAGCTGCCACAGAATTGCTTTGCGTACTGCCTCAGACAGTACACACCCTTTGTTGCCGTTCGTCTTGAGACAGACTGATCCTGTTTCAGCACACCGATGTCGAAGATCACCACAGGGTCAGCCTCTCTCTAGTTGCGCCCCGTACCGTGAGAATGGCGTGCGCAGATGTCTCTGTGTTGGTTGCCGTTGCTAGCGTGTAACTTTGCGTCTCAAGGTAAGACGAAGAAGCTGCGTTTCTGGTGGCCTGGACCTCCTGCAAATTGAAAGGGAAAGGAAAGCTGAGTCAAAGTCCAATTTGATCTCGCTCTCCCAAATTTCGATTCCTCAACCTGGAACTGTTACCGCTTTTCTCGCGTCTTCTTGTCGTTGTGCAAGGCACGCTTCCAATAGGTTAGGGCCGCAACGCAGGCTGACGGCGGACTTGTCACTCTGGCGACCCTTGGCTGGAAAACCTAAAAAAGGACATGAAGCTTGGGCCGACGCTGTACGCAGCTGCAATCAATCACCCTCGCAACAGCGGCTACACGGCTCCACGGCTCCACGCATGACCACCTTACGCCCTGGCCCGCGCTGTTTGGCTTTCGGTCAAGCAATTTCCCTCGAATCACAGACCAATGAGGTGCAGCAGCAGCAGCAGCGCGACATCCTCGTCTCAGAGATTCTTGCTTCAGGACCACACACCCACTCAAACACACTTCCTCCCTCTCTCACACATCGTTATCCGTCGCATTCTTTCCCCGTTGCCCTTCCCTAAGCCCCACCACCACTTCGATCCTTGCCCCTAATCCTCCATCCTGCCTTGTTTCTCGACAGCATATTACCTCACCCCTTCTCTCTCTCGTGCTGCCGCCTCTTGCCTTTGCAACGAGCTTCTCGACCTCGCAATCGTGTCCCATCTGCACTGGATCCCGTATCTCAACATCATCACCGACCATTAATTTCGACTAAAAAATAGAAATAATAATAAACCATTTTTCGATTCTTGACAAAAACACTCAACACCACACACACACACTCTCTCTCTCCCTTCTTCGCACTTCAGGGTGCAGTCCCGCGCGACCAAGACATTCGCGCCGTCTTAGCAGCTCGAACAACACCGCCGCGCCAATTCTTCGCCATCAGCCTAGCACACGGTTCGAATCGTATGCACACATTGTCCACAAGCACAACAGGATCCACCGTTCCGGATCTACCCTTGTGATCGACACGTACAGCCACTTCGCCTGGCAAGGCGCATCCGGCCTTTGAACATCTCGACCACCAGGACGTGCTCCATTGCCGAGGATTTGTCTATTCCAGTCTCTGGCGACCGACCGTTCATGGTCTGACTTCCGACAGACATGGCATCTGCACGCCGAACAGCTCCTGCAAGCGCGTCAGCCTCAGGCAGCTCATCGCCGGTGACTCTCGCAGCCTCCAGCAAGTCGAGAACGATATCGAAAGGAGCCCCTCGCGAGCCTCGGCGCTCTGCGCTCGCGGCAGCGCCACGCATTCTTCAAGGTGCTTCCACATCGAAAGCGTACGCCGCTAGTTCATATGACGAACCCATCATTTTGTCCGACACCGACACTGACCTTACTGGTGGCGTCGAACCGGCAAACGACTCGGATAAAGACATGACACTGTTGCTCAGCTCAACAGCTGCGACCAATGGAGCAGATTTTGGCCTTTCTCATCTATCACCCGCCTATACCGGCAAGAACCTGGATGAGAGCCGCTCCTCGACCACCGTTGATCGCTCGTATGCTACCTCCTTGAACAGCGAACTCAACGTTGTTTCCGATGGCAGTCTTTCTTCGCTCAGCTCTGCTGAATCCGACAGCGATGAAGCCGACATCGCAGATGACAAGAGTAACGCACTCGTCGCCTCTCCTAGACGCACACCTCGTCTGACACGCAACAAGGCACTTGTTTCCACACCTTTGCGAGACGCGGAAGCCACTCCGGAAGCCGCGGGCACCTCGTCGTCCTCGACCCCGACACCTAGCCGTCGCTCAGCCCGGATTGTTTCGTCGGGATCGAGCGTTCAGAAGGCGCTTCAGAGGCGAGACGAACTTGACGCCAAGATGCTGGCTAGTCCCGTTCGGCGTAAGCCAGAGCAGGTGCCTCCGCCCAAGAGGCCTCGAGGCAGGCCGAGAAAGTCGGCATCCGAAGCTGCCCCTCTGAGCTCCTTCGACGCCCATCTGACAGCATTACAGGTACAAGGAGCTCCATCGGCGCAAAGTCTGCGACCTTCTCCATCTGCGCGACGCAGCGCGCGCCTCTCGTTGCCTTCGCATCTTGTGTCAGATACACCCGCCTCTACTTCCAAGGAAGCGTCTTTGCGTCCAAGTATGAAAGCTGATCAGGACGATTCACGTGAACCACGACGAGGCATCCGCTCGCGAGGGGATGAGGCACCTGCAGATCCAAAAGAGGAGTCCAAACCGCTGCTTACTGCTTCCGTTCCGAATGATAGTTTTGAGGCCAACGCTGAAGCCTCTAGCGCGACTTTGACTCCGCCTGTCAAGCGCGGTCGCGGTCGACCCAGAAAGTCCCAACCGATCATCCCGATAGCTTGGCCGGCTCCGGTCAACCTAACCGCAGAACGCAAAAAAGTGGCTTCAGTGACACATCTGGGGAAACGGACTTTCTCCTCGGCCGGCATACTTGCCAAGCCAGCGTCTCCAGCCCTAGCCCGGAAGCAGGCGCAAGAGCCAGAGACACCTCGGAGGAAGAGGGGAAGGCCAGCCCGCATGGTAATCAACACGTCGGAAGAGCCGGCCAGCATTTCACCTGCCAGCTCACCTGCCCTCACTGTGCACGCTCACGTCGACGCTTTCAGCAACGCTATCGACTTGCTTGACGACGACCTCAGCGAGCTGAGCGACGCTAGCGACATGTCGATCGACTCTTCGCAGCCATCTCGATCCGATTCACAATTGGCCAAATCGGGAGAACGACAGCGCGGACGACCACCCTCGGCAAGCACGATTCTGTCGAGAAAATTGAAGCGTGCTAGCAAACAGGATAAAGATGGCAAGGCCTACCATTTCAGTGGACTATACGCAGGTGAAGCGGATGCAGTGGCTTCCACATCAAGTCGCCATCCGGCTGCTACGCAAAGCACTCTGTTGCCGCATCCTCTCCACTTTGGCGCCAAGCTGCTCACCGAAGAACGCGATTTTTGTCTTCCTTACCCGATCCACCAGTCGATGGACCAGCTCCGCGATCGAGTCAACGCCAAGCGAAAGCCTCCGCGTTACCAGCAGATCAGTAAGAACAAGTACTTTTCGCGTCCCAAACTGCAAGGTGAAGTGCCGCTCTGCTACTGTGAACCAGGCAGTGGATGTGGAGAGAAGTGTATCAATCGCATGCTCCAGTTTATCTGCGATGCGAAAACCTGTCCAAGTGCCAGTAACTGCACCAACAACAGTCTCGGCCGGCGACCCAACATCAAGACTGCCGTCGCGTACTATGGACGTCGCGGCTTTGGTCTCAAGACGCTCGAGGCCATCAAGAAGAATGACTTTATCGACGAGTATCGTGGCGAAGTCATCAACCTCAGCGAGGCTGCCAAGCGCGTCACTGAAGAGTACAAAGCTACTGGCAACTATTACCTGCTAGACTACGACTCGGCCGCTGGTGAGCTTCTGGACGGTGGCCGCAAGGGAAACATTACTCGCTTCGCCAACCACTCTTGCGATCCAAACTGTCGTATCGAAAAGTTCATCATCTGCGGCACCGATGAGGCGCTTTCTGCCGAGTTTCAGATCGGCCTGTTCGCTCTTCGAGACATCGAAGCTGGCGAGGAGCTGACGTACAACTACGGCTGGTCCGCTTTCCAGCCTCGCGACATTACCGGGGCACCTACAGAACAAGTGCCAACCGAGCAGTGTCTGTGTGGAGCAGCCAACTGCTCGGGCATCCTCGGTGGCAAAAAGGCGCCTGCAAGCAAAGCAACGACCGAAATCGTCACAGCCAACTCCCGCAAGAAGACCGCCAAGGGGCAAGGCAAAGGCAAGGGCAGACCCAGAAAGTCGACGCAGAGTTCCCGCACCCGTCTTCGTGTCATGACACCCATGCTGAACGCTGCTCGCCTGTCTGCAGCCGCGATGCCAAGCTCGGCGCTCTTGAGTACCAAGGCTGCAAGAGGCTCGCGACAGCGCGAGGAAGCCCAGAACAGCCTCAACTTGCTCAACAAGATCGTCAGCAAGCGTCGCCAGCGCTCCGAACGGGAAGCAGGCAATGCAGCGGCGGCACTTGCGTCGGCGTCCGTCGCGGAGGGCTCGATGGACCCGGTCGTCACGCCAACGACGGATAGTGCATCACGATCGCGAGTCGCCGTAGCCTCTAAGGCGAAAGAGGCCGCTGCAGCACCTCCAGTCCCGTCCGCGCCTGCAGTTAATCCGACGATGGGCGAGGTCGCAACCGTGGTCTCCGGAGCGAGTGCACCCGAAGAAACAAGCAGCACGTCCCAGCCCGCACTTGCTGACGGGCAAAAAGACGCGCCTCCCAGCGCTACGAGTCGGATCTTCCCGCGACTGCCGTTGCTGAAGCGAATCGCCAATAAGCGACTGGGAGCCAGCTTTGGTCGCGCCGCCACAGCAGCGCGAGGTACCAAGGACCGCAGATGGTCAGCGGCCGGATCGTTCATGTCGGACAACGATGGAAGCTCGTCCCCACAATCCGAATCGGCAGGCGTACAGGAGCAGGAGCAGGATGCTCTGTCACAGAGCAAATCGAAAAAGACGGGTCGACGTGGTCGCCACAAGCTGCAGCTGAGCGAGGACGAGGCTGCTCGTCGAGCCATTGAACGCCGCGCTCGAAACGCTTTCCTCGCCCGTGTGCGTCGTGCATCGAAGCGAGGCATTGTGATCGAGGACCCGACGCAGCATCCTCTCAAGAAGATCAGCATTCAGTGCACGGCGGCACCGGAGAACACATACATTCCAGATTTGCCTTCGTCGCTAGTGACACTGGGCATGACGACCGCGGATGCGCGTCGAGCACGCAACGCCTTCCTCGCGCGGGTGAGAAGGGCCATGAAGCGAGGCTTTGCCAAGGATGCAGCCATCAAGATGGCGGCCAAGCCGTTGCCAGGAAACCCAGACCGCGACACGCCGGTGATGAAGGCGCAACGGGCTTATATGGAACAGCTCGAACGAGAGGCTGCTGACGAACTGACGCAATCTCTTGCGGGTGATGCTGGAATCAGTCGAGCGAGACCATCGTCGAATACAGAAGCGGCAGACACAGACGATGATTGGAGGGATGAATCGAGCTGGACAGCCGCACACTGAGGCAGATTGCCAGACGTCAAGTCCTCGCAGGCATTTCTGCAATTTGCTTTCTACCTTTGCTGCTCTTTTACCAGTGCAATGCATATTTTACCTCATCTTGTTTCGTTTGGTGGATGCCATTGACGCATTACATCAAACAAAATCCGAAGCAGCGCTGCTGGTTCCCTGGAAGAGAGAGAGAGAGAGAAAGAGGCAACGAAGGAGGAGAGACAGTCACCAGCCTGAGAGTGCCATCGATATTTTCAGACATGATTGTGAGATCATTGATTCTCACGGTGCATTTCCGGAAATGGAAGGGCAACGGAGTTCTGCACGACGACGGTTCGACACGGCAAAGCGCGGAAGGCGGGCGGCGGCGCGGCGAATTTAGTCGACTTGCTCGCCATCTCTCGGATCCGCTCTTCCTTAGAAGACACAATATACGCAACAGCACATTCTCGGACCCGCAACGACCCCGCCTTCCCCGCATCGTGCTCAAGAATCAGGAACGCCCACGTCCTGCATTCTGGAACTGCAGCTCACTTCGAGCTCGAGAGCTCTCACCTTCATCCAACAACGCCGCCCGCCACCCGTCACCCGCCACCCGTCAACGGGCTTGGGCTTGGCCTTGGCCTTGGTGGCCGCCCTGGTTCATCAACTTGCTCCTCATTCTCGCCATCGTTGACAGGAGCTAGGGTGCAATTGACCGGCTTTTTGCGCCTCTTGGCCGCGCGTGGTGATCCGACCTCATCAACGGCTGTACATACACAGCGCTCCACAGTTGTGACACCTGTCAGCCTGCAGGAGAATCAACGTCTTGACGGCCTTCGTCGACGCGGACAGTGGAGGTGGGGCATCTGAGACAGAAGCATACACAAGCACTGGCTCGCCAAGGTCTGCATCGCCAGCAACAGCTTCTTTGTTCGAAATCATGGCGGAGAGTGACGGCTCGAGCAAGCGGGTCTCGCCATGGCATGACCAGTCCGAGACGCACCAGCCCAACGAGCGAGTAGCAGAGATGAGACAAGTTGGTGGAGGGGATGGCAGCAATGGCTCCACCCATGAGCAGACTGCGGCTAGTACGACCGCGAGTGGGCAAGGGAACGCCAGCCCGGCTTCCGGGTCGTCCAACGCTTCCCCACAAGCAGCCGAGGCCACATCTTCCGCCGCACGCGAACTTGCTCATTCCAACGCACAGCAGCCTTCCTCGCACGATTCTGGCAGCTCGGGTGTCAACGGCAACCATGACATCGCGGAAAGCAGCAACATGGGAGATTCGACCTATCCGTCACCGAGCTTGCCAGGCTCGGCATCTGCTTCGCCAAGCAAGAGCGGCGCCCCCGTCTTGATGGCATCGCGCAAGCAGAACAGCGCCTGCGATGCCTGTCGAAGTCGCAAGGTGCGCTGCAATAGAGATCCAGGCGAAGCCAAGTGTAATCACTGCAAAGCCAAGAACATCGATTGCACCACCCTCTACGTCCAATGGGCCACCTCGTCGGCCAAGCGTCCCACAAAGCGTCCCAGGAACTCGCTCCACTTTCCCGTCGAGGAGAAGAAGGAAGCACCGAAACCGCCAGAGATCCTCGATGCAGCGGCACAGGTGCAAGATCGCTTGTTCAATGCGCTCTTCCAGAGAGATACTGACTATGCGGCTGCTGACAACCAAGTCTACCTCTACCAAAACCTGCCCTGCAACGCGCCACTATCCGCTAGTGGGTACACGACACGCAGCATCGTACCATCCTCTTACCTTCCTGGGCCCAAGCCAGCAGCTACTACCGCTGCCGAGCTCCATCTGTTGGATCGACAGCGCAGGGAAGACTTTGTCAATGATCTCATCGAGACCTACTTTTCTGTGGTGCATGCCAGACTGCCGCTGCTGAACCCTCAGACGTTCCGCAAACGCTACTATGAGCGGAATTCGGAACTCGGCGGCCCGCCATCGGATATCATCCTCGCCCTCGTCATTGCGTGGGGTGCCAAGTTTAGCGAGAATCCACTCATCGCTCAGGATCGCGACGAAAGTGCACAAGAGTTGAGAAAGGCGTGGAGCCAGGCTCAAACGGCACTCATCAAGGGCGAAACCGAGAAAGCCAACCAGATCACCGGTTTTAAAGGCGGCATCGAGCAGCCCATCCTCACCGTACCGGAGGAGCTGAGAGAGCAGGGGAGGAATCGTATCGCCGATCATCTCACCTGGCGAGCCCAAGACGTCATGGATCGATTGCGAGTCGCGAGGGTCGCAACGCTTGAGAATGCACAAGCATGTCTGCTGATGGAACCTTTGCTGCTGCATCCTTCAGTCTACTTCAATGGCAATCTTAATGTTGCTGGTGATCCAGTCGCTGCCAAACATCGGAGCTTGCTCGCCTACACCAACGGTCACTGGTACATCATCGCCATCAAACACCTGCTCGATCTCGGTATCCATTGTAAGGAAAAGGTCATGACGATCAAGGATCCAGCTCTGCGCGGCGAGACCCTATTCACATGGTGGCTCGCCTGCATGGCTGATTCGGCGTCGGCCGTGTTTTTCCAGCGGCGATGCACCATTTCGGGTGACGATTACAATAGCGATCCACCTGCGGGAGATGCCGACAACAAGACCGAGGCTCCGCACCCGCTGGGAAGCATCGACTCGTATTTGGCCTTCTTCGGTTCCTGCCATGATGCTGTTGTGTTTCAGCGCAAGCTCGCTGCGCTCTACTTTACGCCGCGTAGCCGTACTGAGGGCGTGCATCTCGACAAAGTGGCCGAGATTGTCGAGTCGCTTAAAAAGTGGCGGGTGGACCATCTTGAAAAGGTGGGTGTGCCGCTGCCGCATTGGCCGCCGCATTGGGACTACATTGCTGCGGTGAGCGCATGTACTAGCGACATTAACTACCACGCCAACTGGATCGTTTTGTGGCGTCTTGTTGACGAGATGGGCATCTACGGCACCGATCGATCCAATGCCACTTCGCCCATCCATCAAGATCGTCTTAAGCGTCGGCTTGTCCCTGAGCAAGAGCTTGCGCGAGAAGACGAGCCCGATGCAGAGCAAGTGCAGCTGATCCTCGATACGATCCAAGAAGAGGCTCTCAACAGCGCGCTTCGCATCGCCGGTCTTACCGAAATCCTTCGTAGCAACCAATACCTGCGTCTGGACCCCTGCAATTCCTTGCAGAGTCTCGAGCAAGCGGCGCACATGCTGATCCGATTCCAGCGAAGCGAAGTCGACATTATCGTTGCCGGATTCCGCCAGTACGGTCTGTCGTACGAAGACTGTTTCGACAAAGCGGATCTGATGGAGGATCTGGCCGCAGCGTACAACGAGCGCGCGAGGGACGATCCCACTTTTGTGCCTGGTTCCGCGTTGGGGTTGGCGTTGGAACGCGAAGCTGCAGGTGCGGCCAACGGGATTCCTGAACTAGCGATCGCGGCTGCTGCACTGTCAAATGCTGCGGCGTCAGCCAACGGCGGCGGCGCTTCCGGATACGCTTTCGATCCGCATACGGCTCAACCACATTCAGAATCAGACGTTAAGGATGCAGTGGCCGAGAGCTTCGATAGCATGTTTACCTCGGCCACCGATGGCGCAGCTCATGACGATGCGCGTGCAGATATCGTCATGTCGGCGCATGCGGGCTACTCGGACAGCTTGACCGAGTCTCATACGGATTGAAGGAAGTGTCACTTTGCATCAGCTTCAAGGTCGTCTCTAATCTAATCGAGCCTTGTTTTTGGGGTCATGTGCGACTTGATCGTGCTCTTACAATGACTGCGTGTTTGGGGTGTAAGCCATCTGAGAGCATACAGCGTCGTGACACATGAAAGCGCCTGCCCTTGCACACACAATTCCCGACTGGAATTAATTTTAGCTGGCATTGAAAGGTGGAATAAAGTGCGAGGTCTGGAGAGTACACCATCAGAGACGACTCGTCATCGCATCGCAATCATCATAGAACTGAAATGAAAACATTTTAGGGAGAGGCAGCGTACCACTCGACACCCTTCTTGATGTTCTTGGCAAGCTCAGGGATAGCAGCCTCGAGCAGCTTCTCCTCCTCGGCAGAGACCTTGCCGACCGAGTGGATCTCCTCGACACCGTCCTTGCCGAGGGTGATGGGGCTGGCAAAGAAGGTGGCGCCCTGGTCCTTGTAGAGGGGCGACTCGACGTAAGCGCACTCCTTGATGCCCTTTTCGCCATTGAGGGCCTTGAGAAGGGCGTCGGAGAAAACGGCGGCGGCGTAAGCCATGGAGAGGGTGGCGGATCCGGCACCGTCCTTGGCCTTGACGACCTCGTCGCCACCGAACTGGATGCGGTGGACGAGCTTCTCGTACTGCTCACCCTTGGCGACAGCGTCACCGCCGTTGGCCTGCGAGAGCAAGGGGACGATGGTAACACCCGAGTGACCACCGACGACGGGCACAATGGTCTCGGAGGGCTTCTTGCCCGAAATGCCCGAAAGGAAGGTGGAAGCACGAGTGACGTCGAGCGTGGTGACACCGTAGAGCTTCTTGGGGTCGTAGACACCGGCCTTCTTGAACACCTCGGCGACAATAGGGACGGTCGAGTTGACAGGGTTGGAGATGATCAGAAGGTGAGCCTTGGGAGCCACCTCGGCAGCCTTCTTGGCGAGGTCGCGGACGATCGAAGCGTTGGTGTTGAAGAGGTCGTCACGGGTCATACCGGGCTTACGGGGCACACCGGCGGGAATGACGATGACCTCGACATCCTTGAGCGCCTCACCGAGCTGGTCGGCCTGGTAGCCGGTGGTGGTGGAGGGGGTGTTGACGTGCGAAATGTCGGCGGCAACACCGGGAGCGAGACGAACATCGTACAGGCGGAGGTCGGAGACCAGAGGGTTCTGCTTGAGCAGCAGCGACAGAGGCTGTCCGATACCGCCCGAAGCACCAAGAACGGCGACGGCACGGTTGTTGGAGGCCGACGACGAGAAGAAACGGGGCGCAGCGGCCTTGGGCACAACTGATCGAAGAGCCTGACGAGCAAACATGGCGATATTGATGGGCGGCGGAGTTATGGGGGATCTAGGGAGAGAAAGGGAAAGATGGAGATCTAGAGACGAAAGCGAACGGACCCGGTAAAGCTAGACCGAACCCAAGCGCAGGCAGGCACAGCAACAGCGAAGAATGACACAATGTGAAATTCGCCTGTTCTCTCCTTCTCTGTCTCCCAATCAGTAGATCGTGCTCAACGGGGCCAGTCGGAGCGGGCGCGCTTTGGCTCTTTTTTTCTTTTTCTTTCTCTTTGTCTCTCGGTTTCCTGTCTTTGGCCTGTCTGTCAGCGACTGTGCTGGGCGTAAAACCTTCTGAAAGCGGCAGACGAGCGAAGGTGGAGAAATCTCACAGTTGCGAACGCCCGACTCATCTCTCCTGTTGCAGGAGACTGCCTAATTGTGCTGAGGTCGCTTGCCCAAAGCGCGCCTTCTGCCTGCTAGAGTGCACAGACGGAGCAAGTAAGGAAGATCTCTTGACGTTCGAGAACAACATCTCGCACAACGCACAGCTCGTCTCGTCATCGATCTCTTCGCACCAACTAGCCGATGGCGAGCTTACGATCTGACACTCTCATGTGAAAAAAACACCTCGAACTCTACTGTCATTGGTAACGTCGGGATCAGTCGATGTGACCATGACCCCTACCGACGCTCTTATCAGATTGCACATCACGAGCACACCAAGAGCACATCGCTACCTTGTCTTCTTTTCTCGTTAGAATGAGCCGTGCTTCGCGCTTCAGAAAGCAGTGAAGGCAGTCAGCTGGAATTGTAATCATTCTGCTGTTTTGTGCCAACGGCAACCGTGATCCCCATCGTCGACATTGGCCGTCGCATACAGGGTGTCTGTCCCTCTTCCGGAAAACAAAGCTCCTGTGTAGAAGGTTAATGTAACAGCACTCTCGGCAACAGGCTGGCCAGTGTCGTCGTCGTGTGACCCAGAAGCATGCAATCGTTGTGGTCCGGTGGCTGTCTCCCGCCAAAGAGCTGACTGCAGCCTTCAGGCTTGACGGGCATCTTCTCACATTGTATGCCCGTCTCGGCATTCGCCAGGAGAACAAACCCTCATCACCGATAGTGTTGTTAGAAGCCTATATCCGATCTACTAAATAAAGAAGCGTTTCAGAAATTGATGTTAGAGCTCAATTTAAAAATGTGGCGGCAGGCACGTGATTAGCCATTCCGAGGCTCGGCCGAGTTTGGGCCACTGTAGCACACCGTTCGGCGCGCACAGGAGCCAGGGGAACAGGCAGGCTTACGAATATTTTTCGACTTCGGCAGAGCAGCAGTCCCAGAGAGAATTTGGGGTCTTGTGACGGTGTAGAGACATCATCCCGTCCTCTTTCACCATCATCACCTTCCCTTTCCTCAAGACAGTTGATATCATTCAAAATGGTACGCATCTCAGCAACAGCAGCTTATGGCTCGACATGCTGCCATCGACAACGATCTCGGCGGCAGCATCAGCAGCATTCGGATGCTTGAGTACATGATGCGGTGCTGCGACACACTCCCCCGACATTACATTCGCCATTGGCGGCATTCTCAGTAAAACGACATTGCTGCTCTGGCTATACCCGACCGATCGATGCCGTCTTCAATGCAAAGCTTTGGCTCAATGTTGAAGTTCACTTCCAGTGGAGAAAGTCGATGAAGGAGATGGGAGATGCAATAGCGGCAGCAGTAGCAGACGCAATTCATCAATACTGCCACTCTCTTTCTTCCAGCGACTCTTCTCGGCAGCGTTCTTTTGCATAGCTGCGCGGCGTTGGTCGATCGAGCGACGATTAGGCATGCTGCGTCTGTTTGGTAGAACACAATGTCGCCCTGCAGCCTCTTGTCTTCATCCGACCTACGGTATTTAGGGGATGAGGCGACGGTTGTTTGCTCTCGACGCCGTTCGACAAAGCGCTGGTCAGCTCTTTGGATTAGTACTCCTGATCTTCTTAGAGGTCAACCTTCCGCTTTCGATCGAACGCGGTCTTGAGCAACCCATCGCCTCTTTTAGAGCACCGAGTCTGTCTCGTATCTGATTGCCGTCTCAAATGTCTTGCTGCCCTTTGTGGTTCAACACATGGCAAAACAGGATACTGACTCGTCTCAATGAACCCCGCGTATTCTACACTTTCCTGTGTATTGTTGTTCCGTCACCCGTTCCTGTTTGTTTTTCTTTCCTCTAACAGCCCAAGGCCAAGACCGGATCCGCTAAGAAGCCCGCTGCCGCCCCTTACTCCAAGGGCAAGGCTACCAAGGCTCCCAAGAACCCTCTCTTCGAGAAGCGCCCCCGTAACTTCGGTATCGGTAAGTCATCATGCGTTCACGGTTGCCCCTTTGATTTCCTTTGTTCGCCATCTGACCTTGTATGACATCTCGGTCATCGTCTCCCTTTCGATTTCCACAGGCCAGGACATCCAGCCTGCTCGCGACCTCTCGCGCTTCGTTAAGTGGCCCGAGTATGTCCGTCTCCAGCGCCAGAAGGTTATCCTTAACCAGCGCTTGAAGGTCCCCCCCGCGATCGCCCAGTTCGCCAACACTCTTGACAAGAACACCGCCACCAACCTGTTCAAGCTCCTCAACAAGTACCGCCCCGAGTCGAAGCAGGAGAAGAAGGGCCGTCTTGATGCTGCCGCTAAGGACATTGCCGACGGCAAGAAGGCCGACGCCAAGGCTGACGGCAAGAAGCCCCTCTTCGTCAAGTACGGTCTCAACCACTGTGTTGCCCTGATCGAGGCCAAGAAGGCTGCTCTCGTTGTCATCGCCGCTGACGTTGACCCCATCGAGCTCGTTGTCTTCCTCCCCGCCCTCTGCCGCAAGATGGGTGTCCCCTACGTCATTGTCAAGTCCAAGGCTTCGATTGGCGCTCTTGTCCACAAGAAGACCGCCGCCGTTGCCCTGATCCAGGAGGTCCGATCCGAGGACGAGCGCGAGCTTGCCAACCTCGTCTCGGCCGCCAAGGCCAACTACCTCGACAAGGCCGAGGAGATTCGCCGTCACTGGGGTGGCGGACACCTCTCGCAGCGATCCAACCACAAGCTTGCCAAGCGTGCCAAGATCGCCGCCCTCCAGCCCAAGCCCGTCGCTGTGGCTGCTCCCGCTGCTGCTGCTGAGGACGACGACGAGTAAATGTCTCGCACGTTTGCTGCTGACCTCGTTATCGGTTTGCCGAGCGCAAGCCCCACAAAAGCTGGTCTCGAGAGTGCTCTCTGGAGATCAACACCCCCTCTTTCTAAAATGTTTGGTCGAGGTCATGTTCGCTCCGCGTTAGTTTAGTGAATGGATCGTGATGTCGTACCAACATCTTGACTCCGCATCCGCGGTGCGACCGAGTCGGTCGGCCCTTCCGTTGGCTCGTTGCCCGTGATGCTCTGGTGCCGTCATCGGTACTTTGTACAATACCCGAATCCTTGATTTGTGCTCTCATTTTATATGTGTGCTGATCGTGTGACCATCTCTTTTTGTGACCAAAGCTGAGTGAGTAACGAACTTTGAACAGTCACACTGCGGCGTAGGCATGAGGTGAGCTGAGGTTGCATCGGAGTTGATCTACGATTCTGCAAAGCGGGATCTTGTCGGAAAGCGGGCTGACGCACAGACCGTGTGCGCGCGAGGGCGCAAGCAACTGATTTTGACGGATCTTCCGATCAATCCTCCTGCCGTGTTGTCAACCACATCTGGCCAGAGCCTCCACGACCCGCTTCTGCTTTTTCGGCTGACAAAATTCTATCTTGGATCGGTCGGACGAGGATGTGACAGGATCATCTACCCCTCTGCTCGTCACTGATTTGCGCCTTGGCAATGCTCTTGCCAAAGGTCGAGAGAGAGAGAGAGATATGGGGAATATTGTCGGGCATGCCTCCACATTGACTTTAAGCTCACGCGTGGCTTGACGCGATCTTTTCCTGAAACACCTCAAGAAGGTCGATCTTTAGGAAGAAGCCACACAGAATAAATACTTGTTAACAAATTAAGCTTGATCCTGCCAATGACGAGAATATTTTCTGTCGCAGGGACACTTGGCAATCGAGCATGGAATTGACAGTTCAGTCAAACGGCTGTCAGAGAAGCGGCGGCGGGCTCCGTAGCGAGCTGCTGCTGCGAGATCACAGAAGCAGGAGAATCGGCTAGTCTGGCGACGCCATCGGATAAAAGGCGAAGAAAGAAAATGAAAAGGAAATATACGAGCGGGGTCCAGACGGCGAGACGAGAGCCAGCTGTCCTGTCACAAGGGCTGAGAGCGCAGCGACAGCGACTCAGAAGGGTCGTCGGCCAGCCACTCTCGCCGGACGGGTTGAAGCGAGGTGACACAGATGATCCGAGGATACTCGCGACCGTCGCATGAACGCGTGGGCAAGACACAATCGGAAAAGTAGGGTGGAAAGGGTGTGCATCCTTCTTGCTTCACTTCGGGGTTGCCGTCCCACTGCGTCGATGGTCCCTACAGCAATGGCAGCGACTTTGAGAGGATAGATGAGGGCCGCGCTCGCTGATCTCTCGGTTTCGCGAATTACCGTGTAGGCCCTTACGACCATCTCTTAGCTGAGAAGAAGTCCATACAGAGTACCTTTCGTCGGCTCATCCCCGATCAACGCTCAAGCGAAAGATACCGCTACCACGCCAGACCAGAGAAAGAGCACGTTACCAACTGGCAAGTGGCACTTGCAAAATCTTCCGGCTGCGAGGACAGGGATGTGCTACAAATGTGCAAGCCGAAAACCGACGCGGGAAGCTGCATGCTGCAAACCATTGTCGGGTTGTCTCGCTGAAAAGGAGCCGAGCGGCCCTTGCCGTAGCTCAGCCCACCAACGCGAGAGTCTTTGACGCCGTTAGCACGCCGATCCTGTGTCTCTGTCTGTTGTACAATAGATCATTGTCGGACGTCTTCCGACAGCAGATCAGCCCTTGTCTGCCTGCTGAATAGCCGTAGCATATTTGTTGAAGAACTTCGGTCAAAAAGCCTTGTGACCTTGGCGTACCTCGTACGATCGCATCAAGCTGCAACGAGCATCGGCCCGAGTCCGATTGTCAAGACAGCGCAGAGGTTGACATCAGCTTGATAGATCCAAACGGTGCGCTACAGAAGGTTTTTAGGCTTTTCCTCTGTACTTCCGTCGGTCAGAGTTGTGCGGAGGCTGTTTGTCCTTTGCTTGATTACACCTGGATTAGGCTTCGCTTGATCGTCGCTCATACACACATATACACAACTCAAAGCGCTTCTTCCGCAAGTGAAGCGCCAAGAAGCTTATTCTTGTATTCCTCCCAAGGTGACGCCAAGCGGGCAGAGGCTCTTCGGGTGTGTCGGACGATATGTCATGGCAGCAACTGATGGCAGATGCCTGCTAAGCTCGTGGTTGGTGGCACCCATGACGAATGTTAATGCAAGACGGCAACACGGCAAGCCTTTGCGGTTTGGTTGGCTGCAAAGCCAGGACCAAGCACCAAAATTTTCTTCTTCGCACTTATTTTCGCGGCCACCAAATTTCTGACCGCGAGTTTTTGAGCCCTTTTTATTTTATTTTTATTTGTGATTTTTTATTCTCGATGAGAAGTAATTGGTGTTGGTCTCGGGCACCGCAGCTTTTTCCCTGGTCAGCTTGCCCTGTGCCAATTTCGGACTACAGCAGCAGCTGTTGCCCTTGAATCGAAAGTCAGGTGCGCCTGTCAAAACCACTATATGATCCGCCCTTCCTTCCTCCTTTACAACTAGCCTTCTCCTCTCCTCCTCACTCTCCTCCTCTCTGCTGCTCTTCCTTCGTCTCCTCTTCCATCATTCCTTCCTTCCTATCGTACCACAAGCGTAAAAACTAGCTCTTCAAATATTCTTGCTTGGGGTTGTGAATCACCGCCTCGTCCACGAGCAGCAGAAACATCTGGGAGTATTTGTTCGCGTTCTTCAACAGCCGATCGAGCGGCTCACCTACAAGCTCAGTGCTCTTCGAGCGCCGCCGGCAACGCTCCTTGGAAGTGCGCGAGCTATCTACCGACAGGAGGAGATCTTGAACGACGGCAGCGGTGGGGGAAAACAAGGTGCCGCTCGACGTCGCACGCCCCCGTATTCGCCTGGCTTACCTCTTTGCCTCGTTACGCATCGGAGTGTCGCCGATTCTATAGTTTCTGTCCGTCTTGTCCGACCACCGCTGGTCGGCACTCTTTCTTCCTCCTTTTTGCATCCCCACGATAAATCAGCATCCTTGTCAGACAACTGCTCCTGCACCACAAATTCTTACGAACCTCACGCCTTGCCGCTCCAGCATCGCACAGCAAATATCGATCTGTGTTCAGCTTCGTTCCCGCACCTGTGTCCTCTTCTTCTTCCAATTCTGGTATTGTTCAACATACATCGTGACGGCAAGAAGCAAGGTCTCTGATGAACGCCCCAATCATCGTTCGACTATAAACGCACTCGAAAAGCGGCTACCGCCCTGCCCGCCTGTTGGTGCTGCCGCACACGATCAGAGGCACAGCCACTTTGGTCGTGTCGATTCCTTCCCGCGTCTTCGAGTCAGCGATCGGTCTGCACTGAAGCTTTCTGGCACTGACAGCGTCTCGTTGTTGCTCCCGAGAACACTCTGCCTCTCCACAGGCTGGGCCAAAATCGCCTCCCAGAGACCATGACCGATCACCCCAACCAGATCGGCCTTGGCCTTCAGATGGAGGGTACCACGCACTTTAGCGACCTCACGAATTTGGTGTTGTCGCCGCGCCATGCCTCAGCGAACGCGAATCAGGGCGTCGCCTCGATGCCGCACCCTGACGAGAACTCCTCTCAGCAACAATTTGTGAACATGGCCCGCGGTGCTAGTTACGACTCCAGCTCCCAGTCAACTTACACGAAGCAAGCATCTGCCGATCTCAACATCTTCACCGACGCCCATCTGCAAATCGAAACGATGCCATCCAACGCGTCCAGACAGGCGCAACAGCAAGCCTCCCAGCTCCCATCTCAGCAAGCAGACTCTCAATCACAGAATGCGCAGTCGGCTGGTCTGGCTCAAGCTTTCAGCTTTGACACATACCCGCAGCCCGCCAGCACGTCGGCCGCTGGCCAAGCCAATCCAGCCGTCCATCCACTGTTTGGCTCGCCCATGCGATGCTTGGCCTCGGATGCCACCGCCATGCCTGCTCCCTCTGAACGTTTCGACAGTCGAGCTCAGGCTCACATACCTCACGCTGTGACCAATGATGCATCCGTGCAACGCAAGCACGAGTCTTCATCCGCCGATGAGCAACACCAGATCAAGTCGTATCCTCCATCCCCTTACCCATCGTCAGACATGCTTTCACCCGAGAAGCCCGGCACAAGGTCTGTCGGTGGCCGTCACGTCCCTTCTCACAGACCTAGCCATAGCCTCGGACAGGCTGCAGCTTTTATGTCAAGCATTCCAGCTCGGGAGATGGATGCGTACAATCACGCAAGCGCACCTGTCTCGCCCTCGGACGGCATCGGCACCGGCCCCTTTCATGCGCTTTTCCCCTACCCTGGTCCGCGTCAAGACATGGGTTCCGGCATGGCAGAGTACGCTCACATCTTTGCTCAGACAGGTCTCCAAACAGCGACTCGGAGCATGGGCAACCCCGCCGTGTCAAGTGCCCCGTCTGCTAGGTCGACTTCGCCCTCAGCCAGTTTGGCCTCGACATCCATGACCTCCATCTCGCCTCTTGGCAGTGCGCGCTTCAAACCTGACGGCTCATTCACCTCGCAAGAGACTTCGTTCGACAGCCTCTCGAATGCTGCTTCGGGCTCCTTCAGCCGTGCTTCTTCCACTTCGGAAGACGTCTTTTCCTATGACCTTGGCTCGCTCGGTCTGGCCTCTTCTTTGCGCATGTCTAAGCAGAAAAAAAAGCTTCGCAACATTGACCGCAAGATGATCTGCGACTATTCTGCCGCCAATCCTCAGATCAAGCAAGATGCGATTGCCCATGAGTTTGGCATCGAACGCAGCACCGTCAGCAAGATTCTCAAGCAAAAGGAAAAGTGGCTCGCCATTGATCCTGGCAGCGATGCAGCTCGCATCGCCAAGCATCGCGCTGTCAAATTCCCTGCCGTCGAAGATCGTCTGACTAGCTGGGCTGCTGAGCTCAAAGCGCGCGGCGAGGCCATCCGCGACTCGACCATCCGCCACGAAGCCCTACGCATCGCCCGAGAGCTGGGTCTCGGCGAGGATAAGTTCAAAGCGTCCGGCGGCTGGATCGAAAAGTTCAGAGAGCGCAACCACATCCCCAAACCGCAGAGTATTGACGCGCACAGAGCAATCTCCGACCCGGCTGATCCTACGAGGGAATTGACGCCTGCGGCAGTCAGTGTGGAGCTTCCCGTCGCGCTGAAAAGAGAGGTTTGCTTGGATGCACCGCTGGCAGCATCGAATAGCATCATGGCAGCTCCGTCAGCATCCACGGTCGCTTCCCCTCAACAGATTCGACGTCAATCTACACGAGACGGCAAAGCAAAGACAACGCCTCAAAAGCGGGCCAGGGAGGAACAACAGAAGACGCAAGCCATCATAGGCATGTCGCCACTGAGCCATGACATGGCCCGCATGCACTTTCACGGCAACGCTTCTCCTGGGCTGATGCCCATGCCTGCCTTCTTCCGACCCGATCTCTACATGGGGCATGAATCCATGCCGATGCCTGTGCAGAACTACGCCCTGATGTATCAATGTCATGTCGTCGCTCCCGGCCAACCTCAGGCCTCGGAAGAAGAAGCGGAGGCGGACCGTAAACGGAGACGAGCCAGCGCAGAGCTCCAAGGCAATCAGGCCCAGATGGCTCTAGGCCCTGCCATCGACTTCCAGTCCCCTCCGACCGCTGGCGCGCCCATGTCTGCGTCTCCGCCTCAGGTTCATGCATCAGAACAGCTTGCTCGGGCTCTCGAACACGATCCCGTGACACCGCAAAAGACTGCTAATCGAGCCCGACGAGCAACCAAGCCTGCTGCTGGCAGTAGTCGGGGTCGTTCACGACGGACTAAAGGGCGTCTGTCCAATGCTAACCACACACCTCAAACACCTTCTCCTCTGTCAGTTTCGCCGGCGGAAGCCAGCGGAGAGATGGGCCTGTGCGATCTTACCGTTGCAAACGCGGAAGCGACCACGGCTGCCACGCCCGAGCACAACCGATCCTCGGAGAGCTCTGGTGAACCGTCATCCCTCGTCACGGCAGAGCAGGCACAGCAGTGCGTAGACTTGATTCTGAAGTTTGTGCTCCAGCAGCCGGGTAATTTTGTTCCGCACAGCCACCTTGTCATGATGGGACAACTTCAGGCCAACATTGAGCAACTGGTTCGAGAAGAGTCAATGGACGAGCCTCCTGTTGACAGTGATGGCTCGCAGCAAGTTGGCATTTCACAGAACAGCGAACAGATCGACGATGCTGCAGCTACTAGGATGGAGGAGCAGCGAAACGGCGTGTCGCCATCGCTTGCTGCGCTTCAGTCGTGATTCAGCCGTATCCTCTGCTTCTACTCTTTCCTCGTCGCCGCCGACGGGTTTGCTCGCTATTGCCCACCAATTAACATCGATTCATCGAGGTTCTATCCCTCGAAGCGCCCTCAAAAGGTCTCACCTCACAGACCAACTTGCATAAGTCCTGTCTCTCGTTACCAGTATCGACAACATCTTCGAGCACTTGCCACCTAGCATTTTCATTCTCATTCTCATCGACCGAGGTCCGTCAATCATCCAGACATCAGCATCGCATCTCATTCATCTTTTTCGATCGTTCCGTCAATCAATCAATCAATCAATCGATCAAGCAAGTATCGCTTTGATGAACTTCAGCCATGCATGTGCGACTGGTGTGGTGAGTCCGATCGTGAAGCTCTGCCAACTTCTCGTTCTCCAGGGTTCGAGGCAAATACGAAAGAGGTGGATCTCTGCGGGCGCTCAGCCTGGCAGCCGCGGCACGGGTGGAGGTAACCACATTTTCTACCTATTTTTCCTTTTGGCCGTGGTGGAGCGTGCGGGGTAACCACGAGCCGTCCGGGTTTTTTTATATTGCAATGCGGCCGGGCGCGGCGTCGGCGTTGGCGATCCATGGGCGATCCATGAATAATGCGAAGGAAAGAGCCGGTGGTGGCACCGTTGGGTTGCCGCCAACACGTCAACCTCCACAGCCCTTTCTCTATAAACAGGGCCTTGTTGTCTGTTCGCTCGGCCTTCTCCCTCCACCCACATCCATCTCTCTGGCCTTATCTGTCCCCCTGAAAACTTGACCTCGAACATTTTTGCAACGATGACCGCCTTTTCCGGTTCGAGCGCGCTCACGAGCGGACCCAACTACTCGTACTACGCCATTCCTGCCGCATGGGTGTTGGCAATGGTGCCCCACTTTGTGGCAGCCGGATTGTCCAAGGGCCAGTTCAAGAACTCCACGCCCCGTCAGATGCTAGCCGATCTGCTGGCAAAGAAGGACAAAACGCCGCTGGACAAGAAAATTATTCGTGCAGAGAGTGCCAATTACAACGGGTGAGTCGGAGCAGAGCTTGGGTTGCTGGACCACACGAGTGCAAGTATGAAACTAGAGCTGACGATGGGACATTTGAATGATGCGGTGGTTTAGGTTCGAGACACTCGGACTGTTTGCAGCCGCAGTGGTGGCAGCTAACGTCGCAAAGGTGCCCAGCCACCAGCTGAACCAGCTTACGGGCGGCTATCTCGCCAGCAGGGCCTTGTTCAACTTGTAAGTCCGTTACTCCGGCTACATTTGCGTCTGTCCTATGAGGTGACTAACATGCCGAGCTTGTTTTTGGCGTCTCTTGTTGGGTTTTGCGTTTGGTGCATCAGGCTCTACATCTACGTCACTGACGAAGCCGTTTCTTCGCTGCGCTCTGGCTCGTACATTGCCGGTATCGGCATCATCTTTACGCTGTTCATCAAGGCTGGTCTGCGCGCCAACTGAAGGCAGTGTCTCTGTCCAACGCTTTATTCAGCGGAGATGACTGGTGCGCAGCCCTCTCAACGTGATGCCGCTCAATCGATCGTCTCTTGTTGTACATGCTTGTCATCGCACGCCATTAGAATGTTAAGAGATTCACGATCAAATCACATTGCAAAGTGAAAGGAATGTGATGCGGTCTCAGCGTCAGATTCAGATCGATGCAATAGCCTGGGCAATCGCATCGCCCAATTTCTGCGTCGTGCCGTTTCCCTTCATGTCCGGCGTTAGTACACTCTGATCCGACTGGCCCAGCACTTGATCGATGGCGCTTATCATCGCTTCTGCCGCCCGTTTCTCGCCTAGATGCAACAACATCATCTGACCGGCCCAGATCATGCCCACTGGATTGGCGATTCCTTTGCCCATAATGTCCGGAGCGGATCCATGCACGGGTTCGAACAAGCTCGGGAAGTTTGCTTCCGGATTGATGTTGCCCGAAGGAGCGATTCCGATGGTGCCCGTTACGGCGGGTCCGAGATCCGAAAGGATGTCGCCATGCAGGTTGGAGCCTACGACGACATCAAAGTGGCTTGGTTTAGCGACAAAGTGAGCGGTGAGAATGTCAATATGGAACTGCTCGGTTGCCACGTCGGGATAGCTTTGGGACATGAGTTTGAATCGATTATCCCAGTAGGGCATGGTAATTTTGATGCCGTTGCTCTTGGTTGCGCTTGTTAGCTTTTTTCGCTTGGTCGTCTTGGCCAGCTCGAAGGCGTACTTGAGGATGCGATCGACACCGATGCGCGTCATGATGGTCTCTTGAATCACCGTCTCCCTCTCAGTGCCTTCGAAGATCTTGCCTCCCACCTCCGAGTATTCCCCCTCGGTGTTCTCCCTCACAATCCAAAAGTCGATTTCTCCCGGATTGGCTAGTGGACTCGGCACACCTTTGACCAACCTACATGGTCTTAGGTTAACATATTGGTCGAATTTTCTGCGCATCTGGAGTAGTGATCCCCACAGCGTCACATGATCCGGATGCCGAGCGGGATCACCAACAGCGCCAAAGTAGATCGCATCGAATGGCGTGAGCAGCTCAACCCAGTTGTCAGGCATCATTTTCCCATGAGCATCAAAGTAGTCGCAAGAGGCAAAGTCGAATGTGGTCATGTCCAGCGTGAAGCCGAATCGGGAAGACGCAGCTTGGAGCGCCTTGAGACCGCAAGGCATGACTTCTTGGCCGATGCCATCACCGGGGATCACGGCGATCTTGTAGGTTCTGCCCGACATGGCGGAGTGCGTCTACTTGCTTTGCTGATTTGAAGTGATGGTAGCCATGACTAGTAGGTGTCTGTTGGAAAGATGTTCAGTGGGATTCAGGAGACCGAGGGTGGTTGTGGTTCGTGCGGCGTCAAGGGGACGCGTGCAAGGCAGACAGGCTCTGATGTTGCAGCCGTGAGAGGTGGGGAAATGCTGCGTTTTTACACTTTCATGCAGCCGTGCATCACCTTCGTAAAGACGAGCAATTCGCCGGTTCGCTTTTTTCCTTTTTCGGAAGAATGGTGTCAAGTCGTAACAATCTACCGTGAGTTGTTGAAAAAAAAAGTCGGACCCGAGCATTGTGTCGGAAGATTTGACTTTTTTCGGCTGTTCAGCACACGCTTTGCTCACCATCATAACTTTCCCTACATCATCAATCGACAATCATCAACAACGCTCAACAAAGTCAGTGATCAGCGCTTGTCATCGCAAAGTTCACAAGTAGCCGTGCATATCATTTTTTCCGCCATGTCACAATTCGTTGGCAACGTAAGTTTCTGTTTCGGTCGCACCTAGCAGTGAATTGGCAGTCGCTGACCTCATCCTCATGTGTTTAACATCAAATGCCTGCGTAAATCTTTACAGTCAACACTAGCATTCGCACGAACATGGCACGCCGTTTCGGCCAAAGACCGCGTCCTCGGCCCACTAGCTGTCAATATCGCCAAATTGCTCATGGGCAAGCATAAACCCATCTACGACCAATCGAAGGATCTTGGCGACTACGTCATTGTCACGGATGCCAAGCAGATCGTCGTCACGGGACGAAAGGCCGATCAGCGCGTCTATCGCCACCACACCATGTTTCCAGGTGGATTGAAAGAGATCAAGTACAAGGAGATGATGGAGAAGAAGCCAGAGGAGATCATTCGCAAAGCGGTGAGCGGTATGCTGCCAAAGAACACATTGAGGGATCGCAGGCTGGAGAGGTTGAAGATCTTTGAAGGGGAGGAGCATCCGTATAAGCAGAACGTGCTGGTCAGGTATGACGGCGTTGCGTCGACAGCGGGTGAGCTGGCCGCGACAAAGGCGTAAAGGGCGAGACTTGTAATCTGCAGGGAGGTTGGTGACAAGCTTTCCTGGCATATGGTGTGCTTCACATTCGCTTGATCGACTCCTACCAGTCGCGAGCTACACTGCTTGATCACTCCGCGTCTGACCCTTCCTCCTTCGACTCCAATCTCCCTCTCTAATTCAGCTTCATACTCGCCTCTGCCTAACTTTAGAGGCACATGTACTTGTACCATTAACACTCTCAAAATCTGGTTCTCGACAACGCTGTCGAGCGTGTTCAGCATCGCATTCACCTTGACTGATCTCCGGCGTCATCGCATATCCTCCCCTGATCCTCAACTCCCGCCCTCGAATACGTCGTCATGAGAATGGCGCACAGGGAGGTGAAGCAATTCCAGAAAACGAACGCCGGATCTCGGAGCGGAGAAGCATGTGCAGTCGTGTGAGCAAGGTGGCGCTGTATGCTGCTGAATCAGTTTTCAAAATTTGTGGACCCTGAAAAAAGCAGACAGTGCAGCGCAGCAGCTAGCGATCTTGACTGTGATTCAGCATTCGAGCCGCATACTTGCTTTCGGTGTTCTCGCCACTTTGCTCTGCAAAGCGCCGTACTTGGCAGGTCCCAACAGCACCTCCATCATCAAGTGCTCTCTTTGTAGGCGATATCAATTTGGGCGGGAGAAAGCATGGTTCTGGCAGCAGGACGAACGGCTGCGTTGCGCAGCACGGCTGGTGCGCGTGCACCGAGCAGTCTCAACAATGTCGAGGCTAGGTGTCCGCTGAACACTTCAATGCCGACACGGCGCATGAGCTGGTCTTCCCTGTTCAGCTGGTTCGGCAGTACGGTGAGGAGGGAGGCAGATTTACCAGCTTCAGGTCGGGTTACATCGGCAGCAGCGTCCTCGAACCCATCTTTCACAGCCGCTCCCACTGCGTCACCTTCACCATCAGTATCATCAACAGCATCATCAACAGCATCTCCAACAGCTCCTCCAGCAGCATCATCAACAGCATCTCCAACAGCTCCTCCAGCAGCATCGAAAGCATCAGCATCAGACGCACCGTCAAAAACATCAACGTCCTCCGTCACAACAACGTCAGTAACCCCACAGAATGCACCGCCAGCACCAGCCATCCAATCCCCCGCCGCCAAGCTCGCAAACGCTTCACAACCGATGATGCAAGGCAAAATGCTAGCGCGCGACCAAGAGCTCCTCTCTAAACTGCTCGACCGTGAAGGTGGCTCGGCTGGAGTCTCGATCGTCAATGGAAGGTACGAGGAAGGTCTGGGGCCAGAGACCAAGAAGAACATGTTCAGGCTCATCTAAGCGTGTACCCGGGAAAAACGTCTCCCGGTCACGGTCAAATATCCGGTCGCTCTTTTCCACGATCCTGAGCCACATTCTGCGAGCGCGCAATCGCTCACTCTCAATCAGACGTTCAAAACCGATGAAGCAAACGACACACTTGGCAAAACAAAACCAAAAGGATTGACATTGAAAAAAGAAATGCCGATTGATGACGGTGCAAGACGGTGCAAACGATACCCCTTCAGTGGGTGGCTCGCTCAGCGGTGGCTGGCTTGCTGTGTCGATAAAGCACTGCTCGGTACCACATTACCGTACAAAGATACGAGTGGCGCTGGAATCCTCGGTCTTATCCTCGAGCTCACCTTGGCCGTCTGAGCCATGGCCGGCAGTCCCGGCAACACCGGGGGTGCCAAATGAGCGTGCGCATGAGCATGCTGCTGTGCCTGCAGATACGCCTGTGCAGGCAGATTGGTCATGCTCATCGAGAGCCGAGCGTCCGTATAGTAAGGCTGAGGCGACAGCAGACCGCTCGTCGGACTGGTGGACAGCATGCTTGGCGAGGGAGCGACTGCAGGAGAAAGATGATGCATCGACATGGCATGGTGCAAACTGGCCGAGTGTGGAGCGAGATGCTGCATCGACTGAGCAGGATGCATGAGTCCGGCCCCAGCCTGGGGCGATACGTGCGATGGCGGTAGCAGTGATGCCCTTCGCTGTGTGATTTGTGGCGACGTGGGAAGCGCTGCCATGCTTCGACGTTGTGGCAAGCTCAGGTGTGCGGTTGGCGCTGTCAGGTTAGCTGTCGAATCGTTACGATGGAAATCGACCAGCGAAGACGCGGCGGTCGCTGATGATTGGATACGAGGACTCGCTGGGACTGCGGTGTTGTTTTCCAGGATAGTTGGTTGGACGACGACAGCAACAGAGCTTCTCGACCCTCTCTGTCCCTCTTGCTGCGCATACAAGGTCGCCGTCGTTCTCGAAGCAACGGGCTCGCCCTGCAATTTGCTGAGCGCTGCATGGTGCTGCATCGCCCTACCCGCACCAGGGCTGATCGGCTCGTGCGCAGCAGAAAGGTTCGGCGAACTGGGCGAGCTACCTGGCTTCGGTCTGTGAGTTGAGCTCAACAGCGCATTGCCAGCGCCGTAGTTGGGCTCGGCCAGCAACATCGTTTGTCTTGTAAACCCGCGTCTCTCCCTCGCCTCTTGCAAGATCCTCTTGTTCCTTTCCATCTTGCGCGCTTCCAACGCAGCTTTTCGCTCCCCGTAGGCTCGTTCAGCCTCGATACGCCTGCCTTCTTCTTCCCTAGCCTTGCGCTCTTCTTCGTCTTTGTCTCTTTCCCCTTCCCTCTGCTTGAGGAGAGCAATCTCAGTCTCGAGTTTTACGATTCTCTCCCTTTCGACGCTGCGTTGCGCTCGGAACGTCTGCAAATGTGCCAGCGGCACCTCCTCGTCGCTGCTGTCTGCGCCTTGTTCTTCAGACCTTCTCTCCTCGGGGATGGAAGAGGTGCTGCTGTTGTGATGCAGAGTATTGAAAGAAGCGAGACCTTCGGAGGCGCTTCGAGCCGTTCGCAGCTTCGACATGGATTGAGGCGAGAGCAATTGCGGACTGCGGGGAGCCATCCAGGGCGGCAGCCGCTTGGGCTTGTTCGAAGGCGACAGAAGCGGCGACTCTGTGGCTGAGCGAGTCGCTGACGACGAGCGGCGATCGATTCCTTCCCATACTGAGCTGTCGCTGGCCGAAGTCAGCCTCGAAGCACGCCTTGACTTTCGAGCAAGGGAGAGTTGGATCTTTCTCTCTTCTTGCAGAGAAGGCAGACCAGCGAGCACACGGATTCTGGGCGAGTACGATACGTTCGTCATTCGCGGCGCTCCGAGTGTCTCCTCAGATCGTGGCGCAAGCTTCCAGCCGGAAAACAGCACTTCGCCTGGAGCAAAACTATCTGTGGGAAGCAGCTCGACCGTCCTTTCGAGGAAGCTGGGCCTTCGTGCCCACACGACAATTCCATTTCTGTCATTCTTTGGGCCAACTTCGACGCCGACAACGCCATTCAGTCGTCCTCCGGATGCAGGTCCACTAGAAGATGCTGTTGCCGGGTCATAGGGGGCAGCGGCGATGGGAGGTTTCGCCAGTGCCTCGGGACTGACCATCTGCCTCTGACGCAGCGCCTTGGCAATGTGATCGGTAGTAATGCTGGCGCTGCCATAGCGGCGCTGAAACCACGAGATCTCGACCTCTTCGTCGATGTTCAATCGATCGCGTCGTAGTTTGCGCATCACCGAGGTTCTGGCTAGCGCCACATTCAGATTGCGTGCAAAGCCATACGTGCTCGTATGCTGGTGCAATTTTGAAATGCTATTGACGGAACGAGGAAATCTAAGATCCTCGTTGGTATACAGCACCTCTCCCGCCGCGATCACCGGAATGAGGGCTCTTGCTTCGGCATCGCCTGCAAGAGTGGGTGCGAGATGCATGTGCACTTTGAGCAGGGTGCAGTTGTATAGGGCTTTCTTGGCGGCCGAGTCAAGTCCAGGTAGCCGATGAGATGGGCTGCTACCGTCGTTGCTGGGGGATTGAGTTCTTGACGATGTTTTTGAAAAGGAGGAGGGGAATCTGCTGGATGTTTGGCTCGCCGTCGTCTGCTGTGTCGGTCCAGGTGCATCTCGACTCGGTGTGGCAACCACCGTAGTGTCGCCATCGTCTTGATCTTCGTCGTCACCGTATTCGTCCTCAGACTCGGAGTTGTTGCCGAACAGACCCTTGCGGTATTTGCGCTGTACGAGAACATATCGAGAGGGCGGCTCTTCGTGAGCAAAGGTTTTTGCCGCTGCCTGTGTCAACACGACGCGACCATCTGGCGTTCGGTGCAAGGGAGGACGTCTAGTTGAAAAGGGTGTAGCGTACGATGGGCTCGGCGCGATGCCAGCAATTTGACCAAGGGAGCTCGATCTTGTGGGTAGTGGAGCCGCCCTGCCACCTCTGTAGGAAGGGGATGGAGGAGAAGCTTCTGCTTCTTCGCCAAAGTTGAGAACGGCACGCAGGAAATCTGTGTCGCCTTCTTCCTCGATCACAGCGGGAATCTCTCGCCGAGGCAAAGCGCTGTGAAATCCGGAAGGAGCAGAACTTGCGCTCGGAACAGCGGTCGGGACGTCCAGGCTATTGTGCATGGGTATTGGCGTGCTGCTGAAGCCATGTCCGTTGCTCAACGTTGGTTGAAAACCGTGTGACTTGGGGGTTTGGTACGTGCTGTCCAAATGGGAAAACCCACCTTGTTTCGTCTTCGGACTGATGCTGAGGATGTCATCGCCATGTGCACGCAAATCAAAGGTCTGCTGGCTTGCGACATGCACGCTTGATGGCAACGATGAAAGGCTGGAGAAAAAATCCTTTTGACCGTTGGGCAGCCAGATGGGCTGAATGAGCGGCGGCGGCGTAGTCGGAGTGAGAGGCGGCGATTGGGCCTGCGTGCTGTCGGAAGAGGCCGATTGGGAGCGAGAAGTGAGCAGTGGGGCAGGCTTGAGGTTTGAGTGAGATCGACTGAAAAGGCGACGTCCCAAGCCTCGGATCGTCCCGACGCTGCTCGAGCCAGACTTTGTCGAGCTAGATCCAGCTTTAGAAAGACTTGAGTCGTGTGATTCGGATTGCTTCTTGGAAACCGACGAGCCACGACGTCTGCCGAAAATGGAGGATTTGGAGTGCTCGACGTCGCTGGACTCGTCATTGGCCGGCGCTACAGGTGGCTGAGATGTGTGTGAAGAGACGCACTGCCCGCGCTGGTGTTCTTGAGATGAGCCACTCTGGCTATTGTACATGCTTGTTCCACGAGATGTCTCGGCTCCGTAACCCTCGTTACTGCTTGAAGTGAGCGAGACTGCACTGTTGTTCTTGCGGCTGAACCTGCTAGAGGCTACGCCAGAAGGAGAGGGCGCATGTCTTTGTGGTTGCTGCAGCATCATTGTGATATCGGGGAGGAAACGACGGGTGATAGAACAACCAACTTGTCCTTTCGGGAAAGCTGAAACCGTAGCCGTTGCTGAGTTGTCAGCTTTATAACGAGTGAGATGCGCTTCAGCAAAATGAATCTGTATGAATGAGGCAATAGGCAACACTCGGGTTCAATAGAGTGCCGGTGGCGTTTCGTGGGCTTGCCAGAGGATGATTGTCACTATGATGACTATTGGGAGCTTCGACAATACTTGTGGGCGGCGATCGATGAAGTTGACAGTCTATGAACGAAGCAATGATGATAAAGAAAGCAATGTCGCGGGTGTCATAGGCAGGAAGAAGACAAAGACAAAGCAGATTGAGGCAACCGATGTGGATGTGTCTTGGACACAGCCTGATGCAAGTGGGCTCAACCCTGGAGGCGCATCAAAGAGTCGATGCTGCTTGAAACTCGATCTTCAGTGTCGCTCTGGAGTTGGTCGGCTCTTTCGAGCCAGCAACTAAAACAGATTCGTGAATACGGGAAAGGCCGGAGAATTACTCAGAACGGAGATCAGGAGAGAGGTGAGGATGGAATGCAAGGGCAGCTAAGCTGGATGGATCCACGACGGCCAGGGCTCGCCAAAGGCGTTCCGGCCAGTACCAGGCACGTTTAGCTGAGAGTCGAAGCGAGGAACGAATGCAGACATGACGCAGCCTAATTCTCTTTTGCTGAACATGGCAACCCAGCGGCTCAGTGAATCCGAACAACTTCGTAAAGCTAATCCTAAAACGCACTTTTTGAGTTCTCTTCGCAGATCCTAGATCTCTCACGTACTTGTAGCTCAGCCTAATGGTCCTTTGGACGGACTGACAAAAGAAGCTAGAGGGAGAGACTGCAGTTGCCGCTCGAGAGACGCGGATCTGAGGCCGTGGAAGCCTTTCGACGGGGAGCAGAAGCATCGGCGGACGGCGCCCTCTCCTGCTAACCCCGGTCAGAAAACGAAATGCCGTGGTTGACAGGCGTGGATTCCGGCTGGGCTGAAAAACATCTTTCCGAAAGGCGGTTGCCCTCCGGGCGCAAAGCAAACAGAGCGGGGCATGAATCGCGATGCGGATGGATGGACGATTGCCTGCGCATCAAATGGCGCACGCTGCGAGTCTCTGTTTAAACGAAGAGAGATCCAAAGGGTCCGACTCTGTCCGCATTGGATGCAATCGATATGAGGCATCTGACCGTCCCAGCGGAAGGCTTTTGCCAGATTGGTCTGGTTGCTTGCGTGCGTGTGGCAGACATAGATTGACGCCGCAAACCGTCGACCGGGGCACGCAATGATCTGGGGGAATGCCGTCCTTTTCGATCGGAAGGCAAGCTGCATGAACAATGACACGAGAGTGCTTGCATGTGCATCTCGCAATAGGAAAAGGCAAAAGAACAGACGATCTCTTGCTACTAGAGCGAAGCGAGGACGAAAGAACGAGACATGTGCAACCGCACAACCGAGGATCTTCAGGGTTTTGTTGCGGCTGTATTGAGCAGTAGAACCTGCATCGATCCTGAGACAGTGCAAGCGCCCCTACCGTTAGAAGGGTCCGTCTGCTTGTAACCGATGTCCAATTCTTTCTTGCGTTTATTTGAATGTATTTCTATTCTTGACAGGTCAGACGAGGATCGATCTTTGCGGTCAAGGTTCAAATGCATGACCAGCATGAAGTTCACTTTGTCTATTCCATTGGTGCTCTCCGGAACGAGCATTCTGAGAGTCTTTGGAAAGTGGATCGATTCTGAAGGGATGGGTGAGGTAGACGAACGTGTAAAGGCTGCATAGACGAAGACGACATGACTGTGAGCTGCTTGGCGCGCCTCTAGCAAATCCGTTCCGTCGGTCTTGCGCAGACCTGGCTCTACCAGACTCGGCTGAATCTTGCTTCGACTTCGATCAACTCCGAGATGTCATCTCGTCACAGGACCGGAACACACACGTTGCAAAGCAGATGCGGTTCGAATTTCGTTTTTCACGACGGCAAACGGGGTCCGATCTTGATTTTCTGGAACGCGCGAATCCGTTCTGGCGAGCCGACCACGGGGCTGTTGAACTGCATCTATTCTTGTCAAAAAATACAAAGACCGGCGCAGCGCATGCATGCCACCTGCAGCAACCATGCAACCGTGCAGCCGTCGCCCTTGCTCTGACGACGGTAACGCCACCAGCGGTCCTTGCGTGTGGCAACCGTCAGGAGTAGAGTGTTGATCCGCAGGGGGTTTCATTCACGTTTTCGTTTCTAGTGCGTGCAGCTGGCTATTGCCTTGGAACGTGCGTGGACCTTCGATTCAGCTCGCAGCGCACCGCATTGGCTGGCAGTCTTCTTCACATTTCAGAGAACTGGCTATGGCAAGATTTTAACTTCAGCTCGCTGGGGCCTCATGTTCGGGGTAAGCATATCCAACGTCTGCAATTTCAACATGAAGGCGGAATAAAAAGACAGAAAAAAAACTCAAAAAAGAATGCCACCTTGGCCAGAATTGTCGACGCCTGTCGGATTTGAACCGACGCAGGCAGAGCCTATAAGTTAACTCGTCCATAGGGACGATCGAAAGCAAGTTTTCGAGACTTACCCCTTAACCACTCGGGCAAAGCGCCTGTTATTTGTACTAGCAGCGTGCTATTGTTGCAGTTATTTCAAGGTTGCTTTGGGATTCTCGGCGAGGCTGACAAACACTTCGCGCGGACCGCGGCATGCTTGACCTCTGTCGGCGAGGGAGAATTTCGTCACGGTCGCTTGACACGTTTGTATTGTATCGTCCCGTCATAATCGAGGCGACCCTTTTCACTCGTTCGTGTGACGAGTCGTTCGGACATGTGATGGTCGACGGCTCTCTGACGGCATCGTTGACCGCTCCGGCATCGTTCCTAGTGCTACGTTACGCAGCACTCCAAGATGTTGCACAGGATCTGGACATGGTGATCCAGTCGACGTCACAGGACGAGTGGGCATGGGAAGCTGCAAGCAGTCAAGAGCGGGAGGCATGGTCGCAATTCGTCCAAGATCCGTCTGCGGCTACGCCCGCCCACATCTCCGGCTTGGCAGTCAAGGTGCAGGTGACACAAGGCGTCAGCCTGACCCTTTCGTTGCGGACAGGCTCTCAAAATCATCCAGATACCAAAGAGGTGCAAACGGCCTCTGTGGACGTGTCGGCTCCGACGCTTTCGTCAACAAGTGTGGACGAGATCAAAAGAGCATTACACAATCGCTCTCTTGAGTGGGCAGATGAGGGCATCGAGTCGCTCTTTCTCTTCGATCTGCTCACAACGGCTCAGACGCTCGCTGCGGATGTAGCCGTAGCTCCGATCACCAGCGGTGCCAGTGACGAATCACCTGATTCTCTTGGATCGCAATCTGATCAAGACGAGAAAGGCGCAAGTATTCAACTATCCCGCGCGCTTTTCTGGTCGCATCATCTCAAGGCGCCCTCAAAACTTAAAGATTTCAACAACTGGTGTCCCGAGCTCGCCGTGTGGGGCATCGTGCGCGTCGGCTACCCAGGCTACCTTTGCTTCGAAGGTGAAACTTCCGGGGTCAACGAGATGGTCAGAAGGGTCAAGGGCTTACAGTGGCACGCGATACAACTTCGAGTGGAAAAGTCCTGGACGTGGCCCTCCAGTCAGCAAGGTATGAAGCAATCGGATACGAAACAATGCAGTCTGCTGGAGCAAGCACTTCTGTCGTGTGCGCTGGCCATGGATCATCCAGACAACGTGACCACCGGCAAAGATGCGAGTGGAAAAGTTCGAACGGGCTGTCAGGTGATCGAGAGTCTTGGAGAGCTAGTGGAGCGCTTAAGAGGCTGCGGACTGGACGAGAAAGAGATCGAAGGTGCGTTGGGTATCCGCATGGGCGGGAGTAGTCATTGATTCCAGTTTGCTATATCATAAGCAGATGCAACGTGGAGGATTGCAGTATAAATTGACATCATTGAAGGCTGATCTAAAGAGAGCGATACTGTGCGCTCAAAGCAGCCATTCGAACAGCTTGGCCCTCGGTGAAGTCTGTGAGACACGCATCGCTCGAGTAGCTTCATGAAGAGGAAGAGAACATCTTGCGAGGTCAGTATTGCATTTCGATATCAGCTTTCGCTCTCGTCTTGAGCTCGAAACTTTGGTTCAAGAACTTACTCCATGTAGTTGTGAATCGAGTCGACACCTCCTCCTGTGCAGCTGTCTTGACCAACCGGACATCCACTCGTAGCTACACTCTGCGGCGGCGTGTCGTCGACATAGTCGCCTGGCGAGTTGCATCCACCTTGAAAGACGTGGTAGAGGCCAAGCCAATGACCAACTTCATGCGTCACGGTTTTACCCAGGTTGTAGCCGGTCTCGCTCCCTCCAGGCACAGTACTGTATTGGAAAACAACGCCGTCGTTGCTCAGATCGGACGCAACGTCCCATGGAAAGGCTGCATAACCTAAGAGACCGTTCTGAAAGTTGACGCTGTAGAGGTTGAGCACCTTGGCGTCGCCCTGACGAAGAGCAGTCTTCATTCGGTCTTGCAGGCTGGTGTCGGGGGAGATGTTTTTGAACCATTGCGAGTTGTTGACTCGATTCGTTGCGTTGAGTTCGAAGGCGAATCCGTACGACTTGTAGTCTGCATTGAGTGTCTGGATCTGACTATTGATCAGAGAGTCGGAGAGATTGCCAGCCGAACCGGAGTGTATGACATGCCATACAACCTGAACCGTCTTGACCTCTTCAGCTAGAATCTTGGCATCTGTGAGCGAGCGCGCATCTGTCGAGTTGGTTTTAGAGGTCGACTTGGAAGCGCGCTGCTTGCGAATAGAAGCGAGGCGTTTGCGCTCCTTCTGAACCAAAGTCTGCGACATTTCGTCGATCGTGCTGTTTGAGTTGGCGGCTTGGGCACAAAAGCGAGAACGCGGCTGCTGCAGGTTCTGCATTGTGGCTTTGGCTGCATCCGTGTCCTTGTTGTTCTTGGTCTTGACAGGGGTCTCGTCTTTCTTAGACTCCGTGTTGTTGTTGTCACCATCATCGTCGTCATCAGAGGTGTTGCTATTCGGGTCGAAAGGTCCACCATCTCCATGAGAGATGACAATGACCGTGCTCGCAGCCGTCTCATCCTGATCGCTCTTTATTGCGTTAGCGAGCGTTTGTAGTGCCTTCAAGACGGCATCGGGAGCGACGGTGGACTGAACAGCTCCGTCAGTTTCGGAGTTCGTAGCCCGACGCTGCGGTCCAAGCAGACCGAACGCTTCGCCGGCGGGGCTTGAACGTAGAGGCCTTGCCAGCGCCTGACTGGATCCATGAAGGTGTGGATGCGCCTGCAAGAGGACAAATGCAAAAGAGACCGTGGAAACAATGTGCAGGAAAGAAAGCATGGGAAGCGTCTATCCTCTGTCGGAGTCGATGGAAGGATGGGAGAAACCTGTTCTAACAAAAAGGAAGCTTCGAAGGTGAGTACTTGTGTACGGCGAGGTCAAATGAGAAACTTCTTCCAAGGTTGTTGTTGCTGCACAAAACGGGTTCAAGAAGCAGTGCAATGTCGTGTGATGCCAGAAAAGCGATACGTAGCTTGACCAGCAAGCTCTATGGTGAACGGGAAGGAGGGACGATGCTGGCGACTGTGATGGTGAAGCGTGCTGAGTGAAGTCTATCAAAGACTATAATTCGTAATGAGTCGTAACAAGAAGCAAGTTTGTAGCGTAAAGAAGCGTGGCGACCCAGACTGGCACACGTTGAGGCAATGTAAATGATGAGGGGTTGAGGATCAATCTCTGGGCTGCGGGATCTTCTATTTGAGGGAGTTGGGATAGCTGAGAAAGGAATTGGCGCCTCCAGCCAGCTCAACATGGGGCAAGCTTCTAGAGTCAGCTTTTCCTAAGAAAGGCCCGCCTATCAGACTGGGGAGACGGACATGCAGCTATCGTTCAAGTGGTGAGAAGTTGAACCTCGCGGATCCAGGAACACTCTCTAGGGCGCTTGTCTGATTGACAGGTTGAGCTATTAGGATCGCCATCAATCTTACCGAATCAAGATCGTCGCCCGTGATGCACGGCGTCTGGATGATGAGATTGCTTCTGGTTTTGGCAAGATCTACAAGCTGCATGAACGAGCAGGATGAGCAAAGATACACCAACCGCCAAGATGTCGCCGAAACAAGCGAGATTGATTCAACAGCTGGCGGCGTCACGACGGTCCAACACAAGGAACTGCCAATTGACCATCGTTGGGCAAAGATGAAATGGCCGGCACAGCGAGACATGTCAAAAATGGCGGCAGGGTCAAGGGAATCCAGCACAATCGGGTCATTCAGCTTGAAAAATTAAAGATCGCGATCTGTCTAAATCAAATGTTTGTGGCTGACTGTTTGATCGACAGGCAGAACGGAAAGCGGTACCAAAAGACAAGAAAAATTGCCCAGAGAAGCGGAGACCGGAATAGCGGTCCGGCGGGTTTGATTTTGGCTGGACAAATGGTGGCCGACAATTGACCGCACCGGAGAGCGGGGGCAAGCGGACCCTCTCTCTCTCTCTCTCTGTTTCTCTTTCTCTCTTCCCTGACCTCGCAGGGTTTGAACCAGTTGCAGCGTTTTCTATTTCGCCTCGGCTGCAAAGCCCCACGTTGACAGCTTCTGCCTTATTCCTTGTCAATGACCGCCTGTACGCCGTACGACACTATGCCACTTGTGCTTCTCAAATTCCCGTCGCCTCCGCCTTTGCCGTACACTGTGGGCTGCACACACGTTCAATCTTCCCCGCGCTCTTGATCTTGGGTCATCGACTCTCTCTCTCTCTCTCTCCGCAGTTCATCCTGAAAACCATCACCACTTTCAATCGCGTCTTGGGCTCCGGACCATCTGTCCCGGGTTTCTGGTCTTGTATAGCCAGAAGCTGAATTTGTAAGTGGAATGAATCTAGCGGGAGAATGTTTCGTCGTCCTTGTCGTTGTAAGAGAGGCTTAGGCTGTCTCGTTTGCTTCCGGAGACCCGCGCTTCCCACAGTCGGTCCGAGGCGCACCGTAGGCTCCTTACACATCCTCCCAGCTTGAGTTTCCCCTGCTCCGCAGTGCGCCTTTCATCCCACCCTAGCTTGCCGCGCCCGGCGTCGAACGAGCTTGCGGTGTGCCACTTTCGCTTGCAAAGCTGGCGTGGGGATCCTTAATCTGATATTCTGCCAGCGACCTCCGTATCCGTATACTTACCAACGTCCCCCCTCCCCTTTCATCTGGCTCATCTTGCCTTCCTATCCCCATCACCTTCACCATCACGTTGCGGCTCATCTTCATCCACCTTCGCAATCTTAATCACAATGGCACCCGTCGCCGTCGCAGAACCCGTTCATCCCGTCGCAGCACCCGCTGTCAAGCTCAACGGAGCAACCACCAACGGCGACATGAACGGCACTTCTACTTCGACCGCTTCCAGCTCGTTTGGGCCCAACACCTGCGCTGCGCTCCACGGCGCCAAAGATCTGCGCATTGAGCAGCGCGACTACGCTGCCCCCACCGGCGACGAGGTGCAGATCCGTGTTCGAGCTACGGGTCTCTGCGGTTCGGATTTGCACTACTTTCTCCACGGTCGCAATGGTGACTTTGCCCTGCAGCACTCAATGTGCCTCGGCCACGAATCCGCCGGTGAAATCGTCGCTCTGGGTCCCAACGTTCCTGCCTCTGCTTCGCTCGCCGTCGGTGACCGTGTCGCCATCGAGGCGGGCCGATTCTGCGGTTCCTGCCCCAAATGCCGCGATGGTCGATACAACCTTTGCAAACAGATGCGCTTCGCTTCTTCGGCCAAAACGCACCCTCACTTGGATGGTACGCTGCAAAAGTACATGAACTGGCCCAGCTGGTTGGTGCACAAGCTTCCCGCCAACGTCTCGCTGACGTCGGCCGCACTCTGCGAACCGCTCAGCGTTGTGTTGCAGGGGATCAGGAGAAGTCAGCTGCAGCCTGGGCAGAGTGTGCTGGTGTACGGCGCGGGTGCAGTCGGATTGCTCGCTTGTGCGGCAGCGAAGGCTAGCGGTGCCAGCTTTGTTGCTGCCGTCGACATTGACCAAGGTCGATTGGAGTTTGCTGCTGCCAATGGTTGGGCGGATGCGACGTACCTCCTCCCCCGCGGTGCTCCCGCAACTGCTGGTGAGGAGGAGAAGGATGCTCGTGCCCGTCGTGTAGCCGAGGACAAGGCTGCTATCGCTGCTGCATCCACTTCGGCCCAATCGCTACTGCAAGCCATCTCCACGTCGTCACCTTCCACATCCACCGGCTACGCCGTCCAACCAGCACCGCTCGACCTTGCCTCGGAAGGCTTCGACGTCGTCTTTGAATGCACCGGTGTACCCGCCTGTGTCCAGACCGGCATCTTTGCCACCAAGGCCGGCGGCAAAGTCGTCCTCATCGGCATGGGCAACCCCATCCAAACCCTGCCCATCGGAAACGCTTCGCTCCGAGAGGTCGACATCATCGGCGTCTTCCGCTACGCAAACACCTATCCGATCGCCCTCGGCTTGCTCGCCGGCGGAACGCTCCGTGCTCAGGGCGGTGGATTGCACGCCCAGAACGTAGGCAATACTTCCAGCGCCCATGACCCCAAGGAGGGTCACGGCGCCGGTAGGAAGATGGGCGGTATCGAAAACCTCGTTTCCCACGCTTACCCGTTGAAGGATGCAGTCAAGGCTTTCGAGACCTTGGCCGCCGGTAAGGATGCCGAACACGGCCGGGGCGTGGTCAAGGTCTTCATCACTGATGACGAGGCTTAGATCCCCCCCGATCAATGGTGTTTCGTTGTCATGGCTCGCACTGTTTGAAAAGTCATAGATCGCAGATTCGTTTTCGTCACATTCTCTTCTTCTCATGTCTCGTGTACATTCAGACTTCTCATAGACCGCCACGTCACCCAATCCGTTCCCGTTCATGGTCCAGCAATCTTAACTTACATCCTCCGAGATCACACAGATGCATGGAGAAGAAGCCCTTCGACAAATTGGCCTAGTGGGACATAAGACCGTCAATCGCGTATCAGAATCCCTTGACATCGACAGATGCCTCAGAAGACGAGCTGCTGTCATCCACGCTGTGGACTTCCCTATCGCAAGCGCCTTCATTGTCGCTACCTGGCGACTCACCCGCATCTTGCACTCTGGCCACATTGTTGCTGCTTGTAAACGACAGCGGAGGCTGACGGTCTGGCCAGCTCGAGGGTGTATGAGGTAGCATGGACGCGCCAAAGAGGGGCAGCGTTGGGAGCGGCGGCTGCTGATGCTGCGCTTGCACGTGATTCCGCCGACTTTCGGGACGGTGCTCGATCGTGGACGCCGACGAGTGGGTCGGCGATAGACGATTTGTCCCTTGCTGCTCCAACCCTGGCAGTCCGATGTCTGCACCGACGTTCATGGTATTCGATGTGGAGCTGGAATCACCCGGGGGCAGAGCAGCAAAGGTGAGGCTGTTGCGCCACTCGGATGCGGATTTGTGAGGGATGCCTTGCTCTCGCTCTCGATCTTTGGTCTGGAGCTCGCCAAGGTGCTCAGCCGATTGTGCCCCTTGTTGATGCGCCATAGCCAGCTCCATGATGCCATTGACAGACTCCTTTCCCCTGAGGTCTTTGCCGGTCAAATAGTTGGTGACGGAAAGCTGGATGTCGTCCTGAGAACTGTCCTTCGAGCCGAGTCCACTGCCGTTCTCCTTGCCCGACAGCTGCTTGGTCTCATCGGCGTCAAGCTTGCAGTCGATGTTGGACTTCTCGCCAAGGTAGCTGTCTCTGACGGCCTGCTCCACATCATGCATTGATGTATCCGCATCCATCTGCTCCCGTGCTGACTGCGATGGCTTCTGCGGAGATGTGCCTTCCGCGGCTGGCTGCGTATGGCTGCCGAAGGTCGGTTTCACTTTCTCTGCTTTGGTCTTCAAGTAGGCAGCCCATCCCTCGGATAGTTCGACCACCTTGGACCGCCAGTACGCCCGCTTCGAGCTGACCTCGCCCGCTTGCCATTCCGCTTTGGCGGCGCTTTCGATCTCTCGCCTTACCTGCTGCCGCTGCATGGGGCCCGACTTGTTGACATCGCTGAGCTTGCTCTTACCCTCCGCCATAAGCTTGAGCAGCTTGTCTGGCGCGCGAAAGAAGCGGTCAAAGTAGTGCAGCAAATAGATGCCGCAGTCACAAAAGTTGGGCTGCTCTGGCACCTGTGCGCTAATGTAGTCAGGTTTGGAGAGAGTCTTTGCCCAAGCCTCGGCTGCTGTGGGCTTGGACGCCGCTCCCGCAATCGATCGCCGCGTGTCCTGTACCTGCACTGAACGGACGCCGTTGACCTCGACAGCGTCTTGGCCGGCTTTGTCCTGATCCAGGTCCTTCGGCGGCTCCTCTGCTTCCACTTTGGAAGTGCCACCGACGCTGTTGGCCAGTTCCGGCTCTGCAGACTCTTTGCTTGAGGGAGATTCCGCCTTGTTATCTGTGTTTGGGTGTTGAGCCGAGTACTCCATTGGCTCCTGCCTCGGGTCAGGCGCGGCTACGTGCTTCTTCTTGTCCCAGGCTTCGCGCCATAGATACTCAAACAGTCGATTGCTGAGTTTGACGTGCCTTTGTCCAAGACTATCGAGCGTGATGATCAAGGTCTGGTCGAGATTGAGCGGTCCCGCCTGGGTTTTGGACGGTGTCCCGGCCCGCGCCTCGCAATCGATATCCATGGGGACGGGCGGAGAAGCAGACCTGTCCTTCTTCGACAGCAATGGCAGATTTGACAAAGGCAACGGCGGTGTTTCAGGCTCTGAGCTGGTGGCAGTCTGGACGTCTGGACGCTGCGCATGCCCAACGCCTTCGCTCACCTTGTCTGCATCTTCTGAGAGCGTTGTGGATGCCTGTGTCGTTGCCTCTGATGGCAATGTGAGCGCCGCAACCACTTCCTCCTTGTCTTGCTCGCTGGAGTTGTCCTTGTGCTGGTCCATCAGAATGAAGCTCGGATTTACAATGAGCGCCAAATACCAGTGGTAGTTCTCGTTGACTGGAACGACGATGTACTTTTTCGAGAAGAGATCTTCCTTGGCTGTCCATCGCCGCAGCTTTGCGTAGCTGACGTCGACCGAGCCCGACATCAGAATAGGAAAGAAGAAGGTGTTGAAGACGTAAATGCTGTCGGCCAGTTCCGGATCTCTGGCACGGATTTCGTCGAGGATGAACTTGAGACCAAACTCAATGACAATGTCGTTCAACAATCCACCGTCGAGAAGCTTGTCAAAATCTGACTCTCGTAGCGACATGGCACCAGTGCCCTCGTACGGATAATGGAGAACCGTACCGCCATCAGATAGGGCTCGTGGTCGTCGAACCTCCACTTTGGGTGTGGGCGGCGCTGCGGATTTGCCTCTTGGGACGGTCAGAGCGGGAAGCGTCGGCGATTTCGACGCGGAAAAGGCATCGCGCATGGTGACATCGGTGCTCAAAATGCCGGAAGATTTTGGAGACGCCGGCTGCAGGTCGAAGGTCTTCTTCCTCAGCACTGGTGGACTGTTTGAGGTGATCTGGCGTACATCGGTGTCGGGCGACCGGCCAGAGCCTGGGACGATCAAAGTCCGTTTTGAGCGTGGCTGAATTTGCTGAACGGATGCATTGGCAGAATCGGGCCACGGCAATTTCTTGACAAAGTCGACGAGGTTAATTTTGCTCTTGACGCTTGCTTCGGGCAGCCAGCGCAACTTGACCTGATCGGACTCGCCGAGTTTCCTCGTGATCCAAATCAATGCGCGAAGGTACGAAGCGAAGTCGTCCGTGGACGAGTCGCGCGCGATCAGCTGAATCTGGGCAGCGCCGCCGGAGGCGCGGGGGTCGAATTCGGGGAATATCTGTTGCAGCTTCCGTGCGCTCTCTGAACCGAGTGCCAGGGTGAGGCACAAGATACCGCCGTCCTTTTCCTCGAGCTTATTGGCCTCTGCTTCGCGAATGTCGCCATATCTAATCTTTACCAAGTCCTTGCCTGCTACTCCGCAGTGGATGGCATGCTCTTGCACTAAGGCGACAACCTGATCGACCTGGCGCGATCTCCAAATATCCGAAATAACGATAGCTTCCAGATGCAGGGTGAAGGGCAACTGAAGCGTTTCGTCGTGCAGCTGCTTGTCCATAAAAGATTGGGGCACGACGTCGGTCCGAACGCGCTTGGCGGCTCGAGAGGAGCCGACGAGATCGATGGAAGTAATGCCCTGGCTTGGACGAGACTCTGGAGATCGAGTCGGAGAGCGTATTGGAGAGGAAGGTGTCTTTGCAGCTGCAGTGGACGAAGGGCGTCGTTGAGCAACGCTGGAATTGGCTGGCGAGGACTTCTTTGGGTTCATGCGGTCGACGAGCTTCGATTTGTTCTTTTGTGGCAAGTTGCGGTCGAGGCCATATGATGAACCGATCCCTGGATCAGGTTCTGGACTATCCTCCACCAGCACAAGCTCCCTTCGGCTACGTTTGCGTACGTCGTTGGGCTCCTCCAACGGAATGGGACCCTTGCGACGCTCGTGATTGGCGTGATGATCGGAGCGCTGAACGGAGCGAGCATAAAAATGATCCGGATCCGCTGCGGATGACCCAGCTGCTCTAGAGTGTGTGGCTTCTTTTCTGCGTCGTCTATCCTTGGCCTGCAAAGCTGAGTTGGTGCTTGCAGCTTCGACCTGTCGCATGATTTCGTGGCCGGAAGGCACTTGATGCACATACTTCGCAATGGCATCGTCATCACCATCATCGTCGCTATCGACATTGATAGTTTCAAGCTTCGAGACCTGGCGCAGAGATTTGGAGCGCGTGGCCGGTGGGGAAAGCTCGGGCGCATTCGCTCTACCTTTGCCTTTGTCGTGCTTGCTTGTGGGTATCGGTACATCGATGTACACCTCATCGGGAACTTTGGTGTGCGGCGAACGTATCGAATGATTCGACGATGGGGGCTGCCTGCTGTTGGGCGAGCGGTGGCCATCACGGCGAGCCGTTCCGAGGCTGCCTTGAGGATGCTGCGAATTCAGATCATTGTTGCGCAGATTGTCCGAGAAAGTGGTGTTGTGGCGCGGAAGCATCGAGTTGCGACGCGGAGACCCACGCTTGTGTGTCCTGACGTGACTGCGAGAGGTGGGAGGCTCGTCATACGTGCTGCCTTCTCGAGGAGCGTAGATAAGTGTCCTTGTTCGTGGTGGATCACCAGAGCCTCGTCTCGATTGAACCTTGCCCATGCCGTGGAAGGAGCCGATCGCCTTGTAGTCGTCTGCGCTGACGGCTGGGTCATTGCGCGCCATGGTTCCACAGAAGCCAGCGGCGCCTGAGTGCGGCTGTCGATGAGATCAAGGTTTGGCAGATGCAGTGCCGTGGGAGTAGAGTGCGGAAGTCATGCGTGCATCGCAGGTGAAAGTCCGAAGAGAGAACGATAGTGGTGCGGAATCGAGCTGCCGAAGTGCAATTCGAAACGGAACAGCACACGACGACGATGCGCTTACTGTACAGGGAGCTGTCGACGAGGAGGGTCTCAGCAAAACGTTACACGATTTGCGGTCGACTGTACGTGATGAATGCAGAGATGAAAGTTGACGAAAGGCAGAGAGATCGTGATGGTGGGGTGACGCGCAGCTGAAGAGATGCAGGTTCGAGCGAGCTACCCGTTGCGGGTCCGCGTATCATGTCGACGAGTTGAGATGGAGGAGGAGGAGAGTTGCAACAAATGTCTGATGCTCAGTCGAGCTTTCAAAGTGTTGCTCTCGAGACACGCACGCTCCCCACTCAACTCGCCTCCAAGGGCCACTTTTTTTGGAATCCCCTCCCTTCTCTGGCAGGTCAGCCAAGGAAAGGCGGGAAAAGGAGAGTGAGCATCAGCCTGAAACCTAAAAATTTCATCCCTGTCCTCGAGCCTCGTAACGGCGACTTTCCTCGCGTCTTGACCGTGTCGCTATCTGTGAGCGTCACCTTGCGCATGGCGGCTGAGCGCAACTTGCTCGAGAGTGAGCCCAGATCGATACAGCTCACCACAAACAGCTTTCTCATCCACGTAGGATATGTGATTGCTTCGTCTTGCTAAGACGGCGATGTGCTGTACTGTATCGCAAAGTCACGCAGGGTCTTGCATTTTAATGAGATCACATTTCCAAAAAGAATTGCACGTCAAGAAAGGCGCTCCCTTTTTGCAGTCACACACACCTCCACACGCCCTCCCAACACATCCTTCGCGCTGACAAGAGGCTGCCGCTTTTGAGCGAATCTGGTTTCTCGTCGGCCTTTTCGAAGGACGATGATGGCTGCAACGAAGGCTACATATCGGTTGGCAATGTCTGATCACGATTGCTGTTGCACGCATGCCCAACTGAGTGTGGAAACTCGTTGGGCTGGAGCACATCTAGGTGGCTTTGTACCGAGCTGGTGAGGGTCTGCCGTTGGAGTCTTACCATCCGAGGTCGACACCCCACTATAGTCGAAGGTGATTGCCAAAATGGAATTGCAAGGAACACCGGGATTGAGACGGAGTCAGTATCGCGTGTACTTTGTCAGCTCGTTCAAGGAGCCAAAGACCTTAGACAGTGAAGACTGCCCCACAGCAGCCAAGAAAAAAGGGGAAACTTACGTTGGGCTTGACGAGGCGAACCGCCTTGCCATCCTGCTTGTGCAGCTCATTGAGCTTGAGCATTTCTTCATCTGAGAGCTCGATCAGCTTGCCGTTGGTCTCGATGCGGCTGGGCGTGACACTTTTAGGCAGAGCCACGACACCTCGCTGCGCGGCCCACGAGATGACTACCTGGGCCGGATCGGCGTTGTGGGCCTTGGCGATCGACTGGACCAGCTCGTCTTGCAGCACGGGACCTCCCGAAGATCCAAGAGGCGAGTACGCCTGGGGAAGAATTCCCTTGTCCTGGCAGTACTTAACTAGCTCGTGTTGAGGAAGGAAGGGGTGAAGCTCGACTCTGTATACCAGAAAGAGGGCGACGATCAGCGACATTGCATCTTGCTAGATCTCTGACGCGAGCAAAGTCCAAGTGCTATACGCGTCACTTACTGGTTAGCGGCGGGAACGATCTTGGCGTTGGCGAGAAGCTTCTCTAGGTAAGGAACGCTCCAATTGGACACGCCGATGGCTTTGGTCTTGCCAGTAGCCGGCAGCTTCTCCATCAGCTCCCACGTCCGCTCGGGCGACCATTCGCGGTCAATAGCACGCGATCCGTCCTCGTTAAGTGGGATCTTCTCGTCTCCTCGCTTCTCGAGGGGCACAGGCCAATGCACCAGCAGTAGGTCTACATAGTCCATGCCCAACTTCTGCAGCGACTCGTCCAGACAAGCCTCGGGCTGTCGGTGGTAGGTGCACCAAACCTTGGTCGTGACGAAAAGCTCCGATCGAGCTACGCCAGAAGCCTTGATACCCTGTCCTACCTCACTCTCGTTTCCGTAGATCCAAGCGGCATCTTTGCAGGTAGAATGAATGTAGATGCGTGTTAGAATGTCAGCGAGATCAGTATGATGATGGCGGCGAGGTCAGTTGCAGCCCGGAGCGCGTTGTGTCCTCGGACGTCAAATCGCTGCTGTCTTGTTGGATCCTACGTACCAATGTGACGGTAGCCAGCTTTGATCGCGCTCTCGACAGCCTTTGCGACCTCGCCAGGAGCGGACTGCCATGTACCCAGGCCGACCACAGGGATCTCGGCGCCAGTGTTGAGCTTGAAGGTCTTCTGCCCAGGGGCTGCTGTGGGATATTGTGACATGGTAGCTCAGCTCTGAAGCGGAAGATTGAAGGAGAATACAAAGAGAAGAGCAAGTCCGGCCTGGAAGGATGCTGATAGTCGAGGAGCAAGTCGTCAAGCCAAGCCGAGTCGAGCAGGAGAGTGAGACGAACAGATTAGTGGGTCACTCGAAGCGCAGTCATAACAGTAGTAGAGTTTCAGAGACGGCAGTTGCTATGCTGCATGCTTGCGAAGCTCGATTTGCCGAAGAAATCTGCTCGGGCTGCTGTACAGTAGGCTCTATGTTCAAAGCCTCGCAAATTGACGCACCTTCGAGCACTCTCCATCGCAAGAGAGGGGCATCGCCGTGGGGTACCTGCCACTCTCTTCGAAGTCGGCGTGGACCATCAAAGATGCGAGAGCTTGATCGCCGTCGTCTCACCGAGGCTTTACAAGTCGTCGGCCCGAGCAGATCCTTATCACAATCGAATATTCTACCTACCCGATGCCCGATCGATCGGGTGGATAGCAATTCTGAGATTTCCGGTCGGCAATCCTGGTAGCAAAATGAGCCCGACAATCGCCCATGAAAATACATGGGCACTTGTCAAGTTTCAATGGTGCAAGGTGTTCGTCGTCATGCCCGAGTGACGCATCGACGTGAATGGGTCATGGGACGTAAGCCAAGCAGACACATGGAAGCCAGGCTCGCGCTTGATGGCAAAGCAACTCTTGCAGCAAGACTGGATCGCGCATCTTGTCCTTTTGTCGAGACCCCAGCCGCCCAAATGACTTCATCTGATCCTTTATTGCCTAAAGTCTGCTCACCGCGCGAGCCTTTCGAGAAAATAGACTATAATTCTGTACTTGCAATAAGCGCTCCTTCAGTCATGCTTCAGCTGGATGAGATCGGAAGCCACCAAAGTTTTGACGTGGGGTCGGAAAGTTGCGGAAGCGTGAAAGCATTGTTGGCTGAGCGTGAGTCGGAGACAGCTTAAGCGAGTTTTGCGCCTTCGACGAAGAAAAAAAACAGGCGGTGTGGGGTAGTTGAGCGAGTTACAGTGTGTGAAATCAATGCGGGGAACCGCGCGCAGGGATGACCCACTCTCTTCTGTATCTTGCTTTCTCTGTGATGAGAGACGGGTTGATGCGCCCCACAGGAGGGGCGATCCAGCGAACACGGCTGAATTGCAGTATCCTGCCGTGCTAAAGCCCCGCTTTCACGTCGCTGTGACTTTGAACGTCGCGGACGTGCTTCAGCAAAGCTGACCAAGGTGCAGCAAGCAGCATTCCAGGTGTCTGACATTTCCGGCAAGCTGGATCACCGCAACGTACAGCCTTCGATCAGATGGAGTCAAGAGTGCGTGTGGCCCAAGGATGCCATTCAACGTCAGACCCTGAATAGATAATCATCATCGTCATTTCCAAGAGAATGAGGCACGCAGGCGAGTAACGGGCGCGACTGTCCGCATTTAGCCGGGCTCTGTTTTCACGTCATTTGACCTTTCATCGACTGCGTCACCGCCTCGTCCGTCTACATGCCTCTCCGCTACGCTTCAGTGTCTCCCCCTGGAGCATTCGTCTTGTGCACTTGCGCTAGGTAATGTTCTCGATTTTGCCTCATGACGGCGTGGTGGTGAGTAGGCACAGGGTTTTGCAAGCAAAGTGACCAGGGTGATCTTCGGGCATGGTGCAGCGGTCACCGGCGTTCACGCCGCTCGTGTGTGCGCTGCTTCGATTTCACGTCGGGCAGGTGGGAGGGCGAGAGGCAGTGAGCACGTCGCGCCAAAAACATAAGAAAATACACCGAGCAGTAAGCACCGAAACAACACCGACCCACTCCTGCGGCCATTTGATCATGAGGCGAGCCCGAGACCGGAGGCACAGCAGCCTTGATAAGCATTTATTATCTGCAGCGTGGAATTTGCGGGAAGCAGAAAAGGCAGCGGAGCGCCCTGATCCGTTTGCCAAGGCTCACCGCGACCGGTCCGGCCATGGTTGTTGGCTCCGCTTGACGCTCACGAGTATACGGTACAGGATTTCTCTGCCAAAAGTTGCAGGTAGCCTGCATTCCACCCAAATACTCTCTCTCCTCACACACACACACAGGAACGCACTTGGTTGTCACCGTCACACGTGCTCGGCAACAAGGGCTCAGCCAATTTTCATCCGTGTGAGAGTCTTCTACGACTGCCGATTGTCCGAATAATTTTGTATAATACGACATTCGACGTGGAATCACGGTTTCATGCCCATCCATATCATGGAAAAGACGGACTTGAAGGATGGAAGAAAATTTGCCTTGTTAGTTTCGTCGCTACAAGTCGGGCCGTGGCTCGTCCGATTTTCGGTCGGTCGAAGCATTGTGGCTGCGCTGCGAAAATCACTCGACCTTGCGTGCATTTCTAGCGTTTGCACAGCCAGCTAGGCAGTGCCATTTCGGCATGCACGCTAGAGATCCGAAACTCATGACTGCCGAAGAAAAGAAATGGTCTGCTGACCGGCATTCTCGCTCATTTGCCACAGGGTTTTCAGAAAGCCGAAATGAGACGAAGCTCGCCGCGGCTAGCGACCGAATGAAAGCGTTCATGGCGCAAAGCAGTCGGGCTGAACAGGGACCAACCCACATTCCAGTCTCTCGTCAGGTTCCTGAACGATTTAGCCTCTTGGCCTCCCCGCAATCCCACACCCACTCCCACTGTACTCCCTTACCACATCCCCGACCATACCACGTCGCTGACGACAGCGATCGGCGGATTTCAGCGCTGACATTCCCCAGACCCCTTGGTCAGCTGCCGATTGTCCATCAGCATCAACAGAGCCAATGTGTCTTGCGCGTGTGCGATGGTACGTGAGAAGAGAGGGGGACCAGGCTATCATCAGAGCGGATGGTCGGACTTGAAGGAAGGGGTCGGTCGGTCCTCTTGCGCTGTGAGTAGATCGGCGCGTTGGACCGACTGTCGCAGTGCCTCTCTGGAGTTGAGCCGGTGAGGTGGGGGAATATCGCTCTCTCACGCTCCTGCGTGTGCGGTAGCGGCTCAATGAATTTGGCTTTTTTTCCTGCCCTTTTTTCCGACGTTCCCCTGGCCTGTTGCCGCTCGCGGCCCGCTCTTGGCTGATGGACGCGCAAATCTTGGCTGTGTCAATGAGAGTGTGGTACGGCACACGCGCTGCGAATGAACCGGTTGGAGCTTGTTACCCTGCAATCTTTGCTCGCTCGCCTGCTGACCATCGCATCCCATCCTAATCCACCTCATGCCATTGCCTTTGCCTCATCCCATCCCCGCATTCACCACCATCTCTGCCTAACACTCTTCGTCGTCATTTGCTTGTCCACTCTGCCTCACTGACACCAGCTCTCAAAAGCAACAACTCGATTCGGAGACGTGGATCTGCAAACGCTGGACTCGATCGACCTACTTTGAGCCAGTTCCATTTACACGTTCTAGCAGCGCAGCTTTCTCTTCTCGTTCTTCAGCACCCACGGTGCCTCGCGCATAGATTCACATCTGCTTCGCACAGTCGCTCTGGACAGACCGAAAAGATTGTCGTCCCTTCTTTCTTTCTTCGTCGAAACCACTTTCCTGCAAACAAGGCTTCGCACCGCAGTCTAGGAATGGCCCATTTTACGCTGTAACAAGCACAAGGGTGCACCACTCATCGCTTCTCGTTGAAATCTTTCTTCCCGGACTTCTGCCTCGTCTGTGCCAGCGCAGCTGCACAGCTTCCACAACATGCCGACAGCACTTTCGGACCCCGTCCTGGCTTTGTCCATGGACAACGTGCTAAAAATGAACGACCTCAATCTTGACCAACTCGCCAATCTCTGGAACGTCTTCACCAAATGTGCAGAATCGCTCGAATCTGGTCGACGTCTCGAGAACCTCTCGTGGCGACTCTGGTTCCGTGAGGCTCACATCCTCCCTCCAGACACTTCGCTCTCGGACCTGACAGACTTTACCCCACTCGACACGCCTCTCATCAGCCGCGCCAACAGCATCACCGGCAGCTACAAGCCCGTTCGTCTCACGGCCACGCTTCGTTCCGGCAGCGCGCTCTCTGATCCTGAAGATGGCAACGACTCCGAATACTCGACCGACAGCGAGAGTGGCGTCACCTCCTCCAGCACAGCGCTCCTTCCGCCCGTGCCCACTTCTACCCCCGTCAAGAGAAGGGTCAGGTTGGATCGAGCCAATCGCCAACCGCCATCCCCCTCGTCGGCCACCACAGCCACTATTACTCCCTCTTCAGCTTCTGTCGCTTGTCAGCGCGCGAGGCTTGCCGAGAGCATCGCGGAGCGCACCAGCCGCACCATGACCGCAGCATCACGTCGCGGTAACCTCGCAGAGCTGGAAGCCGAAGGTTCCAGACGCAAGCGTGGCATCTCTTCCTCATCAGCCTTTGGAAGCAAGGCTCGCGTTAAGCAGCGCAACCAGGAGGGTGCCTCTCGCCGACAACCACTCAGCTTCCAGACCGCGCTGGAGAATCTCGTCCTGACCAGCCGCGCCGACAACTTTGCTTCGCTTCGTGGCCTGCAGGGCAGCATGCCTCATCTCGACGTGCACATGAACGCCAGCACAGGCGCGTTGGATGCCCCACGCAGGCCCAAACACGACGCCGATGATGCCGAACGCAATAGCGCACCTGCTGAACTGAGCCCCATCAAGAGCTCCAGCATTGCTCAGGTCGCACTTGCGTCCCAGTTGCGCAACGCACTCGAGTCGTCGGCTACCAACTTGTCTTCGACGCCCATTTCTCCGACCATTGTCCAGGCTGACTCTTTTGAAGAGCACTGTGACGCACCAGAGACGTGTGGCCCGCTGTCACCTACCAAGATGTCGGTAGCCCTGGCACCGACCATTGGTGCTATTTCAAGGCGCGGCTCCCAAACAATGCTGTCAGATGCCAGCAACGTCAAGCACGAAGAAGCTGCAGCTCGCCAGGGCGTCCAAGCCGACACCTCCGCCGTCGAGACCTCATCTCCTTCACCACACCAGCTCATGCCCCCTCCTTTGGGTCGTCCCGAGCCCACCCCGGCCGCGTCCGCTTTCAAGCAAAAAGCGCACGCGGAAAAGCAGATGTCGATTTCCGAAAATATCGAAAAGCCATCTGCATCTGACGACCAACATGATATACGCGCCTCAATGGGCATGGTCCGCTCCGACTCTGCTCCCAGCGCCTCGACACAGGCATCGCATCGATCAACGGCCAGTGGCGCGAGTGTGCGTCGAACTAGCGATGCTCGCATCCGGTCGAGGCCCTCTGCCGGAGCGCTTCATGCCGGAAACCGATCCAAGTCCTCGACGGGCTTGCACCGTGGTGCCAAGCAAAGCAAGAGCTCCGATAAGATTGCCGGTGCGACCGCTCGTCCCGCGCCTCGTCACAATTTGCTGTCAGGTCTTGCCATGACGCGAGCCGCCCCCGAATCCAAAGCAACTCATGCCGTGGCGCGCAAACCGGTCCCAGTAGAGACTCAAGCGCCAAAGGCACCCGTCGCCGCGGCCAAGAAGGTGCCGGTCACGTTTACCATGGGTGGCGATGAAACGGACTCGGATGAGTACGAAGACGAAAGCAGCGATGACGCCGATGCGAACAAAACCGCGCCAGCTCCTGCGGCTGTCCATCCAGCTGCAGCAAAGGCCAGCACACCCCAAGTGCACAAGCAGGACGCCGACGAGGTTGTTGAGGTCGAGGGCGCAGATGACGATGACGACGACGATTGGGCCAGCGACAGCGAGGCCGAGGAGCAAGAACGTCGAGCACGCCAAGCTGCCGAGGCCCAGCGACGCAAGCGCGAGGAGGAGGAACGTCACAAGAGTATGTTCCAAAAGCAACCGATCCGCTCCAAGTCCGCCGCTGACCTTCGTCTGCTTGCGCCGGAGGAGCCCACCTCGTCGGGACCAAGTCCACCCGCTGAACCCGTGCGCGGTCTTCTCAGCTCGCTCTTCCATCCGGACGAGCAGCACTCCCCTCCTGGTCAACTGGCCGGTCGACCTCACGCTTCGGCTGCCGACTTGAGGCCGAAGCCCTCTTTGCCGTCGACACGCAGCCCTTCAGATGCTGCCAGGTCGCCGCCGGCTGTGCGTCGTTCACGTGCGCACCGCGACAGCAACGACAGCTCCAGCCACGCCCCCCGTTCGCTGCGAGAAGGTGGATTTACTGGGCTGACCGGACTCAAGACGAGCAAGAGCGCGGTTGCACTGCCTCTGCTGGATACGCACATCACGCGTTCTTCGACCGGAGGCAAGACCAAGCATGACGAACAGACCACCGCAGGTGGCAGCCACCACTCGGACGGAAGCGCAAGCAGTCCTGACTCGCCGGTAGCCGCTGCCTCGTTTGGTCGACCCGGTAGCATGGCCTTGGCGCGTTTGCATGCTCTCACCAACATGAAAGCGCATTCGAAGCGCAACTCGATTCCTAACGCTATGGGGCAAGAGCTCAACGAGGCTCAATCGCAGTCGAGACGTCACCGATCCGAGGCTGAATCGCAGCTGGAGCGGGAAGCATCGTCGCGTTCACTGCGTCTCGAAGTAAGCCCCGATGATCGAGACTTTGCGATCCCCTCGCGTGCATCGCTCACCAACTTGGCTCACAGCCAGTCTCGTCAATCAGCTCCGTCGCTTGCTTCTCGCCACTCGGACCAGCAGCCGTCGCGCGTATCGCAGCGTGACGTCCTTGGCTCGGGTTCGCGTTCCAACAGCGAAGGCCTGCCATCAGGTCACGGCTCGATGCAGCAGAGCGGCACCAACATCAATGGACCCGTTTCAATCGCGCGTCCTCGCTCGTCGGTCAACCTGCCCAATCTGCCGGAAGGAGCTGCTCCTCAAACGCCTCGAACCACGAGACGCAACATGCTTCGCGACGAGCTCTCGGAATCGCTCCGCCAGAATCTGCTGTGGGAGCGTCAGAGCCGCTCGAGGATGATGGGTCTCGGTGCTCCCATGGCTACGCTTCACCAGCCTCAGCAGCAACCGCAAGCCGCCGGCCACCGCCGCGACAATGTGCTCAACGGCAATGCATTGAGACCGCTAACGAGCACAGGCTCATCCAGTGCGAGCCAGAGGAACGGTGGCGAGCCCAAGCCTAAGCGATACTCGGAGGAATGGGGCAGCTTCCATCACAAGGGCTGGTGATCATCATACCACGCTACGATATCCACGTTTTTAGGATCCTTCCATACATACAAATCAACACATGTACTTTTATGACGCCACGATTGTTTCCTTCTCTTCATCATGTCATGCCGGTTATCATCTCAGCGCAGCTCTATAATTCATTCAATTCCGATCCACTGGGGATCCACAACCATTCGATCACAACCTGAATCTGGCGTGCCTGATCCAGTCTCCTGCGAATCGCTAACCGGTCGGACTGGATCTGTAGCACACTTGATTTCTGTTGCCGAGTCCACTGCACTGCTGACACCTTCTTTTCAGACAAAGTTTCCTTCTTCTTCCTCGGTTTCTGATAGCACGGGAAGTATGGACCTCTGAATCAAGTAAAAGAGCCAACAAACTGGCTCGAGCGGCAGCACCCGAACTCAGATCTCGCATCTCGGTCTGCAGTGCGCAAATCTGTGCACTCTCAACTGCAAGGTGGCTGAGCGTGTGACTGTGACTTTACATTAAAAACAGCACGCGCAGCCAATCCAACACACACGCACACACGCCCACACATTCCCTCTCTTTCTTTGTCACAATCCCACATCTATTCCTTAATTTCGCGGGTCCGCACTCAAAGCTGAGCCGAGCTCAACCGTAATTGGTCGACGACATCGATCCGTCTTGACCAACACGATCATCCACTCGGCCTCCTCCTTGCGCCGCTCGCGACGACGCTGCAGCAGCAGACGTGTATCGACTCCCTGTTTGGCACCACGTCTCGACAGCTGGCTGCTCTGCTGGTAAAAAGCAAATTCGTCTCCCGTCCTCGACTTTGGACCTTGACCGAGCACCAGTCTTGAAGAAGGTATAGAGGAGAATCAACGTGCGAAGAGTAGCAGGCGCAAGATGCCTTCCATCTTTACTCCACCTACTCCACCTCAGCCGTATACGCCCATGAGTCCGGCGACTGCGGACGTTGCGGTCAGCTCAGGTCTGTCCTCTGGATTGCGGCGCCCTAGCTTCTCGCCCATACGGGAATGGACCTGCCCATGCCTCAACGTGCGGCTCCTTTTGGCGCCGGGATCGACACCATCGCCTGAAAGCGACGTTGAAGCTCCTTGGCAGGCCGAGCTCGTATCCGACGATGCCATTCACGCCCAGTTCCCTGCGCTGGTATCCCGCGAGACAGTCAGCCTTGCTCAGAACACCAACATTGCTTGCGCTAGATGCTCACCCTGCGACACTGTCGTCTATGCAGTCGGCAAACCTGCGCCGCCGGATCCCGCTCGAGCTATGGGCTTCAACACGCCGTCTTCTGCCCCAGGCGAAGCGATCAGAGACTCGAACAGCCCCGTCGGCGCTTCCGCAGCCAAGCAGTTTCGCTCGCCTTCTCGAGATTCGTCCTCAAAGATCGATCGACCCAACTCCCGCGGCATTGAGCTCCCAGTGCGACCGATGGACCGCAAAGTTTGGATCCTACCTGGTGTTTTGAGCCCAGAGCAAGCCTCCAAGGTGGCCGAGAGCGAGGCTTTCTCTCCGGTCTTCCATGTCGTGGTTCCCCATAATGACGCCTCTCTCATCGACAAGGCGTCTCAAGATGCGACAATCGCATCCGCATCGAACACTGCTCGCGACGCAACCCCGACTCGCCCTTCTGCTGCCCAGAACCGTAACTCCAATTATGGCTCAGCCACAAGCAACATTGCGTATGCGTTGCCATCCGTCCCTCAACACATCATCACATCACCTCCAGCTTCGCCCCTTGTTGGTGCTCAACCCACGAATGCCATTGCCTCTCCTGGTGCTGTATCCTCACCCGCTCCTCCTACTCTAACTGCTACCACAAAGTCTGCCTCTGCGCATACTCCACTGGCGGTCCAGCTCGACTCCGTTGCCATCGAACGGCTCAAGGAAATGCGGTCAAAAGCCGAAGCAGAGATTTTCGAGCTCGTCCGCCAGAGGCGACGCGAGATGGAGCACTTCGAGAAGCGCTCCAGAGAGGAGGCTGAAGCGCTTCTTGCCGTCACCAAAACGCCAAAGCTGGCAAAGAGCAAAACCAGCCACGGTTCAACGGCATCATTAATGGAACGGGCGCTTCTTGAACAGAAACAGACCCAATCGCAACCTCTTGCCAACTCTCAGCGAGCCAATCTCGGTGGCAGTGTGAAGCAAAGCGCCGCGCCAACAACCTCGACGGCTGGTGCTGATCTCAGGCCGACCGCTCCGGCGCAGCCGAGGGACGTCGGCACGGCTCAAAGCATTGTTTCCAGCACCGGCCGTCGCGACAGCCTATATGACGAGTATTCGGATCTTCCGCCCTCAGCTTTCGAACGACGCCCCACATACACGAACTCTGCGAATGGCTCCGCCTCCTTGACCAACGCTAGCGCACAGGCCGCAGCAGCTTCATCTCTTGGCGGTCTCAGCGCTTCCTTCGCCATGCGTGGACGTGACCTTCCACCACAAATGCAGGACTGGGCCGAAAAGCGTCGTTTGCGCGAACGATATCCCCAGGGCGACCACTCCGCCCTCCCCTCTGCCGCCAATTCGACCGCCAATTCCAACGCCAACTCTGCTGCAAACTCGATTGCTGACTCGGAGGATGATGCATGGTCAATCCGACACGGCGGTGCTCCCCGTCAAGACACAGGCAGGATGCGAGAGAACAGTAGAAACACGGAGGACGATGCAGACATGGATCAGAGAGGTCGTGGTCGCCAGCCTTCACGCCAGCGCGGTGGCTCCTCGTCCCGCGAGCCTCGAGAGCCTCGTCGTCCCAACGACGAGCCGCAGCATCGTCAATCGTCGCACGATCTCGACACAGCAAGCCAAGTACAGCCATCGACCGCACGTCAAGATTCGGGCCGTGGCCGAACTGGACGACTCACGGCTCCTACTTTCTATCCGCCACCTGCCCTCTCTTCGTCTTTGCTTGCCAAGCGACCTGCTCTCGCCTATGTTGACGATGGTCGTGATGCGGACGAGAACACGCCATCAGTCGGCGGCAAGCTCATTTCGCCTCAGTCGATAGCAGAACCTTCAGCGCAGGTCACCCTTCGTCCAAGAGATCCGCCTCCTTCTACAGCCGAGCCTCTGAAGCCTGCAACTCGCAGCACTGCTGCCAATGCCGAGGAGAGCAGTCGCGGTCGCTCATCTGGCTCGGGGCCTTCGTCCACAGCCGCGGGTGCCGCTATTGGTGCTCGTGGGCAGGACAGCCCAAGATCACGCAAGGCATCCGAAAAGAAGGTCGCCTTTGCCGAGACCGAAGATCGCGTCGATCACGCAGTCATCGTGGACGAATACGATGATGATGGCGACGACGACGGTGCCGACTCTTCAGCGCAGCAGTCCGTCAACGGACACGTGGCCAATCGTACCCGAGAAAGCAAGCCGGCTCTGGTAGATGAATCTGTCGACGCAGTCTTTGAAATTGACGAGGAGACAGAGGATATCGATGCGGATGACGATAGCCACGCTGAAGCCAATGAGTTGTCGCCCGAGGACGAAGATCGGCACAAGGTGGAAATGTCCCAGTCTGGTCTTCGAACGGGAGCATCTGGTAGACCGAGGGGCCAGGCAGACGACGCGCTCCCAGGCTTTGAGGATGAAGCCGCCAACGAGCCGGCAACGCGACGCGGTCTCAGCTCTGGCTCCCTTTCCGACGACTTCCGTAGTTCGTCCTCCGATGACGATGAGGATGCGGTGCCGCCCGGCTTTGGCGCAGCTTCGTTCAGTGCCCTGGCAGCCAGTCAAAGCGCTATGCACACGCTTGCATCGTCGATGGCTCGGGCTCGTGCTGACGACTCTGGCTTTGATCCCGCTTCCCTTCGCATGGATGGTCGCGTCGTTGTCCCGCAGCCCTCGGTTTCGAACCGAGATCTCGAAGCAGAATCCGAGTCGTTTGTTGTTGGCTCCCTTCGTGGCTCGTCTCGCCGCATGAGCGTACAGCTGCCGTCCAGCGCAACGCCATCGAGCCGCCAAGATGGAGAGGCACCTGGAGGCGTGCCGGCACAAATCTCCAGCAGCGTGTCTGGTAGTGGTCGTCATCAACGATCTTCGTCTCGAAACCGAATCAGCAACATGTCCAAGGAGGATGCTGACACGGAAGTACGACTTTCGGGCCTGCTTGCTCCTAACGCTCCTTCACATCGTTCGCTGTGGTCACCCAAGGAGGCAAAGGCGCGACGTGCCGGCAAGAACAAGTACAAGCTCAACGACGAAGACAACCTCAAGTGGGATTTGTGGAAACGCAAAGTCGGCTCAGGCGATGCCGCTGCCCCTGCCGCCCCGGTAAGGTCGGCTTCCGAAGCTGCTGCAGTGGGCAAAGACGATGTTCGCTCGACCCCCATGGCTGTTGCCCCGCCCACGCAGTACATCGCTGCTGGTAGTGGAATCGGACCTCGCCCTCTCCGTGAGGCTACCATGATCGACCCCGACTACTCAAGCTCCATAAACACATTCTCTGTCTTCGATCGCCATCTGCAAGCGAGAGCAGCCGCGACCGTTGACGATGTTCCCGCCACCGTGACAGGTGGACTGGCGATCGGCAAAAAGACGTGGGGCTATGGCTCGTTCGAGGACGACACCAGCGGCTTTGAAACAGAACCAAAGACGTCACTGCCGTACAAGGAAAAGATGATGGTGCCGTCGCTGCGAAAAGCTCTGCGACGCAGCATCTTTGAGCCTGAGCCTCACGCCAAGCTCGAGACAATTCCCGATGCGGACGATGCCGCCGCAAGTATGAGCGCGAGCAAACCGACAGCAGCCTCTAACACGCCTGCACAGCCAGTGTCTCGTGACAGCACAGTTGCTGCTGCTGCTACTGCTTCGGTGGCCAAAGACACAGATCTCAAGGGTGCTTTGCCTGGAAGTGTCGTGACTCGGGGCTTCTACATGCCCGGGGCTGCGAGCACAGCAAGCGCTAGCCTAAGGGGCGCGGATGCTGCTGGTTCTATCACGGTTCGTCCGACGAGCCTGCCTGCCGTGCCCCCAGCGCCGACTGGTCTCGGCATTCCGACCGTCGCCACTTCGAGTAAGTCGACGGTGACTCAAGGAGAACACGTCACTCGAGAGGCTTCGGTGGGACCGTCACTTCCCGGCTCTGGCACAGCGACACCCACGAGCTTTGGTCGACGCTCTCCTCGACCTCCGTACATTGCACCGCCGCCGCCTACATCCGCCACGACGGTGCTCGAAAGCGACCCAGCACAGCATCCCCGACCGCTCGAGCTGTTCCAGAATCCCACCGACACGTCGTTCCGTCTGCACGAAGAAGGTGAAGAGGACGAGACCGACGAAGGATGGGCCAAAGTGCTCAAATTCATGCACGTGATCGAACAGCTCAAGACCAACAAGCGCACGGGTTGGTTACATCATCGCGTTCCGGCACCCGAGTCGATCGCAGACCACATGTACCGCATGGCGATGCTCGCTTTGCTCTGTCCTGCTGAAGCCGACGTCGACCTAGGCAAATGTGTCCAACTCGCCATTGTCCACGATCTCGCTGAAGCAGAAGTGGGCGACCTGACGCCGCTGGATGGAGTCAACAAGCACGAGAAGATGCGTCGCGAAAAGGAGGCCATCCAATATTTTGTACACGACCTGCTCGGATCCAGTGCTGCGGGGCTGAGGATCGAAGCGCTGTGGGAAGAGTACGAAGCACGCGAGACAAAGGAGAGCAAGCTGGTGAAAGATCTGGACCGGTTCGAATTGGGCTTGCAGGCGATTGAGTATGAAAAGAGGTATGGAATCGATGATCTGCAGGCGTTCTGGATGGGCAGCTTGCCGAACATTGGGCATCCGAGGATTAGGAGGTGGGCCGAAGAGCTGGCCAAGGAACGGGAGGACCTGTGGAGGTCAAAGGGGCGAGGTTATGGGTCAGCAGTCGAGAGTGCAGAGAACAAGTGACGCTGATGCATTGCAGAAGAGATTGTGCTCTCTCTTTCACACGATTGGGACATTAATCATCCTGAATGTCGACGACGAGAAATTGCACTTCTGCACATAAACCGTCTGGTTCCCTCCACGAAGAGAAGGCGCTGAGAAACAAGAACAAGAAGTGGAGCGCGAGATACGCAACCGTTCAAGGGATCGCTACGGACTGTGAAAAGCCGACCTGTCCACATGGCGGCATTGCCATTTGAGTATTTGAGCAGTCGAGCTGCAGAGAAGCCAAGAGTTGGGCATGGATTTACTTGCCTCGTGACCACCGGCACGGAAATTTGCTTTGCCGCTGGCGACCTCGCGTGCTCGCGTCCACGCGCCTCGGGTTCAGGACAAGAACCAGCTGGCATTCGCATACCAGGTGAGGAGCGGATTTGAACCGTCGGCGAGCTGAAGTTTCTCGACCTCTGCGTAGCGTTCTAAAAAGTGTGCGTGGGTGTAAACTTTCAAGTTGCGATCGCGCGTTGGTCCGTTGGCTGCGCTGTGCAGTCCTCCCATGCTTGTGGTTGATGATGAGGAGGAGGATGAGGAGGAGGATGAGGAGGAGGAGGGGGGGTTGAACCAGTGCGAGTGCGACGAGATGAAAAAGTCGGCTTCTGGTTGACAAGCGCCTCCACTTGCGGTAGCGTTGAGAACGGAGCGATAGACTTGTTTGAAATGGTCAAAGTTTGTAGGGAAGAAAATGTCAAAATAGCCTTGCAGAACCAGATACGTTGTAACAGGGATCATGGTGCCTCTGTAGCGCGTTTGGACGACCGGACCGTTGATGCCCTGGAGAGCGTCGGGGAGTGCATCAAAGTCGGACATGATGAGCCGGTGTTGTGGGAAGTTGGATTTGAGTTTTGCCATGAGTCGGAGGGCGTTTGTGGGGATAAATGTGGGTGAGGTGAGGTTGGGGTAGAACGGCAGGTGGGTCGCCATGGCTTTTCGCACGGATTCTGGGACAAGGCTGCGAATGGGACCGGTGGTGTGGGAAGAGAGGGAGGGGCCAATGATCGAAAGGTACTGTTGGATCAACGGATCGCTCAGAGGTTCCCACAGCTCGTGCATATCGCCCGTATCATCGATCGAGACCACGGCCTGATACGGCGTCATATCCCTGGTGGAAAACCTCACCACATCATGCGCCAGATTGTCAAACACCTCCAACGCAATCACAAAACACGGTTCCTGCACCACCCCGCGCTCCCACGTCAAAACATCCTGGTTTACCACCTCACACCTCCCGCTCCCATGCGGCGCCAGCTTCCTTCGCTGCTCTTCGGCCAACCTCGGCGAGATCTCGACAATCTTGTACCGCGTTCGCGTGTAAATTTCGGCCTCGTGTTGCTCAAGATAGTCGAGAATCCCCTTTGCGAGCGCTCCGGAGCCGGCACCGAGTTCGTAGATGACCAAATCGTCGTATGGGTAGTTGTGCAGTTTGTATTCGGCCACGAGGTAGCGTGCAATGGCGTGGGCGTAGTAGGGCTGGAAGATCTGCGTAGGCGTATGCCAGACCTGCTTGGCTGCCATCGACTGGACGTCGGTTTCCTGGACACCTTCACGCGCTTGCATCGCTCGTCCGCGTCTTTGCGCCGCCTCCAGTCCGGCCGCGCTGTACTCTGCCGCCTCTGCCGCCTTGCTTGACGACGCGGTAGAAGCAGACAAATGCGCTCGCTTGGCCAGTCGCTCCTTGCGTTCGCGCTGCAGGCTCTGTTCAAACTCTTGCTCCTTGGTCTTGGCTTCTAGCGAATCCTTGCGATCTTGAACGAGAATCGAAATCTGCTCTTCAAAGAGCTGGTACCTCTCTTCGACCAACCGCATGAACTCGGACTCGTTTTTGATCGAGTTGAAATCAAAACCTGGGTTGGCAGGACGTAGGAGACCCATCTCCTCCTGATACAGCTGACCAGCTACTTCTCTCACATCTTGTTCCTCTGCTTTGCCTGGCGACTGGACGGGCGGATCCGGAAGCAGCACTGCCTGCTTGGTGAAGTAGCCGTATTCCGGATTGTATAGACTGTCGTGGATGAAATCCCGAGCCAGCATGCGGACTTCCCTTGGTCGTCCGCCAGGACCCGTCGAGCCCGGTCTTGTAGAGGAAGGCGACGCGAGTTGTTCAGCCGTGACAAGAGGATAGCTGTAGTGTTTCGCTTCCGGATGCAGGGTAAAGGGATCATAGTTGTACTGTGACCGGTGTCGGGACCATCCATCTTGCTGTTGCTCGGCGTCGTCTTGGCCATTGTTCCGTGAGGAGGATGAGCTTGAATTGCGAAGAAAGCTCGGAGCCTTGGTAGATTCCGCCGCGATATTTGACACAGTTGATGGGCGGTGCGCTAGTGCTTTGGCGGAGAATGGCCGTTGGACAGGCCATGAGCTACTCGAAGCGCTTCGAAGGGCGGATCCACGCGCATGCTGCACCACCAGGCGTCGTGAACTGCTTGCAGTCGCCATGATGCCGATGCGATATCCAGGCCAGCCTTGCTACCGGCTGGCTTGTTGCGGTGGACTACAGATGAAAGGTGCACAAGAAGAAGCAGCTGATATCTTTGTTGCCCAGGCTCGAGCGGCTACTGGAAGAAACGAAATGCGGTAACATGAAAAGCTGCATTTGCTGAGCTTAACCGAAAGCCGAAATTTGATTTTGATGTGCTTGACGGGTCGCGCGCCTGTGTAGCGGCTATGAGGGATAGATACTATTCACAGCTGTGCGAAAATTGACACTCGTCGACACGCTCACACGACCATTTGTCACTGACGCTCAAGGCTGGACCACAAACACTGCGGTTGCTACCGTCCACACAAAATATGACGGCCAATCGTTGCTGGCAAGTGTCTGCTTCAAAACCTGATTGATTCATCCTCCCTCACGACAAGTCAAACCCAGCCTCGCTCTGAATCGCATACCTGAGCTTATCCCTGCACGTCTCCTCATCCTCGTAATCCGGCAACTTCAACATGTTGACACACGTGCTCGCCGTCGGCAACCGGCTCTTGTCATCCCCCGCTTTGCGGATCGCAAACAACGGATTCAGCTGGCTGAAACCAAGCAGAGGAGGATTGGGCGAGCTCGTGACGAACTTGAGAAACGATTTGCGCATCGGCTGATCGAACCCCTCCAACACCTTCCAAAAGTGCTGCACCGTCACATCTTGCTCGTGATAGCCGCCCAAGACAGTATGCTTGCGCAGATCTTGAATGTCTACAGGCTCGTCAGTGCCCGAGATGAGGATTGACAGCTCTTCGCGGTTAAAGTTGCGCAGCCAGCGCGGATTGATAATGTCGGCCAGACCGTTGAAAAACGCATTGCACTGGTGCTGGATCTGCGTCGAAAGGCGGTAGTGCGAGATGCGAAAGATGTACTCCATTCGATTCAGGTTGGTGACGGGGATGTTGGCGCCTCCCGGGACGAGCTCGCGCGTCAGGCTGACCCCAAACTCTTCATCGGTGACGGTGAAGTTGAGCGAGAGATCTTCCACGTTGCCCTGAAAGTTTTTGAGCGAGATGAGGCCTTTGTACAGCTCCTTATCCAGGCTGTCGATCGAGCCCAGGTCGTCCAGGTAGGATTGCTTGCCAAGCATCTTGGACAGGAAAAAGCCCGCAAACTTGGCGTCGACCAAGATGCCTTCGTACAGCGCCTTGCCGATGACACGGCCCAGAAACTCGTACCACTCGAGCTGTTCACCCGAGGTGGCATATGTATGTGGGTTAGGATACAGCTCGTGCGCATCCGTCGCCTTCCACAAGCCACGATTGGTATCAAAGGCCTCACGCACCAACGAGGTGAGAAACTCCTTGAAAAGACCGCCACCGTCGATTCCAGCTTCCGGCTGACCAAACTGATCGACGAAGATTATCTCGAGTGGTCGCTTGAGTTCCGCACCCAGGGGCGCCAAGCTGACGAAACCGTCCTGCGCCACATGCTCTCGTCGGATCTTGACGGCTCGGCGTCGCTGGTACCGATCTGCGTAGATGCCGTTCTTGGCCGCGTCAATCAGAACGAATTGCCGAAAAATTTGTACACGTACGTCAAATGGAATCATGAAGGGCACGTTGTTCAAGATGCCTAGACGCGGCGAGAGAAAGGCGAGATTGAGCGCCGTGAGGTGACGGCTCCGAGCCGCTCCCTGCGCGCGCAATTGTTGCAGACGAGCCAAAGGTTGGCGCGATTGCCTTGTGTCTTCATCATCGTCGTCTTCAGACGCATCCTCGTCAGATGCATCTTCATCCATCGGTGTCGCCAAAGAGGTGGCGGCATTGTGTGGGGCTGTTGCATCTCCAGCAGATACGCCAAAAGTGTCTTCCGGCTGCTGCTGCTCTTGTTGTTGTTGTTGTTGTTCGCTGCTAAGCTGCTCCTCCTCGAGAACGACGGTGCGCATAAAGTCGTTGAGATCCAGATGACTCACCATCAACCAGTGATCGGCAGGGGCAAAGCGGTGTCTCGAGTCTCGCGAATGCAGCTGCTTGAGCAAGGTCGTTACGAGCGTTCGCAACGACAAGAGCGTCATGCGCATGCCAGGCACACGTGGTGTGCGACTTTGCAGCTTGGCGGCAGTTGAATCGCCGCCGCCAAGGTTGACCAGCGGAGCTTTGCCCTCATACCAGTACATAGCGAACGCGACGTTCCGCAAGAGACCGCTGATGCTAAGGATCTCGTCGCGCGAGAGCCAGCCTGCGTTCGGCCTCGCAGCACCGCCGTTGACACCAAAGCTCTCGTCAACGCTCGAGAGGAACTCGTCATCGCCGAGCGTGAGGAGCACCTTGGAGAGCATCTCGAGAACGAGGACGAGCGCCGGCCAATCTTGTCGGGTGTTGGGGTCTGAAAGCAAAGACAAAATCTCGCGTGCTCTCGTATTGTCGTGTGCCGAAGCCAGATTGCGGGCAAGCGCGCTGCCGCGAACATAGCCTCTCCAGAATTCACGAATGAGGCCAGTGCCCGTTGGTCCAACAAGGCGTGTTTGCTTGGCATTTTGGCCTGCAGCTTGTGTTTCTGCGCCAGAGTAAAGCAGACGATTGAGGACATGATCTTGCTTGTCAGCCGGCCACGCAGAAAGCGTCGAGCAGATGAAGGCGAACAACGGTCCACGCGAAGACGTAGGAAAACGTTTAGAGATGGCGAGAATCGTGGTGAGGTGCTCGTCAGAGATAAGAATGCGCAGCTTGTCGTACGTGTCGGATGCTTCTGATCGCACAGCTTTGCGCTCCGTCGTGCCGCGGGGAATCTTCGAGCTGTCTTCGTGGGCCGAAGCAGAAGGTTCGAAGGCCGAGCTGGGAAGCCAGTCTTGGGCATTGGTAAGCGCCTGAAGATACTTGGACAGGGATGCGCCGTCCTTGATGAAGGAAACACGTTGAGACCCAAATGCCATCAAGTTGGAAAGCAAGTAAGGTTGGGAGAGCGCGTGAACTGCTTCGTCTGCACTGCTTGCTGCACGGGCAGCGTGGTCAAAGTGAGGAATCTGAGCATGATCCGGCTTGAACGAGACAATCCAGTCAAGAAGTTCGGTGAAAGGGAAATGCTTGGCCAGGTCGGCGACTGCGTTCAAAGGCAAACGTTTGCTGAGAGAAGGAATGGTTGCGATGTCCACGGCGAAAGAGTGTACCGCTTTCTGGCGGAGCGCAGAGCTGTCTGGGTGCCGAGGGCCGATGCCATCGTCGACGTGGATGGCATTGAACAAAGTGATGCCCTGAGGAGTTTGGCGAGGTGTCGAAGAAGAAGAAATGGAGGGTCGGAAGGTATGAATGCTTGCAAGCGATAGCGAGACGGCTGGTGCGAGACTCTTGGCCGTCGCCTTTTGCTGGACGGTGAAGGAAAGAATGTGGCTGCGAAGCGTGCGGTGCAGACCGAGCTGCAAAAGGAGGGAAAGAAGCGAGGAGGCCAGCGACTGGTCGTCCTTGCCGAGCTTGATGGTATTGGCCGGCGATTGTGCATCGACGCCGGTGATCAGGCCAAGAAAAGCGAGGACCTCCATTTCCAAGTCTAGAACGTGGGACTGGGACGCCATTGCGGATGCAGGTTGAGTTCTGGCGGTAGCTGCTGTGGCAAGAATGCGGAGCGCATGTTTGCAGGCCAGACGTAGCAGCGAAGACCAGTTGTGAACGAGGGTGGCGTTCTGATGCTCCGGTGCCAGTGGAAGGAAGACGAGCTGTTTGCCGTCGATCGACTTGGAAACGAGCCGAACCCAAAGTGAGAAGCCCTGGAGATCTGTCTGATCGAGCATGCGCGATGCAGGTCCGAGACTGACGAGCAAAGCTCGGGTTGCATGGACCAGCTCTGGCAATGCCGAAGGATTGGCCTCAACGTGTAGCAAAAGCTGCTGCGCCTGCTGCTGCCATTGTAATCGAATTTGACGAGACTGGAGGATGCGGCGTGTCTGAGATTGGATGCGGATAGAAGCCAGCTGTTTGCGTCGTTGCTGCTCTCGTTCGAAGCGTTGCGCTCTTGCGCTGCCTGCTGGATCCGCCGATAGCGTCGACGTACCACCAAGAGTGACGGGCGCCCTCGTACGACCTGCGCCTGTGAAATGGAAGCTCATGGCGGCGTAGAAAGCGAGCTGCGGTTGCTCTCGGTGCGCTGTGCGGCAAGACTTATGATGGACGATGGCAAGAAAGTCAAAGTCAAGGGTCCTACATGCGATGTACAGTTGAGAAGTTTCTGGGCTGATGTACGGAACCTCATCAACGGCAACTCAATGAAAAGAGTGACTTACGAAGCTCAAATGGCGCAGCATCGGTCGAAAACGGCGCAAAAGCCCAAGCAAGCTCTTTGCTTAGCTTCGGAATTGTGACAGATATTGCGTTTGCCTGTGTGCACCGTTTCACTCTCTATCGACCCTGACGCGTCCTCAAAGCTCAAAGCGCAAAGCTCAAACAGCGCAGCAACCCGATATTAACGCCGACAAACCTCCACTTTTACGGATTTCCCGTTCGGTCTTGCGTTGTTAGGAACAGAGACGCAACACTCCAACTTCCTTGGCCTGGCCAGTGCGTTGCCTCCAAGCGAAGATCCGTGAGCTATCCTTCAAGAAAGACTGCCACCGTCTTCTTGTTGTTTCACGACCCTGCTACTGGGAACAACAAGCCACGCCAGGCCTTAACTAAAGTTTGACACGACCATGTCGGATACACTTGAATACACGCTCTACTACTGGCCAGATATTCCGGGTCGAGGCGAATTCGTGCGGCTCTGCTTTGAAGCCGCTGGCGTCAAGTACAACGAAGTCAACCATGTTCCCGAGCTGCAAAAGCTCCTCTTAAACAAGGAGGTTGCTGGTATCACTGCTCCACACTTTGCTGTCCCAGTTCTCGCTATTCGTCGCGTCGACGATGCCGCGTCAGACTCCAAGAAAGCCAAGACGGACTCCACGGAAGACATCAAAGGCTCTTCAAGGACGCATTACATCAGCCAGACGCCAGCCATTCTCAGCTTCCTCGCTCCACGACTCGGTCTGCTGGGCGAGGTAGACAAATTGCAAGGACTCGAGCGCGATGTGGCCGTAGCCCAGCTTCAACAGCTTTGCGCTACCGCTCTGGATCTCAACAACGAGATCCACGACTCGCACCACCCTATCTCGGTCTCTTCTTACTACGAGGATCAGCGAGAAGAGGCTAAGAAGCGGGCTACTGATCTGCGCGCAAATCGTATTCCCAAGTTCCTGGAGATGTTTGAAGTTGCACTTCGCGATGATGGCGCTGGCCTAGATCGGAAAACGGGCGACGAGAGAAGGTTGTGGGGCAGCGAGACGAGCGTTGCCGATCTTACCCTCTTCCAAGTGGTAGACGGTCTACAATTCGCTTTTCCAAAATACATGGACAAGTTAAAGGAGCAAGGCAAGTACGGCCACGTCTTTGCCTTGCACAGCGCTGTCAAGGTCGAGCTGAAGGGATATCTGGAGAGCAAGAGGAGGCTTCCATATTCGAACGGTGTCTTTAGGTACTATTCTGAGCTCGACGAACCATGATCGGTCGCAGTTCCGACGGTAATGCATCGATGCGGCGGTCTGTGGCTCGTGGTAACGATGGATTTGAATTGTGCTTGCCAAAGACGCTTCTCTGCGCAGCCGCGTCACTCTGTTTCGTCGATGTCTTGACATTTATCTGTTGTTACATTGTCGACAATGTGGTTGTGGACGAGACACTCACTTTCACAACTCTGGCACAAGAGCTTGGATTGATATAGAGCTTCTCCCACTTGATGTCGATCATCTGAAAACGTGGAACCTATTTCACTCTTCAGCCAAAAGGAATAAGTGTGGGAGAGATTGCCGAACCCCGCCTTAATTTTTTTCTGGGCGAGGGCGGAGTCTGTGGTCGGCAGAGCATGCATGCAGCAAGAGATTTCCGTCTGGCTGCACAGAACCGGTGACCAGATTGACCGGCTGTTGCCTGGCTCTTTCCTGTGCTGTGTCTCTCTCTTCTCTCCAAAATCTAGCCAAAATGCAAGTACAATAAAATAGAGTGGTACAGTCGTCCTGTGTCGCACGATTGCGGGGAGGAGCTCAGCTGAGTTTGCCGAAGACCAAAAAGCAAAACGCACACCAAAAAGGTTTGAGGAACACGACACAGACTATTGCACACTGACAGCTGCCCTGTGCGAAACCGAGTCCGCTCGGCTATCTCTCTCCTCCTCAGCCTCTCAGCCTTGAGGCCTTTTCTTTGTCTGCGGTGGCAAACCCGACACAGCTAGTCAGAGAAAGAAGCGCGCGTGTGTGTCTGTTGCTCTCCATGCATATGTGTCTCGTCCGGTGATCTCTGTAGCTCTGCTCAAGGGTCGGCAGGAAGAAGTTTCAATGGATGGGGCCGGTGAGGCGGAACCCCCACACGCACACTCACTCCTCTTCTTCCAATTCAAGGTCCAGTCTGAGAAACACTATAAAGACTTGAAGAGTATCCAGAGTCGAGTACGCTTCGACCTCCTCCTCCTCCCCCTCACCAACAATCAAATACCACTTCGTCGCATCTTGTACCTCTTAACCCATCGCGTCGTAGTATCTTCCCAATATGGCTCCTGTTGCAGACATCAAGTCCTCGGCGGACCTCTCCGCCCTCAAGGACAACCTCACGCTTATGGCTACCCACAAGAAGGAGCTTGAGCTGGTCAAGTCCGCCCCTGCTGCTCCAGGTCCTGGTATGGCCCTCGTCCACGTCCGTGCCACGGGTGTCTGTGGCTCCGACGTCCACTTTTGGAAGCACGCCGGTCTGGGTCCGTGGAAGATCGAGTCGCAGTGTGCTCTGGGTCACGAGTCCGGTGGTATTGTGATTGCTGTCGGCGAAGGTGTGGACAATGTTGCTCCTGGTGACCGCGTCGCTATCGAGCCTGGTGTGCCCTGCTTCAAGGCTACCTGCGATTTCTGCCGTACCGGCAAATACAATCTTTGCCCTACGGTCGACTTCTACTCGGTGCCTCCCAAGGACGGAACCCTCAAGCGATACCACGAGCACCCGGCGGGATGGCTGCACAAGGTACCGGACAACATGTCGTACGAAGAGATCGCTCTTCTCGAACCTCTGAGTGTCACGCTGCAGGCGACACTGCAGGCTGAGATCTCGTTGGGCACTCCCGTGCTGATCACCGGCGCAGGACCTATTGGTATCGTCCAGCTGCTCTGTGCAAGCGCTGCCGGTGCTACGCCCATCGTCATCACCGACGTGGTACAGGACCGTCTCGATTTCGCCAAAAAGATTGTTCCAGGAACTTTCACCTACCAGATCGACCCCAAAAAGTCGCCGCTCGAGAGCGCCACCGAGATTTGCAAGGTCTTCTCCAAGGCGAGCGGCAAACACATCGCTGAAGGCCAACGCGACGTTCAGCCCGCCATCACCATGGAATGCACCGGCATCGAAAGCTCGATCCAGACCGCCTCTTATGCTACCGCCGCTAGCGGCCTCGTCTTTGTCATTGGCGTCGGTGCCAACTTCCAGCAGATCCCCTTTATGCACCTCTCGACCAACGAGATTACGCTCAAGTTCCTCTTTAGGTACCGAGACACCTGGCCTCGAGCCATCAGGCTCGTCAGCAGCGGCAAGATCGACGTCAAGCAGATTGTCACCAGCCGCTTCCCGCTTGAAAAGGCCAAGGAAGCGGTCGAGCATGCGGCTGACAGGTCCAAGTTTAGCGTCAAGACCATCATCTATGATGATCAAGAGTAGATTTGGGGCCGTGGTAAACCGTTTCTTTCTAGTTTCAAATGGATCAAGTTGTTTTTTGGGCTCGTCACAAATTCATCATACATAGACCTCAAATGCGTTGGTACTGTGGTATTGTGTGCATTGCAAATTGATAAGGCGCCTCAGCCACGTTGGGCAAACTCTTGCAGCCAACTTGGCTCGATGACGCTCACCGTCCTAGCAAATGTCTGCGTGGTGTATACCAACTCTTCGAACAGGATCGCGTCCATCTTCTTGCCCGTTGGCTCTCGCGCCATTTTGCTCGGATGAAGTGTCGACGCAGGGTGGATCTTGAACGTGCCGCCTGCAGTGCTGGAGGACGTGATGCGCTTGTACGTGTTGGGTGCCGAAGCGTTTTTGAGCGCTGCGTTGGCGATGCGGCCTTCCAGTAGCGATTGACGAAGGCCGGTAAAGTGGCTGTCTTCCTCCGTGTCGAAGGTGGAGGAGCCGGTGGTGAGTTTGCGCGTGACAAACAGTCCCGATCTGTCGACGCTTTGGCTGTCAGAGGAGGTAGATGTGTCAGAGTCAGACCCGGACTCATCGTCGCCCTGCTCGGTGGTGACGCCGTTTGCAGGAGCAGTGTCCACGTCGTCGTCGCAAACAATCTTTTGCTGTCGACAAATCGTTCGCAATTGCCTCCGAATATGCAACACGTTCTTGACCGCTTTCTCGTGAACATAGTGATGGTTACACCACGCTTTGAGCTGCTCCCTCGCCTCCCTCTCGATCACTTTGGCATCGAGCTTCCCCTCACTCTTTCGATTCTTGGCTGTCAGGCGGGCCTTGTCCGATTCAGCAAGGTACGAGTAGAGCACGCTGAGGAGGGTAGCGTGGTCTCCCGTGGGATGGACGAATGTAGCTTTGGCGCGATTCGCCTCGTCTCGCTTTTCTGGGTCCGAAGGCTCGACAAGAATCGATCGGTCGGATGAGAGGATGGCGATCAGATCACGAACTTGTCGTGCTACCGTAGGCCCGCGTTCACCCGCAGCAATGAGCGAGCGCGAATAGGCGGGGGAGACGGGCAGCATGGCCATTTTGCTTCCGATGGGCGTCAAGGCTAATTTGGCTGAGGCCTTGGCTGATTTTGCCCCGGCATCGCCATTGCTCGTTGCAGGCGGTGGCAAGATGGACTTGATCTCGAGGGCACCTAGCTGGATAAGCTGGAGCACGGATTCCTGCAACCCTGTACGATCAGGTTGGTCCAACCAGTCAAAAGTGTATGGATCTTGGCCCATGGCACAGAGCTGGAGCACGGCGGCAGCCAAGTCGGTGCGTACAATCTCGGGTACTCCCGCCAAGGGTAGACCCTTGAACGCTTCCTGTGTGTAAAGCCGATAACACTCGCCCGAACGTTCACGGCCGGCTCGACCGGCTCTCTGCCTCGCCGCAGACTGGCTGATCTCTTGCACCTGCAGCGTCTCCACCGCTGTGCCTGGTGTATAGACTTTCTCCTTTGCCAAGCCACAATCGACGACAAACACGATGCCCGGAATGGTGATACTGGTTTCGGCGATGTTGGTCGCCAGCACGACCTTGCGTGTGCGTGGTGGAGTTGGGCCAAACACTCGTGCGCTCGCACTGGGACCTAGAGCCGCATAGAGCGGGGCGATCATGAGCGACATGGGAAGTTGCTTACCCTCAGCCTCGGCCCAAGCCGGCAATTCGGACGAGTAGAGCTCCAACGAGCGTGCCAACGTGTCGATCTCTTCCTGACCAGTCATGAACACGAGAATGTCCCCGGGCGGGCGGGAAACGTGGATCTGGAGTACGGTGCGCAGAGCAGCGTCGGTCCATTCTTGGGCCGGTTCGTCGGTGTGAAACATGGTGACCTCGTGTTGACGACCTTTGACGTACAGGATGGGGACGTCCTGCTTTCCATTCGCAATAGAGAGAGCCTTGGTGTCGGTAGTGCTGGAGTTGGCGGCGAGTGCAGTGGAAGGGGCAGCGAAAAAGTTTGCAAATCGGTCGGCATCGAGGGTAGCTGACATAACAATGATCTTGAGTTCGTTGACTTCGGATTCGTTCGACGGCTTGCCGCGTGCAAGCCATGAGGACCGAATGGCTTTTCTCTCGCGTTGGATCCTTTTGGCAAGACCGAGCACTTGATCGGTTCGAAGCGTCCTCTCGTGCGCCTCATCGATGATGAGAACCGAGTACTTGAGAAGCAAGTTGGACCGCAATGCCGTTGAATTGAATGGAGCAGAGTCGGAGGATGTAGCGGCAGCATCGCCAATCATTTCTCGCAACACCATACCATCTGTCATGAACTTGACCCGGGTATTGCGTGTGGTACGGTCCTCGAATCGAATGCTGTAGCCGACCAGACCGCCCGCTGCTGTTCTCGCTTTGCCTTTAAGGCTAGGGAGCATGGCAGGGTCGGGTTGACCCATCTCTACAGCTACACGTCGAGCCAGTGATGTAGCGGCAACACGTCGAGGCTGTGTTACTCCGATCATCTGCACGGGTGCGCGGCGTGCAAAGCCTGCTTCGAAGAGGAACTGAGGGATCTGGGTTGTTTTACCCGAACCGGTCTCACCAAGGATGACGACGGTGTCATGGTTTCGAACAGCATCGACGATTGCTGCCTTTCCAGAGGCAATTGGAAGAGCCAGGCGCGATTCTGTGATGCGCTGGTCGACGTTTTTGAGCGCATCTTTGACCCATGCTGCAGCATCAGAGCCGTTGGAGGTAGACGCACGATTGCTGCGAGCGGGCGAGGGAGGTGCTGACACTGATGAAGAAGGCACTGCAGATGACGATGAACCGACATAGGATGGTCCTGCTGCATTGGCTAGAATGCTGTGAGGGGCGTTGGCGTACTTGCTCTTCTTGATCTTCTTGTTTGGGGACGATGAATTGGATGAGGCGGTAGGCGACTTTGGTGAATCGAGACCGTCATGCTTGGATCGCTTCTTCAGAGGCGACTGGTGAAGCAGCGACATGTTGCGCCTCTGACGTCTCTCCTCTGACGATGGAAGAGTGGTATGGATAGGATGTAGAACATGAGCAAGAAGACAATCCCTACCAAGCCTTGACCAGGCCGGGGAGGAGCGGCCCAAAGCTGCTCTACTCGGCTCGACAGAACTTCCAAAAAATTTGGCTCGCCAAGCTTGAAATGCAAAGCCGAGTCCCGTATGCTCCTCCATGAACATTAGGACGATGTGACCTTTCGACAACCTAACAACTTGATTCAAAGTCAGCTACAGTCAACAAGATCTGCACTTGCTTATGCTCAAGCGCACCTGCTGCGGGGCAAGAGCGAACGTACTCAACATCGAAAGAGCCGAGTGACAGCAACGCAGAGCAACCCGAGACGAAGCGAGATGTTGAGTTGATGTAGCTCGGTGATGGGCGTCGGAGCAACCCAAGGTGAGAGCACAGCCTTCTTGCATCACGGGAAAAAGCGGTGCAGCAGCAGTCCTTGAAGTCCAGACGACACTCGGCTCGAGACTGCAGTAGCCTGTGCATTCAGACGAGAAGCGAGATGGCTTGGCGCAGGCAAAGAACAGAGTCGTCACAGGCACCACGGCCAAATTGTCGCTTTGGCTGGAGAAGTGTTGGTCTGTCGATCTCGGTGAAGCTCGCGTGTCGAAGTCACGATGGAAAGCCGTAGGAAGCATCGAAGGATTCCGGCGATCCGTGCCTTGATTTGCAGATCGCTTTCCCGCTCGACTCGTCAGAGCACTTGCTTATCGGTCTGTGGGCTTCCTTTTGAGAGTCTCTTGTTCGGATCAGCCG